>OV839567.1:86631079-88043654 GCA_929447395.1 Epistrophe grossulariae
ATAATTTAAACATAACCCAACAAGAAGTATATAGGTAGGTCGTTAGGTATCCACTGGATGCTTATACAATTTTCCCATCTGCTTGGTTATAAAATGGGTCTACAATCCCTGCGGTTACATAAACAACGTTCGTTCACCATAATCGGGCACAGCACATACGGATATACTACACAACAAGTTGATAGCTAATCCTGATGCCCTCTACCCTACTCACATTCCAACAGCAACAGAAAGGAAATATTATTTACATATAACTATAATGTATGTATGTACCTTCTATAAATTATGAATTAGCCTTAGAACATTAAATTCGGTTGCATCTTCAGTGTTTCTACATCTACCACGTATAGAAACTTTAAATGGTACAATTTCTACAGTAATTTGAAGTAGGATGTTGCGAAAAACCCACATGTGAACAAAATTCGACACCTCATGTCATTTTCGTTGTTGTCTTGATTTTATATTTTATTTTTGTTTGAATAAAATAAAAAAAAATTCTGCTTGGGAAGTGAGAACATGATTTAAACATTAATCTACATTTTACAAAAACCTTGAAGATAAAAATTATACTCAGCTAAATTTATAACGGCATCATGTCGATTTATTTGGTTTCGACCTTCGACGACGACAACAACTGGAAGCAACAACTTTCGCGTTATCCCTAAGCTTCTCAATTCCTTAACTGAAATAAATGAAATTGTTAAAATGATTTATGTTAATAAAATGGTTATGGTATACGAGAGATTTTCCTTCAGAAAAGTGAGGGCGATCCTTGAATAATATGGACAATATACATATATTATAATATTCGTCTATACATCATATAATAAATATGTATAACGATGAAAAAGATGCTTGGGGGATTTGATTAATTTTGCGGTTGCCAAAAAACAATTCCAGGCCAATAATGAATTTATGGAAATTGAAACTTTTAGAATTAAGCCAAGAGTTAGAAAGGACAAGAGCTATAGGTATAATGTCGAATATTAAATTTTATGATGTCATTAGCAGTATTTTCTTTAGCGAAAGAATGAATTGTGAATTATGTAGACTTTAGTGGAGGTGTTCGTTTTTTTATTCTTCTAAAATACGTCAATCATTAGGTTACATGAAAGGAAATCAACACTCGTTATAAATAGATATGATGCTTATGTATATGTATGTAGATAGGTTTGTAAGAAAAAGAACATTAATTTCGTAAGCAGCAATTTTCGTATCATTATTATTAAGATCCCTCAAGTTAAAATAGATTAATTCAACAGGTTGACGAAATTTAAGAATTTATTTTTAAGTCGCTATAGGTTAAATGGGGCTTTATGAGGAATGACCTAGAAAACTGACCTTTCAACCCGACAATTTCCATTATTTGATCTGGTAAATTCGGAATTCGAATCGATAGAAAATCGTTTGTACACGTTTGTCTTTTTTTGTTTGTTTTTTCGTTTTGCATGTCCCAATTTTAATTTTTGTTGTTTTATTTTTGAAAAAATGCAATATTTTGTACGTTTATTTGATTTTAGTGATCATTGTTTCAATGTTTAAAATTTTCCTTTCTTTTCTTTTATTTTTATTTTTAATAAATTATTGAAACAAAATTGAGACAATAAAATGCAGTAAATGTTAGCAGCTGTGAAACATTTTTTGTATCCAATTTCTATCTAGATTAAAAAAAAAATATATACAAATTTGAATAAAAAATCTTACTGATTTAATAACTTTTAAATGTTTCCGTAGCATATTTTCCAAAATTTCAAAACAATTTTTTTAAATTTATTTATGTAGGTATCTACATATTAAAACAAAATTGGGACTTGTAGAACTATGAATTTTCATGATCCTGAACTTTGCAGACAATGCGTCCGCTGAAGTTTGAACAACCACCAAAATTGTAATACTTGTTCGATTTAAAAAAAAAACTAAAAGGCAATCGCTTCGTTTCGGCAAAATCTAGTGCCGATATTTTTTAGTTTTTTTTTTATTTGCCTTAAAAAAAAAGTTATGGCCAAAAGATCCAAAAGCCGAGAAGAAGCGATTGACGTAATTTTTATGAAAATGCGGCGAAAATTACAGTGGTGACTGAAGGCCAAAGTTTTTTTAGTTAATTTTTTGGTTGATTCAAAACTTTTGGCGATAACTATTTTTTTAAAGCAAATAAAAAAAAAATAAAAAATATCGGCATAAGATTTTGCCGATACGAAGCGATTGCCCTTTTGTTTTTTAAAATCGAACAAGTATTACGACTTTGGTGGTTGTTCATACTTCAGCGGACGCATTGTTTGCAAAGTTCAGGATCATAAATTTTCTGGTTTTTCGAGCGACATATCAAGTGGGTCTTTTTTGTCCCAAATGTTTTGAAAAAATGATTAAAAATGGAAACAGAAAAAGAACTTAACTGAAAGAATTAATTCCATAGAAAATCATGATGAAAATGTACAAACGCTTGTATTTCTTTAAAAAAATTAATAAAATTAAAAAAAATGTTTATGTAAACAAAATTGGGACACGCAAGAACGAAACAAAAACAAACGGTTATCGATAAGTTACAGATTTTTCAAGCGAATATATTTTATTTCTTTTGAAGTGTCATATGTATAAAAAAGAGAGTGTACAAATTGTTATAAGAGTTGTACAAACGTTTACAAACGAAGTAGAAACGATTGTCATAGCCAGTTTTGCTCAACTCAATAGTTGGGTTACATGCAAGCGTGAAACTATTTTAAAATAAATTTTTATAAGAACTATACCTGTTCTAGTTACAATAATTTAGAAAAAGATGACGTGGGGGAATTTATTAAGTAGGATTGTTTTAAACAATAATTTTTAAAATTACATTTTGTATTGATTTGTTTAAAATCTCATTGTAAAACATCACTTATTATAAGAGTTTTAATTTCTTAATGAGTATGTTATAAATAAATAAATAAATATAATAAATATAGGTGTGTAGTTTTGTTGACCCATGTTATTTGGTAAATTAAGTCGCAGATAAACTCAGGCTTTGTTTTGAAAAATACTCATTTAGTAGGTAGGTTTAGTTAATTAAATTATTTTTAGAGATGTAAAAAATATAACTATTACTTCATTTTGTTGCCTAAATTTTACTTCGCGTTCTATTCTATAAGGTGTGGTGGTGCCATTAAATAGTTTTTAATTATATTAATTGCTTATATAATAGCTCATTGATATATTTTTCTCAAATTCTTTTTTTTTTTAATTTTACACTATATACATAATACATATGTAAACGCAACATTAATAAATCAATCACTCTCATTGACAATAGGTCGATGAAAAATATGTCCGAACCCACCATGTATATTCCATGAGTAACAAGAATAACCATCGAAAGAGTCAACAGCAACACCAACAACAGCTACAACAACAATACTATCAACACGAATATCGCCATCCTCAACAATATAATCTACCAGGAGTTGATAGATACGACAAGAGCCTGAGAATAGCATCGGGTGGTAGCAACTGGAGAGGTAATTAATGTTCTAGCACTTTGTTTAATTGAATTTCATCCTTGTTGTTACAAATAAATTTTCCTTTCTATATGTATATCTATGTATGTATGTATGTACTTATATCTAAAACCTTGATGATTATATTTCCCAACTTCATTCCATATACACATATACTCATATAGGTACGATACGAACTTGTAAGGACCACAGACTTTAAATTGAACCATATGCAGTTCCTTTAATGTGTATATTGTGTTGTGTATGCTTAAATCTTCAGTTATTGTGCTTATGTTCATAGTTCGTAAATCGTTATCATAAGGTTTATTATAAAAGCACAAATTTTCGAATTGCCAAAATATTTTGTACATCATCCATCCCTTAAGAAATTTTTGACTAGTTGAATTTTTGTTTTAAATCCTCCTTGGGAGGATTTAATTGATCCAATTTTATTCTTAAATTTAAAAATATTTTAAATATTAGGTATAATTGGACATGAATACCATAAATTTACATCTGACCAATTCTTATAGATTTAAATTCTAAAAAAATTTCTTAGAAAAAGGACAACAGTTCAATAATATATCGTCACCGAAGATCGAATACCTCGTAACCCAGAAGAGTTCACTTTTAAGGTAATGATGCACTTTTATTGTAAACAACTTTCGGGGTCTAATGAAAAATACTTTGTTAGCCTAAGAACGATAGTTTCAAAGCTAAACGCATAAATAACAGGTCAATGTTATTGGTCCTCAATACTTTTATATCAAGTTTTTTGTTTATCCTGAAAAATTAACTGGGTTACAAGGTATTCGATCTACAGCGACGGTATATTATTCTTCCATTGAATAGAGGCTAGAGTAAGAACAGAGCACTATAGAAACGTATTAAGCTATAAAATGGGAAATCTATACGAAGATAAACAGATCATAAATCAACTTCTTCCAGCCATTTTCGGACCTGGCTACTTAGTAGCGATGATGAAGAGTCATTGTTCCGAAGGTCTTGCGCTATTATTACCTACTTAATTTCTAATTATGTCTGAATGACTATAATTTTTCTTTTTTAATTCTTAATCCTTCTTCATTTATTTGTTTGACTAAACTTGAAAGTGGGACTTCTTTTCACAAATTGTACATTTCCGTCTGATTTTTATTGAATACGAAAGTTGTACATATTGTAAAACTATGTAATACATACCTATATACATACATACCTACCAAATGTAACTTAAAATGAAAATAATAAATCTAAACAAATATAAACAAAAAAATAAATAAATCAAGAGCTCCGAATAAAATCATGTTCTCACTAGAAACGCGACAAAAATCGACAACATTGTTTTCGATGTACCTACATATAAATTGAATTAAAAAATTATGTTCTGAGATTTATTTATTTGATTTAAATCAGTTGAACCATTTTTGAGAATTAATATATGAAAATAAAAAAAATTTGGAATTTGTTCAACACAAATGAAGTCATCCATATTATATTAAATTTAGCTGAATTTTATATTATGAAAATCTGTGGACCCGTTTTAAAGAGAAACAAGATTTTTCTAAACAGCTTAAAAAAATTGTTAAGCATGTACCCACCGTTATATTACCTTTTAAGAAACTTAAATATCATAGCAATTTTTTAGCTTAAAAAGCTATATATACGCCAGTAACTAAAAAATAAGGCAATTTTCTCAAAAAGAGTGAAAATCCTATTTCCATAGCTCGAATTTTTCGGCAAAAACTTAAAAGAGAGTTTAAATTATGATGTTGAAGTGGGCATGTTGGCATTGAAGTCGCGAAAATCGACGAAACGTTGGGAAAGATGAAATAATTTGTTTTTATTTGCATCCTAAACAATTTGACCAAAAAAGCCCACTTCAACATCATAATTTGAATAATATAAATAATTAGTCACATAAAACATTCATAAATTAAAACAGAGTTTTCCTTCAATCACTTTATTCATACCTAATAGGTACCAGGGGCGGAATGGACCACTAGTCAACCTGGCATGAAAACTCTTGGCATGTACTTTCTGTTCTTTTAGGAAAATTTTTTCATTAAACTGGATTTATAAAGGGTTACAGTAGGTACCTATATATACAATTTTTGTGGCCCAAAAGGAATTTTTGGAAGCCCATACAGCTCTGTTAATGACCCCAATAATGAGAATAAACCTGTTGGGCCCCTATACAAGATTTTTTTCAACGAAAACTATAGTTTAGCTGATGTGTCCCCCACACTATTTAATTATTATTGACCTGTTGTATGCCCAAGGGGACCCTAAGAGTACTCTCAGACGTTAAACGAAACTATATATGTTGCGGATGCCACACTAAACATTATATTGAGCTATTGTAGCCCCATTGGTTACCTGAGGAAGCCCCCAAATTACTCTTAAAGTAAATTTTATATTCTTAAGGTTTTGGAGTACTTTCAATTCATTTAAAGTAAAACAGAATAGAAAAGTACGACAACGATATATGGATTGCTGCGGCCTGTGAGTATTTTCGAAGTTTCGGTAGAATAAAAAAACATCCATTATAAAATTTGCATTAATGCAGTAATGTTTTCAAAAATCATGTTACATTTTTCGTTAACTCAAAAACATAATAGAAATTTCAAAGCAGACTGTTTATGGCTTCAATAATACAACGATAAAATGTTTGGTATATCGCGTTCGTTTTTGGAGCTAATTTATTTTCAGTCCTACCACGGCCGTAGCCAGGACCTAATAAGTGGGTGAGTTCCAAGTTTTCTTGGGTGACCCGAATTTTTTTTTAATTAAAGTCAAAATATCTAGTTTAAATATCACATTCATGTTTTTTTTAAATTATGAATTAAAAAAAGTTGTATTTTTTTGGTTTTTTTTCTAATCAATTCAAACGTCTTTTTTCCAAATACCATAAAAGAAAGATTTCGCAATCGTTGATCAGTCATTGGGCGTTTTTCCTTTTAAGCCCCGAGCGTCTATTCTCGAAAGTCCCGAAAATGATGACTTGTTCAAAGATATACCATCACCAAATGTCTTGACAGCTTCAAAAATGCGATAAGTTATAGGAAAAGTGCTTTTAACAGGAAACAACAACTGAATTATATTTTTATTTTGCAAATCCAGAGCTATTTTTTTCGTTGAGCAGAAAATTTGTTAAAACTGAAATTTCTTCGTGTGAGGGCAATACCAAATTTAATTTAATTGGCTTTAAGTCGTTGTAGTTAGTTTTCACTCAAAAAGTCTGTAGTAGAATCGACAGCATTCAGTATGTTATTATTATGCCAAAAAAGTTTTCATTTATCTCTTAAATAACTGAATCGATAATTTCAAAACAAACTAGCTTTAATATTAACAATTTTAATAAATTGTCATTATTCCTTTTCCCAAGTAAAGACATAACAAAGGATTCGCATAATCGGGTAGATTGAATTTGCATTCTCCGTGATACAAAGAAGAAAAATTTTCAAAAGCATTCTGTTTTTCATCTGCTGCATTCAAAAACTGATCACTTCGCAAATCTTTAACACCTTCTTCAACTGACTGAATAATTGGCATAGCACTGCGATATAGCCAATTGCACTTAGTTTCAAAATTCTATTAGCTGTTTCAATTATTCCCAATAATTTAAATAAAAATTTATTTGAACTGGGTTTTCATGAGAGAAACCAATATGAATGGTTAAAGTGGAACGTGAAAACTGTGTAGGTATTCCATAATTCCAATCTGCCCCAAAGTATTCAGCGCATTTGACTTTTCATTGAAAAAAAAAACAATAAGGAAGATGACAAAAAAAATACATAAGAAGAATTTTAAAGGGAAATTCTGGACTTGTTGATGAAAGAAATTAATGTGCTGATTAAAACGGGCAATTAAACCAGTATAATTTGATATGAAAAAATATTTTATCACACAAGTTTAAATAAAGTGGAACATTTTAAAATGTTTCAATTTTGTTTTGGGTGAGCTCAAATATTTTTTGGGTGAGCTGAGCTCACCCTAGCGTATGGCTGGCTACGGCCGTGAGTCCTACTCATTTCATTATTTTGTGGCCCTTTTTCTGACTCCCAGTTCACCCTTGGCAGGTACGAAGTTTATCCAAAAATGTTAGTCTTGTTTTTGAAAAAAATTCGTTGATACGGCAACGCATTGTATATTGATGATATTTTTAGAGATGTCAAAAAGTAACCATTTCCATTGACCATCTAACCCTAGCTTAATAGTTTTTTTTTCAAAGTTGTAAAAATGTTTCGATTTTAGAAAAAAGTTCTGTAATCGATTTGCTTAAAACATAACCTTGATATGTCATCGATTATTTCTTTTTTAATAACGGTGCCAAAAAAGTTACTATATGCGACAAAAGTAAGAGTGTCGAACAAGAACGTTTTACAAATTTTGGACTTTCATCAGCGCCGCACCGTAACAAAAAATAATGATTTTAAGTAAAAGGAAAAGCAGCAACTCATTTAGGAAACTGTCATAACAACTCTGAAAAAATAAGTGTTTATCAACAAAAAAATAAATTAAAATATCGTTGGAACAGTTTTCTTGAAAAAATAACTTTTTATGTACCTAATAATTTCTTTACCATTTTTATAAGTATTTAATAATATACATGCACCTATAAGAACCTAATTTCAAAATAATTCAGTTACCCGTTTCCGAAATATTGATTTTTTAACAAACAAAATTTAACTTTTTGCTGGCCTATTTTGACTAAGATTTAACAATTATTTTGAAAAATATGTATAGGTTCATTCATTTTGTTCATTCATTATTAACATAAGATTTAACGTTTTACGGCAAGAGTAATTCAAACACAACCTTTATCAACCCTTCTCCATTATCGCCTTCAAGGACGTTAAACTAGACAAACTTTCATTTGATTGGAAGCACTTTTCCATTAAATTGATTTTGGGATCAATGTTATATTTTTTAATACATATTTTCTATATTAATAAAAAATTCTAATTTACTTATTTTAAAAGTTAATGATATTTAAATCAAGTGCTTTGTCAATGTGGAACACTTCATTTGCGTATATGTTTCACAGTTCCCGTTTTATTTTTTTTAAATTATTTTAACGGAAAATTTATAGAATTTAACAGAAATTATATACTGAATATTGATTTCCACATAATTAAATTCTTAAAGCAAAGGTATACAATATATATAATTTCATATACTTCAATATACATGACTTAACTTATATATTCGGTTCACAGCTATACCCGACACATTAACAGAATTTTGCTGTGCCCTTATTACTTATTTATATATCGAAAAACACATGATAATGATGTCATGTTGAAATTGAAATAACCAATCGATTGGAAATATCAAATGTTCTGAGGCGAAATCCAATGAATTCTCTCATAACCATTATATACCTCTCGATGTTATTTTGGACTGTTTATTTTTTGGCAGCAGGTGGTTCAATATTGAAAAGTACCTTCATCATCATCATGATTATTATAAGGTCTTGAAACCAAATATATAATATGTGTAGGTATAGTTAGGTACATTTAGTAAAAGACAAATAAGATTGAGGAAATTATTTGTTGTAGCCATATTAAGATTTTTTAAATTTATGTATTTATATTTTTTTTTATTTCAGAAGACCTTATAAATAAACTTCATCATGGCCAACATCATACCGCAAGTGTCCATAACAATCCTTTCGGCTCGTTGACGAGCATCCATAAAATGGCTCACAATAATTTTGACAATAAATATACAGAGACACGGAAACACAGGTAATTTGTTGTTCGAATGTGTTTTATTGTTTTATTAGATTTAAATATTTAAGGGAACAAAGGAAGAGAATTGTAAATTTGTCCTTGATTTAGATTATATCCATTTATGGTACATTTATTTATTTACTCGTATATATTTATTTATGTACATTGACACTTTGCCACCTGAGTGACCGTAGGCACACAAATTCTTCGTCAGAAATCGAATTTTGAGGCATGAAAAATAATTGCTTTAATTTCTACTTGAAAAATACGACTTTAAAGTTTTAAAATATGTATAAGTATTATTTTAAAATATCTGTATTGAAAGTTAAAGGTACGAAGTCAAAAAACAGTTACGTTTATTTTTTTTAAATAATAAATATAGTTAAAAAAAGTAAAAGTTATATTTATACGACCGTGCATTTAGGGGTAAGCATTTAATGAAAGCAAGAGAAAAAATATTATTATTAAAGTACCTAAATAAATAATTTTGTTTTTAATTTTAAACATAAAAAAAGCACATTAAATTCGATGGCTGTATGCCTTAAGTAACATCAACTTAAAGATAGTAAGCAACTAGCTGGTCCGCTCAGCTTCGCACGGAGTTTTTCATACATTTAACCATTTTAAAAAGTGAAAATAAAATTTATAAGGGCTTCAATCAACCCTTTATAGTGAATTTCTTAGCACACTACAATAATTTGTATTTTCAAATGTAGCAGTCCATTTTTGTGAGGGGCAATATAAATCCCAAAGTGTTTGTCATTCCTTAGAATCAATAATTTCTCCTACCCATATACAAAATGGATTTCTCAGATATCGCCACCATTAACACTTTTCTGGTCGAAACTTCTAATTTTTGGATCTTTCCTGGTTTAATACGAAGCAGTCTGAGAACGTAACGCCATCTGTTGGTGATATCATCTTTCACCATCATTTACCCCTAAAGTATGCAATTTTACGATGTGTTCATAATTTTCCGGTCAGAATTTCCTATTTTCGGCTCCGTTGTTCAATACGAATACAACAACAAAAATGAACAACTCAAAAAAATGTCGAAAATTTGAAAACTCGACTTGACAGAAAGTCAACTGTCTTGAACAAAAGTTGATGAAAAAATCGATTTGTTGATACTTTTTTCTGAAGAAAATTTTGGACGAAATAGCTATTTTCTTAAGCCGCACGGTATTATTTCATTTCACCCAATGTACCTACTGTTAATTATGAAACTTTTGACATTGGCGCCTGTCTAACGACTGAACGTGGATACTCAAAGTGGATCAACGGAGTATCGTGAGTAGGGCATAGGAATTATGAAAACTGTTGATATTGGCGCCTGCCTGACGACTGAACGTTATAGATATCCAAAGCGGATCAATGGAGTATTGTGAGTGGGGTAGAGGAATCTAGAAGAGAATTATTCAAATCAACGAAACGGTCCACCCAAGATACTGGATGAATGAAAAAAAATATAAAAAAATTGTTAAAAATGCCAAATGTTAAAATCTCGATTCTTAACTATGGAAGAGAAGATTCAAAGATGCCTTGTACGTCGTTCTGATCAAAAAGCACATAAAATATCGGCGAGATGAATGGGAACCGTAGAACGTATAGAGAAATCCACGTATACCGCTACGAAGCAACCCAAGTAACATTTTTAGTTCTTTAAAGGCTTTAGCAACGCTTCTAGAGCTAATCTTAAAGCTCCTTTTTTTAATAATGAGCTCTAGAAACACATTTAGAACTTAAGTCGAGCTCATTTGCAGCTAATTCTTTGAGTTTGAGAGCACTTTTTTTCTCTTAAGAAGCACGTTATTAGTGGCAAGTGACTCTGAAGGTCTATGTCATACACCTTTAAAGAGCATCTTTTGAAACATGTTTGTTCGTATTGGTTTGAGTAATAAATATAATACCAAACATAAATGCAGGCACGCTTTAATACTTATATAGAATAAGTGAATCGTTTGATAGTATAAATAATGTATAATTTTCTAAGATATGCCAATTATAATTTCCTACCAAAATAAATAATAAAGGAATTTAATATTTTTCGGTGAAATGTTAGCTTAATTTAAGTGCGAATTAAATTTTTTCTCAAACGTTATGCGGGTACTTTGTAAAATTACAACGCGCCTTCGAAATTTTGTATTTTGTATAAAAATAAATAATAACTAAAAAAATTTAAAATTCAAAAAAAAAAAAAAATTCAAAGTCGAAATAAATTTATTTTGGTTAAAAATACAATTTAGTTTGATTTTGAGTGAGAGCGCGGGGATATATATTTCTTTTTTTTAATGAATAAAAGAAAATATTGCATTATTTTTTCGCGCCGCCATGTTTTCGTAAGGGAAGAAGGTTTTTTCAATACAGCTGTTAAATCACTTTGAGCTATATTTTTGATTGTTATAGAGCTGCAATATTGATTACTGTTGATCGAGCTCTTATATCACTTAAAGATTTGCTTTCTGTACTTTTGGAGCTAGTGTTAACAAGATGGCATTTTTCTGGTTTTTTTATTTTTTTAATGAAATAAAAAGGGTGTTTCAGAAATTGAAAGTTTCGGCAGGTGGATAATAAATAAAAAAGAATTATTTCTATAAAGGAAGATTTTTATTTGAAGAATATTTTATTCCAAAAATGTATTTTAGGTCCTCGGTATATTTTTATATGTACGTAATAAAATTTTCAAAGCGTATTTTTAGAAACGAAATTGTCATCAAATAAAGTTTTTATAACTCACCCGCCATTTGGAAAAAACAACCAATATGACGAGAACGACACATCATGCAGAATGAAATTAATTAATTTATTTTAAACTGGTTTAATTTTTTCTTTTGAAATAATTATTTTCTTCGTATTCTAGTATGGAACACCCTATAACATGAGCGCTATAGAATTTTTTTTAGAGAGGTTTCATATACAGCTGCTATAGAATTTTTTTTAAACTTGAAAATGCGCATGCGCTTCACGAAGTATTTGTGTGCAAATATTAGTAATTCGGCTCTACAGCCGCTTTTTGTACAGCTCTGTAAATGCTAAATTTTTACATTTCAGAAGATAATGCGTTAGTATTTTGGGGATGTGTTGCTAGCAGCTGTATAACGTCTCTAAATTGTCTGATATTGACAGGTTGCACGATAGTAGACGTGTAAAGTTTGTTATGGAGCATATTTTTAAATCTTGATGCGTTATAAAGTTAATAGAGCTAAAAGTGTTCTCAAACTTCAATTATAGAACATAATTTTTAAATAAAATGAAAGGAGCTGTTAAATAATCTTTTACAGAGCAATAGCTTTCAATTTTGCTAGCTAAGAGCTGTAAAAGAACAGTTTTGCATCTAATAGCTCCAACGATGTTACTTGGGAATGATCTTCAGATCATAATAATATTCAAATTCTTGTACATATACGAATCGAATACGAATCGAATACGTTTCCAAACATCATTTATGAACATTTTTCTAATTTCTTCTTATTTCACTTTCACTCTTAATGGGCAAGATTTTGTTATCAATCAATATTATACCCCCTTGAATTAATGATGATGGTTAAAAACGAAGTAATTTGGAATTGAATTTTTTTTACCGCCGATTTACCATTTAGATACCATTTTTAATAGTTCCTCAAAGCAATAAGAACATATAGATAAAAATTTGATCGCAAAATGACTATAATACTGAATCGATTTCTTTCTTTTTTTTTCTCAGAAAACCCCAAACGAGAATTTTTTAATTAACGACTGACAATTTCACAGTTCTACCTCAATCCAACATTATTTTTTTTTTTAACCTTCAATCTACTACCCACTACTTTTACAACACAAAAAAAAAACGTGTCATTCGCCAACTATCCCAAATAAAGGCTCAAACCACCTGAGGCTAGACAACTAGGAAAAGTCACGTCATCCATTTGGTCTTATGGCATTTGTTAGCAACACCAAAGAAAACAATTTTTAAAATGAAAAAAAAAACGACCACCCTTTACCTTGTGGAATCATTTTAACAGAAAAAAAAATAAAAATAAAACTAGAACAAATGGGGTCGGAGGGAAATTAAAAGTTTTTTCTTTTTTTTTTTTGTCAACCTTCAGTCAGCCGAACCACCTCGACACAGGAAAACATTGCTTTGATGGAAAATTCTTTTCTTTGTTAATGTGAACGGATATCATGATGGCAATATGGCTTTTTTTTGTTGTAGTTTTTTTTTTGTATGTCTACAAAAACCACAACCTTTGTTGTGATTGTGTCAAAACGCCAACAGGTGAAAGTTAACCCATAAGTTGACCCTTACATACCTATATAGCAAAATGTTGTCCAGTCCTTTAGGCTAAAAGTCTCATAGAAGTCAACCTGGGACACACGAGATTTCAATATAAAAGTTTTTTTTTTTTTTAACTTCGCTTTACCCATGTCTTGTATAGTATCGAATAGCTGAAGTTGATGGAATCAGCGTTTATGAGTAATATGCATGCCACTTAATTATATGCCTTTTTGTCGAACATTTTTACTCTGAAATACACGAGTGTATAGGATCTATGTAGGAGCGAGTTTTCCATTCGTAAAAAAATCGAACTCAATATTTTGATCAAACCTGGCATTATTATAACAGGGGTTGTCAAAATTCTGTCTTTCTGTTAATCTGTGTGGTGGTCTGTCAAGTTGTATGTTTTGATCTTTCTCGATCTATAACATCCTAAACCGCTAAAGGGATTTTTTTTTCAAAATTGCGAATAAAGTTTTTAAGATGATTCTCTACAGCTGAAGAGTAAATTTAAATGTTTTTTTAGTTGTAAGATCGTTACGGAAAATCATATTCATCTCGAAAACGCTATAGCGCCTTATTGTAAGTCCTACAGTTTTTTTTACTCGATCTATAATAACATAGCAAGCAGCTCCGACTACGTGCGACCCTGTCGTACACTTTATTCTCTTGAACATGTGACTGCCTCGAAATTTTTCATTTTAACTGAATTTTTGAATTTTCCATCCTTCGAAATTAAACAAGAAAATGCAGTAAATTATTATGGCATGTTCCTTTACCAATACCTAGAATATTTTACTTGCGTGCCTTCAATTTTAATTTAAAGCAATGCAAACGTTATGTCGGTTATAATTATTAGCGATATAACCTTGTTATAACATGCACTTAAATGGGTTATGAGTAGGTATGCAAGTTACCTTTATACATAAGTACCTTAAATTCCTATAAAGGTAAATTTGCATAATAGCTTTAGAAAACAATTATAACGCCTTGGCGTAGGCAAGTAGAAGAGATTTGATTAAGTATTTCCTAAATTCTTTGTGCTCAATTATTATTTTAAAAGGAAATTAACGTGTACCTACTTTTTATATGATGTTGGAGTAGGGAAGTAGGTTCTTGTAAGTAATTGGTTGAAGAATTATGTCTTGTATAGGTATTAATGAATTCCTGAAATTCTCAAAACTATGATGTTAAATTTTAATTGCATGAATATTGCAGATTTATCTATATTGAAAAAGGTTGATTATATTGGTTAAAGGCAAGGCGCGAACGAGCAGCTTTTAGTTTTGAAACAGTTTAGTTTCTATATTGAATCCAAAGACTAAAAGTACTCAAAATGAAACTAAAAGCTGCACGTGCGAGTATAGCCTTATACTAATAAAGATAGAAAATTCGGAATTTGGGATTAGTTATTTCTAGAAATGTTGTACAATGGTCGGAAAAGATATTTTGACAAAAAAAAATTTTTATAGAACAAAAATATGTCATACAAAAAAGGGAGAACCTCTCCCAGACCAACCTGAAATTGGAGCCGAATGTCTCGGAACGGTTAAAAAATGTAAGATAAACGACAAAATTTGCGTTTTTTTTAACCCCGAAGGGAATTAGATGAGAAAACGATTTCGGGGCTAAAGGTAAAACTGTAAAGTCAAGGCAGTGATCGAACGAAAATGAGCGAATACAAGAAAATAATGTAGGGCGCCCATTATGGCAGATACCTACTTTTCCTTCAGTTTAGTTCACTTTCTTTTTTGGTAATAAAAATGGTCTCATGCTCAAACTTAACTGAAATTTGGTGAAAGAATAATCAAAAATAATCCGAATTTTCTATCTTTCACTTCGATGACTACTCGGAAAGCATAAGAAGCATTTACTTTTGTTTAAACATATGACCATTATGTGGATTTGTGTTAATCGAAACAATGCTGATCAACAATAGTCACAAAATGTTGACGTCCTAATTATTTTGTTGGTATAAACTATACGTTTTAATTACAATTTTTATGCCAATGCGATAGTAACAGATTTTTTTTAGTTCTCTGAGATAATCTTATATATCATATTTCTGAATACTCCTAATTCTAAAAGTCACGTTGACGTTTGGTTAAGTTTATCAATCAAAAAAATTTGGTTAATTTTCCACAGCAAAATCCTTGGGGAATTTTAACCAAATTGTGTAAATCATTATTCATACAAAATTTGAGAGATCATTGGTAATGGTAAACTTATCCAGTGTTTTACATCATTGCGTGAATACCATTATTGATTTGTTTTTTTCTTAATAATTTTCCATGCAATTTTTTCTGGAAATTTTAAAATTTAAATTTTAAATACTTAACTAAAACTTTATTTTAATAGGTTTAATTAAACCTCTTTTTGAGTAAATACTTGTTAACAGTGGTGTCATTTAACCACAGTTTGGATAGTTCCCCCACTATAATTTTTGAAGAAATTAAAAAAATACCACTACTATCCCGGTGACCAAAAATGCTACCATCATTTTCTAACCACAACATATAGCAAATAATTTGGCTAGAATTTAATAAATCTATTATTCATTTATTATTCTTACTCATTCATCTTATTACTTTAAACGAGTTATTCTTGTATATTTATTTATATATTTATATATTTATATATATTTGGTTTCTCGGAAATGGCTCCAACGATTTTGATAAAATTTTCAGAGTTTATTACGATAAACGAGAAAAAAAAATAAAAAATAAAATTTAGTAAAATCCGCCCACCCCGCGCCCACTTTTCTTACTTTTAAGTATGACGGAATCGGTCTGAAATATCTTTATTACTCGGAAACGGCTCAAGCGATTTGAATAAAATTTTCAGAGTTTACTTTCATGGGTAAGAAAAAAATTAAAAAAATAAAATCAGTAAAATCCGCCTACTACCACGCCCACTGTTATTAGTTATTGGCTATTCAAAAACGGCTCCAACGATTCGGATGAAATTTTCAGTGTTTATTGTTATGATCGAGAAAAAAATAAAAAAATATATTTAGTAAAATTCTATGACTGCCACGCCCACTTTTATCATTTCTTAGTTTCTCTTAAGCAATTCAAACGATTTCAATGAGGTTATAAGAGTTTATTCTTATAACAAAAAATTGGGAAATTCTTTTACTAAAATCCACCCACTGCCACGCCCACTTTTATTATTGCTTGCTTTCTCGGAAACGAAGCTAGCCATTTTAATACATTTTTCCGAGTTTTTTTCCCCTCAATAAGAAGAAAAATTTAAAGAAAAATTTAGTGAAATCCGCCCACAGCAACGCCCACTGCACCGCCCACTTATTTCGTTTTTAGTTTATCGGAAACGGGTCCGACAACTTAGATACAATTTTATGAGAGCGTTCTCTTTTTTAGGTAGGAACAAAATTTAAAAAGAAATAAGTAGAATCCACCTACTGCCACGCCCACGTTTATTATTTCTTAGTGTCTCGAAAACAATTCAAACGATTTAAATGAGGTTATGAGGTTATAAGAGTTTATTCTTATAACAAAAAATTGAAAAATTCTTTTACTAAAATCCACCCACTGCCACGCCCACTTTTATTATTGCTTGGTTTCTCGGAAACGGAACTAGCCATTTTAATGAATTTTTCAGATTTTTTTCTCCTCAATAAGACGAAAAAAGTTAAGAAAAGTTTAGTGAAATCCGCCCACTGCTCTGTCCACTTTTGTCGTTTTTAGTTTATCGGAAACGGCTCCGACAATTTTCATAAAATTTTCAGTGAGCGTTCTCTTTTATAAGTAGGAACAAAATTTTAAAAGAAATATGTAGAATTCGCCTACTGCCACACCCACTTTTATTAGTTTTTGGTTTCTCGAACACAATTCGAAATTTTCAGTTTATTTTTAGATATGAACGAGAAATAAATTGAAAATTGATTTTAATAAAATCCGCCAATGTCACGACTACTTTTATTATTTCTATTTCTCGGAAGCTACTCAAACTATTTGAGTAAAAGTTTTAGAGTTCATTCTTATGAGTGAGAAAAATTGAAAAACAAAAAATATCCGAAACGGATCCAACGATTTGCATGAAATTTTTTACTTCTTAGGTTTTTCGGGAACGGTCAGATTTGAATGAAATTTGCAGTTTGCATAGCTTAACGAGAATTTTTTTTGGAATTTAGCGTTATTTAAATCCGCCACTGCCACGCCCACTTTTGTTATATATTGGAATCTTGTAAATGGCTTCAGCGATTTGGATGAAATTATCAGGAAGTGTACTGATAAGCAAGAACAAAATAAAAAAAAAAATTGGAAAAACCGCCCACGCCCTTCCATGCCCACTTTTGTTGTATCACCCAGGCCCTTTTGTTTATTAAATTTTGTATTTAAATAATGATTTAACTTTCAAAGCTAATAAAAATAAGTATCATCCAGACCTTATAAGGAGGTGCCAAAGGATGCTGAATTCTATTTTAAGTCTAACGATGCAATTTTATTTTTAAAAGAGGAGCTAAGCTTTAGTTTTTTCAATTTTGATGATTTTGTTTTCGACTTAAAATGACCTCAGAAACTCTTGGTTTTCTTCTGAGGCGGTGATTTCGGGACACCCTGTATATGGGAAAGGAAGAATTATTGTATAATTTTGAAGAAAATGTATTTTATTATGGGTCACTTAGACGTATATGGAACATTTTTTTGTTCGACAAAATTATAAAATTTGTACATTATGTCAAACTGTCTACATATTTATCTCCACGTACATAATATGGAAGCATCTCCATTGAACGCATTTATAAAGTGAACAAATTTAATGGATGACATATGTTGTTTTCTATTAACTGCCATGTCTATATTTCTCATACATATTTCACTTTTTCAATTAGAAAAAGCCGAGCGAAGCTCGGTCTCCCAGGTACTAATATATTTAACAACATAACTTGCTTTAAATTTAAAGGTATTGTTATAAACTTCGAACAAGAAATGGGTTGAAATAATAATATTTGTCCGCTTATTAAAATTTTTCCTTTGAACGAAGTTTTACAAACATATGGCCACCTGATTGTAAGAACTATGTTACTTCTTTTTCATTTTATGTTGGAATTAGCAGCGTTTTTAGGAAAATATAACTCCCTGAGAAAGATGGAAATGTTTTCAGCTTTGAGAAGCCGGAATTATTTTCGAAAAAGAGTTCTGGATCAAAGGGCAGGGTAGTGCCCAGCCAAGTTCCGGCCCTACATTCTTATAACAGGAACAAACTCAGGCAATATTCGACTCCATTTAACTTCAGTACCAATAAAGTCGGGAACTTCAAATTCAGAATATTTGGTAGGCTATCTAAGCACAGACGCCTAACCAAATTTCAACTCCTTGACGTAAGTGGTTCCCGAGATATATGAAATCAAAAATCGCGAAAACCGTAACTGATGGAGAACTTCCCGACACCGCAGAATCTTGTAATTTCGCACAGCGGTAGGTCTTGTGGTGCATACAAAGGAGAAAATCGAATATCTGAGGATTTCGATTTAGGAGTTTCGGTATCGGCAATCGGCATATTTACTCAGAAATGCGATAAATTAAATGGAGCATTCTCGATTGCTGTATAGAATGAAGAAATTTGGTAAAACAATAGGGTTTGAAGTGCATACAAAGGACAAAATTTAATATATGAGGTTTTCTGTTCAGGGGAATTCGTTGTTTTGTATTATTTAGTTTTCTATTTTAAGTCAATTTTTTTTAGAAAATTAAAGATGGCGACTTAAGCTTCAACCCGATTTTCCCGAAAAAACTAATCATATATGCTCCTTATAACAATTCCTCTAACGAATTGATAAAGAAAAGTGTGCAATTAAATTTTTTCCTTTTTTTGTACATAGCGACTTGGCTAATCCGGCAACATTCAAAGAGTTTGGCAGAAACACTGAGATAAGTCATGGCTTCGGATAATTCGTCCTTATATTCTAGCATCATATTATATGCATTATGTTTTCTACCTTAAAATCGATAAAAGAGTCGTGTTCATAGCCTACATTTAGGCTATTTATTTTTTTGTCAATTTATAATCTAATTCAATTTGCCAATCACTGAATTGCCCTCCCTCCCCCCTGCCATTATCGGAATCCTGATCAAACTCCCATCATTTTTAGTACAGCATCTTGTGAAAAATAAAACCATTCGTATGAGGTGTTGGTATAACAAGGAATAAAATTACTTTAAATTAAAGGTACCTGATAAATGAAACTTATATCAATTAAGAACGGGTGGTAATATTGACCACACCTGCTCGAAAACACATAAATTATATCTTTTAATAAGGTTTTGTTTCTGTAGCTTTTAAAATCTATCTTGTTTTATTATTCTGGCATCTTTAACAAACAAGTTGAACACCATACAACTTTTTTTTATTAAATATACATATATTTTTATAAATATTCCATTAAATGGTTCTTTTAATTATTTCATTAAATTCAAGTTCATTCTACATAGAAATAACTTATTACATAATTTGAACAAAAAAGATAGCTTTCGGATATAAAAAATAAACATCTTTTAAATTTCACCATTTGCAAATAATTAGTCATCGAATGGCACAAAAAACTTATACTTCTAAATTTGAAATGCTAATTTTTATTTTATTTTTATCTTGTCTGGATTGTTTTTTTGCCAGTTGCATAATACTAAATTATTTTAAAATGATTTTTGATTAAAAAAAACCTGTTTTAGATTTTTGTCATCGATATTTTCTTCTGTCTAAATTTTTTTTTTATTCTTTAGAATTGAAAAAAAAAAAAAATAATAATACTTTATTTTTTGAATATGAACAATGTTTTTTACTTAGATATTAATAATTAATTATTAATCTTTCAAGTTTTACCTACACTTCAAGCGCAGTCATGACCATTTATGCGGTTATTAAAATTATTATAAGATTTAAATCCGTCTCATTGCACTCTTCTCATATTGTATTTGCTCAATTCATTTGGACTATTGATTCGTTTTTAAAGAGTTAAATTCTCTCTCGTTTCATTCGGTTACAGTGTAAACTAAACCCCAATTTGTAGGTATAGACGGAGAATGGCTGATTTTTTGCTTTTATTTTCAAATTCTGAGTTTTTCGGTATTTTTGTCTACTTAAATATTCTTAAATATTTTAATAATTAATTTATGAATGTGGTCGGAAAAAAAAAATAAAACAGCTGAGGCTGTTATTTAAAAGAAAAAAAAATACATGTAAAAATGTAGAGTTGAACGGGTTGAATACCCTCGAAAAAAAATATTCTGTTATAATCTTTTGTTTTAGGATATAATCTTTTTTTATTTAGGTGGATTTATGATTAGAAAAATTTAGTTTGGCAAATAAAGTATACCCCAATCTACTTAAAGGTGGCTATACATCCTGATGGAAGAGTTGAATCTGTGATAATATATAGGAAAAACCAGATGACGTAGAAGGATGGCCGCATGATTGTCCTTGGAAGATTTCGCAGCCTTGAAAAAATATTTTCTCATAAAAATAAATTATCACATGTAGGTACAATACATATTAAAAAAAAAAATTAAAAATCTCAGCATCAATCATTCGATTCGTTTATTTCAGCCATAAAGCCTTAAAGTAGGTATAGCAGAATATAGCTGTACCTACCTACGATTCAATCAAAACTTTCCATTCATTTTCATTTCAACTTGTCTCACATTATTTTTTAAAATCTTCTGTTTATTTTTGAATTTTTCGGGACAATTTAACTGTTTAAATTTAATTTTTATCGAAATCAATGCCCATTTTGGAGATATTAATCCCTCCGAAGGAATAAAAACGGAAGTTTACCAGAATATAGGTCTCATACTTAGATTTTATTGCTATAAAACCTTTCAACGCACAGTGGTCAGTGTATTGAATTTTTCTAATTTTAATAAAATTTTGGGACGCAAATTCATTTTCAATGCCATTTTTTTCGGATGGCAGCTTCAAAATGTACCAAAAATCAAAATTCCTTTTTTTACGAATTTAAAATTAAATAAAATGTGTGAAATTAAACAAATTTCATTTCATTAATCATTCATCCTCATGATTTCAATGAAAATATATACCAAAGGGGATTCCTATTTTGGTATGGAGCCTTGGCCAAAAGTGTACATCAACGAATTAAGTGGCAATTGAAAGGTGACGTTGATCTTTTTATGTGGGTGAAATATTTTTAAAATCGTTCATGGGAAAGTCGCGATATTTGAACTTGAAGTTGCCGATTGCAAAATTAAGATTTCCGTTTTTTTTTTAAATAATTGTTCCAAGGTATCTTTTATTTGATACCAAACTCGATTTGTACAGTCTTGGCCAAATATGGGCGATTCACTTTCCTTTTATTAAAGCAAGTCCAAAATGTTGAGCAATAGAATAAAAAGCTAAAACTTCGATTTTAAAGTAAAAACTAGGTTTTTGGTGAATGAAATAAGCTTAACTAGCTAGATAAAGATGTTTTATAGTTATATAGCTATTTTTAAATAGCCAACGCTAAATTCGTTAATTTTTAACTTGTTTTCCCAAGCCAAGCTTTAATTTGTGTGAATAACAATAGCTTAAAATACAAAAATATCAAGAAGCTTTCACTGGATATTTTGAATAAAAAAAAAGTAAAAGCTGTTTTTGGAAGAACCTAAAGCTAACTATAGTCATAGCTATTACTAGCAGTTAAAACTAGATAGTTCTAGCTTAAGCTTCGTTTTTTGTGAATAAAAAATTAATTATGCTTAACAGTTTTATCTAGGAAATTTTAGTTTAAGCTTCAGTTTTGGCTCAGATAGCTTTAACTAAAACTGTTATTTTATAGAAATAAAACAAAAGAAACCTTAAAATTCGGAGCTTAAGCTAGAATTTTGTAGCTCAAGCTAGTTAGCGTAATGTTTTTTTTATTCACACAAAACAAAGCTTAAGCTAGAACTGTCTATTGACATAAGAGCCGTGTGGAGAATATATCATAGAAAATAGCTGTTCTCTGAGAAGAAATTTATGTTCAATAAATTCAATGAATTTTTTTTTTCACTTTTTCGAATGAATTTAATCAAATAAAATAATTGCTTTTGTTGGGTTAAAATAAATCATGAACCATAATCTGTTAAAATTTAGCTAGAGAATTATGTAAAGCACCGAACAATTATTTCCGTCGCAACATTTTGACAGATAAGCGATGTACACTGTACAGTAAGAAACAAAAACTTTTTTGCTGGAGGTGCGTTACTCTCGGCTAAAATACTTTCCTTAATTTTAGCTTGTATACATTTACTAGGATTTAACTCATATTTTTGTGACTCTTTAACATTCATATAAAATTATTTAACAGCATTTAACAGAGAAACCTTTCACGAAAATAAATTAATTTATTTCATGTTTTTATTATTTGACATTTTGTGCTTGAGTTTGATTTTAAACATCCCGGTTCATAGAGATTCGACAGTAGTTGTTAATTGTTATTAATTATTGTTTGTTAAAAAAATAATTGAAAATTAATATTTTTGTTTTTTTTTCTACAATGTTATATAACGTGTTTAGGTAAACAAAAGGATTACAAAGTTCTGGCAAATACATCATCATTTTTGGGGTTGTTGAAGCGGAGTTAAGTTGAGATTTAAAATGAATGAAGGTCATATTAATTGAGAAGCAAACTTTAACTAAGCCCCAATACTAAAAAAAACTGCTATACCACATAACAAAATTATTGGATATTTTACATAATACCTCATAGGCATTACCATCATTTCTTCTATTAATTTTAGGTTGTAATTTCATATGAAAAATATACAAATTAATATTAAAACGACTTGGTATTTTAAGCGCACCTTTATTCTATATTTTAAACAGCAACTGACCGCTAACATTAATGATACAACGAAATCATATCGAGCTCTTCTGTGACTGTATTAACCTATAAACCAACGCTTAGGTATATTAAAAAAGTTCTTTTGAATTTTACCTTTCTATTTCACTTCAAAGAAATGCGTTCAGTTTCAAGGCCGGTTTTTATGTTCTTTAATTATTTTTTTTTTATCTTAGGTCGTTGCACTTTGATATTTTAGTCCATTTGAGAGGGTATGTCTAATAGATTTTTTTTTTCTAAAATAAAAATAAAAATAAAAATAAGCATCAGCATCAGCATTAGGATAAAAATATATAATTTGCATTAATAAGTGATATAAAAAAGTAACAATTGTATCAACAATAAGTACCCCGCAAAATCAAGTTCGAACAGTTCCAGATGCGACCTGTTCTTTTAGAAGAGTTTTGTTGTTTGTTGTTGGGTGGAATAAAAATTTAATTGTTTCAAATTAAAACTATTGATGCTGTTTTCTTCAGTCAGTGCTACTATAAAACCTCGCTGCGATTTGTAAGATCTAGTTCATTTTTCTTTAATCAACGAAGCAGGACACAACAATGAGAGCATTCATTGTAAGTTAAGCCGAATATTCTGCATCTGATGCTTACTATAAGCATTGTTTATTATAATGTAGATATGGTGTTCTAACTTTTTGTTTTTGTGTTAAAGATTCTAGGTTTTTTGGTAGCAGCATCGACTGCAGGTAGCTTGAGCGGCTACAATTATGCACCTAAACTCGTTACAAGTGGAAGTACGTTGGTTGATACTATTGAATTGCCTACAACTACAACCGTAATTGGAAACCATTATGGCAATGAATTGGTCGGCTCAGGTAGTGGTTTAGTTGGAACCCGTTATGGCAGTGGATTAATTGGCAGTGGATTAGTTGGAAGTGGATTAATTGGCAGTGGAATAACTGGAAACAGAGGTTTGATCAGTACTGGTGGATATGGAAGAGGAATTATTGGCGGAATAGGAGGCACTCAGTTAATCAGTGGAGGAAATCGACTTATTGGTGGTGGACTTATCAATGGAGGCACTCAAATAATCAGTGGAGGAAATCGACTTATTGGTGGTGGACTTATCAATGGAGGCACACAAATAATCAGTGGAGGAAATCGACTCATTGGTGGTGGACTTATCAATGGAGGCGCTCAAATAATCAGTGGAGGAAATCGACTCATTGGTGGTGGAATTTCAACTGGTACAACTAACGTAGTTGGAATTCCCTCAATAGACTCCATTCCTCAGACTGTTGAATATAGCAAGCAGTTCTTCCATTTCGAAGCTCCCGAAGAGCACCAAGAAGAAGGAATCGTCACTAAAGAACTTAGCAATGTCTTGAAGAAGAACCTCCAGGTTGTCTTCGTCAAGGCACCCGAAAATAATGCTGCTACCAGTGCCGCTCTCCAATTGGCCAAACAAGCTATCGAACAAAAGACTGATATTTATGTTCTCAGCAAGCAGAACGATGGTGCACAATTGGTTGGACAACTTCAACAAATTCAAGAGAGCGTGCCCACCGTACCTGATGTCAGAGTTGTCAAATACAGGACTCCTCAGGATCTTGCCTACGCCAAGGAGATCATTCAAGCTCAATATGAAAATACCGGAGGATCTACACAGCACATTAATGGAGGTATTACTCCAGTTCTTAACTACGCAAGTGGTTCATTGGGATCTTCAACCATCCTTGGAGGCGGCTCTGTTTTGGGATCAGGTTTGGGATCTTCAACCATCATTGGAGGTGGCTCTGTTTTGGGATCAGGTTTGGGATCAGGCTTGGGATCTTCAACCATCATTGGAGGTGGTTCTGTTTTGGGATCTGGTCTAGGAAGAACCACCTATATTGACAATGGTCATTTGTTAGGAACTGGTATCGGCTCTGGACTCACTACGACAAAAATTATCGGTAGTACTCCTCTGATTAGTTCAGGAAACTATGCATTAGGCTCAAACAAGGTGTCAACAGTCAGCGTTCCTGTGACTGGACAGTATCTCCCTCCTTTGAAGAAAAAGTGAACTAAAATAATGTAAAAATGTAATAAAAATATTTTTTTTTTCAGTGAATTCTAATAAAATGAAATAGTTAGAGCTCTAACTGAATTTATAACACGGCTCCAAATTATTTTTCATTTCCTCATAAGAAAAAAAGAGTGTGCGTACTTATGTACACGCGCTAGAAGTAAAACTTCTTTCACGACAACAGGGCAAGTATTTTTCAAGTCCTACCACTCAGAGCAGCCGATTTGAAACTCAGAACCGTTGCAAAATCGTGACGCTGAATTTTGTAATTCGTGACGGGAATTTGTGTGTCGGTTTGACATGTCACTGACAGCTCCATAGAAAAATTTTTTACCCCCATGCCGCAAAAGAGGTTTTACTTCAACAACACCCAATGAGCGAGAGACACAATAGATTGCAGAATATTTCCATGCAAAACCAATAAACCTACAACTATACATAATTTATGCTTCCTCGCATTAAATCGACCAATGGCCGAAAATCCAACACAACAGAAAAAAATCCTCAGAAATAAAATTCTTCCCACAAAAAACCCTTACTCGAATTCACTAACCATCTTAACGAATATATTAAATGCACGAACCATTGCATTTAACGAAAATATAATATCGTGACGCTGAATTTTGTAATTCGTGACGGGAATTTGTATGTCGGTTTGACATGTCACTGACAGCTCCATAGAAAATTTTTTTACCCCCATGCCGCAAAAGAAGTTTTACTTCAAAAAAGATTTTGAAAACAAGTCGCCAATGATTGCAAAGGTAACTAGACTTTTTTGGATTTTTGAGATAGGAATATTCTTGAGGGTGATGAACAATTAATGATAAAGCTTTTTAATGTTTTTCTTCACTGCTGATATGAACTTCCAAGACAAGAACAGTAAAGAGTGGCAAGGTGATGGTTATATTCAGAATCCCGAAAACCAAAATCTCAAAATACCGAAACACACAAAATTATGTAAAATAAAAAATTTCATTTCAATTTCGAAAAAAGATAATTTTAAATGTAAACGAGAATTCCCATTAAGAGAGTTGTTATTTTTTGTACTTCTTATATTTTGTGTACACTACACGGAAAGAATTGAAAAATCACTAATTGCAAAATTTTAGGTTGTAATTTACAAAACTCTTTTTTTTTAGTAAATCAAGACGCTTTTATTTAAAAATGATTGAAAAAATTGTAAATTAGCATTCAAATCTTCGTAAAATACAAAATTTTATAATTTGGTATTTATTATCAAAAGTCACAATTCGAGCTTGTTGACTTCAATGCAAATTACAACTTTTGAGTCGCAATCTACTATCTTCAGGGGAATAATTTGAACATTTATATGGTGATTTGCATGCTCTCGATGCTAAAACCAGACCACGGGATACTATTTTTTGAAGTAAAACTTCTTTTGCGGCATGGGGGTAAAAAATTTTTCTATGGAGCTGTCAGTGACATGCCAAACCGACATACAAATTCCCGTCACGAATTACAAAATTCAGCGTCACGATTTTGCAATACCGACATATTAACCAAAAAAACCCTATTTCTGAACAAAAAGAATATTCTTTTAATTCATAAACGACAACAAATATATGGAAACACTTTTAAACAAAACTCTTCATTACAAAATCTTTATTTAAAGCCTATTTCAGACAATTAAAAACGAAGTTCACGGAGCGGAACACAAAACCACCAATTTAATAAGAAAAATACACAAAAACTTATATTTTTTTTACATTTTATTAATTCCACTTAAAATATATACATATTAAAATACATTTAACCATAATTTTTCTTAAAATTTAATTCTTAACAACACAAATTAACAAAATTATTTCACAGAAATCACAAAAACCAAAAGTAAACAAAACATTTTCTCGTCAAATGTCAAATATTCAAATCCACTATTGCCATATGCGAATAATCCTAAATTTTTGTCAAATTTTAAAACAGCATTGCCATCTATTTATCTTTAGGCGTCGAACAAATTGGATGCGATAGTCCCCTTTCGCAGGGGGCAACAAGTTGCTGGAAATTTTTTTGACGTTTTCCTTTAATTTCCATAAAAATCTCTTGTACACACACACTACTGTGTGTGTGAAGAGGAACGTCAAAAAATCTCTCCAAATCGTTGACCGGGGAGATTTAGTTTTCCCCTCTTACTTCCTGCCCTAGACCCTGTTTAGATTGTGACTGCTCACTACGTAGTGACGGCATTTTGTAGGTGAAATCGGTGAGGTAGAAAGGGAGGCGACAGTCAGGAAGAAAACATAAAGATTGTAGTGAGCAGTCATGTTTCATATCCGACATGTTCCATTTAATGCCATTTTTTTATTTTTGGCATGTTCGTTGAAGAGTAAGGTAGATGAGAATAAAAATTAAAAATGTGTAATTAGTCAAGTTTAGACGCAAAAAATGCTTATTGAATTGGTGGATTGATAACAGCATAGATGCTGAAGCAGATTTAATTTTTAAAATTGCAATTTCTGCTATATTTTGCAACTACTTATTTATTTAATATTAAACTCATGGTTCATGGTGCTCAGAATCAAATGTTTCAGTTCAGAGATATTCCATCAGAGTTCGGCGATACTCATGACTGAGAAATTTCGAGTGTAGACACGACATGACTATTCACTACGTAGTGAGCATGTCTTAATCTAAACAGGGTCCTAATCAGCATCAAACTGAAAGTTGCTAGCAACTCAGTCCCCTCGTGTGAAAGGGCACATATTCATGCTAATTGTGGAATCCGCAATACTGGATCCGTGTGATTCGCAGTATAGTGTTCTCTTTTCTTTTCACGAGAAATGAGTAAAGAGAAAAAAGCCCTGCATTGCAGATCCAGTATTGCGGATTCCATAATCGACATGATTATTTGTGTAAATCTCGTCGTGAAAAATATCATCACATTAGCCGCGTTTTATTATCTACGGGTCTGGGTCTGGATTATCTTACAACACGTAATACAAAAACAAATTTGGATCTAGGTTTCTCTCGGGGTTTGCTTTATTGAACCAGAAATTAGTTTTTACTCTGGCGGTCAGATGGCTTTTAAAGCTTTTTAAATGGTAAGGTTGTGCAAATTGTAATGTAAAGAAAAACGGCAGTATCTAAATGAAAAATAAATACACATAAGAAAAAACGAGATGAACATACAACACTGTTTTCATTTGGATCCGTATCGTTTTATTTTATCGGGGTCAACCAGACCCAAACCGGCTTTTGTGAATTGAGGAACGATTTTATTAATCAAACAAATTTATCAGTGAATTGTCACACTTTTCTCTCGTTTTCACGCATTGTGAATCATTCTTTTGTTAAATCTCTTCGTGAAAATCCCGTAGTATTGTCAATTCAGTAAGTGACCTTTAACACGAGCAGACCGAGTTGCTAGCAACTTTCAGTTTGTTGTGGAGAAGGACAGGAAGTGAGAGGGGAAAACTAAATCTCCCCGCTCAACGATTTGAAGTGATTTTTTTGACGTTCCTCTTCACACACACAGTAGTGTGTGTGAAGAACCGGATGACAGCCGGTTTGCATTGAACGCCCCCATTGATCTTCATCTGCAGTTTTGAAGAAAAGTATAAAGCGAGTCATATATACATCGAAATACGGACGTGCGAAAGAGTACACTGCTAGTAACTCTTTTTGAGTTGCTATAATTTGCTAAAATTTCCTTGGGATATTTGTGCCAGATGACACAAAAAATGTAAGTTTTCAACTTTATTTGGGAATGTCACTTCCATGCTCTGTTGCACTCATGGACGCTATTCACATTGGACTTTCCCCTCCGACTTTTTTTACTCGTTTTTTCATTCGTTTCGTCTTTTTGAAAGCTTGGGTGAGCAGTATAGAAATGTAGGGGGAATGAAGTGCTTTCCACTCTGCATTTCTACACCCCTCACCCAAGCTGTCAAAAACACGAAAGACGAAACGATTGAAAAAACGAGTCAAAAAAGTCGGAGCAGAAAGTCCAATGTGAACAGCGTCCATGAGTGCAACAGAGCATGGAAGTGACGTTCCCAAATAAAGTTGAAAACTTACATTTTTTGTGTCATCTGGCACAAATATCCCAGGGAAATTTTAGCAAATTATAGCAACTCAAAAAGAGTTACCAGCAGTGTACTCTTTCGCACGTCCGTATTTCGATGTATATCTGACTCGCTTTACTCTTCTTCAAATCTGCAGACGAACTCGGCCAATTTAATGCCTGATGGCTGATTCACAATGCGACGAGACAACGGGACGAGAGCGTGACTTGAACTCGTCGCAGTTGTCAAACCAATTTCAAGCAATGAAAGTATACCTGAGTATACACAATAATGCCGGCTTTTCACGAGTCGATTTTTGTCGTGCGGCGGGGCCTTGCGGTGTAAATCGACTCATGAAAAAGTAAATTTGACAAGCCGCAGGTGACTTAAGAAGCAAACCCCAAAGTTGGCACCTTGTCAACTTTTGCCGTGCGGCGACGAGAACGAAACAAAAAAAAGAAATAATATTAGGGGTATTCCCGATCCGATGCAACTGGTCTTGTATCATTGCAAAAATTCAAAAGTGTAAAATTGTTATACCCTAACCCCATTGTAAAAAAAAACTTTGCACTTTTGCAATGATTCAAGACCAGTTTGCATTGGATCGGGAATACCCCTATTGTGAAATTTTGAGAATGCTTTGAAAAGCATTATTGTTTGTGGAACCCACGGGAACCAAAGTGTGTGTGTGTGTCGACATTTGTGAGTGAACTGAATTATAAATCGCATGCGATTTCAGTCACCTGCTTAAAGCTATGCGCAAACCGACACGATGGCGGTGGCGATTGCGATAACTTTTATCGCGCGATAAAGATGCGTTCAAAAACTTGCTCACATCAACGCGATATATTGCGTAGCGGGCTAAGTTGTCAGCGAGAATACAAACGTTTAATTTTTGAAGTTTAATAAAAAAAAACATATAAAATGGAATTTCCCCTAATTTTTTCTATTAATTTTTCAGTTTTTCAAATTTTCTTTTTTAGACTGTAATTTTTCTTCAGGCGATATAGCGATCAAATGGTGCTTGATGCGTTCAAGAAAAGTCGCGTAACTGAACGCAGCAGTGGAATGTGAACGCAATCCACATAACGCGTCGATGTGTGCCCCTCCATTGATTTACGTGTGCGGCATCTACATTGTTATCGCCATCGCCACCGCCATCGCGTCAGTTTGCGCGTAGCTTAATGATGTGGTGGTGCGGCCAGTCGCACAACTCGAGGAAGCAAGTCCCCTATTAAGCTATGCGCAAACCGACACGATGGCGGTGGCGATTGCGATAACTTTTATCGCGCGATAAAGATGCGTTCAAAAACCTGCTCACATCAACGCGATATATTGTGTAGCGGGCTAAGTTGTCAGCGACAATACAAACGTTTAATTTTTGAAGTTTAATAAAAAAAAAACATATAAAATGGAATTTCCCCTAATTTTTTCTATTAATTTTTCAGTTTTTCAAATTTTCTTTTTTAGACTGTAATTTTTCTTCAGGCGATATAGCGATCAAATGGTGCTTGATGCGTTCAAGAAAAGTCGCGTAACTGAACGCAGCAGTGGAATGTGAACGCAATCCACATAACGCGTCGATGTGTGCCCCTCCATTGATTTACGTGTGCGGCATCTACATTGTTATCGCCATCGCCACCGCCATCGCGTCAGTTTGCGCGTAGCTTAATGATGTGGTTGTGCGGCCAGTCGCACAACTCGAGGAAGCAAGTCCCCTATTAGACGATGACTCTTTGTCCCTGACTCTTTTTTCAAATTTCTCTTTGAAAATCATCCTGTGAGTCGCACGCTATTACACGATGATTCTTTGTCCCTGACTCTTTTTTCGAATTTCTCTTTGAAAATCACTATACACAATACAAAATTGGGCTTTTCCAAAAACTATCTTTGTCTTTTCTCTTTCTAATTTTGACAGTTCAAAACAACAAAAACAAAACATGTGATATCGAACTTGGAGAAATGTAAACAAATGCTTTTTCAGTGCAATGTGGGTTTTTAATATTTTCTGTGATTTTTGTTTATGTAAATGAGCTTGATAAGTTATTGAAGTTGATTTTTTGTTAAATTGGCGTTATAACCATCGTTTTATACGTTTTTATTGGAAAACAAACATGCACTATATTATAAAAATACTTATCGGAATAAGTGACACTTAAGTCTCCCATGTTGGCCACTTAAGTTCCACTTACTCGGGCAGTAAAAGTGCAGCTAAAGTCCCACAATGGGAAAATTAAGTGCCACTTATTTTGTTAAGTGTGCACTATGAAATTAGCCCTTAATTACTTATACTTTATACTTAAGACTTATTAAATCAAAAAATCAAGAATAAAAACTCAACCACTTTCAGTTTTTTTTCTTTAATTTTTTTCTATTTTTTATTTTGAAAGAAAGGAAATTGACAATGGAGCTGCCCAAATTCGGCTATAAGATCCGAAAAATACTGCATCGTTAATATAAGTTGAGCATTGGCTATAAATAAAAAGTATGTATCCCAAATGAAAATATTACAAGTATACGAAATTATCAGATATTTGATTTTAAGAAGAAATAAAATAAAATTCATGCAAGTGTTGTATACAAAGCGCTTTCATTTGAAAACAATTTAAATGGTTTGGATTATTAAAACGGTTCTGAGTTTCAAATCGGGTGCTCTGAGTGGTAGGACTTGAAAAATACTTGCCCTGTTGTCGTGAAAGAAGTTTTACTTCTAGCGCGTGTACATAAGTACGCACACTCTTTTTTTTCTAACTGTCTGAGTTTAATCAAATTCTCTTAGAAATATAGAATTCACAGTGCATTTATGCTGAGAGTTTTAAAAGAATCGGTAAGCATTGACCATAATTCGCGTCTTAGTAGGGTACGACAGCATCTGACTGATGAGCCTAACTGTCGTACCTGGCCAAAACACAATCTTTGGAGTTAAGGTCACTCGAACTTATAAATTGAGGTATGTATTTTGCAATTTCACTACCTCATCAGACTTTCTAGCTAAGTCGGAAATTATTTTCACTTAATTTGCAGCTCTTCATTTGCAGCAAATCCATAGGTTTAAGTTGTAAACGAAAAATTGTTCTTGAATCTCAACAAATGGAAAGTAGATTAATCTTTAAAAGCTGCAAATTGCCAAATAAACAGTTTCAAATTACGACTCAAAAGTTGCAATTTAAAGATAAACAAGTATCAAAACTGTGATCGCCATTTGCAAATTGCCGAATAACCAGTTTCAAATTACAACTCAAAAGTTGCAATTTAAAGATAAATAAGTATCAAAACCGGCAATATTTTGTTTCCTCGATCGAATAATTGATACTCAAAAGTGGTGAAATATGATTTTTGAAGGTCAATATCGTAATTTACTTATTTCGAAGCCAAGGTACAAAACTGGATTCATTTTTCGCGATTTGTAGCTTATTTTTCTTGATCTGATCTAATAATTTTTTCCGCGTATTTATCTTTTATTTGTTAAATGATTATTTGGGGTTTTGGTATATTGGATTTGAACTTTTACGGATTTAAGGGTTTTTCTGGATTTTGGGATTTCGGAACAATGGATTTTCGGTTTTTTGGAAATTACTGTAGTTTTCAGGATTTTCGTTTTTTTCTGAATTTCGGATTGCGGTAGTCCATTTTTGAAACCATTAGTCCCTTTTCACATGAGGAGACAAGTTGCTGGAGATTTGTTCTGACGTTTTCTTTTAATTTTCTTACAATTCTCTTGAATGAAGAAACAAAACGTAGAATTTTTTTATTTAAAGTATCTTGGTTGAACGTGTAAAGAGAAATGTAAAAAAAATCTCCTCAAATCGTTGACCACGGAGAGATATTAGTTCGTGCCCTTCTGGCATTCTCACCTAAAAACTGAAAGTTGCTAGAAACTCAGTTTCTTCGTGTGAAATGGAACCAGAAATTATTCAGAAAGTGAAGGAATTTAGCGATTGGTGTCGTTGGGAGAGCATTTACTTTCATTGTTAATGATCGATTGATTAAATGGTTTTAAGAAAAACTATAGCTAAAATATGCATTTCTCTAAGATTTTAAAAAAGCAGATACGGCAATTCTGAGATAAAAGACGATATGAGAGTCAGATCCGTACAATGTAAAAGGGATGTAAAACGGATCTTCACACTATCGCATGATCAAAAATATGACTTATGCACAAATTTGGAAAAACAAAACAATAATTAAATTTCTTCGTTTTTATTAAATTTAAAAAAGATAGTAACACACTTTAATCTACTTAAGATTTTCTTTAAAATTAACTTTCAGACTTATTTCTTGAAAGGAGTTGGGGGCAAGTAGCTAGATGAGGTTGAACCAACGCCTCCAAGTCCAATTGAATGGGTTGATCCAGATCCTGAACTGATTAATTGAGTTGAGCCAAGGCTTGAACCTGATCCAAGCAGCTGAGATGAACTGCCTCCGAAGCCGAGGCCACTTCCTGAACTATAGTGGGTTCCAGAACCAGTCAATTGACCTGATCCAAGGCTTGAACCAGATCCGTAGCTGCTTCCACCACCAATCAATTGAGATGAACTACCACCAATGAAATGTTGAGTGGCTTCTCCAGCACTAGCGTAGTTAAGAATTGGAGCAACTCCTCCGTCAAAGTTTTCAGAAGCTCCTCCAAAGTTATCGTATTGAGATTGGATCTCGGCTTTGGCGCGTTGCACATCTTCTGCGGTCCTGTATTTCACAAATCTTACCTCAGGTGTGGTTTGTACGTTCTCTTGGATTTGTTGAAGTTGTCCAACCAATTGAGAACCGTCGTTTTGCTTTGAGAGAACATAAATAGCTGTTCTTTGTTCAATAGCTTGTTTGGCCAACTGAAGGGCAGCATTAGTAGCAGCGTTGTTTTCAGGAGCTTTGATGAAAACAACCTGAAGGTTCTTCTTTAAGATATTGCTCAATTGTTTCATGACTTGTCCTTGTTCGTGGATCTCTTCGGGTGCGGTAAAGTGGTAAAATTGTTTGCTATACTCAACGGTTTGTGGAACTGAGTCAAGAGCATTGATTCCAATATCGAGGGTAGTGCCAGAGGAGCCACTTTGTCTGTATCCTCCGCTGCTGATGATTCCACCTCCTGAACTACCGCCATATCCTCCACTACTGATCAAACCACTTCCCAATGAGCCACCATATCCGCCACTGCTGATCAAACCACCTCCTGATGAGCCACCATATCCGCCACTGCTGATCAATCTACCTCCTGAAGAACTTCCATATCCACCGCTGCTAACGAGACCACTGCCTGAACCAATAAGTCCTCCACTCAATCCACCGCTACCGTATCCTCCTCCAATAACACTTGAAGATTGATAGTTTGATCCTTGTCCAATAAGACCTCCAGATCCAGTAATACTGCTGCTTGATAATCCTGGTCCGTAATTGTAACCAGGTAAAAGTCCAGCACTGGCAACTGCCAAAAATCCTAGGATCTGAAAATAATATCAAGCATATTAGAAATGTTCCATACAAAATTCCTCAAAAAATCTCGAACTCACAATGAAAGATCTCATGATTAGGTATGTACGTCTTACTTCGTCGTTGACTTGTGAAACTGAACTAGATCTTCAAAAGAGCTGTGGAGTTTTATAGTTGCAAAAGGAAGGAGCAATCACCAAAAATCATCAACAAATTATAATTAGCTATTATAATCAATAATAAAAAAAAAGAATATTTAATAAAGTTGATATATGCTAAGAACATTGGAGAAATTTCGTAATCCCCAGTAGATTTATGCATCATTCTCTTTTAATTTTTTAATTTTATATACCTATAACATATCTATCAAATTATGCAAATTGTTCTTTTTTTTGTAGTTGCTTAAAATCCTATAAGAATATGAAACACCTTAAAGCAAGGTTCTAGGTAGATATATTATTACTTGACGGATATAAATCGCTATAGAAATCCGTGACCAAGTTGTGACGTAGGTTAGTTAAATGATTTTATTGATTTATATGTGGTTTTTGTTTTAAATCTATCAATTCTTTATTATAAAAAGCCTATAAGCAATGGGGGCCTGTTGTAAAAAAAATATTGAGTCATTTGTCAAGAATCAGTTCAGTAAAATGTTGATTAAATTTCTAGAAAATAATATATCTATCTATTTGTAGTACTCAAAATATACTTTATAGTTGTATAGGCCCCCACGAGTTTAAAATAAAATTAGGAAAACTATTGTTTAGGTTATTGGGCCCCCACACTTATTATTATTGTGCTGTTGGTGCTGTTGTAGGCCCAAGGTGATCGTACGAAGGATCCCACAGTACTGTTGGATAATTTAAAAGGAAATTCTCGGTAAACAATAGGTGCTCTAAGTTTTGTATACTATAGGTAGTTTCAGTTCATTTAGATGAAAACTATCTTCTCAGACACTTTAAACGAAACTAGTTGAGGTTCCCAGTTCCCACTCTATAAATATAGAGCTATTATCATCCCATTGGTAACCTCAGGAGGACCCCAAATTACTCTAAGTAAATTTTATATTCTTCAGGTTTTTGAAATATGTACTTTCAGCTCAATTGCTGACAATGAAATGTCATATTGGACTTTCATAATAAAAAGAAAAAAATTATACTTAATAACGTTTTTTTTAGAAAAAAATCATATCGATGTCAAAAAAACAACCTTAAAATTCTTAAAAAAAAGTGTTTGATAATAAATTGCAGGAAAACCGTTTTCCACACAGAAAAAAGTTGTATGGCAGATAAAAATTTCTAACTGTTTTTGTTTAAATAGTTGTAGTTTGGCAAAGTTAGAGCCAGTCAAAGGAAAAAAGAAAACAAATCATTAAAACCGTTATAAGTCGAAAACGAAGCGAAAACGAGAAAATTACCTCATAAGTTTTTCGACTTGAAATGACCTCAGGAACTCATGCTTTTCTTCTGAGGCGGTGATTTCGGACACCCTGTATATTGCACAGGTTGTCCAAGTTGAAAGTGTCAAAAAATTAAATTGGCTGTTCGAGTGCCCACTCAACATGCATCATTAGAAACAACAACAAAATATTGAAATTAGACAAGTAAAGGGGTACTGGATCCACCATTTTCCCACCATATTCCTCGAGTTCCTGCAGAACTGGAACAAAAATGAAAACGCCAATGACGCAATGTAAGTTATTATTGTTTCTTAATAAAAAATGTTATATTAACAATAATAAATAGGGGGAAGCCTACCACACAATGACCATTTGCGTAATTGCGTTTGCTTTTAAGGAAAAGCATTCCGACCTAGGGAAAGGATGGGTTGATATACCTACTGAAAAGTGAAAACAGACTAGCCGCCATGAACACATCTATTTACCTGTGTGGTCGGCGGGCGTCGAATTACAAAGAAACACAAAAAGAAAAAGCTACAACTAGTGGTGGAGTATGTCAGAAACATGTGTTCCCCGATATGTGGTTTTCCAAGCAAAATGGTGGGAAAAAATGAGTTTAGTGAATAGTGGGAATAATGGTGGGAAAATATTTCAAACGCTTTTTATGGGGGGGAAATTATCTTTTTACGATAATAGCAACTAACTATACTTATAGGTACCTACTATAATCCTCCAATTTTATTTTCTTAGAGAAACAACCAAGTTTTCTCTTCACTAAACTGCATCAGCATCTACCTTCTTGGTTTGTGCTTCTACCTTAAACATTAATTATTACAAATAAATTGCAACGTTTAAAAAAATGATTTGCAAATAATTTGTTTGTCGAATAAAAAGGCTAAAGCGAACTTGTGAATTTAATTTCGTGACTATTTAGCCCCAAAAATAGAAGATAAAATAAAAAGTCTTTTATTTAAATCGTAAGTGCGTGCATTTGATTTAACGATTAAAAAATGCTCAAAAAGAAAAGAAACTGTTTCATTATTTAAAAAAAAATGTCAGACTTTTAAGCGTCACGATTTTTCCGTGTAATTAAGATGGGTTTTTTTCCGTCCAGTACAAAAATGTTGGGATTTTTTTTGAATACGGTGGGATTTTTAAAATCTTATCTGGCATCACTGGTAAGCAATTATATCTATCACTTTTGAAAGAAACTGTAGTCGGACTAACGACAATAGAAACAAAAAAAAACATTAACCAACCTATAAGAAAGGTTAAAAAACTTCTCACTTGCCGCCTTACGAAGCTCACAAAAACCGAAAGGCAAAAACCAAGAAACAACTGAGTACCAAAACTATGAAACAACAAAAAAAAATAAACCGTCTAAATAGTGGGTTTTAGACAAGGGATTAACTTACCGTTTAAAACCACATGCGAAGAAATCAATAAGCATTGAAATGATTAAACATTGTATAAGAATAACTTTTGAAGTCAGCAACATTTTAATCATAAGAACCGCTCATAAGAACAGACACAGCTGTCTTCGAAAATATTTGTGTTTTTTTCATTTCAAGTTGCTTGCACTGCACATTGAATCCGGTCGGAAGTTAGAACAACCTTTTTCAATCCGTGCGGATTCAATTTTTGATTACGATTTATAATTCTGTCGGGAATAAGAACAGCCGTGATTATTATTAATGAAAACTAAGTTTAAAAAATAGGTTGATTTTAATTATATCATCAGGGTATTCCGTCCGGGTTGTCAGTGTGTGTACTGTGACTATTACTACATGAGCTTTTATTTGTTGAAATGTTTTATTTCTTCTTGTAATATTTTTTGCTTCAACAAAGTATGAATTATAAAGATTTCCCGTCTTTTGTATTCTAATATGACAAGGATATTTTCTGAAGGTATCATATTAATTTGCAATATTTATTTTTTAACTCTTCTGAGGGCCAGTTTGGTCACAGTGGGTTAAATTAATACCATGACTTTCAAAGGTTCTATAATTGAATGGCACTAATCAACCAAAATCGTTTGATTTCCGATTGCCATGATTAGGAACTCAAATTATGGATTCATTTATAAAATTATGTTAGTTACCATGCGCATTTGACCAATTGCAATAATACTTGATTAAAGATGATCAGCTGTGAACTAATCCTAATAAACCATACATTTTTCAACAATAGATAAGATGTGACTTGTATAACTCATGTTTTTTTTAATGAAGCTATACAATCCTTCGTTTGTTCCTAGCTGAAATGATACTAATTCTTAAACTAAATTCTCTGGCGTAAGGTCTTTCCACGTTTGACATAATATCCAGTTAGATATTGTTTTGGTGTAGGAAAAAAGTACAGAATTGCCATGAATTGCGTTGAATGAAGAACCAATTGATGTCTGTAATTATAGGATTCAAACATAGTAAATTAATTGCAAGTTCAATATTGTATTATAGATTGTGTATAAAATTTTTCATTTGACCTAAATTTTGGTTGGAAGAATTTAATGCGACGATATTTCCTGCAGATTTTCCAGAATAGAAGGAGGTTAAAATAAACTTCCAAATTCATTTAAGCATATTCTTATGTACATAACTTTTAAGCTCAAGCTAAATACCGACGATTGTCAGATATTACAATATTGTCAGAACTGTCAATGGTCTGACAATAGCTGCAGACAATTGACATATTTCTTACAATGAAAAATTGTCCGTTCACTCGGTTGGTAGATTTCTTCCCAAAGTCAGCTCTTGTCTGACAATTTTCGGAAAGTAATATATATGACAATATTGTCAGCTGGAAAATTTTCTGTTCAAACGGTTGGCAGATCTATACGAAAAATCGATTGATTGTTTACATATTTTATAAAAGTTTTCGTGGTTGTGTTGCAATTTTTTGTGTGCTAAAAAATAATTAAAAACAAATAAGGAAAATTAAAGACAATACAATATTTATAAAGCAATATGTGGCATTGGTTTTTCGATAGGACTCTTCACCTCCTGACGACGTCGTTTTCTCTGATCTCCAACGCCCATTAGTATTTGATTCTCATGCACTTCGAATATTTGGTTCATCGATTCATAATAAATAAAATAATAAATATGTAGAATCAGTTATGCAAAAACAAACAACATATTTCCAACAAAAATGAAGATGGGTTTCATTGACATTTCGGACAATGAAGAAATTGTCAGTAATTGTAAGATATTTTCATTGAAAACATCTGACAATGACCAATGAGTCTGACAATGTCCTAATCGTCTGACAATGATTAAAATTGTGTGTTCATTGTGATTGCAAGATACCTGACAATTTTTTGTCAGATTGTCGTCTGACAATTACCTGACAGTGACGTTTCTGACAATATTGTCAGACAAAATTGTGTGTTCAGAAGATTCTAAGATATTTGGGACAGATATTTTTTCACTGAAAGATCTGACAATCGTCTGTACTTAGCTTCATTCTTGTAAAATCATACAAAATGTTTTCCTATGTCCTATCTATTAACCAATATTGCGATGCATGATAAAATCTTCAAAAAGCCCTTAGGCTTACGATGCGTGAACGTCAATCAATTTAAATTAAACAAAAAAAAAATCATATTGTTCAACTCATTGTTATGATAATAAAACATACAGAATTTATGAGAAGTTGCGGTGATGCCAATTATGCAATCTTTTGTATGAAAACCTTTGAAAATATCCCCATACTATCGTTAAGTAACTTTCCATTAAAGAATAGCTATTTATACATATTTCTAATTTTATAGAAATACAAAACCAGTTAAAAAAAGTTATCTAAGTCTAAATAGATTTTTTCACAGACAGCCAATATATATTTTCTTGCGGCAAAACAAAGGTCTGTGTTAATTTATGCAAAATGGGGTGTGTTGAAGAAATGAAAACCAAAATAGAAAAGAATTAACATTAATAGATAAAAAAAAAATATGTTAGATTTGTCTTAGAGTATATTAACATCTAATGATTTGGAAATTTATGATTTGTTTTGCGGTTTTTCAGTATTTTTGAATTTTATTAAAATATAAAGAAAAAAAAATATGGATATAAATAATTTTTATCTATGGTGATTGGGGATTTTTCTAAATGTTATTTTCTTTTATTAAAAAGTTCATTAGTGTATGAATATGTTTAGTTGCTGAAGTCACAGGTTTTTTTTTTGACTATAAATTTAATTTTAAAGAAACAAAAAATAAGTAGATGTGTATAATATGCTAATTTAGGCCTTGAACTTGATATTGATATTTGATAGATCAAAAAATAAAGAAAATAAATTATGTTACTTTTCGTTTGAAGGCCGAGAAAATTGTTTGCTTCTATTTAATTATTCTCGAACAAATGACCAGTTCATTGTAGATTAATATCGAAACCTTCCCTATAATAAACAAGAGTCTTGAATTCAAGGTGACTTCTTGGTATGTCCTTTAATCTTTACCGCCACGTTTGGTTTTTATTGATCGGCTTTAGACAGTAAACAAAAATTGTGGAAAAAAGACATAAAAAGCTTTTGGGACGACATTGTTAATTAAAGCAGTTAACTTTAAAACTTTTAAAATATTGATCTTTTTTTTTGAAACCGACAGTTTCAAAAATTGTACCAATTTCCTATAAAATAGGTTGGTTTGATACTTTCATTTTCATAATATGTAATTAGTTTAAAGAGAGTGGATTTGCATTGGAATGAAACTCAATACTAAACTGAACGAGAACACTTTATTATGTATTCCACAACATAATCATGAGGGAATTTTGGATTCAAAATAGCTTTTAGTTCACAAAAATTGACGTTTCATCTTGGCGCGGAGATCTCACTTCAACGCATCAGTTAACTATTAGTGAGAGCCTTGGGAATTTAAGTTGAATTGGTGTTTTTAATAACGTGTCGGTTAAATGGCGCCCTGCTGAGTCCACATACTGCCGAACCCTTTTTTTGTGTTTTTCCAAATTTTTGAAATTTTATAGTTAAATAAAATGCGGAAACCATCGGTTCAGTTATTATTTTTCTAGATAGATATAGATAGATATTTTATTGTTCAGAGATAGAGGCTTTACAATATAAAAAAATACGCAGATTGCTCAGAGATTTCGTATTTAAATTTTATCTTACAACTGAAAAAATTTGTGATACATACATATATAGAAATAATTTTAAAGTGTTCTATACTTTTTTTTAAATTAAGAATAAGATTAAAAAACCTATACATTATACAAGTTTCGAAAAGATAAATTTTCGAAAAGGAAAAGTTCCGGAAGACAAAATCTAACCAAAAAAAATAGTTTTAAGAACGTGTTATTTTTTCTTCTTTTGATGAATTGCTTCCTTATGATGTTCTTTAGAACAAAATTGATCTTTATTAAAATTCTTATTTATTATTAGGCGTTTTATTTATCAGAATTGATCTATATGGATCATGAAACAACATACATAACAACAACAACACATGAACCTGCTCTTTATCGGGTTCACGTTTCATGACCTCGCCACTGTGAGGCTATTTAAAAAATACAGGATAGTTGCGAGCCCCTACAAACCGTTTCTAAATTTAAATAAAATATGATACAAACACTTAGGAAAATAATCAATAATTTTATAAACTTTAACATTCCGAATAATGTCTTCAGACAGCTGTTCAACTTCAAAACCTTATTTTTAAACATTTTCCATCGATTGTCTGATATAGACGCTGTCCAATTGGTTGTCAAAAGTGGGTAAGTTCATGTTTACATGGTAAGGCAAGTTTCTAATTGAATACATATCTTGAAATAAATGAAATTTTCATACAAATTCACACAAATTTATATGAGAACATAATGTATTTAGACAATAATTGTTGGAATGCGTTTAAGAGATGTAGAACTATCAAGACATTGGCTAGCTGAACAATTGTCTAATTATAAAAGAAACTGTATTGTTATCTTCTGTTTTTTTTTTTTTGATAAGACCTATAAATATGCTTGCACCAAGGCAAATAAAAAAACTAGTGGAATAAGTTAAAAGCAATAAGAGTTTATAGCAAGAGAACATTGTTAGTGTTGCAGCGGATTGCGAATAAGGTAGTAATTAATTTTTAAAATCTTACGGGAGGCAACAAATTAAAAATGTGGTTATAATAATAAACCTACACAAAAAAGAATGCACCGTTGAGTAGCACTAAGAATCCATCAAACCTTTAATTTAATAGTCATCAAGCATTAAATTCACGTTATCAATCTTATATACTAATTAGTAATTCCACCCGTATATCATATTAATTTCAATAAAAAGTACAAATTATTGCACGATTTCACTTTCGCTTTATATACAGATAATCGTCAGTTCCAAGCGCCATTTAATTCTTTAAGATCATTTACAGAATTTATTTAATTTTTTAATTAAACTGAAAAGATTAAGTTTAACATTCTTCTTTCTATCACTTAATTTATTAATTAAACTAAATAGATTAGGTATAACATTCTTCTTTCTATATCACTTACTTCGTTTGTCTTATTTTATTCATATAATAAATTAAACATTATAAGATAACATTTACTTAATGTAGGTAGGTATACAGCTTTCATTCTAAAGCCTAATGGAATCAGAGATGTCACTGGGTGAATTATCATAATCTTTACTCCTGAACATTTTTGTCAGATCTGGATCTAAGTTGTAGGTAGTGTTAACATAATGGTCTCAAAGTGTAAATTTATGTTTTTGATAAAAAGAATCAATTTTAAATAATGTGGACTGTGGAGCTAAAAAATTCAGATTTTTTGCAAATTTCATTAGTTCTTTCGATTAATCTGAATATACATATATATGTATAAAATACTATTGTGTTAACCTATTCACTCTGCCTATATTATAATATGTTCTCCTATTTTTTTTAACTAAAGGCCCTTAAAAGCTATTTTGAATCAATATAATTAATTCATTATGTCCAATTAGTTCTAAATATTCTACTTGTAGTGTAGATATAGAATTTGTATTAAGAACATTTGTAGACAGAAAATTAAGTATACCTAATGTCAAAAATGTGGCGATTTGTTAGTCACGTTAATCCAACTTAACTTTCCAACCGTGAGTGACATAACATCTTGTAACAATAAATTTAAAATAGAATAAAAGCTGGATTTACATCTCCAACAAATTATCATATTTTCTGTTTACCTATTTTCTGTCATTTCTATAATATGGCAATCAATGACTTAATTACTATACATTCTGTCAGTATAGTTAAAATTCCGCATAATTGTTTTATTTATATTCGGAAAAAGTTGATTAAAAATAAAAACAAAATAATTTAAATATATGTATGTAGTACATGTGCAATATATTTAAATTTTACGAGCGTTTTACGGCTCGTAATATTTATATTTTTAACTTGCGATGTACATGTAAGTAGGTACTATATGGCAAGTTATGGATTCGTAAAAAAAACGAACTCCATATTTTAATCAAACTTGACATTACGATGATAACGAAGTCTGTCTGTCCTTTCGGCTGCAGCCTAACCGGGTGGTTCGATTTTCTTTAAACTTGGTGCATTGCGTTTTTTGGGCAATCTCCCAACACGTTTTTTTTCATTTTTTTTAGGACCAAAAATAACAGTAGCTGCCGTACAAAATTTGTTAGCAAAAAATGAAAATCTGATTTTTTTACAAAATGATAGCCGATTTTATAAAGAATGGTGAAAATGGTGAACAAAGGTACCTCCCACAGAACCATTAATTTGATTTTCGATTTTCTCAAAAACGGTTAAACTGATTTTGATCAATTTTTTTGTGGAGAATGTTTAAAAAAATTAATATATTTTTTTAACATTTAACTTGAATATCAAAATTTTCAAAAAATTTTGTTTTGGAATTTTAAAAAAGTTTCAAAAAATTTGTTTGAGAACTGAATGATTTGAAAACGAATTGATCGATTTTTATTAAACTTAGTACCATATTATCTAGCAGATTTTAAATAACAATTATTCTTATAACTAAAAATAACGGTACTTCCCATACAATCGTTTAAAAACCGGTAAGGCAAATCTCATTTTTATCACAACCGAAAAATTTTGGTACCTACCGTTTAATAACGGTAAATCTCTTAGAACCATTTTTTCTCATAGAACCATTTTTTATATGGGGTTCATAGGGTACGATCAGTTCCTCTTTATGCCAGCACAATGCACGACCAAATGAGGCGCGTTGCGTATATAAATACCTTAAAGGCACTGATATTCAAAAACTGCATTGGCTCGCGCGCAGTACCGATTTAAATCTCATAGAGCATATCTAGGACATGCTGAAAAGAAAGATAAAGTGCTCATCTCACCCCCTACAAACACTGGACGAGCTCAGGAATGCTGCACTGGCCGCTTGGGAGAGCTTATCGCTAAGGGATAATGAAAACACTATCGAGAGTAGGCCAGATCGAATTCAGAACACACGATATTGACACGTCTCAAACACCCCCCCCCCCCCCCAAAAAAAAAAAAAAGGAATTTTTCATTTTATACTGTTTTTAATTAAAAATTTTTTTTTTTCTGAGAAAATGTAAAATTTTAAATTATCGTTATTAAAAATAAAGTAAACCTTTGAATTATCTTAAAAGGGTTTTAAACAATCAAAATACATATGCACATTTAACAAAATTACAATCAAATCATTAACAACAAAAATCAAGTGTGGCCAATATTCCATGGCGCTGAGTGTATAAAATATTATTAATTATTCAAAATTGTCAGTTTAAGAATTTTGCCGGTATTGAATTAAATGAGCTGTAGGTACATATTGTGTTATGTTTTAATGTATAGAACAACATTTTTTACGCTACATGAATCCCAATTTCAAACCTTTTTAAGTATTGTCTAGGTACATCATTTATCAGGCGAAAAAATGAAGTTTTAATTTTTTTCCTTTCTAGTTTGAAAAACAAAAACTAAGCAAAGATCTCCAAAAATTCCCTTAAATATATGTATATTCAACTTCTTTCCGCTAAAAAACTATTGTATCTATAGGTAGGTACTATATAATATGAACTAAATTAATCCATTAGACAAAACTGTCCTTGCAAAAAACTAGAAACAAGAGAAAAATTATGGTTGTTTAAAAAAAAAAAAAAACATACCAACAGCCCCACTTTTTCTTATTACGTAGATTTTTCTAACTAAGCTACAAATGACCAACATACAAGGACAGTTAAGCAAAAAAAAAAAGTTTGCAAACAATTCGTAAGTGTCTTCTCTCCACAATACCATTTCTAGCGTTCCCGCAAAAAAGGCGAGCACAAGTGCATATATACATATAATGTATACCAAACGTCTTTTTTTATGTTACGATTTTACATTGCTTCGTTGTTCTTAAAGGTTCTTATTGGTTTTGTGATTTTCTTTCAGAACAAAATTTAAAAAGTTATAAAATTATTATGTATCTTCGAGCAGCTTATTCATATCCGTCGAATTTTTCAGTCGGTCTTGGTTAATCTAAAATTTATATTGAGTTGACTAGGTTTCGACTAGTTTCTTTTAAAAACATGTTAGGTAGGTGTGTTATACACTCTACAGCCCTATTAATAAAAAAAACTTATATTCCACCTTTATTTCACGAGTTCAGACTGAACTATGGAATAAGAGTTGCTACGGGTTAAAATTTTCCATTAATAAACAAAAAATGTTCGTGGAATAGTAAAGTGACGTTTACCAAAGTCCCTTAAGAAAATCTAATACAATAAGTAAGATGCCTGTTTCACTAATATTCACAGTTTCGCAAACTTGGGTTTTTGTAAGCTTGTTAATATCATATTTCTGTCAAAATTATTACCATTTTTCAATTATTGTTTGTGTTGTGTAATTTTCAACAATTGCTATGAGTCCTCATATTTTGCTTGCAAAAAAAATATTCCTTCCTGAAATCCTCCTCACTAAGCACTTGCATTGGATTATTTCCGATTTTGTATAGTTTTCTTTTTCTCATCGTTGATGGATGATTGTCAAATTATTATTGCAAAATGCAAATAGTTTAAGAACACGATAAATCTAGTAGACATTATTATTTTTATTCAAAGTTAAATTTGTAATCTTCTCTTATGTATATTTTTAATTTCAGAATAAATTTGACACATCTGGTTTTTATTCCTTTGCTAAACCACATTTTTCGGTCGTTTAGCTTAGTAAACGTCATTTACTAAAAATTTTGTTTTATTTGCTATTCCACGTTTATTAATTTGGCTGCTAGGATTTTTTTTTAAATCACGTCTAATATTTAAAGACAGAACTAAGAATGAACTTCTGTTTTGAGCATCTAGATTCTAGAATGTAATAGTTTTTTATTCATATCTACTGGTCAAGGTCTTTTCCACTATTGCTCGATGTTCCTTTGGATTCAAGACTATAAGACGTAATAATGAAATTCATGTTTAATTTCAAAGCTTAAATACAATTAATTTTTCTTTGTCAAAATTGTAGTAAATTCTGTTACATAATTATTCCACAAACTGTATCTGAAAAGCACTGTTATATGAGCATGTTCCTAAATCCTAATTTACCATCTTTATACTTATTTTCACGTTTCACTTAAAATATTCAACTGGAGTGTGCGGTAAATCATTTTGACAACAATGAATTAAAAGGGGGTCGGAGCAAATTCTTACTATTACGTTCATTTCGCAATCTCAATTGGAAGGACAAAATAAGCGAAAATGTCTGTTGTAGCGTGTCTTCTAGAAAAGGCACCTAATTTTCGTAGTCTAATGGATCTTTTGTGTGATTCTTTTTTTATTTTATTTTATTTTATTTTTTTTTTACCCATTTCGCCGGCGTTATATTTTTTTTTAAACAGAAAACGAAAAAAATAAAGAGATGGTAGAAAATATAGGAAGAACAATGATGAGTACTAAGTTGAAAATGTCCAATGTCCATTGTTCATTTATTCCAGTGTTGTCAAGTGCTTTATTATTATTTCTCAGTTCATGAAAAGGAAAAACATAATTAATTAACCTTGTGTTGGCAATTATGTATTATCAAACCAATAGCGAGGACATTTAACAGAAGTTTTCATTTTACATAAGATTCAGAATGCTAATCAGTTTTAATCAACCTTTGTTTTTTTAATGAAATCTTTGGTAGAGCTTTTTTGGCAAATTACTTTCTTATGAAACAAAATGTGGGCTGACGGCTGGAGTAGCTTCTTTGTTGAATTTTGGGAACAAAAAACATTCCCTCCCCCCCCAAATTAAGACGAATTTCGTATAAAAATTGACATAGGTATACTTTATGATTTGAAGACTTTGAATTCAATGCCACTGCCTAACAACAGGTCAGAATATGGTACGAAATTTAAAAATTTTAAGAAATAATTTTGAGAAAATCGATAAAATTTGTGTTTCAAATGCCATGTGCTTGAACGTGTATTTTTGTAAGAAAGTGATTCCATTTCAAAAATGTACAAAATTTCGGAAAGCAAGTCAAATGTGTTGCGGAATGTTCCCAAGATACAATGCAAACTTTGCCGAATTTGGAAAATTTTTCACCCTAGGCAAAATGTTATTTTGCTGCCTCAAATAAAAAAAAAAAGACGATAACGACAAGACTAACATTTTACATAGGGTTATATATAATAACAATCACATGCTTTCGACAAACTATACATGTTGACAAAATTTTGAAACTAAAATGCCGATTTGCGCGATCGTTCTTGCATCATTGTTGAACGAAGGTAGGTTTTTAAAAGCTTAAGCTTCGAGAAACTATATACATAGCTTCAGCAACACTTTCTGGAAACGTTAATATAGTTCTTAAATGCAGTTAAAGAATTTGGATAAGATTATAGTTGAATTTTGAAGCTTAATAGTTTAAATTGACAAAGTTTGGTCAAATATATTAATTTCATTCAAGAGAAATTTAGCTTATCCTTTTGTACCTCGTTTCCAATTGTTGCTGTTATTTAACAGGAGTTAAAAGAACTGGTTTATCTGAAAGTGCTGTCTCAATTTATATAAATGGTCCCAAACCAATAGGTTTAAAAGTACATTTATTTTGATTGAAGTATTTTCAAAAGAATATTATTTTTTTCATAAAAACTTGTTCCAAACTATTGTTGACAATACAAACTTGAATTTATGTACGCGTTTACCAAGTCGAGATACTTTAAAACTTGAATTTTCATCAAAGTAACTATCGAAGTAGACGCATGTGTTACCCATTTTTTGCTTTGAAATTATTGTACTGATTTTGCCGCCTCAGTCGAGTGCCACCTTTTTTTGCCTACAGGCAGGTTCGGCACCGAATGCAAATCAATTAATTAGGATAGATAAATACATAATCCCCAAAAAACAAAATTTTAATAGTACGTAGTCCCCAAAAAATGCAATTTAATAAGACAAAATCCCCCTATGGATGAACACGAAATCCTCAATATATGTTTTTTGTTTGACAAAAATTTCGAAATTTTCTAAAAGGGTTTATTATTTTTACCCAAAAGCCATAATTCTTAAAAGAAATACCCAAAACCAATATCCCCAAGTGAAAGTTTAATTTTTTTGGGTATTTTCTCTTGGTTGTTTTTTTTTCAAGAGATTTTTTTGGGGGGTTTCTACATTGCATTTTAATTTGGGTATTTTGTTTTTGGGATTATGGCTTTTGGGCCAACATCACTTACATATCCAATTAATTTGTATGCTATTGCAATGATGTGGACATTTTTTTAATTTAATGATTTTTATTTTTTTTTATTTTCAAATCTGATTGAAAATTCAGATTTTTGTGAAAGTTACCAACTAACTTCTAAATCAAAAACTTGAAATTATCTTCAATAACAATAATAGTTCAGCGGGTACGAATTCCCCTAAATTGAAAACCTAAAATTTTCGTTGTGCGAAACTACAAGACTTTGTGGTGTCGAAAAATGATCCATAAGTGAGTCAGTGCTTTATGTTTATGTTTTAAGTGATTTTTTAAGTCTTATATCTCAGGTAGGTATCGCTAATGATAAGAAGTTGAAATTTCGTAAGGGGCCTTTTCTTGCTCAGCTAAGAAAATATTGCGAATCTATAAAGTTTCTGAATTCAGTGGGGCTGAAGTAAGAAGGGATCGACAATCGCCTGAGTTGTAAATAAAAAGGCTTTGCGTCGAAAACTTGACTGGGCATTACGGTATTCTTTAATCGGGTAAAATTACGCGAATAGAAGGGTGATAGAAGCGATTCGAGAAGCAATGCGTGTTGCTTTTTACGGAATTTGAGACCTGGAACATACTGTAAAAGCTTTTCTGTTGTTTTGCAATTAATGATAGTTAATAAATATTGAAAAATGATATTTAACAGCCCATTACCCAATTGATAAATGTTGTGATCATTGAGAATAGTGCAGACCGCTCTGATCAACAAGAAAATTGATTATTATCACTAAATTAATAATTACAAATTTTGTAGAATTCGAAATTTATAAATTTTATTCTTAATTATAATTTCAGCAATTTTTTATATTATAAACTACGCACCTGAAACTATACAACATTTAGCCAATATTTTATTTCTATAATTGGTGGAAGGTATGTAGCTCTTTTTGAAATGTACGAAATTGAATCAAATCCGTATTCAATCGATTTTATTTTATTTTTGAGCTTTTTTAAGTTATACCTACTGACCAGCAAATGTTTATTATTATTTCATTTTTAATGAAAGCTCTAAGTGATGACTTATTTTTAACTATTTAAAAATCGAATTAATTATACCTATATATTATTCTGCATAGGTATATATCTACTTTGCTAAATTCATTCAAATAAACAAGTTTAATAAAAGAAAGAAAAAAACAATGCATGGAGCGTGTAGGACACTCAGCTTATGTGACTCTTGATAGAATAAACATGAGAAGCTGAACGCAGAAGCGGATATACTGAAGGGGCAATGAAAACGATTCTTGTCCGCATAAGCCAATTTTTATTCATTAATTCATTAGCCACGTTTTAGTATCTATACTGCTCTGGATCATCCCATGAAAATAATACGCTACGGACAAAAGCTACTGTGTATTCAGTCGTGTCGTGTTGTGATTCCATGAATAGTAAAGAGTAAAAGAAAAGGTTTTAGTAATAAAATAAAATGTATTTATCTAAATTTATAATCTATAACTTAACTTTAAGTTAAATATTATTAAATAATTTAACTGCACTAAGAGTTTACTGTATTATTTTCTTTTTCTAAGTTTCCTTATCTTGTATTTATTAAATGAATAATTTGTTTTTGTTTAATAAACGTCTTTCCGTGATTTTGAGTTTTCTGGATTTTGCAAATTTTTCTGATATTGTAAAAATAAAAGTCCCCAACGATCTAAGTCCCACCAACAGCTTTATAATATTATTAATGTGTATAATTATGATTTTTCAACGGGCACTTGACGTTTGTAGATCCCATTATAAAAGTCAACCCCCAATATTGACTCGGGCCTGAGTACACAAAAATCATTTTTTGTAACTAAAAATGCAGTTAATAATATTAGCTTTGGTCAGTTAATCCAAAAACAATGTATAAGGAGGTTTTATTTTGCGTTTTGTTTAGTCTACCTTTAATTGTAAGCAGCAGACCAACCGCCTGCGAAAGAGTGGGAAAAGACACAGGTATTCGGTGTGCAAAGGATGATTTCGGGGCAGACACCATTCTAATACGCAATATTGCCAACTCAAAAATATCCTTCAAAGTTGGCAAATGGCTATCGAAGTGCGGAAGATCAGGCGTTAACTATTCGGAGGAGTTTTTTAATATGGAAGACGGTGACACAATTAACATCGACTTTACCGAAGCTAAGGCTGGAGCGTGTAACGAAATGTTTATCTACGAATGCCATCGAGATGGAAGTGGTGTTAATTGCTATGATATTGTGTCTGTTAATCCTTTGAATGCTTTTAATAGAATTGTATAAATATATATTATTTATTATGGAAGTATAAATAAATCACTGAGTAATTAATTATATTTGATGAATTTGCAGCTTAAAATTGAAATCTCAATCCATATGCAGTGATGGCGGGTTCATCTTCAAAATTAAATTCAGCTGGCAATGAAAGTGATTTAAAGTTTAAAAAAAATACATGTAATAAAAATTGTTTGCTTGTTAATCCTAAGTTCTTTGCATCTATAAATATAAATAAATATACAAAAAACACAGCACCCGTTTATATGGTGAAGATATATCTTGTATCATAAGACTTACATCCTACACTCTACAGCCATATTGAATTAAAGCATAATATAGAATAATTTAAGGTTTCTTGCTTATTGTTTTCGAATAAAAGAAAAAGAAGACATTAACAAAATTTTATAAAAACCACATTTCACTTAATCTGAACTTATATACCAGCAGCGCACTGTGATGGGGGCTTTTTGTAAAAGTGCTCGCAAAATTCAATTTTCGTGTGTTTCTATCTACACAATGCAAAAATAGCTTATGTCCTGGATTAAGAATTGTTAAGACCCCAAGACAGTGGAAAAATAAATAAGTTTGGACAGTTGGCGTTATTAGTAGAGTCAATTAAAGTTAGGTTATTTTTTTTTTTAGTATAAAAGGAAAATTGATTTTTTTGATATTTTCGTTTGGGTTCGAGGTGTACAAATTTGGTAAAGTGGTTAAAAAAAAACATTGTTTTTAGTCTTCTTGGTAGATATAATATATATGATAGTTTTTATTTTCAGAATTTAAAATTTTTGAAATTTAATGTGTTTTTGAAAACACGTTTTAAGCACACTTTATTTTGTTTTCTTATAAGCGGACACCTCTTTAATAACCGGACAATTTTCTGGGTACCATCAGTGTCCGGTTATGAGAGAGTTATACTGAATTATAAATTGGTATAGTTGATAAATATTGAAAATTGATAGTTAACAAACAAATTAATAAAAGTTGTGATCTTGAGAATAGTGCAGACCGTTATGAATAACAATTGATAAGCATCACTGAATAGTTGATAATTTTTTTATAAATTGTGCTTTAATTCAGCTATGAAATTTCAATATCTATGATCTCTATCAATCAAAACGCAAACTATGGTCAATGTCTACCGATTATTACAAAAACCACAGCATGAACATACTGTGAAATTTATTTTTTCTAAGGGAATTTGTTTGAATTCAGACACTTTTAGGGCCAGTTTCACAGTGAAGTAAGTGCCACTTAAGTGCCGAATATGGAAAACTAATTCCCAATTTCACAGTGTAAACTTATCGGAATAAGTGACACTTAAGTCTCCGATGTTGGCCACTTAAGTTCCACTTACTCAGGTAGTAAAACTGCGGCTTAAGTGCCAAAATGGGAAAATTAAGTGCCATTTATTTTGTTAAGTGTGCACTGTGAAACTGGCCCTTAATGCTCAGCTGAATATATGATAAAAGTCGTTAACTGATGAAAGGATACATCAATCAATACATAAATCCTCATATCTATATCGTGTCAGATGAAGACAAGGGCAGTTTTTATGTCTTCTTTTGCTCGGGTAATGTGGAAAAGTCTTATGCATGTGTATTAATGTATGTATGTTTGTAATGATGTATGTATGTATGCAAATATAAAAAAGGGGAGCTTTCTACAATTCTTGTACAGGGCGCAAGTTTGGCTGAGGTCGGCCCTGACTACACACCTAAAACTATACAACATTTATGCAATATTTGATTTTTATTTATGGTGGAAATGTAGTAGCTCTTTTGGAGGTGTACTAAATTGAATCAAAACCCTATTCAATAGATTTTATTTTTGTAGGTAGGAACAAGTTTTATTTTTCAGCTTTTCTACAAAAAATGATAAATAAAAAAATGATGTGATAGTAAGATTTATTTTCAGCAAATCCTAAATTAAAATCCAACGAAAAAAGCTTTGCATACAAATAATTTATTTTTTTTGGAGTGGATAGAATTAGAAATAGAAAATATTCATGTGAATGTTTGTTTTTGTTATTGCTCAAATCATTAATAAATATAATATAATAATATTATATGAATCGTCAAATATTAACTGAAAGCACAAAATGATAAGTAATGTTCAAATATTAAGGAATCGATTTATTTATATTATTCTGTCTATAACTATACGTACATACTTTGCTTTATTCAAATTAAGACAATCTTAAAATAAACCAATTAATATAAACACATAAACAAGTTTAATAAAAAAAAAAACTTTGCGCGAAGCATGTGGAACACTCAACTCGAGTGACCCTTCATAGAATTTACATGAAGCTTCACGCAGAAACGGATGCATTGAAGGGGCAATGAAAACAATACATTCCTGTCTGAGCCAATTTTTAAACATTAACTGTATATTAAACATATAAATGTATTGTATTGTTCTAGGAAAACTAATTGCACAGTACACAGCAAGGCTCGGATGCAACGGAAACACCTAAACCAAAATCCCAAAAAATCCAGAAAACCCAAAATTCCGAATCAGGAAAACTCAAAATTCAGGAAATCCAAAAACCAATAATCCACAAAACCCAAAGTCCGAGCCGAGAATCCCAAAACCCAATTATTCTGAACATTTGCGCAATTTTCCATTTCATATAATTTGTTCAGGATTCCGATTTCGAGATAACAAATTAAAACGAGTTACGAGAGTAAACACGTGGGCAAGAAGGTTAAACGTATCAAATATGCTTAATGTAAGCATTTTTAACATTGTCTCTTCTCTCTTCGGGTTTTCTTTTTACATTTATAGATACTGGGAGATACCAACTTGTCACAGTTGTTAGTAAAAATTATAAATAAAGCCTAACACACTACCAACAATACTGAAGTGGTGTGTGTTGAAAACGCCCATATAACTTTTGTAAGTTTTTGAGCAATTTGAGTCGAAAAAGTCATGGTTACGGTTAGCTTCATGTTTCATACGAGTTAAGGGTTCATTTAAACCATAAACTGTGGCTTCTAATTTTAAAACAATTTTGATCTAAAAGAACCGGTGAATCAATGGAACCATCCAGCTGGTGTAAAAATATAACGTCGGCCACTTTTCAAAGCTTTCCTAGAGAAATCATATTTAAAAGAAGAAGGCGATTGCTTTCTTAAAACAACATCTTTCCCTTTTTCTCTTGGCTTTTGTAGATTTTGGTTTTTGTGGATTTTGCATTTTCTTGTTTCCATCCTTTCTGAATTTTGTGTTTCCGTTTTCCGTGGTTGGGTTTTCGACATTTAGGGTTTTCTGGATTCTTGGTTTTCTGAATTTTAGATTTCGGAGCTTAAGGCTTTCTATTTTTAAATATGGCTTCGAATTTTCAAGATCCATAAATTATACATACTAGACATAAAATCAGCTAAATTATGACAAACTGCCGGAATACTAAATTTTGGTAGGTAGGTCTAACGGTATAGTCTCCTCTTTATGGTATACTCAAGAAACTGTTAAAAGTCCCCATCGATAAAAATCGAGTTGCTAATACATTTACGGGGGTCAAAGGCCCCCACCAAACAGTTTTTTCAGTAATTTCTGAATAACGGTTACTCAAAAAAAAAATTAAAGTAGGTTGGTAACTTCGAAGAATTCCTACAAAAAATATTTTGTTTCTTTAAAAAAAAAAAAGAAATAAATAACGGTTTACGAAATAATTCAATCGGTATGAGGCACGACGGCGTTATAATTATAGTTTTAGTTTTTTAGTCTAGACTTTTGATATTCTTAAAATACTGCAAAAAAATGAAAGTTCTCACCGGTATAAGTGCTCTTAACAGTTTAAATCATTTTTATGTGTATATTTATTAATTTTCAACGGGCAATTTTCATTTGTAGATATCATTTTAAAAGGCAACCCCTAAATTGACTCGGGCCTGACTACACAAAAATTATTTTCGTTACTAAAAATGTCGAAAACAATCTAATCTTCGATCAGTTAATCCAAAAACAATGAATAAGAAGGTCTTATTTTTCGTTTTGTTTGTTCTACCCTTAATTGTAAGCAGTAAACCAACCGCTTGCCAAAGATTGGGAACTAATGACAAATCTTATCGGTGTATAAAGGAAGATTTTGTGGCAGACACCATTCTCATACGTAATATTGCCAACTCAAAAGTATCCCTCAAAGTTAGCAAATACATGTCGGTGTGCGGAGGAGAAGGAATCAACTACGGGACTAAGTATTCTGATTTGGAAGAAGGTGACACACTTGACGTCGACTTTCCCGAAGCTAATGCTGGAGTGTGTAATGAATTGTTTATCACCGAATGCCATCGAGATGGAAGCGGTGTTGATTGCTATGAAATTGTGTCTGTTAACCCGTTGAATGCTTTTAATAGAATTGTATAAATATATTTTATTTATTATGGAAGTACAAAATAAATCACTGATTAATTATATTTGGTGAATTTGCAGCTTAAAATTGAAATCTCAATCCATATGCAGTGATGGCGGGTTCATCTTCAAACTTAAATTCAAGAGGCAATGAAGTGATTTGAAGTTTTAAAAAAATGTATTTATTTAAGAATTATGTATTTGCTTGTTAATCCTAAGTTGTTTGCATTTATAAATATAAATAAATATACAAAACCACAGCACCCGTTTATGGCGTATATATTTCGGCGCAGGAACATAGGGCCCAGGGACATAAAGTCCAATTTTTATTTTTGGGGCTTACGTCCCACTTGAGTGAGACATAAAGCCCAAACTGAATTTGGGCTTTAAGTCCCTCCCAAATGATGTGTTGGTTCCTCTTTATGGAAAAGCTTAAGGCTCAGAACATTGCTGGGCAGTGGACACTATCATATGCCATTTGAACGGGTAAAATTACGGGTACAGAAGTGCAATAGAAGCGATTCGAAATTCCTGTGCGGGTTACTATACCAGATGTGACATGGTGTGCACCGTAAAATATTATCTATATAATCTATATTATGAACTAAACACCTGAAATTTATCCAATATTTCATTTTGATTTATTGTGGTGATATGTGTAGCTCTTTTCGAAATGTACGAAATTGAATCCAATCCGTATTCAATAAATTTTATTTTCGTAGATAGGAACACGTTTTTTTTTAAGCTTTTCTACAAAAAATGTGATAATAAGATTTATTTTCAACAAATCCCAAATTAAAATTCAACGAAAAAAGCTGTGCATAAAAAAAAATATAAAATAAAGTATTTTTTGGAGAGGACAGAATTATTGGCAAATAGGCAACTTATTAATAAGAGAAATTCTGGACAAAATGCGATGGATATTCATTTAACTGTTTGTTTTTTTGTTATTGTTCAGATAATATTAATGATAATATACAAATCATCAAATATTTACTGAAAGCTTAAAGTGATAAGTTGTTTTTTATTAATTGAGAATCGAATTATTTATATTATTCTGTTTATACCTGCTTTGCGAAATTCAAATTAAGTTAATCTTAAAATTAACCAAATGAACACACATATAAACAAGTTTAATAAAAAAAAAAAAAAAAAAAGATACAGGGAGCGTGTGAAGACTCAGCTCATATGACTTTATAGAATTAAGATAAAGGTTAACGCATAAGCGGATGCACTGAAGGGGCAATAAAATCAATTTTTCCTTTTCTGAAACAATTTTTATGCATTAACGGCCGAATTTTTAAACGCGAAAAACGAATTTATAAAACATATGCAACGTTGAATAGAGGCATGATAAGCTAAACGCGTTTGATGGTTGAATAGTGCTGTATAAGGATACACAACAACATAATACATAGATATTAGGGTAGCGCTTATTTTGGCAATGTTTGAATTTCTTTTTTGTCCCCCCTAAAATGATTATTATGTATTCTTGTACAATGCACCTACATACAAACACGTTGTGTATTTTTTTTTATAGCGGCTAGCGTAGTAGCGCCGAAGGTTAATTATAGGGATTGAATCCCATCTTCTTTGCACCTTAAAAGTAAAGATGGAAATGTTTTTTTAACATTAGAAATGTTTAAGCGGAGGCATACCTACTAACAATGTGAAAAAATCAACAGAATTTCAAAAAAGTGTAACGCCGAGTAGTGAAAGAGGGCAAAACGTCAGGGGAATAGACACAATTATTGCGTTCATATGTTCTTACTGGTCTGAGGAAACAGAATACGAAGAAGATGATAAAACGGACACCAAAAAAAGGAGAAGTGTTCGTAGGCAGGGATGGCCACTACATTTTTCACATTTGCTACGTAGTTTATGTAGTTAAATGTAGTTAATGAAACAAATTGTAGCAAACTTAGTTTCAAATATCAAATGATCTGTCAATTGTAACTTTGAAGCTTGAATTTTGAGTTCAAATGTTCAAATTTTTATTGAAATTTTATTATTTCTCTAAATTTACTTTATATGTATATGAAAACGTAACAATTGGTAGAAAATAAGTCGTGTAGTTTATTAAATTAACTACGCGTAGTTAATTATGTAGAAAATGTAGTGTAGTTAATTCGGCCAACCCTGTTCGTAGGCTTTCCAGATTTGTATGTGAAGAAGAGCAAATTTAAAAAGGAATTTATTCAAAGTTTTAAAATACATAAATGCTTTTTTCATTTCTAATGTACCTCAACTATGCGCTGGAATGGCAAATCGGGTAAATTGTAATGGATATTACTTCTTCCGAGGAAATAACTTTTTGCACTCTTAATAGAACTTCAAATGTGTGCCAAATTTCGATATTTTTGATCACTTCCAGGAGAGGACTTAAATTAATTTTTGACGTTGCGAACAGAAGAGCGACCCTAATAGATATATTTTCTTTTCAATAAAAACGCCACCGTGTAGAGTGAATGAAATACATAATTCTTTTAATGAATCAATAAACATTAATTTTTTGTTCCAAAACATTTTACTTTATTAAAAAACAACACAAAACCGCACGAATAACAATAATCTGCATATTAAGAGAAAATAAAAAGAATCCAATCGGGTAGGCGGCGCGGCGCGCGCGGCGTAATATATTTCCTCTTTTTGGTACTTTATTTGATACAAGCCCTATATAACTATATAAAGTATGCAGGGTAGAGAAATGTTTTATAAATGGGAATTTATGCAACGGTAGGTACATAGAGACTACATAAAACCTTATGCAGTGCATAATTTTAGCGAAATCTAATAAACGAGACTGTAATTGTATATTAAACATATGAATGTATTGTAATGTCCTTAAAAAAAACTGACTAGACAAAAAGGTTCAGATGCACCAGAATCAGTGTAATCTACGTTTGTAGATCAAGTTACATAGCTCAACCCCCAACATTGACCCGGACCTGAGTAGTGAGTACACAAAAATTATTTTTCGTCGCTAAAAATGTCGAAAACAATTTAATCTTCGATCAGTTAATCCAAAAACAATGTATAAGAAGGTCTTATTTTTCGTTTTATTTGTTCTACCCTTAATTGTAAGCAGTAAACCAACTGCCTGCGAAAGAGTGGGAGATGACAAAGAAATTCGGTGTGCAAAGGATGATTTCGGGGCAGACACCATTCTAATACGTAATATTGCCAACTCAAAAATATCCTTCAAAGTTGGCAAATGGTTATCGAAGTGCGGAGAATCAGGTGTTAACTACGCGGATGAGTATTTTAATATGGAAGAAGGCGACACAATTAACGTGGACTTTACCGAAGCTAAGGCTGGAGCGTGTAACGAAATGTTTATTTACGAATGCCATCGAGATGGAAGTGGTGTTAATTGCTATGATATTGTGTCTGTTAATCCCTTGAATGCTTTTAATAGAATTGTATAAATATATATTAAATATTATGGAAGTATAAATAAATCACTAAGTAATTATATTTGATGAATTTGCAGCTTAAAATTGAAATCTCAATCCATATGCAGTGACGGCGGGATCTTCAAACTTACATTCAGGAGGAAATGAAAGTGATTTAAAGTTAAAAAAAAATGTATGTAATTAAGAATTATTTGCTTGTTAATCCTAAATTGTTTGCATTTATAAAAATAAATATGGTGTATGATATATCTTTTATTATAATACACTTGCATATGTATATATGCTACAGCCATATTAAATAAAAGCATAGAATAAGTATAGGTATTGGTTTTTTGCGACAAAACAAAGTTTAGTTAAAACCAGATTTCACTTAATCTGAACTTATACCAACAGCGTCTCAGCCTAAAATTAGTACCTACATATAATCTTTTTAAATATCGTCGATTTTTAATACCTTCACCGCTTAATTTGCTTTATTCAAAAAGAAGAAAAGTGTTGATTGAAAGAATTTTGAGTGCCAGCAATTAGCAAATCACTGGAATAAAAATGTGCCTGAGTAAAAGGATATATTTTTTTTAATAAACTTCCTGATTGTGCAGTACTTGGGTATAGGTTTAGTTTCGTGGTAGACCTCGTGGGTAAAGTAAAAAAAAAACTTCAATTGTTTTTTAATTTTTATATTTATTAAATATTTATTTTCTTTTTTTTTATTTATTATATCTTTTATTATATTATACATTTAATTTTAGAATACTAAAGTAAATTTTACAATAATTTTTATTAGTATTAATTGCTTTGTTTTTTGTTTTATTATGTCTAACGAAACAAGTAAGTTAGTTCATAACTTAAGGCTGCACTTGTTTTGTTATTTGCTGAATTACGACTAAAACTAAAAGTGAATATGTATTTAGATTAAATATTTCTGCAATTGAAGTGAAAAAATGCATTAGTTGGCAAAATGGATTTAAATTTTTTTTTTTAAATATTCATATTTCATTTGGAAAAAATTAAATTATAAAACATAAGCACGGTCTTTTACGGAATATTACATATAAAACGACAAATCGAAATGTTCATTATAGTCACGCCTTTGAAAATGTGTTTGTTTTCCCTCCAGAAAAATTATGACAGAAAATTAGTATAAAATAATTGAAATTATGACATTTTACCATTCGTGTTAATTAGGTATAACATGTGGTATTGCAGTAGATATTGTTTAGATATTTAGTGGTATTTTTATATTTCCAAGATCAAGCCTTAAAAATAAATTAGGAATAAAAAAAATGACTTAAATTAAAATTACTATATTGTAGATAGTGTAACTATAAACGCTATTCTCGTATTTCAACCAGGGTTACCAACAGGAGTATTTTCGCCCGGAGACTCCTGGAATTTGATATAACTTCCGGGCTCCAAACTTAGACAAAATTTCTAGTGTTTCATATATTTTATTTATTATGTTGTTAAAGTGAAATGTCTTGCGAATTTGCATAAAATTTCACATATTTTCACAATTTTTTGTCAAAACCCAGGAAAAAATAAGTTTTTTGAAAATTTCTTGAAAAAAATGTGACCAAACAGGCATATTGTTTGACAATGCGTCAAAACGAAAAAGCAAGACGTCGAAGTGACAAAGTAGCAAAACGAAGAAATGAAAAATGGTCAATGACAGAGTGAAAAGGGGTCAAAGCAACAAAAAAAAAACGGATATTCAGGGTACCTATAGAAGAAGTACATACGTACATACAATGGTTTTGAAATAACCTAGTTCGTAAAATTGTTGAAATTGAGACATCTTACTTTAATTCATTCCGTTTATTATCCGCCTTCGATCGCGGCTTGTGAGCCGTATGACCCCGGATCTTGTAAGAAATTTCTAATGACACGGTCCGATCTCGAAATTTTCCTCGTGATCGCTCTAAATCCAAAACCAGCCTCGCGAAAAGCCTGACTTTGTATACTTTTTCAACATCCGTTAAATGCGTGCCACGTCACACGTGGCATCATTACTCTCCAAAAATAATTCATAACTAAATGAAACTGTAAATTTAAAATTCATTTTAATGGGTGCGGTTATACTTTTGCATGGCACTGTATGTATACATGAGTAAAGTATGTACCAAGGCTTGTAAAAGAATGCAATCATTTGTGAATGCAAACGTTAATGACTTTAATAATATGATTGCATTTAATGATTTCATTATGAGACTTCAGATTTAAAATTTTCATTGGATTGCAATCTTTTTTATTTAATAAATGGTCATTGCATAATTCGAAATCTGAAGACTCAAAGTGAAGTTAATAAATGAAATGTTTTAGTTGAATTCAATAAATGATTTTAAAAGACTGGCATTTACAGAAGAATGATGTTCAATTTGAAAAGAAAAAAGAGAAATGCAATAGCTACTGCGAAGAAATCAAACCAACTTTAATTTCAACCTTCAAAAGATAATAAAACCAAAAAAATAATTAATTAATTAATTATTTTAACTGCAGCATTTTACACCACGAATCCACCACCTCTAGTATAATTCAATTTAAAAACACCAGAAAGTGCTCCCATCGGATTAACGTTCGATGGATTTTTATGCCAGGATTAAATCAGACAATTCAGGGTAAGGTAGACAATTAAAAGAAACAAGAAAACGTTAAAAAAATCATTGCGTGAATCAGATGTAACATTATTAACATTATTGGTTTCCTTTTTATTTTAAGAGAAAACGAACAATGCATACCGAAATAGTAGGTACGTAAAACACTTTTTTTTCTAAATTTATGTTGAGTTAAACAAAAAATAACTTACCTGTCACTACAACAACAAATACCAACGAATTAACTATTTTTAGACCAAATAAATTGTCAAGACACAGTAAAAGAAAATCTGTTTTTGAAAAGACTCCTAGCTCCATATAGTTATTTTTGTAGGTTACCTACATATATACCACTTTCCCACTCACAGCCTTATTTTAATATGACTTTCATCGTAAAAATTGTATAAGCCTCTTTAACTTTAATATCAAGTACGTGAAACTCAGTCAAACAATTTATTTGAATCGATTTTTGTACAGAAATTTTGAATTGACAATTACAATAATTTTAATATTATGGCAAAAAAATAATTTAATTTGTCAAATCGAAAATTTACTATACTGATGCTTATAATATACATAATTACTTTATAATTAATTACGTTAAATTGAATTGAATTAATTTCAAATCAAAATGGTGAATTGAAATTAGTTTAATGGACGAAATTCAATTTAAAATAAATTAATGAAAAATAAAATCAAATAAACATTAAGCCTTTCAAAATAAAATACATACGCATACGTTTATGATCTAACTCTAAATAAAAACTGAATAAATTAATGATGATTGAGTAATATCCTTTTTCCTATATAAATATAACTAAGTATGTATGTATGTATTATTTAATTGGAATTGTTTAACAGAACTGTAATTTGAGTTGCGTAAAATTAAGAGAGTTTCTTTTGAACGCTATGGCAATTTAGGATTTTTTGTAGGAAAACGATACGATTCCAATGATTTGCCTTCCACATCATTTGCTTATCAAAAATACGTATCGAAGTGTATTTATTCGATCCGATGTCACGTACGTCGCATAGTCGGCGGCAGCATCGTCTTTTATTATTGTATAAATAAATAGCTTCTTGTTTATCTCCAATTCTTTACGTTTGGTTGTTATTAGATTAAAGAGTTTTCATTTCTTTAATTGTATATCTTATTTCAGATCCTATTACTCAATCGCACAAGCCTTTAGAATACATCATACCTACATATTCATACTTATAATAAATAAAGATATAAAATCTAATAATTGACTGTATGAGTACACAAAAATTACCAATATAGCACCCTTAGAATGAAAGTGACCTAACTCAAAATTTCTGTAACTTCTGATTTTTCAATAAACTGACCTTAAAAAGCGAAATGAACTTTAAAACCAGGTTGTAAAAAAAATGACGAATTTTTTAGTTAGGTCACTTTCATTCTAAGGGTGCGCTATTATGTAATACATTCGAGGTCCGTTAAAAAATTATAAAAGAACACTATTTGATTTCTTTAACAAAACTTAATTTATGAGAAACAAACTTTTTAAAAATCATTGTAGTTAATTTTTTAATTATACAATTTTATAAACTTTCTAACTTTCATAAAAAAATTAGTAGGTTAATTTTTAGTATTTTTTAATGCGTTGTTAAAAAATCAATTTCGGAAAAAATTATGTATATGCACTTCAAGCATTTGACCCGGAAAAAATCGTCCTCGTACCCTCCTCATAGCGTTCTTAAGAAACTGCCAAAATTCCCCATCGTTATGAGCGCCTTTAACAATTTTACGGGGGTGTTGAAGGTCCCCCAAAATGGTTTTTCAAGAATAACTCCCAAATGGCAAGTTGAACGAAAAAAATGTCAAGGACTAGTTGGTAGCTTAGAAAATTTTCTACAAAAAACATAAGCATATATTTTTTTTTTTCATAAAAATAACCGTTTTTGGAATAAATCAATTGTAAAAGTTAAGTGTTTTACTTTTCTAAATGTAGAAGGGCGGCTTATAGTTCAAAAATTGTGCATTTTGTAATGCATACTGATGATGAACATGATTTGAAGATATTGGCCCACTCTATTTTTCCACCCCTTTAGATGGAAAGGGCAAATTAAAAAAATAATATGTGAAATAGAAAATGGATATAAAAACACAACGGCAACACTTACAATATCATGTTATAACTTTTTTTTTTTAAGCCAGTAATTCATTCTTTAACAATGTTTTTAGTTTTTGAATAAATGATTTTTAAACTCAAAACTTTTCGAATCGATGACGACTTATGACAGTTTCTTAAGAACACCATTAGGATGTTATATACCAAAATTCCAGCTTTCCGGCGATTATTTCCTAATTGGGCTATTTTAATGGATTTATTGATTGGGCTTGTACACGTTTTAGAAATATCAAATCTTCTAAGAATAATAGAAAAGAATAATTTTTTTTAAATTATAGTATGCGGTATTATTTGAACTTATTACAAGATATAAACAATTTAATGTTAATTTGATATCCAGTAATGAGTTGAAAATCAAGAAAAAAATTATTCTACATATGAGAGGTATTGTTAGTAGGTAAGAGCTTATTGTAAAATTTGTTCCTCTTAAATGGTAGACATTGTAAAGTTATTGTAAGCGAAATCGCAGGATTCGTTTTTGAGAAAAATAAAATTTTTTGAACGGTTTTTAAACTATATTGTGTGGAAGGTAGGGTAGGGCGGGGATAGTTGGCCCACTTTTTACTTGAAGTTTCATAATAATCAAACTACTCATAGTACAACTATGGAGCTGGTATCAAAATAAAGGATAAACTTCTGGCTTCTAAATGAAATCTTAAAAAGTTGAAAATATGTAACCGCAGAAGAATAAAGCTACCTTAAATGGATCAAGTGCAAGTGGGCCAACTTGCCCCTATAGCGGGGCAAGTTAGCCCAGTGTGTGGGGTTAGCTGGACCAAGCCCTGAAAAGTGGAAAAGTAAGTCTCATAAAGGGAAACAAATCCAAAAAGTTATAAGGAATTTTATTTAAAACGGTCAAACAAACTATAAAATAAATTTTAAATAAATCTTTAAAAATAAATATAATAGAAATATATTAAGGTTTAAAATAAGTTTTGGAATCGTAATCGCTGTTGTAATTGACGCATCGAAGAAGGACACATGTTCAGCTACTGTTTAGTTTATATGAGGTTACTTTCTGCAAGTATGTTACTGTATATCCACTCCTCACCCGACAATCTTTCAGCGAATGATTCGATCCACATTAAGCAAAAATATCCCAGTTTTGTTTCTTCTTCAGAACTTTATTTATGTAACAAAAACCCTCTGGGCCAACTAACCCCACACCTAGTTTGAGAAGCATATTCAGTCATAAATTTAAAAATACTCAAAACTGTTCAATTTAACTCACAAAATATGAAAATACAATATATTCACTTATAAAAAAACTTTACAGCAGTCCTTAATCCTGGATTTTTCACTAGGAAAATAAAAAAACTATCATATCCGCATTTTTTACTTTTACCCTCGAAAAAGACAAATCTGTGTGTGGTTTTCCTTCTGAGGGCACAATGCAACTGGAACCGTTATGACACGTGCTGGTAAGAGAGCACGCTTTGTTCGTAAATTATCATTTTCTTGTAGTACTTTCAGTTTGTGAATAATTCGCGTGGGCCAACTTGCCCCGTGGCCCAACTAGCCCCGCTCTACCCTACCATTATAACTTCGACTGCAAAAAAACTTTTTGTTTAGAATCTGCTATATATTGTTTAAAAACCGATTGATAAAAAGTTTAATAAAAATATTGACCAATTCGTTTTCGAAGTATTGAGTTTTCAAAAAAAAATTATTGAAACTTTTTTTTAATTTTAGAAAATATATTTTTTTGAAATTATTTAAACTTTTCAAAACTTTCTCCATATAGAAGTTTATTTTTTTTATGAATATAATAACATGCTAGTACTTAGAAATGTAAAATTTAAAAAAATCAGTGTATGTTTTAATTTAAATATTTTTATTTTCAAAATTTTATGGCATAACTTGATCTTGTAACTAAAAAAAAATAAAAGGATAGTTTTCTGGTTCAAAAAAAAGCTACAAAATTATTATTTTAAAATTGCTTTCGTTTATTTAAATAATTTTGTGTCCATTTTAAATCCTATTCAACTTTTCTCCTAGAACATATACCAGGAACCATTTCCAAAATTATTGATCGTAAACTTAAAAAAACTGTATGATTTATTTTGTATTTAAAAAGAAGGTGTATACAATATATTTTTTTAATCTAAATATATTATAAAAATGATTTCGTTTTTCTGTTTGTGTGCGCCTTAACATCATCCGATTTGCACAGTAATTTTAGATTCATTTAGTTAGATTCATACTGAACCATGAAATTTTGACCGGAAAATTCGGAAAATCTTAAAAATCCGAAATTGCATACTTTCAGTGTAGGATATGGTGGCGATATCTGAAAATTACATTTATCATTATGAGAAGAAGAAAATATTGCTTCTAAGGAATGACAAACACTGTCTAATCTACGAAATTGACAATCGGCTAATATATGTAGTTCCTCGTGAAAATAATATCGCCAATAGATGGCGTAACGCTCTCAGACGGCTATATTTGTGTATAATAATTATTGGAACGTGCCAAAAAATTCATATAAATTTTATTTTCACTTTTTAAAATGTTAAAATTTTTGCAAAATTTTGTGTGAACCCGTACCAGCTAGTTATTTCTTTTAAAAAAAGTGGTTTTAATTCAAAACTTTAATGGAAAGTTGCACAAAAATCCACTAAAACCAGTTTTTGCTAAAATTCTTATAAAATTTATCGGCTTGATAAATTTTTTAGGTTGCACGAATGTATTTCTCTGATTTTTAGCTAAAATGCTGTTTGCGAACCATTTCTGGATTTTGTCAGCTAATTTTTGAACTGAACGAAAAAGCTTCATTAGTGTAAGTAAGATAGCGATATGAGAGATGACACCTTGTTTAAAATGGAAGTGAGGGACTACCCTTTTGAAACTTGTCTTGTAGCTGAAGAAGAGATCTATCCTTTTTTGTTTCACCACACACATTTTTCTTCCGGAAAAAAAAATTGTTTTCACCACCATTTTTTTTTGTTGAAAGTATGACTACGCTTGAATAGAAAATAATTGAAAAGAAAAATAATGGATTTTACCTGTTCATTTTTGTTTTTATTAATTTTTAACCTCCAACGATCTAGGTATTTAATGTTGAATATTTTTTTTTAATTGTAATTTTGAAATGTCCTATCACGTCGGTCGTCCCAATTCTGCTTAACGTACCAACCTTTATTTCGAATCTTTCGAATATTTAGATTTAAATTAAATGTCACATTCATATTTTAAAAATGTATTTCAAAAAAGAAAACTTTTTGCAAACAAGCTAAATTTCAGACAATGGATAGTATTGCGATTTTTTTTTGAGATTTTCAATCAAATTCGTGAGTGTGGTGAGAAAGGTACGAAGTGACACACGCAAAAGAACACATGACGTTGTGAATATGCCCGATGAAACGTATGTATTTAAGAAATGTTCATAGTGGCTGCGTTCGGGTTGCACTAGGATAGCCTATCTAAGATACTTGAGTATCCAGTATGTTTCTGAACGCAAATCAGCTGTTGCTGACATCTCTCATAGGATAGATGAGTATCCAGGAATTTTTAGGATAGCCTGAGATTTATTTTTTGGCAATAGCTGCTTTGCCATCAGCTGTGAATTGTGATATAACAAAGTATTACAACAACACAAAGCTATCCCTTTTGAAATCCTATCTTCCTCTTATTTCCAGAGCAGCCTCAATCTCGACAAAACAAAAAATGGTTGCCTGTCTGCAATTTTTTGCAGAAGCCAATTATCAGCACGGTGTCGGTAAAGACTTCAGCGTCTGTATAGAACAACCGACCTTCAGTGAAATTCTTAAGCAGGTTTTGGATTGGATAGTTTGGGAAAAGCAGTTGTGTTCAAAGCGGATAACCATGCAATGAAGGAGGAGGAGAAACATGAAGCCAAAGAATACTTTTTTGAAAATTGGTCACGATTGGTAATTTTCTTCCTAAAAAAAAGTTTATTCATTAGAAAAGATATAATAATTTAAAATATTCCCATTTTTACTAACATTTTTTTCAATATTCAGCTTTTCAAAATGACAAACGCAACAAATGGATTGCTGATGTAAAACTGACAATTTTGTATAGAGCTAATCGATTCGCTCGTTTATGAAAATGGCACACTATTTTACCGACGGCGAATGTTTCCCTTCAAAAAAATATAGTAGAATACAAATTGATGATTTTCGAACAATCATTCCCCCGACGTTTATCAGAATAGAACTGAGTATAATCGTTTTCAAGAACGTGAGACACATAAGTCGTGTATCTTTCACATGAAGCTGAATTTATCTTTCGGAATATTAAATAAAGAAAATTATGAATAATTAAATCAAAACTGGTATAATCCCTCGAATGTGTTTTTCTCACTTATTTCATCAACCATCGATATCAAATAATTATTGGAAATTTATACAAATTATTTTACGTTAATCCATCAGCATAAAACCGTTATTAATGTATATCGCACAATATAACCGCCTATACTTATTCAAATGCCTAAATTGATTATGTAAATTATAATACCAATTTTGAATACAAATTCCAAAAAAATAATAAAATGTTAGTTCATTGAACTCTGAAATCGAAATATTATTGTAAACATTTGTACCTACTAAATAAAACAAAACTATAATTTCTGGAAACATATTATGCTGATTTATTCATTAATTCAAAAAATACTGTTAGATAAAGTATCAGACTTATTTTTTAAGAGGAGTTGGAGGCAAGTACGACAAATTATCGATGTAAGAACCAGTTGCTGCAATTGGAGAACTATCAAGACTGGCAATTTCAACTGCTTGTGTGGATTCAGATTTTGAAGTGTTGCTGCCTGATACAATAGAAGAAGGTGAGCTTGTACTTGAGCTTAAGCTCAAGCCAGAATTGAAGTTGTTTCCAAAGCTAATCACATTTGTTGATCCAATTTTTGAACCAGCTCCATATACACTTCCTGAAGCTTTGTTTGATCCTCCGAAAATAATTTGAGTTGGTTTTCCAGCGCTGGCGTAGTTCAAAACTGGAGCAACTCCGGCATTGTAGTTCTCTGACAATCCTCCGAAATTATCGTATTGAGATTGGATGGATGCCTTGGCGCGTTGAATATCTTCTGGGGTCCTGTATTTGACAAAGCGAACCTCAGGTTTGGTTTGTACATTCTCTTGGATTTGTTGAAGTTTGCCCACCAATTGTGCATGGTCGTTTTGTTTAGTAAGCACATAGATAGCAGTTCTTTGTTCAATAGCTTGTTTGGCCAATTGAAGTGCAGCATTGGTGGCAGCGGTATTTTCTGGAGCCTTAATGAAGACAACCTGAAGATTCTTCTTTAAACTATTGCTCAATTCCCTTGTGATTATTCCATCTGAATAGGTTTCAGCGGGAGCATCGAAATGGTAGAATTGTTTGCTGTATTGAACGGCTGGGGGAACAGAGTCAACAGCATCAATGTCAAAATTGACGGTTGGACCACTTTGTTTGTAATTTCCGCTGCTAATGAAACTATTTCCGGTGTATCCTCCATTGCTGATGAAAACATTTGATGATGAGCCAGAATTTGTTAGTCCACCAATACTGTAGCTAATACCAGGTGCATTATTGTAAATTGAACCCTGTCCACTGCTTCCAACTAAAATTTCTTGACGGACTCCTGATACTCCTGGGCCGTATTTGTAACCAGGCAAAATACCGGCACTGGCTGCTGCGGCTAAGAATCCAAGAATCTAATAGAATTAAATTAGGTTAAGATGATAATAAAAGTTGTGTTCCATCAAAAATAAGTCTTTCAATATTCTAACTTACAATGAATGATCTCATGTTTGCGTCTTGATACTTCGGTGACTTGTGACAACTGATCTAGATCTCCAGAGAAGCTGTGAATTTTTATAGTTGTACGCAGGTGAAGGGAAAATAGGTCTATAATTTATTCTATAACAATAAATATAAAAATAAAGAAGATCATAACACGCTTTTCGGTTAAGACCATTGAACTCTGGAGAAATGTGGTACCCGCAAATAGATTTATGCAACAATTCGGTGTTTAATGATTTTTGTGGTTAATATTTTTGAATTTAATTTTCATACAAAATACCTACATAATGTATTTGGAAACGCGATGTAGGTAGGTATAGGAAGGTACCTAGCTGAAGATAAATTAAATCAAAACATAAATAATACATTAAATATAAATTGTTTTATTTATGCCCGAACCTTTTAACGTCATTGGTTAATTTTTTTTTTAAATCTTCAAGTTTTTTATGAGTACTTAACCTACTTTATTTTATAATCAACAAAACGATGTACGTATGCCCAGTTAAATATTCTTGAATGGTAATAAAAATTAGGGTAGTTTATTTTTTTGACGTTATGTGGATTGGGTTGGAAACAGTAGGCGTGTTTTTTTGCAAGCCCGGGGGGAATTGGATAAAAAAGACGACGTCGGTGCTAAAAAATTTACATGTAAAATGCAACAACAACTAATCCCCTGCAGGCTTAGCTAATCCCATAGAGTTCTCGGGGATTAACTTAAGCGCACAGAAAAACTGTATTACCGGCGTGAATTACATACTTGTTATCGCTAGTTTGTATGAAAACTGCGGGCTCAGCCATCAGAAAACGCTATTTTTTTTTTTGTTACTTGTCCCTGTTTTTCAAATATTTTCAAAAGTACCCGTCTGAAAAAAAACGCTACTTTTAGAACTTTTGCATTCAAATACACAAGTGTTTTTATATATTTATTGAAAACAGTGCCATCTGTTGGACGTAAAAGCAACAAACGCTTTACTGAGATTTCAGCAATCGTAGTTAAAAAAAATTTTAAGTTTTGTTGTCAAAATACTAAAAATTTTTCTGGATTTTCTACTTCTATAGTATCTAGGTATTGAAAAGATTTAATTTTGCAAAAAATTGATTTACTTTAAGAACAAAGTTTACCTTCTCTTTTCAAAAACTGTGTAAACCTGTAAAACCAACAGATAAACATTTTGATAAAATCTTAAAATTAAAAGAGTTCTCTCTCGAAAAGCATAACAGTTAAAAATTTGTATTGTTCTCAAAGATATTATAATTCAAATCAGGAAAACTATAAAGTTTGACATGTTTTTTTTTGTCAGACCAATACTTTAGAAATTAAAAAAAAGGCCAAGTAAAAAAAATATAGCGGTTCTTTTCAATATTATCGTGACCGTGGTGGTTGGTTCTCTAGATAATATAGGTACTCTATGGTACCAACCCAGGCATCCTATCAACAATCCAAACTACTGTATATTGCTGTGGAAGAACAACAAAAGTTAAGCCGTAAAAATAAAGTTCTGTACCATTATTCAGCTCTGTCAAACGCTAGCTGGCCTCTAATTTGGATTAAATTAAAGCTTTGCTTTCATTCATTGAATCACCATTTATAGTGTTTTTTTATATTTTTGACCTTTTCGTTAACGGTTAATAGTGCAAGAAAGTTAAATATAAAACGGCCAAACTTCAAAAAGCATTCCTTGTTTCATTTCGTATGTCTTAAGCATTTCCCTAAAAGGTACATACTACAAATTGGAACAGACTTAAGTTTTTAGGGGAATAAGAAATAAGTTTCATGTAAGAGTACCTATCACTATTTTTTTTTAATGCACAAAAAACATTTTGATTTGATCCGGTTTGGTTATAATATGGCACCCTTTATGGAACTGTTTTTTTAATTTTCGATTTTTTAGAAAACGGTGCAACTAATTTTGATCAATTATTTGTTTAAGGAGTGTTTAAAAAATGTTTTAAAAGATTCAAAAATTGTTCAAAACTTAATACATAATTCGAAAACCACCCTATTGATTTGTATTAATCTTGGAACCTAACGGTTTTTTAAAAAATTATGTAGCAGATTGGAAACAAAATTTATTCTTATACCTATAACCAAAAATAACTGTACCTACCATACATGATATACCTACAAGTGTTTACAAATACCTCCAAAGAAAATCTTATTTTCTTCGATAACGACCCTTACGATTTTTGATACAAATTTTTTTGTGAGCTAATATCAGTACGATCCACTATAATATTGGAACAATTTTTACATTCACTAATCTCATAGAACCAGTTTTTTTTGGGTTCCAACTATCTCATTATCTCTCACATTTAAATAAAATTTTTGTATTGCATATCAAAATTTTCAAAAAAAAAAAAAACAATTTTTGAATAAAAAAATTCAAAATTTTTGGATAAAAAAATTCAAAATTTTTGGATAAAAAAATTCAAAATTTTTGAATAAAAAATTCAAAAAAATGATTTTTTAAAACATTAGCAATTGCATTTCAAAAGTTTATTTAAACAATTTACATATTTCTATAATTATATTGATTATTTAACAATTTTCTTTTTTGAGAATAACTTGCACAATATCAGATTTTAATATTTTGGTATTCCTACAATTTCACACCACCTGCACCGCTGAGGTAAAAAATAAGTGTTTTTGATTTTTGTGGTTAAAAAGTGCCTTAATCTTTTTTTGATTAGAATTTTATAAGCGACAATTTTGCTTTGACATATCTTCCAAAAACTCATTGTTTTCGAGCAATTTATAAAAAAAATTTTTTTGCCATTTTCACCCCACAAAATCAAAAAACTCTTGATCAAATTTGAGAAAATGCCTAACCATCCACAAAAATTCAGCCTTTTTAAAATTTTGTTCAAAATGAAATTAGAATTTTTCTGGACTTTATACGACTTAGGACAGTACTGTTGTTACTTCAAATTCAATAATTGCGCATATACCTACATACATACATTATTTGAAAAGGAACAAAAAAAAGTATGCAATAATAAATAATCGAAAATCGAAAATAAAATTTAAACTATAGGTAATAGGTATATTTTATAAGTCTCCAACTGTCCTATCACGTTTCTGCTAGAAACTAATCTTAAAGCCAGCAGAAGCCATACCAATGGACATTACAATTGAAATTGAATTGACAATTCAATAGTTGAAATGTTAAAAAGAAAAACAATCGAAACGTTCTCAGAAAAGCTAATCCTAATATAATATAGGTATGTACCTATGTACATTGAACAACGAACGTGTAAAATTAACAAATCAAAATTTGAACTTGAACTCGAGGAGCCTTATTTAAACAAATTACTGTAGATTTTGAAGATGGGGTATTATAAAGTTTTAGGTAGGTACCTTTATCAGAAAAAATTGTCAGACGAGCTATGTACATAGCTAGGTATATTCTTTTTAAAAGTATTTTTAAGTCTGGATTGTTTTTCAATTACAACATAAATTCTATGCCATTGACAATTTCAAGGATATAAAGATAAAAATGAAAATGTGTAAAAAGTTTACGAACATATACGAATACATATACGATTTTTTTTCATTTGTCAAAGCCAAAACTTTAAGAATACCCCATATAACCTATCCCTTATTCTTTTGATTTAAAAGTTTACTTCATTACAGAAAGAAAGCAGCAGCAGCAAATCGAGAAAAATCATCATTGTTTTGTCGTCCTTTCGAATGAAGAAGCTTTCCCCAAACCAATATTCTTTTTCATTTTCTCCATAAACTTATTTCTTCAAGGGTGAATGAAAAAAAATTTAATGCGCACGACTTGGTTGCACAAAGTTGTTCTTTCTGTTTCAAGGTATTGAAGTGGCTAAGAATCGAAGAATATTATAACTTAAAAAATAAGAAAAATTTCTTTTCCCGTTTTATGAATTTTCCGCAAACAAATCTTCAACATTATTTTATAACAATTATACATACATAAACATATTTATAAAATTGTACGATACGGAAACGAAGTTTTATTAAAACTGAGCAAGCGGTTTAAGAGAAAATTTAAAAGAAAAACAAAATATTGAAGGCACAGGCCGAATCAATGGTTGTTATGTCAAAAACACTTTTTTGTACGTTTCCTTCACAAAATGTGGAGTTTATTTATAACCTCCAAACAAAATTTTTAAGAAACCAATTTTTGCCCTATATAGAGCAAGTAAAATCGTCGAAACCCAAGATATCCTTACGAAAGAAATAAGAAATGGAATGATGTAGAAAACGAAAAATATTCGAAGACCTTCTTCTTTTTAAACAGAAGGATCCTTCGCCCTTGTTAATAGTTCTTCACCACACTACCGCCGCCGTCGCCGTCGCCAGCGTGCGTCTCATCCACAGTAGGTATCAACTTTCGTTTGAGAAAAATAAATCGATATGCGGGTTACCTTACCTACTTCGGGAATCGGGTGCCGACTGAAGCTGCTCACGCTCTCATAGTTCTGTTTCAACTTTGCTATATAAGCATTTAAGTATTTAGAAAGCGAAAACTATATAAATAGATAATTACTTCTATGTATGTATGTATGTAGGTTTGTATGTACTCAAGTTAATTAAAGTTTAAAGCCAGTTTTAATGGTTTTAACAAGGGATTACATTTATTTCGACGACTATACCAACGTTGGTGGCGGTGCGGAGCTTCGTTGTGGCGGGTGGTCTTTCTGTGTGTAAATCTATATGTAAATATTTAGTGAACGTTCGTTAATATGCTTTAGATTGCATGTAATGTGCTTTCTATTATCTAGCTGATTGTGTTCCTTCAGTGTGTGGAGGAAATTTCATAGCAATTATAAATACTTGAATTATTTAAAGGGTTTAAATAGAATCTCTCAAGGATTCAAGGACTCAATGTCAACGGAGAGAAACTGAGAGTGAATTGGGCTATGCTTAAAGGGATTTTAAGGTTTATGTTACTTATGCATACCTATAGAACTTAAAAAGTGAAGATAACATTATGCATGATGTGTGTATTTTCGTATGTAAATAAGTTTAACACTATGCTTAATGTATTATTCAAATTTTAATGTCTTCCGTGTAGGTACCTACCTATTCAGAAAATGGACTTTAAATTCTCTTCGGTTGTTAGATATTAATTTTCAATTAAGGTAGGTGCCTCAATTAAATATTTGTGGTGGCAAACATTTTTTTCATGTGGTCGGTGAGGTGAGAAACTAAAATCACTGATAAATTAGAAATTAATCTTATAATTTTGATTGATGATGAACCCAACTGAAAATATATACACGATTTGGATGGAACCTCAGAACTGTTTGCTCGATTCTTGTGAAAATGAACTATTTTAATTATGCACTTGCATTTACTACAGGTAAGACTTGTAAAATAAAACAGTCTTTAAAAATCATTTATTGAATTCAAAGTTGCACTCGCATTGACTTCAGTTTGAGACTTCGGGCTTCAAATTATGCAATCATTTAAATCAAAAATATTGCATTCAATTGATTGTTGTAAAATGATTGCAATCTTTTTGATTCAAATGAAGCGTGATTGTAAAACTCTTCTTTTTTTTGCAAGGCAAAAATGGAAAAACTTGTTGATTAAAGCCTCAACTACATAAGCCAAAAAAGTGAAAAAGTGCAAAAGTGAAAATTTTTAAATTGATTTTGTGATAGTTTTTCTGACTAGAAAACTTATAAAAATGATGCAGAAAGCTTAAATTTTGGTTTAAAAACAAATTTGTGTATTCTTTTTCACAAAACAACGGCACTAGCGGTAAAAAAAAATATTTTTACTTTTGTACTTCAGTACTTTTTGGCTTATGTAGTTAAGCCTTAATGCTTAACGGCCATCAGTTCCATTTTTTAATTAAAGACGTGGGTTGCCCTTCCATATGCTATCCCATTGAGAATTAACACATCATGTCACATGTGATAGAATACCAAAATTATAATTCATAAAAGATTTTTTGACAGCACAAATTTTTATATGGAAATTCATAACAGAATAACAGAATAAAAGATCTTGCCGAATAGGCCCAATTATCTACATTATGAGTGGCTCTGACGAATATATCACCCGGAATTTTGGGATAATATATACTTTTGGGGTTCCAAAGCTCTGACGTAGAAAATCACAGAAGAAAAAGTCTAACGAGATAAAAAAAAAAATCCTGTTCATTCATTCTCTGCATGCGAGATATTTATAACATGGCTCCAAATCACTCGTGCAAAATGCTGATTGTCTTTTGTCAGCTGTGTTGTTTTCAGCACCGCGCGCGACGTCCTGTTGGAACCACATGTCGTTCAAATCCATATTTATTTATTTATTTATTTATTTATTAATTACTCCCAAAACAAATTGGTTATCATCGATCTATAGCGCTCTCCGTTATCCTCGATGGCAATGGTATCGTAGTTTTCGAAGAATTACTAACCGATGATGCTGGCGGTATACAGTCCACACCAAAGACTGACTTCCTGTGGATGGAATGCTTCTTGGTGAACTGGCAAACCGATCTTTTTGACGCACCTTTTTATCTAAAAATGAGCTTCTTCCATGAAGATTATTTTTTTTTTAAATCGGGTCCGCTTCCCACTCCAGTGACGTTCCACAAATACAATTTTATTCGTATCATCAAAAAGAATATGCGAGTAATGTTTGATTGCTGCGAAATATCATTCAGTAATATTTTGAAATGCGATATTCGGGCCAATAAATTGGAAGATATATTAGACATACAAACGATGAACTCAATAAGGCTCTAAAGAATAAGATAAAAAATACTCTAATTGAAATAAGGCAAGCTAGGGTTAGAAAGCAGGTTAACAATTTCAAGAAATCAGAAATTGAGTTAGAGGGTGTTCCTAATTTCGTTCTTTTTAAAAATCACCCTTTTTGTTTATTTTAAGGTATGTAAATGGATTTTTAAATAATCGATTCATAATAGCGTAATTATATTAGTTTTTTTAGTATTTTTTTATTCCTTAAACAATGCAAATTTCTTAGGTGAAAACCTGTATTTGAAAATTTAATATTAAATTTTTTCCTATTTAAAAAAAAATTATTTCTGCATTTGAATTTTTCAAATTTTTACTTTAAATATTCAAATACTTTTCAGAGAAAAAAAAATAAAATATCTGTATACGGCTACCAACCTGATAAGAAATTTTCATTGAAAAGAATAATATATACATGGGTGCTACATAAATATAGAAACGAAGAATATCTTAGGGGAACTCGAGCATTTTCAAACCTCCTGTTAAAATTGTTTCAATTAACATTTCCTCGCCACCTCCTGCATCTCATGGGTATAATATTGTAAATAAAACTCAATCTTCAAATGAAAACAAGACTATTTTCCAGCATCATTTATATAACATCCTGCCTTCTTTTATAAATAACATCGCACAAAGATCAGCAAAAGTCTCCACATTCTTAAACAAACCTACAGTAGCAACATGTATGTATATCTAATCTATACCTATACTAGAAAGAATATTTGAGCTCATCATATAAGGATACATTAAAAAGAAGTTAAAATCACTTCCTTTGACGTATTCTGTTTTCAATGTAGAGGTGTTTTAATTATACCACCATATCATATATATACCTAAAATACTAACGCCCACCAACCATGAAAACTCAAGTTGAAATTTAACGACCCATGAACCGTAGTTTAGCAAAATTGTAAAAAGCAAATAACCATAAGGGATGTCTCAGCCGGCACAGAGTAGTATTTATAGCTCTTTATCATAGCAAATCATATTTTTTTTATTATTTTATTACTACAATGCTCTGTAAGGGTATGGCAGCTTAGAATGATATACTTCATAGTCTACGACATTGAGTTTTTTTTTTTACGCCGAAAACATAAATGTTAACAAAGGAGCAAATTTCTTTACATCCCTTACTTTGGCGGACACTTTTTGGCAGAATCAAAAAAATTTGGGGCCTCCCGGGACTTTTAGAAAAAGGGGCCACAAAACAGTGAAATTAGTAAGAGTGAAAAAGGATTAACTACGAAAACGAAGATATACAAAACATCTTATCGTTGTATAATAATAACGAAGGTGAAGAAATTCAGAAAACTACTTTTGTTTTAGTGGAGCGATTGAATATATAAATTAATGAATATAATTCAATTAATAAGTTCAAGTGACCTCAACTCCAAAGATTGCATTCTAACTGATGAGCCCAACTGTCGTACCTGGGCGAAACGCAATCTTTGGAGTTGAGGTCACTTGAACTTATTAGTTCAGTTGTATAATAAAGTCGTAAACAGTCTGCTCCGAAATTTGTATTGTGTTTTTTAGCTAACGACAACTGAAACTTGATTTTGGAAAACATTGCTACAATGTAAATTTTAAAATTGATTACTTCTACCGAAACATCGAAAATACTCACAGCAACTTAGAGTAATTTGGCGGAAAATACAAAACAATAATTTTGTAGCTTTTTAAATGCAAATTTTTTTGTTTTAGCTTGTATGGATCATTTTTGGATGCATTTTAAGTTTAAAAAGCTCATTTCCGATCAGTTCAAATAAAACGGAAGTTGGCGGACTTTTTTTACGCAGAAATTGCAGCTTTTTAAATGCAACTCAAGAGCATTTAAAAAGCTACAAAAATGTTTGTATGTCAAGCTAACTTAAAAAATTCATATTTTTTTAGAATTGTATTGCTAACTCTAGACTTATTTTTTACTTTAATAACTAAGAAACTATTTGAGCTTCAAATTTTTGGTTTGCGCAACAAAATAGCATTAATTAATCAGATGTCAAAATTTGTTGATTCCACTAAAAAGTGTTCGCCAAAATGAGGGTCGTATTTTCTTCTGTATACAAACAACCTGTGTATAACGATTATCAGCCGTAAAAAGGAATGAGACCCATATCCCATGGGTCTTAGCTATTGAAGATGTTTTAATATCAAATATTACTGATTAAAATTTTGTAGACTCGCTTGTCAAACCCTTTAAATTTTGAAAAATGTAATATACCTACCTATATAAAATAATAAAACGAAATTGTTCCCAAGAAAATATACGAAATTTAAGTCAATAATTATTAAATAACAAATTTCTTAATTCATATAGAAAGCAAAAACAATTTAAAAATGTATCAATCCCAATGAAGTCCTAAAATGCAACACTACATACCTGGACTTTATTTGCAAGTTAGAATCTCAGATAAAGCAATAATTTGGAATTACGACTGTACCTCGCTTCCTTCAAACAAACATTATACCTTCATCATTCAGTGCTATATTTATGACCGATAATAATAATAATTCAGGATCGTAATAGATTTTTCCTCTCATTTTCTTTTACACAAATTCTAACACCTTAACTGCATTATTGGCGTTATATTTCTTGTGTACAGGTATCATCACTGGAAAACAGGATATCCGAAAATCAATCACAACCACCATCAGAAGCAAATAAAGAAACTGCAAAGCGATATCGAAATCAAAAATATTGCTGCAGGAAAAATATATTTATCTTTGATTTATGTATGTAAATAAGTTTGGTTACCTTGTTTAAATACAAATCAAATAATATTTATCAATATGGAACCGCTTGGAAAATTTGCATCAGAAAAGGCGTTAGGTATGCCATCAGGTAAAGTTCATTTTGATTAACATCTCCGGTAGTTCCCAGCCATGGTTATCGGATATGCCTATTTTTAAAATGACAGCAGCTGGTGGTAAAATTGAACCTTTTATAGCGCAAAGGCATACAAAATGCATATTACGTTGAACTTATTTTGATTACAATCCAACCAGCTATGTGTGTATATTGTATATATCACGATTGCCACTATCATTTATTCAAATTCAATATCTGTTCTTCATGTCTTTGTCTTAACCAAAATTATTTTAGAATTTTTTGTTGTAGTATTGTGTTAATTTTTTTTGTCAAAAACAGATGAAGGTGAAGTCAATAAGACCAAAATAATATCAAATCTCAAATTTGATCTTATTTCGCTTTGGAAATGAAAATAAGTCCACATTTGATTTTGAAATAAAACCAAATATGTATACATAAATGTTTTTTAACGAAAAAATTTAATTGATATAGGCGTATTTGTTGAAAAAGTACAACAATAAATCAAAGAGTGAATATAGTTTAGGTCAGTAATGAGAATGAACATAGAGTGAATATAAATTTCTGAAATGTTGAGATGTATAGATGGCGCTAAATTTGGTTGCAGGGAAATATTCGTTTCAGTAAAGTTGGTGGCCATACATTTTTTTACTTGAGAATGGGATGTGTTCTCAAATGCTTCCCGATTAAAAAATGACGACCTCAGACATGGGTATCATGTTAATGCATTTCACTTCGAAATAAATATTCACAATTTTCAACTAGACTATAACGGGACCACATCAGGAATTTGCAGATTTTTGTTGGATTTCTATATTCCCGATTTTAAAGCTCATCAAAAAGGGGGGTGAAAACCCTTGCAATGCTAAATTCACTGTGAAGTTATAGCATTACTTGCTGTTTTTTCAACAATCAAGCAAGCAACCAGTTTAAAATAGGGCTCCAAATTTACAGTTCTAGAAAAGAATTATAAAAAAAAATTTAAATCATCAATTTCACACTGTCACTGTACTGCAGTACAGTATGAAATTTTTGTTGTACTTGATTACTTCATATTTTTCGCGTTAGTCTAGCAGACGTCTTATTTACAACAGAAAAGCTACAATTAATTGCGTAGTTACTTAGTTTTATTAATTTTCTAAGAAGGTTTTTTTTTTTAATAATACAAATTCTATATACTATACTACTGAAATACATCACCCAAGTAGAAGACTTAGCACTATTTTAATGGACTTTGTTGAATTATTGATTCAAAATAGCTTTTAACGGCCTTTAAGTCCTACAAAAATTGGCGTTTCGTCCCGGCGATCTCACTTGGACTCATCAGTTGACTATAGTGAGGGCCTTTGTCAATACGCAATTTTTGCTAAGTTCAGTTCATCTTACATAGATTTCGTGACGAATATCTACAATAATTCAACAAAGTCCATTAAAATAGTGCTAAGTCTTCTACTTGGCTGATGTATTTCAGTAGTATAGTATATAGAATTTGCATTATTAAAAAAAAACCTTCTTATATAATCTAGCCAGGCCCTGGGCTAAAAACAAAAACAAAAACTTCCAATTTAATGATTAGGAATTCTAGTCTTGTTGGATATAGTTCACACTAGGTATTCGTCACGAATCTATTTATTAATTTTCCTTTTTAATTCCTGAACTCACAATGTCAATTTAGCACTACATTCACATTTTTTTTTTTACGTTTACTTTCTTCCCACAGCGAATTCACAACAAAAAAGCTACAATTAATTGTGTATATATACTCAGATTCTTAAATTTTATTTGAAATACGTGTATTTATTATGTTCCATTATTTTTTGGTAGGTGCATAAAAAAACCAAGATGTCAATTTTAACAAAAGTTTTCAGCAGGTAAAATTGTTACGAGATCAAAGTATAAAGTAGGTGACAGAATTTGTATGTGCGAATCTTCCATGAAATTTTATTTACATGTGTATCTAATTTTTTCAAAATTATTTCATAACAATAATCATTATGACAAAAAATGATTGAAAAGACTATTAGTGATTGGATGGCAATCATATGCCACTCGCTACGACATGAAACCTCTTCCTAATGCGCCTATACTGAAAATGTCCTTACAGTTTGAAAATTTACAATTCTCTTCAAAAATTATAGTTCTATGTTGTAAATTTGTTTGCATGATGACAAAAGTGACTCAGAGTGTATTTCAATGGAATCAACATATAGACGGGCCACTAAAAAAAATTTAACTAAAACTATTTTCGCTCTTTGTCATGTGTACCTACATTTTTTTTTTATAGAAACTCATCAAATCGTAAATATCGGAGAAGCAGCGGAGCTAACCTGCTGGCTTTAAGGAGCAACAGTGGCTTGGCTGGTTCGAGCTCTGGTGCCATGGCCAGTATATACAATGCGTTGGCTGGCAGTGGTGATTTTCCATTACGTTCGACGCCAATTTCACCATCGGCCACACCCAATCAAATGGCACAGGGTATGTTTTCCATAAGTCAGTTAAACATAGAATTAACCGAACAACATATTGGGAGCAATGGTCGTTTGGAAATAACGTGTCTGGCGACAATACCGGCACAAGTCGGCCTTGGTGAACAATACTCCGATTACAAAACGTATTCGGTTAAAGGTGAGTGACTCTTTACATTGTTAAAATTGCTTGTTTTTTTTTGGTATTTGTATGTGTATGTATAAATATTTTAAAAGACCCAACAGTTAAAGGTGTTAAACAAATAAACATTTATTATGAATTCGTGTCACTTCCTAGTTTGTCTAAATTTGTTGAAATTTTTGTACATAATTGTATAGGAACAACAGCACGCAACTAAAAAAAATAGATACATCATGAACCAGCAGATTACAAAACAACTTAGCTAACTTAGCTTGTGAACTCACTTTTTTTATTTAATAAAATATTGATAGAAGGAGGGGCTTATTAAAACTAAAGGATTTGAAAAATAGGCCTTTTATTGAACACGATTTAGAAAATAAATTAACTCCTAAGTGGTGGTTTTGTAACTCCTAAATCAAATTTGAATTACAAATTAAAATAAAGTCGATGGTAAATTATTAATTGATAGTTGACAAAGATTGAATTTTTTACATATTTTAGAACTAAATTTATCAAATATCTGATCAAGTAATGTCGATAATTGATAATTGACTATATCAATTGATAAATTGGCAATAATTATTGTAATATGAGTGCAAAATCTCACTTAGGAGTTGAATATTAATGGTTAAAACGATCACAAAAAAGGAAATATTTATTATTGATCATGTCATGCCTTAGGGCATAATGACCTCTTTTGCAGCTCCAAATACTGCATTTAGACGATTGCAATTTTAAATGAAAGGGAACATCTCTCCACACTCTTTATACTCTTCAATTTTCAAACCTATAAGCAACTTTGTCTACCCCGCCGTTATTACGTTTGTACCTATAATTAAGAGTGTACTGCTCATGGAATTATCCTTACTGCAGAAAAAAAACTATTTATTTGTCCATCGAGTCAAAGGTTAGCCCATCACTAAGCCCAATTTTTGATAAGATAATGAGGATCGGGTTTTGGTTATCCCAGAGCAAACATTTATTTTTAGCATATAAGTATAGTTAAAAAAAAATGTCTTTATAGGAAGAAAAACATTTAATCCAGCTCTTTACGCTGTATAGCTGAAGAAAAATTTATGTAAAAACAGGGTAATCTTAGGGAAAAGTCGAGTGAAGATTTTTAAACGCAAATATTGTTATTTTGACATTAGAAATACAGTGGTTTATAAAACCGAAAATATCTTTTTTTCGCATATAACTTGTTCATTTGACAATTTTTGAAGTTAAATGTAGAACTGTAAGGGCCAGTTTCACAGTGAAGTAAGTGTCACTTAAGTGCCAAATATGGAAAACTAATTGTTAAGTGTGTATACAAACTGTGAAACTGGCCCTATAACAGTCGCAAACTCATGGCAGTGATCGAACGAAAATGATCGAATATAAGAAAAATCATATGGCACGCCCATAATGGTGGATATCTACTTTTCCTTCAGTTTAGTTCACTTTCGTTTTTGGCAGTAAAAGTTGTCCTGAGCTCAACTCAACTAAAAGTTGATGAAAGAAGAATAAAAAAAAAAACAATGACGTTTGGTTAAGTTTACCAAAAAAATTTGGTTAATTTTATCCAGCTCTTTGGAGAATTTTAAAAATTGTTAATGTTTTTTTATAAAAGACCCCAAAGTGTAAAAGTTGTATCTAGATCTTTTATTGATTACAATTACCGTTAAGGAATTATACACGAAAACTGACACTTTTGTCATTTTAATTTTTCGGAAATGGCGAATATTCTAAAGAATCAGTCGGAGGAAGGAAAGTGGCATAGCCTATATTTTGTATAGAATTCCATGATGATCTACAAGTTTTGTATGAATTACTTTTTGATTTAGAATTTTAGTTTAAAAGTTATACAGTAAAACCCGCTTAAGAGAAACCCGCTTAAGAGAAAAACCCGCTTATCTGAAAAACTTTTTTCATCCCCGAGTATTTGTTGACCAATTACCATTATAACACTCCGCTTAAGCGAAACTCGCTTAAGTGAAAAACCCGGATACCTGGAACATATTTTCAGTTAAATTTAATATTTTTCATTGAAAAAAACCCTCTTAAGTAAAAAAAAAATTTAATAGATAAGAACAAAAAATTTGCTGAACGCTTTTACTTCTTTTTTATTTTTCACCTCCACCAAATTTTCATCACGAAAATGTCATCGGAATTTCTGATATGTCAGAACCCTTTTTGGAATTTTTAAATCCGCTTAAGCGCAATTTTTTTTCACTTATCCGGACTCCGCTTAAGTGACATTTTTTTCACTTAAGCGGGGTTCGTTTAAGTGAAAAACCCGCTTAAGTGAAAGAAAGACTGTGACATTTTGCAGTTTCTCTTAAGCGGGTTTTACTGTACATATGCATATGAAAAACCGATATTTTCGAAATGTTTGCCTTCAAATAACTTTGTCTTGCACATGATTTTTCAATGGACGGTATGTCTTTTATGTCAAAATAAAATTAATGGCATTTCCGCAGTAGAAGTATATTTTTCTTGGGCACAGACTTACCATACCAACCTTTTATGATCTACGATCTTCGTCAGGGAAAAAAATTTTTTACCAAAATGTAGGAAAAATATTAAAAAATAGATTCAAAAAATTTCAATCCTAAACTTAAATCTAAATCTTTTTTTTTGTGGCCTCGGTATCGGCTTTACAACTTCTTAAAAAATTTAATGCAAGAAAAATCAAAATAAAAAATATTTCAAGTAAGTCACAGACAGCATGAAATGTGACATTCAAAAAGAATTATAGTGTTTGGTGCAGTCATAAAAATGTTCCACTATACCATAGCCAAAATTGAAGACTTTACTTTAACATAAGAGCATACCCTTGTTTTGATAATAAGCAATGAATGTACTCCTACTCGTAAATATACATCAAGTCTTCATAAGTAAAGTAGATTATTAATTATTTATAATGGAATCAAATTTATAAACCCAACCTTTTTCATACACATACCTATATATATGTATATGTATAATGTATAGGGATAAGGAGTTATAATATAAGGGGATAAGTATTCTTTATGGGAGTTTTTAATACTTTTTACTGTTCCATTTTTCGTGCGTCATTTTTTAAGATCCTATATACCAATTCAATTCATCCATACATACAGCACACATTTTTTTATGGTTGGCAATGAAACACATTTTAGGATAATTCATTTTCAGAAACAGAAAGAATAATTTATGTGCCCAATATCATCATCCGGGGACAAAACATTTTCCAGAATAAAACAAAACGAAAGAAACGTATATTTTACATTGAATTCTGCCCTGCTCCTGGTTGATCATCATTGAAGATGTTGAAAGAAAGTCTTTTCTTTTAGCTAATAAAGTGGGCGGTATGATACAAGTTTAAAAATATAAACTTGTATATATATGGCTTTTATCGCGGGTTTTGAAATTAAACCTATTTGTTTTTTTTTTTTTATTATACAAAGGTGGATCTATAAAGAAACATTGTACATGTTGGTAATAAAATTATAGATCGTCTCGAAGGGTAACATTTATGATTCATCTGATTTTATTGGCTTAATTTATTTTTGATGCGACCATCCGGAATGACTATCCTTAGTGCTATTAAATTAGAAAAAAAAAAACACCATGATATGGAAAGAGTTGTATTGAAGAATTAAACTGCTTAACTGACAAGTAGACTTCTTTAAAAATCATAGTCATTAGCCATTTAAAAAAATAATTTTAATGCAACTAACCGGTTTGACGAAATAATTACAAATAAAGGATCTTTAATAAGAACGCTCGATTTTTAAATGTAAATAAACCAAGTTGCATGAAAGATATCCAAATACCACAATCCACTAATTTTTTTTGTATTTGAAAAGTTTTTTTTTGACATTAAATATGGAATATAACGTCGCGTCGTTCAAATGTCCACCGCGAATTTCCTTGGTAGAACTTATTCGAGACATCCAATTGTTGATGAGTTTATCGCATAAATCTTAAAATGCATCAAGCACAGCATAAAGTAACCTCCTATCCCATTGGTAATAATTAAGATATTAGGATCAAATTTTTCCCATCTGTATTTAGGTATATCTACAACGCTAAAAACTGTATCACCAAAAGTCTCAAAAATACATTTATATTGCTATAACAGCTAAGTTCCTTTTCGTATACTTATAGATTATGTCCTTCTTTTCAAATTTAAATGTTCTTTAAAAATTTCGAAAAGTTCCTCATTCGCTTTATCATTCTCTTTTTGAAAAACACCTCATGTTACATATCCTCATATGGATTTAAATAAATTCTATGTGATAAGCTGAATTTCTTAAAGTTCTCCATACATAAACAAATTTATAAGAAAATCTTATCAAAAAAATAAGAAACTTCCTAAAACACCTTCAGCGTTTTTGAAATGTCCATGTTCTCCATTCACTATATACACTATATATACAGCCACCCGTTTTATTCATTGACATGAAAAAACCCTTCGGTAATCATTGAACAAAATAATCTCTTGACATTCACTTTTTGCCTTAATTCTTTATTCTTGGATTATAGTGGCAAAAGTCATAAAAAAAAACTTCAATCTCAGATTCAACCAGTTGAAAGATGATAATGATATAACCTATACCCTTGTTATTATCCTGTCATAGTCGTCATTATAAATCTCCATATACGAGTATGTGATCAGGTCCGTATCACAGTTTTTATTAGTATATTTACTAAGTATTGCTCATTGCTTATAAATTTATTTTATAATTCTTTGACCCCCTCCCCAACTTCTTCAAAATGTAGCGTCACACATTTGAAATGTAGTACAATGTTGATTTTTTGAAAATTACTCGTAATTTGTTCAAATAAAAAATCCATAAACATGGCAATGATAATCTAAACTTTTAGTTCCTGATTTCAACAAAAAAAAAAATAAATAATTTAAAAACAGTAATAATAATGGTGTCATAAAACAATTATTAAAAGATTATATACATAAACTTTTCAGTAGAAAGTTTTATCGAAAATGAATATTTTAATAAAATAATAATACCTATATCCTAAAAGTATAATGGCATAATAATTATTGCCAATTTGTATAGCTTCTTATATTTTGTACATATTTGTATTTCTATAATATGTTGCATTTTGGCAAGAAAAAGAAAACCATTCAGACATCAAACAAAATCTCAAAAAAAAATTAAATCCAAACAAAAAAAAAAAAACAAAACAGAAAACCCATCAAAAAAATTTACTAAAAGTTTTCCGAGCCAATTAAAAATGTTCAAGTTTTTCAAGATCTTTTGCTTTTTGATTTAAGAACGTTTACACAAAAAGTGGTAGGTACTGGCGAATTTAGGGGCCAAACTGTCCGAAACTTTTAAACCTGGCTGACAATTTTAATAAGTTACTTTCTAAATTAATTTTGTAAACCAGCATAATCTTGTTTGTATGCCTATTTTTGAAAAAATCAAATTATTTTATTTATCTATCTATCACTGTGCAAAATCATTTTTAAGATTTTTAATTTCTGAAATTTTTAATTGAAGGAAAATGTAGCAATAACGCTACAATTAGGTATTGTAGAGGGGGGAACGCTGCTAGAGATCTTTATTTTGACGATAATTTAAAAAAAAGCAAAACCGAATCGCACAAACTTTAACAGAATTACAATTTAACGTAAAATTTAAAAAAAAAAGTTAAAAAGTAATAAAAATATTTTTTGTTTGATTTTTTTTTGTTTATAAAACAAATTAATTTCTAAATTTTTGAATGCAGTATTGTTTGAAGTTTTAAGAAGCAACAGATTACAAATGTATAACAAAATCGGTTAAGACATCAAAAATCTATATAGCGGAGTAACTTAAAATAAGATAATGTTCTCGAAAAACGTCTAAACTCTATTTTCGTAGTCGTTTTTTTTTTTGCAAAGACCACTTTTCTTACAATGACTTTGACCCTATAGTTATAGATTGTGACTTTTCACTATAGTGACTTTTCACAAGGTCTTTGGTCATTACATGTTCGAAAATACGAAGTTTAATCAAAATCGTTAGAGGTATTTTTAAGCTTAAGATATAAAATAAAAAAAAAATCGAATTTACTCTCTGGGGAATCATACAAAAAAAATCTGTACCATATTTGAGGCAAATATGCTGTACACGTTTAGGCTCTAGCTCAAATGGCAGTTGACGCATAAACTAGACGCACAGACCGATGACCAAACCCACTTTTTCGGAGTTCTTCGTCATATTAGTGATAATTTTGAATACAACCTTGATTTTTTTAAACAAAACCAATATTTTAAGCAGGTAGTAAACAAATTTATCGATTACGAATAAAAAAACATTTCTTATGATTTGAATGTCTTTTTTGTTTAATAGAAGTAATTAATTGCCCCAAAAATATCTCATATTTTATTTTAGTGGAAGTCGAAAGACCACCAGAGACTGCTTCAGAAACAACACCGCCCAGCATCGGAATGGCCGCACTAGGGAATGGTTCATTCGCCCCCAGCATACACATATGGCCAGTGACAACACTTTTATCTTGTTTAATATTTTTAAGAATTTAAATTACTGTCAATCATTTTTTTTTTAATTATTTCTAAGAATATTTACGTATATCATTTTTTTTTTTAATTTTTATTCGATCAAACAACGTACCTACTAAATTATGATAAATAGAAAAAAATACTAAAAAATAAAAAGATTAAACAAATTTTTTTTACATTTTTTTAGTATAAAAAAGGGACAAAGTTTGTATTAGTAAAATTATTGAAAAAATAAAAAAAAGAAAGTCAAACAAGATTATTGTGCGCGTAAAGAAATAAGTTGTAAAAAAAAATAAAAAAAACAAAAACTCTTCAACCAATAAATTCATGATTAAATATTAAGATATTTTTGTTAAAGTGAACAAAATACAATAATTTTTTAAAAATGAACAAACTTTTTTGTATAAAATGAATTTCATAAAAAAAAAATGAGAAAAAAAAAACAAATAAAAAACTGAGGTGAAAAATAAGAATAAAAAAAAAAACAAAAATTAACTGAAATCTATTTACAAAAGCTCATAAAATAGAAGACATAAATTCAGTAAATTGATTAGGAGATTGTAATTGTTTTTGTTTTTATTTTTTTAGAAATGGGGAACATTGATTTTTGTAATTACATAAATATTTGATTGTATATTCTCTTGTATATGAAAGATTTTTGGAAGTAAACTATTTTTTGTAAGAAAGAAATGAAACAAAAAATAAAAAAGTTTTAATAAATAGGAACAAAAAAAACTATTGAAAAAAAAAAAATACTAATAATTAAAAAAAAAAAAAAAACAAAACGTTGTTGTAAGAAAAAATCATTAGATAGAGCATTCGTTTTAAAATTGAGAATTTGCTTATTGTCCATCATACGACTTTTAAAATGAGTCTTTGGTTTTGTTACACAAATATTCGATTCCTGAGAATATCTTGTTTTATTTTTTGGAAAATGTTGAAATGTTTTTTTTTTAAACAGAATATTGCAGATAAAACAACATTTATAATTTTTTAATTTTTACAAATCAGAAATGGTGACAATCCAATAATTATAATTATTAATTTCTTGGTTAAAAATAGGTATCGAGTAGAAAACAAAACTTCATAATTTCCATGATGTCTTGAGTTAATATTTTTAAATAAATTAAAAATCTTCCTGTTACCATACCAGAATAAGAATTGCTTTCGTATAATTAAAAAAACTCGTACAGTAGTTTTACCGCGTATTTTTTTTTACGTAAATACAATTCAATATTTTTGGAAATATTAATTGTTAAAATAGGTCCAAAAACTTAACAGAAATTCTCTCTGCCTGGAGCTGTGTTACTTATTGTCTTATTTATTATAGGAATAAACAAATTGAAGAGTAATTAGTATGACGTGGTATAATAAAAATAAAATATAATTGAGGAGTTATGATATTTCGTTCTCCTTAAAATATTTCGTAAAGTTATTTTTGAATCTGAAATTTGCAATCAAAAATGTTTAAAATCAAGTGGAAACCGAAAAACACCTATATATACTATCATTTTATTTATGAATTTGTTCTTGGTAATTTCAATGTATTTCAGGAACATGATATCCAATATTTTCCAGAGTGTGAAACCTTAAGCCGCGTATACAGTTCTTTTGAACAAAAAAAAAAAAACATAAGTGGTAAGAATTTTTTTTTTCGGAAGAAGAAAAATCTGAGTTGAAATAAAAAATTTGTATTCGTTGTCCTCTTTTTTTTCCACAAAACAATGTCACCAACATTGTTTTGCGCGAAAAAGTTTCCGTGGTGAATATAAATTTTTTTCAAGAGGTTTGGTTCACAGTTCGATACTAAAATTTTAAACGTCAAAAATTTAATTTTTGTTTGCGATAAAATCAATCCCATAAGAAGTACATGTATTTTTTTCTCAAGGAGGAACTGTATACTAGGCTTTAACCAAAAAAAAACAGACATTTTTTTCACGGTTTGCTGCCTCTTGTGAGGAATTGACAATTCCACGACTCAAGGGTATCTCTTGTCATGATAAAGTGCTCATCTAAGCCGTTCAAATTCGGCAGAAAATTGTAGGTCCTCTCCATTCCTGCTAATATCGCGCACACAAGAATGGTTGAGAGTTGTAAGTAACTAAGCCCGGGTTGTTGCACCGCACAATTTTTTTTTAACTGGTATAAATGTTATGAGAACGAACAGATTTTTAATTAACTTGATAAATATTTTGCGTTTTTTTTGCTGAAAATAAATTAAAGATGAATTTTCGTCCAAAATAAAAGTTTGACAAATGATGTCAATACTTGTGTTACCGATCAGTGAATAACAAAGATGTTTGTTTCGAACTTATTTATTGGTTTCGTTAGTTTACAATATCGTTCTCTTTCCCAATGTATAATGGTATAAGTAGTCCGTAGCCTGCTTGCTAAAAAAAATTAGTATGTTAGTTAATAACTAAAATAGAAAGCTTAAGTTTATAGAGTTTCGCGGTAGCTCGTTGCTTACTGTCTGTTTGACAGCTATCCAGTAAATTTGTAAACATGAACAAAATTAGTAATCATTACGTGGTGTAGTAATGTTTTTATTTGAAAGGGTTTTATCCAATCAATACTAAAATGGAGATGGATTGTATTTTGGGAGAGTTTGCTTCATCGTTAACAACGTTTAAATATAAGTTGGCAGAATTTAAATGAGATCGTACGAAACGAGCTACCAAGATTAACATCGGAGTGGTCGACCAAGTAAGGTGAGTATAATCTGGAAATGGTTGGAAAAGTCCACAAAATGGTATTAGATGACCGTCGAATGAAAATGCGTGAGCTCGTAGACATGTCAGAAATTATTAAAGGGTTGTATCTACATCGCGTATTAACTTGACATGCAAGAACTGTGCGTAAGAGTGGTGCAACAATTACTCACAGACGACTAAAATCAGATTCGTGACGATGTTTGAATCGAGTATTTGGTGAATTTTCAACGAAATAGAACAGAATTCTAGCGTAGCTTTGTTACCAACATGAGCCACTGGTCCATCTGTTCAGACCTGAGACGAAGCAGCTTTCAAAACAATATATTGGAAGGGAAAATTGGCTCCAAAGAAAGCGAAGACTGTTCCCTGTGGAGGCAAGGTCATGGCTTCAGGTTTTGGGATGCACGCGTTTAATAATCTTCATCGTTTATCTCCAAAAAGGAAGAATAACAAAGGATAACACTGTGAACTTATTGCAGAATTTGAGTGAAGAATTAAAGAAAAAACGACCGCATTTGAAGAAAAAAAGGTGTTTCTCATCAAGACAACCACCACTTCACACTTGCGCTATCGCGATAGCAAAAATCCACCAATTGCTTCGTCACGCCCCCTATCCACCAGATTGAGCCACCTTGGATTATTTTATTTGACCAAACTTAAAAATACGGCTCGGTTTTAAGAGAAGATGAAAATGTTAAGTCTGCATCCTAAAAATGCGTCGAACTCCTAAAAATACCAGTCAACTGCAGACTTGGCATTTTAATCTTCTCTCATAACGATCCGAGCCATCATTTTTAAGTTTATTTTTTAAAGAGATTATTTAGACATTTTATCAAAATTTTAGTGTTTTCGTTGTTAGTTCGGGTTCTTCTAGGACCACTACAATACTATTTTAATTGGAGAATGGAGGACCTAATGCCATCACCCTTGTACCTACCTAAATCAAGATCAGCAGAAAATACTAGAATTTCTTCCACGTTTGACCGAACTTCTTTTCCAGACCTTTGGTCAAATTCCTAAAAATACCTTCCATACTTCAGCTAAATGCATTATGCAGTTAAAAAAGCGATTTAGTTGGTGACCGAGGCTTTTCATACTCTTTGTCGATTTAACACTGTGTTATATAAACTAGAAATCAAACAAAAAATTCAGTTGCGAATTGGCGGTCATGTTGCGGGGTATATTTGAACATTCCCATTAAAAACATTTAGTTTAAGAATCAAGACGTATTAATGTGAGTGAATGTTAAAAATACGCATTTTGTCTCCTGAAAATAATTGTATTACAAAGTAATCATCTTCTATATGATCTTTTTTTGTCTATACCTTACCTATGTATACTTCTTATTTTATGGAAAAAACATAGGTTTTTTCTTTATTTTACTATCTTTCTAATATTCCTCTACTTATAGTCAATCTAATCGAACAAATGGTTGGTCAAGCTTTAGAAGAACCTGTCAAATTGCAATTTGTTTTTTGAAATTTTTGAAATTTTGGAGTTTGATGACTTTCCGCTATATTTATTAAAATATCAAGAGCAGTTTGAATAAAATTTAACTTAATAATGAAACAAAAATTAAATAGGTATAACTATTTATATTTTCTGTTTAAAGTTTTGAAGGACTATAGATAGAGAACATTTTATTTCAATTACTTTTTAAATTTCACCCGCAAATTAATTAAATTTGCTTAACCTAAACATAATTTGAAAAATAAAAAAATACGTACTGTATGTATATAAAACATATTTTTTTTTAAATAATAAAATTAAACAAAACCTTTTACCTACCTACTTTATAACTAATTAAAGCTTCTATAAGTCTTGGGTAAAAATAGATCGAAAGAATTATTTGGTAAAATTTTTAAATTTATTAAGGTTTTTTTCAGGAAATGAAAAGATGATTAGATAGAACAAAATATTGTGGAGTTTAACAAAATTCGTGATAGCAAACAAATGTTTTATAATTTTTTTTTCATTATGAAAGCAATAATTGTTAAAAACCATTTTCAGACGTTCCAAATTGCTTTTTATTTTATTTTATTTTATTTTATTTTTTTTTCGCCCACACAAGATCCCAACCTGATTTTGACTTATGTAATTTTATGTATGAAACCCATGTAGAACTCAAGCAAAACCATCATGTTACCAACTTTTTGTTAACATACAAAAAATTGGTGTTATCAATTAAATTATAAGCCATTGAAATTTTTTTGAATTTTTTTTGTGTGTATTTTATACTTTCCTTGATTTCTACCTTTGCATTCAAATTTATTAAGCACAAACAAATCAAAGATTTCAGTGTCAAGTGGTGCAGCTTTTTTGTGTACCTGTCTGTTAAAAATTCAATAAGCAAATATGGAAATTAAAAGGATTTCAATTGTTAAAAAATTGTAAAAAAAAAGTCAAACAAATGTCAATCTTTTTGGAATTAAAAAAAACTCGCAAACCCCTACAGAGTTAAACAAAAAAAAATATTAGAACAATTTAGAATGGATTCATCCATCCCTAATCAAAGACCAAAAAAAAACTTTATTTGAAAAAAAGCTAATTAACTTTAACTGTTGAAAAAAAAATACAATTAAAGTAAACATTGTAATTGAAACCACCCTGAGACAAGTAAAAAAAAAAAAACACATAAATCAAATTATTTTTTAGCAAAATGTTTTTAATCTAAAAAAAATCTGAATTCATTAACTTTGATGTGCAGCCCATTTTTGTGAATCAATTCTATTGACAAAAAAAAAATAACAACCCAAAGTTTGTTGACGAAGAAAAAACATTAAAAAAAAACAATGAAGCTTAAAAAACAATCAGTTTTTCAAAAAAAAAATTAAATCAAATATATACTATATATGTAGTTAATTATATTTAAAAATAAAAAAAAAAATATTGTTCAAAAAGACTTTGTCAATTTTGAAAAATAATTAAATAAATCCATAAAAATAAAAGGGGTTGGCAAATTATATACCATCAATAAAAATCCGACCGACACCTAGCGAGTCATATTTTTTGTACTAATATAGCGATAGAATATTCCATAATTGGCTAAAATTTGTAATAAATTAAACAAAACAAAAATTAAAACTGTATAATGTTAAGTTTTTCTCTTGTATATATAAAAAAAATAACTGTTAGATAAAATTAATAAATGTTTATAACTATTGTACATACAAAATTAATTACATTTTCAGCAGATTCCTCTGTATTGAAAATAAGAGTATACTATATAACATTTTCAATCTACCAAAGTGTTAAAAAAAAGTAAATTAAATTATTAAAAGCAGTGACCACTGATAGCTGCGCTAATTCGGATAAGTGTAAAAAGCATCAAACTATTGAGATAAAATCGTAGCTAGGGAATTATACTTTAAAAATGGATAGAAATCATCAAAACCAAAAAAAAAGAAGTTTTTTAAAAGTTATAAATATTTGTATATTTAGTAAAAAAAAATAATATAAAAATGAAGCCCTTCACATTATAGCCCATTCTCTTATTGCCCTAAGAGTTTAAAAAAATATATATATATATCGTGCTTTAAGTGTGCTAGATTTAGTGTGATCGTATATTTAAAAACCATGAAAATCATATATGAGTGTGTTAGAAACCTATTTTAACAGTTGCTAATTTTCATTAATTTTTTTTATGCTTTTTTTTTTATTCTGATTTTCAACAAAACTGCAGAAAATATGACAAAAAATAATCTTTAAGCTCAAAATTTAAGCGATATAATTCGGATTTAGTGGGCGATAGCGATTGGAGTGGATTTTCAAAAACATTTACTTATCATATAACTACAACAAATTTCCAGTTTTATGGTAACATTATAAACAAGAAGAAAGTTCAGGGGCCTAATTACGTAAAAATAAACCGATATCGTTTTGACAATAATATGAACTTATCTCTATCAGAATTGTAGAGAAAAATAGAGACAGCTATAGTCAAAACTATATCATTCGATCATTTTAGTTTTACGTATTTAGGCCCAGATATACCAAAAAAAATCAATCAAAGATCGGGAGGCGTAATTTTCTAAAAAGTTTACTTAAAATAGAAAAAAAACAATATTTGAAAACAAACGGAAACCATTTAACAATGTCATACACAAATTTTTTTTAAAGCTAGAGATTTATTCTTTAATTTTTAATTAATGAAGTTAATTAGGTTAACAGCTTTTTACCCTTTACTGCATGAATTATGAAGGAAATAAGAAAGAAAATTTTACAACATTTTTTTAAGCTTTATTTGGAATAAAAAAAAGTTTTAAAGTTTTTTTTTAATATATACATATGTATATACAGGGTGATTGGTATAAGGTGCACCAAAAAACTAAAATTATTTAAAAACAACGGTAAAACTTACATTGCCATACGCTATACCTTTTTGGAAAGCCAGAAATCTCTTCTTTAATTTAAATTTTAAAAAAAGTTGTGTTGTGTTAGTGAATAGTTTTTGAAAAATTCATTTTCAAACTCAAAATTTTGAAAAAATTTTTTTTTTAAATTTCAAACTAGTATCTTATAGTTTTTGAGAAAATTAAGTTTACCAACAAAATCATTTTTTTTTCGGTTTTAAGTCAATTTTTTTTAGAAAATTGCCCCTCCCGCCTAAACGGGGGGAAATATTTAATTATTAGAGGAATCCTCCAAACCCCCTCCAAAACGACTTCAGCCAACCTACTCACTCTGACTTTTTGGTGCACCTTATACCAATCACCCTGTATAACGTTTTAAATAAAGAACTCATATATGGGTTAAAATGCACTAAGGCCATTTTCAATTACAAATTAAGAGCCCATACATGGTTTATTATAAATGCTTTAAAGACTAAATGAATTTGGTTTTTTAATCGCGGAATCTTGCCAAATAGTTAACAGTTCGACTTTTATCATTGTAACACAAGAACACGTTACATTTTCTTTACTTGGTATACATGTGTTTTTAGTTCACAAACTGCATTTTTGGCGTTTTTGTTTTTGATATTCAGACATGTGGTCAACTTTGTCAGTTCTCACTGAGGTCAAAGGATAATCGTTTTGCTCTCGTAGTTTTGAGTTTAGTTGGTATTTCAGTATTGGATAGAGCAGGACTTCCGCAACGCAGTGGAGTTCCATCTCTACTTTGGTCAGCAGCCAAACTTATAGGACACCCTCTATTTCGTGTAACTACTAATATTTGGTTCGGGTTCGTCATATGAACTTCTTTGATATTTTGTATTTTTAATTGGGTAACTATTGATTAATTTGTAGAGGATGGTATCTGTTGTTCCTTGTCTAAATAAAAGAATAGATTCTTCTAATAATTAAACTTTATTAACTAAATTGAATATACATATGTAAAAAAATGTTTTTTTTTTTTTATTTTGTTGTGCTGAAGGTGATAAGATGGTGGCTGGATTCATTAAAGGCGGAAATATATGAATGATGAATAACAGAGAGTACATTTGCCGATGACAAGCAAATATGTGTGCGACAATCTGTTAAGTAAATTTGTGAATTGTGAAAAGCAAATAGTGTTGCCAATGAACAAATTCGTCTATCCACTTTTTTCTGTCCGCAGAAGAGTCAACTACAAATTAAAGCCTTTTTTGGAGATGTGGCTATAGAATCATAGGTAGTATTTACTGAAAATATTTGCTAGAACTTTATGCATACGAATAGAAGTACATAATATTATACCTATTATACCTAGAAATCCAACCCTCTGATTGCAGTATTTATACTACAAACAAGTACCTATCCTTTAACTTCTTGTAAGTAGAAATAAGGTACTATAACTTCTGTTTTATATGCATATTCTTAATCTACATATCCCCATTGTATGAATTATTTAAGGTGTGTTTTATTAAGAAAATGCATACTTGAGTAGTATACCTATAGGTACATATGTGTGAAAGTGACATTAAGAAACTAAAAAATCCTTTTACCTAAGTAGGTACCGTACCTACAACCTAGATGTAGTGAAGGCATTATTTAGCCTCCAAACGCATTTAGCTTATTACAACACTTTTCAATGTTATCTGGATAAGTTTCATAAATAACGTTTTCGCGTGTGTAAAAGTATTATAACTCTACATATGCACTAATGCATTTATAAATACGGCTGATAATATTTTAGTATTGTTTTAGCAGATTAGCCTTTGTAGTTATCCGGGTTCTACCGTAGTTATTTATTAAATAAATGTTATTTGGAGGTGTGATTAGTGGATTATAATTTTTTTTTTTTAATACTATTGATTTCTTCCGGATTCGGATTCAAAAGTTTAATAAGATATGATTTATCATTTAATTATTTATAGGATGTAACATGTAAAAACACTTCAAGTATCAGAAAATGTTAAAATTCAATAAATTGTGACTTTAGAAGTCAAACAAACGACTACAATAAATCACAAATCACAACAAACCAAAAATTTTACATCAAGTTTTATTGTATGAAAAGTTCTTGAAATGTTCGTTTTTTGTTTTTGTTCCTAAATAAAATTATGACGTGTCTTCACTTCAGAGTTCATCACTTCATCTCAACAATTTAATAGTAGGTAGTAGGTGTGTTGTGCGTGTGTGTTGTACCTATGTATGAATTGTATGTAGGGTTGCCATAGCTGTTTAAGCTAACCTAGGACAAAAAGTTTTTAAATCCCGCACTTTGGAGGACATCATCTACCTTAAAAAAGAGGACAAAATGAAAACAAAAACAAAGTCCATGAACTCAAACAGAAATATATTCATTTTTAAATTAACATAAATTAAAATACAAAAAATAAATAACTTATAGTTAGGTACATGTTTTTAACATGTTTTAAGTCTTTTTATATCTATCTTCAGATCGATTTTTTTTCAAGATTTCATCATTGCTATTAAATATAAGGTCATTTGTTTCTATCAGATTTGTATTGGCTCGGTTTTTCTTTTAAATCCAGAGCAGAGTTCAATGATTTCTCTTATTTTCAAAATTACTTGTTGGGGAAAAAAGAGGACAATTTCTTAAAACGTTGTAGGACGTTCCGCGCCGAGGTTAAAAAGAAGACATGTCCTCCAAAAAGAGGACGCATGACAACCCTAATTGTATGTAACCTACCAAAATTTACATGACTTATATAAAGATAGGTATACCCTAGATTAAAAGCCATGAACTATTCTTGATATTTTTCCGGCATATAAGCAAGAAGGCATCGTATTCGGTATAGTTGAAAAAACATTCCTTACTCCCTCACAGAGACACATGCCCAAGCACATATGCAATTAAATATGCACTTAAATTTTTTGTAAGTATGGTATACGTATACCTATAAGCTTATATACATGGGTTATTATGTTGGTATACCGCGTTGAGTGTATAGTTGTGTATAAACATTACGGTATCGCATAAATAATGAACTCAAATGAAAATTACATGAGGAGGTTGTATCACTATGTCTTTTCCTATATAGATGTCCCCTCCGCGTCATCCCCTATATAGTCACAAAATAAATGGAGACCAGAAAATAAATGTATTCACAGAATATTTTTTTTGTCCAGGACAATATTTGACGTCACTTCCATTATGATTATGTCAAGAGCAGTAGAAGGATATTTCCCTTGATGCGAGATATTTTGTTTTTTTCTTTTTTAACTATAAACCATATCAACGGCATAAGCTGTAGTTAATTAGTGTTAATAGTTGAGCATGCATTGTGTTTTCGTGTAAAGTAGGTCGAAATTTTCGGATATAGGTAGATACTAACAATAGAAAAAGGAAAATCTAATATGTATTTAATATCCCTTTCCCTATGATATACCTACATACATTAATATCTTATAAGCTATAACTACCTACCCTTCAAATATGTATAAGCATTTGTAATAACTACCTACCTGTGGATTTCGTGCTTATAATGAAAATATTATTTTTTTTCTTGTATTTAGAGTTCAAATCGGAAAAGTTAATAAAGTTGGAAAAAATAAAAATTGAAAAGGTCAATTATTATTCTTTTCAAAAAATTGGCACTAACTTAAGGAATTATAGAGAACATTTCTTCAACATTTTGTCATTCTTATAGGTAGGTATAATAGGCATATAGGTATATGTATGTCTATTTTTCTATGCAATATATACCATAGCCTATAGGATAACAAATTTGTAACTTGGAATTATTGTGCCTTTAGGTAAAAGTTAGATTGATTTTGATAAAGCTCATTATGTACTTATGTATATGAACGATCACAAGTTAGGGTTTGACACAATGGTCTGACTTGAGGGTGTTTATTGTTTATCTATTAATGTAAAGTTTTAGGCCAGAATTACCTATACCTACTTGTAAATTATGCTTTTTTTAATTTTTCTGGTAAAAACACCTCAACTTTTCCAACTTATCCTTTAAGTTAAGAAAAGGATTTTTAGGGATGTGAAGAAGTTTACAATCTTTTATGGAATTCTTACCTAATTACTCACATAAGATGGCGCTACAGTCTGGAGAGAATAAGGTCCTCAACCAACAAGCTTCTTCTAGCTAGCTCGTTCCCCATAGCTAGCAGTCTCCAGTTTTGCACGCCAAGTTGGTTGAGGTCCTTTTTCATTTGAGTGTGCCATCTGAGTCGCGGTCTTGCTCTCCTGCGCCGTCCTTCAGGGTTAGATTAACTTTTTTGGCTATGTAGGTTGGTGTATCTATATACTGTTCGTATACGGGACCAAAAATTACCCGGAGAATCTTCCTCTCAAAACATCCTAAAGCGTTCTCAACCGCCTCATTATATAGGGACACTTTAGTTGTTCGATAGAGGACTTTGCTATACTCAATTGCCTTCTTAGCCCGAATTAGTAGCGATTGGCAAGAGTTATTCTGCGTCTGATGTCAGCGTAGCGGTATTGCAGTTGTCTGAATTGACGAGGTAGACAAAGGCCTTATCTACTTCAAAAGTATATCTGCCCAAGACGTCAGTGTTGATTTTTTCTTGACCAAAGTATATAATTGATCTTGAACTCATTGACTGTTAAACCTTTCTTTGCCTCCATCTTAAATCCTCACAAAAGCGCTACTGACATTACGCTTTGTTCTTCCGGTTATGTCAATATCGTCGACTTACATATTGCTAGTAATTGCACAGATCATTTAAAGATTGTGCCTCTATTATTGATGGTAGAGTTTTGCATTATTCTTACAAAAACGATGTTAAAGAATTCGCATAACACCTCATCACCTTGTCTTAATCCATTTTTGACATCAAAGCTATCGGTGAGGACTCAGGGGCGTATTTACCCTAGGGCTAAAAGGGCTACAGCCCGGGGCGGCAAGGCTGCTAGGGGTGGCTGGCGCAATTTATAATATTTTTTTGAAGCAATTGAACTTTTAAAACATTCAAGCAAAAGGGCACAAGCCGCCCCTGCAATTGGCCAATTTATAATATTTTTTTGAAGCGATTGAACTTTCAAAACATTCCAGCAAAAGAGGGCAAGCCGCCCCTAACAATTGTCTAATTTACAATATTTTTGAAGGATAAACAAAAAATACAAAGATTTAAAAAAATGCCATTTTTTCAGTTTTTCAAGTATGAACATTTTTCACTGTAACATGTCACTCACTTTTTTCACCATTTACTATTCTTATTTTTTATAAACGATTTTTTATAATTAAAATTCATATTAAAAATATTTACAGACATGTACCTATTCTTTGGAACAAATTCCAATAAAACGAAAGCATTTAAAAAAAAAACACTTGTTGCTATGTAGCAACAGGTGTTTATACAGACGTTGAAACTGTGTCCATGGTCTACAAGGCACTCATATCGTTTGTGAGAGAAAAACGAAAATGCTTTGATGTTTTTGAAGAGATGGGAAAAAGCAAAACCTCTGAAAATTACAAAATGGACCAAAAAAGAATCGTCAATAGGAAAAAAACGAGATGATGAGTGTCGCGAAGGGGAAGTTCTTTTTTATGGTCGTGAAAATTTCAAAATAAATACATTCATTCCTATTTACGACTAGTTATTGAGAGTGAGCTGAAGAGAAGAAATTCATCTTATGAAGCAATAACAAGTGGTTTTATTTTTTTATCTGAGCTTGATCATATGACTGAAGAAGCAATTCGAAAAAATGCAACCACTCCCCAGAAATTATACCCGGTTGATCTTGGGGAAGATTTTCAAGAAGAGTGTGTCTTACTTAAACATTTTCTGGAGCAAAACAAGACTGAAAAAATGAGCTTAAGGCAGCTTAACCTTCATACAAGAGAAACAGAATTGAAGGAAGCATTTCCATATGTTATGGTTGCTTTAAAAATATACTTGTGCACTGCAGTGACAAATTGTAGTGCAGAAAGATCGTTTTCCGTTTTGAAACGAATAAAAACCTATTTAAGGTCTCGCATTAGCGAAGAACACCTTAATAGTTTAGCTTTATGAAATATAGAAGCTGAACTGACAAAAAATTTAGATAACGAATCTATTGTTTATGAATTTTGTGATCAATATACACACAGAAAAAAAAAATGGAAAATATCGAATATTATGCATTTTGTGTTTTTTTAATTATTATTTTTTATTACTTTATTTTCATTGTTCTAAAGGGCGGCAATATTTATCAGCCAGGGGCGCCAAATCCTTAAATACGCCTCTGGGTGAGGTCATTGCTGACCTTTATATGGAGCGACGGGGGGGGGGGGGGCGAATTATGAAGACGTATCCCATTGAGTACCCCTCTTATCTATCCTTATGTCTATGTATCAAAATTATTCAAATTTCACTTTCAATTCCTGTTACTTTTTTGGACCATTCCGCTCAATTAAAAATTCGAACAAGAATTTTCACAGCATAGCTATTTATATAGGGTAAGAAAAAATGCCTGTGGAATCAATACAACAACCATTATTTCAAAAGAATTGAAGAAGAAGAAAAAACCTGCGGGTGCAGAAAGCACTTGATCAAAAATAGTAAAAAAAAATAAGTACTGAATAATATTTGTAAAGAATTTTAGGGGCTACTTCATATCGAGCGTGATGTCAATTTTCAGCATCGCGGTTTTCGATTTAAAAAAAAATCAAGCTGTACCTACCTTAATATTCTAATACATCTGTTGTAGAATTGAAATTATTATATGTCTATCTCTTCAATTAAAAATATTATCGTGGACGATTCTTGCTACCACCACTTTTCACGTAAAACCTGAAACCTGTACCTAATTGACTTAATCTCTTAATTTCAAGATTGTGGTCCACTACACTTTAATTTTAGCCGGCTATTTTTCGTCATATTCACTGCATTTAATATAATTTAAATTTTTAAATTTCCTATATTCGGATATATAATTAAATTATATTATTTTAAATTTGTTCATCATTTTTCCTTTAAATTATTTTGATATACAAAAAATTCTAAATAAATTCAATTCATTTCTTCAATAATATTTTCTTTTAAACCTACCATGTATATAAATCAATGCTTTAAAATTATTATTCGCACAACAAAAAAAAAATTAGTAGGTTCATTATTACCTAGATTTAATTATTCATAGAATTTTTGTTTTATTTTATAAACTTTCAACCTGCAGCCTAATATATATTTCCATTGAAATTCTTTTATATATTCTTATAAAATCAAAGAAGTCCAATATAAGTTTTAAAAATTTAATCAATAAAAAAAATAACTTTAAATAAATCCAAAATGATCATAAGAATCATAAGACAATTAGCAAAATTTAATAATAATTTTTATATTTATTATATATTATATGTAAAAATAAACTAAATTATTTAAATATTTCATTTTATTTTACAAACATTTTATAAAAGTGAAAAAAATAGAAAATTTATTACAAAAAAAAAGTTTTTTTTTTAGAAAAAAAATTAATACATACGAACAAAATGAAACCAACATCAACAAAGACAATGTTATAAATGAAATAAGTAAAAGAATCAAGTATAAAATAAAATTTTGTTTTTTAAATAAATATTTAAATGGATACTGAAAAAAAATATATTAAAGAAAAAAAAATAAAAAAAAAAAATATGGCTAAAATGTCTTATGCAGGTATTGACGTCTTCCTATGCTACGCTGTCTATTATTAACTAAATATTAAAAAAAGAAAAAAAAAATATATACATAAAATATAAGATAATGCAAGTAAGTAACCTAAATATATATATATATTTACATAATAAGACAGAAGTACATACATTATACATGTAAAACTAACATAAACTTATATACAAAATTAAAATTATTATTAATGAAAATTTACCTAATACACATAGATGTGTTTATATATTTAAATAATAAGAAATAGATAAGAAAATACAAAATTATTAAGAAAAATTAATGGATGATTTTAAAACAGTATGAGAAATGAGAGATATAAGAAATGCAAACAGATTGCTGATAATCATTTACCCATTCCATTCATAAAAAAACACCATCATTGGAAAACACTCCATATTTTTCGACACACCATGTTGTTTTCATATTTTTTTTTTATTTTATCCTAAAGCATGAAAATGTTGACTTTCTAATGTGTTGAGAAAATGAAGTAAACTACTTAATTTACTGAATCCCTTTAATTTATATTAAAATTCATATTTCTTACTTATGATTTTGTTGCAACTCGAAGGTGGGAAGATAGTTTTATTCTTAAATAAACGGATTAAAAATTTTATAAAAAAAAACTTACTTTTCTCGGAAATTGATGTCACTTTTTTTTTGATTACATTGTATAGAAATTCAAATAGGAATTACCTAACCCTATAGTTTGGTAGCAACAGCGCAAAATGTTAGTCCAATTATATAGTATGATGTTTAAACAATTTTAATTTTAATAGCCTAGTTAATTTACTTTGAAACTCTGTGCATTTCTGTGAAATTCTACACCAAAGTCTGTCAAAGTTTATATAAGAGAGTTAGTTTTATACTAAAGGAACACACCTTTTATGATATTAAGCTAAAAAGACGATTTTCGAAATTTTCTATGACATTTTATTTGAGTTAAAATCATCGAATAGCTATTTTATATTTTTAGTTCCGTGATAACGAATTATGACACTTTCACATTTTTATAATAAATTTAAAAAAAAAGTATTTTTGCTTATTTTTTTCCTGTCATTTGTGTTCCGTTTGATTTAATTAAAATAAATGTTTTTAGCACGATACTTCTTAAGAAGTATTTAAAATTTTCAAAATAAGAAAAAGCTGGTAAACTGCTTTAAATATTAGTAAATTGTAAAATAATATTTTGCAAACACACTACTGCTTAAAATTTTGCAGCAATATTTACACCTTATGTGTTTAAATTTTAACCCACTTTTAATTCGTAAAAATTCTTTCCAAACGTTTCCAAATATTTTCGGAAGAAAGTATTTTGATTATCTGAATATTTTTTAAGAACTACATATTTTGCAATCCATGTTGCTTGGTTAAGTGGCCAACTGGTTTTAATTATGTTTTTTGCAATTTTTATTCGCTCAAGAAAAAACAAAAATTGTTGCTATTTTAAAAGATTTTTGAATTTAAGTGAGTCCTAACATAGCTATAATTATATTAAAAAAATTTAACTCAGGCTCAGGCAATCTAAATGACCAAAATTTTACACGATTGACAGTGATGCATTTTGTTTTGCGAAATGCACAGTCGAAGACGGTCCACGGTTCACGGCATTGAAAATTACTTTTTTTAAGCTGATATTTTGAAAATTTAATATCCATCCTTCCATTCATAAAAATTATTTCATTTTCATTTATGTTTTTTTTAATAAATAAGATACAAATACAAGAATGTTCCTATAAATCTGTTAAGCGTGCAAAATTTGTATCGCGTTTAATTTAGTTGAATTTTGGCTACAAAAATAGTTTTCAAGCAAATTATTGAGGAAAATTAATGAAATTTGGTAGTTAACTGTTCAACAGTGAACCAGTCGTTTATTGTTAACTTTGTAAACCTCTTTAAATAGATCATGGAAAATAGCTAACTTCGAGTTGTTCTTAAAAGCATCTCAATTGATTCATTGTGTACCAGAGGGTGGAGACACTGAATAACCTGCAAGTAGTTTACAGTAAACCGATAGTGTTTTTTTTTACTGTATTCATAAATAAAAAATGATCAAAAGTAGAAGCCAATAAATAAACTTCTATTTAAAAAAGAAACAGATTTTTTAAATATTTTTTACAAAATTTGAACATTAAAAGAGTATTTTCAAAGTCAGAAATAACCAAATTTATTGTTGAAATATCTAAAAATGTCTGCTTTAATGTGTAATTTTATATGCAAGTACCAAATTTAGGAAATCAAGCCCAAAATATTGCTTAATCTTATACCAAGAGATTACAGACCTTATTATGATTTTTAAACAAAATCTGATGAAATTCGAAAATCCTTTTCAAAATCTCCAAATATGGTACCTAACCTAAAATAAAAGTTTCAAAAATGTCATTTTTTCAGATTCCTGTATATTTAAATCTGTACTCAGATTAAGAATACTAATATTTGTCAATTTTTTGAAGGAATACCAATTTGGAGTGAAAAATATTTTTTTTTATTTTGTTCAAATTTATCGCTCAAATATTTCGTTTTTAACTCTATTGGAAAAGAAATTAAGGACTAAACTTGTAGCTTAGATAACTTTTTATTTCATCGTGGATCAGTTTTTTTTTTTAAAGTGTACCTCCCTATATATGATATTTTTTTTGAAGATGGTTCAAAAAGTTATAGATAGCTTATTCTCCTCGTAATGTATGTAGGTGCCATATCTTTAATCTTCTTGCTTTTGGTTTTCTTCCGCATCTAATTAATTTTATACCGTAAATCAATTTTAAATTTATTTTTGATTCAATTTTGCAAAAAAATATCTCTTCGGAATGCATTTGCCTTCTGAAATACATAACTTACAAAACATATTATGATCATAATAATTTAAAAATATATTTACAAATATTAACATGCCCATTTTTTCGTAATTTGCCTTAAATTTCAAATTCCAACTTTAACTAGGCCTAATTTCGTAACATTGAAAATGAATATTTTTCCTTGAAAGCGATTTATTTATTTCATTCAAAAACATATTTTTTTTTTTTGAAATTCTGTACAATTTTTTCATTGCCAAATTATTTGATAATCAAACAACTTTTCTCAAGAAATAATTGTTCCAAAATAAATTTTTATATTCAACCCAGCTGAATTTATATATCGAATTCAATCAGTCCTATATATTCTTGACAATCCAATATATCATATGTTATGTATGTCTATGTATGTATTTATGTATATTTTAAAGTAAATTGCAAATCTCCTCTGTGCCCAGAATCCATTAAAAACTTCTCACAGCCAGCATGTTTTCATTTCTGAAAGAAATATTATTTATTCCTTTCCATCTCCATAATACATAAGCGCAATCTTATTGGCAAAAAAAAGAAAAAAGAAAACATATTCCAATGAAATACCTGTAATCAATCATCATAATAAATCAACCAACATGGATAAAAAAGAAAAAAAATCAGCATTTTACTGCATTCACCAAAATATCAAAACCACACACCTTTATACCCACCCTTGGACTCACGCACAATTTGAATTCAGTAGTAAACAAAATTTAAAAATTTATGTAAACGAAGTTTTATACAGATCAACGGAGCAACAAAAACATAATTTTTTTTCTTAAATATTGATTTTATTTATTTACACACTTTTTCTTATCCCCTTTATAATAAAAAATAAAAAAAGCTTTTTAAAATTATAAAATAAATCTTTCTATGCGCATTTTAAAATTAAAAAAAAAAAACAAAAAATACCAACCTAAAACTTACTACATATCTACAAAAAAAAAAAAAAACAAATAATTAAACAAACAAACTCATTGTAATACTTGTGCAAAAAATAAAACGAATCCGGTGTTTAAGTGTCATAGCAATACACAATACATATCATTAATGTTGTAATTTAACTGTGTTACAAGGACAATTACCTTGAAAAATTAATGAAAAAAAATAAATAATATAAATACCAAATATAAGAAGAAAAAAATATAAACTATTTGTTTGTTAACTCAAAAACAAATCCTAACAATACTTAAATAAAGGAAACAAAAATAAAATACGAATGAAATGTAAATGTATTGTTGTTATAATTTACACATAAAAACATAAATTTTATTATAATACTCACAACAACCTTATTAAGTCAAACAAAAAATCATAAATATTATAAAAATTGATCCACACAACAAAACTCTATTTATTTTAAAATTAAAACAAAAATTAATACATCAATAACAAACTAAAAAAAATCAAAACTTTTCATAAAGATACATAGGTAAATAAGCCAAGAATAAAATAAAAATTAAATATTTATTATTGCATGAGATGCGCGTACGTTATAATTAAAATTAAATTTAAAATAAATTGCAAATTTGTGTTTAAATATAAGAAAATTAAAAGCCATTATCTTTTAAAAAAAAAAACTTTTTTTTAAGTTTAAGAAAAATATTAAATTTGTTGACACAGAAAACCCTCCGAGTTAATTATATTTAATTCGATTTAGTTTTATCACACCACTTTAAATTTTATACAATCATCATTCAAATCATTTAACATTAAACATGGCATCTATACATAAAAATAAAAAAAAACTAAATATTCACCTAATTGTTATTCGCAAAATAAAAAAAAATAAAAAACATGAAGAATAACTAGACAAAAATTGTGAATTGGCAATGTGTGTATTAATGAATAGAGGACAAGTTATTTTTCAAAGCTTTAAGAAAGAGAATAAAATTATATGTAAATGTAAATACAAACAAAAAAATGAATAATGTAACCATGAATATCTTTTTATTAAAAGTTACTTAAGTTGCATTCAAATGAGTTTTTTTTTTATTATAACCAATTGGAGAAAACTAAAAGTAAAAATGATTTCAAATCCAACATTCAGACCCTTAATTCCCCTAAAGTTTTTGTCCCTGTTTAAAGTAGAAAAGTATTCGAAAACCCCAACTATGAGATTCCTTTTTACCCTTATTATATTAAAACATAGTGCGAGCAGTAAGAAGAGTTAAAACTTATAAAGCATTTAGGAGTATAAGTAACCGATGGACATTGGTATTGAATGCTCTTAGGTTGTAATGGGTGGGAAATATCGAGTTTGGTAAAACATTCCACATAAGTGTGGTGCGGCTAAGGAACGAATTTCTTTATTTAACCGTGCGTCCGAAATTGGAATCCAGGGTAAATTGATGGGCATTCCTTGCTTGACGGTTGTTGTCCGGAAATTGTTTCAGGGGAGGAATGCAACTGACTATTTCACAAGAACATTATTTGTAAAACTTGCGGTCAAAAATAGAGAGGCACGAAACATTCTGACGATGTTCAAGAATCAAGAGTCATAATAGTTTTGTATCGGTAGCTCAGTAAAGACTTAGTTAAAAATAAAACAACAACTATTTTTATAGTGGAAAATTGAAACAAAAACCACTTCTATCACATTTCATTGAATCAACCATCAGGTCAGAGTTTACTCTATCACTACTTCTACTCTGAGTTACATTCTCTCTTTTTCTATATCATTTCACGGTTTTATTAAGTAGAAAATCTCAAAGCATCGAATGCAAAGTTGCCAGACTCATATGCAATTCGATACAAGTTTCATTGATTCCCTAAGTTTGAGACGCACGTCTAAATGTGAGGATGTTATACATCCGCATTCTTTGTATATTGTATAGCCAGATCATAGGTGGTACAAAATTTCTTGCAACCATTGAACAATGTTCTTAATGTCAGATTTTAGTGAACTTATCTGAAGAATGGGGAGATGAAACAGGAAACGAATAAGAGAAACTAAACCCCACTTAATTTTCCCATTTAAGTACTGTAGGCTCAATTTTACATTCTGAGTAACTGGCTGAACACAATGCCCTGTTGCAAATGGAATCGGAGCCGGAGTTGCACCTGCTTTCAAAAAATGTCGTACGTCGTTTTTTTATAGTGAGCTGTACAGCTTTTTGTATATTTCAAAGAAAAAAAAAAACAGCCTCGAGTTTATTTTCCACTTTTTCTATTTCCAATTTTTTTCTTTTAATTAATAATTTTTTTCGCGACACAAATAGGCACTAAAAACTTCAATATTTTTTCCGGCTCTTTTTTTCTTCATATAAATTGAAACGTCAAAAGTGCTGCACGTGAAAAGTTAAAAGTTCGCGAACCAATGCGGCTCCGACTGCAGCTCCGTCTGCAGTTGCGTTCCATTCTGCTCCTATAGCATTGATTTTGTGTGTATTTAATAATGTGACAGGTTTTCCAGCTCCGTCTTCGGCCGCGGCTCCCTCGCATTGTATTCAGCCAGTAAGTGGCACTGAAGTGGCCAATATGGTAAACTTAATTGTCACTTATTCCAAATAAAGTTTTTTGTGATCTCTAGTCCAATTCGTTTTGCCCAGGCACGATAGTTCGGCTCATTAGTTAGATGCTGTCGTACCTTTCTAATACGCAATTTTTTGGTCGATGGTTTCCGACTCTTATAAAATCTACAGCATGACTGACCCTTAGGTCCAGTTTTACAATCGAAGTAAGCGTCACTTAAGTGCAAAATATGGAAAACAAATGCCCAATTTTACAGTGTAAACTTTGCGGAATAAGTGGCAGAATATGAAGAAGAAAAATACAAATAATTCGAGAATTATTATTTTTATTTTTGTGGACTGTATGTCCCCTATAGAAATATATAACTTAATATGCACTGCAAATTCAAAACTTCCTTAAAAAGTTACTTAAGCCACCCCAATTTGCTTTTTCTGCTTCTTATAAAACTTCCGTTCGTGTTCATATTTTTACAACATTCAGTGTGACTATGGAGTGAATTAGATATGGTCGGATGGTGTTGTGAACCTCTTATAAAATCGTAACCTAAGTAAATCGTTATATTCTAATAATACCTCATGGTATTTTTCTTGAGAACACAGAAATGCAATTTAAGATAAAACAATAATATCAAGTTGTATTTCTTACGAACTATTAAAGCAAAACTCTAAACCCATATTTCTATTCCATTTTCTAGGAACCTCCCACATAATTCATTATTCATCATCAAGAATAATTTTAATCTCATCCACCCACTTATTCACACCTCAATTTGTTAGATGAGGCGCTCAGCAGGATCGAACCACAATTCAATCATTTACATATTATAAAAAACCGAAGCCCTATGTAGAATAGTTTTGTTATTATTGCGGAAAAATGTTTGTAATGTATAAAAAAACATCAAAAAGACTCGAAGATAAGATGGCATAGGTTGCTAAGACGAAATATAATTTTCAAAAAAAAAAACTTTGCATAAGTTAAGTCAACAGTACACAATGACTCCCCAAACAATTAATTATTTCAAACAAGAATAATAAACAATTTTTATTTAACTTTTAATGGAAATTTAAAAAAAAATTGTTTCAAATAAGCTTCTCTTTAAACTCATTTATCTCAGTTCGAAAATTTTGGGGTTAGGCCGTTTTGGCGCTGTGCGCCTCAGATAAGAATGATGTATCATTCAGTCCGTCATAAATTTTAATCGAGAGAATTAGTCACAACTAAAAAACTAAAGTCACAATTTAAAGTAAAACCGAAAGATAAAGAAATAAAGTTACCTATAGCTGAAATAAAGATTTAAGTGTTAAACCAAATTAAAACTATTTTTTATTTATCATTACGGAGAACATAATAATAAAACTAATAATTTGGATTTTGCTGTTCAATTTTGTTATAAAAACGACCTAACGCACGAACACATGCACGACCTGACGTCCGACCTGATGTAAACGGATACACTTAGTACTTTTTGACAACATTTACGCTTAAACTATTATATACTATAGAATAACAAAATTCTAGTCATTCTATATCTTTCTGAACTACATTTCGATAGCTTTCTCCATTATCAATAAAAGTAATATCTGATACTTTTGACACTGAATAACTGTACATTGGATTGATTCGATTTGATGAACTGCGCCAATTTTCAGCTGTGTCTGAATTTTTTCCAAACCCGATTTGCAGGAAATTAATAAAACTCCAACCTATAAATTAGATGGTGCTTCAGTCTTTGTGTTTTTATTCGGAAAAATTCAATGTTCATAATATGATGATGGTGAGAAATGTATTGTATGTCTAAACTGCGAGTATATATTACGTTATTGTACCAAACGGACCGTCTTCATTGTCCGTATTTAATATTAATACTTAAATGTTTAAATAGGTATTGAATCTCTCATTTCTATATTCTTCTTTTTTTTATTTAATCATGAAACAATATTAATTTCCTTAAAAAAAACCTAGCCTACACTACGACCATTTAAAACCTATTAAGCTATTAAAAAAACCTATTATTTAAATTTTTATTTCAAACTATACCAAGCATATCGTTAGAATTTCAATCACTTACCATATAAAAAAAGGATCAACTAATACCACTCGCTATTAATGTTCTCTTATGGCATAAAATAAAATCAAAACTATCGAAAAATGCTATAGAGACAAACATTAGAACCAAACAACTTCCCATCCGATTCCCGTATACATACATATATATTATAAAGTTAAATTTCATTGGAGTAGGTATTTTGTTTAGGAAGAAGTGGTTTCTATACCTTATAACAGTTCAGGTAGCATAGGTTACAATATAGGAGGTATATCGACCCGACCCGGACCCGGCCGGCACTCCTTAATTTGATTCCACTCGACGCATTTTCACTCCTTGGAGGCCCATTTGCATGCAAAAGCGCTATTTGCTCTGACCTCAATCAATATTGCGCCAACCCATCATTCCCACCTCGCCAACGCCATATTATACCTTTTTCTGACCTTTCATTTGTGGAAGCCACCCTTTTTTAGATTCATATTATTCTCAATAACTTTAGAATTTATCGATTGACGGTAAACGTAAGGGCTGATAGGCATAAGAAAGGGATGTCCTGACCTTTGATTTCTATATCATCAACATTTACTACCTATATATATGCGAAATAAATCTTAATGGAACGATTTAGATTTTAGTTGGGTCCACAAGTTCGCATGGCCAGCAGAACAATGGAAACTAAAATTATCTGTAGTTCAATGGCCCGAAGATGAGTTATTGTCAATTCGAGTTATATACCCATAGAGCAGCGGGCTGCCTTGTTGGAAGCTTCTATATGTATATGTAGGTATATTGTCGTAGCTTATCCGTCAGGCCTTAAACATATACATACATAATACATATATAGTCTTCCTGCATGGTTGTTACTTTTTGAAACATTAAAGTTTAAGATCTTGCAAATTATCCCTTTCAATGAAAATTTATCGTCAACTATACACTCATACACAAAGAGAAAATTGAAGCTGTAAATATATAGGTAAACCTTTCAAAGACCCTTTCATCCAGTGATAGGGTTGCCATGTTTCAAATAAATTCAGCTTTTTAAATGTTGGATATGCATATATTTCATATTGCAGGAAGAGTAAAATCACAATCATGCTCTTATTATGCAGACAGTCTATGAACTTACTAATGTTTTAATTACGGATATTCAATGATATTTTTATAATATCATAATTTCAAATCCTGGTGTGAACGAGATTTCATTTGAAATGCACTTTAATCAGATAATCAGATCGGGTCCCAACCAATAAATTTCTTCCAGCCAGCTCGATTCATAGCCCGGCAATACACGCTATACAACGGTTGTAACAACAGTTTTGTAGAATTGATGCTGTATGCACTGATTGCGGTACAGTGCAATAAAAACCGCGGAAACAAAAGTCCTTATGTTTTTTATTTCCCAAAATAGAAAGAATTAACACCTATGGGATTTTTTTCCCTTTTGGAGTAACAGTAAGACCTAGACCGCGTGGGAGTTATTGCCTTTCTGAATTAGCATTAAGACCCAAAATACTTAAAGTGTGATTCAATAATTCATATACATATACATATGTTGAATGTACTTTTAAAACAAAAAAATTCAGGCAGGCACCAAGATATTTGACCGCTTAGTAGTATTTAAAGTTTCAAAAATGTCAGCAGCAGGCTTTTTTATTACCTAATCATAATCATCTGATTTCTTAAACAAATCTCATAAATACAAAAATTTTAAAATCGTTGGAGCGGTTGTTTTAAAAACAAATTTTGTATATAATATGTTAAAATTTTTAAAAATGTTTAAGAAAAAAATTGGCGATCCATTTTTAGTATTTAATAATGCGGAGTTAAAAAATTAATATTAAAAAAAAAATCATCAACCCATTTTCGAAATATCGAATTTAAAAAAAAATTATTTGAAAATTTTACTAAAAATTCAAAATTTGTTTTTTGAAAATTTTGATAGGCAATAATATTTAAGCTTAAAAATGAAATTTTCCTTAACTGTAACAATTATTTTGTTACCATTATTTTTGGTCCTAAAAAAAAGAAGAAATAAAGGTGTCTGAAAAATTGATTATTCAATCTACTACCGAAAATCTGAATCTACCACTGATTTTTTTGACTCAATCTATCACGGTTTTAAATTTGAAAGTGTCAACACTGCTAGTGATACTTCTTTCTCGAATTTGTTATCATCTGAAATGCAGCTTTTGTAGCGAGTAGAGTTAACAAACAGACATTGTGTTTAACCAGTAATCTATTACAATGGGCTTTTGTCTCTCCCCAAAACACCACATAACAAATTAGCATAATCAATTTCGACCTCCTAAATTGTGCATTTGGCATTTCATACTTCTGTTTGAGAAAATGGCTATGCGAACACTGCGTTTATGCAGTTAACGATTTTAAATCAAACCCTAACATTGCGTTTAAAAGCTCTTCAAATTAACTGTATTAATGGAGCATGGTGGTATGTTTGAGTTGATTGAATTTCAACATTATTTCGTGTAAATTTGGTTGAAATTATGTATGAAAAATGTATGAAAAAAGAGAAAATTTGGAATCGAATTGTAAAATTTTCAACGAAATTATTTATTTTATTCAATGAAAACGTACTTTATTGTTCTATTCGGAAATGTTCATTTACCATGTAGTACAATTTCTCTCGGTAAACAATAACAAAATCAATCGATTTTCTGGCCTATTTATCTAAACTCTCTTGCCTTTGTTGTTGTTTGGCGCCGTTAATTTGACTACGCTATCTTTAATACATTCCAATAATAATAAGGCATAACTTAAATTTGACCTAACTCCCAAATTGATAACAAATAAACAAGGAGATAAATTGTTTTATTCAAAGAACATATTATACATAAATAAATAAATAGATAATTATAGATATGGTGGCAATCTTGCTGATAGATAATGTCAAAACAGTTTTATGAAGTTATTTGTGTGTCCTTTCTTTTGTTACTCTTATTTGTTGGTGGTAGCTGATGCGGCTGCCCTTTTGGAAAGTTGTTGACCTGAAAAAGGATAATTTTAGGTTTACTTTAGTTCGAGAGTGTGTGTGTGTGTGTGATTGTTATTGCTGTGTACCTACATTAAGTTCTTAAGCTGTGGGTCTATATAGTTCTTATTTTTATTTTTTTTAATCTCCTTTAGGCAGTGGTGTATAATAATTGTAGTTTAATTCATCGTGTCGGTTGGATGTAACTTCATTCATTTTTATATATACCTACTGTTGTGATTTTTTTGTTATAACTCGAAAACTAAGTAAAGTTTGAAAATCTATCTTACAAAATTTTTAAAGTTTTTGGTGTTGATCGTTTGCTTTCAATCTAAACTTAATAATTTCGCACGGTTCCACTTGAATTTCGATAAAGGTGTTATTTTGAATCACCCTATACTGACTGTGTAATTCAGTTTTCTGCATGTAGTTTTGTAACAACTTCTGTAACCATTTCTATACGCTATTTCTTATACACCAAGGGGCATTTATTATTCCACGAAGGGCTTTTGTTTTGGGATGCTTTAAGTGTTTATATATTCTTTACACAGTGCCTACGTTCTGTCACTCTCGCATCGTTAAAATTGGTCGAGAAACGTTGAAAATGGAACAAAACTCATACGATTTGTTTCAATTTTGATGGTTTCTCGACTGATTTTGTCAATGCGAGAGTTACAGAACGTAGGCACATGCCCCACAGTTGGATGTTGTACGTCTAAACGAGTTTCAATATAGTTACTTGTTAAGCATTTTTTTTTTTCAAGGTAAAAAAGTCAGAGTTCATAGCCAGTACACAACCAATAAATTTGTCTATATTTTCAGTTTTAATCTTCTCAATTCTTTTGGATGTGCTCTTTCCATTTAAGTTTAACATCCAAAGTCAATCGAAAGTGTTCGGCAGTATAGGCGTAGGGTACAGCATTACTGTTGATCAAAGTTGAAACATTAATAATATTTTTGTTTGTAAAGTCTATATATGCGTTGATTCATCGAATTTGTTTCATTGAGTTTGATTGGCTATTGTTGCGTCAAATCTTTCTTACTTTGCATTAATGAAGCACTAAAGCGGCAATATCATCTACTAAGGTGGTTATGATATATCCCTAGTATGTAACAAATACAGTTGGTCCTAGGACAGTTCTTTGTGGTAATCTGACTTATTTTTATTAAGTTTCAAATACTCTTGCCCGTACCGTACTCTCAAGAGTAGGTCGATAACTTAGAATTTCATTATTTCGTAGTTTTGACTCCTTATGCTATTGTACCTACTTATAAGGCTCAAATGCCAAACTTTATCAAAGGCTTCAGCAACATCTAGAAATATAACGAAATTTGTTTTTCTCAGAGTGTCTTTTCAACTACATCCGTAATTCGATGCACTATAGGTCTATATCATGAAATGTTTATCTTTGAATCCAAACTGATGGTTTGGGATTAGTATTCTGTCTTCCATTATTTTCCTAAACCTTTTCATCAGGAGCAGTTTTTTCGAGAATTCTTATTTTACTGTATTTTTTATATAGATATAAATATAACAATCGTTTAAACACACACAATAAACATACATACATCTTTACCCTAGAAAATAGCCCCATAATCACTTTTCTCATGTCTCATGTGTCATTGTACTTTTCTCGATTCAATAGCAATAACTTTCGAATCTCTTCAGTGAATTACGTGCTGGTCCTTCAAAAGACGATAAAGGACTCCCACACTATGCCAAAATCGATTAAGAGAATCATACTCAAGCTATTCCTATATATAAACGAGTAGTACTTGATTGAAGAGAAAAGCCCCCCTTAAAAGATTGATGGCTGTTCATGTTCTAGCAGTGATAAACTATACTATACGCCTAGCGCCTGTTGCCATTTTAGATTACATTACGTGATATCTTGTTCAAAAACATTATTTTCATGCAAAGAAATTCAAAAAAAAAAAAAAAACTTCGTGAACAAATTTAAATTTATTATTATACTTCCGATTGGCTTATACATATATTATACCCTTATTAGATTTATAAATAAGTTTAGGTATAAGGTATATATAGGTATAAGAAAATGTAAGTTATTTAAATGGAAGTGTTTCCAAACCTAGATCAACCCATGTCACTGTAAAAGGGCTTAACTTATCTAGCTAAAAAGTTTACATAAAATGAATATGATATCTATAGATTTCTTATGTTAACAATTAATGAATTTCTAAATAGGAATCTTGTTTCACATTTCGATATAGTAATTAGATTTATTCGGTGTTTTGTATATAAGATCCGAGAAATGGCTATAGGGTGTACACTACCTATAGGTTGGGTCGAGACAAGAAAAAAGTCGTCGTATGAGAGAGGCGGGTCCATTTCCCCCCGTTTAGTTCCCGTGATACAATTTTGCAATTTTTTACTTGAATTAGAAAAAATAAAAATTTTAAAAATCAACGGCAACACTAACAATGTCATGTTATATCTTTAAAAAAAAAAGAAGAAAATATTATACTTAGGGCTTGTTTCACAATGTCTGAGTAAAGTTGTGATTAGTTACTCGATACATAAATATTGGAATAGGGTCATAAGTCCTTTACCTACCTTTTACTATATTTTTGATAAATTACATACTCTTTTTCTCAAAAGTGCCTCCACAGATTAAAAATAAAATTGTTGAGACAAAAATTTTACGAAAAATGGTTATTTATGGCACTTCCTGTTACATCACAGACTCCACCTGAAACCACAATCCCGTTATCCTTATGTTTAGTGTTCTTTTTTATTTGCCACTGCATCGCCTTTAATTTCTGGCATGACATTGGTTAGCAGACACACCCCAAATGCAGGCAGTGTCCTCGCATGAACTTCAATATTTTGTGGCTAAAGTTAAATATGTCTGTAAACAAGTCATTGAGTATTGCTTCATCTATAAAAGTCCTAAGTTTGACAGTAATTCAACTTAAAATCAGTTTCATACGCTGCAAGACTGCATACAGGGAATTATTTCCCATAATCTTCAAACTGAAATTGTCATTACGATATATAATTCCAAGTGGCTTCGCCATTAAAGTCAGACAACACCAGAAAGAAGGTATGCTGAGATCTTTTCTGAATTTTTTCGTACAACCATCTGACTCAGATTGTACTTTGAAGATGAACCAACCAGAATACCTGATTTTACAGGTCAAACTCCTAACACCCTCGACATGTTCCTCACATCACACATCTCTGAAAAATATTCAATGAGTGTATTAGCTTCCCTAGGCACGTCCATTGTATCAACTATCTTTCCAACCTCCAACCTTTCAGTTAAAGAAAAAATTCCGAAAAGAACCGTCTGACAGTACGAGAAAGCCAACTGGGATGCCGGATGGTCTTAACAACTTTGTCTACACTTTAAACTGGTCGATATGTTTTCTCGATATGGGGACGTTGATCCGTGGTGCACTCGTGGTATACCTAATATAATTTTAAATGGTTTGTATAATCTTTAGTTCCCCACAGAACAAAGAGTATCAAAATTAAGCAAAACAGTTTGAATCAAGCTGTAAGGAATTTATAATCGTGCTCGATGGTCAGTGACGTGCCGACGCCGCCGTGGTGTTTCCACTTTCCAGTAGGGTGCTAAGTTTTTCAGCAGTTATTCTCATTTATCCAGGATCACGTCCAGAACGTAATAGAAAACGATCCCATTTTTTTGTGATTGATTGTTTTTTTCTTGTATTTTTTAATTAAATCTTTTGGTTTTTTTTGCTATAAGATGCGTACCCACACTACCTACATATCAAACATCAAAAAATGCTCTAATAAATAGCGTACCATCAAGCAGCGTTGCCGAAAATGCACGATCGTCCTTTTTTGACACGATTAAAATCAATATGAGACGTTTTTATCATTTCTATTTTTACTTCAAATAAAGCGAATTTTGAAAATAAATTAAAAAAACACTGCTCCAAATGGAGTAAAAACTGGCAGAAACTTTTATTTTATTTTTTTTTTAACTGGCAGAAACTTTTATTTTTGTTGACAATACACGAATAGAGCAAATTATTTCTTCTAATTTTATTCGTGTATTGTCGAAAAATAAGAGTTCATGTCAGTTTTTACTCCGTTTGGAGCAACTTTATTAAAGTTTTATTATTTTATTCAGTGAGTGAGTCAGTTTCAATATAGTCAGTATAATCAGCGAGTTAGTAACTATCTAGGCTAGATTTACAAGACTGACAAATTGGGAGTATTTTTGTGGGAGTATTTTTGTCAGGAATATTGCCAATTTGTAAGCCGTGTAAATCCAGCATAAATCTCCATGAAAACACAGTAAAATAATAAAAAAATAGAAGTATTTCTAGTGTGTTACGGATGTGACAGATCAAAAAAGTTAACCTGCACAGAATTGGCTTATAAAAACTGGCGTTATAAGCAACTGGTTGAAAGAATTCATTTCGAAAGTCAATTATATATTTTGTACTTCTGAGTTAACAAAAATAGTCAAATTTTATTAAATGTTTGGTTACTTTGAATGAAAGAGAATATCGATAAAATGAGGATGGTGTCGGTCGTGGTGCGCTTGATTAAGCTTTTTACGTTGATTCACTAAACCTTGGTGCGCTGAAATGATGAGAACACCCTTAATGGTGACGCTTCTTTGAACTGAAGGTTTAAATTATGAGTAAATGTTGTTCTAAGGACCATTTTGCTCAACTTGAGACAAACTCTCAAATTGGTCAACTTGAGAGTTTACTTTAACTCGAGAGTTGAAACACAAGTTCAAATTTCTTTTTATTCACTAATTATTTTTTCAACTCCTCATTTGAAGATTTAAAGTTGGCCAATTTCCAGTTTGAAAAATATCCCTGGGATATTTGTGAAACTGAAATATGAAACAAAAACTATCATTTTTAAGTTTAAATTTGAATCTGTCAATCATATTTGACTGTTTGTCTGTGTTAAATTGTGTTTATTTGTTTCAAAAAATTTAATTTTCATTGCTAGAAAAAAAATAATTATATGCACTTCGGAACATAATATGTAAGTATTTCTTTAATATTTTTTTTGCGATAACTGAAGCGAACACGCTTTTGAAACAAAAATAAACAAAAACAAAATTTTTACGTAAAATCTCCAGTTTGCTAGGTCAGCTTCTACTTTTTCCAGGAGTTGACAATTAATCTAAAGTTGATCAACTCTAGAGTTGAAAATCGAAAGTTGAAAACGTAAACTTTGAGTGAATAAAAAGAAATTCGAAAATTCAAAATAAAAATCCTCAAGTTGTGTTCAACTTTAAGTGAATAAAATCGGCCTAAATTATTTCGTTTTTTTTTGATCTCATGAAGAAATTAATTATTTATCTATACAACTTTTAATAAAATATTGAAAAAGCACGAATCTGAATTGGAAAGAACTTTCGATACCCATGGGAAATTAAGATTTTGCTAGGGTGTTCGAAGAACACCTACGCATCCTTTGAATAAATGTTGATTGCGTTTGGTATTCTCTATTTCAACAGTTACAATGAGAAAATTAATCATACATATTTTTAACCTTAAAAAAGTTAAAAACCTTTGTTTACGTTCATATTATTTACTTGATACTTCCAAATTAAAATTTAAATCCTGATGTATTTACGTTGAGTTTGTATAATTTACATCGGGATTTAAGTTTTAATCTGGATGTATTGAGTGAATAATACGACAGTTAAAATCAGAAACAATTTTAATCACATTTTACTTTGCGATATCAAAAGTGTCAAAATGACCTGTGGCTCTATACCGTTATAACATAGTGTCTCTATTTTTCCAAAGCACAAATATGTGTTGCTAGTTGTTAACAACAAATAACAATAGGATGTGTTTACACCAGTCTTGAGTTTACACCATCCCCCCTTCCCCTAACTTTTGTGGGCACCTTTATTAAACCGAATCCCTTTGAATACTTATAAAATTCTAAGATATTGAGTAAATAGGAACTATAGAAACCATATTTTCTTTAATTAACTTGTTCAAATACCATTTACGAAGCAATTATAGCCAGAATTTTTCAGCTGTCAAGCAAGTAACATCAAATATCATTATGTCACGCTTAATGACATTGCTATGTGATAAAAGCGGAGCGTTGAAATTTAATCGGTTAAGACCGATTTACTTTACTTCTTCCAAAGAATGCCGGCAGGTATAGTATTGTAGGTAATGTGTGTTCGTTGTGTCAATGTCGGTTGTTAGTCTCTTTCGTTTGTGGGCATGGGCATGTGGCTGTGAGTTTTATAACGTGATAAAGTTAACAAATCGTACGCACAACAAAGGAATAAGAATTTTACATCAATTCCTTCCGCGATTTCAAGCTGAATAAAGGTTCCCTTATTAAACGCCTATGTACAGCAATACGTAGGAAGATTTTCTTAGAAAGTCAAAACTTTGACACTTTTTTCTTTTTTTTAGCTTGTCGGTTCTTAGAAAACACCTCATAACTCTTTGCATCCTGCCACCAGATAAAAAGAGTAAAGCACGAATTCGTGTTATCATTCAAAGTAACATAACGACAACACCAACATTCCGCAAAAGTAACACGAATTGCTGATTAGGAACTTACATTGTACCTATTCAGAGCTATAGTACAGATAGATAGATACAGCGAGGGTATATCATGGTGCCACGTACAAACGCCTTTACGGTTTTGTACGTGATAGTTATTCGGAGGGAATAAAAGTAGAAATATACACAGGGAATAGGTTTCAAAATGGTGGATATAAACAAAAACTTGAAAACTTAAGGATGGAAAAGAAGGTATAGAATGGAAGTGAGGACAGTCTAATTTTTTAAGTAATAGGTGGATAGTCTAGTTTTGTTTTTTGAGATTTATGTAAATTTCACTCCATCGAATCGTTGTAACCTGAAAAATGTCTTGTGAAAAATTATTTTGGAAAACTCTCTAGTAAATGTAATAAATCTTAAAGTTTTATCCGACGAGACATTTTATTTTACAGTAAAAGTGAAACCCGTTTTCTCTTAATCCAGATTTGTCATTTTGAATAGTAGATTATAAGGTTGAATTTTTCAATCGATAAATATATAGGAATAGCAATTGGTCTACAATGTACTTTTCATGAGAGAATTATATTTGGGATATCTTTAAGCAAGAGTTAAAAAAACAATTTAGGTGAAATGTTTTTATAGCTATATTTTGAAGAAAATTTTAATCGAATCAGTCAAAATAAATTTATAATAATTAGGATTAAAGTAATACAAACCTATTCGAATAGCCTTGGTGAAGCACCTGGAAGCCCCTAGCGAATTGTTACACTGATGAGTTCTAAGAAAAGGTAGAGGATCTCACAGAGTAGAAACACGGGCGAAATGGGGCAACGGGCATCCAGGATTTTGTCCGGTGGGCCCCTGGAAAAATAAAAAGTGTATGAAAGTCTCTGCATGTACTTTCTGTTCGTTTAAAAGAAAACTTTCTTATAAAATTGAATTTCTGAGGGCCTTACAGTAATACAGCTTTTGTGGCCACGAAAGAATCTCAGGAAGCCCACACATCTAATGTTATATGGCCCCCACAATAAGCATAAGGCTGTTGGATCCCAATATTATTTGAACGAAAACTATAGTTAAGGTGATGGGGCCCCTCACTTATTATTATTGAGTTATTCTGGCCCCATTGGGAACCTAAGGAGGTCCCCAAATAGCTCTTAGTAAACCTTATATTATATATAATTGCTTAGTACTTTCAGTTATTTTTAAGGAAAACTTTAACACAAAATCTCAGAGCTGCAGAAACAGAATAGAAAAGTATGTGAGAATTTTCGAAGTTTCAGTAGAAGTAGAAAACTTCAGCTATAAAATTTGCATTATAACAGTAAACTTAATGTTTTCAAAAATCTAGTTACATTTTTTGTTAACTTGAACACATATTACAAACTGCAGAGCAGAATTTTGCTTCATATTTTGCTTCATTTGCGTCATATTACGGAGCTTATTCTTTTTCACTCCTACTACTCAGTTTACTATTTTGTGTCATTTTTGTTAAAGTCTCGGGAGGCCCTTTAATTCCCATTCCGCACCTGAGTATTAACTATAAACATACATAAACTCATGTCAAAAATAGCAAACAAAATATTCAAGCATATATATAATATAATAAGGTGGCAGCAGAATTTTTTGAAAGTTCACCACACAAGATCTGACAGCTTATCTCACATAACTTGACATGACGTGTTTGTACATGAAAACTTAAGATTAGTTCTTAACCATCATCACATTCTGTTTGATTTTTTTTGTTGCAAATAAAACATCTAATGTTCATGTTGTGGTGTTAAACATGTTAAACATCTCATTCTCATTTACATAGACTATTTCTCATTTTGTTTAAAAATACTTACCTAAAAGTTGATCTTCAGAATACCAGTTTAAAAATGAGATAAAATTATGATAAATTTGACAACATTTTGGATTGAAATTGTTATACGAGTATGATAAGTTTATGTTACAAGGGGACTTATTGGTTTTGGTGTTAACAGAATATAACGAAAGAAATTTCGTCAGATTCAGCCTATACGTTTAAAATTAAAATCATTTGGAAATTTTTTTAAACTATCGGCAAAACGTACACATTTGTTGCAGGAAAAATATTTAAAAAAATTATCCGGAAACTAAATGGAAGAATTTAACGGCAATGTGTGAAACTGTGGGTTGAAAATCATGACGGATTGATAAGTTCAAAGAAATTTTTAAATGCAAAGTGCATAGGTACTTTGGAGGAGTTGAGTACTGATAAAGACTCGGAAACGTCATCTAAACCTACTTGTTTCAGTTTTTGGCAGTGATTGTTTGATAAGCTTATAATTGTTCTGCTTAAGCATTTTGTTTTCGTTAACACTACCATTTTTGTTTAATTTTGGAATTCCCTTCTTGTGACCGATTGTCAGCTCTGGACCACGTAAAGCTAGTGACAAATACATTTTGGAATAATTTAAGAAAAAGTTATTTTTGCATTTAAAGATATTTTTGAGACTGCGCTGGGCATTCTTAATATTTTGAATGAAACTGAAACCTTCCATGAACAGTACCAAAGCAGCAGCATAGGGTCAATGTAAACGCCTCAAATCCTGATAAATGTTATGATTCATCTTCTAGACGACTTCATAACTAAGCTTAGAATCGCGGTTCGAGGACCATAAGTCCTTCCTATCATCTTTGCATATTTTTACGCAAAGGCGAAATTTAACGAAGAAAACTTTTAATTTTATAGGAGACTCGGATTTTTACGATGAAGGCTGAATTTCTGATAAGGAAGACAAAATTTCATGAACTACTAGAAACACGCAGCCTTCAAAGAACGCAATAACAGCTCTTGGTGACCTCGACACTAAGGATCTTTCTCCTAATATACATATGTTTTTAAGAAATTTGGCAACTTTGCTATAGTATGTACACCAGAAAGAACGTTTTCGACAATGAAACGAATAAAAACTTTTTTAAGAAACTCCACCAGTGAAAAACAACTTACTGACGAAATAATTAATATATTTTCAGCAAAGAAGGTCCGACATTTAAATTTACTTTTATAAAATAATTCTATACCCTGTTATGTTGAATGTTGTTACTTTTTTGTAACCTATACCTACCTACTTTTGTTTTATGATTATACTATCTAGTCAATGAAAAATAACTGAAATGTGGTTTTGCTGACATAACAATGATAGAAATTATGAAAAAAGTGATTCGGTTTTGTCTGTATGATTTTCCGAGCTTTAACAACAGTTACGATTTTATTACCTAATATTTTGATCTTAGTGTTTTTAGTGATTCTCGTCGAAATTAACTCTTTTTTAATCCAAAAATAACGATACCTGCCTTAGTTTATTTTCGACTTTTTCGTTAATGGCTTAACCTACTTCGATCAAAATTTGTATAAGTTTTATGTTTGTTTGTTTCGAAATAATACTGCATATCTTATATATTACTATTTCTATAGTCTAAAGTCTAGACTCACTTTCCGACTCCCATATACTACACCGATTTTGACAAACGAAATTACCTGCTGATTTGACGAATTATAATTTTATTTTAAAAATGTTAATAATTATAATTTGTTATAAAATTGCATTTGTTTGTTTTTGTGCGTCTTCTTTTATTTTTATGTAATTGCGAGAATTATCGCACGGGTAGGCTAGTGTAGATATATTTTTTGAATTTAAAAGAAACACCTATATTTTTTTAAAGATCAATACACCTGAAACCGGGTAAATTAATAAATTTTTGAAATGTTTTCAAATGTTAAAGAAATTCTCAAATAGTCGTTATCAGTGCTGCCATATTCTTGAAAATCAATTATCATACAATGCGCTGGTTTCAATCATACCGGAGGGAAAATTATCCCACACAAAACAAAAGAACGTTTTTTTTATCGAATGAAACTTGTTTCCTGTCGTTTTTTGGACACTCCCCCGGAACTTTTTTTTTAATTTTTTTAGGACCAAAAATAACGGTAGGTACATTTCATATATTTTTTTAACATTTTTGAATAATCGCATTTTTTCTCAAAATTGGTTTCACATATTTTTCTACAAAAAAAAATCAATAAATTTTAATAGGTAAAGGCTATCTTTTGGTGAACAAAAAAATTAGAAATAATTGTTATTAAAGGCAACTCTCATAGAACTATTTTTTTGATTTTCGAATTTCTCAAAACCGGTTCGACTAATTTAGATATTATTTTTTTATAGACAAATTTTCAAAAAGCTTTAATAATTGTGTACCAAAATTTTGGAAAAGTTTCAATTTTTTTTTGAAAATTCAATATTTCGAGAACGATGAGAAGATGACGTAGAAACAAAAATCCATGCCCTTCATGATGATGGTAAAACTTGACGCTATCAGTTCTTCTTCTTCAGAAACCATCTTCAAACACAAAAGATGATATATGGATATAATGAGAAAAAAAAGGAAATATTTCTTAATTGTTTTTTTAAACAAATGGGATAGATTTCAGAAACATTTTAAGAACAATATTTCCTGAAATTTTTCTTTGGTGTTGACACACCTTAAGAAAAGTGTCATTTGTACCGGCATTATTTTTTCGAAAGCCTTCAGCTTAAAGGAAGTCGGTATAGAAATCGGTCGAAAATGTTTAATGTTGAGTTTTTAAGAACTGGACGTATCAGCTGTTCACAGAATGTGACAGTAATGATTTTGTAGACGATTTTAAGGAGACTGACGGATCTATAGTTGGGACGAGACTGAAGCCAAACATTTCATCCCTTTCAATAATTGATCCAATTGTTGAAAAGAAGTTCATTTTTCGACGCCCTAAGGAACTTTTAAATTAACCTTAATAAGGCTAATCTTCCAATGAACTGAGGGTATAATAGCTTGACTAAAGCCTCAACTACATAAGCCAAAAAAGTGAAAAAGTGCAAAAGTGAAAATTTTTAAATTGATTTTGTGATAGTTTTTCTGACTAGAAAACTTATAAAAATGATGCAGAAAGCTTAAATTTTGGTTTAAAAACAAATTTGTGTATTCTTTTTCACAAAACAACGGCGCTAGCGGTAAAAAAAATATTTTTACTTTTGTACTTCAGTACTTTTTGGCTTATGTAGTTAAGCCTTAACGATCAAGATATTACAATTGATTATATTGAAAAAAAAAGACCAAAAAAGTAGTGTGAAACTTTATTTAATTCTTATTTTATCGTCTAAGCTTAAAACTCTTTTTTAAGAGTTTCAATTTTTAGAAAGCCATATTAAATAACCTCAATTTATATGAATTTTAATTTAAAATAATGCAAAAATAATTAAACATTACACATCGCACATAAAAGTTTTATTAAAAAAAAAAGAATTAAGTTATCTATGTCATTATTGTTTTCTAAGTTTCACCAAAAACCAACCATCATCAAGTACAGAATGAAATAGAACCTCTATCCTTAATTTTGTTTTATAGTTCTACTATGAAAGATTTTTTTTCTCATAGACCTAGTTTTTATTTCATGATGGTGAAGAATTAGAAAAAAAAAACAAAACATAGGAATTCCATTTGGCAGAATGAATTTCATTTTGAAGTTTATTCTGGTTTCATCAGTTCTCTGTGCAGGATGGGCGAACTATCTACGCACACAATCCACCCGAGGCGGGTGCTTTAAAAAAAAATGGAATGTTTGCTTTTAATACGTTTCGTTAGTTCTGATGGGCTTTAGGCACAAAGATACTATATAGGAAAAATGGAAAATCTGAAAACATTCGTATAATGTGTAGAAGCATACAATATCAGCAGGTTTTTCCATGTTTTTATAGTGGCGGCTAGGACGAATAATATCTTAAGGCACTCGAGACTTGAAAAAAAAGATTGTTGTCTGAGTAGACCATGTCGTCGCGCCAAATTGTTCTGGGTATAAAGGCTTTGGTCAGACAAGGTAAACATCTGCATGCGAACCTGGTGTACTGGGATGGACTTTGATGTTGCTTAAGGTATTATGGTAGCAGACTTGATATGTTTCTTTATGGTATAAAGGGAATTTGTAAACACACATTAATCTCTTCATAAAGTAGGTAATCTAATCTTTATACCTATATACTCGGATAAACGTTTTAAACCCTTTATTTTAAACAAGTGTTATTTCCCCATGTAGACTAGATATGCTCCTGATAAACATTCAAATATTTTTTCCATTGATGCTTCTTCAAAGTTCATTTATTAGCTCAATCTTACACCGAATGGCTTCGTTGTTTGTTGTCTACGGAAAAGAACAAACCGAAAAAAATAACAACAAATAATAAACTTTTACATTTGGCAAAGCGAAAATCAAATTGATTGTGGGGGTGTGACTTTTCTATAATCAATTTTTTTATATTCCGAAATAATTTTTCGGACCATTGAGAAAAAAATTATATAAGCTTCGTAAGCATGGCACCTAATGTCGATTGTTTTTGAAGGTAATCTCACTTTTATCACATTTCCAGCGATTAATAATCAATTCAAACACTTATTAAACCAAAAAAAATATTCATTTATTTATACCATGATTCTCCTAACAAAGGCATTTCGGAGTACGAACAATATGAATGAATGAATGAATGAAAGTTTGGGATTTTATGGAATATGTATATATATTCTCATTGCACTGCGACCTAAAGATCTATTGTGCCCCCTTTTTAGAGCTAGATGAGGTGTCTCATTTATAACTCTTCCTCCAGATTTGTTTCTTTTAGAAACTTCAGTATCTGGGGTATTTTTAGAGAGGCTAATTCGCTCCCTCTTATCTGGTGCCGTCCCAGATATCTGTGTCGTTTATGCATAAGTGCTTCGCAACTACCTAAAATGTGGTCCGGTGTCTCCTCATAGGCGTCGCAGAATCTGCAGTTGGCGCTGCTTACCAAGCCGAGGATACTGAGATGTCTTCTGAGCTTGCAGTGACCAGTGAGGAGTCCCGTTATTATTCTTAGATTATTCCTACTTAAGCTAATGCAAGATGTAAAACGTTCTTGGTTATAGTTCCCAAGTAATAGTTTTGCCTGTCTTAGCTTGGGGAGTTCATTCCAGGTTTTTTGTCTTTTGGCCTCCTCTTCTATTTTGATTTTGTGTTTGATCACGTTTTCTCCTATTCCGCAATAGGGCTCTGGACCCGTTAAGGGTGTTGTTGCTCCTATTTTCGCTAGGGTGTCTGCCTTTTCATTGCCTTGGACACCAACATGACCAGGTACCCAATAAAGTGTTACCTTGTTGTACCTGCCCAGTTCATTCAACTGACTCATGCACTCCCATACTAGTTTGGAGCTTATGGTGTGAGATTTTAGTGCTTTGAGTGCAGCTTGGCTGTCTGACATGATGGCAATGTTTTGGTTACGGTAATTTCTTTCGAGATTTCGTTCTGCACATTTTGCTATGGCGTTTACTTCCGCCTGAAAAATGCTGGTAGACCGTCCCATCGGCAAGGAAATTTTGGTTCTAGGCCCAAAGATACCTGCCCCAGTCCCCTCAGTTGTTCTCGACCCATCAGTGTACCACTTGATGGTATTTGCTTTAAGAGTGTAGTTTACAGATTCACCTGCCCACTCTCTCTTGCTACTTAACTTCATTTGAAAGTTTTTTCGAAGTTATATTTTTTGATCATTCCATCTCTTGGGATTTCGAGAAGGTTCGTTACTGTGGACTTGTATATCGAGTTTCTCTCTCTATTGCCAATGCATTTTCCCTTCCCAGTACCCTCCTTTGCAAATCTCAAGATTGCTCTAATAGCAGCACTTTCTATAACGAACAATAAGGGAGCATCTAATAAAATTTTCCTTAGAAAAGTCTTCAATCAACAAACAAATTGTTCCTTTTGTTTATATTTTCTGGAAATAAAAATTCAGTTAAAAACTGATTAATAACTGATCAATAAAATGCTTGAACTTCGTCATAAAATGTGATTCTAATTTAAAGAAAAATTTAAGTTCCTATAATATCAAGGTTCTTATATGCAATCATTTTCGTTGCCAAGAACTTATTTCTGTGCTCTTTTCAAAGTAAAACTCATAAAATACTCCTCATATAAACAAACCCAAACAAATTGCTAAATTCGGTTTAAATTTTTAAGTAAACACTCGTGTGGAAATTTCAAGTAAAAACACTTTGGTGTCAATCATATCAGAGACACACAGAATTATAAGTACATATTCACATAATATCTTCATATATGTACATATATGCGTGGGATACGAACCCCAAACACCCATCCTTCATATCCGCATATATGCATACACTCTTGGCTCTAGGATCAAACATTAACGTATATAAGAATAAAGTATGAAAAACTTTTACACACGACTCAACATGGAAAATGATAGAAGATATTTCCCTGGTCTTTTCTTCAAAATTACCATACCATACCATTTTTTTTTCTTTTTTTTTGAGAAACTTTATTTTATAACAAAACGGAAGAGTGCTTGATAATACGAATACGCGGCTATATATAGTAGTGTGCTGGTGCTTTAACTAAAGTTCCGGGGATCCAGATGGAGGACTTCCATCAACAACACAACGCGTATAGTAATTTAAGCTCTCAAGGCACTCATTAGAGTCAAGCAAAATAAAAGTCCTGTACATTATTCAAGCCGTTGCCGAACAGTGGGCCAACTTATAAAACAAAGAAGGAATAATTTAAAGATAATATTTATTATATAAAGTTTTAAAGTTATAAGTCTAAAAATATACAGGTTACATTATTTTAGGTGCGACAAAGAACTAGGACGAGACAAAACAAAACGTAAACGAGGGTAAAGGTGGAAGGAGTGATTTTATAAAAAATATTTCTTAAATATTTCTTTTATTTTTGTTTTAATTAAGTTTAATTAATTGAGACACGTTTCTTATAGCACACTTTTAAGCGGTTTACTCAAATGCATCATCTGTGATGACTTTAACATGCTCTTGTTCAATACAGTATGTTAACCTTTTTAATTTTGAAAAATTAAATAAATATTATGTTTTCTTTTTTTTTTAATTCAGCATTATGAAAATACACATCATTGTTTGGCAAAATTCATTTGGTATTTCTTTGTTTCGCTTTAGTCGTTAAATATTTCCTTTAATTCGCAAAAAGAAAAAAAATATATGTTTTTCAATCATTACACAATTTAACATTCGGCGTTTTTATATTTCGCTTTTTTTTATATTTTCAATCATTTTGGAAAACTCACTTGGCAATTCGGTGTTTAGTTTTTTTTTTGTTACTTTATTTGATATTTGGCTAATTGTTTTTTTTTTTGCGAAATAGCGTTTCGCCGTTTCATTATTTTGCAAAATATCGCTACGCGCCGTTTTATTATTTCGCTGATAGATCATTTCGTCGTTTAGTTGTTGTGATAAATAATAGTAATGTTTTTTGGAGAAGTAGTTATTTTTTGTAAATGGAAAATCTTTCTTTTTTTTGAGTATTTTTCATTTTACTTTCTTTCGCTCATGGTGTTTTCACATTTTACTCCTAATAATTAAATTTTTAACAACAAATTGACATTTAATTATTTTTTTAGATTTATTCATTTTGTATATTCTCTATTTTGCACTTTGTAGTTTCGCTTTTTTTTATTCGGCATTCAATGCCAAATAAAAAAAAAAGAAATAATAAATTGCCAAATCAAAACAAAGCATAACAACAAAATGCCAAATAAAAAATTGCGGAAATTCAAAAATCCAATCGAAATTTCATTCCAATGAAAATTGCTAAATGAAAAATGTGAAAGAATAATTTGTCTAATCATTTAAAAAACGAAATGTGATTTGCAAAACCGTAAATGCGAAATAACAAAATGCTAAAGAAGAAAAATGCGGAAAAAACTAAGGGGGAAGACAAATAGAGTGGACCGATATCTTAAAATCATGTCCATATAATTTACCAACAATAAAAAGAATGTATGTTTTTATCACAAAATGCACAATTTTGGAATTAAGTCGCCCAACTATATAGAAAAATAAAACCCTTAACTCTTCTGATTGGTTTATTTCAAAAACTGTTATTTGTATGAATAAAGTATATTGATATTTTTTGTAGGAGATATTTCAGGCTACAAATTAGTCTAAGACACTTTTTTTGTACAACTTACCATTTGGGAGTTATTCTTGAAAAACCATTTTGGGGGTCTTCAACCCCCTTAAAATTGTAAGCGGCGCTCATATCGATGGGAACTTTTGACAGATTCTTAAGAACACCATGAATAAGCTATATATACCAACATCCAGCTTTCCGGCTATTTTTCCGAGCAAAATGCTTTATTGACTGGACTATAATATGTATACTAAAATTAATTGGTATACCTACTCGCATAACTCGGCTGAATATCATCCAACTTGCATTCGGATTTTTTGTTGGATTCATATTGAACCAAGTAATTGCACTACTGATCGGAAAATTGGATATTTCGACCGGAAAAATAGGAAAATCGTGAAAACCTGAGATTGCATACTTTCAGGGGTGGATGCGGTGCAGTGATAAGTGATAACTGAAATTTCCATTGTGTGCGGGTAGGCGAAAATATTGATTCTAAAGAATGACAAACATTACGGAATTGACAATAGGCTAATTATATCCCTCACAAAAATTAGATCGCCAACAGATGGCGTTACGCTGTCTTTTGTAATATTTTAGATTATTTTAATCTAAAAGTTTAAGCCAAAAGTTTTACTAGAATTCATATAGGGATCCGGGGTTATTTGGAAATGGGCAAAATTAACATAAAAGAATTGCTCAAGGTTAAATGTGGAAAATTTCAGTTTTGTGCAATTGTATTTCTAAATGTTTCTATAATATTTATCGTAAACGATCAGTGCTATCGAAAAGTATTTATGTAGCTAATAATTTGCAGATTATGTGCTCCTCTACAAAATAGCATTCACTTTTTTATATCTATATATTTTATAAATATATTTGTTTTTTAATTAAGTCAAAAGTTGCTGTTTTTCGTAATTTACTCTTAAAAATTGAATTTTTCGTAAAATATTTTCAATTACTGGGCATTTAGAAGATTTTTCGTTTCCAAGGAACAAATTTCAAGGATATAATTTGAAGGGGGAATGTCTTTTGAACAATTTTTTAAAAACAATTATTTTTTTTAATAACAGCTCTTAGAAAAAAAAGTGAATGCTATTTTTTATGAATGGTACATAACCGAAAAATAGTAAGGAAACTTTTTTTCGATAGTAATTACCGTTTAAGAATAATATTAAAAAAAACAATATTTAAAACGTACCTAATATCTTCTCAAGGATAGCTCATACCAAAAAGTCTCTAAGACAAAAAAGTTATAGCTTTTTCGTGAAGAGGCGCATTATCTACAAATTATTGGAAAACCACTTTTATATAGCACTCACCGTTTAAGATTAATGTGCAAAAAACTATTATTTTTGACATTTATTAAAATCGCAATATTTCCTAAACCATCTTTTTGTAGAAAATCACATAACCTAAAAACTTTACATAAATTACTTCCTGAAATATTCCACCTTTCAAGAGTTATATACAAAAAACCGATATTTTCGTTTTTTAAACTTTTTAAAAGTTTGTATTGCAAATGTCGGTTTAATGGGGACTTTTTACAATGTATTTTTAATGATGAATCAAATGTCTTTACAATTTTCAGCTCTATGCGATCTATGTCTATGTTTCAAATTTGTATATTTTGACTGAACTACTTTCGTTTTGAAGGTTCTATTAAAAAGGTTCGTCTGTCAGTGAAAATTTCGAGTGATGGTTCAAAAAATGTTTCGTTTGATTTAAGAAGTAAAATTGAAAACTTTCACAAATTTAATAAAAAAAATATGAAATTCTTTCCTGTTTTGAAGATATTTTTCACCAGAGTGTATCATCCATGGTGGAGGTGGTGGCGATGGGCAAAATGTGGATGCGTTAGGGGAAAAGAAAGAGTATATATATAGGATGTAATTTCAGAGAACAGCTCGCAGTTCATCTGTCAGTTGGCAGGCATTTATTTAATTAAATACTCTCAAAGCAAAATGTTTATTTACTTTATTTTGTATTTTTGTATTTTCATTTTTTTTATAAATTTTATATTTTGTCTTGTTATAATTTTTGTTTCGCGTTTGCGAGAATAAATTAAATTTTAAAGGATTCTTTCGATCAATTGCTCTGGTAATTGAATTTAAATGGATCATCAATGTCAATGTATAAGTATTATATGAGTAGGCATCTTCTCCTTCCACCTCCCTATATACCTATCTGTACCTATCGCTATCAGTTTACTATGAAACACGAGATGTATGTATATAGGGATGAATGCCTTATACCCAACCTACCTTCCGTTGAAAGAGTAAATCACATTAATTGACTTGTTTACGTTTTTCCATGCCATATTAACTGTGATATGCGAGCGAGTCCTCTTGCCGATGAAAAAGTTAAAAAAAAATACGCCCTCTGATGGAAAAGAAATAATATATCGATGACATTAAGCATACTTTGTATTGAATTATTTACTTCTTTCATGTTTTTTGGGGTTTTGCAATACGAATGAACGCTAATTGACCTGGTGTTTTTTTTTAACATTTTATTTTGTCTTTGACATTCATCGATGAAACGAAGTGAAATCAGAAGAAGATTTCGATACTAGAAACGAGAGCGATGGATTATATTACTATATATCTATGTAAATCAGGAATTATCTGTTGAGATTGAATAATATAACGAGTAATTTAAATTTGAAACTTTTTCTTCTAGATCACATTATATCTACAGGTGTTCATTCTTAAAGTTTTCACAGGATTTTAATAGTTTGCGAGATAAATTAAGAATCATATCGCAGATTCAGTTCAAGGGTGACATTACTCAAAAATAGCTACATTTGAACTATGACCAATAAAAGTTCTTTAAATGGGTGGTAAGCCATCATATTTATCAAAAGTACATTAACCTATATATTCAATATCTCTTCGACCAGGTGGCACTATAATATGTCATTCTATAGGTTTCCAAATGAGGTCAAACAAGCTTCGAACAAAATGACACATTTTAAGTTGTAACGTGATCCTTGTATATAGCGAACAGGTATATGTCAAGATAATGTTTAAAGTGCTTTTATATTTTTAAGTTTTGTGTCATTTACCTAAGTGATGAAAAAAACTTATAGAAAGGTAGGTGCTACCTATATACTTAGCGTGAAGAAAATATCTATTTGTTTTATTTGAAGTTGAAACACTTTAGATGATTATTGAGGTTAATATGAATAAAATAACAAAAAAAAAACAGCGAAGAATTAAGTAATGTTATAAATTTACCAACAGCATACGATCTTCCACACCAACACCGAACACGTTTCTACAACAAAAAGATTTTGTTCGAAGGTTCTTCAAAAGTTATGTATTCTTGATTTTTAAAGAGAAATATATTGCTGTCGCTTTCAGCTTAAACCTAGCACTGCACTAGAACAGTATAAAAACAGATCTTTAGGTAAATATTAGAGCTCCCTATTACACGGATATTTTAAAACACGGATACACATGTTCTTATAATATCCGGATTTGACTCCGTGTATTTCGTGTATCCGTGTATCCGTGCGTCCGTGTATCCGTGTATCCGTGTATCCGAAGATCCGTGTATTTTAAATAATCCAATCATCACTGGAGAGGCCCAAATTTATGGGATTTTTTTGATTTAAATAACGACTTGGTAGTCGAATCTGTCAGTGGATTTAAATTTATAATTATTTAATTTTTTCTTTAAAAAATTTTTTTGAGCTTGTAAGCCTACCCCTTGAAAAGATAAAAATCAAAAACCATTCCGTGTATTAAGAATCCGTGAATAATAAAGATCCGTGTATGCTTAATATCCGGATACACGGATATTAAGCAAATAAATACACGTGTTTTAAGAGAACGGATTCTTATTTGCGTGTAATAATTACACGGAGTCCGTGTACCCGTGTTTTTCAAAGACACGGACTGAATCGTAGGCTCTAGACTAAATATACTAATTGGCTTCAGTGGATCAGCAAGTGGGCGATTCCTGGTCTTTAGGTTTGGGTTGGCTACGAGTACCGACGAGTACTGTAGAAATTAAGAATAAATACCCATTTGGTAATTTTTGTTATCTATGCCATAGATTGTTGGTATTTACCTTCATAATTACTATATTCGTCATTGGTTGTGTAGTAATTGTATTTCATAGAGTTTATTCCTCTTAATTCTTGGTTTGGCGCCGCCTAACTAGCCAACTGAGAGCAATCGCCCATGTCACAGCAATCGACATAAATAAAACAGCGTTCACATACATATATAGATATACTATTAGAATATCTTACTCAGTACTATATAGTAAAGCTTATATTAGGTTGCTTAAAACTCTTATCGATTTTTGTTCGAATGCATTTATGTGTAAGAAAATGTGCGTTTCCAGATTCTCTTAACACAATTATTATAATAATGTAAGTTAGCGACACTTTAGCTATAATACCTAAAAAAAAGCTTAAATCATCAATTATTGTTCCCGTAGGAATTCAAATGGTCAACAATGCACATTGGTTTTGCGTCAGAGGCATTCAAAAAGGTTTAGTGTAGGTTATACTTTAAAATTAAAACAAAAATTGTAAGTTAGTCTAAGTTTTGAATCTGAAGAGTAAAGTTGATTTTTTTATAAAATTAACTAAGAAAAGTTTAAATTTGTTCTATGTCAATAAAGCATTTGACTCGGAAAATAATCGTCGAAAAGCTGGATTTCGAAAAATTAGGAGTAGGTATACAAATTATTTATTCCAAAACTAAGCACTAAAATAATTTAATTTAAAAACGTAATTCAATAATGAATTAGTGGTTTAAAAAATGCTAAAACTTGATGTTGTAAGTGTAGCCGCGGTTGGGTTTTTATATTCATTTCCTATTTTTAATTTTTTTTTTATTTGCCCCTCACACCTAAAGAGTTGGACAAATCGAGTTTGCCAATGTCTTAAAATCATGTTAATATAGGTAATGTAGCACCAATAAAACAATTGATGCATTTATCACAAAATGCACATTTTTGAACTAAGCCGCCCCACTATATAGAAAAGTAAAACCTTAAACTCTTCCGATTGGTTTATTTCAAAAACGGTTACTTTTGTGAAAAAAAGTGTTATAATGTTTTTTTTTGGGAAATTTGCTGAACTTCAAATTGGTATTTGACATTTTTTCTTTAAAAATTACTATTTGGGAATTATTTCTAAAAAACCCATTAGGTTTTCATATCATGGGGACTTTTGACATTTTCTTAAGAACACAATGAGGAGGCTATAACATACCAAAATCCAGCCTATTTCTCTGTTCTGTGCTTTCCAATGGCAAAATAATGCCATTTCTATCACGGTGTGATAAAAATCTAGAGCGTCGTGTTGGTGGGGTCGACACAAGAAACAAATCGTATGGGAAGAAAGAATCAATTCACCGGGAGGGAAAATTTTCTAAAAAAAAAATTACTTAAAAAAAAAAAAAAAAATATTAAAAACAAAGGTAATACTTACAATGCCATGCTATACCTTTTTGTTTACTCTTCTTTTATTACTCTTCTTTTTTTTTTTTTTAATTTTAACGTTAATAAGAAGATACATTTCTAATATTCAATGCTCTTATCAATTTGTAGTCAAACACTAAAAACTAGATGCTAACATGTCTTTTAGTTTTTGAGAAAAGCGTAATAAGTCTGCCTTAAAAACAGATTCAGAATCGTGGTTACCTAACGAAAATAAGAAAGGTCATATAAAGCCTTCTTCAAATCGGTACTTAATTTTTCGATGTGTTATGTTCCAGAAAAAATGGCAATCTATTACTTCTCCGGGATACTTGTAGTTTTCTACATATTTCAATGCATTTGTTTGACATGTTAGGGCAAGCACCATTCCTGAAATGAAACTGATTTTCTGTTTTTTTTTAAATTTGAGCTTCCGATAACCATCACATACTTAGTTGAAAAATGGCTTATACTATTGTAATGAATTCAGTACTATTTGACTTTCTGAAGTACGCAAGTACCACTTCTCTATTTTTTGTACCTACTATTTGCCCTATTTAAATTTTTGAGAAGGTTAACTTTCATATCTTTCAAATTATGAAAAAGACTACTTAACTCACCGCGCTTCGTTGAAAAGTGAATTTTGAAATTAGTTGCATACATTAAATTTTTTTGTGTGTCGCGGTTGCACCTGACCGGTATTGTGTTTTATGTGGCTTTTGGAAAAATGAAAATTTCTGACGGATTTGAGTATAACTATTGAAAAGTAAGCAAATTACTCACTTGAATACAGGTAAAACTTTTATTTAACTAAGTCGAAAATTATGTGTCCCTATAATTCGTTAAGTAATTCTAATTCCTTCTAAGGGGCCAGTTATAGCTTTCATTGAAACTCATCACTGAAAATTTTAATTTTCATTTTTGAGGCCCTAAAAAAGTGAGATCAGTGATTATTTTGATGCCAATAAAAAGCAGATGACTCGATTATTATTTCTAGTCAAAAAAATGTTTCATTTTGGCCCTACCTTTCACATAAAACGATTTCTAAGATTTCACTGATCAATGATAAGGTAGTTCAATCATTGAAATAAAGAAATTCATTTCCTGCGAAAGGCTGGGCCAAAATGAAATATTTTTTTGACTAGAAATAATAATTGAGTTAACAGCTTTTTATTTGCATTAAAATAATCACTGATTTCACTTTTAAAGTGCCTCAAAATTAACAATTAAAATTTTCAATGATGAGTTTCAATTAAAGCTATAACTGGAGCTTAATAATACGTTTTGTCGTACTAGCTGATTATTATGTGACAAAACATTGAGGATTGTTAAAATACACCATCAAATTGTATGATTTTCTGCACTATTTCTCAAAATATATACATAGGTATTATTATAAGCACTGTTTGTTTTTTTAAATGATGACCAAATTTACCGGTTGGTATAGACGCAAAGCATTAAAATTTGTTTTTTCTTGGAACACATAGGTATGAACGTTGAGATCAAAATTTAATTTTTAGGTGGGAATGACAATTAAATCAATAGAATACGATATTCCGTGTCATCGTCCAAATTATTAACAACTATTTTTCGATTTATTTAGAGTTTAACATAGATGTTAAAACTTTTGTGAATAATACCAATTTGTTCAAAACTAAAAAAATCAAACCGTCTATAGAACTATTTTTGCCACAAAAGTATAATTTTTAAAAAGTCAATAAAGTCGCTATTAAAGTAAGATTGTTATCCGAATATGAAATGTGGTATAAAAATTAGCCTTTTGTTTATCTGCATAAAGGTGAGCTTATTTTACTTTAGATCAATGAATATACGTTGATTTATTTTTGTTTTAGCAAAGTATTTATATAGGTATTCAGTGTTTGCATTTTGTTTTATCCATTAAAAAAAACTTGAGTGTCTGTTTCAGTGCTATTTTTTTCAGTTTTCAGTACAATCGAGAAAAGTCTATTTTCATCAGTGATCCATCATTTTCTTACGGAATCATATATCATTAATTCGTTGTCGTGACATCATCTACACAGCAGCATCGATTTCGTCTTCCATCACCATTGTTGCCGTGTCCAGAGACCTTTGAACTCTTCGTCACCAAAAACATCTTTTATCTTGACTCAAAGGTAGTCCGTCATCCAATCACCCATGAAGCTCTCATTCACATATAGTAAACAAACTCTCCAAGCAACTTTCCTGTGCTTTTGTTTCTTTGTAATCCATGCTGAATATAAAGAGAATAAGAGAGTGTTTTTCAATAAAGACTTGTTACCTTTTCGTAATAACACCTCCTAAGCACTTTTCTACAACTGGAAGTATTGATATTGGCCTATTGTTATTCAATTGGTCTTTAACTCCTCCTTTGTAGATCAGCTATTGCTGTGCAGTTGGAATTTTTGATTGAGGTACGCTAAAGTTAATTATTTTGCAAACAAAAAATTCCATCAGGTGACTTATTTTCTCCAAGTGATGATGCTTATCTCACCAATGTCTCTGGCGTATGTAAGGATTGAACTTTCTACGAGATAATTTGTGATGTTCGAGCAATACATTTGTACATTATCTTCACCGTTTGCGATGAGAAAAATTCATAAAATAATTCATTGGAAAGTGAAGTTAATTGATTTTTGTTTTGAATTTGTTTGTCATTGCTTCGTAGATACTCGGTTTGGTTTCTTCGTAGAATTTCATTTATTAGGTTCCATGTTATTTTCTTTCGCGAAAACTTAAAGAAAATAGTAGACCAGACAGTTTTCCTTAAAATAAATTTTCCCAATGACGTCTTCAAGTAATTAAATTTAATGTTAACAAGTCAAAGACCATGAATAGGTGGATAATTATCCAATGCTCTCAGGCATTAACAAAGTGCAACTTGCCATGAAGCGAACAAAGCTGTATAATGCGAAAATTGCCTTAAGCAGCAAATGTTAATAATTTAGCTTTAATCATATTAAGACGCACAACACAACACAACACAATATACAACAACACAACAAGGATGAAGTTAACATGGCAAGCATCTTTGCCTGTAGGCCATGCCTTAACATATCTATATATCTACACATTTCACAATCACACTCACAAAAACAAGAAGAGAAAGGATATGAAAATGGGGAGCGAACAGGAACAGAGGATGTGTGGATGAGAGTGTTGTTTCAATAAGTTTCACCATCACCAGCCGCACATAAAGTGTACAATGTACATTTTACCGAGAGCAGAAGTGCCACTTTACTTTGAACTGGGAATAGTTTCAAAAGGTAAGGAGGTCAGTTTTTCGTCTATAAAAAGTAACTCCAAACTTAAGTGGTACAAAACGTTACGGTGAATGCTTTCAGTTGTCGGTTGGTTGTTCTAGACACGCACTTAACAATTCAATGTGTCACTTGGATGATTTGCAAAAGGACAACGTAATTGAATGTAAAACCAAAAGAAGGTTTCTTCGAAATCTTTTTTTTTACTTTTTTAACTTACACTCATGGGATGGAGTTGTAGTACTAGGTATAGGTACCCTATTATACAGAGTCAAGCACTTAAATCCGACGACTTATCTTCATGCATTGGTGGCATATGGCAGCAGACACAAGGTTTAGGTTAGCTATGATGCTATGTTGTGTAGCACCAATTCGTTCCCTAAAGCCCAAAGGCTGTCTTGCTTTATTAACTAAGATTCCTTGTACGAGTATGATATAAGTAGGTATATATTTTGGTATTAAGTAATGGCTTAGTAGAGTGCTTTTCGGAATTACTGTTCTGTTTGATGTATAAGAAATTAATTTACGAGAAAAGGTAAAATAAGTCCTGCGAAAAAATATACCTATCTACATACCTTCATAAAATGAGTGAATATTACTTTGAAACAATGGCTTTGATGGAGCCATTTTATGTTTAATTTTTTCGTGTCACCAGAATTTACAAGGAAAATGGGAAGTGACTTTTAAAAACTATGTATGGTATTCATTTAGATAAATCAATAAGGTAGCTAAAAAAGTCCGCTGTTTATATGTATACACATGTGAGATATAGGGCATTCACAAAATCACGAACTGTAGGTACGCGATCTACCTTAGTGAAACCTAAGGGTGCGTAAATAGATACGTTAGGCGGATTTGGTTAAAATTCTAAATGGGTCAAACATTTTTTCCAATGACTGCTTTTGAAAAATCGGGTTCCTTTAATATTTTTTTATCTTATTGTTTTGCTGAATTTTCAACGAATTGTTGTTGTGTTTATAAATAGTGGCATTTGTTAGACGTATAACAAATAAAATATGTATAAATCCAGCATAACTCCCATAATTTTGTGACAAAGAATAAAAAAAAAATATGGTGACTTGTATGTGGTGTAAGTTCAGCAAGTGACTTTTATTTTTGTGAACAAATCGTGAAATTATGCTCTAGAAATATTTTCAAAAAAATTAATATTTCCGTATGCAAAAAGCTGGAATTCGTTCTTTCCGGTGACCGCGCTCTCACAAAGACGCTAAAATGTTCACGCCAAAGGCTCATTGCGTTGCTATCTATGAAAACGTCTTCAAAAAGGGTGTCATTGTGGCCAAAAAAGATTTCCACGACAATGCAATCCCTGCATTCCCGGTTTGGTAAAGGAACAATTCGCATGGAGGCATTACTACTGGCATTTGACCAACAAAGATATTGAATTCCTTAGGACATACTTGCACTTGCCCTCAGAGATTGTCCCAGCAACTTTAAAACGCCCAGCCATAGGTCTGAGACTGCTCGTCCACGACCAATAGTGGTCCCCGTAGTGATTCCGTAAAGACTGGTGAATATCGTTCTGCGTACAGATGCGCCCCATGCGGTGCTGAAAAGAAGGGCGACGTCGTAGCTGGAGCCGGAGATGTTGAATTCCGCGGTGGATTCGGGCGTGGTTCTCGTCCACAATAGGTTTTTATGTTAAATCAATAAACAAACATTTGTACCTGCAAAAAAAAATTATAACTCAAGGCAGATTCGAAAAGATTTTATTTTAAAATTGAAAAATTGCTAGAAATACTTTTAGAATCAGATTAAATCTAAGATTCATTGGACCAAACCATTCAAACGGTCCTAAAAATAACAATAAACAACCCAAACTCGAATTCTACATTTCGCACTGTTATTCGGATTATATCACAATTGTGAAAAAACTCATCTCTTTTGTCCTGTTCTTTTGAATCGAATATATCTGTTTTAAACTAGGAAACGTTTGATCGGCAGAAGACGTTGATATAAACGGTGTGGCAAAAATCCTTTGCAACTTATATAATTGTTCGGGAAATTTTCTTCTGGATGATTGGCCATCCACTTCAATTGAATTGTAATTATAGCAATCGCCTCTATGGAACAAATATCTCTTCTCCACTTCACCTCGACGAGATCTGCTGATCACCGATTCGGTAAGAAATGTTTGATAAAACTTGATTTTATAAGTTTATCAACTTCTTTGACAATTTCGAATGAATAATGCTTGAAGATCACCAAAAGTCCTTTTGATATATCGACGTTTAAATTGATGGGACCTCGTGAATAAAAAAAATTGCAAATTCTATTAATACAAAAATATCAGCAGAATCAGAGTAAATTTTTTGAAAATTTCAACGTAACAAAGTTGGTCTGAACATTTTACAGAATACAGAATACAAAACCAGGTATTTTTGATTTCTGAAAAAACATACAAAAAAGAGGTTCTGCACTTTAACCGTCGATATTTTCATGTTTTGTGAATCTCCCTCCAAGTTTCATGAATTCCAGAATTCATATGAAACTAATTTTCTATGTACTTTTAACTTCAGGATTTGGACTATTGAACTTCTGTCTGTCCACTATTCTTCAACAGTTTCAGAAATTTTTTTGAAGATTCATAGATTCCAGAAAACGCATCTTCTTCTGCACGAATCCTAAAGGATTTCCATCGCGTTAGTTTTTGGCATAATCCAAACTTTAACCAAATCTAAATTTACCTTCTGAAATTCGCGGCTCAAAGGCGCTGTAAGTTGTTGGTATCTATACTAAATTTATAATCAGAAAAATAATTACAAATTTGAAGTCCATAGCTTTTTAAACATTTTTAGCGTCACTTTCTGAGATTCTAATTTCACGAAAATCATCGACTGCTTGATACTTTGATACCCATTGAGGCTGATTTAATCTCTTTAAAGTTTTTCCAGAATCGATCTTTTTTTAGTAATCGAAGAAGTATTTATAGTATTTGTTCCTCTTTGAAAAAAACCCGAATGACACAGAAAACCCAATTTTGATCACAAAGTTTTGAATTTTGAGTTGTAGAAAACCCCGTATTTGTCGGACAGTTAGAAAAGGCAATTATTTGAGACTTCAAATAAGTTAAAATAGTTGATGACACTGTGTGTACTCAGAAAATTTATTTTTAATAATTAATTTGCCAGGACATTCAAATAAAAAAAATTTAAATCTTTATGTCTCAAAATGGCTATTTTTGATGTGGAAACACATATGCCGGTAGGGTAAACTAAAAACGTGAGCCTTAATTATGTCTAATACGTTACGTGTCATACAGCATATTGACGAACAATGAAATTTGGGTGATTCTCTGCCAACTGTGATTTTTTAAATACAAAATTTTGCTTAAATTAAAAATTAAAATTAAAAAGACATGGTATTAAATATGTTAAAGTATTTTACTACAACTTTTAAGGAACAACAATTATCATGGAAAGTACTAAATCTCGAAGACATGGTTTTTACTTAGATTTTTTGATTTAGTTAAAACTGTAATGGGAGCAGACCCTAAGACAACAACATCAAGTCCACATCTACGAACGCCAGCGATAGAGAAAAACGTCAAACTTAGATCCCACGCGCTCAACTACTTAACCTCTTTTCCGACACACATCGAATCGTCAACTATAATTAAATTATAAGTATTTCATTTTATTTGTTTAAATAAATTTAAAGAATCAAACACAAATATGTATATATAGCGTTTGATTTTTTTTAGAAACGAATTAAAACGTTTTAACTTTTGTTGACAGTATTTTTGGTGAGTTTCCGAATTCCCTCTTACTTTTTGACATTTTAAACTTTAAAAGGCAATGTTTTCTTCAGAATTGTATGTTTTTTAGTTTTCGAAATCTGTTTTTTGAGGTTGCAGCCTTTATTTTTATTCTGGATTATAACTCAGCATTTATTGCAAAGATTTGTTTTTATTTGTTTTGTCCGAAGTATTGGTAGATACCATTCCTAATTTAAAACAAAAAAAGATTTTCAACTTTATTGCTTGAAATCATTTAATTTAAGTTCATTATAAATTAATATACCTACCACGGTACTGACATCCAAGGTACTGAAATTAGGCTTTAAATTAACTTCATATTTCAAAGCTTCGGAGAAAAATAAAACCCTTGATAATTTTAATTTATATGACATTAAAGATGTACAATATTCTAAAAATTACCACCCCAAAAAAATTTCATAACACGCTTGGATAAAACTACCACGGTACTGACAATTAATTTTGTGACAAACGTTTTTAGAATAAAAAGACACTTCACTCCTACAACACAATTATGTTACTAAAATAAATTGATTTTTTTTTAACAATAAAAAAATTGTCTCAAACGGCATAACACCAACGCCATCAAACTCAAAATAAGATGGCGGTTCAGCTGGAAATCTTTTGAATTAAAAAATAAAAATGAAATCCGGAACATCATTCAATTATTATTATTCGAGAGTAAATATTTTGACGTGATATTCACCGTGTTTCGGTGAGAATATAGGTCAGTGAAGTAAAAAAAAATCAAGAAAACGATCTACAGTTCCCACTGATTTCGAAAAGGAGAAATTACTTTTATCCAGGAAGATTTGACTGGAGAAAAAAGTTAATGCAAATGCCAGTAGATTGACTGGGTAGCAGTTTCTCACCAAAACGCGCCTATTGTCAAAATTTAATCAAGCAACTATTGTACTCAAACTTGTCTGAGACCAACATTTTTTTTCAATGATACATTTTAATAGAAAATAGTAGATTTTATCGGAAAAACCCATCCTTATCCATAACACGGTACTGACATTTTGATTATACTTTTTCAAGTCGAGGGTGGACAATTTTTAAACATTCTCTATTGTAAATTGTGGACAAACCAGAAATTAATGAGAAAATTTAACATTGTTACAAATAAAGCCCCGGAAACAAAGAATCACATTCACTGCAGTAAGCAGAGAATCACCCGTTTAAACATCTTAACCGTGAGTGCTGGCACTCACATCTTTCTTTTAATTCAAATTTATTATAAAGGTGGTTTTTTTTTAGACGTGTGGTTTTCAATCTGGTAATACTTTTTTCGGAGTTGGTCTTTTTGACAGCTGTCACTTGATTTATGCTCAGTTTGGTTTGTCATTTCATAATGAATAGACTTACTCCTGAACAACGTTTGCAAATCGTGAAAATTTATAACCAAAATAATGGTTCGGTTCGCGCGACGCATCGCTCTCTGCGTCCAATTTTCGGTCGACATAATCACCCAGCAGAGTAATTCGAGCAACCATGGATCGGTTTCGCACCAAGTTTACTTTAGTGGATAATGCGCATCCTCAGAGACGCCGTACAGTGCGCACCGAAGATACTATTGCTGCTGTGGAGCAGAGTATCGAATAAGATCCGAATGAGTCCATCCACCATCCCGCGCAACAATTGGAGCTGAGGCCTCTTGGGCCTCTCGGCTGGAATTTATTCGAGCCAGCCGCGGTGGCCACTTGCCCGATGTCATTTTTAAAACATAATGGCAAACCCGCATCTTTATAATAAAGCTAAATTATATGCGTTTTATTTCTTCTTTAAAACCATACGTCTAAAAAAAAACACCCTTTAGTTTCTCCCTATTCAAAGCCTTTTAACTTTTGGCAGGAATAAAATGTAAATAAAATGCATTAAATAAACAAAATGTCTGCTTGTTGCATGGAAGAGGTTAAAGTTCGTATACCTATATTGGCTATACATGGTTACATATTTACCTAACTACTCATTTCTTAAAATATCAGAGTTTTTTTTTTAAATGATATACCTATTAGTATGCAGTCAAGAAAAGCTTTTAAAAGGAGTTTTTTAATAGAAAAGAAAATCTCTTCCTGTATTATTATTTATTCAGCAGCAATAATACTTGTCTCCAGTCGTAATATAGTGTCATTGACAGAACATGACACTGTAACATAATGCCAACAATCTTTATCTTACCCACCAATCTGGCACTATCCGTCAAAGTAATCAACCAGAAAATAAATTAAAAGTAAACAGTAAACAACAGCGCTACTTTGCAATTGCTACTCGGAAATATATAAAAATATAAAACAAAGCCGAACAAAAAACATGTGGCCATTTGAAAACCCTTACAGAAAAAAAGTAGGTATTAGGGGAACAAAAATTACACATTCGTGAATCGTGAGAGGACATTAATGAAGCGAAATAAAGAAAAATATAAGACGAGTGTCGACGACGACGATGAAATGAAACGAATCATAAATAAACAACGCAAAGGAAAAACGAAAATTAAACAAAGAAAAACATATTCAGAAGAAATTTTTTAGAGTTTTTTGAATGTATATGTATCTACGTAACGCCTATATTTTGTAATATGATTGCCACTATGGATGTTATTCTTACGAATCCACAGAAAAAAAAGACTAAAAGCTTAAGTTTTAAATTTGAAATTTAATTTTATTTTAGAATCGGTACTATTTTATTCACATTTAATCTTACTTACATATTTGTATATTGCATTCATTTATAAGATATTCAATTTCTCTTAAAATGTAATACGAACTTTCAAAATAATAAATTGAACTTAAAAAAAATATTGTTTTCTAAGAAGAATGATGTATGGCGTATGAGTGCTTTTTCACATGGACTGGACGTGTCAAAGTGTTTCGCTTAAAAATGAACGTTATTTGCTTTAATACACAACCAGAGACACCCTGGGAAATCATAGATCGCAGCACGCACCTCATTCATTGGAAAATTTTTCACGGAACAGACAAGGGTTCACTTTAATGGTTAAATATTTTGGTGTCTACTAGAGCGGTTATTCCCTCTAAAACGGACCAAAGTTTTTAATCCAACGGGTTGATGTCTGGACTAATAGCTGGCTAATAATTCGGTATTATAAATTTCGGAACATTCTTTTTGAACAATTTTTGAATGGTTTTTGCCTAGTAAGCTGGAGCTTAATCTATTTAGAATGTCTATGGCTTCGTGGCAAACAAATTCTGGTTGAATATCTTAACGAAATCTTCAAAAACAATCGTTTGGTAAATTTTTGTCGAAGTTTTGACTCCTTTTGCAACAAAATGAAGGTCGATAATGCCCTGATGGTCACTCCCCGCTAAGCCATTACATTTGTGGGATGGTGGACTTCTAAAACCCTCGGAATGTATTCGGACCCTTTTTTTGATGTCTGACCATACACTTGATAATTCTGTTTAGTAAACGATTCTTTGACGGTAAAGATTTTTTGTTTGTAAACAGAATGTGTCTGTGAACATTCTTTGCTTTCCGGCAAAGCAGAACTTTCCATTTTTGCTTCTATTTTTGTTTCAGTGGGACTTCCAGCAGGTTGCAACGGTGTTTTTTGTATGAGCTGAGTCCCAAATCTTCTTTAATGATGAGAAACATGGATTCTTGAGAAAAATTAATCTCTCGCGATTCGAATTTCTTTTTTGTCAGTGTTTTTCGGCTGTTTCGAGACTCCACAGCTTTGATGGCTCGTGGAGTCCTCACACTTCACAGTGCTTGGGCGGCCGGATCATTGGCGGTCATGTACTCCAACAGTATATTCAAAAAACTTTGCTTAAAATACCCACTACAACACGTGATTCCGAGAGGACGCAATATCCGAAAGATATCACCTTTTTCTATGTTATCACTTGTGGAAAGTGAAAGCCAAATAAAACAATGGGGTTTTCGTATCACCCCCAGTGTTGTTCGATTTTTTTACTTTACGATTTTACAAAAAAATTTACGTTTTTACTTGCTGCATTTTAATTATTTATTTACTTATTTACGCGTTTTTTAAAAAATAATTGTTTTACATGGATTTGAACTTCTTGGAATTCACTCCACTACAGGACTCCAAGCTGGCATGAGGAAATATGCTTGTTGGTTGAGAATTTGGTCCACACCATTCTGTAGCGCTGCTTTAAGACGTGGTGGAAATTGCATTTAAAAAATTCATTAATCATATTCAACAATCCAAATTTGTTTCCAAAATAAATATTCCATCGCAATTCAAATAAATTATTGGTTACCACAAGACATTTTTTTATTACTTCTATTCTAATCCCAAACTCAGCCCTCTTATTTTCAGAAAGCATCCAAATAAAATTTAAGCTCTATGGAACGAAGCCAAACCTTATTCATTCGTGATTCTATTCCTGACGGGCTGGATGGTAATTCGTTCCTAACCTAAATTGTACTTTATTACTTCAAATAAATAAAATATTAAATCCAAATCTTGTGGAATAAAGTGTGTTACTTTTCGAGAAGAAAACAAGAAAAATTAGCCACCACGGAATATAAAGGCCAGACAGTCAAGTATAAAAATTACCATTCATTGACACAAAAGTGGTAACAGTGGATTTTAAAAAGTAAACACAGGTCGTTTTATTTTTTTTTGGTTTTACTGCTATGACACCTATCAGACACAAAAATTAAGCTCGAATAAGCAGAACATCGCAGAAGGTAGGTATGTATATGCATTTAAGTCTCAAACTGAGAATCTCATTAAAATCCATGAATGTTGAACAAGGGTATTTTCTGTCTTTTGCTTAGAATTCATTAGGTTTTCTTTTTTATTTTCTGTTCTACACGAAATGTTATTTTATAAACAAAACAGATTTTTTGATGTTCATGTTGAAGTACTATACCTATACCATACCATGCCTTCTTTTGTGTGTAATATGATAACATTACATGAGATAATATTTTCATTTTATATTCTCAAAAAATCTGTGGAAAGTTATTATTTTCAAACAATAACAACAGCAGCAGAATGAAATACACGTAGGTATACTTATGTTATCCCTAAAAAATGTTTCATTTGTACACATTTACCAGAACGGGGGACGAGTTATAAAAAAAGAAATTTCTTTTTGAAGAAATCAAATACAAACATCAATCAATGACGTTATAATATGAAGTTATACTTCATTTCACATGAGTGATGACAAATCACTACATTTTCTGCCTTTATACCCATATTTTGTTATATAACACGAATGTATCAAATGGCTAGGTCATAGCATATAATATGGTAGAAATTTGAGAAGTGCACTTGTACAAGGTAATAAGATAACGAATACGTTCGTCTCCTAGTACGTAGTGGCAGCGTTACCATGAAAAAGGAACTTCAAAGTACAACGTTGCTGACAATAGAATTAGTGAGGAAAATTATTATAGGAAAAATTATATATACCTCAGAAACTATGCGAGCTACAAGTTTTTAGTATGCGCAACAAATGATCATTTAATTGGCTCCAAATTCAGATATCAAAACTTTTTGAATCCGCAAAAAAGTGTCCGTCGAAGTAAGAGACGTTCAAAATCTCAGATTTTTTTAAATTAAATTTTCTTTGGTGGGATTTTGAAAGAAATTACTTCAATTGAATTTTAATGGGAAGGTACTGACTTCAACAAAAATTAAAATGTAAAAGACAAACATTGAAGTGGTGACAAACTGATGAAAGCTTTAGAATTGAACTTTAGTGTTAACCTTTATAAATTTCTTTATTTCCTTTATAACGTTCTGACTCACTGAAAATAAAGATTTTAAATAATATTTTTTTAAGAAGATTCAATTTTCTGATTAAAAAAGTTAAGACACAAATTACAGGAAGTATAAATATTAAAATAAGTATTAAATTTTTGTGATTAAAATAAGAAATTCTCATATCATACAAAAACACAAACGAATGATTGATGAGAAAATTGTCGAAATGATTAAACTTTCGATTTGCCGAAATTCCTTCGCCAAGAAAATTTTAAACAAAACAACTTTGTCTTGTAGCGTGATCTTATTTAATTTCACACAAAGTACTGTTTACTAAAAAAAACTCTTGACATTGACTTCAGTCTGACACACACTAAGCGGAGCAACAGAGTTGAGTAAGTGGAACAGAGGACCCTTTAAGGGAGCTGATTCAAATGTTGCCATTCAAATATTGGGTGCGTTGAAATGAAAACTTAAAAATTATAATACGTCATAATTCCTTTTTCGTGACCTTTCAATTTATAATTGAATCCAAGTTTTGTGGTCTTCTTCGATTCGATTTCGGTTTGAATATCTATCGCACTGTCAACATTTTTAAAATTGACATTTTAAAAAATCTATGCAGTGTTTTTTTATTTTCCAATCAGACGTTCTTAAAACCAGTCGATTATTTTTTTTATTATATTTATAAAATCGTCATATTGTACCTAATTCCCAGAGCGAAATTCGTAGAGTTCAACTTTTGTTTCTTGAGCTGCTTTTGACATTTCCCCCCCCCCCCCCCCCCCCCACAGGAACTTACATCTGAATCTTCAGATGAGATTTTTTTCCTAAAACTCCAAAAGAAATGTTAATAAATGTCGCAAAAATTCAGCTAACTGCCCAATAAGAAGTTCGAAAAAAAAATTCCGAAATCTAAAAATTGTATATATTTTATGCAATATCGAACGATCGAGTTTGATTTTCAACCCAGGATTTCCTTATATTGAGGTGAGAATATTCGAAGTTAAGTTGAAGTGACGTCAATGTATTAAATTCACAACAAAACTTAAAAACAAATAAAATTGAGTTAACACGAATATCAACTACGCGTATATGTAAGCTGTTGAAATAGGTACCGGGATCTTAGCACCTCATATATGGGATATTCGCAAAAAAAGAATGCCATCTAAATGGCATACTTTTTTTCGAATATCCCATATATGAGGTGCTAAGTTTCCGGAGCCGTTAAAATAAATCAAGATTTAAAAACAAAGATGCGAATATACTGCCAAATCAACTCCTCGACCATTGCATTGTTTCCATCACTAATTTTGACTTGACTCCGCCCAGGTACTGGTATTGAGTCAAACAAAATCATTTGATATCAGCTTGTGTTGAGTTTAAAGAATATCCAACCTTATTCGAAGCTTGCAAAAGTTCCCATTACCGCCATAGTTTAAAATTGGTTGGGTCATATCAGCTGGCTACCTGCCCCCTCTAGGCAAAATCCCTAACTGCCAATGGGTATACTGTTAATAATTGCTTAATGTGAACTTTATTCCTGTTAAATGGGAGATCGTACACACTAATCACAAAAAAATAAGTCGTTGTCGAGGAAATAAGAATTTAAGATAATTTCAGTTATAAGAATAATTTTTGTTTAAAATTTTTTATATGAGTAATATTAAAAAACTGCTTGGGGTCAATTTTAGTAAAAATCAATCAAATGTGGTTATAATTTTAATTGTATTTTAAACACAAGCACCCCTATTAATAAAATTAAATCAAACGTGAATAACATGATTACCTAACTCACGTAAAATATTTTTTCCAATGACCAGATATTAAAAAAAAAATGCTATAGTGAACATGTGTTATTTACAGAATTCTTGTTGAATATAGAATATTTTCGTTAAGATTTGTTACTTAACGTCAATTAACAGTCAATTATTTATTAATAAATACATACTTTAATTAATGAATTAATTTTTAGTCAGGTTTGTAGTTAATTTCTGAATTAGAAGAAAATTAAGCATTCTGTGTTGATAGGGGTGAAGATTATTAATTTTGGTTAAATAATGAACCAAATATTTCTGGTTTAAAATCATCTCTGTTAGAAAGTGGTGTAGCATTTAATGAATGTATTTATAATTATGGTTAAGTAAGTTAAACTGATTTGATTTAAATAATGATACTCATAAAATCAAATACCGCATAGCATTGCCGCCTACCTGGGAATATAAGTTTTTAGTATATTGCTTTTCAGGAATAAAAAAGATATAATTTGATGTTTTGGAACCTCCATAATCCTATAAAACTTTGTATTTCAAACCCTTTGGAGGAGCAAATAAAAATAAAAAAAATAAAAATACTCAAAAAATCCTTAAACATAAATAAAGCAAATTCATTCCTTTTTTCGTTTCGTCGACTTGCCATGGACTGCGCACCTAAATTTATATAAAATTGAAAACCATTTTTCAAAAATAGAACTTAACCTTTTCTGCTTCCCCACTGCAGGACAAAACTATATAAGGTGCGTTACAGGCTAACTTTACAAATTCCTTTTCTTCATCACCTTTCCTATTTATATAGAATGTAGAATGTAGATGTATATTTTTCAAACACCATGGAAGGTTCTCTGAATTATTTAGAGCTACGTACCTACTCTTACATCTCTTATAGCAGTAGTTTCAAGGATAAATATCTTTGACATACGAATTTCCTTGCACTTGTTAGTTAGGTTAGGTTATAAGGTTAGGGAAGGATATAGGAACCAAACATCCAATTCATCTCTTTGCGAACGTCTATAACATTATTTCACTCAATAAAGTTTGTCTTCCATGTGGGTTGAGTTTAGATGGGTGCCGTGCCGATGTTCATCACCTCCCCTCTTAAGCCTCTGTGTATACTAAACGATGCATTGCACACACCAACCCCCTTCCTTGGCTAGATATATAGACAGGGGTGAGTATTGATGCAGTGGTTACCCATCGATCCGTGGAATGAAGTTGCTCCTACAAATAAGTGAGGCGATATTTGAAATTTCCGTTTATTCCATGAAGGACAGGTAGGGAAATGGTGTTACAGATTACCAAGAGTTTCCTAGTTCGTATGACTATCATGGGGAATGGAAAGACGCCGGGGTGATGTATCTGTGAGATAGATTTACTGTGTATAGAAATATACATCTGTACATCTTTCTGTATAGATCTCAAGCTATGTATTTGGTGCACCTCAGGTGCGATGGTAATTTATTCAAGTTGACTATTTCGCAATTTTGTTGGGTTCTACTTGTTTTTTTTTCTAAATTGTTATCCTGGAAGTGGAAATAAAAGAAAAATGGGACTGAAATATCTTAGAAGTGAAGATTTTCATTCATTTGTTGGCCAAAAGGCGAAAAGGGAATTTAAATTTACTTATATATGTATATAGAAAGCACAAGAATGCTGCAAGGCTTCTTATTTTTTTTCTATTCCTCAAGTTCTGGTTGTGTGTGCGCCTTTATTTTTAAGGTAAACCAAAACATGAAGGAAAAGTAATATAAGAATTGTATCTATATGTTGATATATTTGTGTTGTCGATAACAATATAAACTATACGGCTTAGGTATAAACATATGTATATGCGGAGATGTTTTATTTTTTCAAAAAGCATTACATACCAACAAAAAAAACAAAATAAATCGAACGAACGAACGAATACCAAAGTATTTTCAAAGATTCGGCTTAAAGAAGAATTGATGTAATAAGGTGTAGATTTAGGACACACAAGCAGGTAATGATGTTTACCTTATGCATTAGAAACATTTATCCTATATAGTGGGCTTTGAGGCCAAAATTTATTGATTTGTGTTGGGCATGTTTGTTTACTAAAACAAACATGACCTTTTGAGATGAATTGAACTTTATGGAAGGATACAAAAAAAATTGAAAAAAAAAAAAATATATGTTGCACAATACGATGGTGAGCAGTGCTTACATCAAATTTGAATTTCTCATTTTTTCTTGGAAATATAATTTTTCTATCAATAAGTTAAGCTTTGGCTATCCTGAACAATCAGGATTTTCTCATCATCTGTCGGGAATAAGAGAGTGAAAGGCATGAATCATGAAATTATTTCAATAAATTTTATCATCGAGCAATTTTTAAAGAATTTAAAAAAACCAAAACTATAAAAGCATAAGTCAACTATGATGATAATAATTGCTATTCGGTATTTAATTGATAAATATTTCTATCATTAAGAATTTTTATTTACCTACATATGTATGTACTTTGTAAATTGAAAAAAATGACTATAAACAACTCTTTGTTTTAAAATATAAAATTTTAATTTATATTTTATAATCACCGGTCTAAAAATTGTAAGTTTTTTTTTCACAGAAAACTATTAAAAGTGGATATAATGGGTTTTGATTTTGATGAACACATGTAAGAAACTGCAATCGCTCCAGGTTAGATACTTTTCTGGGTGAATTTGTATATATAAGAAACGTTTAACCTTATTAACCGTCGATGTTGTTCTCCCATCTCTCTTTAGTGTGTTGTGTTGTGGGCTGGATTCTGGAATAAGATTCGGAGCGTTTTTCACCGGTACACTTCTTTTAAGTGAATCTTGTTTGCTGAGTTTACTTCTGTAGCTCAAACTCAAATAGCTTTGTATTAAATGAAATTGTTTTATTAATACTAAGTTTTTAATGAAATTGTTAACTTGTAAAAAGCCTAATTTTGTTGAAATCAAGATCTATTAATAAATCTGATAAACCATTAGAGGTTTTTTCCTTCTTAACTCGAGTTTTGTTTGCTTTTTTCAGGATTGCCCGGGACTCCAACAAGCTAACTTTAATCAACCTCCAGAAAAATAGCATCTAATCCAAGTAACATTTTTCCTCTCAAAAGATGCTCCATGAGCTTAACTAGATTGGAGCTAAAAGTAATATTGAAGAATACTACTAGATTATTGTAACACAGTTAAAATCGTTCAATGGCCAAGTTATGGGAGACTCTCACCTCAACTAAGTCTGGCTGTGAGAATGTGTCTCTTCCAATGAGATTCGCTAAAAAGAGAGAATATAGTTAAATTTGTTAACTTTAAAAACTTAGACATAACTTTCTCATTTGGCATATTTTTTTATTTGTGTGTGAATGTCTTATGTCACAAATGTTATAGGTTTAGGTGAGAGTATTAATTTTATAAGTCAATGAATTATTATTACCAATTAGAACACAAAATTCTTCGCCAATGAAATATTTGCTAAAAAACCTAAATTCACACTGGGTCTTAATTGTTTACATGACGCAGACACTAGATTAGGAAAAAAATATTGTCTTAAACTATTGCCTATTTAAAATTTTTGTAAATTATGCGTCAAAAAATATCGTAGGCAGCGTTGCCACAAAGTGCCCGATGGGGCCTTTTGGCCCCCTGTTTTACATTTTGGTCCTTTGCTCGGGTCAATTAGAAATGGCCACAAATCTTTATTTTAAAAGTTAAAAAGTAGATTAAATTTGTGTGATAATTTGTTAACAGCTTAAAATTTCAAAACTTATTCAGTTGCACTGAAAATATAATTGGCTGAAGAGCTACAAAACTGTTTAGATGAAATAAATAAAGAAGATCATGATATTGACGCTGTTAAATGGTGGGTTCAGTTGAACGAAATGAAAAATTTTGCTGTTGATATAAAATATTTCTTCTTTTGCAATTAACTTATTGAGTCTTCCACATAGCAGTGCGTCTGCTGCGCGGGTTTTTTCATCTCTGAACAATATAAAAACTGATAGTCGAAATAGGTTATCATATGAAATTATTCACTCGTTAATGAGCCTTAAGGATTTTATGCAGGGCAACTTGAGTAACTGTGGTAATTTTATTCCTAAGCCAGATCTTGTAAAACGAATAAAGATATAATGCGATAACCTTAAAATGTTACTAAATTTTGAGTTATTTTTATTTATTTTTATTTAGTGGCTCAAAGCAAAAGATGTCTATGAATTATCAAAAAATGTGATACATCTGTGATTTTTTTTTTATTATTATTTTTTAAAATAAATGTAGGAAATTTAATGATTAAATAAATTACAAGAATAAATACCAATTTAATAAACTTTAGTTTAATTTTTTTAGGAAGAATTTTTATGTAAAAAATTTGGCCCCAGTTTTTGTCAAATGGGCCTCAAAAAATTTCGAATTGGCCCTCACTGCTTCTTTCTTCGCGGCAACGTTGGTCTTAGGTCCCTCCAAATAAACTGTACCTGAATAAAGAAATGTTTTAAACTGGTATTACGAATTTCTCGTTCACTGTAACAAAATAATAGCACACACACCCCACATGACACACGTACAAAAAGGACAGATAAGTGTATATGTGTCATGTGCTGGAGTATATCAGTCGCTGACTAATTTTGTATTTCGTACATTCCCAAGTTTCAAGAGAGAGACACAAACATTAATTTTTATATTCACAAATCACAAGTCAAGTTTAAATTTAGCAAAATTCTGAAAAAAGTTGTTTATTAGTTCAAATCGGCTTTGTATTAATTTCATTTTAAATTTTAACTCACAATCTTATATACATATTATTTCTATAGTCTAGAGTCTAGACCAATTATAATTTTATTTTAAAAATGTTAGTTCATTTTTTTGTAAGGGGAGGAAAAATTATTATATATTTTTAAGTAAATACATAATGAACAATACTAAAAAAATTGTATCCTTGAATATACCTTCAAACACTTCATTAATAAACCACCCACCTTATTTCGTTTGATTTTTTTGTGACCACTCATTACACTTAATTAATAGTTTTGTTGTGTTGTGTTGTGTTGTGTTGTGTTTTTTTTGTCATTTGCATTAGTATTTCATTATACCAATGAACTATATGCCGATAGGCCACACACTTGTTTGCATACGAGCTTCCTCCGGAAGTAGCAAGGTACTTCCGTTCATAGCAGGTCTTCATTCAATGTCACAAACTCGCAATGTTGAAGAAATATCAATTCACTTGTCTGATAGTGTTTGCTTGTGTATATATGTACTATACATACTCGTATAACGAAAATAATTTCCTCAATTATAGCTCGGTTCTGATAGTTGTCTTTTTTTTGTTTTAGCTTAATATGACCATTCGTACGCATAGCCATACACATGTTTTAGCAGTCAAACAAAACGACCAAAAAACACTCTTACCACAAAGTAAAACCATCCAAAAGGGACTTAGAAGTATGTATGTATATTGTATAGGGCTACAGACCCCGAAGAATTCACATGAAGTAAACAAATCACCTTTAAGGCCTTTTAAATGTGCGTCGTGGTCGTCACCATCGTATAGTGCTATAGCTCCTGATGGTTCTGGTTTGGGTTCAGTTATTGTGAGTGCCAATCGTATCCGTATCCGTCCGTTCATCTGCAACCGGTAGCCATTAGAATAGCCATTATAATTACAGGCTTTTTGTTTGATAAACGATTTCAAAGGTTGTTATGCTTTCTATGTACAAATATATTTGTATATATTTTCGTCCAAGGAACAGTTACGTAAAATGGAATAGACGACAACGACAACGATGATGACGACGACGCCATCTTTTCCTTCAGCTCCTGCTAAGGTATGAAACATAGAAAATCCGAATTTCACCAAAACTATATTGATCACATTTAAGTTCTCTTTTTTTGTCAAGCAAATGAATGAATTTTAATAGGCGCATGTTCAGGAAAATGAGATCCTGGAGATCTCAGCAATCTCCGTTACCTGAACAGGATTCCTCAGCTTCGCTTTCAAAACTTTAAGGAAAAAAAATCTTGGATTCGCTTGCTCACTTTTTGAGTGAGAAAATTCTCTGATGTCTCATTTTTCTGAACACACCAAATGTAAATTTTATTTTGGTTCTGAAATCAAGAATTGCCAATTTGTTCTGAAAACCTTACCGTTATAGATTTCAGGTTATGCCAACCAACATTAGCCCGATAGTAAATTCTACAAGCATCTGTAAATTTCTTAAATATGTAAACGGATTTATTTTGCCGGTTTTGGTGGAGGTAATGCATTTATGGTGCCAGATGCCAATAGATATTTTACAAATTCAGGAGAGGAGCGCTGGATGATAACAATTTAGCTGAGAGCTGTAGAATCCTGCAAAAGAATTATTTTAACTTCTAATGGGCTTCCAAAAGTTCACAGTAAGTTGTTTTTTTTTCAATCAAAAATCATAGAATCTTCTCAATGAAAACCTAAATTGTAAATTTTCTGGTATATTTCAACACATTCGGAAATTCTCCTCAATTCTACTGCTGTCCAAAGCATCTCACCAGCTCCATAAATGTTTGTTTATTTTACCTGCAAATAACTGCGATGCCTCTTAAAGACACGGCTTGTCCCGTCCAGAGCAGCAGAGCAGAGGTGTATCTTGCCTGATTGCGTCTCGTCTATTTGCACGTGTCCGCATGGGTTAAGGGAAATATATTATGCTTCAAAAGCTTCGTCCTGCTTTTTCCTTAGGTTGTTATATGTATATAATATCTATAGATACAACATTTTGATTTTACATACATACATAGGTATAGCCACACAAACTCCCACAAAAATATTTTTGCAAGGTGAGCTTTTATTTCCGAGTTTTTATTACCATGGCCATCATTTTGGGGATTAAGCATAATAGGTTTTGGTTTTACCATTTTAGTTTCTGTTATGAGCGGACTCCTATACGGTGCGCTGCTGTTCAGCCAGGCAGTTATGACAGTGTATCCTCGATATAGCTGCAGGGATATTTGTCGGTTCGTCCATCACAGAACCGGCTATTGTTATAAAGTGTATGTGTGGAGCGGCCGTGCCGTATACCGTTTTGTTTTTGGTTGTTGTATTATAAACGAGCTGAACTTGAGACGTGGTTGTTTTCAAGTATAGTTGGGGCGCGGGTGAGTGGGTGGCTTATCGTATTTATTTTATCTCTTTTTGTGTCGATATTATATGCGGGGTGGGGGAGGGGCATAGCAAAAAAAACACGTACAGAGTCGACAAACATGGTTGGTTCGGTAGCACGAGAATAATTATGTGGCTCAGAAATTGGATTAACTTGGTTTTAGATAGTTTGGCAAAAGATATTTTTCTCTTGTCCAGTTGAGATGCTATAGGTGTGTATTTGGAATGAGCTTTCACTTGTTTGCAAAATAAAAACGCGTTAAGTCACGTACTATCGATTGTTATGGTTGGAAACATTTTACAAATAATTGATAAAGCACCCCCCTGGTTCACATTCCCAAATTTTCTGGAAAATCTTTCGTTCTTGTATAAGAACAATTTAAACAGGTGTTGCTGTGAATAGAACTTTACGTAAAAAAATAAAATGTACAATCACTTTAAGGTAATGATTTTGTATTCGCATAAATATGTTTAAATTTGTATATATGCATCTTAAACTGCTTTCAAATTATTATAAAAGTAGAAGAGTTTTTGGATTATGGACTTTGTCGTTAAAGCCTTTACCGAATTCTATTAAAATTTGTATACAGGATCTCATTTATGGTTTTGTAACATTTAAAAAATATCAAATCAATTCTTTTTTCGAAATTCAATATTTCAAAAACTGGTAGGCATTTAAACTAATTTTTGTATATATTTTTTTACCTAAAATACAAATTTTTCACAATTCGGTTTGTCAGTCCATTCGTTCGTCAACCCTTATTATTTAACATTTTTCAGTTTCATAATATAAAGAATTTAATTTTTTTTATCAACGCTTTTATCTACTAATAGCGGAGTATGTAACTGCACTGATATATTCTAGTTAAACGCCATTTTATCAGTTATAATATTGGAATATTGATTTAACTACCTTAACTGTAAAGAGATTAATTAAAAAATCGGGAAGACTGCATCGTGATGCTTAACACACTAGTCATCCAAAAACAAGCGGTTCAAATGTCAATATCGAAGCAGTGCGTGAGAGTGTTGGTGTTAAAAGATTAGATAAATGAAAACTATATTTACAGAAACCTAATCATTGTGTTTTTATTTGCTGTGTAAATTATTCCCGAGAAAAATAAAATTCGATTACATACATAAAAAGAACAACCATTAACTTTATTCTAAGGTGGTTGTTTGGTCTTCGTCAGAAGATACATCAGCACTTAAAAATACTTTAATTATGATAAAATCAATTTCTCAGTTTTATAAAACTTCAACGCGAAATTTTTAAATTTTGAGATCCTGGAAATGGAAAATGTTATTGATTTAAATAGAAAATGTGAGATTTGGTTATTATAGTTTTTGGTTGGAGCCAATTGTAGATATCGTCGGCTAAACGCGTAAAGCTGCTAAGTCCACTTTCGGCCAAAATTGAGATATTGATGCCATTTTATTAAGAAACACATTCTGCACAAATTGTTTTAACTGGTAAATTGGTCTAATTTAAAATAATTATTAGGCCTTGATGCTTAGAACCAACTTAAATTTCCCGATAAACTCTGCAGATATCCTGATATCAATTGCTGCACAACCAAATTGTTAACAGAGACATTTCCAATCATCATGGTTCCGGGCATCGGGAGTCTACTGTATTAATTTTATATTTTTAATTTATTTCTTTGAAGAAAATTTCAAACTTGTCTAATTTGTTTTCAAACTTAATTATTTTCTTTTTATTTAATTTAAAATGAAGTTATTTGAGTACCATACATTTTATTTGTTTATTTGATCGCAATAAAAAGTATCCTATTACTGATTCCACTACATAATCGTCCACTATACCAAATTTCATTCGAATTTGTTAAGCCATTTGAGCTTGATTGAATAACAAACATCTAAAACAATTGTTCCTTCACATGTATGTATAATTAGTAAGATAAAATAATAAAGAAAGCCTTTCATACATCTTATTAAAAAGTACTATATGTGTAATTATATCAAATACACACAAATTTGCGAGAAAAGTTTACATTCGAATATAATAAAAAAAATTACGTATACGCCTGAGTCTGCGATAATTCTTGATACACAGTGTGTTTTGTATAAAATGCCTCAAAAGGCTAGTTCTCATAATTTGAATGAAGATAAAAAAATCGTATGGGAGAGGAGTCTGTTTCTACAGTTTAAGCAGGAGGGGAAATTTAAAATAAAAAATTTAATGAAATAAAAAAAAAGTGTTTAGTGTTATTAAAATATTAATGTCACTTAAACTTATTATATAAAAAAAATTAAAAGAATAACTTAGAATTCCATATTTAAAGTTTTTTAAATTGAAAAATTCAGTCTTTAATTTTCCTTTTTAAATCGGTTTTTTGGAAAAAAATAATCTTCAAACTCAAAATTTAAAAAAAAAATAATTTTTTTTTCAAATCTTTCTCTTCAAAATGTTACGTCAAGTTGTATTTTATGCAGTGTTATTTAATAAAACGAATTCTATATACCACTGAAATAAATCTTCTAAGAAGAAAACTTAAAACTATTTATTTGGACTGTTTTATTTGTTTAACGTCCTAGTTAACTCACAAATTGGCGTTTCTTCACGGTGATTCCATTTGGACTCATCAGTTGACTAGTAAGCACCTTGTAAGTTTATTTAAATTCAATTCGTCATACATAGATTTCATGGTTTGTTTGCCTTGCATTGTTGTGGAAAAGGCCCTCAGTATAGTCAATTGAAATGTGATTGCCGAGACGAAATGCCTGTTTGGATCAACTTTAGGCGGTGAAAAGCTATTTTGAATCTAAAATTTAAAAAATCTCCTATGTCCCATAAAATTTTGTTTTTTTTCGGCTTTTTTATCAACTTTACTTCCTTAAACAGAAAATGGCGAATCTATAGGTACTTTGTATGCTTTAGCCGAACCTGCTTGTAGGCAAAACGGGCAATTGAGTAGGGCGGCACCTTGTTTAGGGCGGCCAAATCAGTATAATTAATTTAGGAAAAATACTTTTTACACACTTTTTACCTTGCACAGTGCACACTCTTAATTTGTTAGTGAATGATGAAGCGAAATGTTATTATAAAGTGCAATACAAAGGTCTGTTCAACTTTCTTTCGGAATCACCATTCTCCAAAAGCATGTTGAATTTTCTAAGCGAATTGCTGTGAAAAAGCCTTCGAAGCTGCATTATCAATTTGAAAAACTGATCCAAAATTGAAATTTAGGGCTGATTTCTTCTTTTACGTTATTGATGTTAAGCTATTTTCATTCGAAGAGTGCTTTGGATTTCTTTGTGATATTTCAAAGAAGGTGGAGTCAAAAGACTGCAAACAACTTATACAGCAACAAATTGACAACGAAGAGTATTATAGCGAACGATTTCTTGAATGAAATAAACATTTTTTATTAATATAAATTAATATATTTAACCGGACTTCTGCTGTTAATTTAAAACCTTTTTTTAATTTTAAACTATTTGGCTTAACACTTCTTACTTGAATTTACTACCGGCATTTGAGATATCTACTATTAATGTTTCTTGCAAGTGTTACATCAGGTAAATCTAGCTTCTCAAAGCTTAAGCTTATAAAAACGTATCTTCGGTCAACAATGGCTCAAGAGCGATTAACCGGTCCTGCTGCTATTTCAATTAAAAAAGACATTCTTAATCACGTTAAAGAAGAAGAAATCGCTACAAGATTTACAAAAATGAAACCGCGCAGAGCACAATTTTAATTAAAAATTTTTTGTAAACATGTATTTTTTCTAAAGCCTTTCATTGCAATGTTAATTTTGTCGTTACCTTCTTTTTTTTTATTTTCCAGCATCGCTTGAGCTTAAGGCTATTTTCTAACACATAATATGTATGTTAGTAGTTTTTCTTATTAAATAAAATAATATCTATATACATTTGAAATAAAATAATAAAAAAAAATGTACAATAGAATTAAATAAAAAAAGTACGTATACGCCGCAGTGTACCAACGCTAATTCTTATATAAATCTAAGTTTGTACAAGATCTTCGAATTTTCAGATCCCTTGAAATTTATGTGGGGAAGAACGTGCTCTGTGCATTACTTCATAGGACGTATCTGTTTTAATTCACCAGTACAGCTGTATTTGTACTTTAAATACTTTCTAATTTATTATCCTTAACAAAATAATAACATAGGTACACTCAATAGTTATTTTATAGCATTTCAATAAAATGTTTGAATATTCCATGTGTGTTTATTCTTGATTTATCTTAAACATCCAAATGTCTTTTTAAGCAACAATCACGCCTGTATAACTTTATATCTATATATTTTTCTTCTAACTTGAACTTTTAACCGAAAATTATCTTTTAATCTATGTTCAACATCACACTCAAAAAACTTTTATCTTTTTCACACAAGAACAACGATTTTATTCCATAATCCAAAGCACATAGTGTTGGGCATGTTTTTTCAGCTCAAAAGTTTGTACACATAACACAATATTTCTTAACATGTTGTTTGTTTCAAAGAAAAAAAAAAAATGAAACAAAAAAATGGTGTCCTCAATCCCAATTCTTCCGCATAATAATGAGGTACAGGAAATTGTTTGCCTTGTTTTGTGCTAAGTGTTCATCGCGTTGAACTCTGTAAAATATTATGCCCTCTTCTTGCCTTAGGAATCCTCGTTTACCGACAACGCGCAACGGAGGACGTTAGAGTTTTTTTTCCTATGTGTTTTCATTTTAAATCTCTTTCGTTCTCTCTCCCTGGAGATTCTCATCACTCGTTTGTCTTTTGAACACACTTTCATAGCCATGTGGGACAGGACCTTCCGCTTCCTTCTATATATTCCTTTTTTTCCCTGCAATATTCTATATGTACTAATGTGTAAATATATGGATATGGATGATGGTGAGGGTAGGGTAGGGGGTGAGGGGAGACAGTAGGAAGATGACAAAGACCATGGATTGAAAAACTAAAGTGAAAATGGAAGGACTCTTGATGATTAATGCTGAGTATACCAGCAGGTCATGCTCATGATGTGTGTCCTTCTCATTCCTCCTCTATTCGTTCGCCCCGCTGCCGCTGTGCCACGCCGCGCCGCACCGCCTGCAATTTCCCTAAACTCAGGCAAACTGTCAGGATACACTCGCGTGCGTTTAAAACTTTTATGTTATAATACGATTAACGATTGTGCATACGTAGACGTACCCAACCAAATGTAGTAAGAAAACTCTCAAAACCAAACCTATACCCATATGTATGTATAAACCTAGACTAGACACCATAATGCAGAACAGAGCAGCAGTGACACAGAGACACAACTCGGCGAAAACTCAAGCTCAAACTTGAGGCTAAACAAATTGGAAAGGATATGTATTCAGATGCGTCAGTTCACATCTGCAAATGCGGAGATCAGATTGCAGCACTCCGACATGATGATGTTGAATATGAACTTAAAATTTTGTTGCTTACTCATTCGCCTTCAACTATAGAGAAGCTGATGTACTGAAGTTGATGTGATGCAACGCAAGTTATGTATGTCTGACTCCTGAACCGTAGACACTTCGGAGCCGAAATGATACATATATCTCTGTATGTGTATATCTACAACATAAATAATATATAGATGCAAAATAGCAGTGAAAAGGAATACTCGCACTGATGATGGTCATAATGAAAATGGTAATGAGAATGCCGCGTGTATATATAAACTTCCAAAACAGTTGCAATGCACACATATACTCATATCTAAAATACGCCTTCACTCGAATGAGTCCGGTGGATGTATACGAGTTTATAGGAAAAGTTATTGTTCATTCTTATTCAACTCGACGACAACAAGTACATACGTGTCCTCCTTTATGATGAACATAACAAAAGCTAGGAAAATTGTCACAATGCTGATCTGGGGAAGAACAAACAATGATGAGCTAAGGGAAGAGCAATCAAAAGTCTATATGAAGCTGCAATAAAATCACTCATATATAATATAAATGGAATCGTAAATTATTATCAAATCATAAAATGTGCCACTATGTCAAAAGCAGAGGGCGTTATTTGCTATGGTGCTGTATTTCTATAGTTTGTAGTTAAAACTTAAAATTATAAGATAATACCAAGACGTTTTTGGATACTAAAGGAGGAATATATGATAATATATAGCATTGGGGCAGCTGTTGAAATGTCTTCTGTTCTTAACAATCACTGATTTACTGTTTGGAATTTCATCTCACGCCCCGAAAAGGATAGAAACCCAACAATTTGAATTAATTGATAGTTTTTACATTCTTGAGCATAAAACAAGCTAAAATTTAAATTGAGAAATAAGTGTCAGGATGCGTATGTACATTTTTAATCTCTCTTGACAAATTATCTGTATTACATTATTGTAGATACATTACGTATATAATATGCAGTTATTTATTGCTATAAAATAGTATCCTCGAATTAACGTTTAATTTCTTAAACTTGAAACGAAAAAAGGCAAATAGCTGTGCTTTTGCACACGTGCACCAAGAACAAGAAGGAAGATATTCATGTTTGCAGGTCAGTGTGTTACTTGTTGTCAATGAAAACGGAAGTGTAAAAAATGTTCATATTTCAAATAATAATAACTTTCTGTTAGGTGATTTAAGTGATCATAAAAATATATTTCGGATTGTGTCTCTTTGAAATGATTACATTTTTATTAAAAAAAAATATTAACTTGCTCGATTGAGAGGTAAAAGTGTACAACCCATATTTGGCTTCTTATGCAGTAATGAAAAGTATAAGTATCCGGATTTTTCACTAAAGCAAGTTTAGCTTAAGTGGAGTGTTTAATGTAATTGGTCGAAAAATACTTAGGGATGAAAAAAGTGTTTCATATAAGCGGTTTTTTCTCTCAAGCGGGTTTCTCTTAAGTGGGTTTTACTGTACTAGATTTCGTACAAGTAGATCAACAGGTTTAATACCCTTTTCGCCTTGGTAGATCAGCAAGTTTAATTTCCCTTTTTAGCCCAGTCGCTATGTGCAAATAACCCTGGAAAAATTTTGTACAGTTTTCTTTTCTGTAATATCTTTTTTAAAAGCCAGAATTCCATTCTTTAATTCTGTTTTTAAATCCAATTATTTAAATGAAACTTTTTGAAAAATTTTATTTTCAAACTCAAAATTTTTGAAAAAAAAAAATTGAAATTAATTTTTTTCAAAATTTTACATTTTTAAATGGTGTTTTTGTTTCTTATACATATATTCCATGCTCTTCTATCAATTCTAAGTCAAACGCTAGAAACCAGATGCTTAAATGTCTCTTAGTTTTTGAGAAAATTGAAAATAACAAAATGTAGGTACTTTACTAAGTGAAAAGTCGGTTTTTAGAGCAATTTAAACCAAGTATTAAAGCCAAACTAATGGAAACGTACATAATATACAGTTTTCTTTTACAATTCGTTAGAGGAGGTTATTATAAGGATTTTCGTGGAGCTTAAGCCACCATATTGGATTTTCAAAAAAATTTACTGAAAATAGAAAAAAAAAAACAATATTTTAAGTACACAGCAACTCTTACAATGTCATGTTATATTTTTTTTTTAAGGCCATAAATCTATTCTTCAATTCTATTTTTAAATCAAATTAAATATTTAAGTGAATACTTTTGGAAAAATTAATTTTCAAACTCAAACTCTGGTTTTAAACAAAGACCTAACATGACACTGTAAGTGATGATGTTTTTTAAAATTTTTTTTCTAATTTCAAGTCAATTTTGTAAGCAGAGGCAGCTTAGGCTCCAGCCCGATTTTCCCGAAAAACTATACCCATATGCTCCTAATAACGAAATGTGAAAGAAAAGTGGACAATACATTTTTCCAGGTCAAATGTTTATTGCGACTTGACTATTCCGTGAGATCAGCAGGTACTAAGCCTCTGGGAGTTTTCAGAACAGCAGACTTTTGCAGTGCAAGATCAGCAAGTTTACTGCTTTTGGCGAAGTCAAATACTCAGATTACCCCTGAAGGCTTTTGAAACAGCAGGATTTCGCTATGGTAGATCGGCAAGTTTAATGCTTTGGTTACGTTAGATCAGCACACACTACAATCTTCGTTTTGGTTTTGGGAACGGTTGGTTTTATGCCAGATTAAAACAGGTACTACGCCCCTCGCTCCGTTTAAATTAGCACGTGCATCACCCTTAATAGTGGCTTTCTTAACCAGGCTAAGTGACTATCTAGTAAATAATCTGGTACCAAAGCTCTTGGTAATAATAAGAACATTATATAATCTTCGAAATTAAGTCTAAAGAAAAAAATGATTGGACTTAACTAAATGACGAATAGATTTTACTTGGAATGAAAGATAAACTGATCATAAAACTAAACTTACAATTGCTACGAGTATATAACTTAAACATGACCTAAATTTATTATTTTCATGTAAAAAAAAACGAATGGATTGTATTCTTACAGATTTTAGGAAGGCAGTTGATAAATTAAATTTTTACTCACAAAAATCTGCAAACTAAAGAATAACGGTAATTTCATAACTTATAGCTTAGCTTAAACCATATTTTCCCTAAAAATTCTAATATGTGAATTTTATTTTCTACCTTTCAAAAAATTATGTATTGAAGTTTGGACTACCTCAGGGAAGCCATTTGGGTTCGATTTTTTTTATATTATTTGAAAATGAATTTCCGTCATTTAAAAAGTACTCAAATTTTCTTTTATATGCTGATAATGTAAAATTCATTTGTGGTTTTCATTCATCTTTTTACGTAATGAACATATGTATGTGTATTTTATTTTACATAAAATTTGAACAAAATTATTCAATTTCCAAATTGCGAAGTGCGGAGAGGGGAGTTAGAATTTTGTGGTGTGATGTGCGAAGCATAAAGTGGAATGGGGAGTGTTGATTGCAAAATGTGAAGTGTGAAATGCGAAGTGTGAAGTGTGAAGTGCGAAGTGTGAAGTGAACAGTGCGAAGTTTTAAGTGAAGGGTGCGAAGGCCATATTGCGAAGTGTGAAGAGGAAAATTCCAGAATACTGCGTAGTGCGCAATGGGAAGTTTTAATTTCGAATTGTGAAATAGGAAATTCCAGGTGCTCCTGTGAAGTTCAATCTCGCATTTAAATTGAAAAATACAAACAGAAATTTACTCGGTACTTTGCCGATAGCTTCAATCATTGATTCCTGTATAAGTCGTATAAGTTCTTATATTGAACTTAAATAATAATATTTTATAAGCAAATGAGCCTTAAGCACTAAGTTGGATATAAATATTCTTTATTGAAATGGACTTATTTTGAATGCAAAGTGTGAAAGAATTACAGTTTCCTAGGGAACTTTGAAAACATTCAAAAATTTGAAGAAGGAACTAAATAATCAAAATTTTAAAAGACTCTCTTCCTTTACGATTTGATTTAAAGTTCAAAAACCCACATTTAAGTTACTGACACTTAAATTTAAAAAAAGTACGTTTTGAATTTCAACGTCTGTCGGCAAGACGCATCACTAAAATTCATGTGTTTCACATTCAAAATTTAATCTCACTAGCGCATGTTGCAAAATTAATTATATTTATACACTGACACTCTTGATATACCTCCATTACAAAATGAATAAATTTTTTTTTGCGAAACAGATTTGCTTTGAAGGACACTGCTGAAGTTTTGTTCCAAGCTACAAGCAACAGTTTATATTTATACTCGTTCTTGTATAATTGGCATAGTGTGTCCATGCTCGACATCCAAAGAACCCTTGAAACCTCCGTATCTCAATCGCCCAATTGCATTCGCCATTGTACAACAAGGTATGTTATATGGCTATGTGAATATGTTCCTTTAACATCAGTGTTCGAAATGTTGAAACTGGACTCTGACGGTCAGTACGTATATCAACTGAAAAATAAAACTAATTACGTTGGTAGGTAGGTATTGCCACTCAGGTGTGCACCATGTCAAAAAAAAACTCTACATATTATTTTGTACTGTGATTGAAAAGCATCGGAAATAAATTTCTATAACATACATCTGTAGTTTAAGCCCATCTGAGCATGTAAAAGATAAAATCATTCATGGTGAATGGTCTTTCAGTTTTATGTCAGGGATGTTATAAATATTTATTTTATAACAAAATGGAATCAACAGTTGAATATAAAAATTTCAAAAAACAGTATCAAATATTTAGCGAAACATGTGCCGACCGTTTGGACGACAATCGTTTCGCAAATCTTAATCCACAAGTATCAAAATAAATTTGAATCGTTTCGCAATTAGAGTTGTTTGTCAAATTGTCTTTTGGTCTTTATATTAACCAACAAATCGATAATTTTGCAATAGTTCTTACAGTTTTTATATCGCATATTTTAAATTGGCCACTTGTTGTTTTTCAAAATTTTTCTAACCGTTAATTCCCATTTTGTTTCATCGAATTTTGTAATTGGTTCATTTTGTCATCTTATCGTGTCCTTATATCTCGCCGTTTATGTAATTAGAAATTTGGCACTAGCGACTTTATTTGTAAACGCGGCTTTTTAATTAAAGGTGCTCTTTTCTTTCTTTTTGTAGGTAAAAAAGAATATCAAAACAATTTAAAATTAAAATAATAATATGAAAAATAATAAAATGCGAAACAACTTAAAGCGAAATAATAATAAGCGAAGTAATAAAATAAAAATATTGAAATGCACGATACAAATTGGTGAGACAAAATATGCGATATTATGATTTTGCGAAACAATATCATTATACCTAACTATCAAAAACACTGCGAAATAATGATATGAGCAGTTATAATTAGCGAGGTAATAAAATGCGAAATTTAATAGTGATATGCGAATTAATTATATTATAAGCGTAGTAATTCATCACGCATTTCAATGCGAAATAACAAAAAACGACATGAAAATTTAGGATATAAAATACGCGAAGTGATGATTTTTCGAAAAGATAATATAATAATTAAGTAAAATGAAATGCGAAATAATAAAAACCGAAATAATTAAATACTAAATTTATTAGTATTAGTATAAGATCAAGAATTTCGATATAAATTATGCGAAATGATGATTTTGCGAGAAAAGTGTTTTTTGAATAAGTTAACACAAATTTTACACTCAAACAATAAAAATTTAAACAACTTGGAGAACTACAGGGTGGGTCAAAAGTGAATTCCTAAATTAAAGTGATACTTTTATAGATTTAATTTTTTATTAATAATTTATTTTAGAATCACAAAGTATGATTTATGGAGAAATTTTTTTGGGCTTAGTATGAAATATAATGTCCCTCAAATGAGCACCAGCTTCATGCTCACAGAGACGGGCTCTTTCAGCGTTTTCATAATAACACTTCGTAGGACATTTGGGCTCAGCGCCTGTATTTCAGCACGAATGTTCTCCTTCAGCTGCGTGATAGTGGTGGGTTTATTTACGTACCTACACTTTACCCTTCAAACAACCCCACAGAAAAAAGTCTGGTGAATTCAAATCTGGAGAACATGGAGGCACATTTAAATGACGCCGATAAGCTCTTTGAGTTAAAATAATCGAGTGATTATTTTCAAAATAAAATTCAATTAGTTTGGTCCTCTCTAAAGCGCTGTAGTTCATTTTAGTAAATCTCCCAAGTTTGTTTTATAAGTACTTAAAAAAAGAAAAGAAACAAAATTAAAAACAGAAGAGTTATGATTTTTTCAAATTAGGAAGAAACTTTTGACCCACCCTGTACATGTAACAACCAATATATGACTTTATCTAATCCACCCAACAATACAACCATAATGATGTAAAAAAAAATTAAAAGAATTTAAAAAATCTTGAAATATAAATATCACTAAACCATCACTGGCTATAGACTATGCACCATTTGCAAATTGCAACATTCTGACCTAAACTGCGTCCCTCCAATGCCAAATCCCGTATCACCCGAACTTCATTTTAAATCTTATGACATGACTAGCGACAAACTCAATATGTAGGTACCCCATATAATATTTGAGCACTGCAGTCTAGCTCAGTTCACATGCAGGATGAAGTCTGATGTCGTCCTCGTCTATGGTGCAACTCTGACAGCAAGTAGATTTAGACAGATGTAGCAACACAAGCAGCAGCTGTCATCATATTGAAATTCAAGCCAACATTTCTCATCATAGGAATCTTTTATTTCACATACAAAACCCGTGCTGTGATGTTCTTCTTTATGTATAAATGCCTCCCGTCTATGATAGGGTTTGAGGGTAAAATATGATAAAATGCATGCCACCCACACGACGAAGACACGCCACGTCGTCGTCGTCGTTCTCTTCGTCATTGGATTAAAATCTTCCTCTCGCTATGAAGTATATACGAACTCAAGCCCAAGGACATCATTCAACCTGGTTATATGTACATATATTTTGCCGTATATTTTAGATGCAGGCCTGCGATTGCACGCTACACGGAAAAAGTTTTTTGGAACTTTTATAACCTTCAGTCCCAAAAGGCTCTGTGTTTTGTTTTGACTAAATCTAAACTATACGTTTGGGGCCATAAGAGGAAGGTATAGATTTAATCGATTAGTTTTAGTTTTGAGTTGAAGTTTTTAACCTCATAATTATTCATGGTATATATTGTATGGTTCTGTGCTGCTTGTAAAGATATATAATAACGAATCGATTAGCAAGCTCTTGTTTTTATTTTATACCTTCCTCTAGATACGAAAAAGTTCAAGCAGGTATAGCAATAAATTATTTGGCCCAACATGAACAGAACAGATCTTTTGGATATGTAGATTTTGTCGGTACCATCATCAATTTGTTGAAACTCGGTTTATAAAATATGTACATAGCTTAAGGAGCAGTAAGGTAAAATTAAAACTTTTAACTTTTGTATATTAAGGCTACACCTTACCTATACCTTACAAAAAAAAAAATCCATGGGATAAGTCTTATAGATCAATTAAACAAATTACACTATTTTAATTTGAACTCCCAAAACAAAATTAAATTAAAAATTGTAAATGCAAATTAACAAAACACGAAACTCATTCTTAAAGTTAAAGTTTAATTTTCTTCTTTGTAAGTCTTGTCCGATTAAGGCACGTTTCAAACATATGTACTTAGTATACGAATTTTTTCCGGCTGATCGGTTAGTTTGGCGAAGGTTCCCAGGTTTAAGTCGGTACGTGAGGAAGCTCACGTACATCATTTACAATACCAACGATCCGTTAAGCGGTTCACACGTATGTGTAGCATGGACCAGCGTTGCAGGAAATAATTTTTTGTAAGTGCCAACGCTTCCAGCAAAGAGTGCCATTTTAAGCAACTACTATTTGATTTTAGTATATTAAAATGAAATTGCAATATTAAATTTTTTTAGTGCCACATTGCCATTTAAATGAAAAAGTGCCAAAATTGCACGATTGGGCTACATCAGCAACGCTGGCATGGACCTTACATATTTCATTTTGTTTTTACAGGAAGAGTTCCAAATTCTTTCAAGATATTGCGACTTCAAAATTAAATTCGAAAAAAATGACAATTCTCAAAAAGTAAGAGGAGAGTTGGTAGGAATCTGATTTCAGCCAACAACACATTTAATCAAGAGGTAAGTTATAATAACGGCAGGAATGCACTTTATATTTCTAATATAACAACAAGGTTTAACTTTACTGGTATACTAATGCACCGCGAAAAGGAACCTGAACCTATTAAAGTTACTACAAACTATATTCAGACGGTTTTACCCTCTGATCTTCCAATTCGAAAACAAGAAAATCATGAGTCGATAATTTTCGAATTTTTAAATTTCTTACGTCTTCTTGATTTATTTTCTGTTACGACTTAGTGTGAACTATAAAGGTGACGAAATAAATTAAATTTGAGTAAATTTATTCGTCGAATTTTGTTCATCATGCATTGTTATATCGGTGGCAGGCTTATAAAATAATGAATTCTTTTGTGGATTGACTTCACTTTGCTACTTCAAGATTTATATTATGCAATCACAATTCACTTGAATCAAAAAGATTGCAATCATTTGTTTTCCCATTTATTTTACAGGAATCAATTGAATGCAATCTTTTGGGAATTTATTCATTCTTTTGCATTATTGCATTCTTTTACATTCTTTGCATTCATTTGCATTCTTTACATTGCCATTTCCCCGTGGAAACTGCAGAAAAAGTTTAATGGGGTCAGAGTACGTAGGAATTTTGGAGGGAAATGGCAATGCAAAGAATGTAAAAGAATGCATAGAATTCATAAATTGCCAAAAGATTGCATTCAATTCTTTGCTGTAAAATGAATGGAAAACAAAATGATTGCAATATTTTTGATTTAAGTGAATGCTGATTGCATAATATGAAGTCTTAAGTCTCAAAGTGAAATTAATGAATGAAATCGTTTTATTGAAGTCATTAACGATTGCATTCACAAAAGATTACATTCTTTTAGAAGCCTTCGGTTTGTCGATCGGTATTTTTTTTTATTTATAATTTATATAATTTATATCTAGGGATTCACTAAAAAACATTAAGTTCAAAATTGTAAATTCAAAACCTATCAGTTAGCCATGTAGATAGAATTGATGGACCTAAATAATAATGTCAGTTTTACTTAAAATCCTAGAGGTCGATTTTTATATTAATCCAAATCTTGTCCTAGAATCAGATACCATTGTAAAGTGTATAATGCAAGTTTTAACATATTTCCTTTAACCAACAAACTTTTACAATCCTAGAAAGACAAATATTTATACTAAGAAGAAGAATTTGAGTTTCCTTATTAAAACAAAAAACTTTTTTAAACCTGACAGCGAAAGACAGACGTGGGTTGTCATAGTTTTACCTACTTAAAACTTGTCTGTTGGAAAGTCTTGAAAATAATTCTAAGGTATAAGTTCCAGTACTAGTATCTACCTATAAAATGTCAATAAATCAAACATCCAATGTTACAAATTGTATTGCTATATAGATTTCAATAGAAAGGAGATCATAAAATGAAAATTCCTTCATTTCCATTAACACCTCAGCAACAACAGTAAGCTATACGATACGAAAGATAAAAAACTTTCATTTCTGGTTAAACAAATTCTTTAAAAAGAAAAACAGTATTATGTGGTCTTTTAACTTGCTGCCGCGCGTTTTAGGAATTTCTTATAGATACCTACATTTATACATATAACTTTTGTGATTGTAGATAAGTCAGATAAATTGAGTTTGCCGTTTGGTTTGCTTGAGGAGGCTGGCATTTGTTCAAAAACTGGGATTAGTATAGCTAAAAGTTTAATAAATTTTGTTGGTGTTCCACTTGAAATATTATGCCGTGGCCTAGGGTGTATAGAAATCGATTGAATATAATATACGGTATTGGCTTGTGGAAAAGTTATGCCAAAGTAGTTAATCTCATATTTTTAGCTGATAAAATGATTATTATTGACTATTGTGATTGATGAGGTGTTAAAGTTCGAAGGTTTTCGGTTAGTAATATATATTTCAGAATATTATCCTTGAACAATTGATGACAAAGAAAATCAATAAATTTAAAAAAAATGCAAATGCTATAACACCAGGTTAACAGTATATATGGGTTATTCATCACTTTTTAATGGATTAACCGGGGACATTTTGGAATGTACAATGTAAGCCATCAAACCACACTCAGCGTATAAGGTGTTTTATTAGAAAAGGGAATAAGTCCCAAAATAAAATAACGAATTACAGGCCAATCTTCATTAAGTTTTCATGTATTCCCAAACTTTTTGAATCTAGGTCAAATCAAAAGACTATACAAAAACAGGAATAAGAAAGAAAGGCTTCTAAGTAGAAACGATATCTAAATACAAGTCATGCAACAGTTGATGTCGTCAAAAAAAAAGTTGCTTCAATGCGTTCGTCAATAAAATAATTAATAAAAGCAAGCGTTCAGGAGCAGGGCCCCATTATGTACCAAGATAGTGGCATAAAGTAAAACAATTACCTATAAAACACTCCCCTTAAGGGAAACTTGCTTAATATATTTTCAGTTAAATTTTATCGGTCGTATTTATTAACGTTGTCTTGCTTAAAACAGTCGTCCAAGATATAGATAAACATTTTTATTTGATTTTTAAGAGCTATATATATCTTAAACAACGGACTCGGTTGTCTAAACTTTGGATAATGTATAACATTTTATGTAATAAAATAAAGTATTTTTCTAACTATTTCGAACTATTTTGATGAAAAATGAAAAAAAAAAAATATTTTATTAAATTTTTTTCTAGACAACTCCAAAAGATAAATTCAATTTTTTCTAGTTTAAATTTCAAGTTATTTTTAAATCCGCTTAGGTGAAACTTTTTTTTTACTTATCCGAACTCCGCTTAAGTGAAATTTTGTTTCACTTAAGCAGGGTTCGTTTAAGTGAAAACCCCGCTTAAGTGAAAGAAAGACTGTGACATTTAGCCTTTTCTCTTCAGCGTTCTGTATTTGTATGAGATGAACTTTTTAAAGACCAAAAAAGCCAAACTGAATCACCTCCACCTAAACTTACTATATTATTGACCCACAACAGTATTACTATCGTTCGTGATTCTGTACTTTCTTCTTCGAAACCAAAAATTGCATTGACAACGAGAAACAACAATTGTCTCAAAACACACATAACCCAATTGTATGTAATGAAGACTTAAATAAAAAACAAAAATCCATTTGTTCTTTTTTATTATTTATATAAACGTGAATATGCTTTAAATTTTATAATAAATAAAACTCTCTTGAAATCGAATGCAATTAATTAAATTGGGCATAATTGATTCAAAAGCCATTAAGCCATATTTTTGTTGTTTCATTTAGCATAAAGTCTATTTTGTATTTTTTTATTTTCATTTTATTCTCAATAATTAAATTCAACAAAACATAAAAAATAATTGCTTAAACCCCATGATAAATAAATACCATGTAATGCATCATTAAATAAACAATAATTTATTATTTGTCGTTTTTTTTTTGTTTAACTTGCAAAGGTATATATAATTTCCAATGCAATTGAACACTCGGTTTTTACAATTTTACACCAATCCAAATTATACCACTGAGGCAGCCGTTGCATTTTAATTAACCCAAAATTAATTTTAAGTTGAGAGATAATACAATTTAACTGTGCGTTCACTTCCGTTTGAATATTAGATGTGTATTATTATGTATCTATACTAAAATGTTTAATCTGCATCAGCAGTGTAACGTGGTACACATGTGTTGAAATTCATTAATAATATTCATGTTTTATTCCCAGAAGTAATGTCATTCATTAATATATTAATCCTACACATGCACTTTTTCTGATGTTTAGCCCTAGTTAAAATATTTAAATAATTTTCATAAATTTAAAAAATAATTTATCTCTCTCGTAAAAACAATTAGATATTCGTTTTGGTCCAAACCTTTCAGTTCCAGCCTATGCCTGTATTTTCAACAGAAAAGTTGTCATATACCTTCTATACATTTTGAGTACTTATATAATTCATTGTAACTGGCTTTCCTAAATACAAAACTACAAATTTTAATATAGCTGAATTTCACCTTACCTATTGTCACATTATATGAATTGAATTAAAATAAATTTTGCCTGTTGAGAATAATTCGACGAAAACTATTTTGGTTATTTTCCTTTTGAAAGAAATGAGAAATTCTGTTTGATGTGCAAACATTTATGTCCGCGGTCGGGTAAAATAAAAATGTGATCCTTACATGTATTATGTTTCGTGTAATGTGTTACGTGTCAAACGTGCACGTTACGATACGGTTACATTGTGTCCTATTTTGTGATGGTTCAAAAACAAAAAAAAAATCGACTGTGGGACGAACATTATAATCGTGATACTCGCCTCCCCAGCATTTTGAAACTTGAAGAAAAAAAGTTTAAATGAATCAGAAAACAGTTTTTTTTCAAAAAGAAATAAAGGCATTATTAATCAAAGATAAAGAATTTTGTTTCCCGCAAAATGATATTGTTTCCCCGAAGGAAGAAAATGCATGCAGTCTATATCTCTGGCAGCTGGACTTTCAACATGGTCCTTCAAGCTGGATGTTTGGAGCATTTTGACCCTTACCAATAACTAACCGCTAAACACTAGTTTAAAAAAACGACAGTTTAAACTTTAAAGACCAATTAACTTGAGTGTTCTCTAGTTTTATCAAAAAACCCGGTACGCAGTTTTCTTACAGTCTAAAGTTTAATCAAAATCTTTAAAGCCGTTTTAGAATTTAGCCTTGGATGGTAAGTATGCCTTGCCTATCGCCAATTTAGATTTTAAATTTCTTACAACGTTCCCCATTACATGTGTTGACTTATCGTATGTTGCGTCGATTATAGAAATTCATCTGACATACTAGGTGTGTTTTATTCATTGCTGCATAGCAAGCGCAGCACAAGTCTGAATAAAAAGATTACTCACTCTATACGTTAATTTCAATAATTGAAAGCTCTATCGCCAGCACAGCCATCTTTTTTTTACTGACTTCTTTTTCGCCATCAATCAAATTGTTATTTTTGCCAAGGGAAATTTTGCTGCACTGGCTATGCAGCAATGGATAAAACACATCTTACTATTATACCTATATTCTTGTGCAAAGTAAGGCAAATTAATCCGCTATTAACATAAACTATATCGATGACTTCTTCTTGTATGGAACATCTCCCTTCTCATTAAAAATTGCAATCATCTAAAAGCAGTAAAACACTCTGACTTAAATTCATACGTGCAATATTTAAATCCTGCACAATCCTGCATTGTTATAATTCAAGTTGATGGTTGGATTCATTAAGTTCAGATATATTCCATAGAAAATTTTTGAGTGCATGTGAAAAAAAATAATAACAAGATTAGTCAACTGTTTATTCTAGAACAAACATCAGTTTTGGTGGCCCTTAGCCGGTCGAAAGATTTTGTGAATCAATAAATAATCCTCTTTAGTAGAACTTGCTTGGTTTATTTCAGAGGTATGCATACAGAATTTTTATCAACGACTGTACCTCAGATAACTTAATAATCGGAAATACAAATCGAACTCCTTCGTCCATAGCTATACAAACGTATATAAATTCATCGGGATAATAATTAAAACACAAAGATTTAAAGTGGAAAATATTCAAAAACCTGCACTGTCTTATTCTTTCACATAACCCTCGCTGTTGAGCTCTTGTACAAGATTAAATCATTCATTATACATTTTATTATAATAAATTATTTTTCATTATGTTTTTATGTTTAATTTAAATACAACGTTACGAAAACATCTACTGCTTGGTCTCAATACTCATGCACTTCGATATCAAGACATTCACTAGTAGAGTTGATAATTCCAGTATTATATCTACTAAATAAAATTTATAAGTATAAGAATAAAATTTGGTGATATTCACCTATTTCAACAGTAAACGTGTATTGTAAACTTGTTGCTTTCTTTTACGTTGCAAAACTTTCACATAAACTTCAAGTGGCCACCCACATTATGTCAACGGCGAATGTCGGTTTATAAAAGAAATATACGTCACTCATCAAATGCAGGTAGGGCTGCATATGACAGGAGCGTGAGGCGAATTTTGTCTTCACTTAAACTTACATAGTGTTTACAGTTACGTCAAAATGTTATTTTATCATGACGCAGAATAGTTGCAACTATGTTACTATACATCTGAGATTGAATACATTCAAAAGCCTTGTTTCCTTCAAGTGGTTTCTAGAGTTTTGCTTATATGTACGTTCGCGGAAATAATAGAATTTCCGAGGACTTTACTTTTCTACTGTGGTCTAGCGGAAGATCCGCCATCCGTGCATGTGCATTTTGAAAAGCTTTAAGTTACAATGCAATTGTTCCGTGACGGCGGGCGGCGGTGGCGGATAAGAGTGCCATATACATAAGTATATTTATTATTACGCCTTATTGTATAAAGTGTTATACGATGAAACCGACAACGACGACTGACAAGTCTGAAAAGAGTGTAAATAAAAATCACTTTAGATGTTGGCAGCGATAGTCAATAAAGTGTTTCGTTTGAACATAATATGTATATTTTAAAGCTGTATATATGAGAGCTCTTTTGGGTCCTTTCGGTCCTCCTACATACATCTAAAAGGAAACCGTAAAATGCATTATGGTTTATACATAAATCATATACACAATAGTAATAGGAAGGTTTTTAATTGAAATGTGGCAGGATGGTAGTAAAAAAAATGCCTGTTTGAGAGTTTTAATAAACTCGAATGGTTGTTTTAAGTGTTAAATTTCTATAAGGAAAATTACAATTGCTCCCATTAAAAATGTCGTAAATTTTAATCGTAAGTATGTAACGAAGTTTGCTTTTGCTACTACTTGCTATATAGTTATTAAAATCGTAAATACAAATTTATACCATCATATGGAGGATAATGAACTATAAACAAGTTTTAAAAACTAAATTACATAAAATATTTTGATGAATATGGCATGCATGGAGCGTATAAAGTCAACGAATGACCCAAGGTGGGTGGGTAGACAGACTTTAGTATGTAGACTTTTTGAACTACATATAAATATTGGCATAATATGTTAAAAATTGCATAATGCATATATACCGACCGATATCTGTAGGGGAGCCCTTTGAGCACGCAGCAAAAGGTATATTTATATGCATAGTCTATAAACAGGTAGGGATATTTTTCATAAAATTCAACAACCCGCTAGGGCTAGTAGGGAATTCCTATAAGGGATAGAAAAAAATCGTACGGAAGGAGGGTTCATATCCGCCGTTAAATAAATGGACAATTAAAAAAAAAAAAAATAAAAAAAAAAAAAAACTATGAGTCCCGGGACTCACGGTTAAGATGTGTAAACATCAATGTTCGTTCAATTGCCGAACCCAATTACAACTTAATATTATGTAACACGTAACTTATTACGCGTAAGGCTGATATTTTCAGTTTATTCTACCGCACGCCGCCGATAGACAGTGGCGTAGCGTTGGTTTTTCCCGCCCGGGGCAGAGTGAGTCATTTTTTGCCGCCCCTAGCAATTTTTTTTCTGATCCCTTTATATTTTTTTTGTTGTTTAAAAAAAATTAACCTGCAGGTTGAGAATTGTGAATAAAATTTGGCACACTCTTGCCGATTGACCTATCTTCAAGTAGAAAAAGGCGCGCAATTAACCGAGCAATAACTCCAGCAATCGTCAGTTTCTTCTGAATTGCTAAATTTATTGATTAGGCATCTACACCGAAAAAAACATATTAAAAACCACCGCAAAAAATTTTTCAGTAATAAAAGTTAGCGTATATGAGCCAACTCACATCGAATCAGTCAAAACAAACCAATTGTTTTTCGTAGTCTCACTCTCACTCTCACAACTCATATAGCAGGATTCGAACCGCAGTACTAAAATTTCGGAACAGAATTGTAAAAAAAGTATAGTCAATAGAAAATTTCCCGAGTGGGTTTTTAAATTAAGAAAAATTTCAAGTTTAAAAAAAAAATATATTTTAAAACACATCAAAAAAATTGTATTCATTTCAGAAGAGAATAGAATTTCATGGCCAGTTGTACAATAGTGGTTAAGTCTCGGTTCAAGATTTTAATTCACCGATTTCGGCGGATTAACTAACGTTCAACGCTGGTTCAAGTATGTAATTGGTTATTATCACATACTTGAACAGTAAACCATTGTTGAAACTCAAATAATCCGCCGAAATCGGTAGGTAAAAATTGCTGAACCACGGTTTAAATATTTGTACAACTGACCCTTAGAGTCTGAGTTAGTTGTAAAATAAAATAACCCAGTGCTGTCATTTAATTTTATATTTTAGTTTGGCCACTCTGGCAAATTCCCTCCGAAAATTTTAGAAATTTGCCGCCCCAAAAATGGATCCAAATGACAAACAAAAATTTAAAACAGAACATACAAAAAACTTTTACACTAACCTATGTATGTTTTGATTAATATTTTGAAAAATTACCGCCCCTAGCAAATTATACCTACCGGATACATTTAGAATTTGCCGCTTAAACTATGGTGAACCGATTAACAAAAAATTCACTATTATTTTTAGATAGATCTTAACTTTTCATATGCAGTTGGGCTCATCAGTAAGATGCTGCCGTATACCTTTCTAAGACGCAGTGATATTAGTTGATTGTGATAGCAAATAATTTATTAATTTGTATAAACAGTTAAAAAATTAAAATATCTAATAAATATGATTTTTATTATTAAGCAACAGTTTATTTTTTTTTCGAATAATAGTATATATACTAATTTAATAAAAAGGTAATAAACCTGTTTATTATAATAATAAATGTTTTTATTAATACAAGCAACCGTTTATTATTTTCGTTTACTAAAATTAATAAAACCTTTTATTAAATCAATAAATGAGTTTGTTACGACAGTGAATAGCCATTTATTGAAATTAATTAACCCATTTATTGAAATTAATTGACCCGTTTATTAAAATTAATAAACCCGTTTATTAAATTTAATAAATTTGAATATTTAAATACTATTTTCTAAGAGAAAAGGAGTTTTTACATTTTTCTCAATTATGCTAAAAAGAATTAACATGTTTTTCAAGGTTCGACTAGAAATTAATAAAAAGCATTTTTGAATAATAAAACACATTATAATAGTAACTAAATACTTACGAAAACTACGAAAATTTAAAAACAATTTGAATACATATTTTTTTAACTTTTTTTTCAATATTTTAAGTTTTAAAATATTTTTTTTTTAAAACTGTTCGTTAAAACAATTATATTTAAAACTAAAATAGAGGAATGAATTTCTGGCTTTGAAGAAAGCTATTCCATGATTTTTTAAGTGATGTCGTTATATGTTAATGTTTTTCTATTCAATTTATGTAAGTTAGTGTTTTGGAAAATTGCCCTTCCCACATAAACTAAGGGAAATATGGTACTATTTCCCCTAGTTCCTTTCCCGGACAAATTTTTTCTTCATGCCCAAGAATCATTTCCTAAAGTGTTATTCATTAGGAAACACCCTGTATAATGTTACTGTAAAACCTTGATTTTGTCATTAACCTAGGTTTGACTGATAAAACAAAGGATTCAGCAGCAAAAAGTCACAAAAGTCCAAAGTTCCTGTTTAGTTATCTATAGATATTCATATATTTGTAATAGACATATGGACCTTTATGACGGTAGAAATATTGTATTGTATAAATAGTTTGAGATCAAAATGGATGGCGACGCTGTGTCGCGTTGAACCTTGTCATATAACAGTAAATGATCTCGCAGATTGTGTTTTATGACTCACATCTGTTAGTATTATGTTATGAACAAAGGATGCGTCGTACTGCATCGTCGTTATCCATTTTACAACTCTTATTGTTAGTTTAGAATTTAGGAAACTAAAGATAAGATAGGTTAAGCAAAAGTATATGTATGTATTTGTAACTAGGTATAGAAATTGTAATGTAGAAATAGTTTAAGAAAAATAAATGAGTTCATTTTTAGTCTCTAAAGAAAGAGGACGTCTTTTTTTGCCTTCTTTCGGCTCTTGTAAATGGGTGTTTGAGATTCTTCAGTTCCCATATTTACCTGTAACCTGAAATGTCAAAAATTGACATCTTAATCATTACGATTCTTCATTACATGTACTTTAAAAAACGATAAAACTTAACAACAATTTGGTTGGTAAAATAAGCTATGCAGAAGACATGGTCGAAGCAATTACTTAAAATGTATCTAAAATTGATACTGTAAACTTTTTTCTTTGGATTTTATGAATTTTTTGTCGATTTCTTTTTATTGACTTTTATTACAGTGGTGCGGTGCAATGGCATGGATGGCGCCCAATAACATTTTCGTTGTTATGAGCACGCAACTTCTATACACACACCATCACCATCATCACAACAAAGTGAGCAAAAGAGTCAAGGAAAAATAATGTTAATGCAAAAATTTTGGAAAATATGTTTTCAATTTCTCTTGCCCGAAGAAATGACTAAGCCATTACAAAAACTCCATATTCCATCCCCATGAGCCCATGACAACACAACCTTTCTTTCCTTTATACTACAAATATAGTATAGTTAAATTATCAGGGGTGTTTTACAAAAAGCAAAGCGTTTTGGCTTTTGGAATCAAAGTTCCTAACATAGACAAAGAGAAAGCGAGTATTATAAATTACGTTGTTTTCTTATCTTTGTTGCGTTCGGAAACATAAGACGAAAATTTATTATCATTAGTTTTGAATGTCACATTCTATAGAGGAAGGAGTAAGGACCAAGATAAAATGAAAGATTTAATGGAAATTCCCATATATACCCATGCCCACGCTCAGACTCACGAACCCAAACCTGCAGTGCGGGTGTTTACTTTAAGGTATAGGTACATGTATGGGCGCAGATTGAAATAAACAGAAGCACCCTTGAGCCAGGACTCTTCATCCTTGGTCTATATGGGTCTTGGTCGGATGGTGACTGTACATTATATTCGGTGTATATACGGTGTGTAAAGTGTATATGGATTATAACCAATTTATGCTTAAAGCATAATTTTGTGCTTTCAAAATCTTAGCAAGGATATTGTAATCCGATAAGGGATTCGAATATTCTGTTTGTGGTTTTCTAAGGCGCTAAGTAATGCTATAAGAATTCCTTGTTCACCTTTAGCTAATGGATTTGTTTGAATTTAATCCGTTTAACGGGAATACAAAACTGATTTGGTTTATTAAAGCACGCAACAAAATTTAAACTTTATAGTTTGCGATGTTTTAATATAAGTTGACACGTATGTATATAATCACGTTTTAACAGCAGGTACATGACATTTTCTTAAGCACGTCACTGCTATTCAATACATTTTTTTTTAAGTGTGGTAGAAATTAAAAGCCATTTATATGTAACATATCGTAGATATATTCAATAAATTAATTGAAAATAAATCAAATACAAAAATAAAATAAATAACATTTCAGTTCTTTATGTTTCAAAGATCACATTATATCTAGAAGCAAGTCATATACATACATATACAATTTCATTTTAGACTCCTTCCAAATCAGAAACTTAAATCTATAACAGCCGTTTAAATTAAAAAAATAAAATTAGTTTAAGACTTCAAAAAATTACAATTATTTTGTTTTATATAAACCGTCACAAAATCTAAATGAAGCATATTTTACTAATGCTTCTGGAGGATTAAAATTTTGATCATTGAATAAAATTTCCCTTGCAGCTAAAATGTTGTGAACAATTGTTTTTTCCAATTTATTTTTTTTTTTTTTTCATTTTATATATGTATTTTTCAAATCGAAAAATTTACGTTCCGCAGCAGCACTGCTATGCGTTCAGCAACAAAGCTCCAACAAACATATATGAAGAAATGTTTTCAAACAATCAAACGCCATTGTGAAACAATGTCATCAGTTTTAAAAATTTGGAGTAAGTGATTTTCTCCAATTCCATCAATGACGTTTTTTGGATTTAAATATTTTAATAATTTTAATTTATCGCTTGAAAAGTTAAATCTTTCTCCAATTTGAAAACATAATTCGACATAATAGGTCCTCATCTTTTTTCTTAATTCCATTAGTTTTTCATAGGTTTTCATGAACACCAAAAAGTGGTAGAAATACCACTTAAGTGGTAGAAGTCCCAACACTGGTGTGGGAGTCTAGAAAATTTATAGTTAAGGTATAATTTTTGGAGAATTATATATATAGATACATTTCATCTAACGTTATCTTAACTTTTTATCATCACTTTTTAACTTTTAAGTTAAAATCGAAAAAGGTTTGACAGAATAGGCTAACATGTAACAATGGGTGGTGCTTAATGCAAACAAAATATCTTTTCTCTAATATATTGGTGCGCAAACGACAATAAAATTTGTATTATTTTTAAAGGAGTTGCAACTTTATGTCTCAAAATATAATGTATAGCAAAATAATAACAGCACAACATAATTTGAAAGACAACTTGTTTTGCTTACCTTTCTTAACCTTAGTATTAAAATTATCTCAGAAAAATAAAATAAAGTCGAAAATAGTGGATCTTATCAAGAAAATTAGAAACTCAGAAAGGCCCACGTAAGCCGTATAGTTACGTACAAAATTTAAAATGTAAAAAACTATGATCTTAAAGAAAAATCTGGTAAATATTAACCATTTTTTACATTTTTGAAAAAAGTTCCTATATAAATAAATCACCCAATTACTACAATTACATGTTTTTGAAATAGTTTTGAACATTATAACATTGTCCTGAAAAACGATATAGTTTGAATACCTCAATACAGACGGTTATATTCACAATTAAATGAAAAAGAAAGGGCTTAAATGAGTACACTGTGGTTAACCAGCGATAACCTTCGATGACGTCAATATCTTAGAAGAAATTAGACTAGTGACTGATATATTTCCATTTTCCAAAAACTTTCAAAAAACTTCGACATAATATGATGCCATCACCGATTAATGAAAGTCCAAACAGTTCACTTCCATTGGTATACGCGAGTCAAACTGCAGTAAAAGAACAATTTTTAGAACGATCTGAGTCCTGATATCAAAGATAAGGTGATCTAAAGGTGATTTTAAAACCCAACATCCAATCTTATAAAACAACAATGTATATGTACTCACGTTAGAAATAATACTTTTTTGGTGTGATATGACAATCATTATGTTTATGGATTGCATAGAGATCTCTAAAATGTCAGCACTTTTAGCTAAAGTTGACTACGGAGAAACATTTTCGGGGTATAGCTTGGTTTTTGAATAAATGATTTTAAAGCTTTTAATTTTTCGTTTTTTTTTTCAAAATTTTAAGTTTAAAAATCATTTATTCAAAAATTAACATAAAAATAACTTAATTTAAAAACATACTTAATGAATGAAAATAGAGTGGGCCAATATCTTAAAATCATTTTCATATAATGCACCAACAATAAACAAAAATTAATTCTTTTATCATAAAACGCACAATTTTTTAACTAATCCGCCCCACTATACATAGAAAAATCCAACCCTTAACTCTTCAAATTGGTTTATTTCGAAAATGGTTATATTTATGAAAAAAAGTATTTTAATATTTTTGATTGAAAATTTTGTAGGCTATAAATTAGTACGTGACATTTTTTCTGTACAACGAATCATTTCGGAGTTATTCTTGAAAAATCATTTGGGAGGCCCGTAAAATTGTTATGTGGCACTCATATTGATGGGGACGTTTGACGGCTTCTTAAGAATGTCATAAGGAGGCTATATACCAAAATCCAGCTTTCCGGCCATTTTTTCCGAGTCAAAAGCTTTATTGACTGAACTATAATACCGCGACCAAATAAAACATCTCGAAGAGCTGATGGTTCGATAGTTCGCATTGATTGGTTCAATGGAAAAATCGAAAGGATTAGACTGACTTCTAATTAAGCGTCATTCCCGCATTTAATTAATTAATTTTGTTGGTCTCTTCTTTCGTCATCAATTGTTTCGTTTCTTAATAAACAACAACACTCATTTTGTACTTCATTTATGAACTTAAATCGGAAGATTGAATTTAAATTTAAAACTATGTACAATTGCTTCGGAAATATCGAATGGCAAATATCAGCTGTTTCTGTGGAAGGCGTTTTGATCAAAACGACTAGCGTTCAAGGATCGCAATACCAACTATTTAACTTTAAGACGTTTGTGACTCGTAAGTTAAATGTTACACAAAAAGTGACAATCGTCGTTCATGAAAAAAGCCTATGTAATGGTAATGGCTTTCAGAAAGGTGAGCACGATTCATTTGATTTATAAATAAGAGAAATGGTGGGTTTACTTCTTTTTTTGCTCATATAAAAACAAACTCTGAAAATTTCATCCATATCGTTAAAATTGTTTCCGAGAAATCTAGAAATAAGAAAAATGGGCATGGCTGGTGGGTGCATTTTTCTTAAACTAATATCAAAATTTTTTTGACGTTTCTAGGAATAAGCTCTTAAAATTTCATAAAAATCAAATTGGGCGTGGCTTTAATTGGATTGTTCTACCAATTTCTTATTTTTTTTCTCGCTCATAAGAAATTTTTTTGAAAATTCCACTCAAATGGTTAAAGATATGCTTCCGGTAAACAAAGTAATAAATAAGTTTTACTAAAACCATTTTCTAAATTTTTCTATGCCAGTAAGAAAGAACAAACTTTGAAAATTTTGTTCAATTTCTTTGAGTCGTTTCCGAGAAATATTACTATTTTCGAAATTTCCGAGAAACCAATAAAATAATGTTGGTCCCCTTTATTCCTGCCGATAACAAGCACACATGAATGGTTAGAAGCTTTAATTCATTAGGTCCTGGTTCTCCACAACCGTTCCTGATGTGTTGCGTGTTATTGGCAGGAATGAAGGAAACCTACAATTTTCTGCCGAATCAACGGTTAAGGTGAGAAGAGATAATCTTATAAAGGATTTGTGATTTGTTAAAAAATTTTCTGTATTTAGGAAATTACTGGGAAATCAAACCCAAGACATTTGGCTTAACAGTCCTACACACCTTATCAATATGCCACGAGCTACTTTCTCATAACCTTTTCTTTTACTTCGTCAATTTCATTATATTAATTGGTTGATACCTTAAGACAATATCAAAACTAAACTTAAAGAATGTACCTGAAATTACGGTTACCCATCCGTGCATTTTGTTTTGGAATTACGTATTTCTTTAAATCCAATACAGAATTATATCGACGAATAGCTAAATATTTAAATATCGATACCTTTTTATTAAAAAAAAATATTAAATACTTTGCTAAGAACTACTATAACAAAAAATAATGTAATTTGCATTAACCTACCATGTTCTATTTTTTCCTAGGAATCTAAGGACACCAAGTTTTAACATTAGAAATGTTTAAGCGGAGGCATACCTACTAACAATGTGAAAAAATCAACAGAATTTCAAAAAAGTGTAACGTCGAGTAGAGAAAGAGGGCGAAACGTCAGGGGAATAGACAAAATTATTGCGTTCATGCTATGTTCTTACCAAAGATACTGAATTATAAAGATTGGAATCCTCGGCTGTCATTCTGGTTTGCCTACAAGCTAAACAAAATGGTGGACAGTGGTGAATTCATATTTTTGCACTAGTGTTCATGTTTTAACGCACACTAGTGCAAAAATATGAATTCACCACTGCATAAATTGTTGTTGCAATTCACATCTATTCATCGACACAAGATGAAATTACAAAAACAACAATGTAAACAAATGGGGTTTGGGGGATGGAACGTACGAAAGATTCCAATCTTTATAATTCAGTATCTTATCTTTGGTTCTTACTGTTTTGAGGAAACAGAATACGAAGAAGATGATAAAACAGACACCAAAAAAAGGAGAAGTGTTCGTAGGCAGGGATGGCCACTAATTTTTCACATTTGCAAAGTAGTTTATGTAGTTAATGAAACAAATTGTAGCAAACTTAGTTTCAAATATCAAATGATATGTCAGTTGTAACTTTGAAGCTTGAATTTTGAGTTGAAATGTTCAACTTTTTATTCAAATTTTATTATTTCTCTAAATTTACTTTTTATGTACATATATGAAAACGTAACAATTTGTAGAAAATAAGACGCATAGTTTATTAAATTAACTACGCGTAGTTAATGATGTAGAAAATGTAGTGTAGTTAATTCGCCCACCCTGTTCGTAGGCTTTCCAAATTTGTATGTGAAGCCTAGTACGCTGCTGATGCGAAACGAAAATTTCCTGTGATCTCCAAACAGACAACGAAACGCTTGCGAAATCACAACGGAAAATATCCTTGGAGAGTTTCACTAATTCCAAAAACAAAATCAAACATAAACGCAAAAAATCAGAGAAACCCATGATGTAAGAAAATGATAAACAAAAAAAAAACACAAATAAAACTCAAATGTCATTTTTTCGCACACAATAAATAGTCTGTACAATTAATTCAGTGCGAAAAAGGAGCGGAGACTTCTCCAAATAATCTGCTACAATTATAAAAAAAACGAAAAGCAGAACGAAATTTTCCGTTTATGATTTCGTTGTGTCCTTTTTATATGGGATTTTTCGTTTCGCATCAGCAGCGTACTAGGCTTGAAGAAGAGCAAAATTTATTCGAAGTTTTAAATGCTTTTTTCATTTCTAATGTACCTCAACTATGCTGGAACGGCAAATCGGGTAAATTGTTTTTCCCAAAATTTGTCCACCAAAGTTTATATTTAAAAAAAAATAAATTAAAAACCATCAGTGGTGCAAATTCCATTAAAATTTCATGGTGTTTTTTTGGTGTGAAGTAAATTACAAACGTGTATCCTCGATTGTCATTCTTGATGGAATTATCACGTGTGTCAAATCTTGTTTCGCGCAAACGTCGCTCTTACTTGTCATTCAGGTTGGTAACATTATCCTGTCAAGGTCAATATTTTAACTTCCCTGAATTATTAATGCGTATGAATAACTTTTTTGATTTATATTCATGATGTAACATCTGTCTGCGAAGTTAATACATAATTCGATTAACAAGCCCATTACTATACCTATCATTACTATACCGCATACAACACATTAATGCTTCGGGAATTATAATATATACTTATATTCAGAAAATATGCAACAATTCTTTTTTTGCCTTATTATTGTGCCCTAACCTTTCAAATTCTGTGTTTTTATTTTTGTTGTTTTTTTTTTCATATAGGTATATCATTTTGTGTGCCTTGATACCTAAATGTAGGTAATAAATATTCCCTTCAAATAATTACAACGAAATCCATTAGGGACTGTTTGTACATGATGTGCATTTTTATGAGCCAAATATAAATGAAAAAGTATTTTATTTTTTTTTTTTTTGGTTTAAATAAACCAAATTGATATGCATGGTGCGTTGCTCAAACCTTCCTGGACTTTGACTTTTAGTACCTTTATCCTATGATATCTATTTGCAGGAAGTTTTTATGGGTAAAACACATACATAAAGTTGAAAGTCTTGTTTGTTTTTTTTTTTTTTTGTGGTACAAAAAAGTTTCTGGGATTTATAGTTTTAAATTTTAGGGAGTATTATAAAAAGACAGCCTTTTCCCATTGCAATATAACAAAAAAAAAAAAGGTTCGAAAACGAAGGCTCTGAGGAAGGAACATTTTTATTATTGATTAACATGGCTAACATGTTTTTTGTTTGGTTTTTATTGTAACTTGGTTGGGAAATAACAAATTGTAGCAGACGTGAGGAGTTGTAGCAGAAAAGTTTTTTTTTGTAGCAGAAGTAACTCAACTTCCGAAAGTAAATCGACCAGGATATACCCCTTTGTAATAATAAGGTCTTTTTAAATAAACAAGTATCTATACCTTTTAGTAAGGGGCCAGGACCAGGGAGGAGTAAGAATATCTGTACCTCAACGCAGCTTCTGAAAAAATGAACACTAACCGATATTCATTTACAAATCCAGCAAGTTTTTAAGGTATCCTTTTGTCAGAAAAATGTAATTTTTGTTTGAGCATAAGTTTCACTCTAATGGATTTCTATGAATTGGGTGCCAAATGAAAAAATCCTTTCTTTAGAAAATCGCGATTATAGCTACTTTTATGAATAAAATGATTACAAATTGTTTTGAAAGTGGCCAGTTTGATATCGATTTACTAACAGAAAGAAGCTTGCGTGCTTCAGAGAGGGATATCTGCAGTTATCATTAGATCCATTTTTATGTCGACAAGTGGTATAACAAAATTAGTTCATACTTTGGATAAAAAAATTTATTTATATTTTCGTCGAACAATGGGCACTCCCATTAATTCCATTTTTTTTATTACAAATTTTAAGTTCTTATAAAGGTCTCCGTCCTTACACCAGGGACATATTTCAGCGCTACTACATCAACTATACAATGAAGCAGAATAAAGGTAGAACTAGAATAGGCGGAAGCCAACGTAAGTGGTCGTACGAAACCGAGCGAAAACAAGAAATTCATATGACGCGCACATAATTGCGATTTGGAACTTTTCGTTTAGTTTTCGTTAACTTTCGCCGTCGGACGTGAGAGCGCTCACCGACCGCTCTTTCGTACGTGGACTGACAGCTAGCTTCAAAAATCAAAAAAATCACTTCCAACCACTCAAGTGCATTATGGGTGACTTATGAATTTGACGTTTTGGAAAGCAACTTTTCGTTCGCTTTTGACACTAGCTTCCGACAGCTACCGCCTATTCTAGTTCTACCTTAATAGTTGTATTATACCATTTTTGTTTCAAACATACACTGGTTTTTCAGTTGTGGTACCTACATCAATATAGCTATGGAGAATCAACTGGAAATATTGGAAAAATGTATGATTCTGTTTCACAGCTGTAGTACAAATAACTGTAAATTCTTGCTACATTCTTACACTAAAAATATTTGCTGTATATTTGCTAAATATTTGATAAAGTATATATTGGTTGCAATACAATTAATTGGATGGGCAATGAATGCTCCCAAGCGTTCAACCAAAAATTCAATAAAAATTTTTGGCATTCTGAATTTTTCAACAAAATGCTGTCCAAATGAAAATTAATACGTTGTAATCTAAACTATCTCGCACTAGCAAAAACCAAAAACAAATATAAATTTCAAATAAAATCACATCCACTGTATCAATGAGCTACATCATACAACAAGCTACACATCCACTACATCAACGTGCTGCATCATAAACACTTCCACTTGTAGTTATGGAACAGAAAAATGTAGTTGATGTAGTTGTAGAATGTTTCTGTAAGATGTAGTTGATGTAGTTGCTGTAGTAGCGGAGAAATAGGCCCTAGGCAATATTTCTTCGTGTGCTGATTGATAAAAATGTTTCTCTTTCACATAAGAGTGTTCCAAAATGTACACAAGATTTGAATTGGCCACAATTGGTGTTATTCAGCTCTTACAGTTAAGGGTTAAGCGCCAGTTTCACAATGAAACTGGGCCTAAAATAAGAACGCAAATTTCGATAAATTTCCATATACAAAATTCCCTCAATTTTAGCCAAGTTAAAATTAAGCTAAGCACTTAGCCGAGAGGTCCGCAGTTCCAGCAAAAAAATTTAATTTTCGTTTCATACTGTACAATGTACATCACTTATCTGTCAAAATTTAGTGTACAGTGTGAATTTATTCGGTACATTAAAGGCTCTCCCAAACCAACGCGAAACATTCGGAACGATGACGAAATTTTCGGCTGTAAATATATTTTACATGAGATTCACTTAATCAATTATTAAATGGTATGGCTCTCATTTACTGCACTGTATAAATATATTTTGACATAGCCGAAAGTTTCGTCGTCATTCCGAATGTTTCACGTTGGTGAAAATATAATATGGTGTGACAATAAAAATCGAATTGGAGAAATGTTTGGGAACAAAGCAATTGGTTTATCTCATTCAAAGAAAATAATCCATTTTTTTTAATTTCATTCACTTGAAATAGTGAGAATAAATTCTTTGAAAAACAGCTGTTTTATATTCTCCACAACTCTATTTTGTCAAAAAGACACACAGTCGAAAAGACACACAAACAGACAGACAGAATTGCGAGACACACTTTTTTCGACTTCGCAATCATCTTAATGTCAAGTTAGATTATCAATTCATAACTTAACATATGTATATATATTGCAAGTAAAACTGGCCATAATTTCTAAAAATTTCAAGCTTCTAGAACCTACCCTTTGAAGAGACCTTAGAGCATTTATTATATGGAGTGCTTGTACCTTTACCTATAATGCATTGTAATACGTGAAGCCGTGATAGGGGGAGCAGTTTCACTTTAAGTTCAGTGAAGTACTTAAGCTTCAACTGGCTCACAATTTTCTTATATTTATATGCATATATATATTATCTTTATATTACATCTCTTGGTAAATGAGACCTTATGAATTCACTGAAAGTTGAATAGCAGCGCCCCCTATGAAAGCTTCAATTTGGAATGGCACTCAGCACTCCATGTAATATATCCTCTGTAAGGAAGATACAAATCAAAAACAAATCGGTGTTTTAAGAATCATTCTGATAGAGATTTATGTATTCAACAGTAACAAAAAGTAAAAATTATTTAAATAAGTAAGCATAAATAAACATAAAATATATACTCTTCTCTGAACTTAAAAAAAATAAAAAATTTTATTTAAAATCTGAATTGAATTAGTAACTATTATTTTCCAAATTACTGGAATAAGTCAATTAATAGCATATATACTACAAATTTTTTTTTTAAGTTTTCAAAAACAAAACTGTCTGTTAGTTCTGAAAAAACTCACATAGAAAATTACCGTTGAACTTCGTCGGATGTAAGTGGAGCGTTTTCGAAGGAGAAAATTTCACCAATTGAATAGTTCTTTAATGATCTCTTCTTCGTGGAAGTTATCCGTCAATATGTTTGAAATTTTTGAAGTAAAACTTCTTTTGCGGCATGGGGGTAAAAAATTTTTCTATGGAGCTGTCAGTGACATGTCAAACCGACACACAAATTCCCGTCACGAATTACAAAATTCAGCGTCACGATTTTGCAACGGTTCTGAGTTTCAAATCGGCTGCTCTGAGTGGTAGGACTTGAAAAATACTTGCCCTGTTGTCGTGAAAGAAGTTTTACTTCTAGCGCGTGTACATAAGTACGCACACTCTTTTTTTTTCATTTGTAAGAACCCCTCATTTGTTAGGACAAATAAAATTGTATTAAACGTTTACCGTTTCTCATTCCAATTTGCAATTTGTTTTAATCAAATAGAGCAAAGAAAACGGGAATGACATTGGAAAAACTTGAGAGCTGGAATTGAAGTTGGAATTAAAATTTTTAAGGTGCGTATTCTTTCGGAATATAGTATATAAAAATTAACTCTTAAGATTCTGCTGAAATTTAAAAAATATGCATTTATTACTTAAATATTCCCAAAAAAGCCGAATATGCCTTTATATGCATTTATAGTAAAAATATGCAAAAATATGGTGTAACTATTAAGTGCCATTTTAAAGGAAATTTCCTGAAAAACTATCTTATTCGTTTTCTTCTAAGTTTATCGGAAACAAATTATGTATTTACATATAGAAATCCTAGCCCTGGTAATAACCAAAGAAAAACGAACGAGACTATAGAGAAATGCCAATTTATATAACAGATATAATAGTAAGTGTGAGGCCTGAGCACAAACGCGCTTCGCACGACTTAAAAAAAAAAGAGTGTGCGTACTTATGTACACGCGCTAGAAGTAAAACTTCTTTCACGATAACAGGGCAAGTATTTTTCAAGTCCTACCACTCAGAGCACCCGATTTGAAACTCAGAACCGTTGCAAAATCTTGACGCTGAATTTTGTAATTCGTGACGGGAATTTGTATGTCGGTTTGACATGTCACTGACAGCTCCATAGAAACATTTTTTACCCCCATTCCGCAAAAGAAGTTTTACTTCAACAACACCCAATGAGCGAGAGACACAATAGATTGCAGAATATTTCCATGCAAAACCAACAAACCTACAACTATACATAATTTATGCTTCCTCGCATTAAATCGACCAATGGCCGAAAATCCAACACAACAGAAAAAAATCCTCAGAAATAAAATTCTTCCCACAAAAAACCCTTACTCGAATTCACTAACCATCTTAACATATATATTACATGCACGAACCATTGCATTTAACGAAAATATAATATCGTGACGCTGAATTTTGTAATTCGTGACGGGAATTTGTATGTCGGTTTGACATGTCACTGACAGCTCCATAGAAAAATTTTTTACCCCCATGCCGCAAAAGAAGTTTAACTTCAAAAAAGTTGGGTTTCTGAAGTATGGCTGGCATAAACAGTGCTTTTAAAAAACAAAACCGCTATAAATTGGCATAGGAATAAAAAAAACAAGTGTTTTAAGAGTTCGGATTTTAATTTCCGGGTAATAAGTGCTTGGATTCTGTGTAAAAATCCGTGTTTTTGAAATGCACGTATACCTACAGAATCGTAAGCTTTACTAATAATCAGACTAGTAGGTACTAAAATATTTAATTTCTTAAAAAAAAACAAAAACAAGAACAAAACCAGTTGGTATAGGTACTCATTTAAGTGTATCATTCTGCAGTACTGTATTTGTGTTTTTAATTCTCATTTTAAATTTAATAAAACATGAATTAACACTTACAAAAAAAAACGAGAAATTGAACAGAGTATATAATTATCATTTAAATATGTGTGTATAATTTATTTATGTATATATGTGTTTGTCATTCATTCATATAAACTGTTCTTAAACAAAAAATAAACAACTTCAGGCCACCTAAACCACCCCATGAATTGATTCCAGTTTCGTGTTCAACTGTACAGTCTATCGTTAGCCTGGAATTCTATCGGGACTATTTTTATAAGCTGTATAGTCTTGTTGCTATGATATGTTATTATAATTTTGATTCATTGAACTATTTTATAAACTTTATAGAAAAGAGAAAAAAAACACGCCTAATATAATAATCGTTACCTATATGTATATTACTTAATTTATATGTATATATACATACGTAGCCGAAAAGTTTGTCAATTGCTTTGTGATCCCACAGTTGAACTCTACAGGCGGATCAAAAATGTCGCAATTGTGATTCATTAACCCAAATAAATTTCTTTCTATGGAAAGAAAGAAATCATGAAACAAAAATTATTAAAAAATAAAAAAAAACTTCAACTTTGTATTTTCCCCCATATTATGTAGGTACGTCTATTTCAGTTAATTTTGTTCACAGCAGAGCGCGAAGCTGTATACGGTTAAAAACAAATTTTTCATCTCAGAGCAACTTAATTTAAAAGACTTCCCTATCACACCAGCAGCGCATGAAAAGTGCTCTCACCTGAAAATAATGATGACATTTAATATTTTTTACCCCGCTTGTCTTAAAATGAATATCCTTCCTTACCACAATCACATACCACATCAATCAGTCCCCAGTTTCCAGATGGATGGAATTCATCCTATCTTATATATATTTTAGGAGACAAAAAAAAAAATAAATAAAACAAAAAAAGAATTCCCCAAAGAACGATTGTATCCTCCTCCGCGATTTCTTAAAATAATAATTTATTCCTCCAACACTCAAACTAAGTGCACTTTCAGATTTTGCGTTTATATATCCTTTTTTTTGAACTGACAGTGGTATGATGTTTTTCTTCTTTTTTTTTTGTGAAAATGAATTTTCCGGCCGCTTAGCTACAGCTTGGTGTTTTTGTACGAAAGTTCTGAGAAAATATTAAGAATATGATTTAAGCATTTTCTCCGTAACTATGATGGGGCAAAAAAGATTTTATTCATATATTGGAAATAAATTGAACTTCTTTATAACTTTTTTTCTTCTCAGGCAAAAAATATAAAACAAGACAAGTGGTTAGCTTCTGCTTTAATAAATTCTTAATTTAAAGAGATTTTGAAGGGTACAATTTCAATATGTTATCTTATCGAAAGAAGAAGATGATGGAAATGAATTATCTGGAAATAATAAGTTTTTTAAAGTTGTTTTATACATTTAAAGCTATCAGCTCTGATTAAGTTATGCATTTATGGAAGTTTTTTTTTCACATTTAGATATGTACTAGGAAATTTCAACTTGTTGAAGTCAAATTATAAATTAAGCAAACATCATTAATTTTGTTCTTTTATATCCTCTAAACTTTGATTACAATATTATTCATTGAACTTCTAGAAAAACTATTCAAATGAGTAAAATTGCTTTTACAAAAAACAAAATCAGCATCCCAAAATGTAAGTTACGCTGTGCCTCGGAGCAACTTCTTTTCTGAATTAAAAAAATAAAAATCCCTAATGCAAGGTTAGATACTTTGATTCAGAACGCATTAAAGACAGAACAGACATTTTTAACAAATTAAGATGTAAAATTTGATTTAAAACAAAAATTAAATAAGTATAGTTTTAATGATGAAAAATCCACAAAATAAAAACCGGTATATATCAAATCTGCTTAAAAATTAAATAAGTATAGTTTTAATGATGAAAAATCCACAAAATAAAAACCGGTATATATCAAATCTGCTTAATACTACAAAAAAAGTTCTCATTAAAATTTTTACTAAGAAAGTTTTCACTTTAGCGAACTTCAAAAAAGAATTTCAGTTATATCGGATAACTGATAAAAATTTTGTTTTTATAAGTGAACAGAATACATGTACCTACACTGAAATAAATATTCATCTATAGAAAACTATCCGATTGAGATATAGCTTGCACAGTAAATTCCTCATGATCTGTAATTTATACAATATGTTTGTTATGAAGTAAAATGTGCTAGTAAAAAAAAAATTCTGAAGTATTCCGACAGATGGCTTACATGCAAAAATCTAAACATCTAAAAATTGCACAATAAATTCCTCATGAGCTGTAATTTACGCAATATATTTGCTATGAAGTAAAAGTGCAAGTAAAAAAAAATGTGTAAGTATTCCGACAAAAATCTAAAAATTACCAAAAACTCAAAAAACAGCATTCTAATTACTGAGCTGAAACTTACACGATATTCGTCTGCGCCCTGCGTGACCTGTGTAATGGCACTGTTTTCTAAACAAAATTTATCTTGGAACATTTAATAGATTTCGCTAAACAGATGAATAATTATGCACTACATAAGGTTTTATGTAGCCTCTGTGTTACGTTGCATAAATTTCCATTTATAAAACATTTCCCTACCCTGTAAGTTAAACAGGGCTTGTGTCAAATAAAGTACAAAAAGAGGAAATCTATTGCGCCGCGCGCCGCCGCGCCGCCGCGCCGCCCGCCCGATCAATAAGGGCCCAGTTATAGCTTTCATTGGGCGTTTTTCTTTTTTAGCCCCGAGCGTGGCACTGATCTGTCAAAAAGAAAACTATGTTACTTTTTAACTCGGAGAGCGTTCCGAGTTCTCAACATGCATTTATTTTTAAGCCCAGAGCTCGATCCAGGCTCGCTCGATGAGCTCGGAAAAAAATGACCGAGGACATCGAGCACAAAGCTGAGCGCGGCTAACTTCATACAATTTGCATGTAATTTGACAGATTACTAAGGATATGAGAGCAGAGAGTTCAGTGCTCAATTGTGTTTCTTAAATAGATTGGTGCGCTTAGGTCACGCTCGCTTAATTTGGAGGTTAGAGTTGATCATTAAATGAAATAATGACAGATGACAACAGAAAGAAAATCGAACACATTTTACTGGAACGACTGTGTTCCACTTTTCTGCAACGAAAATTAGCTATTCATTGAAAACAATTTTGTTCATTGAAATAATAAAATTGATTTATAGTTAGAAAATAGTGAAGTAAATGAAATATGTATTTTTTTTTGAGAAAAAATTATGTACATAATTAATATTAAGCTTCATTTTGGTACCGAAATACCATCAATTTCCTTTGTTGAAATGTCTCAAAATCGAAAGATCATTTTCAATGGTCGTTTTAAATGAAAGCTATAACTGGCCCCTAACACAGTATTTATATACCTAATCAATTTTTAAACATGTCACATTTATGTTAAAATATAAACTAAACCATTGTTATGGTATATAAGAATAATTTAACATCACAACAGCATCCGACTACCTGGTTCCGAACATATTGAGGACTATTTCCTAGAATGTCAAACCATGAAATGAACACAAAAACAATCTCCTCCTGTTATGTTATACAAATATTATCTAAAAAGCAAACATTTCTACCCAACATAAGCTAGATCCGTTGTACTGACATATCTTCCTCTGCCGAGAAGTCCTCTGCCGAGGAAGAGAAATAATAATTGAATTGGAATCCGGGCGTCACATTTATATGATATTATATGCCAGGATGGAGGATGAAGAAGCTGGATGGATGTATCCTGTTAGTATATTCACATTTAAGTGCCACCCTGTTGTATATATGTTGTATAAAATACAAGGACAACTTCTGTTTTTAGTTCCATCTATTTGCATATAATATTTACATGGTGACCATTTGATCTGAATTACAGAAGAGATAAGGTAGGTATGTTAATTTTGAAACTATCAGGGAACTTAACGTTATCATCAACATCAAATATAATTTGGTGAATTATTTTCCATTAATTAATAGTTAATTAGTTGTGATAACTTCGAATTTGTCGTTCTATGTTTTCTATGTTTTTTTGTTGAATTCATATGAAGTAAGCAAAGCACTTACTCAAAGTAGTGTAAAAACTTGTTATATGAGAAGTGAATGGTTTATTGCTTCATAATTTGACGTTAGTTAGTCTCTAATTATTAGTTTTGAAAATTTCAATTCCGTCGTTTAATGTTTTCTATGTTTTTGGCCTTTTTTAAAACAAAAAAACATAGAAAATATTTCACCGTAAAATTGTTATTTCTAAATTACTGATGGGGTTCTATGTTTTTCCACCAAGGACTATAATAGGCATATGGTCACCTAATTCATATTGTCTGGCTCTGCACTGTGTATATGTACTTAAAATATGTATATCAGTAGAAGATACAAGAAGTGGATTACGCTGTTGATAATTATAACTTCTTTGGAATTCATCCTTTAGTTAAATATTTCGTAGACAGTAAGGAAAGTGGTCATAAGATGTCACGACGACGAAAATATGATGTTTTTACTTTTAAGGAGCCTTAATGAGATAAATGTCGGGTGTTAGCAGCGCGCATTTCCTCGCATAATTTATTACAAGCGAGTAATTAGTTTTTTTTTTTAATTTTTTTTTTTCTGTTCGAAAGTCATTGTTTTAAGTATTTTATTAAAATGTTACAAGCATTTTGCTATATTGGCTGGAATGTTAATGTTTGTTTCGAAATACAGAGGGAGAGATATAGAAAGAGAGATCGGGTGTTATTATATCGTAGAAAAGGGGAGCATTTAATTGATTTATTTACAAGCGACTGGGTTTTGCTTGGAATAGTTAGTGTATAAGGTATTGAATGTTTACAAAGACAAAGTGACAATTGAAGCACAACTTGATGCTAAAGTAAGTGTAATTAACATTTTATTATTATGAAATAATTTTAATATAATAAGCGTGTTTGACATTGTAATTAAATTTAGCTGCGGAGAAAGCTAGGTTATATAATGGATAGGTATACCTACGTAACATGGTATATATAATATTATGATGTAATGCATGTTGTTCATATCTAAATAAGATTTCAAGGCTTTTGTGCATATGAATAAGGTTGTTAAATTTTATTTTGAATTCATTTTAAATAATGACGTGCTGATGAACGAATAGAGGCATAATATAAGAGGCTTGTCTTCTTATACAGAGATCGTTGTTTTTGCAAAAATATGCGGATTTAATTGTTTATTAAATAAATAGAGCACATTATAACAGTACCTACAGATTTTAGCTGAAAATGGTGATGATAACCGATTATATGGATCAGCCATTATTATAGCGATGCTAGTCTTAAGCTTTAATTGTCTCAGTGAAAGAAAATTTGTATTTTAACGGCTTTTCTTTTAAATGGGTATCAGTAAATAGAAGCTCTATATTTCGACCAGTGGACCTTTGCTTTCTGGATTGGACGTACCCTAGCTATAACCAGCCATATAACTTTAATAATTGGCGAAACGATTTAGATAAAATACATGGTGACTGGTGTCATTACAAGATATATACATTTTATAGTCGGGGGGAACTTGAATACACGAATAAGAAGTTTTCAAAATCAACCAATTTCTAATATGTTCAAAATTTTTTTACAGAAATAGGAAATCCAAGAATAAAAACTCAATAGCCAAAGAAAACAATTTGCTGAAATAGTGTTCTATTCTTCTTAATGGAATATCAAAAAGTAAAAAAAGATAATGAACTATCAGGAAGTTCAAGAATAGACTTTTGTCCAATTAAAGGTTGCTGAAAAAACGATGAAAAAGAATGCAAGTATTCCTAAAAGATGGCATTCAATTGATTGTTGTAAAATAAATGAAAAAAAAGATTCAAAGTGAAATCATTGAATGCAATTGAAGTCATTAACGATTGCAATCACAAAAGCTTGCATTCATTTACAAGCCTGATGGATACTATAGAACTATATCTGTTATAAATTCTTTAAGAAATATCTTCATTCTATACAATTGAAGGCATAGGTTAATTACTTGCTTAATTGATTTAAGGCTGCTTGCTATGTGCTACATATAGTTCCTCAACATTCGACCAAAAACCTATTTGGCCTTCATAGCACTGCTAATCAAAAAAAAATTATTTTTTTTTTTGTTGATTTTAAAGCTGCAATTTGATCAAAGGGCACGGTAGTGCCCAGCCAAGTTCTGGCACTACACCCTTTTTACAGAAACAAACTCAGGCGATTTTCGACCCTCCTCCAACTTCAGTACCAATAAATTCAGGAACTTCAAATTCGGAACATTTGGTAGGCTAGCTAAGCACATGCACCACAGCAAATTTCAACTCCTTAGCGTAAGTAGTTCCCGCGATTTAAGACGTCAAAAATCGCGAAAACCGTAACTGACTCACTCACTGACAGATCATCAAATTATGGAGCACTTCCCGACACCGCAGAAACTTGATATTTCGCACACCAAGTTATGAGAGAAATTTATTATTTAATGATTACTGACTAAAATTTGGGGGTTACTTGGCAAGTTTTCCTTTAATTACCCACAATTCAAAACGTTTTGAAAACTTGACAATGTGAACCCCCAAATTTTAGTCAGTAATCATTAAATAATAAATTTCTCTCATAACTTGGTGTTGTTTCAATATTACTCTTCTTAAAATATTTGATATTAAACCTTCATAAAGTTATGAACTTGGCATACTTTTAGATCTCACTACTTTTCACGGCTGAGTTGTTAAATATACAGATTTTTATATAGAAGAACTTGGATGTTTTTTTAACATTTATGTTTTTTGTTGTGATAATGTTAAATTGAGAAAAGGCGAATAATATTTAAATTGTCAACGTTGAGATTATCATCGAAATTTTTTAAGATGTATATACACTGAACATTTGTCAGATACCACAGCAGCTATTCATGGGGGATACTTTCGATACTTCAACTGCAGTTCCACAAGGTTGAATTCCGAGCCAGATAATATTCGCTTTGTTTATTTAAAATCTTCCTGGGGATATAAGATTTGCTGGTGTCTTGATAAAAGTTTTACTTTATGGAACCGATGTAATTTTACCAGACGTCCAGTCCAGATCATGTTATATCGTACATACCGTACGTACTATCGAAGAGAATTGCAACGCGTGGGGTAAAGCAAATCAATGATAGGAAATCATAAATTATGATTTTTGAACTAAAACTTTTAAGATAGGCTGGAAATGAGTGATGCAAGCTGGATATCCTGAAGTAGTGAATGAATATAAATACATGAAGATAACTCTTGCATCAAATATTTCATGGGAAATTCACTTCAAAGTTAAAAGTACAGCAACACAAACTCCCATAAATAAGATATGGAAGAAATTCTATGCCAACTAATAACGTTTGTCTATGTCTGTTATTGCAGTGACATTTTTGAATGCTCTTAGACCTAGGAATTTGAAAACCTACAAAGAGTTTTCATTTTAAAAAACCATTTAGACTTCCAAAACACAACCCACCCCACTTACAAGTTTTTTGTTGAAACTGGACCAGTTAAAATCTTCATCAAAAATCAGAGGAAACTGCAACTTTATAATTAAAACGGTGAGTAAGGACAATGCTCGTTACAAAAACTCTAATGATCAATTCAGGTAAAAAAATTGTGTTTTTGAAAAATGAGACAGACAAGATAAATAATATCACAAGCGATTTTTATTTTTGATTACAAAATAAACTTTTGACTTGAGTAGTGAATAGTGACTTGTCATATGAACTCTGAACTAAAAAAGAAATTAATTTTTTTTTGACAACTCTGTATCTGCTCTGAATTAAAAAAAAGAAGTTATTATTTTGAAAAATTAAATACATAACGCGAAATGAATAATTTAAATTCCTTACAGAAATAGTAGATGGTTAAATTTATTTTATTTTTGAAAAAAAGCTTTAGAATACAGAAACATTTTAATGAATATCTCCATTTGAATGCAATATTATTAGATCGCAGAGAAGCGACAGCAACGTGGAGCGAGTTGGGGCGTCCTGCCTTTTTTTGAAATATTTAAGAAATAATTCCCTAAAATTGAATTCACCAAGTGACCGAAGGCCTTTTTATATTTCATTAACCCTCTACCACATAGAAACCAATATATATTTTTTATATACATATGTATTTACTTATTATTTATTACCATTATTATTGCATAAGTGGGAATAATTGCAATTTAGAATTGAAATAGGTCTATTTTACTATGATAAACCAGTTTTTAATTTCGGCGACAGCTTATTCATTCTCCAATAAGCTCATTGTTTAAAGATCACGTGTCAAATGCATTTCAGTTAAAAAAAAGTTCGATTTTTGGGTATAATTTTTTATAATATAAATAGTCCAGTCAATGAAGCATTTGACTCGGAAAAAATCGCCGGCAAGCTGATTTTGGTATATAGCTTCCTCATTGTGTTCTTAAGAAATTTTCAAAAGTCCCCATCAATATGACCGCCGCTAACAATTTTACGGGGCGTTGAAGGCCCCCCAAAATGGTTTTTCAAGAATAACTCCCAAATGGTAAGTTATACAAAAAAAGAGTCAACAAACTAATTTGTAGCTTGGAATATTTCATACAAAAACGTAGAACATACTTTTTTCATACAAATAATGGTTTTTGAAATAAACCAATCAGAAGAGTTAAGGGTTTTACTTTACTATGTAGTTGGGCGACTTAATTCCAAAATTGTGCATTTTGTGATAAAAGCATCAATTATTTATTTATTATTGGTACATTATATGGACATTATTTTTAAGATATCAGTTCACTCTATTTGTCCATCCCTTTAGGTGGGAGGGGTAAATTACAATTTTTTGTTTCTAAAATATAAAATGAATATAAAAACACAACGGCAACACTAAAAATATTATGTTACAGCTTATCTTAAAGCCATTCATTCTTTATGTATGTTTTTAAATGAAGTTATTTAAGTGCTTAGTTTTTGAATAAATGATTTTTAAACTCAAAATTTTAAAAATAAAATCAAAAAAAAAATAATACCTAAATGATACCTAATTAAAAAATAAAATATTATTAATTATATTAATTTTAGGTAGGTACATTCCAAAAAATAAAAAAATCTTCCACACCTTTATTTTTTTTCTAAGCGAGTTATTCGTTAAATTAATGTATTTCTCTTGATTTTATTTAAAATAATAGTTGAGTCAACTTCATCTTCATTGGAAACTCAAATTTGTTATGGATTCAAAGTTAAACCCTTTTCTGGAAAACGAGAATAATTTGTCAAAGAACTTATTCTATTCTTATTTTAGCTACCATTTCCATATAGCTAGTCAACATTAATAAGAAATGATTAATGAAATTCACTTAAAGAAAAGTTTAAACGAACAAAATATCAAAAAAACCATTAACATCAAATAATATAGTTTCTCAACGCGCAGAAACAAACCAGAAACGAAACATTCCAAAACTTTTACCCATTATTTTGGAGTGTCGTTAATTTTTCACACTTTCTCAATTATTATCCACCATCAAGTCATACTCACAGTCACACTCACAGTCACACTCACAGTCACACTCACAGTCACACTCACAGTCACACTCACAGTAGTTGCCGCATATTGCCGCCAGTTGTACTTGCCGCGCCGCGCCGCCTACACCCTGTCGTCTTCGTTGACGCCGCTGTACAATGTCAGAGTGAACTTAATTTGAATTAATTTTTAATAACTCAAACATTTCTTTTTTATATATGTATTGACATTTTTTTTTTGGTTAAATGGGTTAATTATAGCAGAAGCAGGTTCAGTAGTCAGAAACTACACGGCTTGATGCACACAGTCAGTATGGACTTTTCATTTTGGCTAAAAGCCAACTTTTAATGGTCTTTGGAGAGGCGAGAGTCTGGAGCAATCCGATGTCGTTTTGAAGGAGGGAGTGCAGCAACAATTTATTTGCACTGGCTATGAACTCTGAGCCAATTTACACCCATCACCGACCACGACGACGACGACGACGCCGCCACCAACACTGAGTGCCAGAAAAAAAAAGATATAGACTATAATAAAGATGGACTTAAAATTGCACCGAAAAAAGACGATTTCTTAGTTTACCTATATCATCAAAATTTGATCCCTTTTATGGTCAGGCTGTGAGAGAGAGGCAACTGAGCATGCAGCAGAATAATTGTTGCTTCTCGATAAAGAATATAAAGGATTTATCCTTTATTTTGTATCTTAATTAAGATATAAGCTTTGATTAGAGACACCCCGAGGTCATACCATACTAAATATAATCTGCCTTAAATTTTTTTTGGCACATATCGTACTTCGTCATTGTTGGGCGTTGGCATCAGGACTTTGTAAATTTTATTTTAAACTTTCAGAGGGTAATGGATTTACATTTTTTATGTGTACATCTCATCATGCTCCCTTCTCATTAATGGTAGCTGTACCTATAATATGTAAATAATTATATGCGGTTGGTCTAAAAGCTTAGGATAATGGTTGAAAATTATATGAAGCAATTATGATTATTGCACATGAAGCTATATAGTTCTAGAAATTCATTACAATTTTATTTTGTTAGTCTTACAGTCGTTGTGGCTGTGGGAAGTGAAAGTTTTGAAACAGTTTAAAATAATTTTAATTTAATATAATTACTTCAAGTCATTGAATTTTAAAAATTTTTAACTGTGTCCTTACCGTATCACATGCAATACTTCAGAAACTTTGCTTCAAAAACGTTGAAGTGTATATATTTTTTGGAAATATTTTTTCTTGAAAAAACAAAATTGGGAAACTTAATAATAGTAGAAAGTTTCATAATTCAGAAATATAGTTTTGAAAATATATTTAAGTGTCATCATCATGTATAATTGAACTTATCATTCTCCATTAGCATTTAAATAATGTGCGTAATTAATACTGATAATTTTCATAAGTAAAGTTAATAAGTTATTTTGACTTAATACGAGTAGGTAAACGTGTGTTTGCAATTTTATTGTATACACCCCATAGTTTTGAAAGTTTTAAACGATTTTTGGTTATATTCCATTACAGTAAAACCCGGTTAAGAGAAAAACCCGCTTATCTGAAACACTTTTTTCACCCCCGAGTATTTGTCGACCACTTACCTTAATAACACTCCGCTTAAGCGAAACTCGCTTAAGTGAAAAACCCGGATACCTGAAACATATTTTCAGTTAAATTTAATATTTTTCATTAAAAAAAACTCTATTAAGTGAAAAAAAAAAATAATAGAACCGAACAAAAAATTAGCTGAACGCTTTTACTTCTTTTTTATTTTTTACCTCCACAAAGTTTTCATCACGAAAATGACATTTAAATTTCTGATATGTTTGGAATTTTTAAATCCGCTTAAGTGCAATTTTTTTTATCTTATCCGGACTAATTTTTCACTTAAGCGGGGTTCGTTTAAGTGAAAAACCGGCTTAAATGAAACAAAGACTCTGACATTTTGCAGTTTCTTTTAAGAGGGTTTTACTGTACTTCTATATTACCCCCATTTATGCGAGAAGGTAATTTTCTTAAACATTGACCTAAAACGTATACAGAATTATTTAAAAGCAACAATAAGGCCCAACTATAATAGGCTTAAGCAAACATAAACTAATGTCAGAACCTATCGAAAGTTTGCTTAAGTTTCAAAAAGTCGCAAGCATAGCCATAATAACTTACGCGCGCAAAAGCAGCTGTCAAAATCAAATTCACAGCTGTTTAATTTTGTTGAGTGTGAACATTGAATCAACGACAACGAGATAGCAAAGATATCACACATACACTTTCATTAATCTCGAATCATTTACACAGACGATGGGTTTGATGTGTATTTTGTATATGTTGAACCGTATCTGTCAAATTCACTTATGCGCTGAGCGAACCGGACCGCTCTTGCTTATGTATGGTTAATTGAACGAAACTTAGAAAAATTGGACGAAACGTATCTGGACTCCATTATGGCTACTCAATAGGAATTTCATATATTCGCTCGTTGGCTTAAGCGTGCATAAGCTAGCTCATGCCTATTATAGTTGGGCATTATCCAATCTTCAAATAGAATTATTTCATCAATGATAAGTTTTGAGAGAAAAAATATTACAACAACAAATGTAAAATATTTTTTTAACAAATATTATATTTATAATATATTTATATTTTATAATTTGCTTTTTATTGAAAAATTAAAAACCCGACGGATTTAAATTTTCTAACGCCCAATTTCTTCACAGAAGTACTAAGCCAACCTAGTACCCAGTCTAGCTTGACCTGGTACTAGACTGATACTCGGTCCCAAAGAAAAGTTATCACCTGAGCATTTCTTCACATTACTAGTACCGGATCTAAGTTCACAAAGCGGTACTAGGAACTTAATACGTCTAAAACTGGTCTAATTAAGATATTTTGACTGCACATGTTTTGACATATTTTAATAATATTTTGATATTAACTGAAAATTTATAGTGATGTATTTAAATAAAAATCGTTTATTGTGTTGTGAAGTAATTTTAATATTAGAAGTTTCGTATTTGTTCCTCGCGTTTGTTAACAAATATTTATTATTTTTTTACGGTATAATGAAGAGATGCGAAGTGAAGTACGGAAACGACGCCAACGAAGTCACGGAGTGAAAACTGGAATCAAAGTGAAACAGATTTGCTGTGCAACCTGGTACGAGAGATTTGCCTAAAATGTTTTCTTAATTCTCGAACAAATGGGACCACGAATGAAATAAAGAGGGCGGATTGGATGTCCATTGCTGAGAGATTTAATTCTCATCCTTTAGTAATCATTTTTTTTTTTTAAATATGTAATTTATTACAAACTGTCTTTTTTTACGCAGGTTGCATCTCAGCGCAATGTTGATGCTATTATCGCACGATATAAGAAAGTGATGCCGGTAATGCGAAATCATTGCGCTCTCGAAAGGAACAACGCACCAAAAATAGGTGGTTGGTTCGTCGTAAGTACCAAAAATGGAAATAACTTCGTTCTTACTAGTGTCATCTACTTTCCGGACTGCAATCTTATGACTGCAAAAGTTTGCCACCGGATTCAAACAACTCGAATGAAGCAAACACATCGGAAACGATTACAATGTTCGCGAAAAAATGCATTTTTTTTTAAATAACCAGGTACTAGCTGATTTTGAGGAGCTAGCTAGTACCGAGACCTAACTAATACTCGGTATCAAATTGACAGGTTTAGACCTTAGATCTTGTGTGAAGAAATAAGTTGATACTGATTTGAGTATTAACTTTAGAACTAGTACCGGTACTAGCGTTAGCACTTTGTGAAGAAATTGGCTGTAAAAAATTTTTGTATTTATTTATATTTTATTTATTTATTTTGAATTCGATTAACTTAAACACATTAAGATAAAATATCTTATAAGCTAGTGATAAGCGCTGTATTAACAAAAAATGGAACTTAAGTAAAAAAATAATTAAAAGAGTTACTATAGCTGAAGGCTTAATACAATTATTCTTATATACTGCAATATTTTAACAATTCTAGAAAAATGTTATAAAAGTAACATAAATTGTTCGCTTTTCATTATAGGAAAATTCATAATATAGGAACGTGTAAATAATTAAGGTGACATAATTCCTTTCGATTAAGGGGTTGAAAAATACTTTCTTATTTCGCTTTTCGTCTTGGATGCATCATTTAATTCTCTTATTACCCGCGGTAAGGTATTCCAAAGTCGAATACTATTAACATAAAATTGACGTTCGGAAGTAAGGGAAGAGTACCGTGGATGAATTATTTGACACGACCTGGTTGATGAAGTCCGTGTTATTCTTTGGAAGAGATAGCCGGGTGAGTGTGAGTGCATGACGTCAGAGAGTAGAGATAAAGTACGGAATTTGAGGAGATTATCAAATGACATATTCAATACTTGAAAAGAGTAACTTGAGACGCGGTCACGTCGTCGAAGTCCAAAAATATATCGTATGGAACTATTGAATGCAACATTGAGTCTACGTTTACTTTCGTAGCTACAAGAGGAAAAAATTTCACATCCATAAGTAAGAATGGGTATAATCAGAGTTTTGACAAGCATAGAACGGGTTTTTATGGGCGTAAAATGTTGAGCCGCTTGCAATGAACGCAATTTAAATTAAATTAAATTAAATTGTATTAAAAACAATTTTACAACACCGGATTTTTAATTATTTGTTTTCTTAAGTTTAAATCATGAAACAATCAGTTAGGTGATTTGCAAATTTGGTTATAGGTTAAAGTCAATGGCGCATAACCCAGTATTTTTTTAGAAACAACTTAAACAGTGACTATGAATATGACCCAATTTGATTTTGTGTATTTTCCTAAATCAACTTTAACCTGGACATAGTACGAAAACAAATGAATGTAGTTCACAAAATTTAGCCCAAAAATATTATACAAAAAAAAAAAACAGATGAGGATAAAAGTTGGTATAATTTTTTATTCAAATTTGGGGTAGTTTTTAAAATCCCAAATTTGAATCCGAACAAAAGCTTTATTTTCTTAACCTTCGGATAACAACAGGGGTTTTTGACCACCCCAGGCTATTTTATTTTAACTGCAATTTTGGTTTGGCTTGAGTTATCTTTCTACCGTTCTACCGTTCTATGTATTTGTTATTTAATATCTATAAGGTATATGAGTTGCTGACGTTTGACGAGCATATACCCGCGCTAAGGCGCTAAGCTTTATCAATTATTTTTATTTCCTTACATAATTTTTTTTATGATTTTTCTGTTTTTTGTTTTAACTGGAAGTTTATGAAGTGTTACGTTTCACTAAAACTTTTTTTGTTATCCTTAAAAGTATTTCTTTACATTAAATCCTTGCTGGGGTGTTGTATCACCCTTGAATTGTTGTTTATGCAATTTTAAAAGTGTTGTTATGTGAATGTTAAAGAAAGTGAGTGGGGTGGAAACTTATAGGGATGAAATACAGATTTTCAATATTTCAAAATGCATTATCGTTTGAACTTTTAAAAAGAATCAGATTGCAAAATTATTCAAAAATCGGTCCAGTCATTAAAAAGATATACATATATACAAACATATAACTCAAAAATAAGTACATTTTTTCAAAAAATCCAAAACGAAGTTTCCTTACAAATTACATTACAGGCATGAGTTTACATCAAAACCGTTTGAGCCTATATCGTTTAAACAAAAACTCGAATTTCACCTCTATAGAGAAATACAATCAGCCCACCTATTAAGAATGTCTAAAATTACAGTGGACGCCCGGAAACACAGTTAACAGTATGAGTAAACCCACTTTTTCCAACTTCTTCATCATCGTATAGAGTTAATTTTGATTAAATCTTCGCTATTTTTTCTATACATGTTTGAACAAAAATTTTAGCCTATATGAAATTCTAATTTTTTTCTCAGAACCAATAGATTTTGAGACAAAAGTGAGGTCTGCAATGTCTGCCTTTTTTATGAAAGATTTAGCACCAAAATTCAGCTTTGTCAAAATTTTATCCAAGTGCAAGTCTAATTCTACTAGTATTAAATGTTTTTTATTTAAATTGAAAAGTCTCATTGGCCTCCCTTTTGCCCTTCTTTGAAAGGGATGAAGATAGATAGATGACTGGTGCAGTAGTACGTACATATCCATTTAGGCTAGCAAGGTTCTTGGATTTAACCCTTTTTTTGTGATTGTACTAGCGCACGCTCATCCTCATATAGGTCCTCATTTTACGCATATAGGTACTCAACTACTTTAAGTGCCTTCACTTAAAGACTACGAACAACAAAATAAGTATGGTTCACCCTTTCACCCGGAATATCCTTCAACTTGATGATATAACTCTAACTGGAAAAGTAAAGGATGACATTTGAAAAGCACAACTTTAACTGTTCCTTTTCATACTTAGCGGGATTTTGAAATTGCAGCAACAATGATTGTTCATGATTTCAAAAATTACCTTCAAGCCAGAGCTAGATCTCCTGTCTATACTTACACAAAACTATTGATTTGATTACGAAATAAAGAAAAAATATTTTTTTTTATCGTCTTCCCTGTTGAAGCTTTTGGTAATATTTTTCATTGCAAAGAGTACCTACCTACCATATATATCCTTAAGGGTAAAATTCTTAAAGACAGATTTGTATCAGATATCTAATACCTAAAACAAAAAAATGCATCCTGTAAAATATCGAACGTTAACTAGTTCATGAAAGAAAGACATGAAAAAAAAGCTTCCAGGGTGTCCCAAAATACATGGAAACTGGAAAATGAGGAGAATAAAATTCCTTTCCACGCCCAAAACCTCTTTTTATTTCAACAAATATATGTGACAATGCTTGTGAGACAATTAATTCAGAATAAAGCAACAATTGCTTTCTATTTCACTTGACCGAGTTCGAAATTGAGCAGTATTATAGTTAAGTTGAGTTGAGGGAGAGGATTTGAACCGATTGGTGGGAATGGTCTTGCGCAGTTGCTGGGAAAACCGCAACAGGCAGTTTTGTTATTTTATTAGTATTAATTTTTTTTTCTTTTCAAAACATCTTCCCTTAAGTTAAGAATAAAAAAAAAACCAAAATGAAAAACTGGGTATTTTTTAGGTATTTAAAATTTTGTTGAGGAAGGGTTATGCAAAGGTTTTAAAGAATATAGATACTGGTCGCAGCTGCTTTTGAATGTTTTCATTTTTCAAACGGATTCATTTAGTTATTTTATTTTTCGTACATAATATCTGAGCATATAACATTATAGGTATACCCACAGATGTATTTTTATAGGGTATGATGGGAACAAGTCATTATGAAAAAAAAACACCAACCCAAACCAATCTTTTTAAATAGATCTGAAAAATCAAGTGTGATCTGTTCACTTAAGGCTATTGAATTAAGTATTTCCTTGGAATTTTGGGAAATGTATATGATTTATTGAATGGGAACAAACGGAAGAGGTGAATTCCAGAATAATACAAAAATAAATAAATACTGTTCTTGAATTTGTTATTCATTTATATTTTTAGTAGAAAGTAGCGACGCACGGACAAATGGCGTGGTAAGAAAAAATTAAAGAATGAAATGTTAAGGCTGAGTTTCATAGTATATATAGGTATTAAAACCTTGGACACTTATATCAACCATTTACACCAGATTGTAAAACTAATGCAATATTTAAAAATTCTACGTTCGGTTTTTTTTTTTTTTTTACTTTCACACCCGTTATGTTTATTGTTTTTCTACGAATGTTGTTTATTTTTCTCATATTATATTCTTATAGACGTATTCTTATAAACGCACTTCGAAACTTGTTTTTAATATCGTTATCATTAATAATGTTTTTGTAAGTTAATTGTGGTTAATTTAATTTAATGCATGCCCAACATTTTAGCTTCTTTTAGTTAAGAAATATTGATATTCCGCAGGCTTTACCTTATATAAGGGCTCTATACGGCCTTCTGTGGAAAAAAATTTCTTATAGATGTCATGAATTCGATAACAACTTCTATTAAGCCGTTTGGAAATAAAAAAAAGAAGACTAACAGAGGTTAAGAGCTGACACTCTGATAAGGCTCTATAAATGATATAAAAGAGGGATAAAGTAGCAGCCACTTTATAAAAGCTCCATAGAGTTTTTTAAAGAGGTTGCTGGCAAAAGGTATTAATAAGGGTTCTATAAAATTTTTATAGAGGCTTAATCGAGTACTTCGGTGAGACCTGTCAGGTTTTGCTTATCGAACCTTTAAAGAAAATATCATGTGAGTTAGACATCAAATCAAAAAAAATACAAAATTGTGCATAGGTATATATAAGGTATCTGTCATTTTGCCGATCTAAGGAAAAGTGTTTAGAGATTTTCAAACGTTAAAATAGTGAAAAAAGGTAATTCAACTGAATAAAAAAAAGGAAATAAAAGTGAGAACAGTGAAAACACTTAAAATACTTTATTAAAAAAAATATAAAACAGCATGTGGTGCTGTGTTAAATTGTAAAAAAATTATAATATTATGGAGTTTATAGTTTTTTCGGACTGATTCTTTCTCAAATTATAAATTAATGGGAAGTGATGTTTTTTTATCGTAGAATACTTGGAAATTGATATTTCATATCATTTTGCTGTAAAAAAGGCAAATTGATTGAAAAAAGATTGTCTGGTATCTACATTGTGTATGTATTTGCCAAAATTTAAATTCTCATCTAGGGTCGAATTAGTTTTCGTTGGCGCTGGCAAGGCACTCAAATGCATTGAGCGCCCGTATCGCAGAGTAATTTTACTTACTTTATATGGAATATGAGACACAGCTTACCTGTGAAATGAACAAAAACTACACTGCTAATTAATAAGTGTTTTTGCTGAATTTAACGTAGCACCGCATGTAGTTTTTTTTTGTCATTGAAGTGTTGTGTATATTCACTTTACTTACTTTTATTTAACTGGTTTATTTAATTAACTATAAGGTTTTTTTTACGATTTTGACGATTTAAAATATCAAAACACATTCCTCAAAAAAATAGCTAAAAGCCTTCCCTTTGTGAATTCATAACTCAGACTATGTGTTATGACTATGTGTTATGAAGAACTTTTTCCTCGATATGCCCGTTCTTATATTTCTTTTTCTAGATGCGAAGTTGCAGAACTTGGAATATCAAACCTTGCTAGTCTGTTTTTTGTCACAAACAATGGTCGAGTTCGAGTAAAATTTAAAAGCAATCTGGATTGGTTGGTGTTTTTGTTGTCCTATAGGAAAAACCAGCTGGTAAACAAACCAGCTGTTTTCCAAAATAAATCTGAAAGGTATCCTTAAATTTTTTGGATTTTTGTGAAAAAAAACAGCTGGCAACTGAAATATGTGTCAGCTGATTTTCAGCTGCCTATCTCTCACTTTCTGTCGCAATGAATTAAAGAACACGCGGGATTTCTGGTTTGTTGTTTTTTTTTACATAGATTTTCATTTTTACCGAAAAAAATAATATATGAAATACAAAATAAATATAAAATATAAAATACCAGACAAACCTATCAATCCGGTTTTGGTCGTTCGAAAACATATCCGATGCAAAATGATCTTAGATACCCTATTGGCCATTAACTCGAACGCGGCCAATGTAACATGCGAAAAAAATCGTATATATAATATGCATGTATTTTTTCAATTGAGGAACTGTATACTAGGCTTAGATTAGCAAAATGTATTTATGTTTTTTGTACAAAAAAAAACTCGATTCGTTTAGAAAAAAATCTATAAAGAATGATACTTCCTAAATACTTTTTCTTTTTTATTATTTTAATAACAGTATATGTGATATGTCGATATGTATTAATTTTCTTTTAATAGTTAAGCAATCTTTGAAATTAAAAAAACAAAATAAAATTTAACTTCTTCAATAAATTCATCATTGATTCGTTATGTTTGCTTTTTTTTGTGTGAAGAGCCTAAGGGCATTAAAATTTAATCGAAAATGAAAAAATGGCCCAAAAATGTGTATGAAAAGCAACAACAACAAATTTAAAAATAAAATCAGTTAATTTCATTTTTCACATTATTAACTGTACCTCTAATAGAATATTTTTTTATGATTTTTAACTGACAATTATACCATCTTTTAACTGATTTAAATAATTAATAAGGACGTCTTATAAGTTTAAATAATATTTTATACCAAATTTACTTTAAAAAATTCGAATTTTCAAATGTGTATGTACATTTGAGAAAATATTTTTTTTTTTTGAAAATTCGATATTCTAAAAACAGCTACTCGTTTTTATTTATTCTTTCAAAATTAATTTTTAAACCCCACTTTAATATTAATACTAAAAAAATGTTAGGTATACATTTCAATTTCTTTTCTTAAAATATTAATGTACACAATTTTCTATTAAATTTTTTTTTTTAGATTGAGGGCTCCTATCAATTCTTATGTGATTGTCCCAGCCTACCAAAATTCAGAAAGACAGTACTTTGAGAACACTTTTTCGATGTTGAGCAACAGAAAAATATTATGTTGATATTTTATTTTAAATATTCGTATAACTAACTACTAAGAATACTACAAGCCCAATAAAATGGAAATCCAATTTTATATGTATGTTGGTACTTTAACATTTAACACAATCTAAAACATTTTGAAATTGTTTTTTTAATAAAAAGGAAACAAAAAAAAAAACGAAAACTGCCTCTTCAAAACCAACATTTCAAGCAACATATCAACAAACATGAGAACTGGAATGAAGCATAATATAAATTGTTTTTGACAGACGGCTCATGAATAAATCCTTTTTACTTCCATTGATAAACATCAGACCTCAGGCATTTGAGTTTGCGTTAGAATATAAGTAGGTATGGTAATGGTATACCCCCAATTCTTGCAAGCAAGCCAAGCATGTCAATGAACTATTGTAGGTATAATTGTTTGATGTTTGAAACTCACAAAAGCCCGTGGGTACTTGCTTCTTGCTTCATGTTTTTATGAAATCTTGCTTTAAAAAAAAAAAAAAAAAAGTTTACTTCTGAATATGAGGCAAAACAAATTGAACTTGATTTGCAATTAAGGAAACTTCAAATTGATGTAAAGGTATAAATTGTTAAACAGCATAAGAACAATGAAGTTTTTGATGAGTGTTTGACGTTTGACTACTATGACTGAACTGAGCATTTCCTTACTGCAGTCCCTAGGCTTTGGTATACTTTATATAGTAAAACAACATGATTGGCGCACTTAGCTTAATAATGTCAGTGAAGGGTAATACCAAAAGTGGCATTCTATGATGTAACAAAACTAACCTGACCTATATATTCTATCAAATATTTACTTAATTTTGTCCACCACTATTCTAGGGTTTGTCCTCATTGACGTTCATATTTGATGTCAATATTGTTTGAAGAAAAAAAAGGTTCACATATTTTTTTTTTTCAATCAATATGTGTGCTGTCATATCATGGAAGAAATGTTATATACGGTATACCTAGATAAAATGAGTATGATGCTGGTTGAAAGTATATTGTGTAATCGAATGCCAACCAATTTCATTAAACGTGAACGTTTGGTAAACTAGTTCTTAGATAACCTCACACCAATGAAAGGGCTCACAAGCATTAAAGACTAATATCTACTGAACTTTTTAAAGGGTGAAGAAATACCCAAAATTCACGCAAAATCTGAATTTCAAGCCATTGGTGTGGTAATGGGTTATCAACGAAAAAATAAAGAACACATGCTTGAAAGCTGAAAGTTGAGGGTTGTAAATATGTTAAAAATGATGCGCTTCACGACAAAAACAAAGCGTTGATTGTTAAGCAACGTTTTGATAAATAAAAAGAGTTTGGCAGTGATTTTTCAAACAAAATCATTTTCAGCGATGAGTTTCATTTTCATCTTGATGGCTACTTCGTTAATCTTCAAAATTGTTGCAGAAAAAAATAGAAGAATGATTGTTGAAAAACATTATGCATCCACAAAACGTGTCAAGCCCACGATTGAAGGAGGAAATTTAGCGCTTTATCAACGATATTCAGCCACATTTATTTGGAACAGTAATGGAGAATGTCAACCAGTACATGTGTCAATATAGCCTAGGATGCTATTCCATATTCCATATACATGTGTACATAACCAACCCTGAGTAAAAAATCATAAATAAAACCTACTTCTTGCATGAATTTTGGGAAATCCTTCATACGAAAAAAGGATTCAAAAGGAAAAAGAAGAGTACCTACGTCCGAAATGAAGTTGCGGGCTCAATGCTCAACGGTAAAATAAATATATAATATAAATATATAATATATAATATATCTAATATATAATATATAATACATAATAAATAAATAAATAAAATGATAGGCATTAATAGGAGCGTGAGTATGAATTACGTTTGGATTCTGTAACGGGAGGAAAAACTAAACAATTTATAAAAATAGCCGCGTTTTCACTTCAAAAAAAAAATCATTAAAAAAAATGCATATGCATATTGAAATTATAAATACAAAGTTTTAACAAAATTAAGATGGTGCAAAAGTGTTAAAGTATACACCGAAAAAAAAAACCTTGGTTGAATCAAGTATGTTTCGTTGTTAATCAAGAATTACCGAAAAATAGTGAAATTGAGTCTGTTTGTATTTGAAACAACCAAGGCTGCTTGGTCAAATCAACTATCCAGCCGTTGTTGATATTTTTTTCTCTAAGTATCACAAAAATATTTGAATCAAGTAAGGTTTTTACTTGTTTTGAATATGATTTCATTGACAATCAACAATCGCATTGTTGATTTTATTGTCAATCGACAGTAAACGTGATCTTACGAAAAATTGGCTAAAATTTTTTAAATTGAGTATGTTTGTGTTTAAAACATGCGTGTTTGATTATTATTTTCTTTCAAGGATCATACAAATGTTCGATTGAATATATGTATAGTTATTTCCAATATGATTTCATTTTTAAGTAACTATTAAATTGCTGTTTTAATTGTTATTCACACGGGAACGTGATCAACATAAAAAAATCGGTTTTTCATCGATGTAATATTGCATTGTGATTTTATTTTTAATCAAAAATAAACGTGATCGACCGACAAATTGACCAATAATTGTAAAATTGAGTATGTTTGTGTTTAAAACAATAAACCCTTCGTGCTCAAACAATCAAACCATGCGTTGTTGATATTTATATTCTCTCAAGGATCACAAAAATGTTCGATTGAATATGTTTATAGTTATTTGCAATATGATTTAATTTTTAAATAAAAATTAAATTGCTGTTTTAATTTTTATTCACACAGGAACGTGATCAACATAAAAAAATCGGTTTTTCATCGATGTAATATTGCATTGTGATTTTATTTTTAATCAAAAATAAACGTGATCGACCGACAAATTGACCAATAATTGTAAAATTGAGTATGTTTGTGTTTAAAACAATAAACCCTTCGTGCTCAAACAATCAAACCATGCGTTGTTGATATTTATATTCTCTCAAGGATCACAAAAATGTTCGATTGAATATGTTTATAGTTATTTGCAATATGATTTAATTTTTAAATAAAAATTAAATTGCTGTTTTAATTTTTATTCACACAGGAACGTGATCAACATAAAAGTATCTGTTTTTTTCGTTTCCATCGTTTTGTTTTCCTCAAACAAACAAATACTACACGTGAATTGGTTTGTTACCAGTTCTTAAGGAAAACCTACCGACACGTTTCATTAAAAATAGTAATCTGGGATCTGCAATCATTTCAATGAAAAACGCTTTAAGATCCTATATTTTTTATTTCCACCCTTATTAAGATCTTATTGTTGCATTACATACAAATTATTATTATGATTATATCATATTTTTCAATTGTTTCTTAAACGTTTGGGTGTAGACACAGCTTAAATTGCATTTAAGATTTTGCTTCGATCAAATATTTATATTATCAATGGACCACGTGCATTGTTAAGGGATCACAAAAATTGTTTATTCAGCAGAAACATCGTCAAACTGACAAGTAATTTTGTTCAAATAATAACGTACGTGATAAAAAGTCAGATTTCGGGTTTGTATGAAAACTCCATGTTTTTTTTTTTCTGTGATGGCGTCGCTAATCCCCGTTGTCGTTTTTTTCAACCAATTGCCCCCGGGATTGCAGAAAAACATACCTATTATTACATTACATGCAAAATTATTATTGTTATTAGGCACGTTTTTTTCCAAGCCCAAAGGAAATTGGATAAAAAAAACGATTCGGGGCTAAATAATTTACATGTTAAATGCAACAACAGCTAATCCCCAATGTGCTTAGATAAACCCTAATTACTTTTGGGGCTTAACTTACACTTTGTATTACCGGCGGGAATTACATACTTGTTATCGATAGTTTTTATGGAAACTCCATTTTGTTTCTGTAATGGCGTCGCTAATCGCCGATATCGTTTTTTTCAACCAGTTCCCTCCGGGATTGGAAAAAAACACACCTATTATATTATGTTTTTCAGTTGTTTCTTAAACGTTTGAGTGTAGACACAGCTTAACTTGCATTTAACATTTTGCTTCGATCAAGTATTTTTATTATTAATTGACCACCTACATTGTTAAGGGATCACAAAAATTGTTTATTCAGCAGAAACATCGTCAAACTGACAAGTAATTTTGTTCAAATAACAACGTACGTGATAAAAAGTCAGATTTCGGGTTTGTATGAAAACTCCATGTTTTTTTTTTCTGTGATGGCGTCGCTAATCCCCGTTGTCGTTTTTTTCAACCAATTGCCCCCGGGATTGCAGAAAAACATACCTATTATTACATTACATGCAAAATTATTATTGTTATTAGGCACGTTTTTTTCCAAGCCCAAAAGAAATTGGATAAAAAAAACGATTCGGGGCTAAATAATTTACATGTTAAATGCAACAACAGCTAATCCCCAATGTGCTTAGATAAACCCTGATTACTTTTGGGGCTTAACTTACACTTTGTATTACCGGCGGGAATTACATACTTGTTATCGATAGTTTTTATGGAAACTCCATTTTGTTTCTGTAATGGCGTCGCTAATCGCCGATATCGTTTTTTTCAACCAGTTCCCTCCGGGATTGGAAAAAAACACACCTATTATATTATGTTTTTCAGTTGTTTCTTAAACGTTTGAGTGTAGACACAGCTTAACTTGCATTTAACATTTTGCTTCGATCAAGTATTTTTATTATTAATTGACCACCTACATTGTTAAGGGATCACAAAAATTGTTTATTCAGCAGAAACATCGTCAAACTGACAAACAATTTAGTTCAAATAACAACGTACGTGATCAAAAGTCAGTTTACGTTCACTTTAGGCAAGGTTTACAAGACGACTTGATTTTCACACCATAGACGCTGATTACACAACTGGTTTTTTCAGTCGTTTTTTCTTCCGAATTTTTTACAGCTTTGTATAAGTAAGCATATTTGTTTATATTGCATTGTTTTCTCCACAACTAGCACCCAAATTAGAAAGACATAGATTTTGGAATAGTTGATTGAGCTGCGAAGGGAATCAGACTCAAATATGAAATTTCACTAAAACGATTATTAACAATTTTAATAAAGATTCTTACTCCCTCCATAGCACATTCATCGGATTCTATTTTTGGAGTCATTATTTATACACAATTAAGGGCCCCCATACCAACAAAAATCTGTCGCGGCGACGAAAAAAACAATATTAAAACCACCTGGTTGTCAATAAAAACAACACGTTGTTATTATTGGTTTCGTATTCGCCCCGAAAGATTCGGGCTGGTGTGGGGGAATCTTTACTTTTCCATATGATTCTTAAATATTTTCATGTAGACACAGCTTAAATTGCATTTTACACTATGGCTTCCAAAAAACCAGCGACGACGAAAACAATAATAAAGTGTTATTATTATTGTTCTCGTCGTTGCCGCGAAAGTTTCGCATTTGTTTGGAGAAGCCTTTACGCTTTGATCAAGTAATGGCCGCGTTCAGGTTTGTATCCGAAGCAATCTGTAGTTTATACGTTCTGTAACTCTCGCATCGACAAAATTGTTCGAGAAACGTTGGAAAGTGGCACAAAACTCATATGATTTGTTTCAATTTTCCTCGTTTCTCGACTGATTTTATCGATGGCAGAATTACAGAACGTAGGCACTAGATAGCTTTGTGCTGTTTCCAAAAAATAAATCTGGAGCTATCCTAAAAATGTCAAATGACAGCTGACATGCATGGATATCTGTGTGTATCTTATGTTAAATTCCTTTCAACCAAAGATGTAAATTTTTTCTAAAAAGAATCCATTTTTTTCTGTGGTTGAAAGGAATAAGAAAAGAATTGATTTTTTTGTGATTTTTGTGTAGTACTTGACAGCAGCAATTTCGAAGTAAAACAAATATTCAATATGGAAATTATGAGGAAATCAATTATTTATTATTATTAATTGAAAAACAACGCACAAATATTTAATATAAAATTCACCTAACCAAAAACACAATTTGTTTTCTTAAAACACGGTGAAATTCAATTTAACATTTAGAAATATCGGATCTTTCTAGTGTGTGTGCAAATCGATATAAAATCTTTCTTGAATCTTGCTAAATAAACACGATTTGTTTTAACAGAAAAAAATTCGATTCTTTGGTACATTAGTGCAGTTTACACAGGCCTTTTACTGGAAGGCGCATTGAGTGAAGCAGGTAGATGTTATGTGCGTAGAAACGAGAAGGATCAAATCTATCATTCTCGTTTAAACGCATACATAAATCTACCAGGCTCACTGGTTTCGCCTTTAAGTAAAAGGCCTGTGTAAACAGGCCCTTAGATAGGCTATCCTAATGCAACGTGAACGCGGCCATTTACATTGTCAAATGATCATGTACATTGTCTAATGAAACAAACATTGTTGAGGCATCACAGGCATCGTCCAACCAACAAGTTTTTTTGCGCGAATACCAACGTTCGTGATCAAAAAGGACGCGAAGTATAATAACGGAATCAGCCGAAAAATTTCATTTCATCATTCAATGTGTAAGTGCCGACAGATTATGAACGCGTGTGTTAAAAAGTTTTATTAAATATAAATTTGCAATAAAAATACAATTTAAACAATAAATATTATAAAATTTTACCCACTATATTGAAGGTAAGTCATTATCCATAAGTTTCCAGCTTTTCGTATAGATCAAATAGGTTTCTTTGGATTTTATTCAATTCATCTTCTAAAAACATGGCTTTTTGTACAGGTTCGGTAGTAAAAACATATGTAAATGGAAAATAACTTACGAAATGCAAATTAAATATGTTTTTTATTGAATTTCATATAAATTTCAGACTATTTTTTTACAAATGCCCGTATCTCGTATTGAGTAAGGCACTTGATGGGACACGGAGCACCCATGCCACGAACAAACGTGACCTGCGTGTCTCATAACAAGATCAATAGAAACCCTGTACGTTGGAGTGTTAAAAAGTTTAATTAACTATACATTTTCAACAAAAATATTATTTAAACAATAAATATTATAAATTTTTACCCACTATATTGAAGGTTAGTCATTGTCCATAAGTTTTCAGCTTTTCGTATAGATCAAATAGGTTTCTTTGGATTTTATTCAATTCATCTTCTAAAAACATGGCTTTTTGTACAGGTTCGGTAGTAAAAACATAGTATATAAATGGAAAATAACTTACGAAATGCAAATTAAATTTGTTTTTTATTGAATTTCATATAAATTCCAGACTATTTTTTTACAAATGCCCGTATCTCGTATTGAGTAAGGCACATGATGGGACACGGAGCACCCATGTCACGGACAAACGTGACCTGCGTGTCTCATAACAAGATCAATAGAAACCCTGTACGTTGGAGTGTTAAAAAGTTTAATTAAATATAAATTTTCAACAAAAATTATAAAATTTATCCAATTTTATTGATAACAATTATATATCAATCAAATAGGTTTCAGATGCATATTTTTCGATAAATTTTGAACAAAAATCTAGTATAAACAATAAATATTCATGTCGATTATGGAATCTGCAATACTGGATCCGCAGTGAATCACAGTGCAGTGCAAAAAAGAGCACTGCACTGCAAATCACTGCGGATCCAGTATTGCGGATTCCATAATTGACATGATTATAAAATTTTACCCATTATATTGAACCTAAGTCTTTAAGATTATCCACAAGTTTTCAGCTGTTTTATTTTCAAACATGCTTATTGGAAGCTTAAGGTTAAACACAATTGTTGTGGCACGTAATAGGTATGACCTATGACGTTAAGAGACTCTCAAAAGAAGATAGGTAAATGGAAGGTTCTTATAAATACCGGCAAACGGCTGCATGTCTCTTTTGTCGAAGTCAGCATGAAGTCAATTGTTTTGAGTTTTGCTGTGCTACGTTAAAAAATAAGAGTGACCTATAAATAAATATAAATTTTCATAAAAAATCAAATCTTGAAACAAATTTTTTTTTTTTAAATTTGTTTGAGTTAATTATACTTTCATAAATTTTTCGGTATTCCATGTAATTCCTGTGCTGTCAATATTCGAATATAAAAAAAACAACATTTTTAAATGTAAATAATGACAATGGTCAAGAAAAACACCAAAAGCCATATTGTAAAATTTTAAGTTTTGCATTAGCACATTCATGATTCTGGCATGAAGTAGACGATATTTTTAAAGAAACCTTGTATATATATAACGCATTAGTAAAACATGAATAAATTATCAAAGATGTCTTCGGATCGCTCTAACGTTATTTTTTTTTAACTTTCCCATTTAATTCAATATTTTCCTAATCGTTTCGAAAATTACTCAAAACTCAAAGGAAAAGTTAAATGTTCAGAGGCATCAGCGTTCCGTGAAGCAAGTTAAAAAATTGTATGAATGTTGGTTTATTAAATCGGTTTTTGCACTTCTAATAAATCTTTTTTTTTGTTAATTAATTTTTATTTATTGATCATTGTTTTAATGCAATGATTTGGCATAACCAATAAACATATACTTCACAAGATCACTTGAAAAATTGCAATATCGTTTAGAAATGTATTTCCAGGTTTTTAATCCCAATTTGAAATTCAATAAAGTTTTATTTGCTAATGCGATAATAAATTAGATTGGGTTGTTACATTGTTACAATGCACTTTGTATGCATTCGGGAGGAATAAATAATAATTTTTTAATTGTTTTTACTTCTTTTGGTTGGAGGAAGTTATAAATTCGAATTATTATTAATCTTTTCAGATTTTTTATTTTTTTTTTTTTTAAGTTTTAAAACAGATGACTCAAATAATTAGTATCTAATCGATTTCATTAGTATATTTTTCCACTGCCCCTTTAAGTTCATTCTGAAAATGGCATATTAATATTGAAAGACTTAAGGATTAAAATGTAAATGAGGCCGCGGGCACAAAAGTTTTGTGATACAAATTTGTTTGCAATCATAATTGGTTTGAAATCGTCCCAAAAATACAAATCCATATTTCACATAATATCTCACTATAATAAAATGGTTAAATAATTTTGGTTTACTACAATTTAAATTGAAAGAAAGAAGAAGAGTTACACCACTTTTGTACTCACTGCCTCACATGCAAATTTTAAAATATACCCTGAATTTTGTTGGTACATTTTCATTTCCAAATTTCAAAATAGTTAAAATTGATTTACATTGTTGTTTTGATACTGAATTTCCCTTTCTCTTAGTCTTATTTCCACAATGAACATGGAAAAATTCAATAATATACTCTCTGATGCAAACAAATTTATACATCCAAAACAAGGCACACAAATAATTGAAAATACGTCCAAGCATGAAAACGAAGAGCTTCAAGAAGATCCTACATATGCCCTGTTAAGCAACATAAATAATCATGCTGTAAATAATATCATTGAAGAAGATGTGCACACAGTAGATCCTGAAATGTATACATTGCTTGCTTCGTGGGGATTTGTTGATCTGTATGAGCATTTTTCAAGTCAAAAAATCAACACTAATATTTTGAAATACATAAGCAATGAAGATTTGAAAGATTTTTTTTCAAATAAGCCATTTGGAATCAGAGTTGAATTCAAACATAAACTAAATCAATGGCGGAAAGAAAATGTAAATATCTAGTCATGTTTCTTATGTATTCTATTGCGTTTAGGAGAAACATATAAGCTTAAAAAATGATTTGCTTTAAAACTGTGTTTATCAATTCTTTAATATTAAACTCACATCAGCATTTAAAGTTAATGACATTTGTTCTACCAATATTTTTAAAAGCTATTTTTAAACGATTTAATTCACAGTCAATTTTTGAGTTATCCGTACAATGTTTCTCATAAAAATAACACATACATCATTATAATATATGATACATTTATTTAAGGGAATTGAGACTGTATTAGATCAATCGGAAGAAATTTTCAAAAATGTCAAAAAGTTAATAGAAGAAGAAGTAAGAAAAAATTTTACGGATCAAATTGTGTTTTGCTCAACAGATCGTGAAAGTTTTTTAACAAGGTCGCCATCACCTTCTTCAAACACTTCAAACGTTTCAAATCCTTCATCACCCAGCATTGGCTTTGGAAGCTTTGTATGATGCCGTTCCTTTATAGGTTTTTTGAATTTCTTTTTTATTTTAACCCTTTGTTGCCAGAAACTATTTTTTTTCCTTAATGATTTAAAACAAAAATAGTTTAAATAAGGTTCGATAACACTTGTTTTAAAAATGGTTAAGTTATTTTTGTATTCCTAGGAAATCAAACAATGCATGGTATCGAAATCATTCAATTAATTGGTGTTAAGCTGGGAAAACTAAAATTTGCGACTAAAATATGTCTTCATTTCCTGTTCATTGCAGAACTTCCACAAACATATTTCAAATTAAAAATTATTAAATTTTTGTATTGTAAACTTTACGTGCCTTGTAAAATTGAGGAAAAATTAACAATATTACTTCAATAAAATTTTTTCTAGTGTATTGATAAAGCCATAGCTAATAGATGCCCTATTTTTTGCTTTGACTTCTGCGAAAAAATTTTGATATTTGAATAAGTGAATTTCACTGGCAACAAAGGGTTTTAAAATCAACGTCAACCAAGATTTACTTTTTTCTAATTCAATTTGATTATATTTTAAAGGATATTGATGCGGTTCTAGAGTCCTATCCTGCAGGCAACTATGTCATCACTGATTTTAAAAAGAATAATAAAATTGGAGAAACATCACGAGCGATTTTAATTGAAAGCATATCAACATGGCTTACAAAAAATAACACATCTGTATCCCGTAAAGATTTCCAATACATTGCGGCAAGAGTCCATGATAGATTTCATGAGGACCCAGTAAGTATTAAAAAAAACTTTACCTTTAAAAACAAATAAGTCCAAATTCAAACGATCTAGGGTGTATTTATGTTGAGGCTGCGATAAACGATCCGAGCAGCGAGGAACGATGAAATCGAAGGTTGTCTTTGGTGTTTACATTGGAACTTCGATAAGCGATGTTTCTATAATATTATAGAGTATAAGTTTGTAATTTTTTCATTAATTAATTAATTTTCCAAATCTGTCCTCGAGTAGAACCTCGAAACCAAAATACAAGCTATGATTTTCCTTGGGATCGCAGCTCGAATCGAAGCTCCAACATAACTATGGGGAAAACACTAACAGTCTTTCGTAAAATGTAAAAATACTATACCGACATAAAAGTAAAAATACATTAGTAAATATCACGAACCATTTTTACCTATATTTGCAAAGTATTCCAAAAAAAAAAATTAGTAAAATTTTTTTTTTTAATGTTTTGTGCAATTTACGAAATTTTTAGATTTAAGATCATTTGATAGTATGAAAATACACGAATGTTTTTGAATTTTTTGTGCATTCTACGGAATGTTTGTAATAGAAATCATTTAATAAGACAAATGCATCTGTAAATATGTACAACGAAATTTTTTTACAAAAAATTTTTTAACGGCCTTTTGTTAAAAAAAAAAATGAGTTTCATCCTGGCGATGACACTTGATCTCATCAGTTGACTATAGTAAGAGCCTAAATAGGTAATTTTTTAAGTTCAGTTCATCTGACTTGTGAACTTTATCCAACAAGATTAGAATTCCTAATCTTTAAAGCGGGAAGTTTTTGTTTTTGCCGTCACCTGTCATTTATTATATATTTACATACGAAGGTCATTTATTATATATTTACAAAATGTTTGTTATTTTACGGAATTATTTGTAAAGATCATACAGTCATAGATACTCGCAAAAGAATTCGCCTATTAACATTTATATTGGTTAAAACATATTTTAATTATTGGTTCAATAATTTTACAAAATATTTTTAGTTTCACGAAGTATTTTGTAAAGACGATAGTTCATATTATAGAAATAACCGATAGTATTTGCCTAGTAACATGTACATACATTTCGAAGAATATAACGATTGCATCGATAACTTTACAAAATTTTGTAATTCTACAAAATAATTATTCAATAAAAAGCGTCCGCCTAGCAAAACCTACATTTTCAAGTCTAGCATCGTATAGATTACGTTGATTAAACGAATTCGTTTGTACATTTAACTAAAAATTCTCAAAAAAAGAGTTGACGAAAGTGCTTTAGTGGATTTTACGAAATGTTTTTAACACAGAATTTTTCGAATTTTAAATCTACTAAGAAAGAATTGCTCAATTCACAAAATTTCGTGCATTGAACGAAAATCGTAGTGAAGTAATGAATAACCATCTTGTTAATTATTACATGCATAAGAAGTTTTCTCAAATTTTATCATATAACTATCTGAAGTAATAACAATCTTAAGTAAAAAAAACTACAAAATTTTACTTTTCATTGCATATTACATTATAAACATTTTAAATTGCAGAACATTTATTTTTCACCGGCTATGAAAGGTTCAAAAGAAAACCCAGCAGGGAGATTATACAGCCGCTACTACAATTTAAAACGCCGACATCGGAAAATTGGTCTTGACGTGAGCGGAAAAGATTGCAATTCTACCCCAAATCAAAGTTTTTTTAATTCAAATTTGAACGAGGATGGGATTGAATTATTACAAGGTAATTTTTTATTTTTAAACTATGAAAACTCTAAAAGCTTCCTTATTATATGATGTGAACTTTTTTTTGATTCAGACGACATCTCGGCAGATGTCAAATGGTTGCAAATTTACAAAGAGCCTTGGGATGAGATTAAATCTAAATGGAAAACCACTTTCAAGACAAGACAACTTGAAATTAATGCAAATCATAATTTTTCGACTATTTTGAACAACTGGCCATTAATCAAGCACTCTTCTGGAGTAACATTGGTAATTGGTTTTGTATTTACATACATATTTTGTAACAAAAAATGTTCCTAGTCTTTTTCAACAAAAAATTTTCCACGTCTTTTGTAACAAAAAATTTCAGAATTTTTTAAAACTAAAAAATTTCTAAGTCTTTTCAAAAAAAAATTTTCTAAGTCTTTTGTAACAAAAAAAATTCTAAGTCTTTTTCAACAAAAATTTTCTAAGTTTTTTTTTAATAAAAATTTTTCTAAGTCTTTTTCAAAAAGAAATTTTCTAAGTCTTTTGTAACAAAAAAAATTCTAAGTCTTTTTCAACAAAAAATTTTCTAAGTTTTTTTTCAATAAAAATTTTTCTAAGTCTTTTTCAAAAAGAAATTTTCTAAGTCTTTTGTAACAAAAAAATTTCTAAGTCTTTTTCAACAAAAATTTTTCTAAGTCTTTTTCAACAAAGAATTTTCCAAGTTTTTTTTCAATAAAAATTTTTCAAAAAGAAATTTTCTAAGTCTTTTGTAACAAAAAAATTTCTAAGTCTTTTTCAACAAAAAATTTTCTGTCTTTTTCAATAAAAAATTTTCTAAGTACATATATGTATAAATTTAAGATATAAGGTATATGCAAAAAAATAGGGTTCAAAATACTAAAATTCTATTGAAGGGATAGAATATTTTAAAAAACGCAGATTAACTATATTTCATTTGTTACTTGCGCTATATATATTATGAAGGTTCTTTATGGCACCTGTCAAGTTATGCATTCGTAAAAAAAAATCGAACTCGAGATTTTTGACAAAACGATGATAGCGAAGTCGAAAAAAGTGGGTCTCGCAATTGTGTTTGTCAGTCTGTCTTTCGGCTGCAGCCTAAAGGCACCTAGCCTTTTTTGGGCATTCCACCGACACGTTTTTTAATACAATAATAACAGCAGCTTCCGCTCAAAATTTTTTTAGAAAAAAAAAAATAAAAATCTTATTTTTCTCAAAAACGTGCCCACATTAAAATCTATTATTTTTAAAAAATTTAATCTTAGCAGAAAATCGCTTAGTTTTATATCAAAATATTTTTTTTTCAAAATTTTGATATCGAATCTACTAAGTCGAATTTTCACGGGATTCCAAAATTAATTCGAGTAAGAGGGGTTTTGGAAAAATTTTAGCTAAAGGGATTAATATTTTTTTGTTTAAAAGCATTTATTGAATGTACAAATAAGATTCAAAAGTTTAATAAATAAAGAGAAGATTTTTGCTTTTATGGCTCAGTATATTATCAAAATACTGTCTAAAAAAATCATTCAAACTTTACTTAATGCCAAGCATACACTTTATTGAGCAACGAACAAAGAAAATGAAAATTCTTCAAACCAACAATTAAAGACTCACAAACATCAATGATTCTAAGTTCTGACTATCTAACCCAAACATTGATGGACTGCCATCAAAAGTGAGAAAATCGTTTCTTGACCGTTTATTAACATTGAAAATGTTTATAGGGTCGTTTTGAGAAAAATATGGTGTTACCAAAATGATTAAATGAACAAATGAATACAATAACAAATGAACGAAATGAACTCTAGCGTATAGGGGGCTCAGGATCGAATTTTTGGTTGGTGTTACCAAAGAAAATGCCAAAATGAACCTAAAGACACAATCGATGAATCGTACCTACACCTTGATCGTCGCCAACCGACGAGCTTCAGTGGAGGATAGTTGAATTTGTATGAAATCTTAAAATCACTCGATCTGAGCGCACTTAGAAGCCTTTTACTCAGGTTATAATTATCGGATGCTTAATGTTAAGATAGATAATTAAAGATAAAATGAAAGGCTACAAATCTGCATCAAAATGTTTGCAAAAACTTACAAAATTTCATACTAAAAACGTGAAAGATTGGCTTTTGAGAACTAATTTCATCACGGCAAATGACGTGAGGAACAAGAAAACAAAAAGAAAAGGAAAAAAACGTACCCACAAAGAATATACATTGCTGTAAGGGTGTCGGCAAGACGTTGGTTGGAGTGGAATGTGTGCAATAAAAAACCACCACTGCACTGTGGCTGGTGGCAAACACATTTGGCTTCGCATCGAGAACAAAAGTGATATACATACATAGCTACATTATTAAGTAGGTTAGGTATGTCTGTAAAATATTATGTTGATTAAATTGTTGTAGGTATTTTGCAAATATTATTCGTAATGGTACGATTTGGTTGGTTTGGTTGGCTTATAACTTCTGTTCTAACAAACGGATATTTAAAATAAAGGTCTTAAAATGAAGGTAAAATATCAAACTAATTTATTCAGTTAAAAAATAATTGAAATAACATAAAAGTGTAGGTGAAAAACGTTTAGGTTTAATTCATCAAAATAAATAATTGCAAAAACTGAAAAATTGAATAACAAAATTGGCTTCGCCATCAAAATTCATATACCTACGCATCTATATAGGTTAGGTACATACATTATGTATGTAGGTAGGTAGAAATGGCGATCACGAGCAACCTAGCTCGTTGACCCAATTAGCGTTAGAGTGCACCGTTGTGTTACCATAACTCGTTGGACCTGGGGATGTAAATGGTTTGGAATGTCTCAGAATGGCTCAGAGACGTAAGAGGTTTGACCCCTTAGTATGACATTATGTACATTTATATAAAAGGATTGATTCAGTTGTTCTGCGGTTGCCTTTTTACTTCTGTACTATAATAATCGGATCTTAAAGATTAAAGTTTTGAAATAAGTTAAATAATAGGCTTCAAAATTTTGTGTGACAAAACTTGACTTCATTCTTAATCAATTCGATTGTTGAACCTAGAATATGCACAGAGACCTATACTTGAACCTCTATGATTATAACTTATAACTTAAGTTCTATAAGGGCCAGATGTTGAAGGTTAAGGTATTTAAATTAAGGTTAACTAGGCTAGAGGTAGGATTAACCTAGCGAAGCAACTTAAATATAATACCTAATCGAAAAGGGTTGATTTGGTATCTTCTGTTCTAATCATCGGATCTTTGAGGTTAATGTCTTAGAATTAAGGTAAAATCTCAGGCTACAAATTTATGTGACAAAACAACATCTAAGCCAATGCGTTTTTTGAACTAGACCATACGTCTAAACCAATGCGACTTTTGAACTTGACCTACGTCCAAGCCAATGTGATTTTTTTAATTTGAACTATACGTCTAAACCAATTCGATTTTTGAGCTTGACCAACGTCTAAGCCAATGCGATTTTTGAACTTGACCAACGTCTTAGCCAATGCGATTTTTGAACTTGACCTACGTCCAAACCAATGTTATTTTTGAGCCTGAAATATGCAAAGGTACCTACTTGCGTTTCTCTTACGCAACTTACAACATTAGTTCTAAGGGTCATTTGTTGAAGGTTAAGGTATTTAAGTTAACGTTAATCAGTCTAGAGGGAGGATAAACTTACGTAAGCAACTTAAATATAAATATCGAAAAGGGTTTATTTGGTAAGCTTTTATCTTCTATTCTAATTATCGGATCTTTGAGGTTAAGGTCTTAGAATTCAAGTAAAATCTCTGGCTATAAATTTATGTTACAAAACTTTACCTACGTCTAAGCCAATGCGATTAGAATATTCATAGGTACTGCAATATAATTGAACTTCTTTAATAAACTTATATAGATTTAGTTCTAATGTTCAGATGTTCAAGGTTAAAGGTAGAACTATAATAGTCGGATGCCAACCTAAGTGGTCGTACGAAACGAAACGAATACCTACAAAGAATTCATATGACGTGCCCATAATTGAGTTTTGCTTGTTTCGACCAATTTTTTACTTTTGCTTTCGGAAGTGAAGAGCGCTCACCGACCGCTCCATGCGTAAGTGAACTGAGAGAATTTTCCTCCAACATCTTCCGACTATTACAGCTCTACCTTAAGGTCCTCAAATGAAAAAAAAAAAAACTATTCAATTTGGTTGTCAACTCAGCTGTCAACTTAATTGGTGCTTTGCTTTTCATATACTCAGATAAAAGAATACTGCTTAACTGTCAAAACCATTAATATTGTCTTAAGAAATTACACGACTCGAGTTTATTAAATTTATTAAAAGATGAGTTCAAAATGCAAAATATTATAGAATACCTAAAAACAATTAGGTAAATCAGGTTTGCATTGAGTTTGAGCTACACATCAAATTATTTATAAATTTGGTCTCGCGTTAAAAAGGGTTCAATTTGACAGTAAATCAAATAACTTGCCTATATATAAATAGTTCAATAAGTTGAGAGACTTGGAAATCAATTTGAGCAAATATTTGATTTTCTTCAACATCAACGCCGTGATTAAATAAACTGAATTGAACAACATTAATTTAACCGCCAACTGGGATTTGACATTAAAAATATCTACATATTGTAATTTCAGACTGAAGAATGGTTTCTTAGACAGCTTCAGAAGTTTTGGTGCAACTATAGGATACAAATTAGAAATCACCAAGATTATTCATGTTTTTATTTTATCGAGCTAACACAAGTCATTTTCAATGTCCCCATAGTTACTCTATGAGTGAAATCTGTAAATTTTTTATTGAATTTAAATATAAGTTTGAATCCTTACTTTCTGCACTTGATATATGCCTTAGAATTTTTTTGCCATCAATCTTAAGTATCCCGTAGCTTGTAAATCAGTATGGCTTTGCAAATTATTATGCTTTTCCAAATCATTCATCGTTTACTTTAGTACGGTATGCTTAGAGGCTGCCTAGCATCCTTTCAAATCTTTTGAGCATGGTCCGAAAAATATGGACATTTTTTCATTTAGGGGGCGGTATATTAAACTCACAAACTTAAAAACTCAATTGCATTTATAACGACGTTTGTATTAACTGATCAGATGAAATTCACCTCTGTTTTGATAACCGTTTCCAAACAGTGTTCTGAATTTTGCTTTTTGTTTACCCAGTATTCCCAATATTATTTCTTTAACTAAACTAACGTATTATTTAAATACATATGTTGTCTTTTTTTTTCTCTTAGCATACATATTGTCTAAACTTTTTATGTTGTTTTTTTAATTTTTTGCTTTACAGATTAACATTGATTTCGAAAACCTATTTCCTGAAAAGCAAAACTGTCTAATAGAATCATGGACGAGTTTTAAAGCAGCTATAATTCCAGTGTTCAACGAAAAGATCAAAGACCGGAACTCCCAAGAGCTGCTTGGTTTCTTAAATAAGAAACATTTTGTAAAAGGTAAATTTATTTTTGTTTAGCGTTCGTTCAAATACTTATTGTTTTTGCTTTTTCAGATCCAGAAGACGTTATAATAACCAATCTCTTACATGCTATCCTACCGCCTTCATCGAGACAAACAACTATACCACTGAACAACGAACCCAGAAAACGAAAGTTCTTCAAACCAACAATTAAAGACTCCCAAACATCGATGATCGTGACGGTTAGTAACGCTAATGACTTCAACCCAACAATTGATCAACTGGCAACGAAGGTGAGAGAGTTTGGACAAACTTTGCAACCACTCATTGTATATTGTTCGTTTGACGAATCATTTATAGTTTATTTTAATGAAATTAAATATAAGTTTGGATCCTTACTTCCTGCACTTGATACATGCTTTAAGGTTTTTTTTGTCCTTAATCTTAAATATCCCGTAGCATGTAAGTCAGTATGGCTTTTCTTCCAAAAGCATTTTTTTAAAATTGATAGCACTGAAAGGTTTCCACCAGATGTTCTTATTTTAAATGATATTTTGAATACTTATAATGTATAAGTGCCATTTATGCTCAACAACATCCTTTATTGATGTAAAAGGACTTGTTTTTCACTATAGGCTTGTACATTACTTCAAGGAAACTGATGACTTTCACTGCTTTAACTGCAAACAAATTTATAGCTTAAAAAGTTTTAAGAGGCACTTCCAACGTTCTTGTAAGAATATTTCACTTGTCTCGTCTGCTGAACTTAGTTCTTATAGATCTGAAAATCCTAATTGTTCTGATAAAACCTTTGATAATGATGAAACTGAAAGAAATCCAAAAATAAATAGTATTACTGAAAATTTAGACATTTTTAAAGTTATAGAAGATTCTTCAATAAATTTCTTATGTAATTTGTATGGAAACCCTAGTTTATCCCGAAAAATCGTTGAAGAAATTATTGAAGATTTAACAGAAGGATTTTTTAAAATTATTTTTACAAAACTTTGTAAAGAATTTTCCGTACACTCCAAAACAAAAAAAGAAGAACAGTTTAAAAAGACTTTAATCTTTTTACAAAATCCTTTTGAAAGTGTTAAAACGTTCTACAAATTCGTTCAAACAACAAAAAAATACAACTTCTATCGGGATCCTTCCAGTTATATTATTAATAACGAGATTTGCGCTAAAAGTGGAGTAACACCCTCTATAGATGTTATGGAATCTGACGGTGTTATATTACCTTTAAAATTTCAGTTTCAAAAGTTTTTTGAGCTTCCAGGAATTTATAAGTCAACAAAAGATTATATGAGATATCTAGAAATCAATGCTATTCCGCATTTGGTTACAAGTGAACTTTGGAAAGATAAGATTTTAAAATTTTCAGAAAGCAAGCGTGACAGAGTTATCCCTTTTAACTTGTATTTCGATGATTTCGAATCAAATAACCCACTGGGATCTCACGGTGGATGCCATTCTATTGGTGCAGTTTATTATAATTTTCCTAGTCTTCCACAATATGTTAATTCTGAACTAAACAATATTTTTGTTGCCATGTTGTTTTATTCAAAACATAAATCGCATGGGGAAAATTCAATTTTTTACCACCTTGTCGATGAAATTAAAAACCTTGAAGAGAACGGAGTTTTAATTAACTTGAAATCTGGTGAAACTTATCACCTGTACTTTGTATTAGGACTCATTACTGGCGACAACCTTGGACTTAATTCCATCTTAGGTTACACCAAAAGTTTTAATTCACAATATTATTGCCGTATTTGCAAATCTTCTAAAACTCAAAACTATTTAATGTGTTCCGATGACAGTAGTAATCATAGAACAATTGAAAATTATAATATCGATGTTCGTTTATATCCGCAGGTTAGTGATAGAATGACAAACACCGGCATAAGAGTAGAATCAGTTTTAAACAATATACCATCATTTCATGTTGTTCAAAACATTACTGTTGACATAATGCATGACTTATTTGAAGGTGTTTGTCATTACGATCTATGTAAATTGCTTAATCAGTTTATAGTCCAAAACAAATTTTTTTCCCTAGATGTTTTGAACAACAGAACACAGTTTTTTAAATATGGAAAATATGAAATCGGTAATATTGCGCCAATTATTAAATCTGAACATATCAAAAAACTTAAATTGAACATGTCAGCTAAAGAAATGTGGACATTTTGCAGATTACTGCCAATAATAATTGGTGATCTAGTTCCTTATAATAACATTCATTGGAAATTGTTAATCCTTCTTAATAAAATTACATTGTTTTGAAATCAAATTTTCAAGAAAACGATATATCTAGCTTAGAAAATCTTATATCAACACATCATTCCACCTATATGGAACTTTTTCAGGAGAATTTGAAGCCTAAGTTTCATTTCATGATTCATTATCCTTATGTTTTGAAAATGCTCGGTCCATTAAAACACTTCTGGTCTTTCAGGTTCGAATCAAAACACAAAGTTCTGAAAAACTATTGTAATAACATCACTTCCCGTCGAAACTTACCAATGTCTTTAGGAATTAAAAGTTCTTTAATGTTCTGTAAAAGAATTATTTCTAATATAGGGATTTCTCCAAAAATTTCAAAATTATCTAATAGTAAGCTTTTGCTGAAGAACCATCCTTGTTTTGGTAAGATACAAAACCTTCTTTCAGATCATAACATTAATTTCAATGAACTTCTTTGCTACAATACTGTTACATTTTGCAAGATTGACTACCAAAATAATGATTATGTTAGTAGATCTTCAGTTATTTATCGAATGGAATGTTTATTTCCGTTAAACAATTTTATTTTTGCTGTTTGTGAAAAATATAATACATCAGGATATATTGATCATTACAATTCATATGAAGTATTAAATGACACTCAAATTTTTTTTGTTTATAATATTATTGATTTTGATGGACCTCCTGTTTGTTTATATTCCAATCCAAATGGAAAAAAATATACTTTTATAAAGTTTTTCTAAAGCTAATGATTTTAACGTACAAATTAGGCAGATGGCAACGAAGGTGAAATTGTTTGGACAAACTTTGCTACCACTCATTGTATATTGTTCCTGTTTGAATCCTTACTTCCTTCACTTAATACATGCTTAAAGGTTTTTTTGTCCTTAATCTTAAATAATATCCCGTAGCATGATAGTCAGTAGGTATGGTTTTTCTTCCAAAATCATTTTTTTTTTAATTGATAGCACTTAAAGATTTCCACCAGATTTTCTTATTTATTAAATGATATTTTGAATCCTAGTAATGCATAAGTTCCCTTTATGCACAACAACATCCTTTTTTGATGTAAAATAACTTGTTTTGCATTATGAAACTGCACATTATTTCAAAAAAGCTCATGACTTTCAGTACTTTAAATGGAAATAAATTCATAGCTTAAAAAGTTTTTATAGACATTTCCAACTTTCTTGTAAGAATCTTTTACTTATCTCGCCTGCTGCTCTTAGTTCTTGTAAATCTGTTTATTGCCCAAATTTCATTTTATGATTGATAATCCTTATGTTTTTAAAATGCTCAGTCCATCAAACTTTGCAACCACTCATTGTATATTGTTCCTTTGACGAATCATTTATCGTTTATTTTAATGAAATTAAATATAAGTTTGAATCCTTACTTCCTGCACTTGATACTTTCTTTAAAGTTTTTTTGTCCTTAATCTTAAATAATATCCCGTAGCATGTTAGTCAGTAGGTATGGTTTTTCTTCCAAAATCATTTTTTTTAAATTGATAGCACTTAAAGATTTCCACCAGATGTTCTTATTTATTAAATGATATTTTGAATCCTAATAATGCATAAGTTCCCTTTATGCACAACAACATCCTTTTTTGATGTAAAATGACTTGTTTTGCATTATGTACATTATGTAACTGTACATTATTTCAAAAAAGCTCATGACTTTCAATACTTTAACTGGAAACAAATTCATAGCTTAAAAAGTTTTTATAGACATTTCCAACTTTCTTGGAAGAATGTTTCACTTATCTAACCTGTTGAACTTAGTTCTTGAATACATCTAAAATTCCTAATTGTTCTGATAAAACCTTTTATAATGATTAAACTGAAATAAATCCTAAAATTAATAGCATTACTGAAAATTTAAACATTTTGAAGATTAAAGAAAATTCTTCAGTAAATTTCTTCAAATTTTAGTTTCAAAAGTTTTTTGAGCTTCCAATAATTTTTAGTCAGCTAAAGATTATATGAGATACATATCTAGAAAATTCAATTTTTTACCACCTTGTCGACGAAATTAATAACCTTGAAGAAAACAGAGTTTTAATTTACTTGAAATCTGGTGAAACTTATCACCTGTACTTTGTATTAGGACTCATAACAGGTGACAACCTTGGACTTAATTACATCTTAGGTTACCACCAAAATTTTTAATTCACAATATTAATGCCGTATTTGCAAATCTTCTATAACTCAAAACTATTAAATTTGTTCCTATGATAGTCATAGAACAATTGAAAATTATAATACTGATATTCGTTTGTGAAAAATATAATACATCGGGATATCTTGATCATTACAATTCATATGAAGTATTAAATGGCACTGAAACCTTTTTTGTTTATAATATTATTGATTTTGATGTACTTACTTTCTGTTTGTTTACTTTCTGTTTGTTTATATGTATACTTTAATAAAGTTTTTTAAAACATTAAAACAAGTAAAAATTTAATTTTGTTACGAACATTTTTTTTTGTGATAAAACCTATTCTCATTTATGTAACTATTTTTAAGTAGGTATTATTTTCAGAAAATAAAAAAAAAATTCAAATACATACAAAAATAACCTGTTTTTACTTATACATATTTAAAAAGTTTTAAAGGTGAAGATCATCTCAAAGTAAGTATAAGAAATATTGCAGAAACACATCATTGTGATTCAATCATAAATGATAGTATATTAACAAGGATAATATTGAACAAAACATTCAAGCATAATTATTTGAGCATGGGCATTAAAGCTCAAGCACAAATATGTTGCTACGTTGGTCTGTTTGGCTAACAATGAAAAGTTTAGCCAACCACGAAAGCATTTAAATGCAACCACGGGTGTTTTTAACTAAACACATTCATAGTTATCTAAGCATGGACATTTAAGTCCAAGCACAAATATTTTAGCAAACTTTCCTGTTTGACTAACAACGAAAATGGTAAGCCAATCACGAATGCATTTTTATGCAAGCACGGTTGTTTTTAGCTTAACACGAACATAGTTATCTGAGCATGGACATTTAAGAACAAGCACAAATATTTTACCAGATTTTCCTGTTTGATTAACAACGAAAATGGTAAGCCAATCACGAATGCATTTTTATGCAAGCACGGTAGTTTTTGGCTTAACACGAACATAGTTATCTAAGCATGGACATTTAAGTTCAAGCACAAATATTTTACCAGATTTTCCTGTTTTATTAACAACGAAAATGTTAAGCCTATCACGAATGCATTTTTATGCAAGCACGGTTGTTTTTAGCTTAACACAAGCATAGTTATTTAAGCATTTATATTAAAGCCCAGACACACAAATATTTCAAAACTAACGTTTTCGATTCACAATTAAATTGCTTACTCTATCACGTACACCTAAAGAATAGACTAACGATATATTCAACTAAACATAAAGTATTGTTCGTATAAAATAATTATGGTAATTCGTGATTACGAACGTGATCGCTATCGTGCACGAAAATGGTTGTTCAAAAACAAAATCGATCACGAAAATTGTACAGTTTAAATAAAAAAGTTGACAACGCGTGCATAGTCAAATTGACTACGGACCTTGGTTGACGCAAAAACAACCAAGGATAGTAGTTGATTCTACCAAGGTTTTTTTTTCGGTGTAAGACTAAAAAAATCTTAAATTAATTTTAATAAATTAAAGCAGTTCGAGAGAATATGTATTTCGATTTAGAAAAAATTTGTAGCCGTATAATGACCAAAGTAATTGTAATAAAACCACTTTCAGTTTTTCGCCGAAAAATTCGAATTACGGAAATGAAGGTTTAAGGTACATAAAATTGCCTAATTTTGAGTTATTCACGTACAGCTTTTTAAGGGTTGATATATTTTGTAATAATTTCGCAATCTGGTGCTCTTAGTATGTATTTCAAACAATATTGTATTTCAAAATTTTGAAATTTTCTTTAACAAAAAAAAATCAAACAAACAAAATCTTAAGTAATTTTGATTCTTTAAAATTTTTTTTTTTAATAAATAAATTATTACGCATTATTGAACCATAAACATGTTTTTTTTTTTTAATTTTATAAGTATTATATTATTATTATTTAAGGAATTTATGTACCTACGTACATTTTAAGGAGATACCTTAATAAAAAATTTTAAAGTAGAGTTTATTTCCCATTTAAAAATCTTCATACTTCCAAATAGAGAAAATAACGCAATAAATTACATTTATCTAGTAGGTACATAGTAAGTATCTCTACTTTTTTTTCAGACATAATAAAACGATATCGTTGTACGTTCAAAGAAGCAATTTTATTTCATTGTTATATGAATGGGACTATAGAATTTCAAGCAACCCCATTATTACGATAAATATTATGTGTTCCACCAAAATTTTATGTTAAATCCAAACGGAATATCATTCTTCTTGCACGTACATAGTCTATCTATATTATATACTGAAAGAAAAATGTATGTAGCTAACAATTTTGAATAAAATTATTTATTTTGTCATCGGACGTCTTTTTTCCGGAGAAAATCCTCAGAACATACGATGGAAAAATACCAACAAACAATAATAAGCTATTGAGTATTAAATGAAACACGTTGTATAGAAGTTTGGAAGAAATACTTTCTTTTTTTTTTTTTTTTAAATCCCTCCCATCACTTTTAACCAAGTGACACGAACCGAAAATGTATATTTCGTGTATAAGTATGTCACCATTTGCACGTTCGAATAAACGCAACGTGACCGACCGACAGAGAGAGGAAGTGTTGTTAGTTCAATGCAGTATTGACTGCACACGCACTTTAATATCCTTTTCGAACTCGTTGGACGTGACTTGAATATTTAAGACAGGTTTTTGTTGTGGAACTGATGTCCGTCATTCTTTGCATTACAAAAAAAAAAGTTTCTTAGGATATTCAATATTAATCCCAAGGAATGGGTAAATACTTACATATATGTACACTATATATAGGCTGAACGCGCTCAGCGCGCCGAAGGAAATGCTTACTTCGCCCATCTAACAGCTTGCTATCTCCGTTTTCTGTTAATCGGATAAAAAGCTCATCTTCTTCGACCTTTTATACAAATATCGGTCGGTTTATCGTTTTGCACGTTTCCTATATATTCAAAGATTGCATTCTAAATATTGAAGGGTTGGTACCTAACCCGCCTATAATAGTAAGAAGTAAGGTAAGGTTGAAACTCCATTAACTCCAAACGAGTGCGAATAAATGTGTCTATTTTACGTGTACGAATGAGTAGGTAGGTACACAATCTACTTATTCACCATCGTTATTCCACGTATTCATATATATAACCTAACATTTATACAAAATCCTCCAGGCGCCCATCGTCGTCGTCGTCTTCAAAAAGAGTAGTCGTATACCTATCACCAAACCAAACGATACCTATCCCAATTTCAGAGCACGTTGCTATGTAAACGAAGATGAGAAGTTGCAACCAACTATATATTTATCGCTCAAGGCGAACATATATGTACATTTGTATATAGGTAAGTCTGCTGCTTTAAATGGCGGCGCATGCATTCGTAAAACTGGATATTTAAAGAAAAGCCATTTTTGTAGCATAGATTTACTTTACATACATTTTTAAGTATAGGTACTTACCTCATACTATAAGAGCAATAGCACCAAAAACTTCCTGGTGACAATAAAAGAAGTAATCAGCCCGTAATATATTTGCCCAGTTTACGGAATCGGGTATTTAAGAAGTAGAAAAGTACTTTCTTGTGTTGTGTAATGGCGCACAGGGCCAGTCCAATTTAAAATTGCGCTCTGTGTCCCAACTTTTCTGCCTACTGCCACGCCCACTTTCTTTTATATGTTCGAGTTTTTACAGTTCATCACTAGAAATCAGATAATTTGTATTTGAATTTTTGGAACAAAGTATTATATTTATTTTTGTTTTTTGAAATCCACCCACTGCCACGCCCACTTTCTCTTATGTGTTCGAGTTAATATACAGTTCATAACTAGAAATCTGAAATTTTGATAACTAAGCCATTTGGAACGATGCATAACATTTTTTTTTTTAAATCCACCCACTGCCACGCCCATTTCTAGTATTTTAGTTTTATTCCTTATTATGTTCGAAACATAAAATTATGTAATTGAGCGTTCTTAGGTGTAATGTGATGTGCTTATTTTTTTCTCTGCCACGCCCATGTAAATACATATAAATATGACATGCCTTTTGTTGAATTAGGAGTTTTATGGAAAACTCTATAGTAATTTGTATGAAATTTTCGGAGTTTGTTCTTTTAAATGGGTGAAAGGTTTTAAAAGTGCTTTTAATACAATCCTTAGTGCTATACAATTTTGGAACTAAGTTCTTTTCAACCTATAGTCATAATTTTTTGATATAGATTAGAATTTTGTGTTTATGTATATCGTGCTAAAAAGACTAATTAAATTAATAAGAAATCTCTCTTAAAGCAAAAGGCCTTGAAATGTGTATTTTTTTTTGGAAATTCGCCCACTACCACGCCCATTTTTCATATAACTGAGATTCCTTAACTTAAGTGTAGGTATGTACTTTATATCCATAGAAAGTTTAAGTTTTGTAGTTAAAATCTCATATGAACGCAAAGCACGAAATGTTTAATTTTTGTTTACATAAGAAAAGTAGGTGTTTCAGAAGGCGGAATACTGCCACACCAACTTTCAATATGTTAGATTTTTTTTCTTTATATTAACATACATCTTAATTTTTTTTGGTGGCCATTCTAAACCTGGCGGTGTTCAGCTAGTATTTCAGAATTGATCATCTAAGAAAATATTGTGAATTTGAAGCTTCTGAGATTTCATTGGAACTAAAGTTAGAGAGTGTTGAACATCGAATAATTTCGGGTTATTCTAAAAAAGGCATGGAACCTTACTTGAGAACTTGGCTTTGCATTACGGTTTATTTATGTAGCATATTCTTTTATATATATATTCTTTTATAAAATTATAACCGAATTTACCACATTGTGTCAAACCGATGCATTTCAAGTTCCTCGGTTTTATATAGTTTGTTTTTATTTATACCTTCTTCCCAATGGCAGATCCACGGAGGGGGGGGGGGGAGTTTCGGATCCAAATATTTTTATATTAATTTACTAGCTGACCCGCCCCGGCTTCGCAGGGGCTTCCCTGCGCAATCATCATACAAAATTTGAAAAATAAAATATAAATAAATAATATTACAGTATTCTTTGTTAGGCCGGCAATGACAATCACCCCAATGATTAAATCTGCCCGCTTATTTCATATTCGGAACTCTAGAATCTGTGAATCCAAGAACTACTCGCTATACATACATTTATTTTAATTTTATAGTAGTAGTAGTAATTTGTGATTTTATTTTTCTTCAGTTCAAATTTTACATAGTTCACAGTAAGCATTGGCTTTTACCGTCGCACCAAAAGTGTTGCGGTTCGAAAACAAAACATTAATTTGGTACGCAAGTGCTTTGAAAATAAGTCAAAAACGTTATTATAATTCTAATAGCTCTTACCCATCCGCATCGCTGAGCTTCTTGAGCCCGTAACCTATGTCTGCGTTAAAAAATAGTAGCTACGTTTTATTATCGCCAATAACACATATGGTTTACCGCGTGAAAATAAAGCCATATGGATTCTAATGAAAACAGTGTTGTATGTCCATCCCTTTTTTGCTTGGGTTTCAAGTAGATACGGTCTTTTTTCTTTACTTTCTCTTTCGGACTACCTTACCATTTGCAAAACAGAAAAGCCAATCTACCCATAAAATTAAAAACTATTTTCTGAATCCATTAATGAAACCTCGATGGAAACCGAGATACAATGTTGTTTTTGTATTACGTGTTAAAAGATAACTCCGACCCAGACCCGAGGATAATAAAACGCGGCAGACTTTCGAACATGCGAAATGACAAAAATCAACCAGGCATACTTCACAATTAGAATTTCAAGTTGAAATTGAAAGAGAATGATACAACTTATTTATTTGACCAGTTCTTCTTTAAAATCGGACGTTATTCCTTTCAATTCATTCCAACAGCGATCCAGTCCATGGCAATGGGGTTAGCTATATGTAAGGTACCATCTACATTCAACACAGAGTGGTTAAGGGTTCACTCATGAATTTTGCTTTTCGTTTGACGTATATAGTTAAACATTTTGACAGCAAAACTTAAAAACATTTCTGAGTAATTATGTGTCTAAAACTGAGATTGCTCAGATCTAGAATAGCGGGTATTGCTTTCATGCACAACATTACCTACTGTTTTTTTTTCTTGTTTTGAGTATGTACAAACCCGCTCGTATTCGAATGCAAAATGTGTCAAAATTTCAAAGCAATCGGTGAAGAACTTTCGGAGATTAGCGGTAAGGAACAAACGTACATTTACATTTTTATTTATTTATTATTAGTTCAAGAGCTTAACGTTTGTTACATTTTGAATACTTAGTCAATTTATCATACCCTTCAAAGCAGCATTTTTAAATACTATTCAATATTATAAGGACAAAAAGAAGTTAGCACCGCCATTTTTAATTTTCGTAAAAAAACGGTTGTGCTGCCATGTGCCGTAAAAAAAACGTATTAAGCATTATGGTTTTTAGAGACTAGCCATATTTGTATCATGAAGTTATCGACGCCATATTCGATTTTGAAAAAAAAATGTACTGTATTGTGCTCAACTCGTGCTGCGATGTGCCATAAATTTTTTTGAAAATTTCATCGCAAATTTAAAAATTTTGAGGATGGAATTTTATCCAAAATTAAGTTTTTCTAAAAACTTAAAGTTGCGTGTTGTTTTGTGCTAAAAAACTGATAAAATCGAAGAGATACAAAAAATCGCTTGTTTTCAACTTTTAGGACCGAATGCAAAAGTTGCGAGGGAAATTTATAGCTCCATAATTTACGATTTTCGAAAAAAAAAAAAATTGTGCTTACTTGTGCTCAACTTGTGTCTCCATGTAACCGTAAATATTTTTTTAAATTCGCAAATTTAGAAATTGTAGGGATGCATTTTTTTGCAAAATTAGATTTCCAAAAACATCAAAGTTGTGCTGTATTTTGCTCAAAAAATGATTCGCATATTTATAGCTTTTAGGTCCAACAATAAATTTTGGGAAGCGTAAAGTTGGCAGCACCATTTTCGATTTTCAAAAAAAAAATAAAGAGGTGCTTTATTGTGTACAACTTGTGCTGCCATTGCCATAATAATTTTTTTAAATTCGCAAAGTTGCAATTTTTTTTCTTCAAAATACGATCTTTTAAAAAGTTATACTAGCGCTGTTATCGAAAATGGCGGTGCTAACTTCACGCACTTAAATAATATAACTTTGCAATAGCTTAAGCTTAGCCATTTCCAGACTTGGTATATCAATTAAACCACAGCAACTCAAAACTCGACCTTGACCTTTAACTTAACGTCTTCAGAAGATTTTATGCACCTACAGCTATACAAAAGTACGTACAATTATTTCCCATTACAAAATCTTCATTTACCTTATACAGTAATTCTGTATACAAAATTGAACCAATATCTGTATTTTATATAACAGTATAATGCACCCATTATCAAACCTTCATACTGTCTAATAAAATGTTTAAACTCTCCTACGTGGCTAACTTCAATTTTCTTGTCGAAGAAAAAAAGCAAAAAAAAAATACCATTCTGTAAAAACAAAATATCTACGTCCTACATGTACATATACAAACATATAATAATAAAAAAAAATATTTGTCACTTTCAAAGATGCTAAGGGTAAAATTTCATTCCTAATTGAAATACTTTGAATTTATAACCGTTCCTTAATCTGTCAATTTCCATGCAAACTCACAGCACTTTATAAGAATTTGTCATCTAGAAAAAAAAGGGGGTAAAAATAGCTCCATAAAACCTCGTCGTAAGGCAACGACCTACTTTCATAGACTTTTAACTCGACGCTCCTTTCTTATTTTTTTACTGAAAGGGGTGTACCTATACATATATTTGTGTCAACAGTCAGAAGCGACTGTGTTGATGTCACACAGTGGGACAAAAATATTCACAAAATTGGAATTAAAATTAAACTTATTTTAATTAGTCTTTTTTTATAAAAATGGCCTACGTCACTAAAGGCGATATTTGTTTGCTGCCAGAAAAGTACCTTAAGCAGCCTATCTATAATATTAAAGAAGTTTAAATAGGAAGTCTATAATGAATATACCTACAAACCTTCAGTTCATTTATTTTATTTATTTATTTATTTATTTATTAGAAATAGAATAAACAATTATAAATAGTTTATAATATTATTTGTATAAGAGCAGGAGCTGCAAAGGTATTCGGCTTTAGTCACTTATTTTTTAGTCTAACTTTATCATATAGCCTACCCCACTATGAGTCATGTTCTTTTTAGAAGCAAATTGTTGCAAGTAAGAAGTATAATTCAATTTCCCAGATGAAATATGTATTAAAAATTGTTTTGGAAGACGACTTCCTTTTTTTCTACACTTAAAATTTTTGTACTTCGTTCGCTCTTTAGTCTTCAAGAAAGTTCACTTTAACACTTTTAGCTTTCTATTTTTTTTTTTTTATTTTCTTTTCGTTTGTCATTATAAACTTTTGATTGACGTCCGAGAATCAGCATTGACAAAATGGAATGGATGTTGAGAAAAAAAAATAAACCAACTTCCGAACAAATATTAATGATTCATGAGTATATTGAACAGAACGTGGGATAACAAAATAAAAATAACACATTAATGTTGGACTGAACAGAGTTCCATTCTAATACCCACCTGAGATTTGTTAGGTATATCCTCTCAACAAAATTAAGTTCACAAGAAAATGTTCCTTAAGTATTTATATTTTATAGATATGTATCAGATATCACAGTCACAGATATATTTAACTTCTAACGGTTTTCGGATAAGATGTATAGACATTTTGGTGACATTATAGAGTTTGACATATTATATTTGACATATTGACATGATGAGAAGTTTAGATTGTTATTTGTTTTGAGTAAAACTTGGTCGAACTGGAAAATGTTTTACTTTTGGTGTCACAAAAGTTTTGAACATAAGGATGTTAATTCAGAATTTTAAATCTCACAACATTATCGTTTATGGGTGATTGTTCAATGTTCATGGTTAAATAATGCAAAAGTAAATTACCAACATAGTACCTATCTACTTCTCGAGGGTACTTTTGCAAAGCCAAAAATGTATGAAGAAATTATCTTCAGCATCAAATATGTAAATGAATAGGTTGTTAAAATCTTAAAGCTTGTACCTACTTTCACACGTAAATAAATAAGAGATAATAAGAGATTTTGTAAAGTATAATATCAAAAAATTAAATGTTATTGCTTAGGGTTGCCTTGCAAATATATTTTTTACTTTTTCAATATTAGCTGAAAGAGGTATTAGTCGTGTAAGAAGGCTGATAGTTTTTCAAAACGTGACCATATTTTAGAATTGTATTTAATGAACAAGTGAAAAAGAAACAAAATTCAATTCTTAAATAACTCAAAAAAAGAGAAGTTATAGAAATCAGACATTCAGTATTTGTTTGCATAAAACTTAAACTTAATAACAAAATAACTGCAAATAACTCTACAACAACAAAAAAATATTTCAAATATAAATTAAAAGTTCCTTTTTACGGATTTTGATATTTATCTGAAGAGTAAATTTCCTTCACTAAGTTGCGTTTTTTTTTTTTCAATATTCTTTGAACTCTAAACAACTGAGTTCATGATTATCAATCAATATCAATATAGATTTAGCACTTTCGGTCTTCATTTCGGTTTTTTTTATTTGCCCAAATATTATTTAGAATAGAAAAAACTCTCTCTGTAGGAGCATTTTGACAAAATAAAATTGTACTATAGTCCATATGTCTTGTTCGTTCTTTCAAATGGTTAGAGTACATTAGTATCATTATTTTTGTTGTCATTGAATTTTGCTTTAATATTTATATTATTGTTTTTAAGAATTTGTACGAAATACAGAACAGAAAAAAAAGGTATAGGAGTTTAGACGGGAGGTGGGGAGAGGGGGGAGGTGTAATTTTCTAAAAAATTGACTTAAAACAGAACAAAAATAATTTAAAAACAACGGTTAAACTTACAATGCCATATATGCTATACCTTTTTGGAAAGCCTTTTTTTTATTATTATTTAACCGGCAATAAATAGAATGCTGCAACTAGAACTGTAGCTGTCAAAGTGTCGTACGTCCTATTATTACTGTTTAATTTTTAATTTTCTACTTACGAGGTTTTAACAGATCACTGACTGTTGCTTGGAGCGATAAGAAAATTCAAACAAATTCAAGATAAAAACTGTGATTCTCGTTAATATTTATTTCAGTTTTCATTGTTAAAGCTGGTTTACAAATTTCCTGCAATTTGTACAATTTTTCATTTTCAAAATTCAGTGTCTTTTATACATACATTAAATTATATTTTACTTGAGTTTTTTATATACTTCTAGTTCTGCTGCGGGTGATGGATAAAGTTCGTTTTTTTGTTTTTTTTTGAAATTTTGATTTGATAAATTTCTAAATTTTGAAAAAGTATAAAATTTGATAAAGGCATCGAATATTAAAAACGAGATCAATGTTTTGTCATATATACATTACATAATGTTGGATATAATTATCTATACCTACCACAAGCTGCGAAGCCGGGCATCGCACGGAATTTTCAATTAATTTTAGCATTTTAAAAATACAATTTTTAGTTGCATCAAACAAAACAATGAATTTGTTGTCACGTTTCAATAATATATTCACTTATTAGCAGTCTGAGAACGTAACGCCAACTTAGATACTGTTGGCGATCCCATTTTCATAAGAGACAAAATCAGCCAAAATTCCGTAGTGTTTGCCATTCCATAGAATCAAAATTTTCAGATATCACCACCGTCCACCCCTGAAAGTATGCAATTTCAAGTTTTAACGATTTTACAACTTTTCCGTTTGAAATTTCTAATTTTCGGCTTTGTAGCGTGTTTACTGGTTAATATAAATCCAACAAAAAAATATATCTATGTAAATTGGATGATGTTTATCTGTGTTATTAATGTATAGACAAAAAATCAATTCATTTTTACACATTTATAATATCTATTTTTTTTTGGGTTGTAAATTGAATAAAAGAATAGATTTCTTACTTAAAGAAAGAAAAGAACTTATACCCAATTTATCATATACGCGAAATTAAAAGTTGAACACTCGATGTTTTGTTCAGAAACGAAACAAATTAGCACCTTACATTATTTGATATAGATTCAAAATAGCTTTTAACGGCATTTAGTCCTACAAAAATTTGGCGATCTCACTTGGACTCATCAGTTGACTAGTGAGGGCCTTTGTCAATACGCAATTTTTTGTTAAGTTCAGTTCATCATACATAAATTTCGTGACGAATATCTAGTGTGAACTATATCCAACAAGACTAGAATTCCTGATCATTAAATTGGAAATTTTTGTTTTTTGCCCGGGCCGTGGCAATGTTTATATAAGAAGGTTTTTTTAATAATACAAATTCTATATACTATCTACTGAAATACATCAGCCAAGTAGAAGACTTAGCACTATTTTATTTGGACTTGTTGAATTATTGATTCAAAATAGCTTTTAACGGCATTTAGTCCTACAAATTTTTTTTTTCCTACAAAAATTTGGCGTTTCGTCCCGGCGATCTCACTAAATGCCGTTAAAAGCAATGCAATGGACTTGTTGAATTATTGATTCAAAATAGCTTTTAACGGCATTTAGTCCTACACATTTTTTTTTTCCTACAAAAATTTGGCGTTTCGTCCCGGCGATCTCACTAAATGCCGTTAAAAGCTATTTTGAATCAATAATTCAACAAGTCCAAATAAAATAGTGCTAAGTCTTCTACTTGGCTGATGTATTTCAGTAGATAGTATATAGAATTTGTATTATTAAAAAAACCTTCTTATTATTTGATATACTGATATGCTGGATTGTCTTTAAAGCTCATGGAAAAAAAATAATAATTTGATTGAATTTGAATTTATAAATATCAATTAATGACTAAGGATCATAGCGCGAACAAAATTATTTAAGTACATATAAGTAAACACGAGTTGAAAAACTGTATTTATAGTGTTTTTGAAAACAATATATTTTCGAAATCTTACTGAATTGTGATTTTTGGCTGGTCCATATTTATACGTTTAAAATAAGACCAAATTTCTTTCAAGCACTACTTTGTCGACACATTCGTCGTGTGAAAGGACGGACTCGACGCCAACACTTTGCTTTGATCAAGTACTTTTCGTGGCACCATTTAAAAATGTATCAGCATTAAAACATTTACAATACCTAGCAGTTTACACATTTTTTAACTACGTTATTAGAGACATATTTTACTTACCAGTCTTTGAGAAATAAAACTCACCAAATATTAGGTATTTCCTTTTGTTAAAACTTGTTTTTATTGACAAAACGAAAGTAAAACAATTACATCGATTTTATTTATAATGTCGAAAAGCAGCTCTAACCATTAACATACAAAAATAAATCAAAAATAAATCATCTTTCTTGCATAATTATAAAAAAATCTAAGTAAATAGCTACTCCTTTTTTATTTTGTTATTTCGATTCAAGCCCCATCACAACTTAAATTCTTATGAATACAAAAGCCCCTAATAATAATAGGTTAGGTACATATAATTCATTGCCTTTGGTGTCCTTATATTCATTTTTTTTAGGGCGCTCCCTTTTTTGTTGTTTGTTATATTAAAATCTCCTCCAATTTACATCCCGAATCCACTTCAACGTTGTAGTATCATGTTGACGCTGAATTGGTTGTTCCCAATGATTTGCGTACACATTTCATGTTGATTTGCATAAAAAAAAGAAGAACAGAAGAAAAATTTCATACTTAAAAAAAAAATCATTTGCATTTACATTGTCAATTAAATTAAAATTTGAATGTCACAATTTTTCAACCGAAGAATAAATTTGAAAACGTAGCTTCGCTTGAGTTCGCACATTATGGAAATACAGAATATTAACAACCCAACTTATGATGATATAGCTACTCATCAAAAAGAATTCCAACATATTTCCATTTCATATACATACCTATAATATAGTCAGTGCATAAAGTATAAAAATCAAGGCATTTAACAGGATACATGTTTTTTGCCATTAAGTACCTGCCTATATATAGGTACTTATTTGATTTGATTTGTTTATGATAATTTTAAAATAATAAACATTAATGATAATAGCATTTAATAAAATGAAAATTTCACGAGTAGAGTTTTAGCTTTTTTTGAAATTTACACTCAGAGATAAATGAAATTTACAAAGTACACTTTGGCAATCCTTATGGATGTAGAAATTTCAGAAACTTGCATTATTTCAATAACATTGTATGTTAATTTAATACGGTAGCATCTGTGACACCATACATCCTTATATGTCGATTGTCATTCATCAACAAATTGAACATTGAAAAAATGTATCCATCAATTTAAAATTCGGTACTGCGTAAATTCAACTGACGAAGAGATTTTTAGTTGTTAATGAATTTAATAGTTGTGAATGAGCACAATTATTTACATTTAATTTTCAATAGCCGAAATTGCAGAACTAATTTTTATTTCAAGTTAAAGGCTCACCCAAACCAACACGAAACATTCGGAACGACGACGAATCTTTCGGCTGTCAATATATTTTATATGAGATTCGCTTAATCGCGTTGGTGTGGGTACTCTTTGCATTGCTTTTGGTTTTGAGGGAGCCTTTAAGTGGAGTTCTGGTTCGATTACGACGACGACGACCGGTCAAGTTTTTTGGAAACTTTGAGAAGAAGAATTAAAAAATTGTTGATAAATGTCAACTTTCAATTTAAAAATTGACAATCGCTGACACATTTTGACATAATCAGTAATCGTATGAGGGTTTTGATTTTGTGAGGTAAAAAACAAAATGCAGAATATTGGCAGACTTGCCTATATGCTCCAAAGCCACAATGATGAAATCCTTTATATTGTTCGCAAGATTGTGAGTAAACTCAATGATTAGAGGCGAGTTTAGCGTTTTTTTTAAATAGAACTGTTAGTATGTCCACATCAAAAGGGAGATAAATCTCTTTTTGTCATCGAAATAGGACGTAATAGAACCATGTATCACAAATAATTATATACATGTATTTAGTTGGCGGGCCACTAAAGCCTAAAGGTACTGTTGTGCAAGAAAACAGTTGACATTGCCAGACAGTTAACTGAACAATAAAAAATAACCTAAGCAGCAACGGAGTTGAGTGAGTGGGACAGATAAGAGTTTAAATCCTCGGAGTTTGAAAGAAACATAGTCACGCTTATTGTGAGTTTCGCCCGAACAACATTCCACCCGGAAGACTTGATATTTCACTTTTCGCCTATCGTGAGTTTCACCCGAAAAATTCCTCTTTTTGTGAAAATTCATTTCGGGCGGAATGTAATGTTATTGATAGCCTAAATGTTCACTTATTTTTGGTAGGCGAACTAAATTTCTTTCGGGCGAAACTCACAATAGCTTTTAAAATTCCGGGGAATAAAAAATTTTAAGGTGAAATATTTTTCGGGCGAAATTCCCAATAATAAGTTCCGACTTTTTTCAGCACTTATTTCCCGTGCGAATGGGTCGAAAGTCCCGAAATATTTTTGGAACTTTTTTCCCATTTTCATGATACAAGGGTACCTACTTTCAGGACTTATATCCCCCGCGCCCACCTGAATTTATTACTGATAGACATAAAACCCAATTAATAAACTTAGATCAAATAAAAGTTATCTTGATTTAAAGTAGTTTTTATTGAGCTGTGTTAACTTGGCCCCCAAATGTGTCAATTTTTTTTAATTTTTTTTTTGTAAAATGTGACCAATTAAATGACTATTTTGAAGCACCCATTAACTTTTTTTGACCACCCAAAAAATTGATTTTTTCAAATTTGATTAAGACATTCCATTAGTTTATTTTTGAACAGTATTGACACCCTTTAAAACAAATATTTCAAGGAGTGGTCAAAAATCACCATTTTACAAAAAAAAAAAAAAAAAAAAAATCGTATATATTTTGGGGTCAAGTTAACACAGTTCTTTTAACAACGTTCATTCCAACCAAATTGGCATTAAAAAGTATTTTGAATCAATAAATCAACAAAGTCCAAATAAAATAGTGCTAAGGGCCAGTTTTATGGTGCACACTTAACAAAATAAGTTTCACTTAATTTTCCCATTTTGGCACTATCCGCAGTTTTACTGCCCGAGTTAGTGGAACTTAAGTGGCCAACATGGGAGACTTAAGTGTCACTTATTCCGATAAGTTTGCTTTGTGAAATTGGGAATTAGTTTTCCATATTTGGCACTTAAGTGAAACTTACTTCACTGTGAAACCGGCCCTAAATCTTCTACTTGGCTGATGTATTTCAGTAGTATATAGAAATTGTATTATTAAAAACAACCTTCTTAAATTGAAGATAATTGACGTTAATTAGATACTTGACCGAAGAAGGTGGATTAATTATTAATTAAGTTTAAAATACCTATGTTATTTTTAGCACAACTTAGAGACCAACATATTGGTATTGAACATATGTACCTACGCTTCCTCATAAAATAATAATCTCACTTAATAATAATCTTGGCGAAATTATAGTTCTTGTTGTTTGTAGTAGATTTTCGTTGACTGTTATTTTTTGTTAATTTATTTGTTGATCAACGATTTAGTTGATTAATGAATAAGAAGATAGGGGAGATAATATCTTCAACGGCAACTCGACTAATCCTCGCAAACGAAATGTTCGCACGTCACATCCTCGGAAGAAAAATCTTCGTAAAACAAAATGTCCGAAGCTGCACGTCATAGCCCAGTCAGAATAAACATTTCACATGGGAAAAATTCAACTGTTCACTTTTCTTTCACAATTCGTTAGAGGGGGTTATTAGAAGAATATTTCTGATTTGTGTATATATTGAAGTATATTTCTGATTTGTATTTAAAAACAACGGCAACACCTACACTGTTATGTTATGTTATATCTTTTTTAAAAGCCAGAAATCCATTATTTAATTTTGCTTTTAAATCAAATTATTTAAGTGAATATACATATGAGTAAATTTATTATAATAAATAATAATTTAAAGAATACTTTTTGAAAAATTAAGTTTTAAACTAAAAATTGCAATGGCCCATATCATTTGTCATAGATTTGTCGTACGAAAATTTTGTTTGCGATCATTATTACGTCTTCATAATAAGGTTAAATAATACCTACAGTTTTTGTTGATAAGAAGCGAAGAGCTTCTACTACTAACTACTTTTAAAGTTCTGGATTTAATATTTAACTGTGGAAATTAAATAGGAAATAAGAAATTTTGTACCTACCTTTAAGGCGACACGATGACTTTTATTTCTACCTTTATTTCTAGCCATTTACACAATGCAAACCAAACTTCATTATTTTTGTTTTTATTAAAATGCATTATTTAATTTTTAAATATTCATCTACATACAAATATCTTAATTAATATTAATAGCTTACTCATATATTATTTGTGTATGTGTTTATGATTAAACATACATACATATGTATAACATTTGGTTGCTTATAAAGAGATATACAATTTAATCATTACATAAATTTGTATAAAATATTGTGTAAAATTACAATATTATGCACTACAATACAAATATATTGATTTTGTTGTTGTTGTATAAAATCAATAAAAACTAAAATAAAACATTTAATGTTTAATATTAAAAAACAAAAAAAAAAGGAGAATGATTATAAAGAAAATATTAAAATACAAAATAAAAATAGCCATGTAGCAACATACAATAATTATTTTCTTTAAATTTTATTTATATATCGAATATATGAATGGAATGTATAAAATTATATTTAAAACAATAAAAAAAAATATAAAGGACTTGGTCGTATGAATCTACTGACTACGGGACGCAAATATTTTATTTAAAATACATTTTTTATGATAAAAACCAGTGTATCTTAAAAAATATTATTTTGAAATAATAAAAGAGATTCGTTTTGTATTTTTTTGTTTTTTGAAAGTATCTTCAAATTTCGAAAGCTTTTTCCAAATTGGAATGTTGATTTTCACAGTTGGGTCCTCGGCATGATGTATGGAGTGCGGACAAATCTACAAGGATATTTTTATGATCGTTGCAGCTTACGATTTCTAAAATTTTAACAAATAAATAAATAAATTTTAAAATTAATAAATAATTAATTTATCTAATGTCTATAACAATAATATACACAATATAAATTATGATACAATTATTAAAATTCTTAAATGTTTTTTTACTGGATGTAATGTAATGGGCAAGGGTTAAGTTAGCTTATAAATTGGAAATAGGGTTTAATGGAATATCTGGCGAATTCTAGTTCTAACATCGAGTAAGGATGATTGACGTTTTTCTATTAAGTTCTCTAAAATAAAAAAAATAATTGCGTCTAAGGTTGGATGATAAAAGGATTGATTTGCGTTCATTTAAAATACCTACATTCTTAAAATTTCCCGCTCAAAATAAAAAAAATTTATCAAACAATGTATGATTAAATCGATAATACATCTCTTCCAATACATGAAGTTATCGTTATTGTTGAAAAAAAATCCTTAATTTCATTAAAACTTTTTTTTTAAACGTACTTCATCAAATAAAGCAAGCATTCTCTCTCTTGGTCAATAATAAAAAAAAACCTCTTGGCATTTATAATGTACAAAATGGTAAAAGAAGTAAATTTTTTCCAACAATATTTCTCTCAATAATTCAATTGCATTGTTTTCTGTGATTGTGAGTCAATCAATTTAATCACATGGTATGAAATAGTATAACTTCTTGTTAAGAATGAAACAAAAATCAATACAAAATAAATAATAAGGTGCATGATTGAGTTATTCGTGTAGGTATACGTGTATTTATATCTGAAATTAAGGGGGAAGAAATGATGTTTGAGTTGAGCTTAAAAAATTAGAATTCACGAATGGATTGAACAAACTTGGTCTTGTAGTTCAAGGCTATATTACATGGATAGGAGAATCTGGGGATCCGTGATACCTTGGGGCAGACAACTATAGTCGAGGAATTTATGTGTTCGAAGAAGCTGTATATTTTTTTTGTAAGCTTCATAGTATTTTTGTTGTATTTTTCAGTGAGAGTTTTATGCAGAATTATCTTATATTCGAAAAAGTGATTGATTTACCGCAAATGTGTACTTTTATTTAAACAAAATTTCGATTAAGATTTATAGACAATTATTTTTAAAAAAAAAGATTAAGCTGAAGATCGCTGCATCCGAAGTTTTATTTTTTTTTTAGGATAGCAGATCTCGATAAGTATCAATCATATTTAACCCTGGTATCTATAATCCTTTTTTTCGCAGGATTATCCTTTTGTCCGGCTTCAAAAAAACTATCCCGTTAACGAATTTCGAATCCCGCGTTATCCTTTTAAAATCATCTATTTCAGCCTCGGAAATTTTTCAAATACGAAAAATGTTTCAAATTACATAATATGGAAAACAAAAGCGCTATCTCAACCGCATCGACTCCTAGGAAATGGCCGACGATGATTTTCATGAGAGGTATCGATTTGATAAAGAAACAGGAAACAAAGAAAAATTATTTTCTTTCCATTCATCTGCAATTTACTCGAATATATTTTTGTATTCGATGTTGTTAAAATGTTATTTTTTTTATATGAAAAACATAATTAAAAATTTCTTTCTGTAAGTTTTTTTTACAAAACAACAACAGCTGGTTGAAATTTCGCGGTCAGTGTTTTTTTTGTAAGATTCAAGCGAAATTTTAATAGAATTAAGGTAGAATATCCTTAGACGAGCCTGTTTCTAACTAAACAGAGCTGCCAAACTTCTTATAAATATAGCAGCTGTGTCTAACTTGGGTCACGCATTTTCTAGAAATCTTTGTATGACAACTATCCATTCTATATGAACTTAATTGAAAAAATGTTATTCCATCTGTGTGATTCCCTCATAATAGTGCTCCGTACCAAAATTCAAACAAATTCCTTCAAGTGTTTCGGCTCTAACTCGATGTACACCTTAACCCACGGAAGATTATTAGATACTTACAGCCCCTCAAAACTTCATACAATAAACTCACAAGGTGAGATAAACTTGATTTTGTGAGGTTTTCGTATTTTGGCAGCACCTACACTACTTGTGAGCCTCACAAAAATTACCGAAATTGTGATCTCCTTTTGCGGAACTCTGCACAACTCACAAGTTTGTTATTTATTGTCTGAAAAAAAAATTATAACCAAATAATCGTGTATGAAAAAATCTTTTCTCATTGTAAATCGAAAGAAATTAATTTCTCCAAACAAGAAAATTACGACGTATTTATAAACGTTGTCTAAATTTGGACAGCTACCCGTCCAAGTTATATAGACAAATATTTTTATTTGATGTTTAAGTTTGACAACGGACTCGGTTGTCTCAACCTTGGGCTATATGGTATATTTATTCAAATAAAGCACATATTCAACGATTTCTAACTTTTTTGAACTCTAGATAGTTCATTTCACTAAGAGACTTCAGTATTCAAATTATGCAATCACCATTCACTTGGATCAAAAAGATTGCAATCATTTTTTTCCTCATTCATTTTACAGCAATCAATTGAATGCAATCTTTTGGGAATTCATGCATTCTTTGCATTAACTTGCATGCTTTGCATTCTTTTCTACTCTTTTGAATTATTTGCATTCTTTTTCATTATTTGCATTGCCATTTTCCAGTGGAAATTGGGAAACAAGTTTAATGGGGCCAGAGCACGACGGTTTATGGAGGGAAATGGCAATACAAAGAATGAAAAGAATGCGTAAATTTTCAAAAGATTGCATTCAATTGATTTCTGTAAAATGAATTGAAAAAATTATTGTATTCTTTTTGATTAAAGTGAATGGTGATTGCATAATATGAAGTCTGCAGTCTCAAAGTGAAGTCAATGAATGCAATCTCTTAATTGAATTCAATAAATGATTTTTTAAGACTGCATTCATAAAAGAATGAATTCTTTTACAAGTCTGCTTCGTTGTCCAAGAGTTTAATGGTGCGTTCAACAAAAATTCAGATCTTTAAAAACAGAATAAAAAATTCAACTTGCTGTGGTGAGTTATTGTGTGTGACTGTCGGAAAATACGTGTACGTTCATGAAAAACGATAATTTGAGGAAAGAAAAGTTTTTTTTAATGTTTGATACCTATACTTAAAAAAAAATTGTCACATTTCAAATATTTTTTTGAATTAAATCAATTGAAAAAAAAAAAATATTCCATATCACTTAATGTTTATCCAACGTTACAAAATTAAAATTTTTTTTTATATCGATGGGTGGGGTTTTTATATTGCTGCCCCCCGGTCTATTTTATTTGTATTTTAAATAAAAAGAAACCATTCGAAAATGAGAAATTTTATAAAATTTCAAGGCCGGATTTTTCAAAAAGGTTATATAAGATCCTAAGATTTTATTTTTTCTCTCATGTTATTGTTCATACATATTTTCGTCGTTTACAATATTAGAGTTTTAGAAGATGTCCTAACTCCTAAGGTTTCTCGCAAATAAGCAGTGGATATTCCAAGATACTTCTATAGTTCACAAGGCAAAAACCTTTCAAGAGTAGCTCAAAAACAATACTCTTGGACAATTTTTCAGTAAATGAGGTGGGTGCTGCGATCTATGATTGTTTAGGTACGTCCTGGCTCGTGCAATTAAGGAAATGGTGGCAATTTTGAATAACGTCTTCTACGAAATGTAGCTAATAATATTCCAAATAAATAATTTACAAACATTTTGAAAAAATTCAGCGCATTATTATTTGGCATTACATTTTTATTGTACTCGCATTAGTAGATAGTCTTAAAACTTAATTTGTGCTCGAAAATTACCAACATAAATCTTTTTTTAAAAATCAAATTAAATGATTTTTATAATTTTGTTTGTATTTGGAAAACTATAATGAAAGTTTGAAATGTATGCTTTTTTACCTATCTGTACTTACAAAAAAAAGAAGGTTTTTCAAAAGAAAGGAATTTTTCTCGCTGATTTTCCTAACTAATTTTAAATCAATATTTTTCTTTTGCCAACTTACTTACTATTCAATATTTTGGTTTTCACATTAAATAAAAGAATTTTAATTGAAAAAAAAAATTAAATTTGTGACACCCTGTGAGTGAATAAATAAAAATGCAATATAACAAAGTTACCTATTTTTGAAATGACTCCCTTCTTTGCTTCCCCCCCAAAAAGTCGCTTGAGGGTATATAATCCATATGTTTTGTTTGTATTTGTTTTTCTTCTTCTGTTTCATCCTTTCAGATTTGTTGATTTTCTTGTACGAGTATGCGTTTAATTTAATTTAGTTTACAATTTTATATTTTTTATTTTTACTTTTTTGTTTTTTGTTCTTTAAACAAAATTGTTTACATCAATATCTGAAATGGCTTTTGTTTAACCGAGTATTGTTTGTTTGTGTTTTATTTTAAAAAGTTGTTTGGGTTATCCTTTGAACTGCAATATTGAATCACAAGACACAGGATTGACGATTATATAGGACGATGAAGGGTGGTGATGGTGGGAGAACGAAGAATATTCATTTTCCTTTCTTTTGACCCTTTCGTTTCGCTTTTCCTTTGTTATTAGAATTATTTACCACTGTTGTTGAGGAGGAGGAGGAGGCGGAGGTGGTAGATGAGGAGGAGGATGCAACGGAGGACATTGGTTTAGTGCTGCTACTTGCCATAGCTATACTCCGTGGTATGCCACTGCTGGTGATGACCTTTGTAACCGTGGTTGTGGTTGTTGTGATGCCATTCGTAGTGCTCACAGATTTGGTTGTCTTTCGTATTTCGGACGATGATTCGTAACCATCTTCTGCTATGCCGTCGTCGTCGTTGTCCTGCTTTTGGCCTGCATCATCATCATCATCATCCTCATCTACAATAACTTTATCTAGATTGGTGTTTATCTTGGTTTCTGAAACTATTTCGGCCAAGTTCTCATCATTTCGACTGGTATGCCTGTTATCAACAGCATCATTTCCAAATTGAATATCTGCTTCTTCTGCCTTCAATTCCTGTGAATGTCCTTGTGACAAAGATGGGCATATCTCCGTGGACGTAGTCGCCGTCGTCGTCATCGTCGTCGTTGTAGTCGTCGCATGTTGTTTATCTTCTCCAGAAGCAGCAGCCATGACATCGTCTTTCTTGTTTTCGTCTTCGTGGTTTCCATTGTTTTCGCTTGTTTTCCTAAGGTTGTTGTTTTGGTTATATTGAATTCCGAAAGTAGGAGCTCTTGTTGCTGATGGTTGTGGTAATGGTGGTTGATGTGGAAGCCTGAGATCGAGGTTTCCACTGTTTTCGTTTGTTTCCCTAAGGTTGTTGTTTTGGTTTATTAGAAATCCGAAAGTTGAAGCTCTTGTTGCTGGTGGTTTTGGTAATGGTGGTTGATGTGGAAGCCTGAGATCGAGAGGTTTAGATGATGATGATGATAGTTTTTTTGTATCTTCTTGTTTTTCAGATTTACCATCTGTTCCACCGCTATTTGCATTGGAAGCCAACTGATGCAGTTCTGGGATGAGAGTTTTGTTTAGATTTGTTACAGTGAGATCTATTGGTGGAGTCATCCTACTTGTGGACAATAGGGCAGGGGCGGGTGTTATTGTATTTGGATTTGTATACACTCGGCAACCGTAAACCTCATCAACTTCTAAGTCCTCATCGTCATCATCATCATCGTCATCATCCTCGTCGTCATCGTCCTCATCTTCATCATCATCATCATCATCATCATCATCTTCATCGTCTTCATCGTCATCTTCATCTTCATCATCCTCATCATCCTCATCGTCATCGTTGTTTTGAGCCAGGAATTGTTTCAATTTCATTTGAATTTGATTTCGATTGGAATCTTCGGAATCGGTTACCGTTGTTGTCGATGATAGCACAAAGGTTCGATTACCATTTCCATTTTTATCCCTGTAATCGATTAAGCCGATCATTTCTCCACCATCCACTTTGTCCTCTTCGTGTTGCCCATAATCATCATCTAAATCATCGTCATCATCATCCGAGGATTTTTCATCTTTTTCCTCAAGACTCCTCGATAAATTCAACTTCACTCTTTTATTCTCCAACAGTTCCTCAAGGACATTTTTCATTTTTGCATTTAATGACAACTCAGGCTTATCTTCGTCGTACACTTCAGTTAGAGATGACGATGGTGCTATTGTGGTAGTATACGTAGACATAGAATAACTAAAATCCTCGGGGGGTGAAATTATGTTGGTGTATCGTTTGGAGTGCTGGGGAGTGTCCTCCATCAGTTCGTTCTGTTGTTGTTCGTTTGGCGTATCCTCCCCATCGTTATCGAATGATGGATAGCTGCAATCTGTTGGTCGACCTACCGCTATACTTTGGGCCGAACCGTCTCCGGCTATGATCGGGTTTATAACTTCGACGATTGTGTGTTTGGGGAAGCAGGCACCATCGACCGATGATGACGACAACGACGACGACGTTGTTGCTGGCTCAGAAGAATTTTGCTGCATTGTTAATGTGGTGCTAGTAGTTGTTTTTACAACAGTGCTGCTGGTGTTTAGTGTTTTAAATACTCTATCTTCTTCTTTTTCTATAAAATTGGCGTTTTTGTTCATTTTAATGATATCGCCGCCGCCATCCTCGAGGACGTTATTATCTTCGTTTTTGTTTTTTTCATCATGATTATCATTATCATCATCATTATCGTTGTGGTTTTCGTTGTCGTTGTTCTGGTCGTCATCTGTTCGAAGGAATAACTTTTCAGAATTTGCATGAACCGTTACTATGGATGCATTATCATCGTCATCCTCCTCGCTGGCCGATATGGTTACGGTTTCCTTTTCGGGATCTTGTAATTCCAAAGAGATTATTTTCTCTCGGCATGTTTCTACCTAAAATTGTTATGACGACAAAAAAAAAATATTGTGTGGAAAAAGACAGAAGTAAATATTTATACAAACATATAGAAGAACTTTCTTTTTTTTTACACTGCAAAGCATGGTGTACAAACATAAAGCCGATTAAATATACATAGAGTTCAAGATGTCCCTTTTCCAAAAGTAAAAGCAAAAAATTATAGAAGCTTGTAGATATAAATCAATGATAAATTTCAAAAACTATATAGAAGGAACAAAATACATAGTATAACTTTTTTGCGAGTGAAGACTAAACTTTTATTTATTTTTTTTTTTATTACAGCTATAAATAGTAGGTATAGGTATGTTTTAACATCACATCATGCAAGTTTGTAGAAGACTAAAAAATATCATGCAAAAAATATATTAAATATAAATTGGATTTTTATCCTATGAAGTGGGAAAAAAAACTTTAAACCAGCTTCTTCTAAAATATAATTAAGACTTTGAAATGAAAGACCCAAAATAATATATTACAAAAAATACCAGTGATAGTTAAGAGATAATTTTATATCTAATCAAAAATTTTGTTAAATATTTAGGTTGTAATAAGTGACACGACAATATATCGCATAAAATTGCTATATTATGGTTAAAGGCTACAAAGTCCACTAGACATCGCAGCCGCAAGATATTTAAGCTAAAAGTAGCTTTAAGTAGTATAAACTAGTATATACTATAGGAACAAAAAAACTGATATCAAATTACTGGGGGTCTTTGAAATAAATATCTGCCCGTTGAAAAATTTTAGCGAAATTCTAAATCGATTTACATAGATATACCCATTTACGGGAAATACTGGTATACAAAAAATACATCTTTGGTTTATTTTTAATCTAGACATTTTGAAATCTTCATTGGGCCCAATATCCTTAATATTGTTCAACCGACAATGACCAAAATATATGCTTTTATAAAAATACATAAATATTTTAACTAAGCCGCTCCACAAGCCGCTCCACAAGCCGCTCCACAATATAGAAAATTCAAATCCTTAACTCTACCGATTGGTTTATTTGGAGAACGGTAATTTTTATGAAGAAAAGTATGAACATGTTTTTTGTAGGAAATTTTCAAGGAGATATTCATATTCATGAAAAATAAATTTTTTGGGGCTTTTATAACCCCCGTTTTATTATAAGCGGAGCACATATCGATGGGGACTTTTCTAGGTGGGAACCAGACGAATATTTTGAAGGGGCAGGGGGGCGATATGGTTTGAAAAATATCTTTCTATACTATTAAAGTTGTAAGCGATTGAGGATAATAAATAATCTTACGTTTCAAATTTCAGTTATTTTTGATTGACTAATACAGTATTCTCTCTGCAAACGGACACCTCCCATAAGCGGAAACCTCTCATAACCGGACAGATTTCAAAGAACAGAATTAAATTCATGATTTTTCATAGTAAGAACTCTCTTATAACCGGACGCGGACACCAAATTTAATAACCGCAATAGAGTTTGGCTCTCTCATAAGCGGACAAAGTGCATGTGGAGTACTATTTTTTAATTTTTATAAAGTCTATTTGGTTTTTTTTTGATAGTAAATTACAGAATCTGTAGGAATATGAAGATTATAGGGGTGAAATCCTCGCAAGAAAAAATTACAAAAATTTTTCTTGGACAGAAATTTATTCATAGGTGAAATTTTGTTGTATCTCACAGATACAACAGAATATAGCTTTTCTGTTTTTAAAGTACATTCCAATTTTTACAATACAAGAACCGCGCACTCGGATTAGAATAGGAAAATTCTAGAATATGAATATGCCCATGTCTTTTTTAAAAGGTTTTTAATTTAATTTTTTTTTCTCATAAGCGGACACCTCTAATAACCGGACAAATTTCTGGGTACCATCAGTGTCCGGTTATGAGTAATTATAACAAAAGAGTTTCTTAAAACAGTTTTTAATGGTTTCATCGTCGAAAACGTTCTTTCTGTTATACTTGTTGATACTGACAATGTTACCAACGATTTTGAAAGTAACTACTTATATTTACACTGGGAAAAAAAATCCTTACTGCAGTCTCCAAGAGTTGTTATTGCGTTCTGTGTTTCTAGTTGTTCATGAGTCATGATATTTCGTCTTCTACAGCAAAAACTCAGCCTTCATCGTAAAAATTCAAAAATCTTCTATTAGCGATTTAAAACTTAAAACATTTCACTTTTGTCAAGTATTGGACAAAACTGATTAAAAAACAAGTCACTATTTATAGATGTGGTTTCAGAGTATTTTTCTGTGCCCCAACTCCTCCAAGTATGCATTGTGCCTTTAAAAATTTCTTTAAACTTTATTAATCCGTCATAATTTTCAAGCCACCGGTTTTCACACATAGCCTATAAATTCTTAAATTCAGTTAATTTTTTAACTGTTTTCCATGCAACAAATGTGTAGCTACGTTTTGCCGATAGTTTAAAAAAAAATATTTCCAACTGATTTTACTATGCCAATGCTAGTGCGAATAGGTTGAATGTCCTTAGGCGAGGTTTAATAAATGTGCACTGCAATGAAAGTATAAAGCTTCTAGGTAAAACTCCCGTTCAACTGCTCAGACACCATTAAAACTAACCCTCATAATGAAAGCACCATCTTACCCTTGTGCAATTAAGTTGCTGCAATTTATTTTCAAATGTTGTAATACAAAGACTATTTCTTTAGCTATAATTATTTTCCCATAGTGCTTTCTATATGAAAAAAATTCCAAAAAATCTTCTCGAAAAATAAAAATGTCATCTTTATAATCAACGTACCGAACACAAATTGACATTTGCTCCTTCCGTGAAATGTCAGTAGTCTTGTCTGCGAAAAGTGCAAGAAACTCTTCGGAATATAATGCTTGAAGTACAGTGAAAGCTCTTATAAGCGGACACTCATGGTCCCCCAATTTCTGTCCGGTTATGAGAACTCTCCGTTTAAGGGAAAGAAATAGAAAAACTTTTTTTTAACTTCATATATCAAATTTTTATTGTACAAAAATTACAACACTTAAAATATTTCAATCTGCGAGAGTTTTCTGGCCCTTCCATGCACATTTGGTCAATTTTGTAACCCTCAGTTCTGAGGAAAGTTTTTTCTGATTAACATTGGATCCACCCTGCATGAATATGAATATCTTCTTTATTTTTTGAAATCTCAGCAGCTTGTGTTTTTAAAAAAATAAATCCAAAAAACATATGCAATGAACTTTGCATAGATAAAGTCTTTTATATAGTGGCTGAAAAAAAAACAAACCTTTTCACCAGAACGGATGAGAAAAGGGAACCATACACTCTAAAAATTACACCAACTTATACTAATTTAGTTACTCGGCAAATCACCTAATAAGCTTTCAACATAACATCACTCTGTCCGGTTATTAGGGCTTCGCGTGCGGGTATCAGAGATTTTCTATGAATTTGCTTAAAAATAAAAAAATAAAAAATAAAAAAGAAATTATACTGAGAATACTGGTTCTGTATTTTGTCTATTTCATTTGTTGGTAAAAAATAATCCCTAAATAAAATTATGTGTCCGCGTATGGTAGGTTTTCTACCTAAAATGAGGAAAAAAAGGTGTCCGCGTCCGTTTATGAGAGCGTCCGTTTATAGGAAAGCAATTTGTATGAGAAATTCGAAAAATAAGTTTGTTCCCGAAAATGTGTCCGTTTAAGGGAATTGTCCGCTTATTGAAGCTGTCCGCAAGAAGAGCTTTCACTGTATTTTATTTTGAACGATATTACCACATACAGCAATCAATTCCTTTTGAATTGCAGAGTTTAAATATTTAGCGTTCAAATTCAAATTTTCAGAATATTTTTTATTATTTGAATCGCCACATTGGCTTCGCAATCTTAGCAAAGCTCGAAAGTTACCATCGTTTACTACGTACACTGGTTCATTAAATTTTATTGGACCCTTAAGGACATTTCTTCGCGATATTTTGTGAAAATTCATATTTTAACTGAGGAATATGAGAAAAAAAGACACTTGTTAAGAATTTCGGTGGGGTGGGGTTCAAACCCCTGTGACCCCTCCCCCCTGGTTACAGCCTTGGGACTTTTTCTTGACAGTTTCTTAAGAACACCGTGAAAAGGCTTTCTACCAATTATTTATGATTATCTCGTAATTGGAGTGTTTTTATGTCTTTTCATAAAAGTTTTTTTTCTAAATATTTATTTATAAACCGTATTTTTTCTTCTTGGGTATGTATAGTTGTGGAAGAAAAAATACGGTTTTCTTCCATTTTTTTTTCTTCTAGTACAAAAATGGTGGGATCTGACATCACTGATTTATGCCCACTCTACGCATTCTCTATACAAAAAAGATTATAACATTTTTGTCCACACAATAAAACTTGACGTGTAGCCGAAAAGACAAGCCTTTCTTTTTCATAAAAATGTCCATGCATCGAGTTTTGGCATTTCGGTTCAAGCATTTTTTAATTAATAATTTAACATGAAAAAAGGCATGAAGCAATTCATTTAAGTTATTGTAACTAAGATAGAGAGCGAGAGAGTATCAACAAATTATTTACTTTCCCAATTCTTTTCTATTAAAAAAAAAATATGCACAACTGGATCACCACGAAGCGCCAGATTGCAAAATTGGAACAATATCGGTAAAGCGATTAAAAAGATAATACAACAATAAGTCAACTTTTTTTATGAAACGTCAAAACTGTATATCCGTTATGTTCTTTTTTTTGGCAAAAATCCTGAATTTTTTTGTTATTGTTTGTGTGTGTAATTTTCCTGGGCTTATTATTCACTTATTCAAATTTGAATATTTTTTTTTATTAAAAAATCGAATTTTATTCAACTATCACCTTTTAATAACTCTACTTCAAGGTATAATGTTTTGGTAGTTATAAGTTCAATTTAAGCTAAGCCATAATAATGTAATCGACATATTTGTATAGATACCCACGGCCACGTTTGCCATCAGATACCCTTTATAAAAAACAAAAAGAAACAAAACTTTTCGAAGTTGAATTATTATTTTTACCAAATATGACCCCTCACAAATATAAAGATTTTATGTTAAAAACACCGTGGGGTTTGTGTGGTAATTAAATCCAGAAATGGTAAAAAAAGAACCGAGACCTTTTGTTGTTTGTTTATGTGAAATAAAATGAGGAAAAAACAATCAAACATGAGATTTACCAAGTTGAGTTTTGGAAGTTTTAAATATAAAAAAAAATAGGTATACATATATAATACAACCATAACAGCATTTTGGTTGGTTGGAATTCTAAAAAAAAGGACTTAGGGATTTTGATGTTTTAATTTCGTTTTCACAGCAGCCAGAGTGTGTGACCTTAATGTATGTAGGATCAGATGAGCTTAATTATTATTGGTGGTAGACCAAAAGCACATGTGCTTAATATAAGAGTTTACGAGAGTAGGTACTATATGCAGATGGTGAGTTTGTTTTGTATGGAGTTAATACTTGTTTTAAAACAACTTTGTCCTTATCGAGAATCGTGATTATCTATTCCATAGAAAAAAGTTTTTTGTAATGGAAATCAAAAACTGTTTTTTTTCAAATTGAAGTTTTTTCTGTAGTTTTACTTTTTGATGTTTGTTTTTTTATTTCAAAATCTCATAGTTCTGTATATTTGTATCTATGTATGTATGTAGTGTGTGTTTTTTTTAATATTTCATTGTAGAAAGAATTAAGTTTGTGTTAGTTAGGGTATTGAATTTTTAACTTTTAATGCAGGGTTACCGCTATTTTTTTATGGATATTGATTTTATCAACAAAAAAAAAAACAGTCATTGCTATTATAATAATTTTATAATAATAATTTTTGCGCGTAAGAGCAAAAAATTTAAATTATAGGTAAGAATAGAATACAAAATTTTTTCTCAATTTGAATTAACAAATTTATTGAATATTTAATTATAAAATTTGTTTGCTATTTTGATTTACATATGTATATTTATGTATTTTTTAAAAAAAAACATTGTTTTTTAATTTTGCATGTACCTGATATGAGAAGATAAATTGCCGAAGATTTTTCTTCACCCCTTTAGGTGGGAGGGGTAACAGCGTTCATATTGATGGGGACTTTTGACAGTTTCTTAAGAACGCCATGCTTTATTGACTGGACTATGAATAGGTAGGTTCAGAATATTCAGATTTTAAAACCACAGTGTGATCGTACACAAAAGCAAGTTCGGGCGACGCAAAAAAAAAACAATTTGTAGTTTAATGCATTATTTTGTTAAACCTCTATGCTTTCTCGTTTCACCATTTTAAATGTTCATATATCTACATTTTGTTTGTGGTTTGTCTCCAAGTTGTGTTTTTTCAATAGATGATTAATCTTAATAAATAAATTTAAAAAACCCAATTTTATTTTTTGTTTTTTATTTTTATTTTGATTTTCATATATTCATATATCTATATCCTTAGATTTTTCTAAATTTTTTCTTGTATGTACATACAAAAATAATATATACATGCATACATAATATGTACATATGTATGTAGGACTTTCATATATGTATTTAAAAAATCTCCCGATTCAAAAAAAAAAACATTTGGCTCTTTAAATCAAAGTGGTGGAAACCTTGCAATGGATTCTTATTCCAAAACTCGGCTTTAAGCTTACTCTAACGAACTCTTAACGATGGAAATTATTAACTAAGGGTGCTTTCATAAATGCATGGTTGCTTTATTTACATGCGATCCAATTGCAATCATATTAACGTCATACAAAATATTTGCGCATGTGTTTTACGCTGCATTTATGAACCCTTTTTCTGATTTGCGTCATATGTCAATTTTGACCACTTTTTTAATTTTCTATTTTTAATGAATGCTTTAAAAAATCTCAAAATCATACAGCTAATAGATATTATTGATCTACATGTTTTGTAAAATTTTATTTTAACACAGATATTCACATATTTCTGTTGTTTTATTCATCACCTCACAACTCTTTAATCGAGGCAAACAAAGAGGAATACAAAAAAAAAAATAAAAAAAGTTTCCTATTAACGATATACTGGTGGGAAGGAGATGGCTATTCTAAAGATGGTGGAGTATGTGCAGCACTCTTTCTTTTAGAAAGAAATTCAGATTGCATGTGAGTTTTTATATTTGCACATTTGCGCTGCAAATATTTGCGTTTTGCTTTTATTTATCATTTGCATTTATGAAAGTTGTGCATTCGTCAGACTTTCTCAACCATGCATTTATGAAAGCACCCTAACAGATTGGGCTTATAATCATTTTTTTAATTTAAAAAACATGTTTCCTTTGACGTTCTCAAAGAATTGAAACAAAATAAGAACATATAATTTAGAAAATTACGGGTTACGTACGAACAATCGAAAAAAAAAATATTGACTGACAAAAAATTCGATTTTATAACAAAATGTGGACATTTTGAAGTCTCGACTTTATAAGGATTCGACTACCTTTAATAAAAGTCGAGAAGAAAATCGATTGTTATAATAAGTATTGAATTAGACTGTTTGATGAGCGAAATTGATAAGTCGTACCAGATTATTTCAAGAAGTTTTTAATCTTTTTTCGCACTGATTTAACTGCACTCACTTTGTTTTGGAATATTTTTAAGGTTTCAGCATTTGTCTTCTTTGTTCAGCCACGTAGTAAATTACCATACGTCCAAACGCATTTACCATGCACCAATATTGTTCTCCATTAGAATATCCATAGTATGTATAAAACAAAAAAAGAATTGGTCCTAGGACACTTCCTTGTGGTTCACCACATTCAATAAAGAATCGGTTGGTAATATAAGATTTCAGTATTTCTTAGTACTTCATGGGAATATTCCTATATAGTTTGTACTGAAGTCTAATGCCAAACATTGTGAAAGACTTAAGAAACATCTAGTAAAAGAGCCGCACATGATTGCTTTTGTTCAAGTGACTTTACACAACATCCGTAATTTTATGTACTTGGTTAACCGTGGAATGTTTATTTATAAATCCAAACTGATGGTTTGGATTTCTGCTATTCTATTGATATTTTAAGCTTTTTCAAAAACAATTTTTAGGTAGACGTTGTTTGGTAGATGTTACCTTAAAGGTATAATATAATATATCGAGGTTTAAGGCATGGGTTTATTATTAAATAACGGGTTGATGATATTTTTTGGAAATTTAATTTTTAATTGCTCGTTAATTAATTGGCTAACCAAAAATTATCGTTTTTTGTACATAGGTGGCTTCCATACCTAATAATAATTTACTTCTTTAAAAATCAGATTTTTTACCACCACGGTAATATTGAGCATAAGAGCAAGGAGATGCGACCCAGAGATAAAGGGCTTTAGCTTTTTAACCAGAAGAAGGAAATCTATCAGGCTTAGGTATCCACTTTTTGTTATCTCGTTTGAAGAAAGTTAAATAGGTAGAAAATACAAATTCAAGAGTCATGGACTAATATTGGAACAAGAACCAGAAACAACAGTTATTCTTGCAGACCTGCGGGACCGAATAACCGCAAATTGTTAAAAACCAATACATGAAATGCTAGACAGACTTTTTTATTATGTGGGAGGAGTTATAATTTCTGACCATAACGATATACTGCAGCAATTGAAGCGTTTAGAAGCGGGAGTTTTTAAAGTAAGAGAGACCAGAAAAATGGATGGATACCATATTTCATATATAAACTTCCCAAAATAAATTAAAATACAAGGATTACAATATTTCAATAATTTGGTGTGTAGAAAAATATTACAAAAATTTATATTTATGTTGATATAATTTTTGATATGATGTGCTTAATATATTATATTGTATGTGCAAGTGCGTTGAGGGCGATGATATATGTGTGTGTGATTGTGCAAATGAATGTTCTATGATGGGTGCTATACTGTACAATATATTATATGTAATATAATTGCATCAAGGTAAGAACTATCAAAATCGAAAAAGGATTAAATTTATACAAAAGCTTGAAAAATATTTATTTTTATTTTTCAAATTGTCTACGAAAAATAAGGCAAACAATATTCAGAACCATACAAATTGATGGTAAGCCAATATAACCTTCTAAGATAATTAAAACAAAAAATAAAACCAATATATGTAGGCATATTATATGTACCGCAAACACTAACCTCTGTTTCGATGATTTTTTCAATATATTCAACAGTTCGGAATTGAGGTCGTCCAGTTAATGGACACGGAACCTCTTCTGTCCGTCGTACAACTTTTTCATCAAGGACTTTTTCTCTTTCACGAACAACAATTGGCCCCTGACTTGATTTAATAGCAATTTTTGGAAAAATAACTATCTGCTATATAAAATAAAAAAAAGACAAGTAGAATTTTAAATAAATTAACAATCAAGAGCTAAAACGTATTAAACAAAAAAATCAATAAAAAGAGAGTAAAATGTATAAAAGTGGTGGGTATATAGGAATATAATATGAAAAATGTATTGAGAGTAAATTTTTATTAAGTTCGCTGCACTTTAATAAATCCTATTTCGAAATGAATTACCATCGTCATCGATTGATGTCAAAATCTATGCACTTTGCTTGGATGCATTGTAAAGGGTGGCCCAGATATTAACTGACTTTTAAAAATTCAAGCTTTAGAACAAAATACTTAATTCAATATTTGTTTTTTTTTTTGATAGCCTATACTACTATGGGACACAATAGATAGGGCGATTTCCATATTATCGTCCTCTATATTTCGATAATGCTTTGTCACACATCTGTCAAAAATATTTATTCAATGAATGGAGAATTAACCCACCAAATTCAATAAGTTAACTCGGTAATTTCTGAAATATTTTTCATAAATTAACTCGAGTTTAACTCCGAAACTGGTTTAATCTCGCACTGAAAAACTGGGCCATTTTCCAATAAAATCTTCACATCCTTCATGCTTTATTATATACAAAGGGTATTTTTTTAAGTCGTACTAAAATTTAAGCTTGAATATTATTTTGATTTTGTTAAAATTCAAACCATATAAAAGGTCTGTTTTATTTTTCTTCTGAACACTGAAAATTTTGCCCAATTCTAGTCCAATTTTATTTTTTTATATAGACTTTGACAGATCTTACCAGTAAAGTAACAAATTTGGGAAGTAAAGAAACACACTTAAAGCGTTTTCCAAAAAGAACGGGTACATTTTGACAGTTTATGACAGCCATGTTGTTTTCTCTTTTGTTTATTTTCCTGTTTTTTTTAGACACTACAGACAAATCACAAATCAACAAAAACTAAATAATTTCAACGATGAATCCCATTTTTGAATTTAGTATTTTTGAGTCACACTGTATATGTATTTAGGTATACTGTAGGAACAATATATGTATGTACTTCTCCATAATATATTGACTATAGACTATGTCACTCATGTCGAAATGGGACAGATTCTGCTAACCCAGTAAACCTTTTTGAAATACTTTCGATCACATAACAATTGTAAGGCTTGCCCATCATAGTTTTATAGGGAAATTGAAAAAGCCTGCAATTGATTTAATTCAATTAGAGTGCATTTTCATTTCCAGGTAGGAATATACATTATTACTGTTGCACGGTGTTCTATTTGTTTTTGTTTTTATTTGTATCTACATTTTTTTTTAGATTTACCTCCTGGAGTTAGGGAGGAAGGTATTGGCAGTGCTTTATTTTCTTAATTAAGTTCAAATTCTGAAAAAGGATTTTACGATTTTTTCATATATTTACTGTTATAGGTTATAGTTTAATTATAAATGTCAATGTCATAATAGCAAATGTCAAACGAAGTAGGTAATAGTCGAACGAGTATTTATTTTTCTGAAAAACTATAGTTACTGACAGGGCTGCATAGTGATATGTATAATTCATTGTTAATTAATTTATAAAGCTTGCATTAAATTTTAGTAATTAAGATTTGTTTGAATCAAAATCAATTTTCTAAAAGTAATAAAATATCTCACTTTTTTAGCCGTGCTTTGGTAAAATTTGGTAAAAAAAAGTGATCATAAATACTTCGTTATATGTTTGTATACACATCAGAAAATTATTTTTTATTCATATTTGCTGCCAAACATTTTGCTGAGTTGCTACACACTTTCATAAAAAAAAACCCGGCTAATGTAAAGAAAAAATTAACGCAGTAAAATATTGCACTTAAAACAAAATAAATTAGAACCAGGGCCTATTGCACTTACAACTTGCTTTTTCCTATGGCTAAGATAAGATGGTCAACGCATTGACACTCTGAGGTCAAAGTCTGTCCCAGGAAGTTTGTTTCAGGAAGTATAATCTACAACGTAGAATACTTTCATTGCGTTGACACGAATTTTAGGGTCAAAGTGTTGCTTATTTTGTTTAATAATCCTGTCAACACAGTTAAGACCACATTGAGGGAACTGCACGTCAGCGCGTTGACTGTATCTCAATGCTGTCACAGCAGCAACGTTGACTTTGACCTCAATTTAAAAATTTTCTGATTTTGTAGAGTTTTTTTAATACGTTGAAATCGTAGCCATCCTTCAAGCGAATTTGGCAGTTTATTACATTGAATTAAAATTTTAACGTCGCGACTCGTCGTCGATTGATTTTTTGCTCTTGTCAACGTTCAAATTGTTCGGATATGTTGAGGTATACTGTGCAGTGCACGTCATAATTCCGTTGAAACCAAAAGGTAAAAACCGAGTTGACATAAGCCGTGTTTTATTATCTACGGAAATGAAAATTAAACTACACGGATCCTAACGACAGCAGTGCTGTATCTCTTTTTTTCTTATGTTTGTAAAATTCTATAATCGCAAACTTGAACTGATTTTGTTTTAAAATTATCACATTATCAAGCTGTATATATATCGGTACTGTATTGTAATTGTGCTGTTTTCTAAAATGTTACAGTAATAACTTCTGTTTGTTGAAAATAATTCTCATTTAATGGAACACAACTAATTTCGTTTATTTTTAAACTATGTGAATTATAAAATATTTAACAAATTTATTTTGTTATCAGCAGTAAAGTTTCATTAATAATTTGGATAATATACACTGCTGGAAAAAATTAAAAGATCTTTATTTTTTTACTATTTTAAGTGTATTCTTTTAAGAGCTGCATATCTCTTCTAAAAATGGAATAATCGAGATAAAATCGAAAGTATTCCAAATTTTTATATTTTGACAGTTTTTAGCCAATTTTTAAAGTAGATATACCTACAGCTATTTTACAATCATATATATACCTCGGGGAGAATCCATGGAGTCGGGAAATTTTTTTTGTAAAATTGCATTAATTATAATTCTTGTAATCAATATTTGTAAAAAAAAGTTGTTGATTTACTAAGACCATAAAATGTCTTCTTATAAAAATAAAAATTGTTTTTAGAGACGAAAGTCAATTCCACAAGCAGTTTTTTTTTTTAATTGATAAAAGTGATAGAAAATTTAAAAGGTTAAGTATAGTGCTCAGCTTTCTCCTTTTTACAGGATTCAACTCAGGCGATTTTTACCGCCTCAAACTTCAGTATTAATTAAGTCAAAAAAATCCCTATAGGGTGACCAGACAAAGACTCCTCCTCTAATTTTAACTCTTAAGCATCATTACTATGGTTTTTGATATTTTCATTTAAAAATGAAAATATTTATCCGTCTCAGAAGTCTCTCCACCACTCCAACGCCGCAGGGCGCTGGCACGCAGTCAAGAGGGCGTGATATCAACCCATTTCCACTGAACTTATATTAAATATATAGATCACTTCCCAATATAGAATAGAACCTTGAAATTTAGTGGAATGAGAGTGCTTGTAATACATACATGCAAATGGAAAAAATGGATATTTTATGTTACAGGAGGCGTGGCATCCATCAACTTTCTCAGAATCTTTATTACACGAAGATATTTAAATTGGACACGAATTATGAAATTTTTTTTAAACGGTAGGACATAGGAAAAAAAAAAAACAAAAATTTTTCATTTTCCATTCAAGGGGCGTGGCACTTCATGAGAATTCATTTTTTTACAATTCTTATAATTTATATGGAGTATTTCTGATTGTTGCAAAATGACAAAAATTAGTAGAGCATTAGAACTTGTAAGTACAGTTCCCAAATAAAGGAACAAATTGAAAACTTGAGAATTTCCATTTAAGGGACATGATATATGGAGAACTTTGTCGTAGACTGTAGTGCGGAAAAATTGAAAATTCCAGATTTTATATTCAAGGGGCGTGAAATCCAACCTGACAATAAACAAATAGACAAGTTTTCCGGTTTATGTAAAAAAAAACTATGTTCCAAGTCTTCCGTGAAAAGTATTGTGGTTTAAAATTTTATTATTTTAAGTAGAGTGGTTCGAAAAAATTACAAATTATGAGAAAAATTTGTAATTTATTGATTATACTGAAATCGTATATTTTTTTACCAAATTTTGTGTGTTTCATTGTTAAGTTTTCAAAACCTTTTAAATTGTGTGTTATTTATAGTAAGTAAAAGAAAATAAAACTAAGGGACAACTTATTGCAAAATTTTTGAAAACAGGCTGCAATTTTACAATTTAAATTTGTAAAACTACCACCAGTTTTAAGTTTAATGCGTAGTGACGTTTGATTAGTGTTTCTAGCGAAGCTTTTCCTATGACGAATTTTATACTTAATGATGAACTTAAAATGGCATTTTAAATTTATTTGAGCAAGCAAACCTAAAGATATATTATAAGGTTCTTTTCAAGCTTTTCTAGCACATATCTCTTTGTCCAGGACGTAGCATTATAGCAATGTAAATTATAAAGGCATTCTATATTCTGGATGATGGTACCTGCCTGTCCTGTATTATATGCTGATAATTCTCATCTTACTTATCTATACCTTCTTTTAGATTGAAATTATAATTATTTTCATTAAAGAACTTAATAAAAATAAAAAGAATTTGTTTAAAAGATTTTTAGAAATTTAATTTGATTCGAGATGGTGGTTGGTTATTCCCATTAGTTAGCGTGTCCTGCACTGACTATCAATTTTATTGCACTATAAAAGTTTTCCCAAAATACAATTCTAACTTCATAATATGACTAAAATAATAATAATTGGTTAAAGCAATGTGTTAAGGAATCGTGTTAGTAGCAATTTATCCTTTGGTTTTGCTTGTAGCAAGCAATTTAAATCAAACTCATGCGACCATTTTGTTAATAAAGAAAAAAACCAAGTGTTATTTTTGTTGTCTGTAATAATTTTATTTATTTTCTACTTGATAATTAAATCATACCTGTTGTGTCTCCTCCAGAAGATCATCCGCCATTTTGCTCATATTCTTAATGACATCTTGTGCCTGGACTGCGCCTTGTTCAAGCGACTTGAGCCTTGCTGCTCTCCATGCTGCTCTCTTTTCGGCACTGATTGTGAAAAAAATAAAATCAATATTATAAATTGTATACTTTTATTTAAGACAACAACAAAAACTGCTAAAATTAAATGTTTTTTTTTCTATCAGAGAAAAAGAAAAAAATGCAAATCACCAAAAATAATATCGAAAAAAGAAAGATCGTAAAAAAAAATATTTACAAATTTTCAATCACCATACAATTAAGACTATTTATCAACAACTGTGCAGACAAAATTTGATATACAATAATTAATTTAATAAATACATTTAAGCAATTTAATTTATTAAATAAAAGGACTTACTTCTGTTGCGCCTTAGTTAGACGAGTCGCGGTTAAAGTCGTCGAAGTCGTCGAAGCATCAACTTGACTGGCGGTAGAGTCTGTTGTTGAGCTTTCTTCAAGGAGTCGGGCGCGTTTTTCAGCATTTGCTGTGCGAACAGGAATACGACTTGTTATCGGTAGCGATGTCGTGTCTAGCTGTTGTGATGATGCAAATACTGGTACCTTTATCTTAGGCTTGGGCAATAATGATGGCTTGTTCAATGGGGATTTAGAACTAGCCGATCCTTGGGATGGAATTGTTGATGATGTGCTTGTTGTTGTTGCAGAAGTAGTTGTACTATGTGCATTTATTTTGTTTGTTTTATTTTTTGTTTTGTGTGTTGAATTTGAATTACCATACACATTCCAAACATCACATAGTTGGTGAAGCCCAATTAATATTGTGTATATATTTGTGTGATGTGTGTGTAGATTTTTTTTGTATTAGGTATATTTACGGAACATTGTAAGAAAAGTGCCCAAAGAAATTCAAAAAATATAGAAAAAAGTAAAAAAGAAAAAATAGTAAATATTGTAGCTTAAAATTGAAATCCTTTTTTATTCGGTGAAATGTTTGAAGAGGATCACATACATATTATGTTGAAGGTTCAGTGCTGATGGTTAGTTACAAAAGTATTATTTTGTTTTATTTATATTTTATGAATTGAGATTGATGCGATGTTTATGGATGTATAATGCGAAAATTGTGACTTTAAAGAAAAACATTTTATATAGCATGCTAGAAACTTCTATTTTTGATGATCCATTTAGTATATTTTAATACAAATCGTATATTTTTTTATCGTGAGTGAAAATGAATCAAAATTGAAAATTATTTATCTTTTAAATCTTCTATAGAGGCAACCGAATAAGTGATGATTTCTTAACTACTGTACCACTAGAATATTGAACTTAAGCTACAAAGAATAAAATAGTACTATCGTAGCAGTTTTTAATGAAATCATTTTTACCACAAACAAATTGGAAAATTCGAAATGTTCTCTAAAATTTTGTATACCTAATTGAGAGCAATTTCGTCGCCTTTAGAAGAAGAGCTCTTAACTCAATCTTATGCCATCGAATTAGTTTAAAAAAATTTTATATATACGTATATTGTATATACATACATATGTATAAACTACAACTTCTATTCTGTTCTCAAGCTAATTTAGATTTTTCGACAAAGATTACCCCGTAGCTACAAAATTAAAAAATAAATACGGGTGGCGCACGAATCGTGCTACAAAAATAAAACGTAATAACTTTTTTTCTGTGTGAGTAATCGGCTTATTTTTTTTTTTATTTTGTAGGTTACTATTTAGATTTATAAAAATGGATGCTTGGGATACGGAGAAAAGAATTTGGATAGTGCAACGGTACCATGCTTTGCAGTCCGTCATTTCCGTCCAAAGGGAATTTAGGCGGGAGTTTGGCGGTAATCCCCCGAATAGATGGACCATTATGAGGTTTGTAAACATGTTTGCCGAATCTGGAAGCATCGCACGAAGGCCGTACCATCGAGATGCCAATGTTCGGGTTCAGGATACAATCGCAGCAGTAGCATCTGCAATACAGGCCAATCCGAACGTTTCGACCCGAAACTTATCGGGGCAAATTGGAATTAGTAGACGGTCATTACAACGGATACTTCATGACGATTTAAACTTGTTTCCGTACAAAGTCCAAATTACTAGCAAGTTAACCCCTCAGGATTTGCCTGTTCGCCTGGAATTTTGCCAAAAAATGATATCAATGGCCGAAGAAGACAACACATTGATCAATTGTTTGTTCATGTCTGATGAGGCCCATTTTGATCTTAACGGCAATGTAAACAAGCAAAATTGCCGTATATGGAATGAGTCTAATCCAGAAATGCTCCATGAGACGGAACTGCACCCAGAACGAGTCACTGTGTGGTGCGCAGTTTCATCAAGGTGTATTGTCGGGCCGTACTTCTTTGAAGAAAACGGTGTAACCGTTACTGTCAATGGGGACCGTTATTTAAAGATGTTGAAGGAGTTTTTTTACCCAGAACTGCGCCGAAGACGTATACCATTCAACAGCGTTTGGTTTCAGCAAGATGGAGCAACTGCACATATAGCCAGACCAGTTATGGCGGGGCTAAACAAAAAATTCGCAAACAAATTAATTTCTAGGAACTCCACTCTTCGCTGGCCCCCAAGGTCACCTGACCTGACTGCACCAGACTTCTTTTTATGGGGTTATGTCAAGCAAGAGGTGTATAAAACGAAGCCCAGGAATTTAACTGAATTAAAGCAGTCCATAACGACAATAATTGAGGCGATCCCAACTTCAACTCTTCAGGCCGCAATGAATAATTTTTTGACCAGGTGCCGCATATGCGTGGGACAGCTTGGAGGTCATTTGCGGTCTATAATCTTTAAAAACAACTAACTATTTAAAATAAAATTTAATTTTCTAACCAATAAAAAAAAAATAAATGAAATACATCGATTAAAAAAAAAGTTATTTGAATTTCTTATTGTAGCACAATTGGTGCGCCACCCTGTACTTCTTTGACATTTTCTGTCAATTTTGAAATTTTTAAAATTTGCTCAATCGAGATCCACGTGTTGCGACAGACTTTGAAAGACGACTGATATGTGTCCACATTACGATAGACATCAAGATTATTCTAGCGGCGACTTCAACGTCAAAAATGGAAAGGAGGGTTGGTTCGATAGTCGGAGGAAACGAGCCTGTACGACAAAACTTCCGGTAACAGACTCTAAGTCCAAGGGGACTTGCCGGTCTACAAATCGACGAATTGACAATCAAATTGATATACATATTCAGCCCTATCGCAAAAGAAATTTTTCCGTAGTTTTTTCCCATTTTTGGAAAAAATATTGCTTTCAGCAAAAAGTTATCGTAAATAATTTTTCCATGGAACTTTTATTTATGCCAAAGTATAAAGTTCCCGAAGCAAGTTCTATGGAGAAATATTCATGTCGATTATAGAATCCGAAATTCTCGATCCGCAGTGATTTTCAGTGTAGTGCTCTCTTTTCTTCTTACGCATTTGTCGTGAAAAGAAAAGAGAATACTGTACTGAGAATCACTGCGGACCCCGTACTGCGGATTCCATAATCGACTTGATTATTTCGCGGTTAAGTTCTTGGGGAAAAATTATTTCGTGCGAGATTCGCGGTTAAAAAATATTCTTTCCCCGATATTTTTTTTTTTTTTGGGAAAAAAAAAGTTCCCATTAAGTTGGCGATAAGGTTGATTGCGATTAATGCCATAAAACATGCTTCCAGTCTCTTGTATATGTTCGAACATTCCGAGGGGATAATATAAACTCGTATTACTTCTTGGTAGCAGCTTGTTATAAATGCTGACATTTATTACGCCAATAAGCCACAGAATCGAGCGAATGCTATAAGGAAATTTAAAGCACGTCGCGAAGCTACGAAAGTTTTATCAAATGTCGTAACGATATACCCAAGACAACCAGTCCAGAACAGAAATTAAATTGCGAGTATGGAAGAAGAAATAAAATCGATGACGAGAATCTCCATAAGAGCGCACTTTTCTAGACTGCTTAACATCGAAAATAGTCAACATGTCGTTGTTAGGCAAAATACTCTAAACTTGGGCAATTAAATGGTCAACATTTCCATCCTCCCAAACAAAAGGAAGTGCAGATAGCCATATCCAAACATAAGTCCCACAAATTTCTACATAGCCTAACTATTTAAAGCAGTGGGAAATGAATTGGAGTCTACATACACTTGTCTAAAATGTTTCAAGTTTCGTACGAATGAGAGACAAAAAATGTTGATTTATTTCGACCGAATTTTTTTTCTTAAAGGCCGAAATCCTTGTCGAAGGACTACCAAATGTCGAAATTTAAAAATCAATAGTTAATTGCCTTGAAAAACTGATTTGTCGATATTTTTTGTTCAAGAAAATTTAGAATAAAACAGCTATTTTCTAAGGAAGAACAATTTTATTTTATTTTCAACCTTTCATTCTTTTTATTAAGAAAACTGTTCAAATTGGCGCCTGCCTGACGAACGAACATACCCCAAGCGGAGCAACGGGATATATATCAACGGTTAAAGTGTTTTTGTTTTTACATGTTTTTCAGACATTTTGTATATGGTGATCTATGATAAGTCGTTTTAAATTCTGTCTTTTTCTGTAAATGTTCAGAACAACATTGTTACGCTGAAATTGCCAAAAGGTGGCTCTGATTCAGCTGATTTTTTTTTTTTTGCATTAATATTTTGTGTGTGAATTTTTCGACTTACGAAGTCCTACACTTAAACTGTCGATATGCTGTCATTGAGCAAGGAATCACAATATCATTGACTCGGGAAAAACGTCACAATTGATAGATACAATTTCAAAGGCTTTTGGGGGAATCTATTTCCCTCCTACAAGAATTGGGAAAGTGATTGAGTCGAAAATTTCTTTCAAAATTTATTGGCATCGGGAAAAAATATTCCATATAAATTTGACTGTCCTTTACTCACGATAGCAGAGGGAATAAAAAATCCACCTCGAAAAAATAAAATATTCCGAGGAAATCAAAATTCACATCGAGATTCCCGATAGGTCCCTTTGTCTTCATGTTCTTCACTTTAAGCCACAAAAATCAGTGTTAATTCCATCTAAGAAGTAAGGCTAAAGCAAAGAACCAAGGAAATACTATAAGTACTAGACGTTATCAGCCTGGGGGCCGATTCTGGTTCTGCGCAAAAGTGAATCGACTAAATTGTTTTTACATTCGCTCTCAAGCATTGCTTTCACTTTTTCGATTCACTTTGTGCAAATAAGCGATTCTGGTTCAGTGAATAAAATTCTCTGATGAACTATATTACCAATCCCGAACCTTCCTATCATTTCCCCTGAAGCTCATGCGCAGCCAATGCAATTCTCTCATTTTTCCTATTTTTTTAAGAGACAAGAGAAACGCATGAGATACAAAGATGTTGTTCTTCATGAATAGGACAGAGAAGAAGATGTGGTTGAATTGAGTATTGTTTGTTCGTATTCATCCTTTTTTTCACAGATTCACTTCCAAATTTCGAAGTGAAAGCAAATATACGATAATTTCTCTGATTTTATGTTGTTTCTAATAAAAAAAATATTAGTTGGTACAAGATCCTCTTTTTAAATTAGATAATACATATTTAAAACTAAACAAATTCAAGACTCAACCTTCATAAATTCACAAAAACTTCCGACATGGATGAATTAAGTTTTAGAATTAAAATTTAAAAATGAAAAATGTAAGAATAAAGTTTTCCGACACGAATGAATAAAAACTTAAAAAAACAAAAAAAAAAAATAACATGCACTCCTTTCATATTGAATTCAATTTCAATTCGTAAATTTCAAACATGAAAATCAATTCGTACAATCTCGATTGAAAATCACTCTTCTCACATTTTATATACATATATAGTAAAACCTCTTTTGGCAAACCTCAAGAGTTAGTGGCATTTTGTTACCTGCTATTATGCTTCACAAAACGACGACATTTAACCTTCGACTTCAATTCAAAAAAAAAAAAAAATCCAAAGTGCAAGAAAATAAAACTTTTTTTTTTTAATTTTGAAAAAAAAAAAAAACAAAGATGGGGGAAAACTTTCAATTGAAAACTTAAACGAACAAGGATGAAATAAAATAAAGAAAAAAATAAAAGGATTTCAGAAAATAAATCTGCCAAAAACAACTCTCGTCAATTAAAATTGAAACTTAGTCCTTTCTAACAATTCACGAGCAAATAAATGAGAATACAAGTAACGAACCTATGTAAGTAGTATAACAAACTTTCGTACAACTTTAACACACACTAACACAAGAAAAAAGAAAAACTTATTCCACAGCGTCAATCGGCTTTTAATTGTTAAATGTAAGTTTTTCTTTATATTTAAGTTTAAAAAAAAAAAAAATAATAAAAATAAATTTATAAAAACAAGAGATACAATCCATTGCAAAAGCGGTGCTTTTATTTATTATTAAAATGCTTTTAATTTAGAAATTAAATGCGCATTGAATGATAGCTGAAGTTTTGCAATTGCAATTGACCTAGTTTCCTTATGTAGAGGTACATATTATAGATAGGGTTAGTGTACAGGGTGAAATTTTTGTTAATGAATTGAAAGCAAAGCCATATTTATAATTACGACATCTTTTCACCAAAAGGGGGAACTCGAATCCGCAAAATCCGTCATAATCGGAATTGCGTTTTAAGGGTGGTAATTATCGAGCACTCTTAACTTTATGAGCCTAATAACTGCTCGAATATTTTTTGTGTGTCTACACAGTTTATTTCCAAAGTTCTCGATGAGAGCGCTTTAATATTTTAAGAGTGGTCGGGATAATTCCTAGGTTTTATTAGCGGTCATAAATATAACTTGGTGAATGGCTGTATGAACCATTTAACTTTATTAGTGTTCGATAATTACCACCCTTAATTTTGAAAAGAATTATCAAAGGATCCATCATTCTTGATGATTATGCTTATGATAATTTTTTTTGGGAATCCGAATTCTTATTACGATGATGATTCTATTACAAACAAGCACGGTGTGCGTAGAAAAAAATAAAATAAAAATATGTAAATAAAAACAAGTTTTCAAAAGTCTTTCTTTTTTTTAATTTAAATTTTGTGCTTTTATTTATAACAAACAAATAAAAGTTTTATTTTATTTACTTGATTTGTTTTTTTTTTTACAAAAAGAGTGATAAAAATGTTTTAATATATTTTTCATTTATAAATATAAATATATATATATGTATAATATTATGTAGAGTTTTCATATAAAAAAAAACAGCATAGAGTTAGCATTATTAAAAAGTTAGTATTAAAAAGACATCAATATCAACATGTGTGTACATAAAATGCTTACATACGAATACCTTTTACCACTAGCATAAAAGTTTTAATTTAATATGTTTTTTTTTAACAAATTGAGCTACCTAATTGCTAATGAATATTAATTGTAATTATATTTTCAATTAAATTTTACTTTACATTGATATATAGAAATTAAATATTTATTAGTAAAAAATTTGTATATGTATAAAACAGCACAGAAGGAAAAATACTATTCGTTGAAATGGATTTTAAATATGTGTAATTAAAATTGTCATTTTTGATTAAAATAAACAAAAAAAAACGTACTTTAAGAAACATAAAAACAGAAAAAAAAATTGTTAATTTAGTTAAAATTAAATTTAAAAGTTTTAGCTTCTAAATACTGCTTCAATTTCTTCGAGTGGATTCCTAGAAACAATGTAAAAGTAAAAGAAAAAAAGATTGTGTGAATGCGAAAAATTTTGATTTTCTGACAAGAACACGCACAAATAAAAATGAATGAAAACAACGAACAAGAATGATTTTGTTTTAATTTTTTTTTTATTTTTTTTAGCTTAAGCACAAAAATAACAGTGAAAGTCGGTGAAGGTTTGTGTAATCGGACGTCAATGAGAAGTGATTTCGAGTTCTTATTATTTATAACTTAAACAAAAATAAATCCATAAATAAAAAAAAAAAAAATAGGAAAATCTATTTGTCTCTGTAAAACCTCGAAATATAGAAATTCTAGAATTTGGTGGTAAGGCTTTGAATATTTCAGAAGCATTGATAAAAGTTCGAAATGTTTTGTTTTCATAGTATTCATTCTAAAAATTTACCAACATGCATTTGGTATGGATTTGGTCAAGAAATTTGTTGAAAAAATTTGAGAATGAATTATTCAAACAAAAATTTCGTGCTTTTAACTTAAAATGCAAAATTCCAAGTTTTATCGGATTTTACACTTCGAAGTTTTACAGTATCACATTTTAACACAGAGCTCCAAAAGGTACATATAGTCTACTCAAGAAATGGTTAAAAATAATGTCAAACAAAAAGAAAACTTTCTTCAGGGAATATAAAAGAGTATTTAAATATATATGTTTGGTAACATGAAAGGAGACTATTATAAACTTGATTTCGTTTGTACAAATATGTGGTAGTTTTATTAGAAACTAATTGAATTGGAGACCAAAAATTTGATAGTCATAGAAGTACAAATGTGATTGCATTTAATTGATGTTGTAGTGAAAGTCCTTCAAAAACTCACTTGTATTAATTTTACTGTAAAATAAATTAATATTGTACAATCGACATCGTTATAACAACCGCCAAAATTTCATCCAAAATTGGTCGCTATAGTCGGCAGTTGTTTTATTTTTTGAAACCTTTATATGCAATATTATTGAAACTGCACAAAATTTAATTAAAATCGGTAGTGAAGATAGTCGAAAAAAAATAATGGTGCTATGAGGGGTACTGTAAATAATTTCTTAATGCCTAGTGCTCGTACGCAGAGGGCGCTAAGTTTTATTTCACACTTTTTTTTTCCAAAAGAAACAACAATTTGATTTTTCAGCCTGAGCTGCTGCGTATACCTTCCTTTTGGCTAAAGTGATTTGCTTAGTTTTAGCTTTGCCTATAATTTTGGAGAAAGTTTTTTATGGAAGATAAAATTGAGCGCGATCTGCTTACAGATAATTTTTGTTTCTAATAATATAGTAGATCGTACTGATTTAAGGTCACATAAAAAATTTAATCAAAATCGTAGCAGCCATTTTTGAGAACATACACTTTACAAATACTTGGTACCGTTATTATGTTGTTATAAGATTAATTTTTATTTAAAACTGTTGGGTGCCAATTTTAATAAAAATCAACAAAGTCGTTTTCGAATTATTTAAAAAATCGAAAAAAAATGTATTATTTAATTGATAGTAAATTCATATTATATATGAGAATGTATTGTATCTTATACTTTTAATGCTTATTTTACTTTTTTGGTATCCTGCTTAATTTATCTCGATTTTCAATTGCTTCGCTAAAAACGAAATGGTTTTTTTTTCAATTTAAAATTTTACTTCCAAAATAATCTTTTATAATTAATGATTCTGGTTGTTCAAATCTAATTTTTTATTTATGCACTTGTATGAATGTTTAACATTTTATTTATTAGTTTTATTTATTTGTGCCTTATTGTATTTTTTTTGTGAATTAAACTTAACAACATCATTCAAATTATAATTATAGACATAAACTAAATTTCTGACACGATGATTAATTAAATGTTTTATAATTCACAAAAATAAGTACAAGAATTGTGTCCTTTTCAACAAACAAAAAATTGTTCATTTTGCTATAAATGCACATTTATTGCGAACATTTTTTTTGCATCATATATCTTTTAACTAACAAAATGCTTTTATAGAGAACATTTAAAAAAATACCGAATTTTGTTTGAATTTATGTTTGCCTTTTTCTCTCTAGTCCTAAAATACATACGTATATTTGAAACTGCAGCAAAACAAAAACTTATCACGAAAGAAAGCATACAAAATCTGTATATAGGTATCCTTGTTTTTTTTTTTTGCAGGACTTCAAAAACAAGAGCATTAACCACATTGGGGTTTTAATTTATGAGTGACTGGAGGCAGAATTTATTACCCAGATTCATTCCAAAAGGCTGTCCTGCACAGTGCCTACACACTAACTCTCATGTGTGTGTTTGACTATAGTAATTAGGGTGACCATATTTTTTCCAGTTCAGTCCATTGAAGATGCCAGTATTTTATAAGAGAACTTTAATCAAATCAAAGCGATAAAAAATAAAAGCCTAAAGAGCGCCTGGAAATCTCGACAAATGCAAAATTATTTTTTTTATAATATTTAATTTAATATTATTTTTGTATGTAAATTATATTTTCAATATTCGTAAGTGGACTGACCGATTTTGAAAAAATTATAGTATTCTTTTCTGAAAGTTCGATTTACATATTTTAATTTTAATTTTTTTAAAGGACGAATGGTCACTCTAAGCTTTATAGCTATAATGTATTTTTACAGGCTTCATAGTCGTATCTAGGACATTATATTTTTTTTTTGTGTTTTGTTCTCGTTTATTTTGAGTAATATATTCGGCTAAGTATGAGTAATGAGTAAGATCCATATAAGAACAATCAATGAACACAAAAAAGACAGATTTTCAATTACCCCACCCACACAATCAGCACAGTAGGTAATTATTGTTTTTTTTTTTTTGCTCTCTTTTGTTTGAGTAAATTTCAAAGGATAAATAATTAAAATTCGATTTGGATAAAAACACAAAAAAAAAAAATGAAGGAATGAATGGGATGATTGAATTCAATGATAAGAAGATTTCCGCCAATTCTAATAAAATTTATGAATAATTAATTTAGGATGTTTATTATATTGGGGTTGGGGTTTTTGGAGGTTGCCAGATGACGGCAATTTCAATTAATTTACCATCCTGCTACTGACATCGCAATGGGCTGCTCTATACTGTGCTCCATCACCACCATTCCCCTACCCACTATTGTTTCATCAAATTGAGATTAAGATTATTTGCTGCGCGAAAAATAAAATAAAATTGTTTTGAACATTTAAATAATTAGGGTTATTTTCTGTTCTATCAAGCGACTAATTTGAAATTTCATTCTTGAGGGATTTAATATTTTTAATTTGATTTTCGACTTTTAACCGTAATTGTTGTTATTTTTACCTTTTTTTTTGTTATTCCTTGTTGATGATTATAAACGAAAGAATGTTTGAGTATAAAGTCTAACCATTATATTCATGGCACTTTTGGAAATGAGAAAAATTTTATAAATGAAGGGTTGGCTTGCAATTAAAGCTATACACCACGGATGTGCTCAGGCATGGATATGAAACAAACATAACAACGATTTGGAGTGATCTCAAGGTTGCTTTTACTCCTTATATCTCAAATATCATTCGAAGGCGAAATAAACTCAAATTTAAAATAAAACTTAGGGGTATTTTGCAAACCCTTCTATTCATATAAAAAAAATTTAAACTAACAAAAACTCCCAAAAAATATTTTGTATTAGCTACTATTTAAAATAAATTCACCTAACCACTAAATGTATGTCCAAGATTATATCGAAATGCTCGACAGCTTTTATTTAATCAATCAGGCCTCTAGCTCCATGAAGTACCTTGTTGATTTCGGATTTTGTATAAGATTTTTCACATTTTCATGGTCGATTAAAAGGTTTTTAGTGGTTATGGTTGTCTATTCAGAATAGTTCCCTCTGCCTTCCCAATTAGTGTTGATAGTCTTCATCAAAGTTTACAAGTTCGTAGAATTGTTTTTTCTTTAGCATTTCTGCCAAGACAAACACATATTGGAAAGTCTGTTGTTTCAAGTTCTGATTCAAAGTTTAATTCAATATTTAAGTTAGGTATAGATAAGGAAATCCATAGGAAATTTCAAAAGCTACACAAAATTTCTATAAGAAATTTCGTTCATTAAGTATAAGATATACCTAGTTCTTAATTTTTTGGATTGCCTTTGACGTCAGTATCTCCATTGAAGAATCTTCTAACATTATAAAAATTAAATTCCGTTCATGTTTCTTCAGAAAAGTCGAGGACAAAATTAAGTATATATAGCTACCGGCAATTTTACCTACCTATACTTATTTTTTTTTTTTTAATCATCATAATGTACCTATTGCGTTAAGTATAGTTGTTCCTAATATACGCATTTGTTACACCTGATCTGTATCAATTTAGGGGCAAGTTCCAGCTATAAGTACAAGCAAACGAACGAACAAACGCGATGTTATCAGGATGCGGATGGTGTAGAAGATGGGAGCTCTTTGTAGGACTATTAACAAGTGCTTGTCACGTTTTAACGGATGACAAAATGAGAATGAGAATTCTAGAGAGGGTCTGTAAGTGTGCTTGAAAGGAGGCCACATCCTTTATTGTATACCACCTATACCTATACCTATGTTTTTTTTTCTAGTAATTTTATCGATGTTTTTTTTTTTTGCTTTAAACATTGAAGGGAATTTTATATCAACAAAAATAAAAGAAAACATTTGTCAAGGGTAATGATAAGAACTAAGACGTTTTATTTATTTTATAAGAAGTTGTTCGTTGAGAGTTCATAAAAATTAATAGTACTTCGTTATATATGTATGTACTAGGTACGTATATGGTATACATAGTTGTCTCAGAATTCAAAGATAAATTTTCGGTGCTGGTATGAGTTTTAAATTTTGTCTAAATCGTTAAAGTCATCAAAAAAAGAGTCTAAAAAAGAAATTCTTTGGAATGTTTTCGTAATCCTTTAAGTCATCAACAGATGACAGTACGGCCTCAATTTTCAAAACAAGTTATTTTTGCCAATTAGGTATTTTTTTTTGACATCTATAACATGTCTTACATTTATCGTATCTCACGTCGCTACTACTGCCGTATTCGCTAGCCAGACGGTACACACATACCAATGGAAGGAGTGAGGTTTCCCAGAAATGCTGACCTGAAACAATAAGGCGAAAGTAATAAAACAATTATTACTTTCGCCTTGTTGTTTCAGGTGGTGCGTCAAATTTTAGGTAAATTGGCAGCACTCAAATTCTTATATAATATGCACTATTACTCTGAAAAAACAAGCACCGTCCGACGTAAGTGATATTACAATCGGTAACTTTGAACTCATGAAAAAGTATCATGGGGCACGAGTACGATAACTTTGGCGCCAAAAATTGATAACGGTTTTTTTAGAGGGGTCAAAAACTAGCAATTTCAAAACCGGTATAGTACTTAATTGTAAGTGTTGCCGTTGTTTTTTAAATATTTTTTTTCCTTTTTAAGTAATTTTTTTTTAAATTGCCCCTCTTAAACGCGGCGAGAGAGAACCCCCTCCAATAATAAAAAAAAAGAGTGTGCGTACTTATGTACACGCGCTAGAAGTAAAACTTCTTTCACGACAACAGGGCAAGTATTTTTCAAGTCCTACCACTCAGAGCACCCGATTTGAAACTCAGAACCGTTGCAAAATCGTGACGCTGAATTTTGTAATTCGTGACGGGAATTTGTATGTCGGTTTGACATGTCACTGACAGCTCCATAGAAAAATTTTTTACCCCCATGCCGCAAAAGAAGTTTTACTTCAACAACACCCAATGAGCGAGAGACACAATAGATTGCAGAATATTTCCATGCAAAACCAATAAACCTACAACTATACATAATTTATGCTTCCTCGCATTAAATCGACCAATGGCCGAAAATCCAACACAACAGAAAAAAATCCTCAGAAATAAAATTCTTCCCACAAAAAACCCTTACTCGAATTCACTAACCATCTTAACGAATATATTAAATGCACGAACCATTGCATTTAACGAAAATATAATATCGTGACGCTGAATTTTGTAATTCGTGACGGGAATTTGTATGTCGGTTTGACATGTCACTGACAGCTCCATAGAAAAATTTTTTACCCCCATGCCGCAAAAGAAGTTTTATTTACTTCAAAAAGCTGGTTTTTGTCCCCTCTACAAAAAACCGTTATCAATTTTTGGTGCCAAAGTTATCGTACTCTCTCCTATTATGTCTTCAAAAAAGTCCAACCATTCGAGTTGAAAACAGCTATAAACTTCGGCAGGGTGGGATTACAGTGGTTAAGTTGTATGGCAATATGGCCTTACATCTGTGAAATATGAACCAGACTACCGATTTTAATTACATTTTCAGACATGAAAAAGGATAGTGTAAGGTATTATGCAAGTAAATTTTCACCCACTGACACGTCCACTTTTTAAAAGAGATATTTAATTTTGATGAAAATCATGGTTGTGTTCTTCAGAAAAGTTGTAGATGATATGATTTCTTATAATTTTCCCATTAACAGCTGACTGCCCCGCCCATTTTTTGGGGCATCTTTTTTTAACGAATTGTGGCGTTTTTTTTTTGGATCAATTTCTAAGAAAACAAGTCCTAATGATATCGTACATAACAAAACAATCATACAAAATTAATGCTACGCACGATTTTGGGACCGTTTTTGACTGAAGTTTTGTATATCTTTATGAAAAAAAAGATACATAGAATTTAATATGAAGGAAATCCCTTTTTTAACAAACATAGCCCATAAAAAACTAGTTTTTAATCTAGCTTAAAATCTTTGAAACTAATGGCTATTATTGGGCATAAAGAGTGGGATGATTCAGAAGACGGAGTTTTTGGTATGTAATGATGGTTGAGGTCGAAACAATAAATGTTATAGAATGCACTCGCCGCAGCATACGGGAGATCGGTTCGTTGAAGTCATACATAATACGGTGGGTGGGGTATGATAGAAAAGACGAGGATTTCGTATATTACAATAATTTACAATAAGGGTTATCTAATATGTATTATTAAAAAAGATAGTACATTTCCACGGAACCTGAAAGAAAGAAATATTGATATTTTTCATCGTTCTTCCTGTGAATTTAAATTAATTATTTTTACACAAACTACGAAAATTCGATCTTGGATGCTCTCGATTCTGGAAATGAGTATAATGTAAGGAGCCTAGAGTTGATATGGGTACCCAATCAGGGATCGAACAAAGCCAATGTATAGGAATTAGGTTACGAAGAGGTTGGAGAATTTCTTGGATCATCGTTTGACGAAACCAAATCCCGAGTATTGACCTTAAGAATTATGTTGTTGTTATGGTTGAGTTCCTGGTCACATAACATGCCAAGTTTACGAATTGAATCAACGATAGATATTAGTTGATAATTATTAAGATGGTAAAGACGGGGAGAAAATTTGATTTATTGAAATTTTGCAATATTTAATTGCAAGCCATTCTGCGAGGCACGAGACTGAGAAACTTTTTCTATCTAGTTGAATATGTAAAGACCAAAAGGTCTTCAAAAACTTGGTATAGTCAGTGTAGAGTGATATAATATGTGAAATTTGGATGCCCATTTCAATATCGTCAATAGAATAAAAAGAAGAGAACCTAGAATGCAGCCTTGAGGGACTCCGCCATTGGATAGAATAGGGCTAGATACAAATTCAAAACGAACACCGACAATGGATTTTTTTTGTTAATTTTTTGGTTTATTTTTTAAATTTAAAAATCTTAATTTGTTTTTATTTAATAAAAAACATTGTAAATGTAATATTGTTTGAACTATTTAGTTGGTAGAGCTATTAAAAAATATATGTACTTAATAACCAAAAAATTTGGCAATTTTTCAAAAAAAAAAAATATTTCAGTTTTTACGATTTTTTTGACAAAAACATGAACACAGTTTTCTTACAACTCTTTTTGTCATTACAGGTACAAAGTTTAATTCCAATCTTTCAAGTCCTTTTCGAGCAAATTTGAAAAATACTAAAATTGTTTTATATAGCAGGTAAAACAACAAAAACACGCAGCGTTGATAAACATTCCTCAAACAATAAATAATTTCCTTTTTAAATTAGAGAATGAGATGGTTTTTTAAGTTGATCATTTTACATCCGACGATTTTCTATCAATATTTAATTTTCATTTCAACAACGAACGTACAAGTCTTAAAAACCTTAAATATCTTGAAAGGCATAATATTCAGACAAGTAAGGTTATTGATTTTAATTAATCTTTATGACGTTCATCCTAAGTATCCAATCTTTAACTCGAAAAAAAAAATATTTTCTAAAAATAATATCAAAACAAATATACATATACATATTTTTTTTCTCTTAAAGTAGACAAGGTAGACATTATATTTAATAAAGTAAAAATAATATTCTTTAATTTAAAGAAAAGAAAAAAAAAGAATTGTAAAAAATATTGGCAAAGAAAAATTGATGAAAAAACAAAAAACAATCAAAGAAAGTTTTCTCATTTATACGTCTATACGTAGAAGAAAATTCAAATGCCTTTCGTCGAAATCAAAATATAAGAAACTTAACAATTCGCAAATAACATTAAAGTGGAATGTAATATCGTTTCTTTTTTTCTTCTTCTTCTTATTTTTTCTTTAATCAACTTTACTTGTCAGGGAGAATATTCCTTTTTTTTTTTGGTTTTTGTTTTTTCTTTGAAACGGATGAACTTCGCCTTCTTTTGGGATTAAATCGACAGATGATACGCAAAAAGAAAACAAAAATAGTCTCACACTTTTAAAATAAAAGGAATTTTTGTATAAGACCGACAAAATGTTTATTAATCTTTATGCTCAGATAAATAAAAATTTTTTATTTGCTGCAAAAAACTTTTTTTTTTGTTTTATGTTAATAAGGATATAATTTTGTTCAAGGATGTTTTCACAGGGATTTTTTTTGAAATTTGTAATTCGAATATTTTCTAAGGGTATATAACGCAGACATTAAGTCTTTAAAGGAAATAAACTTTTTAAATGATATGTTAGTGATTTTATTGGTTTAGATTGTTAAATTTAAAAGTTAAGTTTTGAAGTTAATGATGAAGCTTAATACCCGGAAGAATAAGGTATGTAAAATCTCCAAATTAAATTGTTGTTATGTATTTGGTATAGGTTGTTATTACTTATAATTACCGTAATTAAACTCTTTGAAAAAAAAAACTACGTAGAAACTTTATGTGCTTTTGTTTTGCAATATTCGAACTCGAAATTTTGATGAAACTAGACATGACGACGAAAGGGAAGACGAAAAAAGTGGGTCTTACAATTCTGTGCACTACAAACGGATAGGTTGATAGATCTTGAAACATAGTTACCAAGGGTTTTTGGAATTCCCCCGATACTTTTTTAAAATTTTTTTAGGACCAAAAACAACGGTAGCTTGTTTTTGTTAGTATGATTGAAGAACGTTATTTCCTAAATAATTATTTTTGATAAAACGGGGAAAAATTTGTTATACCAAAAAAATTTTATCAATGGCATATCCCGTAGAACTATTTTTTTATATTTTTGATTTTCTCAGAAATGGTTTAAGTTATTTCAAAAAGTTTTAAAAGTCAATTGCATGGTGTACCAAAATTGTTGGTAGTTTAAAAAAAAAATCGATTTTTAATAATTTTTTTTATAATTCAATTCGATTTTTTAGAAAATTGCCCCTCCATGCTGAAGGGGGGGGGGGGAGGTTATGGAAACCCCCTCTCTTCAATACAATTTTTTGCTGTCTCAACCCAGCTTACATGAACTAGCTTTTTGTCACAACTTATGCGAATCACCCTGTATATCGATCTGTTTTCGAAATATACATATAATAACACCAACAAAATTTAATACAAATAGCTGTCGAACAAAAAAAAGTTAAAATTATGATATTAATATAAGATTTTTGTAACATGTAGGTTTTTTTTAAATAATAACTCAGCAACGCCACCTGTTTTCAAATTTTTTTATTCACCTTCTTATAGTGCCGCCAAGATAAATTCACAAAATCTTCTTTATCGGCACATAAATAAACTGAAATATCGTGAAACTGGAAGTCTTTAAATTGAACTATTGTGATAACTAAAACGTCCTTAAGTACATACAATACTGTTAGTACCTTATATCTACTATTTTTTTTATCGCCACAAAATTTAATTTTTTTATTTATTCAGGGCGTACGCTTAAAAAGCATTCTAAATTCTAAGCACTTTTTATTAATTGCTATTACACTTTCAACTTAAATTCTAATTTTAATTTTAATTAAAAAAAATCAATTTACAAAAAAATATTAGTAGTAAACGAAATATTAAGTTGTAATTGCATCGTTAACAAATAAAATAATAAAAGGAAACTCAAAATCAAAAATAAGCCGAAACCCGAAACCACTTCTCTTTTTGATGTTATACTTTCTGCAGTGCAGTGTGCCATTTGTGTGTGTGTATTATGTGCATATAAATTGATTATACGTGTGTAAGTATAAGTAGGTAAGTATGCCTACAATTTGTGTATATAAGAAAACATTAAACTAAATAAAATTATTAAAAATAACTCGAACTTTCACCGCAATTTACAAAGAAAAGGAAAGAAAACAAAAAAAAAAGCGAAATGAAAGAATAAATGGAAAATATAAATTGATTGAAGAAGGAAGACAAAAAACCAACGACGAAGATCATCGTCATTAGAAAAAATCATCATGCACTCACCTCGTATCCTCGGAATCACAGTTCTCATTATCATCACCACCATTATCATTATCACTGTTTGCATTATCATCCACATCATCCTGGTTATGTTCGTATTGCTCCATTATGTCATTGGATTCGTCCAGTAATCTGGTCTTCTTATCACGTCTTATTGTTGCGATTTTTTTCTCTTCTTCTTGTTTCAACTTTTCAACTTCATCTTTTGATAGGAAAGAGAAAACTTTTTCTATTTTGTAAAAAAAAAAAAAATATAAAGTAAATGAGAGGATATACCGTTACGAGCATCAAATCATAAAAAGGACTTCTATTTCTATAGGAGAACGAAAAAAAAAATAAAAACTGAACAAAAAAAATCATCTTGTTTCGCTGAGTGCTCTTTGGTTAAACTCAGGATCAACCCACAAGGAATATCTCGGTTGGGTGGTTTATTTTTTTAAGTGGTGTTAGCCATTTTTTTTTTTTCGTTCTTTCTATTCAATTAATACAAAGGAACTAATTGTGAATGGTGGAAGCTCAGTAAAATAACTAAAAGTTGCCATTCAAAGAGAATAATATGCAATATAAGAACAGTAAGCAAGTGGGTGGGAGTAATTTGAATTGAAATGAAAGTTCTGGAAAAGGCACATTGTACGAAATTATATCCACTGGATGGACATTAATGTAATAAGAAGGAATCGAGATGTTTTAAATGCGTTTTTGGGGGGAATAAAATGGCTTTAGCTTTTCACTAGTTTTTTTTTTTTTTTTTGTAAAATGTTCAACTTAACGACCAAGAAGGAGACATGATTAAAGTGGAATAAAAGATTTCAGTAATTGAATGGTACGTGATAGTGTAGGTTTTAATGTTTTAAAATTAGGAGTTTTATTTTTTGCAGCATGTTCTATTTTATATAGATTGACTTGTTAAGTTAATCAAAAAACATAGCAAGTCGAGGTAGAGAAATTGGTGTCGTTACAAATTTGTGCAGTTATAATTTTGTAGGGGCAAGTGCTTAAATGTGTTTTCTAAACAAATTAGAAAGCTGTGATAAGTTACGATCCGTTTAAAAAGAGGTTTTATTTTTTTTTAAATAAATAAGTAAAATAAATTTTGTGGCCCGGCAGCCGGTGTAAAACCAGGGCCTATAATGTCTTATTACACTCAACCATTTTTGTGTTATTACCAGGGTGAGAAGCACTGTTTCATGACACTCTTGGAGGATTTTCCAATTCTTCCCAAGAGTAATCCGTGAAAACCTTTCTGTTTTTTTAAGTGGTAAAGGTTGGGAATCGAACCATTACTCTAAAACTTTAACCAAATATCGAATTTCAATATTTCTGTCGTTAACAATCAAAACGGTGCTAAAGACAATTTTTTAAAAATATGGATTTTGATATGCCAAAATTTGCGTATAAAAGAGATCTATTAGATGACGAAAAAATTCAAAACCAAATATTAAGAAGTTATTACTATTTTAATTCTGAGTTTGGGGTTAAAACATATAAACAAAATAATTTTTTTTTTTAGTAAATCTAAATAAAAAAACTTCCATATATCAAACAAAATTTAATGAATTCAATTATTTTGAATATTTTAAAAATTATATGTTTTCCCTTTTTACTCGGTTTCAGGTTAAATTTTTTTAGCTTCTGTTTGATTGTTAACACCAGATTTATTTTTTAATTATCAATTGATAATTGGCATTCATGGAAAAAAAAGTACTACATATTTGTTTTCAGATTGGTGTTTTGTTTAATTTGATTTTAAGATTGCACTTCGAATTCACTAGTATATACTTCCAAATTATGTATATCACCGATATTCTGGTCAAAGTGATAGTGAACAAGCAGACATTTACTTTTATTGAAAACTAATTTTTTTGTTAGGGAATCCAGAGTTAGTAGTCCACTCCAAATAGACATTTAGTTTAGAAAACTTTCCTCTATTTCGTACGAGTTTGTACAGGCCTTTAAAATTTAACCACAAAAATTCCCCATTAATTCAACATGAGTGGACAAATTGACCAAGTGTTGACATTTGATATGTTTTGAAACCACAATAACTTTTTAACACTCACTCGTAGCAAAAAAGTCAAACATTTTTAGATACATTCATATTATCTTCAAGTTTTACTCAAACAATTATTTTCGATACCATATAATGTTTAAAAATTATAAGCAAAAAACGGGTATTTTCGACACTTGATCTTCAATGTATGCACATGTTGGATTGATGTCATTGATTCGTTATATTTTTTTAACTTTTCATAATTCTGTGTTTTTTTTTAAGGATTGTAGTGAATTCAACAGACAAATTATGAAAAAAACGACAGTTAGGTTATGCTGTTCTGCTTTTCTACAGTTTGTGTTATCAAAAATCTTGGTTTTCTTTATTCGTGTTGTAAACTTAAGCCCAATTTAAACAGAACTCTTGCATATGGTCTCGGTGTGTTCTCTGAAGTCTAAAGCTTTTTTTTTGTGAAAATCTGCCTTCTGCCATGCCCAGTTTTCAGATTATTTTCACAAATTGGTATAAACTTTAGAAATTATGTAAAATAAAACCTCCAAATTTGCAATTATTCACATTTTCTGACTTATAAATAATGAGGTTATATTTATTGAATTTTTTTTATAAATTTTTTACGCAACTAAGGTTCTTCTGTCCGTGCAAAGCCCGGGCTGGCCAGCTATTTGATAAATACAATATTTTTTTTTTAATTTTGTAGAACACGCGGCGACATTATGTGTCATTAATATATCATCCTAATTATACCCCAATATTCTATTCATCTCATAGAATAGAAAACAATTTTTAAATATTTTTTTTTTAATTTTGTTAATGATAGCATATTGGGAATGAATGGTACACTGTGGCGTATACGTGATATTTTTTTTATTTTCTTAATTTAATTTTTTTAATCACACCTATCAGCATAAAAAAATAACCCGCTTATAGTGACATTGTTCAGTGTTGTTGAATGTTTAACTTAATTGATTATAAGACCGAAAATGTTCCCATTTAGTATATACATATTAACAAATAATATTTAAAAATATATAAAAATTTCAAATATTTCCTATCAAAATTGTGAAAGTATAACAAAATTTAAATATGTATAAATTTTCATCTTGAAAATAAGAGCCGTTTGTTGGTGTACTCAGCAAATAAGTTAAATTAAATTTCAGCTATAGATAAATAATCGAATGTCTATACATAAATGAAAAAAATGTGTTATTTAAAAATTCTCAAAACCACAGATGGAGCCTTATTTAAAAATCCATATCATTCGACAGATGGGAATAAAATATGTAACTAATTACCTAAGATTATTATAATTGAACTTTTTGAACTAACCTGCTTTCTGTGCGGGCTTATGTTGATCCTCCATAGCCGATTCAAAGAACCTCTTTTTATCCGATACTGATTTGGGTGTTTTAGCTGATGTTGGTGGAGACTGAAAAATATGATTAAATAAAATTAATATTATATACAAACGCCAAATTCCCCGATAAAAAAAATAAATAATAAATGGTAAAATAATGTTAAAAAACAAAGAATATAATAAACCCTACAAAAATTAATAAATAATACAAAATATTTCAAACGAGGGGGAAACAAAAACAAATCTCACAACAACAGAACAGAACAAAAAAAAAAAAAGAATAAATACCAAACAAGGATAAAGAATAAATTCAAACTTCATAAGTCAGTGTAAAATTACAGATGCTTCACCATTAATCACCAAAGATAAAGAAAGGAAAACAGAGCAAAAACTCGTAGGTGTAAGTTATCCTTGCTCATTGAGGGGACTGTGGGAGAGGTCTTCTTATTTTCCAACATAATACGTAGTTATTTTCCTCTGGCAAAGTTGAGGGAGTAGAAGGAATATTATAAGGTATAGGAGAGTGTATCTAAAGGAAAGAAAGAATGCAAATGCTTAACAGTCGTTTTCGATTTTTGCTGCAGCAATTTTCCAATCTACTTCCGCCTTTACCGACGCGACGATGACGCCTCCACATCACCATCATAGTTCCCATTAATTAGAGCTGTTCGAACAAAAATTAGTTTCACATCAGATTAGAATTTTCAATTAAATTCAATATCGCAAGGATGAAAAGGAGGCACTCCGTTCGGTTCGTTTGTGGGGACGGGTTGAGTGCATCTCTCACACAAGAACAACCAATGCTATCTCTGAAAATAGCTCCTCGTTTAATCCGTATATATTGCTTGCGCTCCTTTCTAGAAGCCATCTCCACATCTTGATAGGATTTTCTCTCATTATGGGAATTAATTTCATATTTATGGGAATTTTAATACGGTTAGTGGCATCAGAGACGAATTCGAGGTTAGAGGAGTTCAGTTCAACAAATTGTTACACACCGGCATTTTACGAAATTTTAATTATGCTATCGTGTCACTTAATGGCTAATGGTAGCAGCTGGTAATCGCAAAAGGGGAAAGGCGCTGCTACAGCAGCCATAGGGTTCTCATATATAGAACAAGCCGACACCATGGTTTCGGATCAGATGTAGCCATGTAGGTTAGCTTTTCTTAGTTTCGTTCTCTTTCTCTTGAATTGACACCAAGGAAAATTTAATTTCAAATCATTGATTAGCTTGCTATAGGAAGTTTGGTGCTTCTGATGAAGCTTCATGAGGGAAAATATATTAAACGAACGAAAGAGCGAACGGAACAAGATTCCGTGGTGAAATGTCAATTTGCCGTTTATTGATGTGGATGCAATTATGTGGATGATTTGCCAATAACGACGACGACGCCAACTATAGGAAAATTTCTTTTTTTCTACCCAAATTATAAGATAAGATAGATTTTATGTTCTATAATAGATTAGATTAGACATTTACATGTATTTAAGTACAACGTTCAGAGAGCTTACGAAATTTTGAATGATATTTAGTTCAATTGAAATAATTTTATTAATTTTATATTTTTGTGTATTTGGAGAAAAGTGTTAATTTATTTGATGGCTTAACTTTGAATACCTATGTAATAGATATTAATGTTTTTTGTTTTTTACTAACCAAAATGTGCGTTTAAATAAGAATTCAAATTATGTTAATTTAGTTTTGTAATCGAAAAAAACTTGAACTTTGTTCCATTTATTAAAGCAAACAAAAATACATTTAAATAGCGAAATCATTTACAATCTGACTGAGGTTTTCACACACAGCTGGTTATTGAATTTTCGGAATGCACAAGAAATTATTTAAACGAGTATAGTATGAAAGTGAGTATGTACTTAATTGCCCGAAAACTTAAAGAACATGAAAAAGTCAAGAAATTTTCAATAAAGTTCTTAGAACTAAAAAGGTTTAAAACCACCAAAAAATTTGGTAACAATGATTTTGAAAACTTCCAGAAAAGTTATTTAAATTTAATTTTTTTATAAATTTCAAGTTAACGAAGCAACATTTGCCGATCAAAAAGTGGTTTATAGGTGGATCATTTCCCTTTAACTAGTCGTTAATGAACACTTCGTTCAATAATTTCTATGTTTAATTTTAGATTTTTCGCTAAATTTGCATTAAGATAGCAAAGCGCCCCCTCCAAAAAAGGGGTCACAATTGTTCATTAGTTATGAAATGTGATATTAATAAATTTGTCATGCATTTTTTTCCTATGTTTTTTTTTTCAGTTAAAGGGAAACATAGAAAACATCGCAAACCGAATTGATTTAATCACTAGCTAAAGCATTAAACCATTCAGTATACCATTTATTAATCGAGTGCTATTTTAATTACATATTAATTTTGCAAAAAAGCCCAAATAACATAGAAAAAAATTAATCAGAAATTAAAATTCTCACAACTTATTAACTTATTAAATAAACGATTTACTAAAATAAGATTTTACCGCTCTTAAAGGAGGTGCTTCGGTAACCTGATATCAATTTAGCAAATAAGAAAACAAAAAAAAACATAGAAATCATTGTTTCGTTTAAATAAATAAACATTTGAATACTGAGCCAGACCAATTGAAAGTTTAAATGAAGTATATACATAGGAAGTATATTCACTTCTAGCCTGTGAGTTTAAAAAAAATCAAAATAAAGAATATTATTATGAAATTGTAAGGACAAATATTTTTCGGCAATTATTTTTTTTTATTTAAAATAAACGGAAGATTTTGAAGTAACAAATTTTAAAGAAATTTTAAGAATAAAGAAAAATCCAGTTACGTAAATCCAACACAAAAAAAAGTATAAAATTTATTAAAATCTTGTAACTTTTATATTACACGTTTGACAAGTGCGCTGATCATTTTCGATATGAGTTGAAAAATAGGGATATTTTCCTCTGTTTTTTGATCCCACATTCTTTATGAGACAGGCAAGTTCTTACTTTTCCTATATACACAACTTTAACCTGCTAAAAGGTATATTTGTAAAATATGGTTAATTCGTACACTTCAAAAACTATCTAAAATACTGGTTAATTAGCAGAATAACTCAATAGTCATTCAGTAATACGATTTAAAAGTAAAAAACCCGAAGACTGACATTTTAATTTAAGTACTTGGGATGAAATGTAAATGAAAATTTAATTTCTGTTTAATTGAATTAATTACAGACCTTTTTCTGTGGATGATAATAATAACTATAAGTCTAGTAAAATATTTTGTACTTGAATTAAAAGCAAAGAGAAAAAATTCAAATAAATATAATTAAAGTCAAGAATAATAACTTTATCGGGAAAATAAAGAAAAAAACATAAAAAATCTTGGTTGATGTGAATTGTGCAAGTGGATTGTTCCCATAATTATCATACAATGTAGACATAGCCTTAAGCTTACACCTGCTAAATTGTTGACAAAGCAAATTGCTAGAGGGCCACATAAAGAAAATAACAATGCTTTGACTCTAGTACATTACACGTAGATCAGGGCTGTCGGAGTGATGGTACATTGTAAGAGAAACTGTATTCGTTCCTTCACTTCAAGTTTTCCTTTGCTTCCACAAAAAAAAATTTGTTTTTAAATTATTTTTATTTTTTTTTTATATTATGGACTAGATTTTTTATTAAAATAGAAAATTTCTGCAATAGTAACGTTCATCAAGGGGTTAAATCTCATTTTGTGTTGTGAATTTATAAATTTGATAAAACTGCTTCGCATAATAAATTTTGTATGATATTCAGTGAAAAACTAAGAAAAAGAACGACTTAGGAGAGAAAGGAACAATGTTTTAAGAGAACGCCAGAATATTTAGTTAATTCATATTTATACCTTCATTATTTTGTCATTAAAAAAAGCAAAGCGTTAGTTAAACTTAGGATCATTGGCCAAAGAACATCGTTTTCGGTTTAGATTAATCCCATATCAAATTATTGCGCACATTAAATTAAACTAAAAAATAAAAACATATTTTTTTCATTTATATACAAACTTTAGTTGTGTTCCTTTACTTTAAAAATCTGTGCATTTGTGTGAATTTCTACGTCATTTTATTTCTTTATATGAACTTTGACAGACTTAGGTGCAACTTGGCTTTTGATATTCATTTTAGACTCACATAAAGTCAATTTGTGAAGTCATAAAATAAAAAAATTACTGTAAAAACACAAATGATATTTTTTTTATCACTTCACACAACGAAATAGCTATACTTTTACGAAATCGTTTGCAGGCAAATAAAAATATTTAACTCATAACTTTGTCAGTACTCTCTGTAAGTTACTAAACCGACAGCTCTTTTCTCGATACAACAGTATTTCGTATCTTATCTTTCACAAGTCAACGTATAAAAACATACAATTTAACATTACTTGGTCGTGCTTGAATTCTGCAGTTCTCCCATTATTGTGTCATAACTTAGTATACCCTAGAAGATAAGATAAACTTCATGAACAACATTCGCGGCGGTATCTATCTATATACACATTTTGCAATTCGTAGAAATCTAAATTAACTTTACTTTGAAGCCAAACGTAGGTATACGGTACTTCAGTTATCTTTAGAAATTCGTGGGTGGAATAACATTACATCTATACAGAAATTATTAATATTTTTTGCTGCGTGAATATAAAGAAATAAACATAAGAGGCTTATTACTTATAATTATTTTTGTTATATTAAAAAAATTCTTGTATATGTTTTATGTATGATATATAATTTAAAGAGAAATAAATTTGTCGATTTTTGTTGGTGCTTTTGTTTTGTTTTTTTTTTTTATTTCCAAGTCAGATCAAAATATTATATTCTTTTTGTTCAAAAACAGTTTAAAAGAAATATTTCAATTAATTGATACAATTTTAATGTTGAACTACAATTTGAAGACAAAATCGAAAAGAAACACGAAAAAATCAGTGCTAAGATGTGCATTTTGAAAAAAATAACATTTCATTGCATTTTGTTCCTCTTGTTTTTTCCTGAAAAATTCAAATTGGAGTTACTATTTTTATTGAAATTAATAGGTGCGTTCCTTTACTTTGAATCTCTGTGATTTTCTGTCAAAAAGTGAACATTTTATTTATATGAACTTTAAAATACTTTTGATTAAAAAAAAAAACATAGTTTTTGAAATCAAAAAATGTTGTCAATTAAACAAAAAAAAGTGTTAAAAGTGTTAAACACACATTTATTTTTAATTACAAAAATTCCCCCTTTTAACCTAAAACTAATTTGGCTTTATCCATTAAAAGTGAAACATTCTTGTATGACGAGGAGTTGATAAATTATTTCACATGTTTGACAATAAGGGCCAGTTTCACAGTGAAGTAAGTGTCACTTAAGTGCCGAATAGGGAAACTAATTCCCAATATCACAGTGTAAACTTATCGGAATAAGTGACACTTAAGTCTCCGATGTTGGCCACTTAAGTTCCACTTACTCAGGTAGTAAAACTGCGGCTTAAGTGCCAAAATGGGAAAATTAAGTGCCACTTATTTTGTTAAGTGTGCACTGTGAAACTGGCCCTAATTCCCAAAATACCTGGGGTGGAATCGGCTAACGCGATAGTTGATAATTGATAATCAAAATAGACAATTTTGCTCTATGTAAGTTGATTATCAAATCGACAGTCGGTTTTTTTGTACTGATATTAAGTGACAGCTTTTTAGGTGTCGTTTTCATACATTTATGTAATTTTCATAAAAAAATTTGTTGCGGTTCGGCTTAAAATTGGTTGGTTTTTTTAATGTTATAATTAATATCTAAAGTAAAAAGTTTGTTGTAAGAATAAAAAATATCAAATCAATTCAATTGCAATGTTTACATCATTTGCAATTTTTCAAACCGCACGGAGAGTAAGGAGTGAAAATAATTATAAAAAAGTCCGACTGATCAGAACAAATCTGAAAAAAAAGAAAACATTCTGGAACTACGAATCAGTTTATGGATATCCTTGAGTACATTTCTTAGCACCAAAAATGCAAAAATGACATTTAATTCTTTACAGAATTGTTAGTAATGCCAAAAAACAAACAATTTTTGGCGATCGATTTACACAGAGCAACGAATAGTTGATAATCAAAAAAGCGACGGTAAACTATCACCTTAGCCGATTCCACCCCAGCCTATCTTTAATTAATTAGACAGTTCAATTTATATGGCAAGCTATATAGAACTGAATTATCAGAATTCATTGCAAGAAATATGTCACGCAGGCATTTTTTTTTTTTGAAGCCCCTTATGTTTAGACAGGCATACTTAATATTTATTTATATTTTGTATTCGCAGAACATCCGCGAGGTATCCGTCGGAGCTAAATATTATCTGCAATTTTGTCAACACTTACTGCAAATCTTTAACAAATTCCGCAAGCAAATTTTAATCTTATAGGATATCGGAAAAATTCTAATGAAGCTGTCGAATATGCCACTCAAAAACGCACTTCATCGCACTGTAACGCCAAACGCAGGTGTGCGTTACAAAAATGTCGGAACAACTATTTTCCGAACAGCTGTTCGCAAGAATACCTCGAAGCAAAAATTCTCCGATTCTTATGAAATCGGAGAATTTTCCATTCCGACGTATACCTCGCTAGGGCCCAATATTATTATTTTTGTTTTTAATGTACAATATAATACACAATCCAATAAAAAAAACTGAGCACGTTAATTGTTTGTATAGTTTGCACACATTAATCAAAATCAAAAGCCCTTGTCCAAATGTAGGTTATGTTTAAGGAAATAATTAAATACAAGAAAAGGTCTCCACTAAAATTAAGATTTGTAGGAATTTTTCATAATGACTGTATGTTCACATCCCCTCCTTTTTTTCTAAAAAAAATTACCTGCTCTTTTTCCATGAAGGCTAATTGACAGGGTTCTCATTTAATAGGCCTTAAGATAATGTCAAATTGTCGTTTTAATAACTTGTTTTTTGCATGACATTTAAATATAGAACACTGTTGGGATGACTTTGCCGTTGGGGTCATCTAAACGATTCAACTTGTGGTTCGTATCAAGTTGAATCGAAAACGTAAGCATTTTTAAAACGGGTGCGTTCACAAACTAATAAAATATTTTAAGGTAAGACTACACTCAACGGTAAGTTTTTTGTTAATGAGCACATTACAACAAGAAAAATTTGATAATTTCACCAAATTTCTCCACAAACTGCATTATATAGTTTTATTGTTTCGGTCTTACTATTACACTGCATAATAATATATGCTTAGACAACATATATTAAGAAACTGTACCTATATTACCAGGAGGTACAAACTCTACTCTACTTGACTGAAACACAAGCCAATTAAATTTTAACTTAGTAAGGCCGGGATTACGCATGTAAGTTAAAATAACGTTAGTTTGGTATATAATTAACTTCTGAAAAATATACAAGTATAAAGAGCTCTTTAGGTGTTACAGTAAATTATACAAACTTCCATAAATTGTTAGTTGAAATTGAAACACATGAAGTTGGAACACGCTTGTACTCACTTCCGAATATTACACCTTACTTAAATTTTACTGGCAATGGTATAAGTATTATGTTTACGGTAAGAGAAATTTACTAAATTTAAGTTGGAACTAATTATTATTATGTCTGTAGTAGGGCCGATGTACATACAAGTTTTAAGTTAAATGTACACATGTTATCCTTTCCTAATAGAAAAATTGTTTAATTTTACTCATTTTACCCTACCTTTAAATAAATATTTGTGAATACATATATGTAGGTACAAAAAAGACAGAAAATAGCAAAAGTTGATTTCTGTGCTGCGCTCCTTAATAAAATATAGAATTTGTGTGTAAAAGCAACGAAATGGAATATTTAAAAAAAAGTTATCTATATTAAGTTTCAATTTTTGAAATTAACAGATAATTTTTGTATCAATAAATTCCAATTTTTAAAATTAACAGATAATTTTTTGTTTGTCAATAAATTTGTTTATGAATAAATTGCCAAAAATTTTAGTGCGAATGTAGTTCAAATGCAGTAATACAATCTTACTTTAAAATCGAAATCTATAAGAAAAAATTGCAAGCATTGAAGCCATTCATGAACTGGCACTTTAATAGCCATTGCTTTTTGACATTCTATTACTCATTTTAGGTACAAAAATAAAAAATATTTTTTATTACCATAATATATTTTATGGTGGTATGAAAATGAAAATGTCACTCACTTTTTTCCAAAGAACAGTTTTGGAAATATGTGCAAAAATATATTTTTTCTTTCATATATAGATGGCGTGAATCTTGGAATGTGTGTCAGTTTTTTTTTCAAAAAAATCGCATATGGCTGGATTGATTTTGTTGCAATTTTGCAAATCTTTATAAAGCACATGCGTTTTATTTTCCCTCGATCTTATCCAGATCTGATCATGAAAATAAAACAACCCAGGAATCAGGATCACAGTGACAACATGATATATGCCTATCTCTTTTTTCCACTTGATTTTTTTTTATTTGTATGTACCCGGTGTCATTTTTCTGTAAACTACTTACGCCATTTGCAAATTAAGGGTATATCGCTCACAGCTTGCAATAATGACACAACTCAAAAAATTCAAATTTAAACTGTGGAGGCAGTTATGATAAAAATTAAACCCTTTATATTTCTGCGATATCTGCACAATGCACATTGATACCTCTTCTCAATTACCAGAGATAGCAAAAGTGCCATTAAACTTACGAAGCTTTTGTGCTTTTACTTTATATCTAAGCCGGCACTTCTCTCAGTGAAAAGACATGATTTGAAATCGCTTATATCTCGAAACTGAAAAAAATTTGCTGTGCCATTATTGCAGGCAGTGAGCAATATGTTCTGTTCATTATAATAATGAACAGTTCTGTATTTGAAGACGATGTTCATTATGAATTATTTACTATACAAAAAGACATAAATGTTCTGTAATTCAAAAGTTGTTCATTATTTATAGATTTATATTTGGTAATACAGGCCAAACCAATTGATTTTAAATGCAAATAAAAAAAACTGTATTTCATCTTTTACCCAACGTTATTTAAATATAATATAATATAATATTTAAACTATTTTAACTATTTAATAAATTAACATTGAAAACAAGAGACTAATAAATTAAAAAGACAAACATAATTATCACAATGTATTTATTAAATAGTTTAAATATCTTTCTCACTTTTTTCAATCTAAATAAAAACAACAGTTACAAAACAAAACAAAAAACAATGTAAAATACAACAAAAAAACAACATATCAATAAAAACCCCTGAAGAAGTTATGAACAGGGATGGGACTTTTTTAAAAAATGTCTGAAGTAGATTTGGAAAAAAAACGCAGTAGATTCAACTTTTTCGCAGTAGATTTTTATATTTTGAAAATAAAAATAAGAAATAACATAAATAAACATAAATAATTTAAAATAATAAAATATATTTTCTGTTTTAGCTCTGATCGTTCAGGGCTTCAAATTTGTGTTTCTTTTTTAGTTCTGAGCATGTTCAGGCACGCTCTGTGAGCTCAGAATAAAATAGGAGAGTAAACGGAGTAAAATGCTGAAAGCAAACGAGATGACGGGAAATTAAAAAAAACGTCGTCAAAACAATAAAAAATTGCGGAATAGGCTGGTTGGAGAAGGTAAAATAATAATAATAAATAAATAATTTATAATCATGACATTTCAGTGATTAAGTTGTTTCATAATTAAATCAGAGAACTCTGAACATACTCTGCTTAAAATTTATTCTGTTCGCTCAGACTTTGTTCAGTACTCAGCTCAATCAGCTCTGATCTAAAAAAGAAAAACGCCTATTGAATGATTTTTTTTCGTAAAATCAAAAGTGCAGTAGATTTAATTAAAAGGCAGTAGATTTATTTTTCGAAAAAAATGCAGTAGATCTACTGCAATTGCAGTAAAGTCACAACCCTGGTTATGAATAGCGACGAAACGTTGGGTAGAAGATGAAATAAAGTTTTTTTATTTGCATTTAAAATCAATTGACCAAAATAGCCTGCATTACCAAATATAAATCTACAAATATTCGTTAAAAAATTGGTCACATAAAACATACATATATGTTCATTATTTATTTTGTATTTTGTAGAAATTCTTAAAAACAATAACATAAATACTAAAGCAAATTCAATGACACAAAAATAATATTGTAAGCTTGCCCTTAGGTACCGATTGAAAAAACGAACAAGAAATCTAGTACAATTTTATTTTGTCAAATTTCATATAGAAAGAATTTTTTTTATATTTTAAATAATATTTGGATAAATGAAAAAAACCCGAATGAAGGTCGAAACTGTAAAAACTGTAAAATCTATTCTGATAACTAAATACAATTATGAACTCAGTTGTTATGAGTTCAATGAATATTAAATCAAAAACCAGAACTTAGTTAAGGAAATTTACTCTTCAGAAAAATATCAACGTCCGTAAAAATTAACTGTGTTAATTAAGATTTTAAGTTTTTATGTTCTGTCTTTCAAGTTTTTTCGTTTTTAAGTTTAAGTTGCATGCAAACAAAGACTGAAGTTCTGTACCATATCTTATTAAGTCATTTTTCTTTAGATGTTTTTTAAATATTTTTTTAATTAAATGGAATAATTTAAAATTGTATTGAATTTCATTTCTTTTTTCACTTGTTCATCATTTGCAATTTTAAAATATGGTCACCGTAGGTATATGTGACGTATTCAAAAATAAATTAAATAAAAGAAAGAATCCATTATTTAAGTATTTTTGACATTTTTTCTCATATTTCTCTCCAACGTTATTTAATTTTTAATAAAAATTTGTAATGGGCCTTGTGAATAAAAAAAAAGCATGGATTTGTTAGTAAAAGCTAGATTTTTGGTGAATAAAAATAAGCTTAAGCTAGCTAGTTAAAGATATTTTCTAGTCGTAGCTATTTTAAAATAGGTAACGCTAAATTCATTTAGTTTTGGCTTGTTCTCCCCCAGTCTAAATTTCAATTTGTGTGAATAAAAATAGCTTTAACTAGAATATTAAAGTTATAGCTAAAAAAAATTTCAAGATTTGTTCACCCTGTCTAGAAAGCTTTGGCTAGTTGTTATTTTCAGTATTTACTTTAGTTATAGTGCGAATATGGGCGAGTTTATATGCGTAAGAAAACTTAAATTTTATAAGAAACGGTTGGAAGTCAGTGATGAGGATTATCATAGTTTATTTAGATTTTCAAAAGAAAATGTGCAGTGGCTTTCTGATTACTTTTAGAAGACTCAACGGAGCGTAGAGCAAGTGCACTGACCTCTGAGCAGATATTTATGAGCTATCTGAGGACCAGTTGTACAAATATTTAAACCGTTAATTAATCCGCCAAAATCGGTGAGTTAAAATCTTGAAGCGAGGCTGAATCATTATTGTGCAACTGGCCATAAGTGAACCTGGATTTCAGTATGGTGTATAGGTTTATAGGTCAATTTCATTCTATGGGTGCGAATATATGAACAGTTCTAGCTAAAGCTACCTAGTCGAAACATGTGAATAAAAAACGAACAGCTTAAATTACGAAGCTAAAAATAGAAATTTCTAGCACAAGCGATTTAGCGTTATCATTTTTTTTATTCACATAAAACAAAGCTTAAGATAGAACTATCTAGCTTTAGCTGCAATTAAAGCTATGACTAGTTGGCTTTAGCTTCCTCCAAAAAAAGCTTTAACTTGTTTTTTATTCACAAGACCCAAGGGTTCTCAAAACAGTTTTTTAATGTGCTCTACAAAAATACTTAAATTTAGTGACTGTATAATTTCTTTTAATTGTATAGCTATGGCTTCTATTAAAATCATACAAAAATTCATATTTTGTGTCATTTCATGAAAAAAAAAATTTATTCAAAATTAAAAACATTTATAGGGACAACACAAAGAAAAAAACTCAAGAGCCGTAAGAACTTTGTTAGATTTATTAACAAAAAAAAAGACAAATCAATATTTAAAACAAAAAGTAATGAAATGGTAAAACCATAATATGTAGGTATACCTTAAAATAAAATTTGTGTGTCGTTAATAGTACATTCTATTTCTATTAAACCAAATAAAAAAAAAAAAGAATACGAATAATATGATAACTGTTTTCTTTTTTAGTGTTCGTTGCGCTTGTGTGTGTACAAAATATAGATCTGGTTGTATAAGAAATTTAATTATTTATGCAAAATGGAGTCAAATATATATATATGTATGTATATTGTGTGTATGTGTCTTAAATTGGATAAGACTTATATAAAGTAGTGGGAGAGCTTAATCAATCAAGATACAAGAACAAGAAGAGGACAGAGAAAGGGCTATGGCGAAGAGAATTTGTCAATTTTCATCACTGAATTAAGGACACGTTCTGTGCAACAGAATTTTTTTCAATTATTGCAAAAGGGATTTGACTCTCAGACAGTTGTCTCCTTTCCAACAGGAGCGGTTGTTGGGGTTGTCGGTGGTGATGGCGTCGTCGTTGACCCGTATGGTTGTGACATCATAAAGTCCAGCTGAGGCTGCGACAGGGAACGAACTTTTATCGGAATTAAAGAAGCACCTGATTTTTTTGCAAATTTCTTTGGCGGCAGCGGTGGAGGCGTCGAGGGGGAGGATTGGTTAAAGAATGACATAGTTGCAGCACTATTGCTGCGACTGCCGAAGTTCATGCTATCAAAGATGGCCGCCGAATTACTATAAATGGATTCTTCCTCTATGGTCGCATAGATTTCCTCGGCAGTTTCGTAATACGAGTTGACATTATTATACGATGGGGCTGGGGCTGGTACTGGTGGTAATGGCGGGGATTGCTTCGATAGATTATGGTAAGTATTTTCAAAGAAAAGGTTTTGAGACATGCTTTGGGATGGAACAGGTTGACTTAAGGGCGGCGGAGGAGCAGGAGTCATTGGTGCAGACAAATATTCACTGCTTTGAATATTCAAGACGGATGGTGGTTTTGATGATAATGATGGTGGGAATGGTGTTTGTGGTGGAAGCTGTGGTTGTTCTATTGGTAACTTGTTCGGCTGCACTAGAGAGGGCACCACTGTCGCCACAGCATTACCATTTTCTGCTGTAGGACTCACCACCGTTGCACTGTCACTCACCATTAAACGTCCTGGTGTTAGCTGGTAGTGATGGTGATGATGCTGCTGTTGCTGCTGCACTTGGAATGGAGAAGAAGCCCCACTGCTGGCAATAGGAGATATAGAAATCGGTCCGAGGCTTGTGGATGATGACGCAAAACTCGTCATAGTCGGATAGCCTAGATGTTGGAAATAAGGCGATTGAGGAGTGGTAGTAGTGGCGGTGTTGGAGGGGGATGGTTGGACATTGTAATAATGCGATGTGTGTTGTGGAATGGGCAAACTGTTGTACTGCACAGGAAGGATTTGTGGCGTGGGGAATATTTGTGTGGATGTTAGTATAGGTCCGTGATGAGACTGTTGATGAGAATAGAGGGATGATGTCTGTTGATGCTGCTGCTGCTGCTGTTGTGACAACGACGACAAGGACGACATTTGGAAGTTGTTTTCGGTTTGATACAATAAGGATTGATTAGTGTAATTGGAAATTGTCGTATCGGATGATACATTAGAAGGGTCGGAATCATAATCTAGAAACGGATTTACCGGATGTTTTCTGGTTAAGGCATTACTCCTCCGGGTTGTTGATGTTGCTGATGATGATTCAGAGGATGATGATGCCAGGGATTTTCGAAGCTCATTCTCTTGCAGCAGGATGGTCCGGTGTACTTCCTCCGTGACGAGGATGCTATCGGGTGAGTTTTCATGGACAAAGTCCTTTGGTCGTTTAGCTGTGGCCGGAGAAGGAGGTGGTAACTGCGGCTTCTGTGTTGGCGATGGACTAAGGCCAAGTGGCGGTAGCACCTCTAAGTACTGCGGATTTAAATCGAATTGTTTAGGAAGAGTGTCATAATTGACGGGTGGTGGTGGTGGACTTTCTTTTGGCCGCGACAGACCGATTCTTGCAGGAATTTTTGGATTTTTCACAACCTCATGAATGGTATTAGTTTTGGCATCGTGCTCGAACACGGCAAAATCACCATGACCAACGTCTGCGTTTTGGAATGTTTCAAGGGCTTTGTTTCTTCGTATATCGGCATGCTTAATTGTTGGCTTCGGAGGTGGAAGGGGTTTCGATTGTTTGTGGGATAAATTATCGGTTGACTTTGAATGAGATTGAGAATTACTTATCGAAGGACTGCTTTCGGAAAGCAGATCGTCGTTCGATTTAGACAACGAACGGTCATTTCTCCCCAGAACAAAATTAACTCTCGATCCCTTCTTTTGGGAATAGAGCTTGGCCATTTCTTCGTATTCGTCGGGTTGGCTTCGTTCAAGGAATGCTTCACGGAATGGATTGTCACGTTCGATTTCTTCGGATATTGATGGCGTTCGTCGGCCAGGAATGTCATAATCGAAATTTTGTTCTTGTCTAATTTCTGCGAGCACAGGCGATTCGATTTCTTTGATTCGGGCGACTGTAGGCACTAGTGGTGGTAGTTTTTCAGGTTTGTACTTTTCCAGGGTGGAATTGTTTGAAGATGAAGGACTGGATGATCGCAAAATTCCTTTGCGTGGACGTCGTCGGTAGTTGTATTCCTGTTCGGAGTCATATTGACGACTGCTCATTACCGACGTATCGGGTGTTTTTGGTCTTTCATAGTCTGACTTGGAACGTTCGTCTGCGCTCAGATCAAAGCTTACTGATTTTCTATGATTGTAGTCGGGTGTGCTACGACCGGAGCCGAATTTCTGCTGTGAATGATATTGGTCCTCTGAGTCTGATTCAAATGGATGACGTTGTGAAGCTGTTTCGTCATCTTCATCGTCGTCATCGTCATCCACGTCTTCAATAAACACTTCTTCGACCTTGTTGATTGGCAAAACTTTGGGCCTTTCGACTCCAACGCTTCGATTGTGAACCATTTGCTTGTATTCAAACCTGGGATCAACCGGTGCACGCTTTACAGTGTCTTCTTGATTGCTACTACTTGTTACTGGTGATTTTGGTGATAGTGGAGTTTTCTCTTTGATTTGTTTATTAAATGTCTAAATTTTTTTTTTTTTATTTTGTTATCATTTCAATTATTATTGATTTTTTTTTGTAATACAAAAAGAGAGAGAAAAATATAAATTTATTATTTAGTTTAAAATTTATTTCAAAAATTATGTTTTTAAATATCGTCGATGAAATGTTTTTTCAAAAAACTATAAAAAGCACATTGATATTGTATACGTTTTTGCTAGCTTTTGTGATATTTGGTTCACAACTGAATGTAAAAATATTTGTGTATGATATCGGTGCTGGATATATGAGATGACATCATATTTTTATTTAATTTTTAATACATATTTGGTTTTACAGAAGAATTAATGTTTTTCTAATTATTGTTATTTTATTTTTTTTTAATTGAAAAAAGTGAAGTTTTTGATTATATACTTTTATAAAATATGAAATTCTAAAGAAGACAACACAAAGTTTTGACATAACAAACATTGAAAACATCTCATAGAAGAATTGTGACAGTAAATGAACGAAATGAACTATATGGCAACAAATTTTGATAACAAATGCAAATTTTATGAATATTTTGTATTGAAAAAATAATTTCTAATATCAGTTAAATAAATGATTTCGAACTATGAATTCAGTTGTTTAGTGAGTTTAAGATTATTTTTTGTCTGAAACTCATTAAAAACGTTAATTTTTCTAATTAAATTTGGGATTAACAGTGATTGATACTTGATGCTTGTTCATATGGAGCCAAGAGTGAAAAAAAAATATTTCAACAAAATTTGGAAATTAAAAATAAAAGACAACAGAAAAGTATTTGTTTGGAACGATGGAAAGATACGATAATCTGTCAAATCAAATCGAGAACTGTTAGTAATTTTTTGCAGAAATACTGTGATTTCACCCCTGGAACGAGGCACTGGACTTATTATAAAATATTCAGATAAGCAAGCTATTTGTATAGATGTTTTCAAAGGAAGAAGAAAAATATATCTTACCCCTATCACGAATGTCAATTATTATAATTGCTGATTGTTTAATACACAAATTTATAGTATTTTAAATATTTATTTTGAGCCAAATTGGATGAAAATGGATATCAACGACATGTGGTTTAAACAGGATGGCACTACGTGCCACACACCTAATGCCACAATAAAGACGTTCTATACAGTGCACGAGCGGTTTGAAATCATGGTTATCTCACACAGAGAAGCATTAAACTGGCCACCAAGAAAGTGCGTTTTTAATCCGTTAAACTTCTTCTTGTGAGTCGCATAGTCAAAATCAACCCGTGATATCGCCCGAATTCAGTCTGATATATGCGCCAGAGTTATCAATTTTTAGATCATATACAATAAAAATTATGGAAATCGGCAGTTTTGTGACGTTAACGAACAGACCTAATAACACTGATAGAAGACTCAAATAAAATAAAAAAGTTGTTGATATCTCACACAAATGACACAATATGTTTTATTCAATTTTAACATCTACCCGTCCCTACTGGAAAACCCTGTATAAATAAGCTCACTGCCAACGAACCCTCATGGCCAATTCATGTTGTGTCCCCTTGCATTAAATAAATCAGAGTATCTACTTTAAGCAGGGTGTTTTGCATATGTGGCGAAAGGTTGTCAGTTGGGTCGAAAAATTTGAAAATTATCTTTTAATAGAAAACAAAATATTTAAAAACAGAATATATGGTTTTAAAAAAATTTCAAACTCATACTTTAACATAAAAAAAAATTCAAGCTGATTTTTTTCAAAAGTTTAGTTTTTCAGTACATTTTTTTTAAATCCATGCGCTTACAATTTGTTGTGAAATTTTTTTCTTGAAATTTTCACCACGTTTCGCAAACTTATGTTTTTGTCGTATGGATTTTGGCAGCAAATTGTGATTATTTGTAAAAAAAAAAAAATTAATTAAACTCACGTTACCAAACACACCTAAGAATTTGAAGTTATTTCAAGGCTTTATTTTAATTTCTTTTTTACAAAGATAGATATTTATTTATTTTGTTACAATTTTTTTTAGTTTAGTTTATGAATTCATTTTTTCAGTTGTACAGTTATTAAAAAATAACACCTATTAAAGGAGCAATATGTGCTTGCACATTTAGGTGTATATCTTTTCAATATTCTTGGGGTACAAAGCTGATTTTCATGAATTCATGTATTCATTGAAATAAATGAAGATGTACTTTCTTCTTTTGTTTGTTGGAAATTATATCCCAACTAACAACCTATCTCCAGAGCTAAGCTCTTGAAATCTGAAAAAAACTTCCATAAGACTCTTCTATATCCCATAGCTATACTTGAAAATTATTGTTCTGTTATGAAACTTAAATAGGTCTCATAGCATTTTTATTTTAAGAGCTGAACACTTTTCTCCATTTTTTCTCTTCAAAATAATTAAATCTTATAGTTAAATCAATTTTTCATCTTGGAATAGCGTACTATAAATTTGCAGTCTTATATAAGAAATCCTTTGTGAAAATTCAACTCTAAACAGATGTTCACAGTCTTTGTAATCCCTTAACAACACTTATATAAGAGGAGTTTAAGTCTTTTTCTACTTCTATAAAAACCCTTACAGGAGTATGTGGACTCCAAAAGTATTGCAATAGGAGCCTTATGAGATCATTCATAAAAAAATTAAATATTCAAAATATGCATTATTTGTTGTTGTTTTTCGAGGTAAAAGTTCAAATTAGTAAATACCTTTTTAACCGCATAATGGTTTTTGGTTCACACATGTGAAAAACAATAAATATAAAGAATCGACATTATAAAGCATAATAATAATTAATTGACTTACAAAATAAATATTCTCACACAAACCTTTCAGTTTTTTAACATAAGACACTCACACATAAATAAAAAAATAGTTTGTTTCTCTCTTTGAATATGCTAAATGAGAAAGATATATATATATAATTTTTTAAGGTTTACAAAATATGTACTCTGTTCTCTTTTAAGCGAATATTATTGGAAGAGACGCATCCTCATAGCAAGACTTAGTTGAGATGTGAGCCTCCCATAACTAGGCCATTTGACGCTTTTAACAGTATTTAACGCTTTAGGAGTATTCTTCAAGATTACTTTTAGCTCCCTTCCTATAGTCTAGTTAAGCTCTTGGAGAATCTTATGAGAGGCAAAATGTTACTTGGAATTCGTATTAAATAGAGGGAATGAATAGATAGATTAAATAGATTAAATTTGCAATCTTCACTTATATTTTTGTAATTTCAGAATTAATTTGACACATCTGGTTCTTATTCCTTCGCTAAACTACCTTCTTCGGTGGTTAAACCTAGTTAACGTCACTTAGTAAACATTTTGTTTTATTCATAACATAATTTACTTAGTCCACGGAATAAGGCCTTAGCTTTCGCTATTCCACGGTTATTAATTTGGCTGTCAGCGTTATTATAGTTATTATATGCTATGTTATATATGTTTTTTTTTGTCATTTTACGTTTTTTGAAATAGCGTAGAAATAAGAGTGTCGAAACTTTTTTGTTTTTATAAAATTGCGTGAATTACGAGTTGGACATGAAGTACTTTTCGATAGTGTTTACGATTTAAAAGTTAAAAGATATTTACACTTGCTTATTCAAAAATAAAGATAATTGCATTTAATCTTCCCTTGGACTTTTCTCGCTATAAAGGTCCATTTTCTTGGGCTAATATGTAATATTATCGGCATGAAAGATAAATAAAATAAGAGATTTGAAACGGTATATGGCACGCAAATTGTTTTTATATTGCCTATATGTTTCGATAAAGATAAAATTATTTGGAACATTTTCATGGTGTTAATTGCTCCAATTGATTTTTTAACCTTCCAGTTTTTATACAGAAAATTCATATACCTAAAGAAAAAAATCCAAGCGAAAAGTAAATGAACCCATATTACATTATCTGTAGGTATACGCAATTATAATTTCCTTTCCCCACTCATCAGAAAAAAAAGAACAAAAAAATATGGTCATTGAATTGTTATTCCCCATCAATTCAAATGAACAAAATAATGAACAACGTTATATAAACCACAAGTCATTAAGGACAAAAGGCAATTTATATTACAATAAAAAAAAACATCATTATCGTAATAAGATTAAATCGAAATTATAATTTAATTTCACAATAAATTTCATAAATGAGAGGACAAAAAGAAAAACAAGAAACAGATTTAATGAATCACAATAATCATCATACCATCCCAATTACCATCGAGATGAATAAGTACCTTTATATTATACCAATTTCAAATTCATTCGCATAAAAATTTAAATTTAAAAAAAAGTAATGTAAAATATGAAAATAAGAAAAAATCCTATAAAACATAAAACAATACTGAAACAAAACAGCTTGGTGGATTTGTTCTAAAACATCAAGAGAATTAAAAATTATACTTTTTTTTTTCTACACAAATGGCAAAAAGAACAATATGACGTTTGAAATAATGTTAACACAAGTCGAGACTTTTTATCATGTTTTTTTTTTGTATTCAGATTTTATACATTTATATTTTATTATACTAATTTCATCTCCTCGCCCACAGAAATAAAGCTTAAGCGACTAAAGAACTTATTTTTCATGTTTATTATCCTTTTTCTGCTTCAGAAACACAAGCTACCTGTCATCTCTCAAAGTGCGCTTTTTTATTATTAGTATTTTTTTACTCGTTATTCAAAACGATGTATAATATGACATCTGACAGCTTAATGCCATTAAAAACCAATTTACTATAGATTGCGTATACGTTGGCAACAACAGTATCTCATCGAAATGCTATGGCCAGGCCTTCGATTTTCCACGCTGACATTTTTGCAAATAGTAAAATGATATCCTGTCCAGGCGAGTTGCCAAAGGAGAGCGAGGTTATATGAGATGGCACGCTTACGGAGCAATTTAATAAATTAAATTAATTGCTCGCTGATTTGATAACGTTTGCTCTGAAATAATGTTGATTGCTTCTTCAGTTTTTTTTTTTTTTTTTTATGAATACGTTTTTTTTATGTCCTTCGGTTTTCGTTGGTCGGTTGGACACTGTATTTGTAAATATTAGGGGTTCGTCCTACCTTTTCAACATACAACACCATCCCCCCCTTGCACCATTCCCCTAAAGTTAGTTAGATTACAAATTCTTAAGAAATTACTCGGGTCTACTGGGAGTTCTTTTTTTTGTTTATTTGATTTTTCATTCTTTAATGCTTATTTTATCCAAAAATTCGCAGCGAGAACAAGGGAAGGACTTTTGTATTTGCGTTGATTTAATTTGTATGCAGAAGTTATTCAGGGATAAAGGGACAAAAACAAAGGAAAATTTTTTGGTTTTGTTAAAGTGTAAAACAAGTGAAATATAAAATAAACAAATTGGTCGCACGTATTTCTCGCACTTCTTTTGTAATATTCCTCATCTATATAGGGCTTATGTGGTACCTCATGTAGACTTGTTTAGTTTTAAAATTTAATCTAAATTCATAGATATTTAAGGTATTTTAAGAATTTAAGAATTTTCGATGAATTAAAACTGAAATACATATTGAAGAAGAATGTGTGTATCCACTCGTATCAGTAAAGATGAGGTTTTAGCAAGAAAACAGTAATTATTTTAAGTGTTCTCTAAAGAATCCTTGAATTTAATTTGAAGTTTTTTTGTTCAGCATTTTCATTCAATTTACGTAAAAATAGGTATAGATATGGTTGGATTTCGTATGTTAATTATTCTGGGAATTATGACTTCTTTGGAAAAATAAATTTCAATTGTAAGTTTTGTGAGGAATTTTATTAGAAGTAAAAACAAAAATCTGTAAAAATGCTTCATAAAAATAATATACAAATAAATTATTTGAATAAAATAATCATATAAAATATGAAGTTGAAGATCGCTGCATCCGAAGTTTTTTTTTCTTTAGACTTGCAGCTCTCGATAAGTATCAATGGTATTAAAAAAAATTTAAACACCAAAATGTTGAGTGCAAGTTTTTCCAGGTTCGATGTCCGTTACTTTTTTTATATTGAACCTCTTTATATTTTTTTTAACTGAGTTTCTAAACTTTTTAAGTTATATTTTTTTTTTTAAACGTGCAGTTAGGCCATAATAAATGTTTTATAAAAAAAAAAAATTGCACTATGTATAGAGCATATGTTTCTCTAGGGGCAATGTTCCTTACTTTTTTTTATTTTTTTTATTGAGCTTTTTTGAGCATGAAACTTAGAACTAAAACAAAAATATTTTCATATTAAGGAAAAAAAGATATTTTTGCGTTTTTTATTTAGAGTTTGGAAAATCTAATTTGTGCATGTAATTTTTTTTTATCTACAATTCGTTGATCCGAAGTTATAAGGGTCTAAACTTGCCTGTATTTCCTTTTAAGTTTCATGCTCAAAAAAGCTCAACTAAAATAATAAAAAAAAAAAAAATAAGGAACATCACCCCTAGAGAAACGTATGCTCTATGTAGTGCAATTTTTTTTTTGTTTTTATAAAACATTTATTATGGTCTAGCTGCTCGTCTAAAAAAAATATAACTTAAAAAGTTTAGAAACTCAGTTAAAAGAATATAAAGAGGTTCAATTTAAAAAAAGTAAAGGACATCGCCCCTGGAAAAACTTGCACTCAGCATTTTGGTGTTTAAATTTTTTTAATACCATTAATACTTATCGAGAGCTGCAAGTCTGAAGAAAAAAAAAACTTCGGATGCAGCGATCTTCAACTTCATTATAAAATAACATAGAATACAAAATGAAAACGAAAAAAAAAAGAAAAGAAAATCATAGTCAAAGCTCAAAATGAAAAAAAAAAATGATAATAATGACAGAATTGCAAAACTTATATTTCGATATCGGGGCGTGCGTCGTCATGTAAAAAATTAAATGATATATTTTTGGTGTGATGAACCAAACGTATAGAAAATAAATATGTAACAAAATTAAATAAATTTAATGTAGGGAACCAGACCCTATAGTAACTTAGAACACTCAACCATTGCTGAGTGCGTGTTAGGCGGGAATGGAGGGGACCTACAATTTTCTGCCGAATCCCAAAGGGTAAGATGAGATGCAATTTTGAATGACAAGAGATTGGAGGATATGTCACTTCATCGCAAAACGTAGGATCCCTAAGAAAATTTTTATTTTTTAGTTGGAAGAGGCTGGGAATCAAAACCAATGTAGGTAGGTATGTATTTTAAAGTTTTGTAGGTAAATGCATATGTTCTCGAAAAAAAAAAAAACAAATTTATGGGCTTCAAAATTTTTTAAATTTTGGAGTATATTTATGTAGGGTTGTTCTACATTTTGGTAAAAAAAATACCAGGAATTAGGCTGGTAAAAGAATGCATTCTTTAAAAATCATTCATTGAATTCAACTAAAAGATTGCATTCATTGACTTAACTTTGAGACATTAGACTTCATATGATGCAATCACCATTCAATTGAATCAAAAAGATTGCAATCATTTTTATTCCCATTCATTTTCTGCAATCAATTGAATGCAATCTTTTGGAAATTCATGCATTCTTTGTATTCTTTTGCATTCTTCGATGCAAAAGCATTCTTTTTCATTCATTTGCATTCTTTTCCATTCATTTGCACTCTTTTTCATTCTTTGCATTCATTTGCATTCTTTGCATTCTTTTGCATTTTTTTCATTCTTTGCATTGAAATTTCTTTGTGGAAACTGGGGAAAAAGTTTAATACAGCCATAACACGTAAGGTTTATGGAGGGAAATGGAAATGCAAAGAATGAAAAGATTGCAAAGAATGCAAACAATGCAAAAGAATGCAAAGAATGGAAAAGAATACAAATGAATGGAAAAGAATGCAAATGAATGAAAAAGAATGCATGATTTCCCAAAAGATTTCATTTAATTGATTGTAGTACAATAAATGTGAATAAAAATGATTGCCATCTTTTTGATTCAAGTGAATGGTGATTCCATAATTTGATGTCTGAAGTCTCAAAATAAAATCAATCAATGCAATCATATTATGAAGTCATTAAAGATTGCATTAAAAAAAAATTGCATTCTTTTACAAGCCTCCCACGAACTGTTGTTTTCGGTACACCTCTACCTACCATATAACGGATTTTTTTCAATTTCAATTTTCTTGATAATGGCTTCAAGAAATCCCATCAAGATTTTTACACAGGTGCTCTTTTAAATTTTGAGGGAAAGATTTTTAAAAGAATTTGGCTGAGCTGGCTTTTCACTTTTTCAAAAAACACGGCTTTTAAGTCACAAACAGGTTGAAGAATTTTTTAAAATAAGGTTTTTTATTCTTAAAACCGATAAAAATATTTTAAAATAATATGTTTAAATATTTCTGTTTGTATGTACCTAGGTATATAAAACCTTTAAAATTCTGAGACTTGACTCACATATTGTTGGTAACAGTATTCCAATTCAAGTATTCAAGTCAAATATGTATATAATCTGAATAAATAAAAATGTAAATGTTCGTTTGTTTAAATCTAGCGATTGCTTTGAAATTTTGACACAGTATTTTAATACGCAAGTATTGTTTTATACTTTTTGAAGAACAGCGCCATCTGTTGGATGTACCTATAAGCAACACTGCTGAGATCTCAGGTCAGGAGTCCTAAGTTTGTTTTGGCAAAATACTGAAGAAAAGAATTGAATTTAAAATTTAACTATACTTATAGGGTGAATTGGGGTAAAAACTGAAAATGGTACCCGACTTTAAAAAAAAAAAAACTTTTTTGTGTTTGAAAGATTTAAGAAAGGACTTAAGGATAATTTTAGAGCTAGATATTTTTCAAAATTTTACTATTTATAGGTTGAATTCTGGTGAAATCAATATTATATATTTTTAGGTACTTCATTTTAAGAAGAGTTAAATATTTTCATTGTGTTTGAAAGTTATAAACTTTGAGAAAGAGATTAATATTTCTCAAAAGTAAGATTAGCCCCTATTAGGGTCATTCATTGTAAAAAATAACATACATATTTGTAATTGATACAAAATTAATTGATATACGTTCATTAAAATTGAAATAAAATTCCATCTTTTTTTTTTGGTTTTATAGTAGCAAATTATATTATGTTTGTGATTTTAAAAGTTTCTGAAAAGATAATATTATTATGAAGAAAATTAAACCGATTACCGAATAAGCTTTCCGTTATTCATACAAAAATTTTTTATAAATTATCAAAGTGCCGAAAAAGTATCGAAAAAGTACAATTGTATCGATTTTAATTTTCAATTAAATTTAGAGAACTCTCCTTCATCATCAAGCTAAGCTTTTTTTTACTCACAAAAGCAAAAGGGAACAAAATGTAACAATGCATAGTTATGAGCACATAGTATTGATTCTTTACTCTTTACTAAATTTAAAAACTGCAAAAATTATGGAGCGAGTATGACATTGATGCTATAATAGAGAAGTTTTTTTTTTTTTAAATTTGAATTGAATTTAAATTAACAAAAACAAAACAAAATTTAAAAATATTTGATATTTCAATGGGCAAGCACTTTTCATTCGAATTTAATTTCGATGTGAATGTGAAACTTAAGAATACAAAACTAAACCGGAAATGAATTCCCAAAACGGTTTTATAATGTCACTGCGTAAGCGTAGGTACATTGTAGAATTATCTATGGAATAATCTTAAAACGTTATAAAAAGGAATGAGAATCAACAAGAACGAACATTTTCATTGACAAGTGAAAAACAGAATAAGCAATATTTTTAACTTAAAATTTCGGCCTTCATATATACAACGAAAATATAGCGAGTTTATAACAATAAAATTGGGGTCAAAAACACGCAATTTCAGTTTGAAAAACCCTATCTCCTCCCCCTCTTAAAATAAACTTAAAAATCAATCATAGAAGACAAACATTTTAATGGTAAGCGTTGATAAACGGAAATAAAACAGCGCTAAGGAGAAGTATTGTGTAAAAAGTTTGGAAGTATATATGTACATTTTGATCCTTTGTTCATATTATTGCGTAAAAATATAGAATCGATAACAATCGTAAATTTCAAAGGTGTACCCCTGATTAGTTTTAATTTCCAAGTTCCCTTGAGAAACACTCATAAAAACATTTTTTGAATACGTTAACAAATATATATATTTATTTTTTTATTTAAAATAAATATTATAATACAATAATAATCATAATTTTTTGTTTGAAATATACACTATACAATGAATACGTTCCTTTGATAATGTTCTTAATAGTTAAATGTATTCCTTTTTTGTTTTGAATATAAATAGGATACACTAGTAACTTATTGTTTATTGGAAAAAGCTATTATTTCTTTATTGCAATTTTGTGTGTAGTTATAAACAAAATAATATAGATTATAATTGAAGTTCAAAAACTAATATACAAAATACATACATTTAAAATAGTACTTATTGTGTTTTTTTCTTCTTTTTTTTATTATATTAGAAAATTTGTTTTTATTTTTTTAATTTTAAAATTACTGTAACAAGTTTTAACGATTTATTTGTTAAAAATTAGCTAACATTGATTGCTTTTTTATGTTTTAAAAGTTACTTTTTAATTTAAATTCTTAATTTATGGAACTTTAAGTTATTGAAATTTATTATATTTTACTATGTAGTAATTTTAGTATGACCGAGTATATTAAGTAGTTTTTTTTTTTAATTTAAATTTTTTAAAAACCTTTTTGGACCTTGATAAGTATAATCTTGTTTTTTTTTTGGTTTTAATTTTATTAGTTAGAAATTAATTTTTGTATTTGTTATTGTTTTACGTAGGAGGGATTTGTGTCATTGTAAAATTTGTCCAGTTGTGATATTTATTATATTTGTTTATATTCTTAATAAAAGATACAAACTATCTAAAGTGATTTTTTTTAAGAACAACATACATCAGTGAGAGACATTCAAAAATAAATCAATAAAATATTAATCTCTTAAATATTTTTACTAAGGGGATAAGTTTGTGTAAAATGTTAAGGGCTTTTTGGAAATAAGTTCATTCATATAATTAATTTTCCTTGGACATATTGGTATGATGGCAGTTCTGTGAAAACAATTCGAAGGTGCAGAAGAAACCAACATTTCGAAATTCAGACTATAATGCATTAAATTATTTCTTGGCACCAAAAATGTATTATTTTTTTTTCTTGTCATACCTTTTTCTAGCTACGAACACAAAATTTTGTCAATTTAAAATTTGTGTAATTAGTTAAAAATATATAGAAATCGTTTTCAAGTTAAAAAAAAAAAAAAAAACATGAATGTTATGAATAAAAAAGTTGTTTTTTTTTAATAATATTACTTTTGATTAAAAATTAAGAAAGTAATAACAAGTAAAAGAAAAATCGTTGAAAAAGTTAAAGAAAATGTCGATAGATGTGTTTTTTGTGTCTCAATTTTCGATTTTCGAAATTTTGACAGAAAGCGAAAATATTTACAAAATCAATAATTAAAACCAATATTTTTTTTTTTAATTTAACATTTTGCAATTTTTTGAACTCAATATTTTTGATTAAATCAATAAATACTCAAATTTTTTTTATCTAATACAAAATTAATTAAAAAAAAAATCATATTTATTGTAGAAAGTCATATGACTCAAGAGATTTAAGAAAATTTGTTTTCAATATTACTCTAACTTAGGAACTTGAAGAATTAAAGACAAGAAACAGTCGTACTTTTTGTTTTTCTCAGTGTGAAACTGCAGTTATATATTTTCTTGTACTATACTATAGGTCTTAAATAAAGTCCTGAATGGGATATTTCTTAAGGGTGACTTATCCCCATATGGGACTACATTATACTGCCCGAGTTTACGCATTTCTATTAAAATTTTCTGGAAATTTCGAAAACAAAATTAATAAAAGATCGTATCAAAAATTTTCTTTAAATATTCTGTTTTTTTAAGAGTAACATTACGGAATAAAATAAATTAATACTGAAGGGTGGCAATAATTAATGCATCAACACATTAATGCATATTTTGGTCAAATTAGATTTCTGAGTCAGAAAAATTTCCTCAAAAATTGAGCAAGCAAATCAAATTTCCTATTTTGACAAAATGCAAAATTTTGTCGAGGAATTCCTTACGAAGCGCCCGAGACTATTAAATGTCATGATTTACCAGATCACTAAGAAAAAAATTCATGGCATAATTTGTATCTTTTTTTTTACTTATACGCATTTTTCGAATCTTTTTTTGAGTACAATTAGAATTAGAATTTTATGAGCAACACCATGTTTGCCTTTCTACAAAAAAAAATTGATGTGTTGTCAAAAAGTCTTTCGAAGTCAAAGTTTAATTTTACTGGGTTATTGTTTTTATCTAATCTTTAGCGATACTCGGTAAACTGGTTATAAACATAACTTTTTTTTTGTAATTTTTTTTATTTACGAAACTTTCTGTAAATATTACAAAATAAATGAAACAAATGTTTTTATACAAATACGAAAATTATAAAAATTGGTGTCTTCAAAAGGAAAACTATAAGTTTTTTTGAAGAAATTTCGCAACAAAAATTGTAGCTTATACAATTTTACAAACTGATATTGTATTACGAACGTTTTTCTCAAAACCTATTGTTCACACCCTAAAAAATTTTACACTCTTTTTTGTGTAGAATTTAATATATAATAATTTTGTTTTGACATTTTTCAAGAGAAACTTTTAGTTTTCTAGATATTCACAAAAAAAAAATTAATCCTTTCTCCTCACAAAATCAAAATAAGTGTTTTACACTTATAGGATTGCTTTTAGAATGGGTTTTAAGTTAGTAAAATAAACCTTTCCACCAAAATTCAGCTTTATCGGTTTTTGTCAAAGTTTGGCCTTTTTTGTCTAATTTTTGTGGGCTTTAAATATAAATAATGTCGCGTGACAATTCGTGTAGTATCAGGGCCTATTGACTTATTACTCTCAACCATTTCTATGTGCGAGTTATATTGGCAGGAATAAGGGGGACCTACAAATTTCTGCTAAATCCGAACAGCTAATGTGAGAATCAATTTTTCATGACAAGAGATACTCTTGGAGGATTTGTCAATTCCTCGCAACAAGCAGTAACCCGTGACAAAACATTTCTGTTTTTAGGTGGCATAGGCTGGGAATCGAATAAATCCAAGACCTTCGGCGTAACAGTCCTACAATTAACCATTACACCAGGGGCTTTTATTCACATTTATACATTTTTTTGAAATTTTTAATTTTCAATATTCATAAAAAGATGGAAATTTATAAAAGTTTAAAGCTTAGCATTTCTTAAAATTGGATTAACATAATTTTTGGAGCATCATTTTATAAAAGATAAACAAATGTGTAATTTGAATTATTACGATAAAGGCGCACGAAGCCTATGACGAAATCATACGGAGGAAGAAGTCATAGTCATGTATTAAAGCAAATTAAAAAGACTGACTTTTTAGACATTGGATTTGTTTTTCTTAGTTTTTTTACCGCTATATTATTCACTCGAGTACCTTATCCAGTTTAAAACCTGAATCCGCATGTATTTACATTGAATTTATATTAGTTTACATCCGGATTTAAGTTTTAAACTGGATGAATCTAGTGAATAATATGGGGGTTAGTAATTCAAATAGTCACTTATTAATATACAAACTTCCGACAAGGGAGAACAGTAAAATTGCAAAACGCCTGGAAACTTAATTTTCGTTAAAGTAACTTCTAGTTTTTTTATGAAGAAGCTTTACTTATATGTACTTAAGTTAAATTCAAATTTCAGATGCCACAGGATTACTCGTTTGTTTTTAGTGAAGGAACTTAAATACAATACTTTTAAAAGAAAAGAGATGCCTTTAATATTTGAACTCAAAAAAATAAGAAACATATTGAAAAAATGGACAGTTTTCGAGAAGGTTGGTGTATTATAAAACTCAGGTTCAAGAAATATGGACGATTAAAAGTTTGAGTTTTTTTTAAACTATAATGCTAAATTTTAAATAGCTATAGGTACTTTAATTTTTTTAAATATTGCGTGCATCTATAAGATTATAAGATCTTATCTAAACAAAATAAAATACAAGATACGTCTACACTTACTACCTGAATAGATATATATTTTTTTAAAGTTTAAATAGTGACTATATATTGGTTAAGGTACATTCATGTGAGTTGAGTGTTTTTTTTTTGTTTTAAGAGAGATTATTTGAGTATGTATGTATATATATATGTATTCTTTATATGTATATATTGTATGTAAAAAAGTATTGCCGATATACCATGATGTTAATTATTGGTTCTGTATTTTTTTTTGTGTTTTATTCTTATCCCAGTTATGTCATGTATACATATTTACAGACTATTAAAATCGACTTATCATATACACATACATAGTACACATAATGACTGTCGATATTATTACTTGTGTTATATTAAGCTAATTTTTTAATTATTTTTTTTAATTTATGAGTGTTAAACATTTAAATTTAAAAACAATTTGTATTACACTAAAAAATATAAAATATTAAATTAAATTTATATATTTTGAAGGAAATAATTTTCAGAGCTAATATTTTTTTTTATGTTTTTTTTTTTTGTTTTTTTATATAAACTACATTTTCATTATTTTCTTTTTAAACTAATATTTCAGTCTTATATTGAGTAAATTCCACTTGTTAAGTTATATTTTGATCGTATTTCTGTAATGAATAAGAAAAAAAAAGAGTTTTTTGTTTTGTTTTTTTTTTTTTGAACATTTAAATTAATGCAGATTAAATTTTAATTTCTAGAAAATTTTTTGGCATCATATATAAGAAAAAAACACACATCGATTTTTAGCAAGCTTAGTATTTTATAAATCTGGCGATATAATTATTTGAAATAATAAAAAAAAAAAACACGGAAATTACAATATAGTTATATAAAAAAACAATTGACTCAGGATGCACACATCTCACATTATTCGTAAAATACATAGTATATCATGCAGTTGTTTTTAGTACGTATATTGTATATCAATAAAACTCGTTAATTATAAGAACATGCGATATTTAATGTACATCGGTCTCCAGTCAATTGAGGTGTTCCGAATAATACCTAATGGATTATGTCCATATAATGACTAAGCTCCCCCAGGGAAAAAACTTTAATACTTTGTTTAAGTAGAAGGCAAAAATCAAATTCATATAAAAAAAATCATCAGTTAATCCAATTCATTTTTTGCATGTAACCCATTAAAATTAGACTTTGACTTCGAAAAATTCCAACAAAGCTGAATTAAATCGCTAGAGCTTTGTCTTACCGTTTTGATCAAATCCTAAAATGTATATGTATACCCTAAGTTTGAAATACAACTTTTGATTTTGTTACGTAAAAAGGGACGGTTTTTGTGAACATTACGAAAACAATCAATTTTTATTGGAAAAATGTTGAAACAAAAATCGAAGCTTAGAAAAGATTTCCAATAATACTTTTTTTGGAAGACTTAAAAAACGTCCGTAAACGTTACAATATCAGTTGTTTGTTTTAATGTACTTTTTTTCTAAATAACGGTGGTGTTAGATATACCTACTGGGCTTGTTTCTGTACTTTTTTCTAAAAATCTATTGGTCCTATGAAAGTGTTATAATCTTGACATTCATTCCCATTTGCCAGAAGGTAAGGTTAGGTTAACGTGGCTGCCAGGTAGAAATGCTTGACACACTTAGAGTAGAAGTCAAACAAAAGAATCTATACAAAATTAAGCAACTTAGAGCTCTTTACTGAGCATGCGAGACTACTTTGCCATGGTTTTTCAGATCACTGAAATAGAATTCTCTCAGGTGTAGCATAGCAGAACATGGACACAGAACTCAGAAGGTGAGGAATCGATTCCTCTTCTTCCTCGACCATACATCTTCTGTAGAAATCTTTCGAAAATACTCCAAGCCTTGTTTCGTTCTTGCCTATTTGACAGTGTCCGTTAATGACAACTATATAACGGAGCTAATGTGCAATCTGCTAAGAGATATTAAACTCTTTAGAGCGCTTCATATCCAGCATAAGTTTACATGTAGCGATGGGTATACCAACATTTGTCCGATTTGACGATGTAGGTAATATTGTTCTAGTTTTGGATTCATAATTTGAACAGTTAAGGGTTGTTTTTGAATTTGTATGAGACAAAGTCCAGAAAATTGTTAGCGGCTTGACTGTCTGAGAAGATGCGGGTATCTGTGTTTGATATCACGTTTTCTTTAAGACAAGACAAGACAGGACTTCCGTTCCGCCTGGAACACTCTACGGGAATCTTTTTCAATACAAAAATATTACTCAATATATTTAAAGATGTTCTAAAAGGAAATAAAAAACAATACCGTTAAAAATGGAATAAAAAAATTATGTCTATTTTTACAAACTCTTCATAATCTTATTTGGTATACTGAATATTTATTTCTATGAAATTCTCCTTTCGTTTTCATCTGGAAACAGCTTAAGAAATATCAGCTTAAAACCTAGTACTCACCTCCCGTGAAATTAAAAACGTATTACAAATTCCGAACTGAGTACCAAAATTCATGGGAAGAATTAATTATGTGTTCATACTTCATATTGTATTTCCGCGTGTATTTTAAAACTTTTTTATTTTTCATTTCACGGGAGTGAGTACTAGGCTTTAATCTGATATTTCTTATGCTGTTTCCAGATGAAAACGAAAGGAGAATTTCATAGAAATAAATATTCAGTATACCAAATAAGATTATGAAGAGTTTGTAAAAATAGACAAACTTTTTTATTCCATTTTTCACGATATAGTTTTCCATTTCCTTTTAGAACATCTTTAAATATATTGAGTAATATTGCTCAGCAGCTTTTTAATTTGATATAATATTACAAAAAAAAAGGAATTTTGTATTTTGATAACTGCGATTTTTTATATCTTTAAATACAAATTTAAATATATTAAATAATTATGTGATATCATATGTATATCATATCATGTAACTACCTATATTAATAAATCAATACCACAAAATTAACACCAATAAATAATATCTTAATATTATTATCAAAAAATAAAAAAAAAAATACCATCAATGGATAAGATAAATTGAAAAAATTATATGTTTTCAATAATAAATAAATATTAATCTTAATATTCTAAAAATAAACATCCAGACAGTAAGTTATAGTTACTATTGTTTGTTTTTTCGTTGAGAAGTTTGAATTAAACTATAAACTACATTTAATAATCAATAAATACAAAAATATTTTAGAAGACTTTTCTGACATAAGTTTTTGAAATAAGTAAATAAAGTTTTGTTTTTTTTGGCATACATACTTTTATGTAGGTATTATAAACTTTTAAAACATTTTCTGGAAAATGCCAAAAAAAAATATACGTTAATCTTAATATTGCCTTTCAAGGCTTTATTTTGGATAAGTCTTGAAGATATAAAAAATAAAATTTTATTAATGGGTACTGTTCGATATTAAGTGAAGGGTGTTTTTTTTAGACGTGAGGTTTTCAAGAAGAAATAAAACGAATATAATTTCATGTTATGGCCAAGAATTTAACTTTATTATAAAGATAAGGGTTTGCCATTATGTTTTAAAAGTAATTTCGGGCAAGTGGCCACCGCGGCTGGCAAAATCTTCCATAAAGTGGATGGGCACAGCTCCAAATGTTGCGCGCGATGGCGGATTGACTCATTCGGGTCTTCTTCGATACTCTGCTCAACAGCAGCAATAGCGTCTTCGGTGCGCACTGTACGGCGTCTCTAAGGATGCGCATTATCCACTAGAGTAAACGTGGTGCGAAACCGATCCATGGTTGCTCGAATTACCGACTCTACTGGGCGATTATGTCGACCGAATATTGGACGCAGCGGAACAGAACCGTTATTTTGGTAATAAATTTGCACGATTTCCAAACGTTGTTCAGGAGTAAGTCTATTTATTATGAAATGGCAAAACTGAGCATAAACCAAGTGACAGCTGCCAAAAAGACCAACTCCGAAAAAAGAATGGCCAGATTGAAAACCACACTTTAATAAATCACCCTGTATATATCAAGTCCAAGAAGGTGGCGTACAAGCTACCAACGGAAACCAACCAGCAACTCAACATAAAGAAATACAATCCACTTTAGAAAACTCTTTAATCTTTTACAAATACATACAATCACATTTTCGTTGGAAAAGTTAAGCTACCTAAAAAAATTATTTGTTTGTTTATCAAAAATACGTTTGTATAAAATTTTAAAATACAACTTCATTTGATGTTTTTACGAAATTTGATCGAAATTGGGTGAGCCATTATCGATAAATATTCTGTATTTTTTGTATTTATTGTAATTTGTAAATTTCAACCCTTATTTTCACAAATACTCATATTTTTTGTTTGCTTTAAAAACTTTCTCACTCACGAAATAACTAAATTGCAACAATGTAGAACAGTGTCTGAGTTTTGCATGCCACTAACAGTCTGCGATCAAATGCTATTGTTTCTTGTATTACTATTTTCTTAATTTTTTTTTATTTTTTCTCTTGGGCGGACAACTCCATTAGACGGTCAAAAATGTTGCAACGCGCAAGGGACGACGAAAACCAATTTTCCATCATCGTTTTATTAAGTTTAATTCAAAACTTGATTATGTTTTTTTAAACGTGGGGCAATTCAGCGTTTTTAAGATCGTTAGATACGGTCATTAACTGCACGAAAATTTATATAGCGTTAAAGAACGTTTGCACCAAATTTATTACTCCTTTTCAGAAACATACCGCGCATTACGCGATTTTTATCATTGGCACAACTTCCCTTCATTGTTTGATAATAGATCTGTGAACGTCTAAATTGTCAGATATGGGACCGTATTAATCCAAAACTGATACAAGAGCACAAAATGCACAATTTGGTCAAGCAAATTCATCGGTCCATATTTCTTATATTTCTGGCATTGACATAATCGTCAACGACAAACGCTACAGATACTACACAACTTTTATATAAATTTAAAACTTTATGAAAAACTATTCATTATATGAGAATATAAGACCTATGTATTTGTATTTGTATATAATGACTTGTATGTATAGGTATGTATTAAAATGTTAATAGGGTAGGTATTGCTTTTAATGCCCACAGTAAAAAATAAAAATTTGGTATCGATTTATTTCTTCAGTCGAAAATATTATGGACGTGTTCAGGTACGATGATTTGATGAGACACAGCCTTAAGTCCATTTTTCTGGAAACTAAGACTTATTTGCAGAAACGAAACTTAGATATACAATATCTTAAACTTAAACGCTTATGTTTTACTTTTTCCTCAGCGAAAACTTTCACATATGAGCTCTTATGTTGAACTTAAATGATCAAGTATTGTTTCAGCAAATGTGCCTATAAGATACCTTCCGTAACTATGCAATGTTAAATTAAATACCAAAATCTAGGTTGTATAAAAACTCGCTATGTTCTTGTGACTGCGTTTGAGTTCGCGAGTGTTTTTTTCTTATGTACTTTTTTTTTGAGCGCCATCTGTTGGGTTTAAAATCAACACTCACTATATTGAGATCTCAGGGCAGCACTCATTAGTTTTGTTCTAAAAATACTGGGGAAAATAAATTTTTGAATCGTTTGGCCCAATTTAACTATTTATAGGGTAAAATGGGGTAAAACACGAAAAGTAGCCATCGATTTTTAAAATATTTTTTTTTTTTTCAATTTTATTTTAGGAATTGTTAATATTTTTGATATTCTTTTTTTTTTCTTAAAGGTTATACATTTTTAGAGGATATGGCCTTAAAGGTTGGTTTTCAATTATAGCTATACCTAGTGCCTAACACATAAGTCAACATTTTTAATTCGCTAAACAACATCACCATCTAAATATGCACAAGAGAATCCAACATAATTCGTGAAAATCAGCGCAAGGATTGATGCCCAAGATAGATGAAGCCTTATAGAACAGTCCAATGGTTTTCATAAAATAGGAAATTAGAAAGACTAGAAATAAAAATGAATTTTTGTTTTGAAAACACACCATCTTCATCATCAAGGACACTGTAGTAAATATAAGTGTTTAAATTTCACCTCTACAATTCTCTGAAGGTAAATGTTTCCACCCTAAAGTTATCTTTTTTTTAACCAAAGGTTAATGAATGAACGAAATAATTATTTTCTTCTATTTGTTCTCGCCCCTAAAATGATTGTCTACATTTAAAATTGTATGAGGATTTTAAAGTAGATTTATCTACTTCCCCAATTGCGAATACCACGCTTACCTTTATAGTTAATTAAAGGCCTATATTACTCCATAAAAAAAGACTTTCTTAAGTAAATCCCGAAAGCAAACAAAAAAAAGACATTAAACTACATTTTACTTAAAGCGAAAGAGTATACAAAATGGGCAACATTAAAACATTAAAAAGTCGTTCTAGGCCTTAAACAAAACTACCTTACCTACACATAGATATACAAAAAAAACTCCTCAAAAGCTTCAATCAATAAACCCCAGACATAAAAAACAGACAAAACACTCGTTTGAAATTGAATATTCTTAAGCTTGAAAGAGATTCACTCGGACGTGAAATTATATAATTGCCTCAGAGACAAAAATATGCGCTATTTACGTATACCAAAGCAATAACAATTTTCCCATTGCTATATCATGGAGGAAATTAGAAGAATAAAGAAGATCCTTTTTGCTCCATTCCATCACATTAAAGATTGGACACACATTAAACAGACAAATAAAATATATATGTATATACATAATCATATATAGATACGTTACAATATATTCAAGTGTATATGTTTATGTATATATAATGTATGTATTTATAAGAGTGAAGTTGAATACACACAAGCAAACGACACCAATTAAAAGAAAATTAGATAAGCACACCAAAAATCCAACATCAACAGAACCAAAAGAAAAACGAGTTTTTTGTTTTATTTTTGTTGTTTATATCAAATCTAGCATTAAACTGTGCGTGAGGATAAAGAGAAGTTAAGCACAGGATAATGAAAAGATATCGAATCATTTTCTTTTGTAATACATGAGTGCAACATATATCAAAACAATTAAAGGTGTATAGGTTATACAGATGGCAGAGGTCATATTGAGATAGCTTTGAAGCTCTACTAATCCTCGAGAATATGACCTCCAATATCAGATGTTTTAATAAACAAAATTAACATTTAAAAAAAAACAAAACATTGATTGAAGTAGGTGGTTTTTGATTAATCGAATTTTGATAGAAATATAGATTCGAATAAAAATTAATAAATTAAAAGATGAATAATGTATATAACGCACACAATATGGAATTTGTTTGTTGTGTTTTATTTTGTTTTTTAATACAGACAAATATGCAACACGTTTAATAATGGGAGCAATAAAAAATAACAACTATTATAATGAAATGGCAAAATTATAATAATAATAATGAATGATTGCGAAATTGGTGCTTTAACAATAATATGATTTTTTGTTTTTTTAATTTAAGAACATACCTGTGATTGGGGCGGTCCTGGTATCGATGGATTTGTATCCAATGTATGTTTTGATATGACCACGGTTGTTGTTTTTTGGATTTTATCTTCATGATGTTCCGAAGGTGATTTTGGTGGAACATTATCGGCTAAGGCTAAAACTTCAGCTGCTCTAACTATATCTAGTACCTGGAAAAATTAAAAAGAAAAAAAACATTTAAAAACTAATATTTTTTTAATAACAGCTCTTATGTATATTTCCTAGCAATAACATATTGTTATTCTGTGTTGAACTATTAAGATTCAATTATTCATATAAATTGTGCAGCTTATGATCTGAATTCCTAACTCTCTGCTACTTAAGAAATATTTCGGAATTTATTCAGAATTCCAAATTAACCGATCAGTTCCGGACAGATGTGCAAAAAAGCCGATTCTGCGCAAGAAATTCAAGTGAAGATTTTAAAACACAACAATTTTTTTTGGCATTAGAAATACTGCAAAAAAAACCATTATGAAATCGTGATGTTATTCAAGGTCAAATGTCGAAAATATCCGTTTTTCTCAAATAATTTTTGATCATTTCTGGAAAACGCAATATTTTGTAACTGCATATTATAAGTTGTGAAGTGAGTGTGAATTATTTTTGATAATTTTTCCATTTAAGAGTTAAGATGGATTTATTCCGCAGTAAAAGTACATTTTGCCTGGACTACAAAGTTGAAAATTTAAATCAAATTCTAAAAGATCACTTTAAGAAACAACTATAACATACATATTATGTATGTAATATAAATATGGAAATTTCGAAAGGACAGAATCGTGAAATATTTTTTTTATCTCGAAAATCTCAAAAAATCAAAATCAAAAACATATCAAAAATCTTGAAAATCCTAATTTTGAAAGAAAAAAAAAACATATATTATCGTGCTTGTTCATCATCGTGCTTGATCAATGAAACCTCTCTAAATCTTTTTCCAGGTATTTTTAATGATTTTGTGCAATACATTTTATTGTGTTTTGTTAATTTTCAATCCATGGTAGGTGAACAAAAAAAAATTAAATTTCCACAATTGTTTTCTGGTATAAAAATGCCATAATTTAACTATAATTTACAATTCATCTCCAAATGTGCTTTTTTTTCATCCAACAACCGTTTTAAATAACATCAAAAATTTAGAACTACCGGACGTAAAAGTTCGCTATTAATTGGACTAATTTTATGGATAAAAAAGCCAAAATCAACGGTTTGAATGTTTCTGAGAACAAAGTATAGTTTTGTAATTTTCAATTCTCTTAAAAACTAAAAAAAATTGCAACCACTTGGTTTTAGCATTCAACTGAAAATTAATAGGAGTATCGAAAATTATAAATAAAATTAGTTCTTAATAACATATACAACTTTGAAAAAAATTGTTATAAGTTTTTTTTTATTTTATGTAATTTTTTAATATCTTAAAATAATGTTCATATAATATACCAACAATGATGCTTTTATGAAAAAATCCACAATTTGTTAATTAAGCCGCCCCACTATATAGAAAAATAAAATCTATAACTCAACCGATTGGTTTATTTCGAAAACGTTTATTTTTATGAAGAAAAGTATCAGCATGTTTTTTTTAAGAATTTTTTTAAGCTACAAATTAGTCCTTGAAATATTTTTGTACAACCAACAATTTGGGAGATATTCCTAAAAAAAATTATTTTGGGGGCCTTTAACATCCCGTAAAATTGTTAGCGGCGCTTATATCGATTAGGACTTTTGACAGTTTCTTAAGAACACCTTGAGGAGGCTATAACCAAAATCTAGCTTTCCGGCGATTTTTTCAGAGTCAAATGCTTTAAATGACTGGACTACGATAGAAATTCAGGCTAACGATAGACTGTATAGTTGAGTTGCTATGATGCAATGTTGAAATGTTTTTATGTTTTTAATAATGTTTTTAATAATATGTATATATTGAACTGATTTCTGAGATTATATATATTTTAGAAAAAAAAAGACGACTATTGTAGATTTTTTTAAAACAAAAATCTGATCTTTTATTTCATTACTTAATTATGAATAGATTTAGAAAACAAATCATCCCAAATCAAAATTTTAAATTAAAAAAATTATTTTTTGTACGTCCCGGCGATCTCACTTGGACTCATCAGTTGACTAGTGAGGGCCTTTGTCAATACGCAATTTTTTGTTAAGTTCAGTTCATCATAGATTTCGTGACGAATATCTAGTGTGAACTATATCCAACAAGACTAGAATTCCTAATCATTAAATTGGAAGTTTTTGTTTTTTGCCGGGACGAAACGCCAAATTTTTGTAGGACTAAAGGCCGTTAAAAGCTATTTTGAAGCAATAATTCAACAAGTCCAAATAAAATAGTGCTAAGTCTTCTACTTGGCTGATGTATTTCAGTAGATAGTATATAGAATTTGTATTATTAAAAAAAAACCTTCTTATGTATATAAACATTGCCACGGCCCCGGGCAAAAAACAAAAACAAAAACTTCCAATTTAATGATTAGGAATTCTAGTCTTGTTGTCAACTAGTCAACTGATGAGTCCAAGTGAGATCGCCGGTACAAAACGCCAAATTTTTGTAGGACTAAAGGCCGTTAAAAGCTATTTTGAAAAAAATGTAATATTCACATTAATTCTCTTATATTTTCACAAAAAAAAAAACAATAACGTTTTAATAGCTTTGATCATTATTTTGGAGAAAATTTAAAAAGGTTACTTCGGTTTTCCTCAAGGGATACAAATTTTAGGTATGTATATGTATATTAATGACCACCTTGTGTGTATTTCTACAAAGTCTTTAAAAATTAATCTCTTCTTTTCTTATAGTTTAAATCGATTGTATAAAATGTAGATATTATGCAAAAAATGACCTTTAAAAATAAAAGGTGTAAATATAATAATATAAACATTTCGTCTCTTGAGCACTGACCGTCCTAAATGTCAATGCCGTCATCTCTATCTCTCTCTCTCTTCATTTAACTATCGATACCTTTATAAGCAGTGCGATCAAATCATCAGTAACCATTTAGTCCTAATTACGGATATGCTGTCAAGTACAAACAAATGTATTTTCTTTGGCTGTATACATATAATGTTAGATTAGAATGTACACCGGTACGTATACGTAACCTTTTTTTTTACACACACCGTGCCAATGGTTTTAAAGGTAACCATAACTACGCTTGCCGGTTTGGTACATTTATTTTGTTTTGTCTTCCATTATAGATACATTTTTAGTTATATGAATTCGATCTAGTAGGTTTTTTTAAGGACCTTAAAGCCTACGAAATCTTAAGAATCTTAGTAATTCATTTGTAGATGAATTTCTTTCAGACCAGTTTTCTGATACGAAAAATAAATTTTTATGTAAGTTCAACTTTAAACCTTTTGTGGAACTTTTTCGTTCACTTACCCCCAGTTTCACAGTGAAAGTTTAAACTTCACTTTTGGTTTAAACTTCAGTTCAACAATTAATTCGGTTTCACAGTTTTATTTAAACCTTGAACTGAGTTCATTTTGTAGTTTAAATTGAACGACAGTATTCTGCCGTTTAACCCTCAGCCCAACGTTTATAACCCACCTGGGCCCAATTTCACAGAACATACATCACATACATCACAGAAATGTATGTGACGTAAAATAGGCCCCATATGAGTGGGCGTAAATTTTAAATTTTTTTTAAATAATGCGTTTTCTAAGTTGACGCATACTTTTTCTAAAAATTCTAAATTTACAATGAGCCAAAGCACAGTTAAATTTTTTTGGTCAAATTAACTTGAACTTTACCAGTTTTGTTTTGTTTTCAATAATGAGCTTATTTTTCATCTCCAATTCCGTAAGCAAATCTATGTCTGCTTTTGAAAAGTTATTGCTTCTTTTTTCTTTGCACATATCGTTTTCTTGATCTCCAAGTCACAGGTCACAAGGGTGTACCTACTTGTAAACAAAACAAACTTCCCGATTGTCAACAACACAAAATATTTGCTGTTTCGCGTGTTTTTTGTTTCAAAGACAGAAAGAGAAAACAAGGAGAGATTTTGGAAAAAATTGAAAAAAAAAAACTACGTACTGTTGACATTACGTCAGATGACAGAAGAACGAAGTAAAATGCTGCCAACTCCTATTCATACAATTTCTTTAAACTACGTTCTATTGAACTTAAGTTCAAATTACGCTGTGAAACCGGACGAGTTGAACTTCAAATTTAAACTCAAGTTCAGGTTCAGCTGAACTTAAGTTTAAACTTTACACTGTGAAATTGGGGGTTAAATATTTAAAATCGATTCAGGTTTAAGAATATAAATAATTTTATTAAGGACAGAAGCCCAGATTATAGTCCTGTGATGAGATCTACATATCAATACTAAATGAAAAGTAATATTTAAACTTACCTTTTCGGGGGTGCTCTTTTCTTTCGTGCTAACCAATGACTGCTCAGAGTTTACCAAAGCAACAACATCTTGCGATGTTTGAGGAACTCCACTATTTACAACATTTTCTGAATGTAAATTGCTCTGCAGCGGCACCTGTTCGTTATTCGTGTTCGTTTTTGTCGCAAAAACTTCGAAATCCTGTAAATTAGACTAAATATTATTATTAATTTTTTTTAATTATTTCTATTTCTTTTTCAAAAATAAACAAAAAACTATACATACTTGTCGCATACGATCATCTTCATCTCGATCCAAACTTGATATACTTTGACTTAGTTCTGAGCCAGTTTCCGAAGTTCTTGAGCCTGAATTTCAAATATAAATAAAAAAATAAATTAAATTTTTATTGAATAAATTTAATTTATTATAAAATTAAAATTATTTCAACACATACCACGTCCACTGCTTGTTGAATTTAATCCTGTACTCATACCTCCAGCTGTGCCAATAGAATGAATTAAACTCGATTTGTCATAGCCTTTGCATACGACCAAGTGTATCTCATTGCCAGCTGTACGCAAAATATTCACTGCATCCTGGTGTGCAGCACCCAACAGGGAATTTCCATTAACTTCAAGAAGACGCATCCCAACCTGAAAGAGGATTTGATTTATTTGATTTAGAATTCAATATAATCGAGTAGGTATGCATGTTAATATCAATTGGGTTTTGAGTGTTTGGATACGTATATAAGATAAGGAGTTGAGCTCGATTTCCATTGCATATGGATGAAGAAGAATTGAATTCGATTTAATAAGAGCTATCTGTGTTTTTTTTTTCTTCTTCTTCAAAATAGGTAGAAACTTGAACATTTAAGGACTTTTTTAGACTTAAAAAAAACAATTATTGACAACTGAAGTTTTGTATTAGTTTTTATGAAAACGAAAAAAAATGGGGGTACATAGAAAAAAACTATTAATGACCTGATTATTACTCATTTTCTTAAAAACAAAAATAATTTAAACAAATTTTTTTAAATACCTATTTCAATAATTTCCCTTATTTTCTAAAAATTCAGCAACTAGCTAAAAATATTACATTTTTTATAAATTTTATTTCTTAAAAATGAAAAAAACTTTCCAAAAATTCTGTGATGGATTGGAAACAAAAAAATAGCTGATCATTTTTTCAATTGTTTAAAAATAATCAAAAATGATAACATTTTATTTTTGTTAAATATTTCAATATTTTAAAAAATTGAATGAGGCTAGATATTGTCCAAAACTAATTAGTAAAAAATTTCAAAAGAATTTTTTACATAATATTTCTTTATCAGTTTTACAAAATCAAATTAAAAAAAAAAGTTACTGTAAAAAATTAAACTTAAAATTTGAAATAAGAAATACCAAAATGCATGCAAACGGACAGCCTATTCTTGTTGATTTTTTTTTTTTTCGTTCTCATTTAAAATTGTTTTCTTGAAATCGAAATCGCACAAATTTTTCATTTTATGTAAAACCGAAATATTGGGTTTTGGGATTTTGGGCTTTCGAAATTTTGGGTTTTCTGCATTGTAGGTTTTCTGGATTTTGGGTTATATAGATTTTGGGTTCTTAAGATTTTTTTATTTTCGGGATTTTTGGTTTTCCTGATTTTGAAATTTGTGGAATTTTGAGCCTTAAAATATATTGCAATATTTTCTCCTTTAAATTTTATTATTTTTGGTTTTTTGGATTGAAGATTTTCTAGATTTAGGGTTTTGGTTTATTAGGATTTTGTGTTTTGTTTGGATTTTTAGTTTTCTGGATTTTGATTTGTTGAGATTTTGGACCTTGAAATACATTTCAATATTTTCTTCTTTAATTTTAATTGTTTTGGGTTTTCTGGATTATATAGGATTTCTGGATTTTGGGTTATCTGGATTTTGGGGTTTTGGGTTCTTGGGGTTTTGTGTTTTGGGGATGTTAGGTTTTCGTTGGTTTGAATTTTTATTTTTTGAGATTTATGGTTTATAAAATGCTTTGAAGTACTTCTCAATAATTTCTTCCTTAATGTTTATTATTAGGAGCATTCTATAAGATGAAAATTTCGTAAATCAACCTTTTGATGAACAAAATTTACAACTTAAAAAAAATGTATCTTATTTATGTATATTGAACAGGTAAATATTTAAATATACGACTCTGTTTTATCCCTTACCCTAACTAAAAGACAGCTTTTAGATACGCCACTGGATGACCCATCCTCCCTTATTTTTTCATTTAGCAATAAAATTAAATAGAAATAAAAATACCTATTCACTTCATAAAGATTTAAAATTAAATTCATTCAAAACTCTTAAAATAAAAAAAAGACCCCAGGGAATAGAAAAACAAAGACATTTTATTCTGATCACCTATATTTTTCTTTCTTGTCTCGAAGAACTACATATATCCATTCGAATGAACGAGTAACCCAATTAAACCAAAAAGGATAAAATTGGAAAGAGGGAACCCATTTAATATATAAAATATACCAAAAACACAAAAAAAAATAAAGGGAAGGGATATCTACAAAGTAAAATAAATAATTCTGTGAAACTCACCTTAAGCCTTCCGTCACGTCTTGCAGCTCCTACTGAATTAATTTTGGATACAAATACACCCTCGTCTGTTGGATCTACCGGATTTCCACGCTGGCCATTCAGGCCACCCTTAATGTGCATTCCCAGGCGTTCACCGTCAGTTTTTCTGATAACAATTGTCTGTGAAGATGAGATAAAAAGAACGAAAAAATGGTAAGTGAGGAAAGAATCAACATAAAAAAAAAGAAGAAAGAAAACAACAAGAATTATAAAGTATCCTTTGACAAATGAGAGAACGGATTTAATTTTTTTCGTTGTTGTTGATTTTTTGTTTTGATTAAGGTTATAGTCAAGGGGATAGAGTTGCAAATAATTTTGTCTCCTGAATGACAATTTTTTTAAATATTTTTTTTTATAAAAATAAAAATCAATGAATAAAATTAAATGTGTTACAACAAAAAAAATATCTTAACGTAATATTAAGTAAAATAGAATTAACATCGAATTGTTCAATAAATACAAACTAATAATTAAATTTAGTGGATAAATCTTTATAATTTCTGTTCTCCTGGAAAAATTCTTATTAAATTTTGTTTAAATACCTATTGAAGTTTTAAATTAAAAATAACATTTTTAATCATTTTTGTTCGTGCTTAAACAATAACAAAGTATGTACTTATAGTCACTTTTTATGTTACATATTATGTTATGTGTAAAAAAATTGTTTAGCTGACTACCACTCTCTTCAAACAGGGCAATAGTATTTTTTTTTTTAATTATGGAAATAAAAATGAGTCCTTAAAAAAATGTAAATAAAATCAAAATAGAGATTAACAAAATTTAATGCCTATTCACACGACTTGCGATTTTCCATTAAGAACAGCGAATTAAAAAAAAATAATTCCTTTGTGTAGATACATATTTTGTCACAAAGGAGAAATAAAATCTAACCGGATTTGAACGTTTCTGAAAATGATATAATTGATTAAACATAAGTACGGAGGGGTTCGCTCGTCCAATAATATTAAATAATAATTTATAAAATGCAACTCTATTACCCAGGCTATTACTTGTGCTGCCTTGTTTCAGTTAATTATATATTTTTTTTTTATTTTATTCAAGCATCTAAGTATCTCAACCATTTAAGAAGCAAGGATACGGATTGCGTAATTAAGCTTTTCTACAAGTAAAAATATATTAAATAATTATAAAAAGGTTTGTTGTGGAAGTTTATATCTGTTTTTTTTTTTTTTTTTTTTATTTTTTGCAAAAATACTTCATTAAAATAGCTTTAGTTTCGTATGATTTTTATTCATTTAAATCAAATATTTGTATAGCTAGTGTTTTTAAATTAAAAGAACTTTTTAAACTTGGGATTTGTTTTTATTAAAAATATCAGAAAATAAAATATTATTGAACGGAACTGAATTTATAAATTTACACTGTCAGATCTTTGTAGAAGAGAGCTTAAGGCAAGCAACAACTAGCGACCAAAGATTTGCCAACAAAAAATTGTGAATATTGGCCCTCATCATTTAGTGCAGTGTTAGTAGTTAGTATAAGTAAGCATATAACTACAACAAACGCAAATTGTTTTATGTTGGGAAAAATGCTTAGCGAAAAAATTCATTCCCTTAATAGTTCGAGCGGAGCAAAATAACAGTTTAATTAAAAAAACAATTTCTGTAAATTGGGTCACAAAAATTTTGAGCCAACAAAAAAAATAAAAATTAATAAAACAGCTGTTATTTAAAAAAAAGATTATTTTTTATTTGTTTTAGAACCCTTTCTGATTGAGTTCAAATTGTCATAACTTTCGATCTAAGGCTAGCTTTGGTAAGTTTTATACTTTTTAAGAAACTTTAATAACATGGCAAATTTTTAAAAGTAAAACCAGTATTCAATGATTAGATTTTTTCCAGGATGATCTTTAAAAGGTTGAAGTAAAAAAATTGTTTCATCAAAATGTCGTATTAATTCTGAGCAAAATGGTGCAGGATATCAAAAATATTTTAATACAGTCCTATAGTCTTTCTATCATTAAATTGGATAAAATTTATACTAATAAAATGCCGATTTTAATGTTTAAGTGTTTTATTTAATTTATCTGAAACTCAAAACTATTAATAAGCAATTTATTTTAAGTCATAAAAACAAAGCAAAAAATTATGCTAACTATATATACGTAAAATCGTGCAATGGATTAAAACTAACAAATATGTCTTAATTGTTGCTTTCCTAGAAAACCAAAACTTTTGTTCTTATATTTTTTAAGCAAATTTATTTTCTCTTAGTCCTTTTTAAAACTAACTTTAACTTTATATTTTCAAGTTGGCTTATAGTCCTTCAAATGAACCAAAAATCCAATATAAATACTTTAACATGAAATTTATATTTTTTTTGTTCATTGTTTGAGAGAAAGTTCTTGAATTAAAGTATAAAACTAAAATCCTTGTGGCAACACTTAAACTAATTTCATTGGCAACCAACCTTGAAAACTTTTACTTTCACTATGCACCTAAACTTCATGTTATGCCAAGACAAGGCAAGGAAAGGCAATGCAAGTAAAGGCAATTACCTTCCTTTCAATATAGACTCGTATATACATTTTCATAAAGCTTTAGATCTTTGCAAAATTTCCCTCAAACCAAAGTCTCAAAGTACCCAGAAAGAATAATTCGAAAGTAATATAAGTAGGTAGGTAGGTACTTAGTTTTTGTCAAACTCATAGAAAATATTCTCAAGAAGTCTACCACCCAAGATGCTTTTTGAGAGCTCTCGAAAAAAAAAGTTCACCACTTTTTCCTGGGTTATTCCTTAGGTACCTACTGCAACCACAAATAATTATAAAAGAAGAAAAATATTATTATTTTTTTTTTTTTAAGAAACATACTTTCTACTTGAGTTCTTCAAATGTAGGTACTTATAAATAAGAAAAAAACATGTAAAAGTATCTTATAAGCTCTTTCGAATTGTAATAAAAAAAATGATTATATACATAAGGTTTCACTTCAAGTTAAGTTTGTTTTAATGTTTTTTTTTTTTTTTTAATGATCAAATGAAATTTGTTGCATTTTTTTTTGTCTTACCTCGGTTGGTACATAATTAACTTGGTAGTGCTTGCGATAATTAGAAGCAAAAATTAAAAAAGGGTATTTTTTGTTTTAATTAAGCATTAAATGGAATTAATTTAAATTCAAGATACAAAATGCTAGCAATATAAGTTAATGTTATACTAGGTCATGCAATCTAGTTATATAAATGCTCTATCAAAAAGTAAATTTTTATAATTGAATACCGCGAATAATTATTTTTTCTTTAATTACCTGGAATCCAACGGGTAATGGGTCATGTTGAATAAATAGTGAGATTTCATCACCAGGTTGAAGTAATTCCATAACGGCCTCTTGATGCGTGGCACGGGAAACATCAACACCATTGACCTTTAATATCCTATCACCCATTCGAAGTTTGCCACATTTTGCAGCAATACCTTCTGGTACAATCTGCAATTTAGAAGATGAATTTTAATGATGATATTTTTAGATGCACAAAATAAATTTTTTAATTTTGAAACAAAAATTAAAAATGTAATATACAATTTTGTTTTTGCCATCGGAAGAGTACTTTATAAAAAGCATAAACAAATTTTAAGATCATCCACCCGTTCCAGGATTATCGATATTTTTTAAACGAGGGGAAGTAGAGAAATATTTTATATTCTAATAGATTGATTAATATCTGGGAATCGAGATGAACGTTCAAAAGTCGAAAAGAAGTTAAGGAAAAAGGCGTTAGGCAATAACGCTCAAATCGATTTCGAAATATCGCCAAAAAAAAAAAAACATGTAAAATATCGCACAAATTTATATTTTTCCAAATCTTAAGTTGGAAATATCGCCCAAATATTTTTAATGTAAATTGTTTTTGTAAAATTTTGGCGGTATTTCTTCAATTTTGGGCGATATTTCCAAAGTGAAATTTTAATGAAAAGATAATCTTAAAACAAATCGCGGCACATAAACAGTGAGGTATGTATGGGGTGTATACTGCACCCTGCAACCCCCCCGCTTGGGCATATTATAGGATTTGGGGTAGGAGCGAGGCTGGGTTTCTGGATTTCTTTTTGGAGATATTTTCAATTTTGGGCGTTATTTCACATTTGACTTTTAAAATTTTATATTTTAGGCGTTTTTTCCTTTAAAAAAAGATTACAAAATTGGAATAATACATTTTTTATATAATTTTTTAGATAGTTGTTTATTTGTATATTTTTAGGGGATGGGATAGAGAAATTGAAGTATATGCACATATATATATTACTTGCTTGAATCCAAATTTTGTAACTTTTAAACCTTTTTAGGGTTGCCAACATCTTAAAGAAAGGTGTTAACTCGTTTTTCGCGAACTAAAACCGTGTTTTTGGTGTTCTTGTGACAAAATTGGGTTCTACAACCTTAAAAAACATAACATTGTTGCGTATTTCAAACGAACCAATTTAAAAAAAAAATATATCTATTTTTTTTTTGTCTACTAGCACAATCAGAAGCATTTAGGAAATATAATTTGGAATAAACAGAATGTTTTTTGATGGTGTTGAGCTAAATGCTTTATTTTTACAAATAATAGTCGACTCCTATAAAATTCAGTAAGTTCATGCTGTGATTCTTATAATAGTCGGTAAGCATCGACCATAATTTGCATCTTAGAAGGGTGCAACAGTATCTTTCGAAACGCATTTTGGAGTTAAGGTCACTTGAACTTTTAAATTCAATTCAAGTGACCTCAACTCTAAAATGCGTTTTGTGATATGCTGTCGCACCATTCTAAGATGCAAATTATTGTCAATGCTTAACTAGTCTTATAAAATTCACAGCATGAACAGACTGAATTTTATAGGAGTCGACTATTATTTGAAAAAAATAAAGCATTTAGCTTTATTGGGAGATTAATTAGTTTACTGGGCCAATACACAGTTTATTCGATTACGAATGATAAAATATAGCGAAAAAGTTCGAGTTAGAGAGAAATTCGACTTAGAGAGAGTACGACTTAGGGAGAGTCGACTGTACTTCAAAATATTTAAAAATGCCACAAAAAATTTTAGCAAAAGATTAATTTGTGTCAATTCAAAATTTTATTTCTTTTTTTTTTAATTATTTTTACTCGTGTCTACAATAAGTTCCTCAAAGATTTTGTTAAGCTTGTTGTTTTCGGTGTTTTTTTTCTGTCCCCTATTTCATGAAGTAGATACGGAACTCACATACATTTGTCATGTAGATCTATATCGATGGTAAAAGTGCAGGACCTCGTATGTCGAAAACTTCCAAACCCAATTAAATAAATGCACAAAAAGCAGCAGAATCAGAGCCACCTTTTGGCAACTTCAGCGTAACAATGTTGTTGTAAAAATTTTGTAGAAAAAGACAGAATTCAAAACTTCTTAACATACAATATTTGGCAATATTTTTTTATCATGCAAAAATGACTTACGACTCAAACTCACATCTGCCAAAAAACACATCTGAGTGAACAAATACTCCATTTGTGACGATCTGCTGAATATTACGCGATCCAAATGACTGTTCTCTCTCCCATTTCTAATAATTATCTATCATATTTGATAGAGAAATAATACGTTAGTTTAAGCCAAAGCTCAAGTTCAAAATTTGATTTTCTACCAGGTAAATCACGTATTTTGCCCTACTGTGCATCGATATGTCATTGCCATCCCCCTAACTATTGCGGAGTACAAGAAAGATGTGCTGCATTCGTACACATACAAGCTGCTCTCTATTGTACTAGTGCCCTCGAAAGTAACGGGTGATTTTTTAGCTGGTTTGGTTTTGGCAACACTGGTTTTGACAGCTGACGTGTGTTTAGTACCTTGTGTCACTGTCAAACAGCTTCAGTTTGGTTTGCAATTTAACCATGGATCGTCTTACAAATGAACAACGCTTGCAAATTATTGAATTTTACTATCAAAATTCGTGCTCGGTTCGAAATGTTCATCGTCATCGAAATGTGTTCAGCGATGAGGCTCATTTTTGGTTGAATGGGTACGTAAATAAGCACAATTGCCGCATTTGGAGTGAAGATCAGCCAGAAGCATTGCAACAGCTACCAATGCATCCCGAAAAAGCCACTGTTTGGTGCGGTTTATGGGCCGGCGGCATTATTGGGCCATATTTCTTCAAAGATGATGCGAATCGCAGCGTTACTGTCAATGGTGAACGCTACCGAGCGATGATAACAAACTTTTTTTTGCCCGAAATGGAAGTTCTTGACTTGCATGATATGTGGTTTCAACAAGACGGTGCCACATGCCACACAGCACGCGAAACAATGGCGCAATTGCGAGGCGAGTTTGGTGAACAGTTAATTTCACGTTTCGGGCCGGTCAATTGGCCGCCTAGATAGTGCGATTTGACACCATTAGACTATTTTTTGTGGGGGTATGTCAAGGCTAATGTCTATAGGGACAAGCCCGCTTCGATTGACGCACTGGAAGCCAACATCCATGCATTCATTCGTGAGATACCGGCCGATATGTGTGAAAGAGTATGCCAAAATTGGACTCAGCGGATGGGCTACCTGAGACGCAGCCGCGGTCAACATTTGCATGAAATTATCTTTAAACATTAAATTGCAAGGTTCAAACTATCGATTCAAATAAATATTTCATTCATTTTTTCGAATTTTGTGTGTTTTTTTTTTTTAAAAAAGTTCTAAACCTCTTAAAAAATCACCCGTTATAATTACAGAAATTTTTTTTTTTTAATTTCATCAATACATACAAATTTGGAGTTTTAAAAATTAAAAATTCGCCAAGGTAAGCAGCGGAAAACTAAAATTTTCATTTCAACTCCTTCATGAGTCATGTTACCCGATAGCACTGATGCCCCCCTCAAGAACAACTTGTCTGGTTATAATTATCTTTCGTACCAACACAATTGACTGGTTTATATTAATCTCAATAGTGAAATGATAGTCCAACAAAACCGACTCTTGATTATGTAACAATATTATAGGAATATAGAATTTATCAAATAATTTCAAAATCAACTTACGTGAGAAATAAATACTCCAGGTTCTCGTGCCCCAAACGGCACACAGGAATGATCCGTACCTCCGATTATGCTAAAACCTAAGGAACCTTGATTCTTTGGTAGAATGACTTCCTACTCGTTCAAAAGAAAAGAAAAAAAAACGAAAAATTGGCTCATTTTCTATATTGAAAAATCAAAAACAAAATATTCAATGTAGGTATAGGTATACTGCTGTCAAAGATACCAAAACTAAGCTTAAAGTTTAGAGTTTATAGAATGTGAATATAATGATTTTAGATATTTACAAAAATGTACATTAAAAGAACAAAAAAAAGCAACCCAACGAAAGAAAGTAGGTATACAGTGTACACGACACACGTGTTTTAAAATCGGTATTAAAAAATTCACAAAAATAAAAAAAAACAACCATTAAAACCATTTCCCAAAAAAAAATTAAAAACAAAGATAAATATTATAAAATATATCTGCAAAGAACTGTATGTTGTGCATGACTATAATGGGAACAAAGAAAAACTCATCGCATTAATCTAACGAAAATGTTTTACTGTGTCTTTGTATATTTACATGTGTTTTTATTTGTTTTAGATATGAATAAAGGCGAATCCATTCGATGGTTTTAAAAGCCCCTGAAGCAATATAGAATAGTATACGAGTATGTAGAAGGAGCAGGAGCAGGAGCAGGAGCGACTAAAAAAGACTCTGCATCCGATTACAAAATTTCTACACAAACAATCATACATGCACCAACACCAGCTCAGCTATAGTCTTCTCGTCAGAATGAAAAGACTGTATAAATTACAGTACCAACATGGTAGAAACAAATAAATAAAACGGATGCGGATGTAGCATGAATGTGTGTAGAATGTAGATGAATGAATGAGAATGTATATGTAAAAAATGTATGTATGTATATATAAGTGTAGATCGGAAAATGCAAATTATTAAGTGTAAATGAGCCATGTGCCAGGCCAGCAGCCACATTCCCTCCTGATTAAGCTATAGGATGATGGCATAGCTATATATGGACATGCTTTCCAACTCCAATATTAAGCTGAAAATCAGGACCAAAAGCTAAAGATTTTTTTAACTTATTTTTGTATAAGCACAGTGAAGGTAAATGAGGGTCTCAGTTGTTTTCCACGCACATTTATAGCTCATATAAATGGAAGTAGGTACAAAAGATAGTAGATAAGGAATGCCAACAGAGTGTATATGTAAATTACAATAAATTTTTGTTTTTGGTTTTTTTAAATGTGCATCACGTTGCAAAAAAAAAAAATAAGTTGAAGATAAATTATAAAAACTTAAAAAAATGTATACATTTACTTGTGATTTTTTTGTTTTAAAAAATTTAAGGTATAGGTACTTAAAACTGTGCGCAATATTTAAGAAAAATAGCAACACACACACTCTTTTAAAAAAAATCCATACCTAATATAAGGTGTCAATTTTAATTAGGTTTATTATTTTATTAGAATATAAGTATCTATAGTTGTAATAGAATCTTAAAATTAATTATAATTAAAATATAATTTGTAAATAATTTTTTTTGTCTCAGGTCCGTCTTTAGCAGGATATTCCCTTTTATTTGGCAATCCATAATTTTGTCAATCTTACTTATCGTCACCTGTTTGCAAGAACCAACTAACTCGATTTCTTTAATTTTTGAGGAGTTTGGGTTTTTGCTGCCTTGAATCGATTCGCATCGTAATTTTTACCCTTTACTACAAAAAGTAGCGCAGAAAAAATATAGGGCCTTACCAATAATCAAATTTAGTGACGACTTAAATATTTTAGTAAAATGGACCATAATAGAATGGGTTCTTGCTAATAAACCATATATAGTATGACCTTAATATTCAAGTGGACTCTTAATAATGAATCATATATGGAATGGACTTCAAAAAATTAAACATTCCATGAATGGTACATTGTTTGGGATCACCAGAATTAAGGTTAATTTTACTGAAATATTTAAGTCGTCGCTAAATTTGATTATTGGTAAGGCCCATAGTGTTATTATTTTATCAGTACTATCGCAAAAAATGGAGCCTGAAAAAGAGGTCCAAACTGGTTCTTGCATTCAGATTACGATAATGTTTGCTAAAATTATTATTTCTCAAAATCAGTAGTTGGCATATTTCAACTTGAAATTTTTATATCACATAATACTCGTTTGTTAATAATTATTTCGCTTTTTATTTTCCTTCCGAATTTTTACAATTTTCTGCCAAAACCCCATAGAAAAAAATTTACTTTTAATTTGTTTAAAATTAAAATTACAGTTAAAGTATTTAAGCTTAAAAATTACTTTAATTTAACAACCCCATTTTGAATACATATATTAATTTATTTAACGCGAAATTCATTTAAATGTTATAGTTAGCAAACAAAAAAAATTTAAAAGCTATATATCACTAGGCAAAGTAATAAAATGCAAAATTAATCTTTTATTCAGAAAAACAATCCACGTTGGCAAACCTATTCTCTAATTCATATTTAATAAAATTCTGATTAAATTACAAAACACCTAACACTTATGTTTATATTTTTTATAAATTATTAATTTCAACAAATTCATATGTTTACTAAACAATCAACAATTTAAAAAAAATTGTTTCTTTTTTCTTACAAATCAATAAATAACCACTTTTATAGGCAATGTAAAAAAAAAAAGCGAGAATTTTTTTTGCGAAATGATCGTTTCGCTAAATAACTATTGTGAGACTTTACTGTCATAATTGCGAATCATGTCCAAATAGTCTCTACAAAAGTGTCTAGTGAGTGTTACTGGCAGGAATGCAGGGGACCTATAATTTTCTGCCGAATCCAAACGGCTAAGATGAGAAGCACTTTTTCATGACAAGTGATACTCTTGGATAAATCCTCGCAAGAGGCAGTAGACCGTGAAAAACATTTCTGTTTTAAGGTGAAATATAGGCTGGGAATCGAACCAAAGACATTCGACGTAACAGTCGTCGCACTAACGATTACGCCATGGGCTACATGCTTTACATATTATGTACCTACAAATATTTTTTTTTTCAAAAACTTTTGATTGAAAAATTTATCGATTTATGGCTTAAAGGTTCCCCCACACCAACTCGAATCTGTCGCGGCGAAAATGAAAACAATAATAACAACGTGTTGTTTTCATTGACAACCAAGTGTTGTTATTTTGGTTTCGTCGTCGGCGCGACAGATTCGAGTTGGTGTGTGGACACCTTAAGACGTTGACGTTTTTTCAATTTAATTAATATTTTTTTAGAAAATAACCCCAACTGATTAAACGCTTAAACCTACACGCTCAAGCTTTTTGTCGCATCATATAGGCCAATCAGCAACTAAATAATATTACATCAGTTTAAGAATGATCAAATGACAAAAATACAAAACTATTCAACTTTAATTTTTTTTTATTAAAAAATTTGGGTTACAATTTAAATGCCAAAAAAAATGTATGTTTTATTTCTATAAATATTTTGAAGAAAAATTTATACTGACAAAAAGTATTTGGTGATAAAAAACAGTGGGGCAGAATGCCCTAAAGTTGGTGTCAACTGAAACCTGAAATTTTGAGCGTTTGCTTCTGAGCCCAATATTTAGATAGGTATTTTCAAACCCAAAAACTAAGAGTGTTCCCTTATAAGAGGGGAGTCTGTTTCCCTCATATTTAAGAAGGAACGGCCATTTTCCAAATTGACTCAAAATGGATAAAAAAATTATTAACAAAAACAACGGCAACAATTTATACATATATAGCCTTTTATTAAGTCACCAGATAGTGTTTTTATATTATTATTTTTAAATCAATTTATTTAATAAGCATTTTTTGGAAAAATAAATATTTTAAATCAATTTTGTAAGAAAAAAATAAACAAAAATTATTTGTTCTGATTGCTTTAAAAAATTGGTTCACAATATTTTTTGATGTTATACCAGTTTCAATACGAAAACTAAAACCCAAATATGGTTTAAGGTCTTTAAAGCCAATTTGCTCAAACGAAACCCAAATATTTTTGATCAACTTCAACGTTTATCTTACACTTTTTTCTCATCGTAAATTCTCACATACATATTATTTTCAACTTCAATATTTAAGTAAATGGGCTTATCTAAGTATTTATAAATATTGAAAAAAACGAAAATTACTTTTTCCTTAGAAAAGGTATATTGTAATGTTGCCGTTGAGTTTTTCTTTTTAATTAATTTTTTATCAATTTTGAGTAAACCTGCCGATATGCGGCAATATATGTACGTATACCCTCTCCAATGCATGATTTTTTTCTTAGAAAATATCAATTAAAAATCCAATTAACACGAACAGTGCAGAAAAAGAGCAGCATTTTTTTACGGAATCATAAAAATACATCACGCACATTTTAATGACTCCGAAATTACGACTCGAACTAGCCCGGAACCCAATTAGAAATTTGCAAGTCAAGATATCTTTAAAAATACAGTCTTAAAGACTGATCACATGACTTTTCTTATTGTACACATTGTTTCATAACCGAACTTTAAGACCCCATACTAAGATTGAAAAATTACTTGCAGATAAACAAAAATTCAAACTTAATACCAAGATGAAAGAACGCCAATTTTCCCGCTGGTCACCTCAACAAAAATTATAATTTTATAAACTAAATGCCTTAGTTCGAATTAATTTTATTTTCGCTGTCGTTGTGGTGTTGTTAAACAAAGTGATAGATCTTTTTGGTAATGTGAAATTTCTTGTGAATTTATAAAAAATTTCACAAATTTTCAAATTTTGTTGTCAAAACCCGTAGGGAAAAACTTTGTTTTGGGAAATTTGTAGAAAAAAAAGTTATCAAACAGGCATAATGATTGACAATGCGTCAAAGCGTAAAAGCAACAAAACAGAAATGCTTCAAAGCAGCAAAGGGGCAAGACGTCATAGTGACAAAATGGCAAAACGACAAAATGGAAAAGCCAAAAAGTGTCAATGTGACACAACGGTATATAGCGATAAAACTTCAAATCGACAAAAAACACAGCTATTCGGGTCTAGAAGAAATACAATGGTTTTGGAAAAAACCTCCGGTTCTGAGCTTTTAAGAAGTTGTTAACCCTATACCCAACCTTTTCAATAAAAATTTTTTTCAAATAAGTAGATAATCCGATTATTTTATTTTAATATTATAAATCAGTAAAAGTGTTTGTTCACGCTCCAACAGCTGGATCGATTTTATAGTCCAGTCAAATAGTACATTTCGAATTTTTTTTCAAATCCAAGTCTATTGAAATCTAAAAGCTATAACAAAAATCACCAGATAAATCCAAATTAGTTTCGCCCACAGTTTCTAGTCTATTATTTCGTTAAATATTAAAAACAATTTTTCTTTCAACCTTCTTTTTCAAAATTTTGAATATTTATGATAAACCAATAACCTTTCGAAAAAAGTTGTCAACAGGCTTTATAATTCATATATTTATACAAAAATCAACTCTCGCTGAGAGAGTACCGCATGCACAATGATGACATTAATATAATTCGCACTTTATAGTATTTGTAATGATTTTTTTTTATACACGCGTGAAGAGTATCTCACAAATTTATCCTATTTATTGGAGTTCTGAAGTTTCTCCTAAGTATAAACTTGTTTCCACACAGCACCGACTCGTCTAGACGGTAAAAAAAGTTCCTTCCTATCATTTGCATATTTGAAAATTATATATTTCATGCATTTTTACACTTAAGTCATATTTTTTTTAAATAGCAACTGATCAGAAAGGCATATAGGAATACAAAAAGGCAGTTAAAAATTCGCATCACAACCCTTTTCTAATTAAAAAAAAAATTGACTGATTAAAAAACTCAGTAGTAAACAAATTTAATAAAGAAAAAGATTTTTGACTATGACTACGCTATAGTATAAAGTCATAAAAAAGAATTATATGCTATTGGCGTTGTTTTTTACGTCTTTAATTTATTAATGATGACTAGACAGGCAATTAACTTTCATTTTGTAATAAAAAATTCATATATATAGGTTTATTATTTTTGTGTCTGAGTCGCTTTCCACCTATCGTATATATATTTTGTTTGGATACAGTTTAATCACGCTATTTTCAAATTCAAATTCTATTCACGTAAATCACGATTTCTAAGCTTGTTTCTAATACATATCCCTGAAAATGTTCGAATTGTTATAAAAACCAACAAAAAATATATAAAAACAAATTATTAAAAAAAAATAAAAAATTTGTTTTATTGTATTTTATGTTTGTATTGAACGTTTTCTTTTAAATTCTCATAAAATCGCTTGCACCTTTCTACACGAAGAAACAAAATCGTAAGTGGTTTTTTTGCAGTTTCCTTTTAAAGTCTTTTAAGTGAACGCACACTACGATAAGTGTGTAAAAGGAAAGTCAAAAAAAAAATCTTTACAAATCGTTGAACAGTGCGATTTAGTTCCCTCCCCCTACAAAAACTGAAAAAATCGAAACTTAATGGAATTATAGTTTCCTAGTGTTGAAGGGGTCTGACTTTCTATACCGGTTATTGTTTTCAACATCAAGAGTCGATTTTTGCAGAACAATGTTGTTGAAAAATAGTGAAGTTTTTAGTACCTGTGTATAACTAGATAATAACTAACACAATTTCCACAACACTTATCGAGTCCAGGGTAACAAAACAGCGCACGATTTCTAAACGTTGCATGTAAAACAAGGAACGAAGAACGAAGCGTACCATATGTAATATAGATCTATCTGACTCTTATTTACGGTAAACAGTGTTTGATTTTAGTTCCTCCGTTTATGTTCAATACACCTCGGTTAAACCGATTTTTGAGTACAAAAAAAAAGCATTATTTTCGTAAAAGTGATTGAAGTGAACTGAGGTTCTTTTTGCAAATAAAAAAGCAATAATATTTTTTACGAATGAATAAGTAGCAAGTGTTTTACTATTTTGAAATCTTGATAAAATGGGATAATTTTTTTAATAACTTGCCGAGGGTGGTGTCATACATTTAGTTAGCTTATAAAATTTTGTTTGAACGATGACTCAGTCAAACTTTATTTTTCTTATATGAAACTTAAAAAATTTATTTTTGGATCTATGATTGCGATCAATAGCATGGTTCAGGATTACGTAAAAAATAAAATCACCGCAAAATTTGGAAATTTGTGACCACAGTACCTAAAAATGTGGCCCGGGGGATCGATTTTCAATGTTTTGCTAAATATTGCTATTAATTATTACTTAACCGAGCGAGATGGATTTTTTCTTATTTTTTCCCAGTACAGATATAACCTACCCTATCACCCGATCCCCATCTTGACGTTGAGTTTCGGGACACCCTGTATGAAGGTACGTAAATATTACATATATTAAAAAACCATTTTTGTATATGTCTTTGTTCTTCACTTGCTGTTATCGAAATTTCAAACAGATCCTACAATGCTCCTTAAAATTCTTAAACATTTCTAAAATATCGAATGTATTTTCTCAGCGATATACAATTTTTTAACTGAAAAGCATAGTTTGATTTGCCATTTCATTTATTATTTTGTTTATTGATGAAGTTAAAGTTTTGTTTAATAATAGATCTCATTATAAACAGACAAAATGTATTAACCTTAGAGGTGTCGCCAACTTGCAAACGAACTTGCTCTTATGTTGGATCACACTGCGGTTTTAAAGTCTGCGTAGTTTAGATATATTTATCTGATAAAAGAAATAAATTAGTTATGGGAGCCTATATTTTATGTCACCTTCCAAAAATGTAGTTTAATTTAAGGTAGTAGAGAACATTAATATAAAACAAAATAGCACCAGTGTTCTGATTTCTTAAACAAATTTAAATGTATATGTAAAAAGAAAATTGAAAATTGTTAACGATGTTTTTTTTTTAATAATAATTTTTTGTATATAAAATTTTGTAAGAAAATTTAAGAAAAAAAATTAAATTAAATTAAAAAAATTGTCTAACCGTTTTACAAATACATATCGAATTTTCTAAAATTTGTTTTGAAATTCTTTTTTTATTTTTTAAATCCAAATTTGTTTCTTTTAAAATTTTTATATGCAATATTATTTAAAATTATTAAAAACCCTAGAGCAAAAACAAATTCCATTAAAAGCGGTTTAATAGATTATGAGGTAGTCGTAAACCAAAAAAAATGGTTCTATGAGAGATACCGTTAGTAATCAAAAAATACTATGGTAGATCGTACTAATACTAGCTCACGTAAAGATTTTCATCAAAATCGTAGGAGTCGTTTTTGAGAAAAATGAGATTTTCATTCCCGGTTTTAAACCCTTGTATGGGAGCTTCCGTTATAATTTGTTAAAAAAATAATTTTTGATTATAATCTTATGTTAAGCTGGTGGTTTAATAAAAATCGACCAAGTCGTTTTCGAATTACAAAGTTCTCAAAAAGAAAAAATTGAACATTTTTTTAAAATCCAAAAAAAATTCTAATTTTGGTATACAATACTTTTAAAATTTTTCGAAACATTCTCTATAAAAAAAATTTATCAAAATCAGTTGAACCGTTTTTGTGAAAATCGAAAAAAAAAAATGATTCTGATGATTATTATTATTTTACGAATTCATGCCTGCCATATACCGCAGTACACATATTAAAGGTATCATTAGCGTTTTCATTTTTATTCAGTTCTGCGCATCTGTCAAAATAGAGGTATTATGGTGGTAAAATGGTGGATCCAGTGCCCCTTTACTTGTCTAATTTCAATATTTTGTTGTTTTTTCTAATGTAGTGTGCTGAGTTCCTGTGGCCACTGGAACAGCCATTTTTAAAACATGTATCACTTACCACACCTACCCATAAATTCCCCCAACACACCCTGGAAAAGACTTAAAAAGAAGGAGCAACTAGGAAATTTTTAACTAAATCTTTTTAACAAAATATTGATCTAAAATGGCTTGGGTCATAATTCTGTAGGTCTTTATTTTTTCAGAATTTTATTATCTTTATTCCAAAATGTAGTAAATTATAAAAAAAATATTTGATAATAAAAAAATTGCGCATCTTTTTTAATTACCAAAAAAATGTTTCTTTTATAATATACAGAATTTTGAAATACAGATTTTGGAGTCAAACTTTTATTGTAGGAGTCGAAATGTTTTTATTTTGAAATAAAAAAAAAAATATTTACATATAAATTTACATACGTAGTTTGCTGATTTTGTTTGACATCTCATTACATTTCGGAATTTTCTTTAGCTGATTACATTTTCGTCGCTATAGGCAGGCAAGCACCATTATCTTCAATTTTCTTGAGCAAAAGTACCTTGGTTGCCTGCTTACCAAATGTATCTTGGTAAAACTTCGGAATAAATTATGAAAACAAAATATTTCGGACATTTACCAATGTTTTTAATTTTAAGCTTTAAATTCTAGAATTAGCACATTTTGGTGCTTTACAATGGCAGATACACTGTTATTTTACATCTCACTTATGTGCAAGCAAAAAAGTATCATAATTTTTGTGTAAAATTAATTTACGAGTACATATATTCAAGTTGCCAGTTGAGTGCAGCAAATAAGGCTGAGTTAAAGGTCTATTAACTTGCAGTTTCTTTTGCAGAAGATGCCTTAAAATTCCTGCAATAAACTATTCCCGTTCAAATTATCGTTTTTATATAATCCTAATGACTGCATCATTGCAGTAAGTACTGGGTGTTTAAGGAATTGGCTTGACTAAATTAAAAGATGCTCCAGTCCCTTACCCACCCATTTCTTTTTCAGATCCGTGAAGTGATATGATGGACCGCTTTGTGACATACTAAGTGGTACAGAGGAATATTTTTGTCAGAGGTTTTTTAATCGTGAGGTGTGTTTTTTTTTGTACCCGTATATACTTTTTATATAATTTGTATGTAAAATACATTTAAACGTAATCTTTAAGAAGGTTAAAGACAAAATTAATAAAATTTTAGTTTTTCTAATTTTATATAATGTCGAATTTTCCAGAACATTATACAACAAAGTTGGGTCCCGAATCCTCCTCATCAATAATATTAGCCGTGTTTTCGTGAGTCTTATCAAGTCTGGTAAGTTAAATTCAAATACGTTGAGCAACAGCAATAAATTACTGCCAAATAATTTATCTTTTTACTTTGCGATCAAATGTGAGTTACTTTGGAACAATTTGGAACTATGGAATTAAAATAGAAAAAAAAATTTCAAAGCTTTAACTTTGTTTTATATAATTTTCAACAAAACACGGCTATTGTTACGATTGGTGAGTTTTTCCAAAAGAATTAATTATATTTTATTTTAGAATCTATGGAAAAATTATTATATTCGATAGCATTTGTTTTGTAAACTTTTTTTTAAGAAGGATATGCGTGTACAAAAAAATACTTATGAGCTTTTTCAGAAAAGTAGTTAGATAGTTAAAAATTAATTTTGAAAATTCCGGAAAAATTATTTGCTATAGCATTTCCCAAAAGTTAGATTTTTTATATGAAATTAATACTTGTTATGTTTTAGGTGCAAGTTGTTTTAATAATATATTAAATTTATTAAATTAAACAATATTATAAAACATTAAAAAAATTATTTTCTGCTTGTGATAGAATAATGTTTCTATTGAGTCATTTTAGTTATTCCTATATTTTCGAATTATTTAAATTATTTTAAAATGTATTAAATGATTTTTTGTTCATATTTTTAAATACATAAACTGAGACCATGGAATGTGTTAGTTCATTGTTAGTTAAATGAAAAATTTAAAATCAATTTTTTTAATATTTCAAATAACAAGTATTCGTAATTAATTTTGAATTTATATTTATTAGACTATTTTATATGAAATGACTTAAATATAAATATTTTTAGTGTTAATTTGGCAACAATTACTTAATCAGAGTGAAACCTTTTATTCGTATGAACTATATTAGTTTAATTTATTTCAAGAACTGAATAAGCTTAGACTCTGAATTATAATAGTAAACAATTAAATGAAAGATAATTTTAAGTTTCTTCGTTGTTATTATTAATAATTATTATAGTATCATTGTAACCTTTTAAAAATTAAGAGTGTGTGTGTTGATTCAATTTATTTACATTACCTATCAACGCCAATGAAGTATTTTTAATATGTATTTAATGTCTTAGTAAAACTTATGTAAAACAATATTAAAAGTGTTCTAATTAATTAAATTAAACAAAATTTAAAGAATTACATTGAATTTTTTATAGTACAAAAGAAAATTGAAAATTAAAAAAAAAATTGAAAAAAAAATAATAATTGCGATGAAGCTTAGCATTTTACGTGTTAATTTTTTGGTTTGATAACGTGATAATCACCTCACTAATTAGCGGGTCCAGCAAATGATTATCAGTGACCCGGGTCATAACCGTCTCCGTGAATGTGGACTTTGTTATTGTTTCTGTAATGAGACCTAATTCGGTGGGTGCCGGAGGCAACATTGGTAGATCCGGTACGGCCTTATTAACGGTGACTGTGACTGATGGTCCAACACCATCGTGTTTTGCCATATGTACTTGATGTTGGCTACCACCACTCAAAAAGTGCGCAGGAATCATTGCTTGGAAATCATCACTTGTCAGTGGCCTTGGTGGGGGTTGTGCCATCTTAAATTTGGATTTTTTTGTTTTCAATGTTTTTTTTTTTTATATTTTAAGTTTAGTTTTGTCAGTAACATCAAGGGGAAGTGTGTTTTAATGATTGTTTTAGCAATGAACCATTTTTGTTTTTTTTTTTTTGGTAGCAAAACACAATGTTTTTTTATGTTTTATATATATATAAAAAAAGAGAAGAGAAGAAAAAGGAAAAAATAGATGATAATAGGATTTACATATATTCTATCTTTTATTATAGTTTTTTTTTGTTCTCCTATTTTTCAAATAATTTTAAATCATAGGTATAGAGTTTAAAAAAATAAATTTTCTTAATATTTTTTATTATAGAAAATATAAGTTAACACATTAAAATTTAAAAAAAAAAAGTTTTTTACTAATTATTAAAAAATTATTTTTAAAAATGTACCTAAGTTAAGGATGATGTTAAGTCGAAAAAAAAATAATTCATAATACAAAATATTTTATAACCTTAAAATGATGCATACAAAACAAATATTATTAACTGAATATTATTAAAAACAAAAAATAAATATTACAACTGGGGATGCATAATTTAAATTATGTATGTTTGTCATTCAAACGGTAACAAATTTAATGATTGATAGATTTTAATATGCAGATGCGCTTATGGGTGCATGCAATTTAGGAAAATTTATGTTATTTTTGCAATGAATTTTATTTCGCCAAAACAAGTAAACAAACTAATAAGAAATCATTTTTTTATAAATGTGCAGTTACTAAGTACATATTTGGTTTAGTGTTTATTTAATTTAATCGGTTTACTAATACAAAAAAAAACACAATATTATTAATGCAATATTAAAACGGAAATGACATTTCAAAAACTAAAGGAATAGTTTTTTTCTAATAAATTGAGTTTTAATGTACCAAAAATCAATATTTATCAACTACCAATTAATAATTGACAATAATTGTAATAGGGGTGGTTGATTTTCATTAATTAAAATAAAATAAAAAATATAATTAATTGTGGTAAAATTCCAAAGGAAAGTTGGTATAGGGTTCTTTTTTTTTTTCAAAATATATAGAAACAAATATGGCAATCCAATGGAATACGGCATTAAATTAAATATGTCTTATGTTTATTGAGAAAAATTGAGTTATATCGATGTTCCCATTAATTGAGTACAAAAAAAGCGATTTGGTAGCTTTTTACTTGCAATTTCTGTTGCTTAACGTGTCTTAAAAAATATTTCTAGCCATAAAATATTTTCTTTGAAATTATCGTTTTTATAAAATCGAAATAACTTTGTCATTCAATTGCACAATTCGACATTTCAGGAATGGGTCTAGCTAAATAAATATTTTTTTTTATCAATATGGTATATGCCTACCAAAACCGAGATGAATCAAGTCTTAATACATTTATTACCAAGAAACAAAAATTCTCTTTGCGTAACTATTTTGAAAGAACCTACTTAAGTAGTATATAGTTATTATGTCTGATTGTGAAAATTAAAAAAAAAAAAAAACTATTTGAAAATCTACCCTTTTGCTGATACGAAACGTAGGTTATTATTTATGTTCCAATGAAAAATGAAACTGTGACATGGGACGGGTATGCCGCGTGTGTTTAAGTTTAAGAAACTGGATCTAATGCAAGCAGCAAGGCTCCTATATATGTACTTCCAAATAAGTTCACTGTATAGTTATAATAGAATACCTGAATCTAGATAAAAATGAATGTTGTATGTTAAAATAATTTGTAACATGCTGCATTTTATAATTCGTCAAATTCTAAAGCATACAAAAATGAGCAAGGAGCATGAACAATGGAGCATATTTCCTTTGCGCTTATACACGCTATTTTGACCCGTTTGTTTAAAAAGGATTCATTTCAATTCTGATAGAAAAGAAAAAGTGGGTAAAAAAAAATATTCAGATTGAAATTTGGAACATTTCATCCATATAATAGGTCCAACTAACTGCAGTAGTTAGTAATTAGTTAGAGGGAAGAAAGAGGGCGTTTAGGTTCCCAAAATTACCTTTTTTTTATATTTTTACGTCATTACATTATTACTAGAATTTTGTGTGTATATTTTTTACAATGAAGAACATTGAAATGCAAAGTTAAGTCTGTTAAAAATGTTAGTGATGTCAAAACTTAGCCTGACTCTACTAGTAGGCTAGGGTCATATGTATATTTTACAGTTATTAAAAAACATGTTTTTTTTTAATTGACTAATTGAATTGAAACGTTTTCAACTAGTTAAATACATTAAAACCGAATATAACGATATATCAGAGAACAGAGACAAATATAGCACTATAATAGTTTAAAAAAACTGGTGCATCAATTAGGCCTGTAAAAGAATGCATTCTTTTGTGGATCATTTAAAAATCATTTATTGAATTCAATCAACTAAAAGATTGCATTCATTGACTTCATTTGTAGACTTCAGACTTCAAATTATGCAATCACCATTCACTATAATAACTTCACTTGAATGAAAGACTGAAGTCATTTTCATTCCCATTCATTTTACTGCAATAAATTGAATGCAATCTTTTGGGAATATATGGATAATTTAGCAATCTTTATAGTCTTTTGTATTCTTTGCATTGTCATTTCCCTGTGGAAACTGGGGAAAAAGTTTAATAGGACCAGAGCACATGGGTTTTTGGAGGGAAATAGCAATGCAAAGAATGAAAAGAATGCAAAAGAATACAAAGAATGTAAAGAATCCAAAAGAATTAATAAATTTCCAAAAGATTGCATTCAATTGATTGCAGTAAAATGATTGCAATCTCTTTAATTAAAGTTAATGGTGATTGCATAATTTGTAGTCTGAAGTCTTAAAGTTAAATTAATGAATCCAATCATATTATTGAAGTCATCAAAGATTGCATTCTTTTATATCATGTGTAGATAAAACACTATACTATATTTTGGGCACTGAAAAAGAAAATAACCACTCAACTATTTTTCTAAAAAAAAACTTTTCAAAATATTTTTAAAGGTAGGTATGTACGTATATTTTGGATAGCGATTACAAAACTTGTGCAGTAATAACACCGCGAATTTTTGAAGTCATATACAATTTATATTTTGGATATTTTTCAGTCTTTGCCAGAAAATTTCATAAAAGCTCTTCCACATTTTCTATGTACTAGTGTCGCCCTGTGTCGAAATTCGACATTTTTCTTTTTTAATTTAATTTTTTTTTCAATATGCACAGTGCTCGACAGTGCAAAAATAAAAATGACCCACAGTATGTAAACGCGTGTTTCAAGTATATTCTGCACATCTCCGCAATTGTGGCTTTCCAACCATATAAAATTTATCGAAATCGGTCAAATACTTTTTGAGAGAATGGTACCACAAAATTTATTTAAGGCTAAATGAAAAAAAACCTGTACATATAAAAAAATGTTTAAGCTTCTCACGCTTAATCTTTCGGGCCATTTCACTTAATTTGACAGTTTATATCACATACGATTGGGTATTTGGCAAGTGATTATATGTGAACATTTTTAGGATTAATACTAAAACCTCAGAATTTGTGAGTTTGAGGCTATGGTGGAATTGATTTTTATCGATGCTAGTACAAAAGCAAAATATTAAAATCATTTTTTTTTAATTTACTCGGCAAGCTGAGTTGATGTTTCTCGAAAAATTCTGCCCTACGGTGAGGTGAAATTGAAATTTCATCTCACACGACTTGACAGTTCATCTCACATAATTTGACATGTGGTTAGTACATACATGAAAATTTGTAGTTCTAAAACCATCACATGGAAAAGGTTACAAATGACGGTGATCACATTGGGCTTACTCAAACGATTTATTGTGACGTGAAACGCTAAACTCAAATAAACACATGCTTTCTTATGAGAACTGAGACCTCGATGCTAGAGGCCTCAGTATGAAGAGCACTCATAAGAACAGATTTGTTTGTTTTCGTCGCTCTGCTCACTTCTCGCATCTCCGCTCTGCTCGCAGCTCCAGTATGAGTTTAGCCTTAGACTTCTATTGTTCATGACACAAACTAATGTGAACTTTGAGGTTAAGCAGTTGTTAAAACAATACACATAATCTGTGCTCGATGAATGATTAAATTAGATATCAAAATTAAAATTTTATCAAAAAAGTGTGTTTTGAAATTTGATTCAGTGACAAATAAAAAGTACAAAAAGAAGAGATATAGATGTCATAAAAATAAAACTTAAAATAATAATCCACAAATTTTTAAGAAATTAAAAAATTCTGCTTTTCTTGGTCATCTCTTGCTTCCCATGAAGTGGGTGTGAGATAAAGTACAGAGACGTCAAAAAATGCCAGACGAGACAGTCCAATTTGAACAGCGTCAATGGTTCAGTTTTATGAAAAACACAGCACACAGCATTAAAGGATGGCCAAGAGATTGTAAAAAGTCATTTATCGTTTTGTACGACCCTCGATCAATTCATTCAACCAGCGAATGTATAAGTAAAACAAATTGTTCCAATTTCTTAAAATCTCCCAAAAGTCTTTTCGTTTTACATAATGGTGAATTTTTTGGTCATGAGATTCGTCGTTCTAAAAAGCAGTTCCGTGAGTCATGTTGTATTGCGACAATTATGAACTCCACATTCATGGAACGCATTATAAAAGTAAATGAACCCTTATGGAAATCCAGAAAATAAGAGTTTCTGTTAGTTTTTACTCCACTTGGAGCAATTTTCCAAAAATTTCTGTAAAATTCGCTTTTTTTGAAGTAAAAATTGGAAATAAGAAAAGCGTTCCACTGTGCTACTATAAATTTTCGTGTAAAAAACTAACGCTTCTTGTACTTCGGCAACGCTGATTCAGACTAACAATATATCTGGTCCTTAATGTCCATTTTATTTTTTATTTCTAGTATCTTAAACTTGCATTTTTTCTCAGCATCCCGAATAAGATGATCAAATTTCTTACAAGGCGGTGAAAGGAGGAAGCTTTTTTAAATGTCTTACATCTACCTTGAAAATGTATTTATTTTAAATTGACTTCTCACTTTAAATAAATCTCTGAACCCCTAAAGTAGTTGAGTCTTTGAATAAGCTTATTTATTTATTCATATTTTTATGAAATCCTCCTTCAATTAAATGAAACTCAACTAATTCATAACATTTTTTTTTGTTGTATCTTAACGTTCTTTTAATGCAACACTAAAGCCAAAATGAATTGATATTCATTAAAGTTGAACGAAACGCTTATTTCAATTTAAGGATAAATATTTGTTCTAAATCCTTTATTCCACTTCCTCCATCCTCCTCCAATTTAGTTCGCTACATCATAGATAAAGTATTATATAAAGATAAATAGCATTCATTAAGACTAATATTATCCAAGAAAACTACTTAATTCAATGAGGTATCCCTTTTCATTAACCCCAAAACAGCCGGCCCGAACAGGGCTAAACGGCAAAAGTGTAGGTATAGCAGCACAAAAAATAAGGTCAGCTATAAAAGTAATAAGAGCGAAGAAAAGGCAAACACAGTAGCAGTAGCAGTAGCAGGAGCAAGAGAAAGGAGAGAAATTAAAGACAAAAAAATGAATACAAACAAAACAAACAGAACGACCGAATGTAATTTAATTAAATATAACTGCTATTGCTATACAAATAAAATTACAAAAAAAAAGTTATGATTTCTTATTAGTTAATGAAACTTTATGAATATGGCGATTTGAGCAAAACAAAAACAACTTTTACGAATATTTTCTGATAAATATTTTTTTTCTTATACAAATGTAAATATTTATGTTAAGACTTAAACAACACACAATAAAGTTATATATAATGAAATTAAATTAAAAAAAAAAAACATATGGCAACATAAATAAAACATTAAAATTAAAAAGTAATAAACACAATAACCTTAACTTATTTTTCAAAAAATAATAAATATAAATTAATATTTGAAGCTATAAGTTTACCTGAGTTTCCACATCGCCGCTGGTGGTTGTTGCTGTTGTTGAAGTTGCAGTAGAGCTTGAACCATTTTGCGAAGGAGGCGAATGATCCGATGGAATGGAATTTGATTGTGCCACCCGGAGACGAGGCGCTGGAACTGGTTGTCCTGTAATAGCATCAACAATTGTGTCCGGGGAAGCTGCTCCGCCGGATGGCGTTGGAATGCGATTTGAGGAGTCGAAACCATTTGTCTTTGTCGTCATTGTGGTTGGTGAATCATTTTTATTCGAATCGTAGGCAAATGATGGAGTGATGTATTTTTGTGATTGTGGGGCGAATTCTTCGGCAATGTCACCGATGGAACGATTTAGCCCAGCTGTTGGGAGTGGTTTTATTTTAATTGATTTCAATTTGTTTTTTTTAATTATAGTGAATGGGATTTCTTTTGGGTTGAAAATGTTCGCACGTTAAATTTAATTGACCGCAATGTGTGGATTATTTGTTTTTTTTTTTTTAATTTTATTTAAAGCCCAAGAAACAAAGAATATTTTGTTTTTAAAAAAATCACACCTTCAGATGTTGATAGTAGGCAAGGTTTTTCAGTATGAAATAAACGGGCTTTGGGAGTTAAATTTGAGTTAACTCCTGAAACACGAACTCGGAATTAATGTACCAAATTTGATTTAATAAATAAAGATTTTCTGAAGAATATTTTTGACATATTAAGCATATGTATAGCATAATGATTAAAATTTAATTTTAATACAATGGTTAACCACACTTTGATTAAAATTAGACTTTAAAACAGTTTTACGAACGTGGTTTATCCTCCGATCAAGATTAAAGTTCACCGATTTCGATTACAAATATGTGTTTGGATGTTAATTAGTTTTTTAAACTTGAACTCTGTTTGAACGTCAGTTAATCCGCTGAAATCGGTGGGTTAAAATCTTGATCCGAGGATAAATCACATCTGCACAATTGGATTCAAGTTGCACGAATTTAATGTTGAAGCTCAAAAATTTGTGCAATTAAAGGGCGTTTCAAAATTTGTCTTTTCAAAAATTCAATTTTACAAAATTTTTTAAGAAAATTTTGCAAATTTTTAAAGAACATTTTCAACAATGTAAAAAAAGCGCGCGTTTCTAACTATACATCATTTATTTGTCAAAATTTATTGCACGAACCATAATTGTTCGGCACATTATTTTTGAGACAAAGTTTTAAGCTTTTAAAATCGGAATCGAGAAATATTTAAGCATAAGACGTAATTTATCGCAGTCAAATAAAAAAAAAAAACAATTTTATATGATAGAATTCACTTGAAATTTTGACGAAAAAAAAATCGATCCAAACAGTTTATTTTTGTGAAATAATTATTCCCAACAAGGCTCTTATGCTCAAATTAAGCTGGGATTTTAAATGATGTTTCGAGAGAAAAGTGCAGTGCAAGCTTAAATTTAGAGCAAGCTACGTACTTACTAAATTTTGAAATATGAAATTATTTAATAATTGAAACAATTTGGAACATTTGATTATTTTTATTTCTTTTATCAATGGTACACTGAAAAAAAGAGAATAATCTCACTACGAATTGACAAAATTTTAAAAGTTTTACTACCCCTTTTTTGTGTGGAATTGTTAAAAAAAATAAGTATAGAAATCTGAAAAATCTGATAAAAATTTGACAATTTTCGCAGTTGAATGTTTCCAGCCAAATTTTCAATTAATGAAAGTTGCTTTACAAATGCGTCATAATTATTCTGACGTAACATTAAAAAAATATAAACAAAACTAATATTTTAAATTATAAGATTAAGTCGTTGACCTAAAATTTGGTTGACCTGTACAAATTGGCAAATTTGATCAGATTTTTCTCTTAAAAATCATTTTTAATTAAGAAAAATAGGACACACATTAAGGGAATAGTGCAATGCTCCTTTAGTAACATGGATTTTTTTTCATAAATTTGGTACATACTTAAATTGGAATCACTTTCATAAGAATGTATTTAATCAACCACATGTTTAATGATATTTCAAACAAACGTTTCACTTTATTCCCTACTTTGTCAATTTTTTCTACTGACGATCAAAAAACATCGACACAAATTTGAAGATCTAAAAAAATTCTTTACATTTTTTCTGTAACAACTGGAACAAAAGACAAGAACTTAGATCAGTGGCTTTACGTTTTGTAACTCTCGCATCGACAAAATCAGTCGAGAAACGATGAAAATTGAAACAAATCGTATGAGTTTCGTTCCATTTTTCAACGTTTCTCGACTTATTTTAACGATGCGAGAGTTACAGGACGTAGGCGAAGGGTTTGGAATCCAGTAGTAAGTAGTAAAATTTCGAAGCAAATTATGAAAAATAGCGGAGTAAAATTAAAATTTGCATTATTTTGTATCTTTTCATTAATGGACAATAATAAAAATAATTAAATTCTAAAAGGAACCAGCAACAAAATAACTAATTAATTTTGTTTGTCAAAAAACAGGAGAAAATCTTGAAAAAGCGACTTGTCATAGTAGATTTGTTTCCTTTGTTAAAATCGGAGTAGATTTACTACAATTGGAATAAGGTCCGAACCTTAAATTAATATCGTTTTTAGTGATATTTTCTTAAACCATTATGTAACTCAAACCTGCATATCCTTAAATTTTAATTATAGATAACATTTTTTTTTTCTTGGGCCATTTTTAAATAAAAAAAAAACATTTGTTTACTTTTCCATATACTCAGCAAACTATACAGATATTATAACAACATAATGAATGTATTTTATAATCCTTTTTTGTGTTAATATTCCCCTACTCACCTGGACGATTGGCCAAATATCCTGACGGGCTTAATGCATTTAAAACTGACGGACTACGTGGACTTAATGGCGGCTCTAGCGGTCCTTGAATTTCTCGTTGCAAAACCAATCGCACGAATCGCTGGTGGTCTGTTAGAAGTTGCACAGCTGCGTCATGATAGGCATTTGTCATATTATTTCCATTTATCTAATAGAAAGAAGGAAGAACACGTAGGTATAACTCTCACGTATGAAAAAAAAAAGACTATGGCAGAAGACCACAACTCACCGCCAAAACCCGATCGCCGACCATTATTTTGCCATCGCGATGAGCCAAACCACCTTCGGTGATACGTGATATAAAAATACCATCACAGTTATCTTTAAACGGCGGCGAACCTTTACCACCGGCAATACTAAATCCTAGACCCTGGTTAATTTGATCCCTTATCAGTGTTGTATGGAGGGTAACTTTATGAATGGGATGTTCCTAGATAATAAATCAATGTGTTTTAAGAGGGATTTATTTGTTCGTCCTTTTTTTTAGAGTGTAGGTGTTTTTATTTATTTTTTGTTGAAAGGTGAAAAGGGTACATACATATATATATGTATATATTTAGCTTTTGGGGCTAACATACCTTGCCATTTTCTAAAGTTCCATTTGTGGTAGTCGGGACTGTTTTGGTTGTGGCAGGTATAATATGTTCTACATTTTGTGGCTGATACTGTTGTTGTTGTTGTTGTTGTTGTTGCTGATGTTGTGATGCGGCAGCGTTGGTGGTTATCATCATATTTTGTTGCTCTTGATGGTAATTGTATTCATTTGGGAGAATTTCAATGGGCGGTGGGATGGATTTATCATGACGGACATTTTGTGGTCGGGTTTCAACTGAAATCTAAATATTTTTTGTTTTGTTTTTTTTAGGTATTGGTCATTTTACTTGCACGTAGGTATACATGGTATGTATGTTGAGTTCTTTTTATTTTTTTTATTTTGTTTTGCTTTTGTTAATAAATTCACTCCGGATCACTTGATTTAGGTCAAATATTTTGAATTCTATGCAAATTATTTAGGTATAAAAAAATATGCAATTTCCAAGGAAATTTGTTTGTAATTTGACCCACCCTAATATATACATACGAGAACATACACTGTTTGAAAATAAATTATAAGATTTATTCAGTGATTTTTTTTAAATACGAAGAGTAGGTACAGTCAAACTTAAAAAACAATTTAACAGTCGAATTTGAAATGTTTTTGGGAGTCAAACACATATCAACAAATTACATATACCTACTCTCCTCAACACTTCTTCTTTATTTTTCCACATTTTAAGTTCGAGTTCTTCGAATCATACTGGTGGGAGGAGATGGTCAAATTGTGTTAAAAAAATGTTCACCATAAAAGCTCGAACAATTTGGGACACGCGCCAGGTATTTCTCAAAAGATAAATTCCGAAAAGGTTCCAAAAAAAATTCGAATGTTGAATAGATAAAAAATAAATTTTAATTTGCTTTTAACTTCCAACAAACCCGTTTCTTATTTTTGATATGTAGATTGTAAGTATTATTTTTTTTAATAATAAGACATTTTTATTTGATGTAACCTTAATCAAGAGATTCGGAGTGTTATGCGTGTTGAATAATTCAAATTTCTTTGTGAGGGTTAGATGTGAAAGAGGATCTCTATATATTTATGTGTGAATAATCTAATTAATCTGAGTTAGAAACGTTGCTAAGATAAAAACGAACGATATTAATTTATCTCATGGGAATTATTTTTAGGACGAAAATACACCTGGCCAACGATGCGAGAGCATAACACACATTTGGAAAAACCGTAAATAGTGGTCTAATGAAATTAAGTTTTTTTTTTGTATAAATTGTGTTAAAAATTAACAGCGTTTCTAGGAATAGTAAGTAAAAATTGGATATTTCAATGCGACTGTGAAGTCAACCATTTTCAATGTTTATATGTGGGTTTACACGTTATCTCATTGAATTTCTCATATACTCAACGTCAAAATTCAAAATTTAAGAGAAGAAGTTAATTAGACTATTCAAAATCAGAGCAGCAAAAGTGGCACGTTATTGCTTTTTTAACACGAAATTTTCATCGTGGAACGGTGGCACGAAAAAAATTTCACTCTTTTCTTAATTCCATTTTTTACTTTAAATAAATCTTTTTTTGAAAAAAAAAATGGGAAAATAGATAGAGAGTGTTGTTTTTCAAAATGGCGGATTTCACCAGCGTCATGGCGATGGCATACTGAATGCCTGAGACTGAATTACGGTTTCAGCGCTTGAGTTAGTTACTATCGTTCTTTACCCAGCGCCTCAATTGACAATACTTGAGGAAATAAATTTCTTGACTCATTGCCATTGCCTTGCGAATATTACCAATGGAGACGCCAGTTGGCAATAGCAATACTGTTCGGGATATGAAAGGCATATTATTTATTTCCATCGCTGATGCAATAAATTTTAACCTTTCACTTTTTTCAAAATGGTTTCTGTGTGTCTTTGAAAAACTTTTGTTTCGATTTAAGAGAGAAATTAAGTGAATTCAAGTTTTTTTATTATCAATAATAGCGATGTAAAAGAGCAAAAAACATTGGATAGTGTTCGTAATTTCTATACTGACATTTTACAACTGTAATTACCTGGCAATAGAAGGCCCACCCACGCAATAAATTGGCATTGATATTGCCATTGCCTCAAATATTGCCAATGGAGCCACTCCAGCATTATCGATCTTTCGAATAAATTCTATTGCTGTTAATATTGTGTCATAAGAGTGGATTTTTGTTGATTTTATTTTAATTTATCCTACACATATTTGTAGAAGACAAAATTACATACACAATTTGGTTCAGTTTCAAAGTCAAAGTAGGTGGCACTTAAGGGGTTCAGCTGAATAAGTGACACTTAAGTCTCCCAAGTTGGCCATTTCATTTACTGAGACAGTAAAACTGCCGCTAATTTTGCACTATGAAACTGCCCCTTAATCAGCCATTTCCCTGCTACTCATAGAAAGAAATGAAAAATCAGACGTTCACTGACAAGGAAATGTCAAAAGTCGTACTCGTTACTCAATACTAGGTTCTTCATTCTAAGTAGTAATGTCAAATACAAATAATTCAATACCGTGTTGTTTCCTTAATGATGCGGTAGCTCAGCTCCTGCGTTTTTCTAAAAGCCCACTTTCAAATATGAAAATCATTCCTATATTTAGTTCAACGAAAAAGTCTATATTTCTTGATTCTGAGTGAGTATACACTTGGTAGTTTCAGTTGCCTAAAAAAAATATTTTGCAACTCTTGAAATATCTTTAAAATCTGGAAATTGAAAGAAAAAAAAAAAAAACAGTCGACCCGTGTTGAAACTATCTACCATCTAAAAACAAGAAAACCAATTATCTACAAAAATCAGGATACTTTAAAATACAGACGTTAAGACATCAAGGAAAAGAATTTATGTCACTATATTAGACAAACATTCTTTAAGTCACTTCTCACAAACAAATCTCATTAGCTATCAATGTATTTTTAAAAAATTTTGACACTTACGTCCAAAACTTATATTATAATGCAAATTTGTGTCTTAGTAAAAAAAAAAATAAGTCCAAAGCAATATTTTCCTCGAAATCCTATTACTTTCACCATCGCATCGCATCGTCACAATCGCCCTTGTCGTTGTCGTCGTCGTTGGTTAGTCTTCGGCATCTTGAAAACGAAATATGCATCCCAAAGTTAGTTTGACAAGAAATCGATTCGATGATGGGATAAATTTCTTGATAGCTCGCTTTGCACCCTTCAGATCGAGTAGAAATCTCAGCTGTACACACTTTTACCAAGTAAATTATTCACGTTATTGGATTTTTTTCTTTCTTTTATTTGAGAAGAAAATGTAACCATATACTCATATACATACATATACTCGTGACCGTATAAGTATTCTCAAGAAAGAGTCCAAAGAACCTCTTTCGAGTCACTTAAATCTTCTTTTTTTTTCTCTTTTTATTCGGATAAATTTATATATTATGGTGGTGAACTGAACATACGCTCTTTCATGTGCGCTAGTACTTTCTGAATGTTCGACAAAAAGAACTGTTCGTTTATTTTTCGTCTTCCATTTTCCATCTGTAACCAAACGCAATCTTATGTCACTTGTATATCTCCTCGAGACTAGTGCTTTATTTGGATTTTATTTTATTTTTGGTTCATTTTACTTCAAGTGGAGCTCAGCCTTAAGTTAATGGAACAATAGTTGTTGCATTTTACTTTTGCTATACAATATACATATATAAAAATGTTCCTTGGAAAAAGTTTTTATTTTGTTTAAGAAATATGTTTTAAATTTGTTTTATTTTTTTAGAAAAAAAAAACACAAAAAGGCACTTAATGTATAAAATAAAAGACCTAGACTATCCTGCGTCTCTTAAGAACCTAGACTTAATAATAATATGTACAAAAATTTACTATCTACAAAATATATTCTTGAGACAGACAAAAGCAAAACATTTATGATGAAATGATGGGACACTTGTTTGAAATTTGGAAGCAATTTGTAGAAAGTTATTTAAATTACTTGATATAGAAGAAGCAATTTTGAAAACAAAATAAAGCTTTTTTTCTAAGAAGAAGAGAGTTAAAACTTTGTCAGTGCATTTTGTTGAATTTATTTGTTTTTGTTTCAGAATTTTAATTTTGAACTGCAATGGAAACGATTGAATTTAATAGTAACTATACAGATAGAACATTTTTGGGCTTTAACTACGTCGTGTTATTAAATAAATAAACATAAATATTTTAACATTTCGAAGAGTTAATTTTGTAAAATTTATAAAAGTCCTGTTACTTTAGACAGCCGTCGAAGTTATAGATAAACATATTTAGTTGATGTTCAAGAGTGATATAACTTAGACAACGGACACGGATGTCTAAACCTTGCCTAATTTAAATTTTATTTAATCAAATAAAGTTTATCTTTAACTATTTCGGACTATCAAAACACTGTCGAAACTACCTATATAATCAAAAATATAATAAATATGCGTATCTGATTTTGAACTTGAAAATTATGTTTCTGTGTTGTATTGATAAATGGGAATTAGTTTTTATTCATTATTTTTACTGTAATTAATTTAAAAAAAATTTAGTTAACAATCAATCTAATCATGAAAACTTTACGAACAAAGGAAACAATTTGATGTGAATGGACATATGGTTTTTTATTTACAAATTTTACCAGTCAAGTAGGAGATATTGTTTGAAAATAATTAATTAGAAAGGTTAAATTAAACAAGGACAGCAACATATTATACAGAACTTTCCGCCTCCACAACAAATTTGTATTTCTATTTTCATTTTAGAAATAATGCCAGATATTTTTATTTTTGCGTTTGTGTAGGCAAATTATTCCAAGAAAATTTATTTGTAATCATGCCGAGGAGCAAACACTTCTACATACATATACATACCTATATATTATGTATTGTCGAGTTGAAATCAGTTGCTTCTGACTAAAATTCCAATGGAAATCTTGTCGTTTGACATTTCAAAGTTTTTAACTCATCTCCTTTACTCTGCATATAAAGGTGAAAAGCAAAACACAGATGTCAGTCAAGCTAGCATTATTATAGACGTCAGATTATTTATGGATTGATTGCCACGGAGATGGTAAGAATAAAAATGATAAAATGAATTATTTCTGGTAGAGGCCTAGGATAATAAAGAGGGAAAGTGAGCAGCAACGTTGGCAAACCCACTCGATTTAAGGTGTATATATTTTATTTGGGATTAATTAAGTAAGAAAATCATAGTCAGTCATCGTTGCCAAAAGTGTTTTTTAAGCAAAAAAAAGTATAACCTTCAAGGTTGGCTTTTGGATATTTTAATTTTTGCATTCTTATATTTATGATAAAACAAATACATGGCAGACGGATTTAGCGGGTGCAACTACTTGCAAGGAGAGCTTAAAGTATTTATAGTAGATAAGAACCTATATGCGAAATGGCGTTATCTAATTTGAGAAACGTTTAAGCTTACATGCTAAAACTTCGTGAATTCTTCATTGTTTCTACAGTTGCATGGTTGCTACTTTATCTTTCTTTTCAAAATTTAATATAAGTAAGGTAGTATTGTTGGTGTCCTATAAATAAAGGGGTAACTTAACAACCGTTTAACCCAGTGTCTTCATTGGTACCTAATATTTGAGGAAATAAATTGCTTGGTTCATTGCCTAAATTATTGCCAATTGAAACGCTTTTGCAATGGCAATATTGATTAGCAGATGAAAGGTATTTAATACTTTCCATCGCCAAGGCAATACATTTTGACGTTTTACCTTTTTCAAAATGGTTTTTAATGTCTTCTGCTTCTTTTTAAAATGAAGTTGAAAATATGAGAAAATTAATAAAAATATTACATTTAAAGGACACAAGAACATTTGACTTTGTTCGCCATTTGTATCTTGATATTTGACAACTAAAATTGCCTGTCAATGAAATGCCCACCCAGGCAATAATTGCAACTGCAATTACCAATAAAACTACAGCTTAAAGCAGGCCTTAAAACCTTTCGGAAAAAATATAAAAACAAATATTTCCTAGGTACCTCTGATATGATTTTTTTTTTTCTTATTATTATTTTTATTATTATTAGTCTTTTTTTTCTGTTTATACGTGGTGGTTCTGAGCTTCTCAATAGTTTGGGAAATAGTACCTACTTAAACACGTTTTTAGAAAAACTCAAATAGGAGGGGTACCTATCGTACCCATTTTACAGGCTACAATTTTAGCCTTGACATTCTTTTCAAAAAACTAATTTTTTTTTGAGAAATTTTCATAGAAGTCAATGTGACTCTTTTACCCTACAAAAGTCTTGGTACGAATATAGGGTTTAAATATATATGGGGGCAAATATAGGTTCCTTTTATTAAATACTTAACGTATATACAAATAAGACTCACCATTAAGCTTTTTCGTTTCAGCTTTTTTTTAAGTGAATGCTTAATTTTATTGGGCTTATTGGGAATTTCGAGAGAGGACGACGACGAATGTCGATTATACAGTCCTGGTGCAGTGCAATAAGACCCACGGAAAAAATGCCATGGGTCTTATTTCCTAAAATAAAAGAAAATAACACCCGCCAACTTTTGTTGCCTTTTTGAAATGGAAACAAAAAATTCATTATTCTTGTGGGTTTCATAAAGGACAAGTGACTGTTTTCCAAGAAAACTGTTGACAGGCGCTTTCCTGACTCTTTCTTGGAACCCGCAAGGTACTCATATCCAGGAAAACTATTTACAAAGTTCGAAATCGTTTCGATTTAATTGGAAAATATTTTAAAGCAAACTATGAATGTTGAATCATATAATTTAAGTATGGGTTCTTAATGCCAATTCAGAAAGGCAAAAAAACTCACGGATTTTAATATGCTTTTTTGTGGTATTATTGTTGCGTATAAATTTTGATAAAAATCTTAGCAATTTTCTTGAGAATTTTCAAATTAAATATCGGTTAAGATTTGAATGACTGAGATTTTTAAAAATAATTTGAATAAAATATTCACGTGAATTGGAAGTTTCGATCGAATCATCACAATGGTAATTTTATTTGAAAAAGTTAAAAATCCGAAAACTATACGTTACGCGGAAATTTTGCAAATCGTTCTCGCAAGAACAAAAAAACAAAAGTTTTATATTTCTAAAGAGCGTTACCCTATCTTAAGCGTCACCCTAACTTAAGCAAGCAGCAAAAGCTTTAGCAAAATTTTATATAACTGAACCCAGTCAAATGGAAATATGCTTTAGAAAGCGTAGTATTTTCTTCATAATTTTTGTTTTTTTTTTATAATTTATTTATTTACTAATTTAAAAGCTTTTATTAGGAAAGCTCGTTTATTTTAATAGAATTTTCGTTATTTCTTGAGTTTTAGTTCGTGTAAACTTTTTTGTATATGTATGTCGCTTCTGATAATAGAGGTCTATATCTGTACCTAAAGATCAATACATTTGTGAAGACCTGAATTTGAATTATGGTCATTTAAGTTAAAAACAATGTTTTTTGCCCTGAATTTTATTTTTTTTTCCTCTCTCTTAATTTTTTTTGAGTATTTTAGATTTTTTTCTCTGAAAAATATTTAGTCTAATATTATAAATTAATAAAAGCATTTTAATGGAATTAAAATTTTATATTTTCAAGTTATACTGATGTACATACCTACATATCTATATATAATTCTTTGCATGTGAAGCTTATATCTAACATTTTTTCTTCACTGGGAAAATTAATTAGCTTTTTCCTACCTGACTCATCAGTTTCGTTAGATTAAAGTTACAACAATAAAAAAAAAAATTCAACCTCTTTTGCACTGACAACTTCTAACCCCCTTCTTCCCAAAAAAAAAGTTACCACAAACCAAATTCCTAGCTTACCTGTGATAATGAACCATCTTCACTGAATGTCGGATGACCTATCAGTCGAGTTACCTCACGTTGCACAACCAACACCAATACAGTTCCACAAGCCTTTAAAACTTGAACAGCCAAATAATGATCAGCATTCTCAACGGATCTTCCATTGACTTTGATAACTTTATCACCGACTTTAAGACCTGACAAATCAGCTGGTCCTCCTTCGGTGACACGTGAAATGAAAATACCCTCATCGTTACCCTTAAAGGGAGTCGAGCCCTTGCCACCGGCTATGCTCAAACCCAATCCAGCAGCCGTCCTTTCAATATGAATCTCATATTGCTCAGTTCGCAGTTCTGTTACACCATCTGGGGCATCTGAAAGGATACATAACAATGACCACAATTAATAAAGCTAGCAAGTAAAATACACAAAGCTCCTTAGAGAGAGAGAGCGAGAAAGATAGGAAAAAAACTAGTTGCATGTTGCAACAACGATGTATCTGTACTGTATTCAAGTCACGAAATGTAATTACAGGTATAAAAGGACAAAAGCCAGCCAGCCACCACTGTTACCATGGATCCATGGATACATCAAAAATTAATCAAAAACAGGGCAAAAAAAAGCCACATAGAGAATCCACCTCTATACCCTATGATGCCACCATGCGGAAGGAACTTTGCTATACTCGTACACCACCACTACTACGAGTAACATAACGACAACTGGTGCGCGGTGATGATGGTGTCTTTTTTAAACATGATTCTCAGGTCACTCTCTCACCGTAATTTTTATCCCTGTTCGAACCAGAACCAGAGTACGTTGTGATTATTCGAACTTTTTTATCCTTTCTCTTCAACGAATTGTAGGGACTCCGACCGGATGACAGAGAACTGCGTAGACTTCCGGTTGCTAACGAGGGACTGTTTCTGCCATCACCGCCGCTGCCGCCGCCACCATCGTAAAATGTTGGCCTGCTCTGATTACCTCGTACAAACGAGGACTGCCCACTTGAACGAGGCAGAGAATTGGTACCCTCTTTGACTTTTAGCTTAACGCTAAACATTGTTTCAGTTATTATCCTGATATGTGCTCCTGCTCCTTTTTGGTTTAGTTTTTCTTCTTATCTTATGGGAATTAACCTTTGGCACGAAAAAAGTTGATTGCTGATGTGGTTTTCTTACAACATTATTTATACAAGTTGAAATCTGACCTTAAAACAAAAAAATAAATATACACATTTGTAAAAATTGATTAGGGTATATAGGTATGTATCTTTTTTATTCCCCAAGGTTATAAGGGGTAAAGTGCAACTGGGATTCTATCACATATAGGAGGAGAAAGACGACCCTTGATGTGAACGATGAGAATGCTCCTTTTATATTCGAAGTGACGATGTTCGGTTTTATATTTTTTTATGTGAAAAAGATTAACTCGCTGGAAATGGGAAAACTTCGTTTATACTCGTGGAATTGCAATTTAGATTGTGTGTGTGTTTTTTTTTTTTGTCGTCGTCGTGGTTCATATTCTTTTGCAATGTGAGTCATGTCGAAAAGATTTGTGACAACGAACGAACTTTAGGAACATTAGAAAACATCATTGTATAAAGTTTTCTCTGTGATGATGATTTGTCACGGTCGCTTCGAATTTTGGGAGCGCCTTTTGCGTAAAAAAATATAAATTGGGTTAAAGACAAGGTGCCAGCGGCAAAACAGTACTGATAGATATTTGAAAAAAAAAAAAATAACCCTAACACATATTTGAAAACCCCATGATTTCTAAGACAGAAAAAAATAAATAGTTTCTCTAAATATTTCAGTTTCTCTTAAATAAAAATCAAATTCCAGCCATAAGAATACAATATCTCTATTAATAAAATCAAATTAAACATGAATTATTTTTAACAATTGAAGTATAAGTGACGAATCTTTTCAATAAAAAAGTTAAAAAGTACCTAAATTCATTTTAATTTGGTAATTAAACCAAGTAGTTGGATTATTGAGAAATTAGGATAAAAAAATACTTAAGATAATTTTGCCAAGAAAAAATGGTCAAACTTTTCCGTATTTTCGTTAAGATTCGCTACTCAACGGAGATTAGCAGTTAATTAATAAGCAGCCATATTTATTAGATTTTTGACTAGTTAAACAGTGTCTTAAATGATCCAAATAATCGGAAATATGCTAATAAAATGTCATAAAATTAAAATAAAATAAAATGTCATAGTATTCAAGGTTTAGACAACCGATTTCGTTGTTTAAGTTATATGTATAACTCTTAGCAAACAATTAAACATGTTTGATTTTAACTTGGATGACTGTCTAAAGTAAGCCAACCTTTATAAATACGATAGATGATATTTTATTTCATGAATTAATTTTTGATCGTATAGTTGATTTGTGAATTAGAAGATAATTAAGCCTTTTTTTTATTAATAACGTGCAAATGTTTAAATAAAGTAGCACACCCTTGAACTACCACCAATAACTGTCTATCTTTTCTGTTTTTGAATTTTCACATTTTGTTCATTAAGGCCAAGTTTTTTAGTGAGAGATTACCCTAATTTCAAAGTTAAACCCGAGTTAACTTCTGAAAAATGTTTTTCAGTCAATTTAGATCTAAAGTTAATTCAACCAATTTGGGAAGTTAACTCTGGATTAACTGAATAGATATTTCACATAGACCGAAATAGAAAGGGAGACACTATGGAAGTCAGCCTTTCCATTAAAACTAGGCCTAGGTCAGTCAGTATCTAAAAAGAGAATGAGATTTCAAATTTAATTGAAATTAATTGAGTCGCTGAGTCCAAATTTAAGTTAAATAATAAAACAAATTAAATAAGATACAAAATATTATAAATAAAAAACGCCCTAATTTTTTTTTGCAGCGCCTTTGAACAAAATATAACTATTTCCTAACGGCACTGATATAATAACAGTCGCTCTTCTAATGCTTCAATACGGATTGCAATTTGACATAAAAATGGAATAAGAGCTATAAGGACATCTTGGAACATGATGTTGTTTGACATAAAAATGAGTTTATGAGATGAGAATAAATGATGAACAACTATATTATATTCTGCTGTAGGTATAGGTACATACATACATTATATAGATGTTGAGGACTTTTTTTATGAGGTTATAATCATTTTGGTTGTGAAAACGGGTGAGTACATATATTTGATAAATAAATGTATGTATAAGTACATATGAATGTAATACTTTATGTAATGAGGGTAACCTAATGAAATAAGATAAGTAGGTATATATAATATGAAGATTTAAAAGATTTTTGGAATAAACTTTTGTTACTTTTTATAGTAAAGTTATTATACATTTGAAGAGAGTATAAACAAATTGAAATTTAAGAAAAAAATACTTAAATCTCTTTAAATGATATTTATAATAATTGGAATATATACCTATAATATAATCCAGTATGCCTGAAAGATTTAAATATGATCTGAATTCTAGGTGTAAGGCGCTAGGTAAAAGGAAGATATAAAAGCATTTTTTGATGGCACAATAGATTAAAATATAGGTAGTTATTATCTTATGTAATTCCACGACTAGTGTACACTTGACCTAAGGAAAGTTAGAAAAAAAGTAATGCCTCCAGAGCGGCGCTCGAAGCAACACCATTAAGTCATGAATGACCCTTGTGATACCATGAACTACCCCTCATTTCTAAAGCGATCTCAATGCATTCCGGTGTACATGACCTAACTAATTATACTCTTTAGATAAAATGATATAAAATAGTTTTTAATCAGCAAGTTCAAATATTGATTTTATTGTTCAAAGAACTTATGGTATTGCAATTATCAAATTCATAAAAATCAAAGCTTTGGGTATATTGTATTTATCAAGTTCAAAACTAAGGCCACTAGCCCTATATCGTTAATGTCCTTTTTTTATCGATTAACTGTATATGTACTTTTATTGATTGTCATTTATAAATTTTCTCTGATGCAAATGCAATTTCATTATAAAAAGAATTAATTATTCAGCTGCATATGCAAGGGAAAAGTATAAGCAAATTGGAAAGCTTATTTAAAACATGGAAGCGTGCGAATACTGATTTATTGTGAAAGAAATTCGTGGAAAAGTTCATGGGAAAAACTAGAGTTTACTAATGCAAAACCTTGCGTATATACGCACTTCGTTTTTGACAAACAAACAAGTTAAATACCATTTCGGTGAAAATTATTTTGTATCTCTATATTAATTTTCCTGAAACTTATTAAAATATATTATAGGTACCCAACTATTGATGTTCACAGAATCACATACCAACATTCATATATACATACATATGTTTTTTCCCTCATTGAATATTTTTGTATTCATTTAAAACACAATTATAAATAGTCCAGTCAATAAAGCCTAAAAACAGCCCAATTAGGAAATGTCTGTCAAAAGTCCCCATCGATTTGAGTGCCGCTAACAATTTTACGGGGGGTTGAAGGCCCCCAAAAGGGTTTTTCAGGAATAACTCCCAAATGGTAAGTTGTACAAAAATAATGTTAAAGACCAATTTGTAGCTTAGAAAATTTCTTACAAAAAACATTAACATACTTTTTTTCATAAAAATAACCGTTTCCGAAATAAACCAATTGGAAGAGTTAAGGGTCTTACTTTTCTATATATGTAGTTGGGCGGATTAGTTGAAAAATTGTGCATTTTGTGATAAATGCATTAAATTTTGTTTTGTCGGTACATTAGATATATTTATATCTGTAGGAAGTTCTTTTCTCTACAAGTTGCCAAATAACTTTATTTTACGTCAAAATAGACCAGAAAGAAAAGATTGAAAAAATTGATAATTTTCGAAGCAAAGTTCTCAAAATTTAAGATGTACATACCTAGATATAATATTCTTATTTTAACTTTTTGTTTTGGAGTTATAACGGTTTTTAAGACTTTAAATACCATTGCTTTTAACTGACTGTCTTTGCGAAAAAAAATTACAAACTATTCATTCAGAGAATGAGTTAGTGATTTTTTGCTGTTTTTTTCTAATGGATTTCCAACGTGGATAACGCCTAAGAAAACACCCACAGCGTAGGTACTTCACCCCAACGGTGATGACGAGGAAAATATAACATTTAAGCAAACACGTTCGCTTACTATTTTCGCCAAATCTATTGCCCTTAGTTGCAATCACTAAAGTAGTAAAATTTGTAGATTCACATTTTTTTCCAACAAAAAAAGCTGAAACTTTTACAAAAATGTTCTTTGCAAAATCTACATCGAAATAACTTAGTTATCAAAAAAAACAAATATTTAAACGGAAAAAGCTACAATTTATTATTGTAAGTTTTTTTTGATAAATTTGTATTCATTTTAAGTAATTTTTGTTTAGAAAACTTCCCCTCCCATCTGGTTTCAACCTACCATGCCCTATCTTTTTGTGAAATTCTACGGGAATCACCTTGTATTCAATTTAATAAAGATTAATTTTTTAACCGCTTATACAGCGCCAGTAAGACATGAAAATTAAAATCTGAAAAATTAGAGAATTACATTTTCTTCATTTGGAACAGATTTATACACCCATCCAAGATGAACTTTTTTTTAAAGACAACCCAGATTTAGGTATGTACATAATCAGCACTTTCACGAATTTCGTCGTTATCCCGAAAAAAATCTATCACAGAACCCATCGTAGTGGAAAATCTTTTACAAATTGCCACTACGAACGTATTCAGTGATAATTATTTTCAGAATTCGTAGAACTTTCTGATGGCGATGAAAATCGTGATAAGGCTGAATATGAAAAACTTCTGAAATTCATTGAAATTCATTAAATTTCCAACTGTTTCTTGGAATAAGACTAAAATTGACGACACTGTCATGGTTACTTTCAGCAAATGTTATGTTATATTAATTAACAAATTAACGTACTATACTGCATAAAATAAAATAAAATAAAATAAAATAAAATAAAATAAAATAAAATAAAATAAAATAAAATAAAATAAAATAAAATAAAATAAAATAAAATAAAATAAAATAAAATAAAATAAAATAAAATAAAATAAAATAAAATAAAATAAAATAAAATAAAATAAAATAAAATAAAATAAAATAAAATAAAATAAAATAAAATAAAATAAAATAAAATAAAATAAAATAAAACAAAACAAAACAAAACAAAACAAAATAAAATAAAATAAAACAAAATAAAATAAAATAAAATAAAATAAAATAAAATAAAATAAAATAAAATAAAATAAAATAAAATAAAATAAATTAACATAAAACAAAATAGAATAAAATAAAATAAAATAAAATAAAATAAGAAAACAAAAAATAAAATAAGATAAGATAAGAAAAAATAAAATAAAATAAAATAAAATAAAATAAAATAAAATAAAATAATATAAAATAAAATAAAATAAAATAAAATAAAATAAAATAAAATAAAATAAAACAATATAAAATAACATAAAATAAAGTATTGCTCGCTATAAAAATACATTTTATTTCAATTCCTATTTGTAGGAGATAAGAAGTGTGTACAAAAAATATATTTAGCTTACAAGAGAGTTTGTTGTCTTAGGTCTGACTCTCTAGCCTAGTACGCAGATCGAGACAAACTAAATTTTATCTCTACATTCTTTTTCTCAAGACAAATTTTGATGGTGTAGAGATAAAAATAAAATTGAAATGAAAACAGTAACGTAGCTAAAAATATTTGTTTGGATTTTGTAAATCTGTACTGCAATATTAAAATAACAAAAAAGTCTTCACAAAAAAGGCTTTTCAGCCTTTACAGCGAGTTTATTCTGTCATTCAAAAATCATTTCGATGAAAATTTAGTATATTTTCATGCTTTAAAAAACGTTGCTGCACTAATTTTTGGCCCTCTTGAACCCTTTCCTATAAGCTACGCCACTGACTGTGTGAAAACAGCTGTTTTATATAATTTATTCCCGTAACTTTCTTTCATGTTTTATTTGATGTTTTTTGGTCATCATTCCCATAATACCTTTCAAAATTGGAAATATTATACCGTAATATTCATGAAACGTCAACATTTGTCTTTCAAAATAATGCTTCGAACATTATTTGTCTGGGAAAAATTATGTGGACACTTTTGTATGTACAGTTTGAAAAAAAAGTTTGGATTTTGCGTTTGAACTGCAGTGCGCAGAAAAATCCGAGACAAGATTTGTCCTGGGAAAAACCGTCCTGCCTACAAGGCTTCTGCAGTTAATACTTAAAAAGATTTGACTTCAGTAATTTTTGGAAACTTTTCCTCTCTCTATCTTTTTAAGAAAAAACAGACTCGGACTTGAGACAACAAATGTTCAAAATGTCAAGCTAAAATGTTATTATATGATGAAATGCCAATTTTTGATAGAAAATTTCTCTATTTTTTTTCCTGGACATTACAAACGAGTAATACGAAAACATCTCACTATAAATAAGTTTGATAGTCGAAGAATTGACTAATGTTTGACTTCGTTGGGACACCGCCAAAATGTACGTATAAATGTAAAATGTAAAAATCAGTAGAGAGAAATCAAGTTTTTTTTTTTTAATTTAGCTTGATGAAAAATAGAAGTGATATGAGTTTTAGACTTTAGTACCGAAATAATTTTCTTGATAGAGGGGTTTAGCCATTAGCTATAATTTAATTCAATTTAATTTTTATTGTTATAAGTAAGTTATTGATAATAAGGTATATAAGCTAGTTTTTTCGAATTTTTGCTAGCTTAAAGAAAGCTTTAAAAAAAATGTGTTCAAGAAAATCACGGTAAACAATAACTCTCATTAAACGAAATCGTTCTTAAACATGAAAATTTCAATCAAATTCCAATAAAAGTATTCATTTTACTGCTTTATACGCTCTCCCATAGATACGAATATTAATAAATTATAATAATTATCCCCATAAACCTCAATTTTTATATTTACATATATTTGTCTTTATATGTAATCCTAGAAGCAAGAACACCTTTAAATAAAATACCATATAAAAGCAACTTCTTCTCATATAAGAGAAGACTTGTTCACTTTTATTTTTTTTAAATCTTAAGACATAATCTGATAATCTGCGGAAAAAACGAGTCGTTGTGAGTTTAGACTAAGTGATCGTAAACTCTATAATCGGATTAAATGCTTATTATTGTTAATATAGTTATAAAAAAAACGCTTCTTCTATACATTCGTCCACAAAATATAGAACGCAGAAAATCAAATCTATGTACGAGTATTATATGCTTGTAGAATAATAATAATCATTCATCAGCATCATACAACCTTGAGTATTATCTAAGTATCTTAAGGATGGTGTTGTAAAAAAAAATTACCACTCCAAAATTCGACTTAAATGTTGATGGTTGTAATGTGAATAGCAGAGTCTGAACTAGGATCTATTTCAACATATATATACGAGGCGCAAGGGTGTGAGGCCGCAAAGATGGCGTGGCGCAAGGATGGTGGGGCACAAGGATGGCGGGGCGCAAGGATGGCGGGGCGCAATGTTCTATAGTTTTACGAATATTCGTAGTATATTTTTCGATCTTTTTTTTTAACTATGTGTCGATTCTGGAATTAAATACATAGTTCTTTTACACGTCATATATACATTATGCTGGCGCAGGGTCATAATTTTACAATCCAAAAAACTATTTTTGGACTTTTAAAATTTTTTAAACAAACTGCATAGGGATACTGAAATTCTTTTTATTGACCGACTCTTTAAACTACGATACGAGCAAGAGTATTCGGTGTAGAACAAGGAAGTGTCCTAGGACCTTGTTTTTATTGTAATATAGGTAGGTACTGGGGTTTAATCTTTCTAAATCAAATGACAATAATTGGGATTTTGTTCTTCGTGTGGACGCTTCTGAGCCAACAATTATGCGTCGAATAGGAACTTTACTTAGAAATTGTGAAACAAGTCCATAATCAATAATCGGTCTATAATTCCGACAATTTGCAGAATTAAGCCCGTTTTTTTCTTTGATTTTAAGATCTCTCATAGGCGCAGAAGATTATATCTACGCTTGTGTGTTAATTGTAACTTACCACAAAACCCAACCAAGGATGAACAATTTTTTCTTTTTTTCCAAATAAAGTAACTAAATAAATACCCAGTAAATGGCGAGCGAAAACAGCGGAAAAGATACACTTCCGTGCACCATCCTGCTGACAACGACGATGGTAAACGGAAGAACAAAAAAAAAGCTGCCATTACTAAAAGGAGGAGGAGGGAGATATCTTTTCTTATGATCGAATTTGGTGTGAGATGTAAAAAAAAAAAAAAAAAAAAAAAAATCGAACAGATATAAATCGGAAATGGAAAAATATAAAAATATATTGGCGAACAAATTTTATGACTTTGGATAGGAAAAATAAAAGACGCTAGCTGCCACCCCTTTTCTCTTTTCGACGGCGGCGGCGGTAACTGGGTAGAAAAGAAGTATAGGTATATGGAACGGAACGGATACGGATCTAAGGTATATAGCTAAATATTTTCATAGCCTTTTTCGCACCTAGTAGGATGTTAAACAAACGCTAGCTACCGTATATATGTATGCACCTAGTTCCTTGTGAAAAATTTCTTTGGAAGAATATGAAAGGGCGACGGAAATGGCAGAAATCAATGGAGGGAAGCATACGTTTTGGCATAGAGAAAACAATAACGGTGCCAATATTTGGTGAATGAGCTGTTAAAAGGTGTTTTATATTTGTTTTCATTTTTTTTTTTTTTACATTTTAACAAAAACAAATGTGGACGGATATTATGAAAATTGGAAGCAACGTTCCAGAGTCGGATATGCAACAAGATTATTTTATGGAACAGTAGATTCACCCTTCTTAGATATGAATTTATAAACTTTTAACTTTAACTGAAGGGTAAGACAAAAAGAAAATAAAGGAAAAAAACCTACATACCATATTCAATAGATAATAGAATTTTTACAACTCAAAGGTATCATCTACATTTTATAGGTATCCTTCGAGTAATAGATATATGTTATCTATAGGTAGGCGGGATTTACCTTTATATAGTTAAGATTTTCTTCCGAAGGCATTATTTTGATATTTATAGATGAAATTTTTAGAAATGTTCTACCGTTAGATTTATTGTAATTCGATTTGGATTGATATGTAGATTAGGTTCTTAGTTGTTGTTTTTTGCAAAATAAAGGTAAACATTGCCTGGATTTGTTTAAAAGAGACTTAAGGGTTATAAAGGATTTAACTTCCCGAAATTAAGTGTGTAAATGGAATGAAAGAATAACATTTTTTTTTAAGGGAAAAACAACGAACAAGAATTGGAATCATAAAGATTACAGGCACCAATGAACCATAACTTGTTCGTAAATGTAAATGGTAATTTCTTAGAAAGAAAAAGTTGTTTGTGCTCAAAGTAAATCATAAATAAGTATTTAAGTTAAAACTAGTAGGAAGTTTTTGGGACTACACTACTGAACGGGATTTCGAAACTTTATTTTGAACCCAAGGACGTTTGCAAGATTTCTATCAGTGTGGGCGAGGAAGCAAATGCAAATTCATTCCAATACTAGTTTAGCCGATTTCAAACGAATCGGTAGATTTTTCCTTTGAGTTATTCTTCTGAAAAAAAAAATTAATGAATATATCAAGAATTCGTGATGTATAATATGTAAGTGCATTGGAGTGTCAGGGCGCGCCTAACGGCACAGTAAAGAATTTTCAAAAGCCTAAAATTGTAATAGTGTTTTAAAGCTAATCCAAGCGAAACATTGGTGAATTTAAGTAAACCGACGACTTTTGTTTTAATTTGAAATCCTATATCTCAGGAACTTCTTAAATTTCTTCGTCAGGCGTATTTATAAGATTTTTTACTATTTAAAAAAGGAGAACGTTTATAAATAGACCGCTTGTTTCTTTAAATATTTAAAAATAAATTGAAATTTTCAATAATCAAAATATTTGAAAGTACACTACATATGCATACACACACGCATTCAGCAGTGATACATTTAAATATTAGTTTTTTCCTTTCAGGTGCTTTTCGATTACATAATTATTATTTTGTATTTCATTTGATACAGAAAAAAAGTAAAATACTAACTTCCTTTTTCTTGTTCTCTTCCTTTTGTCAATGAACATTTTTTTTATTTATATAATAGTTAATTGAAAAAGATATTGAATGTTTACATGCTCCTTCCATTTGTGTATATTCTTTTTAACTTTGATCAATGAAAGTAACAGTGGAACTTTCTTTGAAGTCAATTTTATGGTTTCCGGCAGTGTAAAGGTACAATCCATTTAAATTGACTATAAAATGTTTCGATTTTTTTATCGAAGCAAACTATAGTGGGGGACACACGTGAATATAGTATATACCAAATTACAAATACAATGGATCTAATCAATTATTATAATAGAATCTGTCATGAAGTTGGCTTAATCCATGAAGTTTTATAGAAAAATGTTGACATATATGCTTACATACACAAATAGATATTCTGTCTACTAAATAAGTTTGAGAAAAATAAAACCAATATGTCAAACTAAGAAAGTTTTACATGATTCTTAAATTTATCATTCAATTCGTCTTAAATAAATTATTTAATAAAAAAAACTAACCATCATGAATAGGTACTATATTATTTGGAAAGAAATTATTTTCGCAATTTTCGAAGGAGGCCTAAATTGAATTACTTTAAGTGTAAAGTAATATGAGTTACAGAAGAATACTATACAAAACTATTTACGTTCAGCCCCTCTCCCAATCAAGTCTTTTATGTGAAACTTTTCGTTTCATATAATTTTCATATGTCAAAGAGTTTGATAAATAAATACCATTTTTTGAATTTAGATGAAAGAAGTCTAAATTGCCTGCCAGCGCACAGTGGTCTATTTGAGGTTGGTTAGCTGGACTTAAATCGAAAATACACTTAATTTGCTTAAAATTCAAGCAGCATTTTTAAAACCTCGGGTGGTTGAATTTTGATATGGATCGTTTGGGAGTTTACGGAAATCTGTGATTTTAGGAACATTTTATGGAAAATACGACCCTAAAAGTTTTACATTCTGATAGCTGTCCGACAAAGATTCGTTAATTTCCTATAAAGGAAAAAAATATATTTCCGAGAGATAAATAGTCGCCCTGAAAAGCGCGAATTGAACGTTTAAAAAACGACACAAAATGTTTCGGGGGTCTTATAATTTAAATTTACTATTCAATTGAAGATTAACAATGGAACTTTAAAATAACATTACTTTCATGATGGCACCTTGCGGCACTTTTTTTTTTGTATCCCACAGGAAAGAAAAATAGCTCCTACGTCGCTACCATAGAAATGGGCTTTCAAAAAAACCTTTTATTGTGAGTAAATCAAATTTTTTTAAAAACCAAAAAAGTGTTGTAAATAACAGTACTAACCTGGCATTCTCTGACATCCTTTTTTTGTTTCAAATATTTTAGTTTTAAATCACAAAATCACCTTACCAGCGTCTTACAAGATCAAGAGTAAGTTAAGTTCATTAGGTGACTTTGCGAAGCTGCCACATGTAAGAATCAAAAGACTTGGAATTTTTTGTTGTTGTTTGGCTATTTATCTCTTAACCAAACTGGTTTTTAATAACAATAACACTAAATTTTTTTCATTTTTGACCAGCTATGTTGTACTGTGGTCCAAAATGACTTTTTTGGGTGCGAAAATCATAACTTTTGAACGCATAAAGATATCGCTATAATTTTTTTTTCTCTTCTTGATTTCTTTCTAAAGCTATAAAAATTGTGATTATTAAGAAAATTGCTTTAACAGAGTGTTTCAAAATCTTAGACTGAAGTAAGATTTTCTTTGAAAAAAGAATGAAAGAAAATCTTTTTAAAAATTTTATGAATTTTGTAAAAAAAAATTCTGAGGCTATTTAATTGTTCACAGGATGTTCCAAAATAATTTTTTTCACAACAGTGGATAAAAAAATAAAATTAACGAACCAATTTCGATGTTTTTAGCAAGAAGATATTTAAACAGAATAGACCAAAACTTTTATTTAGAGCTCTTTTAGTTTCAGGAATTTATTCAAACGTGGACATTTTCTCAAAACATTGCAAAAAAGTTGCAGCTGCAATTTTGCATATGGTTTAACAAATAGTCAGGCTAAAATATCCTGGTAATTTTTCAGCGGGATGTAGCGAGACTTTTCTTGTAGCTCTAATCAAACCTCAAAAACTCATTAAACAAAAGGTTTTTTTGTTTTATTTATTAAAAATATTAAAGATTTTTTTATTTTTTTTAAATTTAAAATTTTAATTTATTTACGAATAAACCAATCACGTTACATTGAAGAAAAGTAAGATTTTCATTCAATATGCCATAATTGCAATAAAGAAAATAAATTAATTCGTTTTTTGTTACTTTTTTATACTCTAGAACAAAATTGTCCAACTTTGAAAAGCTTATTAATTAAACCAAACAATTCAAAAAAATTATTTTGTTTGTTGTTTTTGAAGGTCTGTTTATATTTCTGTTTGTAATTAAAAACAAAAAAAATGAAAAAAAAATCGGATTTTGTATTTTTGCCGCGACTTTTGGCTTTTTGGACCACAGTGCGGTGCAGCGATACAAGACTCGTTATCAAAATTGATTTATAAGTAAAATTATATTTTCATCTTTTACGAAAGACAAACTTCCGTCAAACAAACAAGAACCAATTAGCAAATTTCATTATACCACAAAGACAAATGACCAACATTTGGGTTTTGTTATCTCGAGATCATAGACTTACGCTCCAGAAAAAAAAGGAAGTTCAACTATACCACAAGCAAATCGACTTTAAATTTTCTGTTTCTGTGCCAAATTGACTTCGAAAATAAATTCGCAATCACAAGCAAGAGCAAAAAAAAGATTTAATTTAATTTTCAAATGATGTTGGTCGACCTTTGATGATGATTGGGGGTGATGATGGAGAGATGAGATACATATATTCGCCCACCCACATTGTGTCAAGTTTTTTTTTGTTTGTGAAACTTTCTTAAGTGAAGTGAAACTACTTAAATACAAGTTGAATTCACGACAGTCATCTTCTATCTCATAATATATAAACTATTTACTCGTTATACTCTCGTAGTATAACCTTTTAATTAAGCGCATGCATTTGATGCTGATGGATTTTAATTATAAAGTGCTGTCCAGCCTGGGTGGATGTTCAACAAGGGATATAGTCATCTTGTGGGGATAATTTTGTACTTGACACTGATGTGACTCTTTTTAAAAAGTGATCTTCTTTACATTTTGTGGAAGATTATTATAGTAGGTACTTATAGTCTAATCGAATCAATTTGTTACTATCCGACATTAATTACTCTATATCATCTTTGTATGACTAATGGTCAATATGGATAAGGTATATTGACTTTTACTACGATAATTGCAATAAATTGATAGGTTTTGAATTAATTATGTTCATGCAACTTGCTGATGTTGATTAAACCTTTCTTTATGATGAAATTTTACATTGACTCAATCATTTATGTAATTTAATAATGAAAACTTTTAGTTGTTTAATTTAAAGTAACTATGTGTATAATCGAAAAATAAAATACAGAGCTGCGTCGCACGAACTTGCTCTTATCTACGACCACACTGTGGTTTTAAAGTCTAAATATTGTAAACCTATTGATTTCATTTTTGTTGAGAAACATTTTATCCCATACCAATCAAAATCAGTTTAAGGAAGCATTATGTGAGTACATTACAATTTATAATACAGAAGACGTCGTGTAGCACATATACATGCATATCGATCGCAACGCTCAAATTGCAGGATTTCGTAAGTCGAAAAATTCAACAAAAATATTATTAAAAAAAAATACTCAGAAAAATCAGAGCAACCTTTTCAATTTCAGCGTATAACAATGTTGTTCTGAAGATTTTACAGAAAAAGGTAGAATTCAAAACCTCTTACTATAGATATGGCCCATTAAAATTTGGGAGTTTTTTTAATTTGTAAAAAAAAACATGCAAAAACGACCTACGGGGTTCTGCACTTTAACCGTCGATATGTATAGATTTAACATGTTTAAATTGAAATTACATTTGTTAAAATGCAACATAATTATAGAAATTAATTGTTAAATTGTTGCTTCTGCAATTGTTTTGACACTATCTGATTTATTTAATAAACTTAATTTATAAAAAAAAAAATTGAAATCGTTGGAGAGGATTTAAAAAAAAAATAATTTTTTATATGTAAATACTACAGTGAAACCTCCTATTGGGGACAACTCCCTTAAGCGGACAATCCCCTTGAACGGACAATTCTCACGACCGTGGATTTTGAATTTAAATTCCATAAATACATTTTATGATCCCGCAAACACTTCCTTACCCGGACGTGGACAAGAATATCAGACGCAATTTAATAAATTTAATTTTTTTTTATTTTAAAATTTTTATACACACAATACTTTTTTAACTTATAAGAAACTCGTATGTACATATGTATATAATACAAATTTAATTTAAGTTGATTAAATAGACAATGAAATATGTATGAATTTGAAAAAAAAATTGTTCAAAGATAACTATACTGTTAACAATGGTTATAATATGTAAAATTTGTTCTTTTAAAATGCTTTACCGTGCGTAGGTACAGAAGCAAACAGAAAGATTTGGGTTCGGTTCAATACCCCGCTTTTTATAATCCGGTTTTTTAAATCCGGGTTTTAAGATCCTGCTTTTTATAATCCTGTTTTTATAATCCCGCTTTATCAAAATCCCGCTTTCTATATTCCCGTCTCTTATAATCCCGTTTTTGCAATCAAAATTAGTTGTCTTATTTTAAAAAATCGTGCGATTTTAGAAATATTGAATTCTGACAAAAATATTTTTAGCTAAGCCTCTATAAACGTTTTTTAAACATTTTATTAGGCATACAATAAGTAGGTAGATACCACTATTTTCTGTACGTAATTTTTCATAAAAAAATTTATCAATCAGTTGAACCGTTCTCGAGAAAAGTGAAAATTAAAAAAAATAGTCCATATGCGTGAGCTGTCGTTAGTTAATATTTTTTTTTTTTAATTTTTGTACCAAGAGGCAGCCTATATATATATATATACGTATTAAAATTAACTGCTTTTTTGTAATCAGTGAAGTGGTTTATGAGAAAAATAAGATCTTTCAAAAATGATAATAATATTTATAAATGTTTTTTTTTCTATTTATAAATAATAAATGTCGAAAAATCGCTAAATAGCAAGTTTTAAGAAAATTTGACCTAAAAGATTTTGTTAAAAAAAACTCCTATAGATCTTAACACAATCTTAAATTTAATACAAACAAAATGGTGAAATACCTAACTTTAATTAACCACTTTTTCTGTAATATTAGTTTTAAGATACCATATTATAATACTAAATTGTGTGCCCTTTTGACAATTCTTTAATTTAAATAAAAGTAAAGCATTTTTTTCTTATTAACAGTTTGAAGCATTTCCTTTTAGCAGATACATATGAGTTATGATTTCGGCATGTGAAAATTCCACCTCAGATCATGAAGAAACAAATCCTTCAAGGCCATCTCATCTTAGCAATTGAATTTCGGCATAAAATTGTAGGCCCATTCCATTCCTGCCGTACAACAAGCACACATGGAAGGTTAGAGTTGTAATTCACTATAGGCCCTGGTTCTCCCCGCGCTGTTGTGTCACCAATTTATTTTTTTATTAACTATACCTAATAGCGTGAATATTTTAAGCCTTAAGTTTTACTACTTTTCACACTTTTAAACATAAACATTATACAGCTCAAACGCTAAACGTTCGCGTAAATTTTCGTATTCTGTTATTCGTTGAAGGAAAACGAAATATGTTCCAAAAAGGATATAAAGTGCGATAAAAATAAAATTTTAAGAATAAGATTCTCTCAAGAACTTCAAAAATTATTACGTAAAACGAAAAATTCGATCGGATCGGATAGCAGAATAGAAATTTAAATGCCAGAAATAATGGGCCTACAAACAATTCCCTGTGACTACTTTTCTATAGACATAAAATCTTTCATTATTTAATTTACAATTATTTTATTCCGTAAAACAAAATAATTAATACACAAAAAAATAACTTTAAAGTCATTTGAAAGTGATATATTTGATTCAGATTGTGTGACTCATTGAACTGTCGTCCGTACACAAAAACGCAACCACATTTCATAAATATAATAATGTTCATAATATTCAATACACATCGGAACAGGTAAATTTTATTTTTATTAGGCAATAGGTAACTACAATGGAATTTTATTCTCTCTGTATTATGTTAACGTTACAAATTGTGTATATAAAAAGATAATGAACATAGCAAACATTCATATCTGATAACTTAACTAAAAATCAACCAAAATAAAACAAAATAATATGACGCTGTTTTTTTACAAAAAAAAAACTGGGGTGCTTTTGGTATGTGATTGTGACACAGGTATACAATTTAATCAGTTTTACTGATAAACGATAGTATGGCGCGACTTCTCCCTTTACTTGTTTTTTTTTTTCATATATAAAAATAAAAATAATAAAACCTGATGCACTCGATATTTATTTATATTTTTTTTTGGTGAATGTCTTTGTTAAATAGTAACCTTGGCCATTTAACGATGATAATATAAATGTACATATGTATATAGGTAGTTATATATTTACATGTGTTAGGATAACAATATTGACCTTTAGATAAATAACCGATACATGTAGAAGTATACGCATATATACACAACATACATAAGTACATTATGTATAGAAAAATTGTAATTTTTTTATAATGATATAACATCAAATCCTGTTTTTCATTCAAAGTGTTCTTTTAAAAAACTCGATTACATTTGTATGCGTCATGATTTTTGTAGGCATTTATAACACTTTTACGAAGGTCTACGAAAGTTTTTTTATCAACTGGCTCAGACATTGTCCAGGTTTTTGAGATATTCGCATCTAACAGTTCGAAATAATAGGTTTGTAGTCATTTGTTATGTAACATCACAAAATCACAGTAACAAGTTGGTGAAGTATTAAGAGGGTATCCGATTTTTTTCTTTAAATTCATAATCACCGCAATTCCAGAATTCAATCAATTAACTGCGAAGGGAGTCAGGCTCCATTTGTATGCTCCATAAGAAGAGAAACATCTTAGGCCTTCTGCACACGAATCGTCTTATCATAGATGCGAATACAAGATTCGCCATACATGAGACAATTCCACTACTGCTAGACCTCTGCACACGAAGCGTCACGTCATAGATAAAACAATGAACTTTTTCAATCAATTTCACACAATTTTGGCATGCATTGACATTAGATACTGACATTTCGCAGAAAATGTTAAGTAAATAATTTAAACCGTACACCTAGCGTACAGAGCTGTACGCCCATTGATTTGCAGCTTAAATGATGCGACGAATAAGTGCAGCTTACGCCTTGTGTGCGGTTTTCTATTGAAACACACGTGAGCTGCACACAATCTGCACTCAAGACGCAAATAATCGAAGTACGCGTCTATGACGCGACGTTTCGTGTGCACAAGGCCTTAGTCTCGACTTTGATTATTTTGATAAGTCAATAAATTTCCAATTGTTACTTTTCACTCAAAAACTTAAAATGCTACGTTATAGTTCCAAGATTCTAGCCGTGTTTTTTTTTTAATTCTCATTTCACGCACGGTCGGCAAATTTTGTCTGAGCCAAGAAAAATCAGGAGAAATACGATAAATCGGTGTTTCTGGCAACTCTGAGTTAGAAGGTTCGGAATCGAACCCTTTTTAACACAATGGATTATCTTTCAAGATTCAAAATCCCGAAAACCCAATATCCAGAAAATCCACAATCCAGAAAACTCTAAATCTAGAAAATTCAAAATGCCAAATTCCCGAAAACCCTTTATCCTGAAATGTTTTTCCCGTAATCGAGGAAACAATTTAAAAAAAAAAAGATTAATTCACGGAATTTTGGATTAACTGGTTGTTTTTGTGTTTTCTGGATGTTGGGATGGATTCAGGACTTTCTGGATTTTGGGTTTTCGGGATAATGGATTTTAGGGTTTTCTGGTTTTTGAATTTCGGGACTCTGACCGACACCCTTATCATTAGGCCGTTTTTTTTCTTTTGAGGGGGGCAAAGTAATCTTGTACTTGAGCAAAACGTCGAGTCTATATCTGTAAAATTCACCATATTTTGAGGAAAGAAGTGCCGTTCTTTGCCTTAAATCTCTCATGAATTGTGTCTTTTTTGAATTTGTGGTGGGTATTTCATACAAGTTCATGATTATAAATGACATATGTAAGCCTAATTTTATTAAAAAAAAAAAACATAAAGTTTTAGTACCTATGCCTCTACGAAATTTGTGGATTTCTTTTTTGATTTTCCTGCAAAACGGGGTTTTTTTGAGTTGTGACTTTGTAATTCTCAACGTGGGATATGTTATTTTATCTTCACATGCTTTCATGTGCGAGTTGATTAGGTTTACTTATAAAGCCACTTCTATGCCTGTTCCAGTGAAAATGGCTACAAAAGTATATACTCATGACTTCTTTGATCGCTCCAAAGAACGACTAGAAAAGAATTATAAGAAAACCGATTACATACGCAACGCAAGTTTCTTTAAAGAAGGTGTTAATACTTTTTGTTCGTTGGGGCAATTTTAAATCAAATTATATGCCCTTAACTTGCAACACCCTACCGGCTTTAAAAGTTTTTTCAATAGTGCGGTTTCATTCCGAAACGCTAAATGTACAAAAAAAAATAGCTAGGTACCTATTTTATGTAAAGTTAAATGAAATTTTCTATCTATATCTATAGGTACATATATTATATGCATTGGAATATTAAGTTACATCAAAGTTTTTTGCTATTCAGACAGACACTTTTATACGTAACACTATCCAAAGCTCGACATGAACTTGTCATTTACCTATTATGCACATTCGTCACATTATGTCATTAATCCCATAAAAAGAAACCTAATTACGACCGATAACAATAAAGTGCAATAAAAAAATAAACAACAACAAAAAAACTAAACTAAAAACAAAACGCACATTCGAGTGCGCCATTATTGATTTTATTTTTCTATTCCCATATACAACAAGAACAAAAAAAAGAGAAGCACATCCAGTAAAATCAATTTTCTTTATGAGAAATAAAAATCAAAGACAAAAACAAACACACAGAAGAAGCATTTATAATACGTAGAGTGAAAAAAAGCAAGAAAAAAAAAATAACACAACATTCAGCAAAAATTTCGTCTCTTGAGCTTAGTGTATGAGGATAATTTCGAAAATATCTAAATTGAATCTGACAATAAAAAACATCAAGCTGTTTTCATTTTGACAGTTCGTTCAAGTGTGTCCAACATATACAAAGAGAAAGAGAGAGAAATAAAAGCAGATGACAGGAAGATAGAAACAAAAAAATATTTACATATATATTTCACATATACGAAGAATGATAAACATCACAAACAAAAGACACGAACCATGCAACAGAATGTATGAATAAATTCACTCACGTCCTGCAAACAATCAGTCAGTGAGTCAGAAATCAATTACTGAATTCCACCTCCTGGCTACTGTTTCGGTTGTGGTGCTAGTGCTGGTACTAGTGCTTGGTGCCATAGTTGTCATCTCGTCTCTATACTCGTATGCATGCAGATGACCAAAATCACTCATGCGATCGAATGAAAACTAAATCTCAATACAAACAAACCCAGAGAATTGTTTTGTATCTCATTTGTCAACATAATACTCGCACAAAAACGTAAACAGGACCGAAAAATCACCGAAGGTCAGAAATGTCAAGAGAAAACATCAAAATATTGAGTGAGGGATTTATATAGTATAGAGTGGGAATTGTTTGGCGTCCGGTATAATTTTTAAAAATAAGAGTGGCCATACTAGTGTAAGTGATTGAACTCGATATGATTTTCTTTCAAATAATTTAATTACAACTTATACCTACTTAAATTCGATATTTGAAGACTCGAGTGGACTCTTATTTGAGTCTATTCGTACTCGAGTCTATTCGTTCGTGAGTTTTGTGCACTACTTTTTTAAAAAATTTGTTAATGAATAAATAAAAAGATTTGAAGAGATACATACATTTTTGCTCGATTGAAATTTATTATTTAATAATTCAGAGTTTCGCATTAGAGTGGAAATACATACTCGAGAATTGAGTGGAATAAGCACTTATCATTTCCGTTTCAAAACTAGATCATCCTGCTTTCTCTAAATAACATAAAGCCTCCATTAGAGGTCACCATCTGTCCATGAAACCGGACATCATTATTAGATTAAAGTCAATGGACAAATTAATACAAAAGTAATGTCATAACATAAATGTGCCTAAATTCCTAAATGTTTCGGAGATAATTTGAAGAAAATCTATCCATCTCAAGCTCAAAAAATAATAACCAAATAATCTATATGGTATAAGCTGAGAATTTTAATTTCTATCAATCTGTGTAGACATTTGCATTTCAACTTAACTTCAAGAATTAAGTCTCAATTAATTATTTCAATTCAATTTATTATTTCAAAAATATATAGTAAAAAGAAAATTTAATTTACATACTCAAAATATCATGCAACTTCTGTTTGTCCTGACACAAATTATCATTTACTTTGCACACCTTTTTAACTTCACTATTCGACGCAATATGCGTATAACTTTTAAAAAATCATAATTAAAATTTAAAAACTTCTAAAATTGCTCACTGGTCACACCAGTTCAAAAACCATTTGTGCATATAGTCCATATAAATCTATCTTTTCATCCTCATTGGTCCACGATAAAAATATATTTAAGAACGGATGTCGAATTGAAAAGTGTGGGGTAGTAGAAAAGTGTGTATCTATGTATATAGCTATATACTTCCTGTATTGTTATTCCTTTTTATGCAAATATAATGCAACTGGCCAATCTGTGTGTGAGTATTCGTGTATGTTTTTGTGTCCAAACAAGTGTATCCTTTCTGCCAATTGGGAAATTTATTTTCCTGGGAAAATTACATTTTTTTCTTGTATCTCGATGTTTACGTTTATTTAAAAATATATTTTTACTCTCTTTATATATTTTTTTTTGGTGAAAAGTAAAAAAAAAACTTTGTCCATTTGTTGAAAGATTTCAGTATCGGAATGGACACATCTTTATCAACATCTAATCCATAAAGGACAAAGTTCTATAACATTCTACTTTTTCTTTTGTCGAAAATTTTCTTCAAATCCTTTTTTGTCAGCCAAACCAACCAAATAGAAATTTACAAAAATAAATGGAACCAAACTTGTAATGATTGTGTGCAGTAGTTTTAAGACTTAAAAGTTTGGCGTTTTATGTATATATGTGAATTCTGAGTAGGTACCAAATTATTTTTGTTTTTCATTTTGTATTTGGTTAACCTCCTTCCTCCTTTATGAGTAAATCCAATTGCACTTTATATTTTATTTTAAAAACAAATTTGCATATTTCGAAAATTAAAAAAAAAAAAACGAACTTTTAACTTAATACAACAAAAAAAACAGAAATATTATGAATAAACGAATACCGTTCTAGCCGGAAACTAAGTCGGGCGTTTAAATTTAATTGAATCAACAACAAACAATGAATACGAAAAAAAAATATATATTTCAAAAACAAATAATCGTCAGAGTAGATGAAAAAAAAATTATTTCGGAAAAAACAAACAAAAATTTAGGTTTTTTTTTTGTTTTTTGATGAGCGAAAAAAACGTATCTATCCAACAAATGTTAAATTATGACTGGACTATCTTAACGCAACCATTGATAAAGTATCGCGAAACACCTTCGCTCGATATTCGAGATTGTGTGTGGCAGGCAGCGAGCGCACTTGTATATACAATAAATTTGAGTTGTGGTGGTGGAAAAAGTCTGATATAATTAAAGGTACTTTTGTCAAGTGTTTTGCTTATTTTCATTTTTCTTTTTGTGGTGAAGTCTTCTCTTTTTATTTATTTTCATCACAATTTGTTGTGTTTCTTAACTTCTATACGTAACGTTAATGTCTGTATACCTAGATGATTTTTTTTTTGTTTTCGAAAGCTCTTGGCCATAATATAGCAGTGAATATTTGGAACTTTTTTTAACACTTTATTATACTCTCAGTTCTCACACCTCACTTAATTTACTGTGGGAGAATTTTGTTTGTTAATCTTTAGACAACTATAAATAGGTAAATCAAAAGGGGGTAGTAGTTACAGACGAGGCGAAAAGTATTGAATCATTTTCTTTACAGTTCATTAAATATGGGCTACTTCAATATTTCAAAGTGAAATATTGTACTGGGGTGCTTCGAATTAAAAACTAAAATTTTATTACTTTCTTGTGATATTGTTAAAATTTTCTTGCCCTACCAATAACAAAATTTAGAGACGACTTAAATATTTAAGTAAAATGGACCATATTGGTATATACTTTATATAACAAACCAAACATGGTGTGACTCAAATATTTAAGTAGACCCTAAATAAAATGAAAATTACATGGTACAGGCTCACGTATGTATGTGATGTATGGATAATGGTTCATTATTTATAGTTCATACCATTATGGTTCATTTTACTTTAATATTTAAGTCGTCTTTAAATTTGATTATTGGTAAGGCCCATTATGTGTTTAAATGAATATTCTTGCAAATCTCTCTGATACCTCACACGTCTGAAACAACCTCACAAGATAAATAAAATTGATTTTGTGAGATTTTCGTATTCTGGAAGCACCATCACAACTTGTGAGCCTTACAAGAACAATTCAAATTGTTATCTCATTTTTGTGTAGCTCAATAGTTTGACACTTCATAATCACAAAACAAAAATTATTCAATAGATCTGTTCAACCAAAATTCAGAACTTAACAATCAATTTAAAAAATCACTTTGCTGTAGTGAGTTTTTTGTGAGGTTTCTTGTGAAGAATGTCTGAGATTATCTAAAATGTTATCGAATCACAACAACCTCACAAAAAATCAACCTCACAAGAGCTTGAATAAAATAACGTTTGATAACGAAACTATACCGATTTACCAATTTTGTTGATAAACGTCAAATATTGTATTGATAATTGACAAACGCTATAGGGGAGAAAATTTAACGTGTACAAAATTTTAAAAATATTTTTGTATTTCAAAAAAGATTTTAACTGCTTTTAATCCTAAAAAATTGAAGTTTCATCCCAGCGTTCTCACTTGGATTCATCAGTTGACTTATTTTATTTCAATTTTCAAAGATACTATACAAATTGTATGATTTTATAAATAAAATGTCGGTACCATTTATTATTTCGGAAGGTCGTCTGTTCAGAAAATACTTATAATGGAAAGCCAGACTGGATCACAAGAACTTACTCCTATGACTCAAAATACAATTCTATGCATACATATTTAATGCCTAGTATACGTAGATTGCTCCAAATATTAGCTCACTCTTTTTTCCTCCAAAAACAGCTAAGATCCTATAGCTAAATTTTGACATAAGTGATTATGTTACAGAAAACGAAAAAGTGTTCTCTGAGAAAAAATTATGTTCCACCATTTTAAAGAATTTGTTTTCTTGTTTATAGTGAATTTAATCAAATAAAATGGACAAATCTTTTGTTCCTAAATATTTCTCCATTTCGATTTTTTATTTTTACAATGCTAAGTTCACACAAAATTCAAGAATGACATAATCTGTCAAAATTAACATCGATAATATGTCGAACAATTATTTCGTCCGCTAAATTTTGACAGATATAAGTGATGTACCTATGTACCCAATTCACAATTAGCATTTCGATTGAATTGTGAACACCGAAATTCCAATTCGTCATGTGAATTCACATTAAATCGAATGCAGATATATTAAGAAACAAAATGAGATTCTTAAGCTGGAGCAAGCCACTCGGATAAAATGCTAAAATATAGCTAAATTTTTGAGAGAATTTTGTATAGAAGCTAGTAGGATCTGCGTACTTAAGTGCAAAAACCAGTAACATTTGCAATATTTTTCAATATCTAAAAATTGATCGGTAATATAGGAATAAATGTAAATATTTCCTAACGTAACGAAATAAAACTTTTTGAAAACACCTTAGATTAAATTTTTTTTTTTAAATTATTTCTTTAAATGAAAATAAAAAGTTAATATTTTCTTGTAATTGATCAAATAATGTACAAATTTAGCATTCAGTTGTTTTTGATAATTAAACCTTTTAAGAATTTTACGAAAAAAACACCATTTTCGTCATTTTCTGTTTTTTGAAACTGCGATATCTTTTGAACGGTAAGTCGTAGGAAAATATGAATCTTTTTTTAGAAGATTTTATGCTGTACAAGTTTTTTCATGAGCTATTTTTCAATAGAATAATTTACCATTTAAAAATTAAACGCGTAAAACAAAATTTAATTTTGAATAACTTTTTATGTGCAAAAAATTTGGCAATGGATTTTTTAGTCGATAATTCTTATGGCAAAATAAAAATCGTTTGAAAACCTGACTTGGATTCTCCTTATTTTTTTTTTTTTTTGTGTTTCCTGTGCTATTTATGTAAAGTAAGTTTCAAGTTTCACTAATTAACATTGCATTTTTTAGGTATATACTTGGAAATATTAACATATCGCCGTCTTTCTGTCAAAACCTCATAAGTAGAAAATTAAAAATTCTTCAAGAGATACAAAAAACCCATAAAAGGTTTTAAAAATTTTGTTGTTGATTGTTAGAGGAAAAGGAAAGAATATTTCAATTGTTTTTTTTTATCTAAACTATATGTGTCGTGATAATGTCGGCTGCAAAAAGATTATTTTATTTTAATGAATTTCTAATTATTATTTATATATTTCATTACCTTATCATTATTTTTCTTGAACTGGAATATTTACCTTTGAATGTCAAATTAATTTATTTTCAAAAAATCATTATTTTCCATTGCCACTGTATGTAGACCTTAATTATTATCAAATGATGAACCTCATTATATCGATGATGATAATAATTGAAGCGTTAACATGCCAGGGGAGTACACGTATTTTACAACTTTGCTTATCACACAAGTGGAAAGCGATTAATGCCTATCATTAGGTAAAACGCAAAAGATAGCTTTTAGGCGACAACTTTTTGAAACAGGTGGTTAGCAGGTGTATGTGAGAAGACTCACTTACTGAATCGTGCATCGCTCGCTAGTCGCTGCCTGTATAACTTTGTGAGTACATACTATATCGGCGTTTGTGTACTGTCTATTAGCGAAGAACGTTGTCATATAAATAATGTATGTATGTGTAGCCATGACTGTAGGCACACAAATTTTTCGGAGGGGCATGTGATGAGAGTTATAATTTGTGTTAGTTTATTTTGAAATAGTATAGGTATTTGGGGTTACCGCGAATAAAAATTCCCCAAGGAATGTTTCCCTTCTTCGAAAATTAGAAACTTATTAGAATAAAATTTTCAAGGTAATTTATCTGTCATTTCATTGGTTTTTTGTTCGAGGGAAATTTTATTCCGGGTTAGATTCACAATAATCCAGAGAATAAAATACTTCGAGGGAAACAAAATTTCCCTCGAGATTGTCGATAAGGACCATTTTACACTCGTACAGTAGGTGTGTTTTATTCATTGCTGCATAGCCTGCGCAGCAAAATTTCCCTTGGCAAACAAAAACAATTTGATTGCTGGCGAAAAAGAAGTCAGTAAAAATAAAGATGGCTGTGCTGGCGATAGAGCTTTCAATTATTGAAATGAACGCATAGAGTGAGCTTTCGTTTTATTCAGACTTGTGCTGCGCTGGCTATGCAGCAATGAATAAAACACACCTAGTGTTATAAATATTTTTTTTTCTCTTGGCGCTTTTTGTTTTGTTTAGAGATTTTTTTTTAAATTTGGAAAATAAATATACCTAAGTATAGTCAATCTGTACAAAAAGTGGGAGTGCAACACACAAATTTGTAACAGCCATGGAGCACTTGGATTTGATTGTTCCTTAAAGTATAAAACGAACTTTCCCTTCACCTAGAACTCCATTTTAAGAAATAATAATTAATTTTATAGCTATTACGTTTAAAAATTAAATTTTCCATTTTTACGAGTATGGAATGGAACTTTAGTAATTTTTAGAACTTACACCCAAGATCGGGGGAACAAGTGAACTGCATCCAACTAAATTTTATCTATGTATATACATATATGTATATATATAATGACAAAATCTATTTGAATTTATACACAAAATAACAATTTGGGTTGTTGTTAACACTCTTGAACCCCCTCCTTAACTACGTTTTTGGGTTATGAGTAAGAATATGTACATTCAGCAGTCAGCACTAACACGAAAATTTTCAAACAGAGACAAATATTGATAAATTGATTATATACGTTTTTGCTATCCTCTCAATACGTGTTAGTTCCGGTGGATGTGAATGTGTTTTATGGGGATGGTAGACTCTCTTCGCATATAGACACCGCACATTCTCCAATCCAACCCTACTGCACACAGCACTTTCGCACTCGCATGGTAGCTTCCACCTGTACGTGAGGTGAATTGCAAAAAAAAAAGGTCGATGATTTCCTAAGAGTAATTATAATATGTGCACAACAAGTGTGGGTATAGGTAGTGGTAGTATAGGCACAGTCGATACTTAGAGTAAAGACACAGGCACAGTGGCAGAGAATGTACAAGAATGTGACCTAATTTATGCATATCGCATGTGTCGGGCCTCGTATAGTATCTGATTGCTAGTAATTGGAGCAAAAATTTCATCTTCAGTTACACAGGGATGTGATAGATATAGGATAGCTCAATCGATCATTATAGATGCGTCGCGTCGTCCTGCCCCCCCATCCGTAGCTCATTCCTTCTGTTCGTGTTGTTGTTGTTATCGAATAAAAGAGATGCTCTAGCAAAGGTGAGATGTGGTGTGGTGGTTCGTTGAAAAGGCTTCATTAATAGACATCAGAACACACACAACAGATTAAGAGGGAAATGCACGAATTTGATATCAGCTATACTTTGCTTATATATACAGCATCGACAGGAATGTGCGTTCGATTGAATTGTAAAATGAAAGCATGCCGCTCTTTGTGTAAGCGAAAATAAGTTGGCAAAGTATAGCGATTCCTATAGGCTATAGGTTATTGTTCGAGTTTCAGAAAACTATGTAGGTAGGTATAGTGTTGAAAATGAGAAAGGCATTTTTCACACCTGATTTTTGTAACGATGACAATCTGATGTTACAATTTCTTATCATTTTCATAGCTTATATTTATCCTGGGAATTAATAAACTTTCTGCTTACACTAATTAGAATTGTCTGTTAACATCCTTGTTAGTCACTTATTTGAGACTATTCTTGCGGAAAACAAGTAAAATTTGAAGATTTTTGAATACAGATGATTATCATCTTGGAAAAAGCCTTAAAGCTATATTAAATCAATAATTTAAAAGATTTGAAACTTTTATAATGCCTTAAGTACCTACCTATAGATACCTTATGAATTACTTAAAACAAAAAAAAATGTATGCAAAGTAGCTTCTTTAAAAATGGGACAAATCTTTCTTAACCCATTCTCTACCATTTCAGTTATATGTCAATCAAAGTTGGTTCCATAATAACAATAAATGAATTTTTTACTTAAGCATCTTTAGGACAAATCGGGTGCCTACCACTTTACCAATAATTACTAAAATAATAATACAAATTTTCAAATTCAGTCAAGTTTATAGAGGGGAGGAAACCTGAGAACCCCCGAATCCTTGGGGCACAACGATATCTCTTAAATACGTTTTAAAATTATTGCAGTGTCAACATTGATTTTCCTTTTCATCACGCTACGCACAATTTTAATAAACAGAAAATACTTTTAAAGGGTAAATATTTATTTTGTTTTTAACACTACTGACTATTAATTGGTTAATGTGATAAAAAACTTTTTTATGTTAAGTTTGCATCAAATTGATGAAAAAAATCATCAATGCGTTGTTGTGGTGGCTGGTGGAGGAAATTGAAAATTTCAAAATGACGGAAATAATCAGTCCTATCACGAATTCCGTCGTAATCGGAAACTTGTTACGAATACCGAAAAAAACTATCACAGATTTCATCGTAGTGGAAAATCTCATACAAATAGTCATTACGAACGGATTCGGTGATAGTTTTTTTCGGGATTCGGAAAATTTGCCGATTACGATGGAATTCATGATAGGGCCGAATATAAATAATTGATATTTTCATTTGGCAGTGATGTGAAAACTGAAGTCAGTTGATGTCTGCACTCAATTGGCTTAAAAGATTTATTTTTTTTAAGTCTTTGGACATAAATTAGTTAGACTTTATAATCACAGTCAACAGTCATTTTAAATATTTAGACTAAACTTAAGCAGTCAATTGACTAGCAATTAATTGATACTTTTTGACTGTTTACAATCTTGTAATCACTTATACAAAGTAATCTTTAAGTCTTATTTATTTTAGGCAGTAAGTTAGTCATTTGACTGCAGTTTGTTAACTGCAATTAAACTTACTTATTTTTAGTCTTTTAATTAATTTTAAGACTTTTATTTTAAATTATACAAGCTATTTATTGTGTTATTTTTCATTGTCAATTTTAAACAAAAAAGCGCACGTTAACAAAAAAAAGTCCCCATTTTTTTTTCGATTAAATTCAATTTTATTTTATTTATTAATTTTATTGACTGATGACTTTCAAAGTTCACTTAGATTTAAAACTGGATACAGTCAAAAAGTATTGCAATTATTTAGTATTTAGTATTTTTTTAACTGCTATTAACTCCGTTAGTTTCACAATACCTTAATTGTTTCAGTTTCAGAATACCTTAATTTACTACTGACTGTAGTTTTATAGTTAAAGTAGGTACTAAGTCAAAAATTTATCTCATGTTCAAATTGACTGCGGCAGTAAGACTGCAATTTTTAACTGACTACAATCTTTACATTTTAGTCTTAAGGGTTAATGGAAGTGTGCACTAAAGAAATAACCCCAAAAAGAAAATCAACAAACTTCCAAGATAAATACAAGCAAAGCTAAAACCGTTTAACAAAAGCCGTAGAACATAATCGACTTACAATCTGGTCATGAATGTTAAACGGATAGCAAATGATAGATAGATTGTATTATAGTCGTCGTTCAATGGCAAGTCCATTCTTTTAACTAAGATACTTCAGTTAAATACATACAACATATTTTATCAAAGACCGCAGGCTTGATTTAATTACCGAAGAAGGTCTCTTAAAGTCGTATGTATGTTGTTCTATTTCTAAATTTAAAAAAACTCCCCAAATTTAAACAATTTTAAATTCTTGTCATTAAAGAAGTCAAAACAAATGAAAATATCTCAAATAAAAAAATAGATTCAGGGCATTTCCATTGAATGACGACGATATGGTGAATTCCATTATACTCCGCACTGAAGTCTGTCTACCTCGCTTCAAGCAAAAAGGGATCTATGAACGACAATACACAATGTGACATGTCCACATACGTATATGTAAATGTATGTTATGTTTAAATGATTAACTAATACATTAAACAACATGTTTTCATTTTGAGGATTGTTGCAGATAAGCCCAAAAAAGCTAGACAAAAACCAAGGCCAAACTTCGAAAAAATTCCGACAAAGCCGAATTTTAGTAAAGCTTTATTTTACCGTCTTAAGAACACCCTAAAAATTATAGTATACCAAACGTAGATACAATACTGCTAATATGCTTTTGGTAGGTATAAGGTTAAAAATTCTTAAACTGCTCATTTTACTCCACAAAAGTCCTGGTTGAAATTTATAAGGTACCTATGAAATGCTCTCCACCAAAATTCAGATTTCTCGGAATTTTTTCGAGGTGAAAGTCTAATTTCTTGAGCAAAAAAAATTTCTGAAAATCTGTCTTGAAAAAATTTCTATTACTTGCCATTGTGGCAATGTATGTATGTGTCATTTGCTGCGATATAACTGAATAACTTTTAGGTTTGGTTTTATGTTTTCTAATTCAAATAAGTTTCATAAGAATTTCAAATTGAAACAACATTTACAGAGATAATTGATTTTCAGATCTGGTGAATTGATTGATTTCTTAACAAACGAAGATATTTTTTAACCAAAACTAAAAACACATTTAAAGATCAAATGTATAAAAAAATCTTTAAGAAAATCACAACAACGCACGTTCAATAAAAGTTAAATTTTTCAAAAAAAAAAAAAAAAAAAAACAAGAAACAAAATCAAAGCAGTGCGTGTTATACATCTATGTATGTCCTATATACCACAGCCTTTATTACCCTTCGAATTAGCTTGGCCTTCATAACACTAAACTTGCTAAACTTTTTCTTCTTTTTGTTGGTAAGCAATTTTCTTCAATTGATGATTGCTTTTTCAAAAGAAAATAACTCCGCACCAATACTATTTTTTCCTCCTTTTTTTTCTTTAAGTGTGTGTATATCACACAGTTCAAAAAGATTATAATGAAAAAATAAAATAATGGACCGAGAGGAAATCCACAATTGCACAATCTATTATTATTAGGCTGAAAACTTTTCGAATGAACTTCCTTTTGTGTATTTACGATCGAACTTTTCGAAGTAGATACAAAAAAATACTCGTATAAAGGAATAAAAAGAATAAGACAAGTCGCATTTTTCAAAGGAGCAACCAAAAACATTTAAGAAAAATATATGTACCACATTGTTTTCAATTGAGCGTTTATAGAGGAAAGAAAAACTAAGTTTAAAATAAAATAAAAAAAAAATATTTGCAGCAGCTTTGCAATTCTAAAAATATTGTATCCGATTGTGTCATCTTAAGTAATTAATCAGCCTTATTGTGAGTTTTACCCAAAATATATTTCACCTTAAAATGTTTTGTTCCCCCGGAATTTTAAAAGCTATTGTGAGTTTCACACGAACGAAATTTCATTCGCCTATTAAAAGTAAGTGAACATTAAGGCTGCCAATAACATAACATTCCTCCTGAAATGATTGTTCAAAATAAGGGGAATTTTTTTAACAAAAAATTTCAGGTGAAACTCACAATAAGCGAAAAGTGAAATATCAATATTGTGAGTTTCGCACGAACGAAATTTCATTCGCCTATTAAAAGTAAGTGAACATTAAGGCTGCCAATAACATTACATTCCTCCCGAAATGATTGTTCAAAATAAGGGGAATTTTTTTAACAAAAAATTTCAGGTGAAACTCACAATAAGCGAAAAGTGAAATATCAAATTTTCCGGGTGGAATATTGTTCGGGCGAAACTCACAATAAGGCTGGATAACTTTAAATAGCTAGATGATTTCAAACCATGCATATAACATTGGTTTCACGTCGATTTATTGAGATTTAAGTGACTTTGTACCTACTTCTTCAGTAGGTACTCTGAGTTTAACTACAATTAAGAGTACGCTTATCGCTAAACCTGGTAATAGATTCACTAATGATTGCTTTTCAAGGTTATGTACATACATATGTCAAAAAAATATCTCCAGTTAATCCAGTGCTAACTCACCAAGATTTCGTGACTTAACTAACTCCGAGGTGACTCGAGATTTAGGTTGATTTAAATCAAAAGTTTTGTGGCAAAAAACTGCCTACAAGTAGTGAATTCATTAATCTTTCATTGCCCTTTTATTTGACGTCCCATGTGTATTATGTATGGACTTTTCCTCAAATTGACGATGAAATCAGTAAATATATGCACCTGCATATACATACAACTTTTGAATAAGCAAGCATACAAAATCTGATTATGTTCATCATAATTCACAACTGTAGTTGAGAAATTCACTATTCACACACACACATGCAAACTTTTTCTATTTTCCCTTGTCAATGTTCTGACATTGAAAAATTTCACAAAGGTTCATAATTTAAACAACAATTTTCATCCAGTCTATAGAAATCCTAAGCTTTCATTTGTCATGTAGTTGTTTTCAATCAACCGCCAAAATGAAAAATAAAAAGTTAATAAAGAAAATGTTTTTTTTTTACCAAAGAATGTCAATCCTCCATCGCAAAGGGTTTATTATACTACAACTACAACAAAAAAACGAAAAAAGTGAAATGGGATTTGCATTAAGGTCGAACGGAATACAAAGATATTTTATCAACTTTTTAACCAGATTTGTATCTTGTTTTTTTTTTATACAAGATTTCTTCTTTTCTTCTTAGGTCACGACGAGTTGTGTAATCTTGTTTAATGTTAATAAAGAAAAAGGTCAAAAATACATTTTTAAACGGTCGATAGCACTAAAAGGATAAATTTTAAACGAAAAAAAAGCCTATTTAGAGCTTTCTCTTAGAATTTCATAATATATATGTATGCATGTACATCAAGTAAAGAAAACATTGTTCTCTGTCTTGTACCTTAATTTAAATTTTTTCCTTGTTTTGAATTGTGTATAAAAAAAAAAGTAAAAAGGAAAATTAGTTGAAAGATTTTTTTGACAGACTTGGCAGACATCAGCTTTTTAGATAGGATTTTGTTTTTATTTTTTTTTTTTTTTTTCGTGGGGGTTGATGAAAAGTCCATCCATCTGGTTGATTTGAATTTTGAATCAAATAATTCCACGATTAAGGTATTTCTTTAAGGTAGGTAATACATCCAGCAGAGGGTTGATTTGAAATTGGAATCAAAGAAATCGCTTTATTTTAATATCTTTTATAGGTTTGAGGTATTATTAAGGTTAAATTTAAAGTGAATGTAGAATTTGAAAAATAATTTCTTTTTTATTATTTTTGATTTACTAATATTTTAATTTATTTTTACTCATACTCATTGTATCGTATTTCTAAAGGAATGATATGATTTTATGAAAGGTGCTTTGGAAAATATGCAAAGCATATTTAATATGCCCAACGAATATTGGAAAGCTAATTTTATTCATCCTTATTCTCAACATTTTAAATTTTTAAAAATTTTGTGGAAATATTTTTAAAAAACCAACCAACTATTTAAAGGCACAAATACCTTGAACTTTGATATAACAAATTCCCCGTTATTAAATTATCCTAATATATGTACAGAAAAAAACTACATTTTTGTTAACTAAAAAAAGAAAGAAAAAAGAAAAACCACAAGAATGTGGTTGTCACTTCTTACCCATGTGATAATCAGCTTACATAAAAGAAACACCTTAGCCGATATCCCTCCGGGAGAGCAGACTTATTTGGTATAAAACGAAAACGAAAGTTTTGAAGAAAAAAAGAAGGAGAATGATTCAAATTTCAATGAAGAACTGAGAAATAATAGAAGCAAAACATTAATTCGGTTATTAATTAATTCATTTCTATCTTGCACTTGCATTTTATTCTCGTGATACATCATTGCGAAAAACATATATACGAAATGTTAATCATATCCATTTATGAACACATTTTTATTTTCTCAGAATATCTTACGAAATAGAAAACGCATGTTTAATGTTAATTATTTTTCAATTAATGAACAAAACTGTTTAAAATAAAGCAGTTTTTTTATTTTAATATAAGTAATTTAGAATTTATAACTGCAAGTTTGGTTTAAAATTATTTTTGTATGTGACTTCACCTCATGCGAAATATTGACATCATTACAGGATGACAACAGATCATAGAGAAAAATTTTGACGCAAAATTATAAAAAATCTATTTTTTCATGATAATTTTTCCTAACTTTAAAACTCCTTATTAATATGTTCGATAGTTTAAAACACTTTTCAACTAATATCATAGTAAAACTATTTTCTTTAATTTTCAGATTGTCTTATATCCATGTTTTACTGTATAACAAACTCTACGACTCTTTTTGCCAAAAAATCATCAAAACGTAAAATAATAAAAATTTTGCAATAAATAATAATTAATTAATAATTAGTGCTTCTCTTTTATAAAGTTACAAATGTACAGGTATATATTTGTTATTCTTTTTTAGTGGCAAAATTAAGCACCCCATGTACAATTTTATCTAATATATACAAAAACAAATAATATTCCTCGGTATAAAAAAGTATAAACCAATAGATAGTACCAAAACACCATGGTCCATTTTGTAGCCGAACATTTAAATTCAATCAATTAACAATGGACGAATATACATATTTCAAATAATTTTTTTTATTGTTTTCAGAGAATCACCACAAAATAAACATTAAAAATGCAAATCATTTCCAAATATACGAAATATAAAAAAACATAAAAGCCAATATGTACGTGCATCAAAGATACACACGAAAAATGAAATAAAAAAAATCCCATCCACCAGAATAAAAAAAAAAAAAAAAAAAAGAAGATACTAACAAAATAAGATCAAAAAGAAAAAGAAATAAACAAAACAATAGAAAATTATCAAATGTACGTAAACAAAAATTAAAATTTTTTATTGAACATAAGTTATAAATTAAAATAAAAAAAAAAGAAAATTATAAAAATAACTTTTATGAAACTTATTCATAAGTAAAAATTAAAAATTAAAACAAAAATAATAATTGTAGCATCTTCGTGACTTGAAACAGTAGAGATTCATAGATAATATTATGTATACGTGCGATTAACGTTTTTTTTTTTATTTTAAAGACACTCACCCTCATGCATTTGCACGGGTATTGGGGTTGAGGCTTGTGATGATGGTGGTATGGGCGACAATGATGCTTCAAATGGAGCCCCAATTAAATTTTCATTGCTTGACTCAGCAATTAATTCGGGTGCTTCTTCAATTGGAGATGTAACAGTTGTTAAAGCAGCTTGTTTAGTTTGAAGTTCTTGCTTTTTCATAGCATTTGCGAGCAATTCGGTAGTCTGTTTATCAAGAACTCCGTGTTGGACACGTTTGTTCTTTAAATGATGTGGTGTATCTCTGCAAATTATTAAATCAAATTAGTTACTATTTACAATAGTTGGTCATTCTATGTCATCTCACCTTCTGTGTAGTTTCATTGGCCTCGTATAAAAGTCATCTTCTTTATCGTCTACATTGAAACCAACTTTTCGTTCATTCAAATCCTGTTAAAAATTAAAAAAAAAAAAAAATTCAAACGAATCGGTTAGAAATGTTGTTTCTTTTGTTTTTAACGAAAGGTTGGTGTCTATGATACTTACATATTCGTCATCATCGTCATCGTTGTCTTCGTTTGAAGATTGTGAACCAGCCGACTCTTTTGCACCGGTTGGTGAAACCAAGGGTTCTTGTTCAGAATTTTGTTTGGGTTTATGATTTGACGTAGAAACCAGAGAGGGCGCTACAACAACTTGTGTTGGTGAAATTGGAAGCAATGGTTCGGTTTGTGTTTCTGCTAAATTTTCCATTGTTGACGAACTCATTTCGTTTTTCACCGACGATGAAGGTTTCGATGAACTCTGTTAATAAAAAATAACGAAAATGAATAAGATGGCATTGACGTGCATTAAGTTTTGGTTGGTAAAAAATATTCTGTTAATCCTTTATCTATTATTTATCGATTTAAAATACTTTATTTTTTTATTAATTTCTAATCGAAAAATACTATAGGTTTTTCTTCAAATGATTGAATTTGCATATTGATTATTTTTGATTGTTGTTTGAAATATAAGAAAATTTGTTGACATTTCATTGTTTGCCGTTATAATAGGTTACAAAATTATTATTTTTAGAGTTTTTTAAGGTTTTTTTTATTATTTATAAACGCTTAAATCTACAAATGTATATACATACTACATATAGATACATATTATGTACATAATATTGAGACATAATTAATTAGATAATAACAGCTACTATGTCAACGAATTTGAAACTTTGAAGTAAAATATTCATCTTTATTACTAATTTTTCAAGAACTATGCACACGATTTTCATGAAAAAATATAAAGAAACAAACATAATAGATTCAAAGCCAAATATCGGTAAGAAGCGAAATTTAGAATTACGGGACTAAGTTTTGACTATTTCTAAACAGTGGACATTAAAATAAATAAAAACCTTAAGGATAGTGGTAAAAGGCCCTCAAAAACAATTTTTTAATATCTAATGCCTGCCTAAAAATTTTAAAACTAATTTGTAGCTTACTAAATCTACTACACAAAAAATTGTATGACCTTTTTTTATAAACGTAATCGGTTCAAAAATTTGGAACAAAGGATGTGAAGAAGATAATGCTTAAGAAAATTGAAAATAACGAAATCTATTTAACTAGTTTCTTAAAGTGGAATAAAATCCTTAAAGCAACTTGAAACAACGGATTGCAGTCAAATTAAAGGAAATTTATTTTTGTTATTTTCAATTTTTAGCATCTGGGACCTATTTCACCAAACACTTTGCACTAATACTTTGCAAAGGTGAAAGAGGAAATTATTGAAATGAAAAGTTTTCTTCTTTACAAAATACATTTCACCAAACGCAAATTTTCAAAGTGCAAAGTTCTTTCTGCAAAGAGAAAAGTTTTTTTAATTTGCAAAGTATTTGTTTTTTTGTTTCACCAAAAAGATATAATCTTTGCAATTTATATTAAGAATTTTGAAAAGCTTTTCAGTAACATGCAAAAAGAAATTTTCATTTGCAAATAGGAGTTTGTTTTGAAAAGTTGACGAAAAATAATTAAAAAAAGAAAAATGAATGAAAATTAAGAAGAAAATAATAGTTAACATGACGAGGGTTATTCGGATATTTTTTTTGTTTTGTTAATTTTGATGAGTTTACCAAAGAACATGAAATTATAGGGTCAACACGTTGATTATTTTGTGTGACCGCGTAATCACCCTGTCAACGCAGTTAGGATACATTGACAGAATGCTCGTCAGAGCGCGTTGACCGTATCTCAACGTTAAGACAACAGAATTTTTTTTTGGGTCAACCTAAATTTAAAAAATGTCTGTTTTTTTAAAGGGGACATCGTAGCATTCCTTCAATATGGATTTTGGCAGTTTGATTGATAGGCAATAAACTATACACATACGTCAATATTAAATACATATTTCGATCCAAATGTCATTCAAAAGTCCTAAGAACGTTATTTTCCGGAACATATAATGTAATCTTAAAATGTCGACTTTTTAAGGTTTTTTTAATCTATTTACCAACATCGTATGGGCATACTTCAGCGGAATATGAGAATTCATAGCTTAGCCAATTTAATATTTTCACATCTTGTGATTCAACGCAAAAAATGGTTGATCTGTGCTCGAATGTGGTCAAGGCGTTTAATCGTCATAGTTTAACACGCGTTGACGACAAAGGGTTAAAAACGCGTTGGCACAGATAACACGTCAATGCATTTTAGGACAATATTAAACGACTGGTGTCACTCGTGTGATCGTCAACGTTTCATGCGTTTAGACAGCAACGTTGACAATATATTTGACATAAAACATTAAAGAGTCAATGCATTAACGTTGACCGCGTAATCATAGGTTAATTGATCTAAATAGATACAATCCAAGTTTTACTTTGCAACTTTTCAAAATACGCGCTCAAATGCTTCTATTGAAAATTGATGAAACATTTTTACTTTTCACTTTTCAAAAATAGTCTGAAAATTGAAAAGTAAAAAGTCTTTTCACTTTGCAAATTTTTTGCAACACTTTGCATTTTTACTTTGGAGGAAATTATTTGTTTGCAAAGTTGCAAAGTGAAAATTGTTTGGTGAAAAAGGCCTTTGGTTGTTTGACTTGATAAGAGCGAATATTAAAAACAAAAATAGTACGTAAAATGTTGAACAAAATTAGTTTGAAGTTTTGAATGAAAACAACAACACTTGGTGAGCTACCACCAATTTATAGGTTGGAGTTTAGCTAGAGAAATTAGTGTGGCCAAATTTTGTTTTTTTTTTTTTTTTTTTTTAATTTGAGTTTTAACATTAATTTTCCCAACATCTACTATTCACCTTAACAATTTAATTTAATAAATTAATTAATGCATGGACTATCTCTAAAAAAGGTATAACATGAGATTGTAAGTGTTATAGTTGATTATTTTTTTTTCTTAATCAAGTTGATTTTAAGGAAAATTGCCCCTCCCGCCTAAACGGAATTCGAGATAGTGGCAATATGAAAGGGTTGATGGTCGATACAAGATACAAGGGGCTTAAATTCGATCTTGTATATGGTAAAGTTATGAAATCCAAAAAAAAAATTTTCTCCGATTAAATATTAAAAAAAAAAAACTTAAATATGCATACTGTACTATAAAAGAGCTTGGAATTTTTATTATTATTTTTTTTATTGGCTAATTTAGCTCGAAAACAAATTGTGTTTTTTTTTAATTTTATGTGTATATATATATAAAGTAATTAAGCAGTAAAATTCTGTTTTCACACTTAAATTTCAAATAAATTAAAATCATATGATTTTTTTTTTATTTATCTAATCATTTAAAATCATATATCATGTTTATTTCCATCATCATCGTTTAATATCATTTTCAAAAACTTACCTCTTCTGACAGTGTATCCAAATTAGTTCCTTCTTCCGCTCTACTGCGTTCTTTCGCGAATAATTTGTGCGCTTTTGCTTTAAGCTCCTTGGGATGAGGTGTGTTTTGTCGCACAAAAGGTGTATCCTTTTCAGTGCTGGAATCTTCTGAAAATTTAACGGAATGTGTTCTCGATTGCTCGCGTTCTTCCCAACCTTCGGAATCGGATTCTTGGTCTTTTCCAGTTCCTTGAAATTAAAGAAAATAAAAAAATGTTGACATGTTATTGAAATTTAAATTATTTATATACATACGTATCATGCTAAAATAACTTATATAATTTGCTAATAATTATCAAAATGCTTAGCAATCGGTTAAGATATAAAATATATAAACAAGCAATATTGTTAGCGGATTATTATAATATACTCGTTTTATTTGCTTTCCTAAGTTTTTTTTTTCTTTAATTTGTTTCAATTACATGCTATGTATATTTTATATCAATCGAACGAAACTCTATCAAGATAACAAGATATTTAAGGTTATTATTATTGTTTAAATTAACACAATTATGTAGGTATATAAAATAATATGAATGACAAATTATTATCCCATTCTTACATTTTTTCTAAACAAGAGTCGGTATTTTGGATTATAATTTAACAAGCCGTGTTAATTTTGGATTTTATATTGTTTTTTTTACAAAATTTGTCTTTTAGTTCTGTTTGGTGCCGTGACATTAAGCCAAATATTTAGAAACATATTTTAAGGGTTATTTGGCTTTATGTAATATTTCAATTTCTTTTAAGAATGAAAGGCCTAGCAAGACCCACTTGCTAGCATTCAAGGGGCTAGCAACGACTTCTGTCGAATTTAACTGCCTAGGCTCTCGCCAGTTATGTACCATTTCGCTTCAAGAGAAAATAACAAATAAAGAAGTTGGTTTATTTAAGATTCTATCCTTAATGCTACGCTTACCAGTTCCAGGGCTATAAACTTACTATGTACTGGTATAATTAGCAAAATACAAAAGTACAATTTTGAAAATGAATAACTTTATATTTAAGGGGGTATTTCTGATGGGAAAGCAAATTTAGCCAAACAATTTTTACTAGCAAGGGCCTTAAGATTATTTGACAAGTTTTCCTCATCTAGATTTGTCATTTTTAAATTTGTCATTTTTTTAGTGGGGAGTATAGTCTGAGTGCAGTCCAGGATTTTCCAACGGTAAGCAAGCTTGTGATAGCAGCATTTTGTTTCTCTAAATCGTTCGTCAAACTATACGAGAATCACAAATTTGCCGCCGTTGGAGGACTATGGGTTTGCGGGGCTGTTTTCGAATTGTATTTAGTAGTGTGACAGTTCCTCGTGGAGAATTAGGGACTAGTGAATTACAATTGTCAACCATTCCTGTGAGCGTTTTAGTTTAATTTTTTGTTAGAATGGGGAGACCTAAAATTTCTGCCGAATCCGAACGGCTAAGATAAGAGGCACTTTATCTTGACAAGAGATACTCTTGAAGAATTTTGTCACTTCAAAGCAATAAGACATAAAGGACATTTTTTTTTTTATTTTAATTGTTCAATTTTCGTTTTATGTCGTGACACCTTCTTAACGTATATTTTATCATAATTCATTTTTCTGAATTTATAAAATACGTAATTATTTAAGAATTATTTGGCATTTGATGTACTTTGTGCTTTTACTTTAGACATCAAGCGTTTGATTCCAAAACACTTTGTCATAATATCTGTCAAATAGTATTCTTTTTCTACGTATACTATACCTACTACCAGGTACCGAATTTTTGATTGATATTTTTGTTTGAATGATGTTGTGGCGTGTTGTTGCCTTATAAATAAACAGAACAATAAATTATTTTAGAAAATGAATCATTAAAAAATCATTAACTTTAATATAGATCAAACGAACCGCGTTCAAAATTTTAAATGAAATATTTGTGTATTATTTTCTGCGTCGTCACATGAATTTTAGCGTTTTGAAAAATGATTTATACAAATAATCTGTGAACAGATTTATATAAATCGTTAAAAAACATATCATATATTAATTTTTTTGTTTGATATGAATAAAGCAGACATGTATAGTAGACATATAGAAAGTACTTCTTCAATAAATAACGGAATTATTAACTTATTATCCTTTCTAGGAATTTATACGTTTTTTTTTTTAATTTTTTTATTTTTTAAGGAGTCACGAGGAATTAGATAAATCTTCTCTATACGTACATTTAATTCGAAGATATAAACAAAGAAGTGTAGTCTAAAATCCAGCGGAATATATTGGCAACAAGTTAACAGCCTAATTTTAAGATTTTATCATCATACCAATTAAAAATTTTAAAACTCTTCAAAGTTCTTAGTTTTGAAATTTTAATTTCAACTTGTATCATACTAAAGTTATTTTCTTAATAAACTCTAAATGAACACGCCTAAAACCTTGACAATTCATGAAAGCAAGAAAGCAAACATAACATTTTGACATTTGTAATTGTCTAAGTGACATTTGGAGTTATTATGATACTAAAAAGATAAAATTGGTATTTGGTGATTTTGATTTTAATGAAATCGTTTGATATTTGAGAAAATTCAGTGTTTACCTAACATAATATTTTAACTGCTTTAACATCGTCTTAAATTTTTGAAATTTTGTTTTTAATGTGCACAAAGCATATAACGGTAAAAATTTTATTTTTGAAGTCATTTAAAAATTTTTGTACATATTAGTTTTAATGAAATTTTACCAATTTAAATTTGTTATTGCAAGTCATTGCTACTGTTGCTAAAACTGTGTCGGAAATTTTGTTTGTACATATTTTACAAAAAAGAAGATTTTACAAAAAAAAAATCGTCAAAAAATGGACCTATGCATTAAACCGGAGTCCAGAAAAATTGGTAAGGTAGACAGGGAGCGTGAACGAAACACTTTTTATAAATTACCCCTAAAGGATTCCTAGGGAAAGTAAATTATTTCGATAATCATAGTGTGTTTAATACATAACTAAAATAGGTATACAATTTTAAGAAAGACAGCTGTTCTTTTTATTTATAGAATTGTCCTTCCAATAATTCAATAGCTTTTTTTCATAAGTTCAAATAAATTTGTACAGGTAAATTCCAAATTTTTCAAAAAATATTTTGAGATTTTAGTTTCACTAATACAGAAACTGATTAGAAATATAGCTTTAACTGCCTTTAGTCCTACAAAAATTAGGCGTTTCGTCCCGGCGATCTCACAATTGGACTCATCAGTTGACTAGTGAGTGCCTTGTCAATACGCAATTTGTTGTTAAGTTCAGTTCATCAAACATAGATTTCGTGACGAATATCTAGTGTGAACTATATCCAACAAGTGAGATTGCCGGGACGAAACGCCAAATTTTTGTAGGACTAAAGGCCGTTAAAAGCGCAAATAACAAATTCATACTTCAAGAGTCATCAAGTATAAAACATTACATAAACATTGTAAAAGAGTCACAATTTCTATTTTTGCACCGCCCTGATTTAATACCTACTCAATAATTGAAAAGAAAAGTTTTAAACTTATATTTTCGCGGATGTTATTCATATTAAATAGATTTAGTTTTTTCGGAAGTACAAGTACACCATCTATAAACAATCTAAGTGCAACAACAACTACGCACCGGTACTGCTTGAGAACAAGAGCGAGAACTGAACAACAAATATAACATCCATCAAACGTCAGTCTCATCCCGTGACCACGAATAATGAAACTTATTCGAAACGTCGGGTAAAAGAAATTATAAATATTTCTATAAATTTAACGCGGTAAGTTCCGAAAAAACTAAATCTATTTAATTGAAAAGTTATTTGCATATCCGCGAAAAATGAAAATCAAGAGTATGTTAGTATGTAATGTAGGACTGTTACGCCGAAGGTCTATAGGGTTCGATTTTCAGCCTATGCCACGGATTACTGGCTCTTGTGAGGAATTGACAAATCTTCCAAGAGTATCTCTTGTAATGAAAAAAGTGCTCCTCTACAGAATAGGAATGGTTGAGAGCGCGCACATGCAACTTTTACTTTGGTTTCGATTTTGAGAACAATATAGTAATATATGAGGGTCCAAGCACATCCCAGTAGGAAGTTTCATTCTCTGAAAAATTAGGCTAAATTTAACACTGAATTCAAAAGCAACATCTTTGGAAAAACCGCATAGCATTGATTTAGTTACTATAAAGTAATGCATAGTTTCACCAGTTCATGGTTTAAGCACATTGTCTGCTTTATACTTGGGCAAAATGTCGAAACAATCCCTTCTTTTACTTCGTCTCTCTTTTTTACTTCGCCTAACAAAATGCTATTGAAATAGGTACTTTATCACAATCGCCGTTTTCAAAGGTTACAAAATGTCATGAGAAGTAATTAATTCGTGTTTTACGTCTTTCCGAACAAAAGAAGAGATAAAGACAGCCCTTTCCTTTACCTGACACGATAAATATGAGGATTTATGTATCCCTTCATCAGTTTACGACAAACTCCCTTAGATTTTCGCGATTTTTCGCTGTGATTTTCGGTAAACATCGACAATTTTGGAGTTGAGGTCACTTGAACTCTTAATTGAATTATAGGCGTGTTTTTTTGCAAGCCCGGGGGGAATTGGATGCAAAAAACGACGTCACTGCTAAAAAATGTACATGTAAAATGCAACCCTGCGAGCTTAGCTAATCCCAGAGAATTCTCGGGGCTTTATTTAAGCGCACAGAAAAACTTTGTTGCCGGCAAGAATAACATACATGTTATCAATAGTTTGTATGAAAACTCCACGTTTTTTTCTGTGATCCCAGTTGTCGTTTTTTTCAACCAATTACTCCCAGGATTGCAAAAAAAACACCTTATATTGAATCGCTCCAACTAAGCAGAAGTACGTTTCAAATTTATAAATGAAAGAGGTAGTGATTAAGCAACTCCCAATTCCTACTAAATATTCATCATTTCATCGAGGTCCTCAGGCCAACTTATAGTGAATAAGAGACTTCTAAGGAAGTAGTGATTTAGCTGAGGAATTTTCATCAAGAAAAATATATAAATATCTTACTTGAATTTGTTAAAAATAAAACTTGTTTTCAAAGTCATCATTATTAAGATCTTTTTTTAAAATGACTTTTGAGCAAACTATAGGTACCAACTGGAATCACCCGGTGTAAATATGTTTTCTATCTTGATTATTAATACATAACATATGACTTTTGTTTATTTTAACAAGTAACGTGTGCGTATAGTTTTCCCCCAATTGAGTTTTAACAAATGAAATTAAATTTAAAAAACATTCATCTATTAGTACTCAAAAATAAAAATAATTTTGTGTTTTCGAAAATAAATCTGGTATTTCTTTTTTTTTTTCAACTCGACGAGTACAGCTATTAATTTTGATTTATTTTTAGGATTTTTATTCTTTCTTTTAAACATTGAAAAAAAAAACAATATTTAAATCGCTTCTTTTCTGTGTTTAAAATTAATATGCATCACTTTGTTACACACAAAGAGTTATCGCATAAATAATTATAGATACAATAATTTTGAAGAAGAAGAATTGGGTCAAGATGCAATGCAATTAACATCTGATTGAGAGATGTGCGTCTTATTTAGTACACATTTTATAAATCACACACTTACATTTTGTGGAAGAATTTATTCTTACACCAAAAACAAGTGAATTATTTTTTTTTATTTGGAATTTTCAAGTGTTTTGATGAAGTGTCCTTATTATTGAGTTGACATTCATATTGAAAATTGAAAATTATTGACATGTTTAATTTGATTTGCAAATTGCGAGCAAAAATTATTGAGTTTTTGAATAAACAAATGAAAAGATTTAAATTAATCATAGTTAATGCTTGGATACTACTTAAAATAATAAATAATACATTTTTTTTGTTTTCCTTGGGCTTATTTAAAACGTTTACCATTAACTTGTGAAAAGAAATTAAAAAAAAAAGGATCGTTAAAATAAGTTCCATACATAACCTTGCAGTGGTAAGAATGTACATATTATAGTAGATGGAGTATTTTTTTAATCGATGAAAAGTCAACAAATTAGACTTTGAGGTCATACTATAAAATAATTAGGTGTTATATTTGAATTTTAGGCATTCGATTAACATTGTTGAAAAGCTTACTGAGGGGCACTCCAAAATATTTTCCTTTCAATAATAGGTCCAATAAAATAATAATTATTATTCTTTTTTTTTAATCTTGATAGCACATCTGTCACATGCTGGTTTCCTCTTGAATAATAAAATAATAGTAAATATAATATAATAATAAAAGTGGTTTTCGTCATACCGTTCGTCGGACTGTGCAAATACATTAAAATACATTTGGGGCTAAAATAATTTTGTTTCAATTTAATTCTTTTAACTTGTAATTATAATAACCACCAACAAGTAGATAATGTAGGTATGTTGTACTTGTAACCCATATAGTTTCATTAGATATATAAACAAAAAAAATACCACACACACATAATTGAAATTGTGTTTCCGCACTAAGAATTTCCGTTTATTTTCAATATTTGTGTTTGATTGTCGATTGAAAATTCAATGGTTAATTAGTCAGAAAAATACCAACATCCGTTTTAGGTGGGTTGCTTTTGTGTGGAATTGCATATAATCTATTCAAAGTGATGCGTGGGACACCGGATGCATTCAAACAAATCCTATCAAAGGATATAAATGTTTTATTAAAATGATACTAATTTAACAAGAATTATATTATTTATTAAACAAAGTTTTTTATTACTTAAATTATTTAACTAAAGTTAAATTAAAAGAAAATTGAAAAATTTAGTGCTCACTAAAAGTATAGTAAAAGGAAATCAAACAGTTATGATTTCTTCGGAAAATAACTTTTTTTTTTAAGAAAATATTAAAGATAAATAAACTAATTTCATAAAAATTAAGTAAACTGCTTTTGAATTAGAAAACTGTCATATTTTTCGAAATTATTTCAAAACAATTTTTTTTTAAGAAATTTACTCTTAAAATTTAGAAATACATATCCTTAAAATTTTTTGTTTGTCCGTTGCCATCGGTGAATTTTTAAAAATTCATTCGTTAATCAAAAGGCAAATTAATAACTCATAAATAAATAAAAACGAAATTTTATAAAAGACATCACCAAATTAAAGGTATAGGTACTTGTCAGCCAATGGGAAAACTTATAGGCTGTGTTTTGGTTAAAGTGTATATAGCAACTTAGAAAAACAACAAATCATTTTTTTATTTGTGTACAAAAAAATATCCAAGTATTTATAATTACTTTTTTTTTGTTATTGTTTATTTGTAAAAGATTTGTCGAGCTGGCTACACACCACTCTCCTCAAAACACGACTCGTATCTGATAAATGATTTGTTTTTCAAATTTGTTGGAAATCATGTTAGATCTTTGTTTTAAATGAGAATGAAATTTCTATAACCTTATTCGTCTAATTAAGTTTTAATAGCCTTTTAAAATATTATATCTGCACATTCACATTTAAGAATAACATGGAATAGGTATATCTACTAATACCGAAAGATTTATCCTACTAGGTAATAAACTCAAAAAATTCATTCATTCATTTTGGCATGAGAGGCATTGGCATTGTTAATCAAAATACAATAAAAAAGAAAACATTAAATTTGTAATACACTTTTAACTCGCTTTCCGAATGAAAGCTTTTATATCAAAAATTACAACATTATACAATAAATAATAATTATTTTAAGAATGTGGGTTGATGCCACGCCTCCGGAATAGAAAATCTCAATTTATTTTTTTTATATGCAGCATGGACCTACAGTTAAGCGAAATTTAATGAACGTTTTTTTTTTATTTTTGAAGTTCTATATTTCAGGAACCACTAAACCACAAAATTTGGATGAGGCGTCTAATCTGTCTGGCCTCAGCAAATATTCCTTATTTGAATTTTTTGACTTTATTAGTACTGAAGTGGTCGATAATCGCTTGAATTTTATCCTCCAAAAAGGATTAGTGCCGAAAACTTGGCTTTGATATCGATCAGTCCAATAGTCCTAAAACTTATCTAGGTGGATGGCGCCTTTAATTATAATAACAAACCTCTTTTAGTTAACACAAATATTCAAAAGAAACAAAAGGTTAAAATTGCACTATACATCTAAAAATTTGTTAAAAAGTTAAACAAATATTTTAAAATTAACGGAAACACAAAAATTTTATAGAATTTTTCATCAATTCCAGAATAGTTCAAATTTGGTAATGGAGTTTTGAGAACTTGCTACCTGGAAGAAGGGTACAAGCACCTTTGCAAACAAAACATGATAAAAAAAACATTTTATTTCTGTTTTAAAAAGTAGAATCTTAGAAAGATGAACGGTTCTATAAGATGAACAGCTCGGAAAGATGAACGAAATATTTTCACTTTTCAATGTTCAAAAATTTTGTTTTCGAAAAGATGAACACTTTATTTCCAATATAATTTTTTACTTCTTCTTTGCCTTTAGTTCCTCCTGAACAGTACTTTAGGGCTTGTTTTAACTTGTTATGTCTCAATAATATTTAATGTTTTTATTTATAAATATATCTCCTTCCTCAACCAAATGTTGATGCTCGAAAAGATGAACAATTTGAAAAGATGAACGCGCCCTGTTTTATATCTGTTAATCTTTTCGAGATTCTACTGTATTTCTCGTATTATAACAAACAACTTTGTTTCATAAGAAAGAAAACATTTTTTGTTTTAACGCACGCCGACAGAATCACAATGTAAAATCATTTCGCTTTTTTATTATAGTTTGGTTTGTGCTGAGAAAAAAACAAACACTCTAAAACAAATTTTTTAACTTCTTAATTAAAACGCCGCGCCGCGGCGAAACAAAAACAAGTATTTTCCGTGTAACATAATAATTCGTGTGAGTTGTTGGCTCAGTAGAATCAGTAGAGCAATATTTCAAAATTTAATACCTGCCCTAAAATCACTTTTCAAATCTCTTTTAAAATAGGATATATACAAGTTACATTTGTATATGTTTTTTTAAGTATAATTTGGCGCTGATACTCAACCTTCACTCAAGTAAAATTTAAATACAAAACTGAAAATTTATTATATATTATAAGTTAATTTAGTTAGTCAAAAGACCAATTTACACAAACTGTTTTCCTGTCTGTGCTTTTAAACATTTCCAATCGTCTAAAAAGAAATTAAAAAAAAAATCATCTTAATTGCTACGCCAAGGACTTATCTGTTGTTTATATTTTTCTGCTAAACTTTGATTATTTAGTTTTTTTTTAATTCCTATACATGTCGTAAACACTTGTTTTAAAACACTAATTATATTAGGATGCACTTCAATGGAGCAGTAAAACTTATTCGCAGTTAATTAAGATTCAGCAATCATTTAACAACAATGTTTGCACTCAGGATAATCAGAGTCGGATTTACAGTGTTGCGTGGTGTAACAGGCCCAGGGACAATCTGTTTTTCTAAAAATCTCATTCAAGCTCGTTAAATTTCAAACTGTAGAAATGAAATTGTTCTTCGCGGAAACTATCTTTTGTGGGAAACGAACTTTTTGAGTATCTAAGACGCAAAGAACGGAAAAGTATTTTTATTTAATTTTGTTTTTAATATTTAATAAACAATATTACTATACGGATTATTTAGAAGAAATCATGCAGTGATTAAGTATACTTTGAATATATTATTTTTATTTAAAACTACAAAATAAAATAAATATGTTCTTCAAAATAAAGTGCTTCATTTTATTTACTGCCCTACATCTTTTAATGCGGCCTAGAAAAGAGCACTAATCCTTCCCAATGAATTGCAAACTTATTTTTCAAAAAGCCAATTAGGGAGAAACTTTTGCACACAGCTCATCCACAATAACACACAACTCTCGGCGTTAGTTGTTAATATTTTTTTTTGAAAAAATTTTGTAAACTATTAGAGTTAATTAACTAGCAGTACAAACAAGAAGTGGTATTTTTAATAGCAGCGGCAGGTTAATAATTTAAATTTAAAAAAAATGACATTTTTTTAAATTAGCAACTTTTCGAAGTTATGCATGATGTATGAACATCAATTCCTGTGCTAAAAAAAAATTGCAACAAGTTGGTCTATATGGTCTACCACAGCAAATTGATTAATTCAAAAATGTATAAATTATGATGAATTTATTTTTTATGCAAGACGTAAAGCGTATCTCTATCTGCAGGCTGCATAAAAACGCTAATTAGTAAATGAATGTATTTATATAGTCACACACACAATCAACAGAAACAATACACAATTTTCAGGCTTAATGCTTTTGGATGCAGTAACAATAATTGCCAAAAATTTAATTTTTGTATATATGTATGTAAGTGTTACTCTTGCGTGCATATTGATAAGGACTCTCGGAGGGAGGCCGCTTCAAACCTGGATGATGGTAATCAAAGAGAAGTTCGGCTGAGTTGAATTTTTCACTAGATCTGTATAGTTGACCCGGGGGATAATCTTTTGGGAAGTTTATTTATTTTAAAATCTTAAAATTAACTATTTCAGGGTTGAGCTCATTTATTTTATGGAAGTAGATATTCACTTTAGAAATTGCGTATTATCTTTATAACGATGAATATTGATTTCTTTTGCGGTTTTTAGTTTCAAATCAAACAATCGATATAAAGAGCTAATAATAAATTCTTATGCCGGTTGTCGATTTATCATTCGAATTGGCGACTGTTTGTACATAATTATTATTATTTGTTTAACTATCCAAAAGGTGTTTTTAGAGTTTTATATAGATCTTCCAACAGAGATAACAACTATAGTCCAGTCAATAAAGCATTTGACTCGGAAAAAATCGCCGGAAAGCTTGATTTTGGAATATAGCCTCCTCATGGCGATATGAAGAAACTGCCAAAAGTCCTCCATTCATATGAGCGCCGCTAAAAGTTTTACGGGGGTTTGAAGGCCCTCAACATGGATTTTCAAAAATAACTCCAAAATGGTAAGTTGTACAAAAAATGTCAAAGACTAATTTGTAGCTTGGAAAATTTCCTACAAAATCATTGACATACTTTTTTTCATAAAAATAACCGTTTCCGAAATAAAACAATTGGAAGAGGTAAGGATCTTTCTATATACAGTTAGGCTTAGTTAAAAAATTGTGCATTTTGTGATAAATGCATTCACAACCTGCCTAAGCATCTAACGAATATTTTGGTGTTCACGTAGGTATGATTATGATGACATCTAGTATTTATTGAAAAATCATCATGAAAACTAAATTTGGCCAGATATTCGTGGGTTTGATTTGTGAATAAAAAATTGGAGCTAACCAAATCATCGTCCATTTTTTTGTTTACTTTTTTCCAAAAATAAGAGTTGAGCTCATATTACCATGCTCAGTCACCTTTCCCAATTCTTTAGACCTTAGAATCTTTACGATTCCAATAATCGAATTATATAAGGTTAAGCGAGGCAAAAGTATTGGTTTGATTGAATGAGAAAATTTGTTTTATTTTTATCGCATTTATAACATTTGGAATTTAAAATATAGTGTTAGTCAAATAGCACACTATAAAGTCCGTACACTATCAAAGGTTTTTTTTTAATGTTTTTGTAATTTTCGTGAACTCTTTCGGGCATTGTAACCGGAATTTTGTTGATTTCGGTCCGCGGTTGTTATCTCTAAGGATTCCCTTGGTCCTGGGACGGTTATAATAAATAATGGATTTCAAATAGCCCTACAGGAAAAAAATCATACGGAGTCAGATAATGACAGCGTGCGGTCCATGAGTACGACTTTTAGTGAAATGAGACGTCCGGGAAATCGTTGAAGCAAAAAGTTCACCCATTATACTTGCTGTTTGCTCGAACTATAGTTCGATCTTTTTAGGAAATTTGATCAGAGTTTGTGAGATATCGCTTTCGAATCATAAGAAATGAATCTTTTTTTTTTCTATTCCAATTTTCTCACGAACCACAAGAAATTTAGTTTGCGAACGATAAAATTTGCGATCCACAAAAATGAACATGAACACATAACGCCATCTGTTGGAGATTCTATTTTTGTGAGGGACAAAATTCCTTAAAATCAATATTTCTCCTTCCCATTCAAAAAATGGGAAATTTCCACCCCTAAAAGAATGCAATTTTTCATTCACGACTTCCAACTTTTCCTATCGAAATTTTCAATTTTCGGCTCCTTAGTGTTTTTACCTGGGGCCGAATTACGGCATCAGTGACTGTACGACACGTGAGGGAAATTTCATACGAAAAATCGAATATCATCGATATTTTGTCCATTCGAATCCAACATAAAATCAACATACAAATCGGATAATATTTGGCAGAGTTATGTGTACGCGCAAAAAGAAAACCAATTTCATTTTCAAATTTGTTTAGATGCAAGTTTTACTAATTTTATCATCGTCAACAAAATAATTATTTTACAATTAATTTGTGCAATTTCTTAAGTAAACCTACATCCTCAAATACATGAACTCGGGAAGGTTTTTAAAATAACTATACGTGGGTAATTTTGTACAGAAAACAAAATTATGCATTTTCATGGGTGGGTTATAAATATACTGAATAACCAATTTAAAAGTATAATTTTGTCTTCTGATTTCAAATTGATTAATAAATTTTAAATAAATATAAAAAAGTACTTACCAGGAACTGTTGGTTGATATTCTAGTTGCGGCAGTAAAAAGCATGTTAGGACCTAAAAAAAATGAAAAAAAATTTGATTATATTTACATAAATGTTGATGATTTATTGTAATAACATTAGAAACTAAATTAACCCAATAGTTGGCAGAGGTAAAATAGAAAAACTTCAAAAAATAAACGACTGTTTCGCACGTACAACTCATACTTCCTTTTACAATAGATGTTTCTAAGAATTTGTAAGATTTGTATTTGTATATAAAAACTTAATTAAAAGAATTAGTAAACAGAAATTATAATTAAGACCTGTATTTATAGCTCTGATATTTGATAAACCAAATAAATTGAAATAAAATAACTGCAAGTAAAAATGGAACATTCACCGACAAACACGACAGAGAAAAACAAAAAAAAAAAAACAACTTTTTCAGTCACAAATTCGTTTACATCCTCACAACATTTTTTCAATTTTTTTTTAAGTAAAAGATGTCCAAGGTACAAGTAATGAGATTGTATAACGGGTTCCATATTAAATTATATTAAAATCTAAATATCTAAAGCAAATTTCCATTCAATCTTACCTGTTCGCCCGTTGTTTCATCAACATCCGGTTGAAATGTCAGCAACGGTTGAGCTTGATTCTCTGACAGCCACACAGCTTTCAATTGTAAATTAACTAAAGAATACGGTAAATACTGCAGCTGATTGCCGGATACATCTAAAACATGTAACTGCGTACAATTGCCCAGCTCCGGTGGAAGCTTCTTCAATTTATTATCCCTTAGACTAAGAACGCCCAATTTTGTGCACATACCAATATCCAATGGTATATAATCGAGGGCGTTACGATCTACATTTAAATTACTTAATTTAGTCATCCGACCAATGGATTGGGGTAATTCCGTTAAGAAATTTTCTGTTAATATTAATTCTTGCATATTTTCACATCTGAAATTAAATTTAAAAAAAAAAAAGAAATGAATAAGACATGGTCATAGAGAGATTTATGATCAGTATCATAATTAATTAAAATATAAAAAGATCACCGACCTTATATATACATATTTGTTCTACCTACAATAATAAAGAAAAAAAAATTATCTTATCTGAGTTTTAATTAACGGTGAGAACTTAATCGAATTTATTTTATTATTATTATTTTTTTTTTCTGTTTTTAATGGATGACATCATTTGCTGTGAACTAATTATTTATTTATCTTTTTACTACTCTCGTGTTTCCCACTATTGGGAATTAATAGACTGGTTTCTGGTTAAAAGTATCTTCTTTCTATTCAAAGTCAATAAACAATTTTTTGAAATTTATCGAATAGATAGATCTCAAAACCTTTTCTGGGTATGTCAAGGTCAACAACTTTATTGGTATTAAAAATAAACAACTCGTCAATATTGACAAGAAAACCTGTTAATATTTACTTGTTAATCAACTGCTGCGTTGCACCGATTACTTATTATAACCGATGGAAAGAGCTTCATAATACATAGAAAATTGAAATTTATTATCTCAGAGATATGAGAAAAAAGATTAATTTTTTTTCGTCATAAGGTTATTTAGATAGTGGAAAATTATTTATCAGATTAAGCAAGCGCATTAAAAATGTTTATTGTATAATTTCTTCATTTGAAAAGTGAGTGAGTTAGTTAGTAAGTAAATAAATAATAAAAAAAAATATAAACACCGAATTCCTAAACATATAGAAAAAATGCGAAGCAAAGGCAAATGATCTTTTTTTTTATGCATTTTAATCCATACTATCATTTTGTGATGCAAAGCAGGTATCACGATATATTATTGTTATGTTATACGTAAAGTTTGGTGTTACAGCATTGCATATAGGAATTTAGCCTTTAAGCTTCTAAATAGTTTTTCAAAAAAAATGTTTTATGAATATAAACATGTAAATGTATGTTGGTGGTAGACTAAAACCATGTGCCTTACGTCATGCAAGTTAATGTTTACGTTTAGTATCACACCTTACACGTTCATCGTAAGGTACTATAGCATTACGTAATATTCGGGAGTACGTTTCTGTTTACACATCGTAGCCGCGAGTCTTTGAGCTTAAAGGGTTTTTTTTATTTTTTAATATAGTACTCGAGAAGCATTTAGAAAAAGAAGAGCCACTCAAAACGTAAGTAAAAAAGTTTAAATCTAGTATTTAGAAGCTCTAGGTATGCGAAAAAAAAATTCAAAAAAATTTTCTCAAAAAATTGAAGACATTTAACCATCTAATTTTTAGTCATCGAATAAAAATTTTAATTAAATATTAAACGATAAACAGGAACTTAATAAAATAATTTTTTAAAGAAAAAACAAAAAACAGTACGTGTAACATTTTTGTTGTTTTTGCCGAGTTTGAAAATTAATGTTAAAAAAAACTATTAATTCAGATATTGTAATTTAAATGTGAAATAAAAAAATAAATTCTAAAGTTATTAAGGAATAATAAAATATTGTAAGTGTCTCCGTTATTTTTTAATAATTTTTGTCCGAATTAAAATCCTCATATTCAATTTTTTTTTTATTAAAAAATAGCTTGCCAGACGTATTTTGCAGCGTCTGACACCTACAAGACCTGTTAATTTATATGGCAAACGGTTTATAGAACGAAATGAAAAAGAAGCCAAAACTGATCAAATGGCTTTAAAAATCAATTTTTTACAGTTTCAAAAGTGACGCGTAGAGAAAAACGCAACGTGTCCCACGGGCCAGACCTTCAAAATTTCACTCGAGATATTGAGGGGTAAAAAATATTAAAAAATCATGACTGTAAGCTTTTTAAGCATTGCTAGCTCTCGTACCATAGCTTAAATTCGATTCTTCTCAAACAATTTAACTTTTTCGGCCCAAATATTTTTGATTATTCAAAAACTCGTCTAGCTCGAGTTAAGTATAGGTACAAAATTATTTCAATTCGAGTATTCGAGCTTTTAATAAATCAAAAAGATTCGCAATCTGAAAAAAAAATAATAATCCTTATAAAGTATTAGATATACCATCTTTTGCCCTTCGACAGTTTTACAGAGTACCAATTCAAAAGCGGGACGAAAAAGCACTTTCGAATAGGATTGACTTTCGGAACGAAATATTTAATTTATTTCATTGTGAAACAATTCAGTGCTTAACAAATTTTCCCTGACCGCTTTCGAAATTTCCTGACTTTCCCTGACCAAATTAGCGTTCCCTGACTTTCCTTGATTTTCCCTGACTCTCCAGTCGGGTGATAACTATGAACAAACTTTTCTCAGAATTTAGAGTTATTTGAAAATTACTTCGCTATACATTTCACAGCTTAGTTTTTACATACACGTTATTTATATATAGCAATTTGGGTCTTTTTTTATTATTTTTTTTTTATTTTCCTGGTGTAAATAGAATGCCAACCCCCTCGAACATAAAATCTAAACTAAGGAGTTTTCGTGTGACAACATACTTGCAGTTAGGCTGCCAAGCTTTCGCACCATTATATTTTTATTGAAGGTTTGAATGAATAACGACACTTGAATAAGCTACCACCATGTTTTTATAGGCTGGAGTTAATCTAAAATTTGCAATCTTTCAACACACTAATTCCTTAACGCTCTACCATATTTCATCATTCCCATCTTTCAAAACTCTTATATTATGTATAGAGGGTGTTTTGCTTAAAATGCGACATAAAGCTAGGGCGATGTAGATTGGGAGATTAGGTCACGACAAGAAAAAAAATCTATTTCCCCTGTTTATAGGCGGGGAGGGCAGATTTCTTAAAGATCGATATAAAAACAAAATCATTAAAAATCAACCTTTTTGAAAAACCAAAAATCCGTTTTTTATTTATGTTTTTTTAAATAAAATTTTGCAAAAAATATTTTTCAAACTCAAAATTTTGAAAAAAATAAAAAAAAATTTAAAAATAAAAAAAAAAATTTAAAAATAAAAAACAAAAAATTAAAAAATAAAAAAAAAATTAAAAAAATAAAAAATTTTTTTTTTTTAAATGTGTTAAAACCAATTTTGTTCCACATTTAACGTTATAAGTTAAAGATTCAGGAATCTGGTTTTAAATGTTCTTTTTTGTTTTCCTCATAAACTAAAATCTCTCAAAAGCGGACAAATTATTGGGTATCTACCGTCAGTTTCCGGTTATGAGAGAAAGTTCAGAGTACAGTGTACATGCACGGATCTAACAGTTTAAACTGAAAAATTGTTAAAATCGACAAAATAAGCAATAAATAGATTTAAGACATACTTTACTTGTTTTTCTTTAATAAATACATCTAAATTTATGAGAACAAAAATTTGAAAATAATTAAACGATTAAAAAAAATTATACTATTTATATATAAAATATTTCTTTAAAATTTTTATGAAAACACTTTGGTGAATACGCTAGTTTTAAGTATATTTATTAATGTGGAGTTAAGAATGAAATTTTAATAAAGGTCATCCATTCAATTTTAAAATCGAATTTTCAAAAAGTCGCTTTAAATTTTTTTGTAATTTAAATATATAATATATTTATATATTTTTTGAAAAATATTATCTTCAATATTATTCAAATTAAATTGAAATCGTATCATATTTTTTTTATATAAATAATAAAAAAAATATCTACGGGAGGTACCCATACCTACTTATACTGTTCAAAACGACATTTGGTAAAAATTATTTTCTATTAAACCATAGGTCAAACTACTGTATAAGTAACATTCTTTAAACTGATTTTGTTACAATTTTTTAATCTGATGGTTCTTAATTGTTGAAACAATATGCGATTTACAAATTTTGAAAACATTTGTTTCTAAAAAAAAACAAAAATTAAACAAAAAAATCCAAATTTCTAGTAAAATGGTAGGAAACGACTATCGTTTTAATGGTTAGAAGAGTGAAGAAAGAAGAGAACGATAAAGTTTTTTTTTTGGATTAAACGCCAAGCCGTGTCGTTTTATTGTCGTTTTCGTAAAACACGTCTTATTTGCTTTTGAAAATGTTGGTTTCAATAGCTATAGGTACTACCTACATATGTATTTATATAACACAAAACCACAACGTGAATTTACACATATTTTTAAAATATTTATTAAAATTAAGAAAAATCTTACATCTACGTAAATATTTCATCTAACCCACTGAAATATTATTTTTAGTACCTTTAAAAATGACGGGGAAAATAGTGGTTTTCATGTCTTGTCAGACAGCCGATTTTCGCAAATAAATTTATTTTCAATTAAATCCCTTGACACTAGTTTAAATAGTAAGTAAAAAACTGGTAATAGGCAACATGAAAACCCCTTTATAGATACATGGGAATGATTAATTCCACATCCATTACATCAATGAAAAGTAATCTATAACTTATTACGCTCAAGAGGCTATGTAATCAAAAGAACTTTATAATTCAAAACATTAAGGTTAATGGATTCTGTGTTAGGGGTTGATATTTTCTTTTCCATGAGATTTTAAAAGAAAAAAGAAATAGGTTAACTGTTCTAAGTAGGTTCCTTCATACACATAAATGTACAAGCAAATTCATTATATTCACTTCATATATTATGTAGAAATGTATGTTATTTAAAAATACTTACGCTCCAATAGTTGTATTTACACTTTGTAAACGATTTTGGTCCAATTTTAAAATAGTTAAACGACTTAATTTAGCAATTCCATCTGGCAATGATTCTAATAAATTTTGTGATAAATGTAAATCAGTTAAATTTTCCAGGCCACCAATTTCTTCGGGCAGTTCTTCAAGTCTGTAAATAAATAAATTGATATAAGTATACAAAATGTCAAAATCACTGTTATAAATAAGAAATAGAATTCTTACCTATTTTCAGAAACATCAAGGCAAATCAAATTCCGCAATAAACCAATTTCAGGTGGTAATTTCTGCAATTGATTGTGATCTAACCAAAGTTCCTGTAGTGCAGGCAAATACCCCAAATGTGGGGGTAAATCCTCGATTTCATTGTCACCTAAATCGAGTCGTTCTAATTTTGTTAGCCTGCTAATTGATTCAGGGAGGAGTTTAATTAGATTTTCTCTCAGCTCCAGGGATTCCAATTGTGTTAAACTGTAAGCAGATAAAAATTATAATTATTGTGAAAAAGATTAAAAAATTAATTTTATCTCAGTTTGGATAATTGGTGAAATTTTGAGATAGCTGAAGTATTTAATAATATTTCAACAAGGTTTAATTATATGTCATAGCCTGGAGTTCGATATCAAAAAATGTACAGTTTTAAATAAATAGAAAATGGATTGCTTTTGTTAACTAATAAAAAAAAAAACAAGGAAGCCTTACATAATTTGCAACTTGACGCTTGCTATATAAGCTTATAAAAGAAGACTGAACAAAATGAATATAACTCACCTTCCGAAATCCGCAGGCAGCGACGTCAATGACATATCATTAAGTCCTAACACTGTTAGATTTTTTAACTGTGAAAATCCAGCTGGTAATCTTGGAATTGGATTTGAACTAAAATCAGCTACTTGTAGGCTTTTTAGATGCTTAATGTCATCAGGAATGTCTGGAATATCTAAAAATACAAAAAAAGAAAAAAATCAATAAATATAACTGCCAGACATCATCCAATCAAAATAAAAATCAACAATAATTCACTTCAACTACTAAAATGGCAGCAAAATTCCGTTTTTCAAATCAAACACAATAATCCTTTTTATTGCGACATAACCGCATTAGTGTTATATTGGCATTTGGATGAGGGGCCGTGCACTTTATTTAATTTTATTGCTACCACCAGTCACAGTCACCACAACAACATTTAGGTGCTACAATCAAACACTCATATATTTGTTGGCTATATAGTAGTTCCACACCCAAAAAGTAAACATTTTCTCGCACACAATATGTACTCAGAGGAATGCGACAAAATTTTGTTTTTATTTTTTATTGTTGTAGGTATGGTTTTTCTATACAAGTTGATGGAATTTTTGAACACAAACCAAAGTGTACCAATGGGGTTTTACTTTATCGCTTTTTAGTTTTGAAGAGGTTTTGAATTGTAAGAAAATATTTTATATAGTTATAAAATGGTAAATTGAATTTTTGTCAAAATCATAATTTTGTGAAATATTTTATAAGAGTATAAAATTTTACCTTTCCTTTAATATTGTTTTTCTATTTATTGACAAATATAAATGGAGGTTTTACATTTTATAACATTTTGATAAAAGTAGGTTATAGTCACAAGCGACCCAATCTATTTGAGGTACATTAAGATGTGCAAGCTAATCAACAAGTATTTTTTTTTTGCAAATCATTCAAGGAACAGGTAGTCGAACAAAAAGTTTCAGCGAGCTTTGGTTCAGAAATGGAAACTTCAACCTTTAAGGTTATTGGTTTTTTTTTTTCTTGGAACAAATGTATCAAGTAGATCGGCAGTTTTTATGAGTTTTACTGTAAACCTCATAAGTCTCACAAACTAAATTCTTCCACATTAACGTAGAAAATTACATTCAGAAGAAGAAACACACAAATAATAAGAGAATTATTATATTTTATTTTTGTGGACTGTATTGATTGAAATCCAAAATAAAGTTTTTAAGGCCTTTAGTCCAATGCATTTCGCCCAGGTACGACAGTTAGGCTCATCAGTTCGATGCTGTCGTACCTTTGTAAGACGCAATATTTAAAGTTCTCTAAATTTTTGGTTAAACTTATTACTTTTTTACCGAGAAACTATTAATTTATAATTAATGATAGACAAACATTTTCAAGAAAAATGTCATTAAATCAATCAATAAAAGTTAAACACCCTTAACTGAGTAAAGTTTTGATTATTATCATTATTATCCGACGTGATGAATGGCACAAGATCAAAAGTCCACAATAGGAATGGGTCATATTCCACAAATTTTTTTTGAATTTTGAATTTTTTTTAAATTGTAACGTTTATATTTTTTAACAAAATTAATTGCTCTTATAAAAAAAAGTGTGACAATTACCTCTGTGTAAAATTTTGTAGGCTACAATTTTTACCCTCCCATTTTTTTTTTTTTTTTGAAAATTTTCGATATATTAACATAAAACATTAATTTCACACCTTTCCACCAACACTAAAATTCGCAATGGTTAAAACAATGAAACAAAGAAACAAAGACCGCAAGATTGGACCGCTATCACTAGGTCCCGAAATAACCGGACAAGAAAACTACTTTAAGAAAAATGGGGTCGCGAGTCTCACATTTTAGAGATTAATAAAAACGAACTATTACGCCCATATTATTCACTCGATACATCCAGATTGAAAATTTAATCTAGATGTTTTTACATTGAATTTGTATACTTTACATCTGGATTAAAGTTTTAATCTGGATGTATTGAGTGAATAATATGGGCGTTAAAGATCAACCGAATATATTTATATTTTGAAAACAATTTTCCACGAAACGAATAAAAACACTAATGCACTCTACTTATCTTATTTTTTTTTATTTTCTCCCCTTCCTTCTTCCTTTCCTCAATTTAATCGCTCGGTCTGGCGAATTTTCCTCTTCGGATATATTTATTAATTCCTGCTTCAAAACTTTCTTGAAACACTTTTTAAAACTTTCTCAAAACTATAAATTATTTTATTCTCAACTTCTTATTTTCTTTTTCTTCTTCTCAAAAATTTTCAAAACCTTTTCACTTCGCAAGTCAACCAAAAAGTGGTTGGTCATGCGTAGTCTTTGTCCTCTATTGGCCTCCTCTTACACACACACATTCTCACTCTCAATCACAAGCTTTCGTGGAACTCGGCTACGGTATCACTCCGAGGTTAAGTTCCAAGAAACTCTCTCTCACCCACACATGCACTGAATTCCCCAAGATGTTGGGGCTATCCTAAAACTTGACGAGTCCAAGGCCGTATCTAGACATATTCACAATATGAAACTCTTGAGAAAATCAAAAAAATTATAAAAAGTTGAAAATATTATTCTGAGCATTCTCTTAGCTACTCTACTAAATTTAACTTTCTGAAAATGTTTCGAAGGAGGAACAAATACTCTAATGCAAATTTCTAATACTTTTTAAGGAATTGAAGGAGGAAGGCAAATACTCAAATCAAACTACCTAACGCGCAATCTACTATTCGGTGGACCTTTGTGCAGATCTGGGGGATTGAGGGAATAGCGTTTAGCGTTCCAATCTTTTAAAGTCCGCGGTCGATGTTATTTACTTTAAATTTGAAGTTATAAATTCTAGGATGGGCTCGAAGCGATATTTAAAAATGAAGTTAAAATGTATGTTGGTGTTTTGTTGTGCTTTTATAAAATCCACTTGTAAGTGTAAGTGTATATCTCCTTCTATCCTTGAGTGTTGTTATATTTAGAGAAGAGCTTCCTCGCTCTATACATAGATGGCGTGCGAGTCTCCAGCCCATCCGCTGGCTCCACATGATCGAATAAAGAGGTACCTATATTGCTATCCTCTCTGAGCAACTCTCCAGCTCCATGAGGACAACTTACTCAAAATTATGGGTCGAAAAATGGGAATGGTTGGGATGGAGGGGACACAGATAACGAGAGTTGGACTACAAAGCCAGAAAGAGGTTTTAAGAACCGAGTTTTGGAATGGTTTTTGTTGCGGTAAATCTTACCGAAATAAAACCAGTGAGAGTGGGTGTTATTTCCCAAATACATACATGAAATAAAACCCATTTTTTTTTTATTTTTTTTTTTTTTTTTTAAATGGAAAAAAAGCTTCTTATTTTAATTCCTTTTTTTGTAGGTTTTAATTAAATCAAAGAATAAATTAAAACAAAACCCATTCAATATAAATACAAACAAAAATTGATTTTGGAGTTTTTTGCACCCTCAAGAGAGATTAAAAAAAAAGTAAAGTAGGCATATGAATAATTGAATCATTACTATATTTTAAGCATGGAGCTTAATGCCAATTTAGAAAAGTATTCCCGTGGTTCTTACTGTTATTCCATAAATTTATTTCCTTTAATTTTGAGAAATAAGATCATGTAGTATAGGATTTATCTTCTGCTTGTATACACATATAATGTTGTATTTGTATTGCATGTAAAATTCTAAATATATACACATATGTATTTAAAAGTTCGGAAACTTCAAGTGTGGACAATGTTTTTGGAAGCAACATAGTACCTACCGTTGTACTCGTAATAGAATTCTCTATATGTTGATGTTGTTTTTTTATTGAAAATACCAATGATAGTAAAAAAGAAAAAATGAAAATCCAACAAAAATTGATGAAATAAATGTATATTACCTACCTACTCAAAAATTCAAATAGCCAAGAAAAATAAGATTTTTTTAATTTCTTATATCTGCTTTTCAAATACATATATATAATATTTATTTCTAGAAAATAGTATCCTGATTTAAGGTGATTTTTTCCCAACGTTTATTTTTTCTTTTTTGTTACTTTCAAACATTTTTATCTCGAGTTTTAGATTTTCCTGAATTTTCTTTTGTAGGTATTACTTCTTGTATTAAAAAGATCTATCGATACAACTCTCTATCATTTTTGTTTAGAAAATAGAATCTAGACCTTTTTCTTCGTTTACCTTAATTTACCCTATTGAAATCCTGATTTTAAAAAATTACATATATCTAGAAGGGTTGTAACACTGACATTACCCCAATGTACACCTATTAATTACCTATATTCTGTGGCCACAAGGAATAACAGCATAAGTCGACTTATGTCGAAATTGAGTTTATTACAGTATCTGATGCGCAATATGCGAATCTATACTGTCATATTTTGTTTGTACTTTTATCTCTTACGGTTTATGACTGTAACACTTCGTCCATAATTTTTTTACCCTATTTGTAATCGCAAAATAAACATTTAAATTAATCTCCTGAAAACTTGCAAAAATATCTTTGGAGACATTGACGGTAATTTTTGATTCACAATTTTGCCTTCAAGAGCCCATTTACCAATACTATTTTTTGTACATGTATATTTGAAGCTATATTTTTCTCTTTAAACTAAACTATATTTTTGTGGTATAAAAAAACGATCCAATAAATAATTCATTTCTTTTAAAATCAGATGAATATGTTTATAATATTCGGCCTTAAAAACAACATTGTGATCGCACAAGTTCGTCCGACTCAGTGGTTCAATTTATTCTTGTATTACAGTTTAACGGCTTTTTCTAACATCATTATGACAAGGATCATTATAGTTTCAAGTTTTTCTTTTACTAATCCTAAACACACCCTAAAATAACTACTGTAATAGCATCTATAAGTACATTATATTGTATATAACTATAACATAAAAATATTTTTCATTATTTGACATTTTCTAATATGAAACCCGGGATTTGCATAGCGGTTTTCCATCGCTATTGTATTATCTGCCTATTGTGGAATTTTTGCGGTAAAGTTAGCCAATTAATTAGGTGGTCTGAGTTTGTGTACCTATATATACATACACCACACACCATTCTAATGCGGTCAGGTATTAATCATTTACAATTGAGAGAGAGAGAGAGAGAGAGATAAAAAAAAAACAAAAGAAGTTAGAGACCTTTTTATGGCCGCGCGACTTTTTCAAATGGCACATTGTATTGTTTTAAATTCTAAACGATTTTTTTTTTTTTGCTTTTTTTTTGCTAAACATAAGGGTTGTTGACCAAGTATAGTAGAAAGGTATAAAAGCCCAGTTGTTGGTCTAAATACGATGTCTGACTGGAAGTTGGAAGTCAAAAGAATACAAAAACATGACAAAATGAAAGAAAAAAATAAACTAGAACGAAGGAAGCTAGGTATCTGAAGGTATATTTAGCGCGCTGGGAGAACGTAAGTACCTATGTAATGCATTTTTTTTTTGTGGTTTTCTAAAAGAAGGTATGTATTTGTATGTACGTAGGTATAACGCAACAGATATTGTATGTCTGTGTACATTTTATACACCATATAAGGTAGGGGAGGGGCACATCAGCTATCCGTCACCGATGGCTTTTTTTTTCCGTTCGCCTTTTATTTCTATAGCATGACACATTTGGGCTTAGGCGATGATGTGAGCATATATGAGAGCCCAATGACCCAATTTATGTTACACAACAGTTTTTTACTAGCTATTCTATTTCTACTACGAGTGAGTAGGTATGTATATAGGATCACTTTCACAAAGAATTGCGAATATTTGAAAGAAGTTTAAAAGTTTTTTTTTTCTGTATACCTACCTAAGTTAATAAAATTACCTACCTTAAGTTGAAAGGAACTAGTATAGCAACAAGTTAGTTATATAGGTATATAGGGAAATATTATAAAACAACAATGTTTAGGTCATGACAATGGATTTAGAATTGCGTTACTAAGAAGCATGCGTTATGTTGAATGGAATGGAATGAAGTACTAAGGCCATTGACGATTTATGTGAAGATTAATATCAAATTTCACACGAAAATCACACCCTCGATTGAAGATTTTGGTTAAGCTGTCAATGAAATTTGGGAAAACAGTTTGATTTTTGTTTTACTTGTTATTTTTCGAATTCATATAGGAATAGAAAAATTATAGACATGTCATATGAATTCGTAAAAAATCAAAGAATGAACAAAATTGACATAATGATTATAAAAAAGCCTTAAAAGTGGTTTATTTTGATTTGGTGTGGGGCGACTTTTTTCAATGTTCTTGAATATGTTATACAAAAAATATATGGAGTAACATTTTCGTTTGGTTTTCCTCATTTATTCGTGTGATTAAATTAAACCTATTCGACTCTGGGATCTCGAACCTCATATGTGGGTTATTCGCAAAGAATAATTATATGTCATGCTAAAGGTCAGTAATTGGTCAGAAATGGTCAAATACTTTCAGTAATTGGTCAGAAATAATCAAATGCTATCAGAAATTGGTCAGCCAAAGAAAATTTGCAATCAATTTTTAAATTCTTTAAGCATATTTAGTGAATAGAATATTTGTGGGATATTCGCAAAAGAATTGTGCCACTTGAAAGACCACCAGATCGTTATAAAAGGTCAACTAGTTTCAGTAATTGATCAACCATAGATTTTCTTTTACGAGTTTTTATAGTTTTTTTTTTTCAAAATGGTATCTATATGTACCCATATTGGATGCTGGGATGTTAGTAGGTACCTCATATGTGGGATATTCGCAAAAAACAAATTAAGTGTACCATCTTAATTAAGTTAGTTACTGGGCAGAAATGGTTAAATTCTCTAAATTCTTATAAATGGTCAACTAGTTTTAGTAATTGGTCATCCATTGACTTTTTTTTACAAATGTTTACAGTTTTTTCAAGGTCGTAGATATTGTAAGCACTTTAATGCATTTTTTAAGTACTTTTATGGCGTATGCATTATTATACGAATATCCCACATATGATGAGCAAAAATACCATATTCCACGTATTCTTTTCATATAAAAAGTCTATATTTTACTTAAATACAAGAAATAGTATGAAGATAATGTTTGTTATTAAAGTAAAATTTAAAAAAAAAATTCAAACACTCGCTCACATTCACGGAAAAAATTATTAGATCAGATCAAGCAAAATAAGCTACAAATCACGAAAAATGAATCCAGTTTTGTACCTTGGCTTCGAAATTAGTAAATTACGACTTTTTGTTTGCAATTTCATAAAATGATCGAATTGAAGATATTGACCCTCAAAAATCATATTTCACCACTTTTGAGTATCAATTATTCGATCGAAGAAAAAAAATATTGCCGGTATTGATACTTATTTATCTTTAAATTGCAACTTTTGAGTCGTAATTTGAAACTGTTTATTTGGCAATTTGCAGCTTTTAAAGATTAATCTACTTTCCATTTTCAAGCAATCCTGTCGAGATTCAAGAACAATTTTTCGTTTACAACTTAAACCTATGGATTTGCTGCAAATGAAAAGCTACAAATTAAGTGAAAATAATTTCCGACTTAGCTACAAAGTCTGATGAGGTAGTGAAATTGCAAAATACATACCTCAATTTATAAGTTCGAGTGACCTTAACTCCAAAGATTGTGTTTTGGCCAGGTACGACAGTTGGGCTCATCAGTCAGATGCTGTCGTACCCTACTAAGACGCGAATTATGGTCAATGCTTACCGATTCTTATAAAACTCTCAGCATGAATGCACTGTGAATTCTATATTTCTAAGAGAATTTGATTAAACTCAGACAGTTAGAAAAAAATAGTATCCCGTGGTCTGGTTTTAGCATCGAGAGCATGCAAATCACCATGTAAATATTCAAATTATTCCCCTGAAGATTGTACATTGCGACTAAAAAGTTGTAATTTACTGTTTAGTTTTGATCTTAAATCAGCAAATAGGTATTTCATAAATTACGATCGTGTGGGCTCAATATTTATATATCGTGATTACATTTTATTGGTTTGAGCATTGAGAAAATGAAAATCACCATATACATTTCGCAAAACAAGATTAATAATTTGTAAAATTAAATTATTCCCCAGAAGTAGTAGATTGCGACTCAAAAGTTGTAATTTGCATTGAAGTCAACAAGCTCGAATTATGACTTTTGATAATAAATACTAAATTATAAAATTTTGTATTTTACGAAGATTTGAATGGTAATTTACAATTTTTTCAATCATTTTTAAATAAAAAAGCGTCTTGATTTACTAAAAAAAAAGAGTTTTGTAAATTACAACCTAAAATTTCGCAATTAGTGATTTTTCAATTCTTTCCGTGTTCAGAAGTTATTTTTGGTGTCGTTGATTAATTGATTTTTATTAAACTTGAAAATGACACATGAAAAGAAAATTTTAAAAATTGTTATAGCTTTCATATATTGTTTTTAATTTTGAACTTTGTTATAAAATGGTTGAATATACATGCATATAATATATATTTATGTACATTATGAGAAAAAGACCAGTTTTGTATTTATTTTTTTCCAAATCTATACGATACCTTAATCCACAGATACGTTCATAGGTTTGAGAAATGTGATGAAGATGGTCAATCAAATTTCTATTACATTTTCAAAAAAGAAAAGTTGTTTGGAGAGGTATGTCCTTAAGCTTGTAAAGAGTGGCTTTGGGCTTTACTCTCCCTTTTTTTCTAAATGTATCGAAATACTGCGTGAAAATGGTTCCTAAGGATTTCTATTTGAAATCATTCCAATACGACGATTAAATGAATAAAAAATTATTTAACATTTAAGTTGCACGGAATGTCTTTATGAAAACCTGCACGATATTTAAATAAAGTAAAACATATTGTTCACCTTACAGTTAGTTAGATGGTGATAATTGATTACGGAAATTCGTGTTATAGGTATAAAGGAAATGTTCATTTAGTTTGACGTGTAAGAAATGGGCTTAAATTAAAATAAAAAAGCTAAAAATAATTTTTACTTGTCAACTTTTATAAACGTTCATAAATAGGAACTAATTTCTTTGTTTTTTTTTTTTTTAAATTGAACCTATTCCTCTGTCAATAAGAGCTCAATTATTAAGATATAAAGGATGACTCCAATGGTGTTGAAATTCCAGCTTTAGGCATGATTTATACATTTAATTATTTTTGCAGTATGATAATTATGGCTTATTATCAAGCAAATATGAATCAAGAAATCCAGAAAACACAAAATCCCTTAAATCAAAAAAACCTGGAATCCTCAATACCAAAAATCCAGAAATCCCATGAACCCAGAAAAAAAAAATCTTTAAATTCCTAAATCCAGGAAAAACAATGTATGTAAATGTAAATCATGTAAGGAAAAACCAATAAGATTTAACGAGAATGAACATTAATCATTGGGCCCTACCAATAACAAAATTTAGAGACGACTTAAATATTTAAGTAAAATAGACCATAATGGTATGTACTCTAGTATATAACAAACCAAATATCGAATGACTTAAATATTTAAGTAGACCTTAAATAATGAATATTTCATGGTAGGGACACTTAAATATATAAAATATGAAACATGTGATGTATGGTTCATATTGTATAGTCCATACCATTATGGTTAAATTTACTTGAATATTTGAGTTGTCTTTAAATTTGGTTATTGGTAAGGCCCATTGAGTTATCTTCTTGTTCACTCTCGTTTAGATTTAAAACTATTTTTCTCGAAATCGAAATACGTAAAAATTAAATAAAATAAAATTCGGGATTTAAGGATTTGTAGCAGTATACTGCTATATCAGAAAATTTGGAAGCTTACACAGTTTAATTTACATTATGTTCACGGTTAAATTAACACGGTGGTTTATTAAAAAAGGTAGTTGATTTAAAAAGATCTCATGTTATTTAAAAATGAAATTCTAATTTTCACAAAATTAGGAAGATTTTTTTTACATGGCCGCAGTGTTAGTTTTAAACAAATTCCAGTCATTTTTAACATGATGTTGTGTAAATTTTATCAAATATCCTGTTGATTTACTGTTTCATGTAATTATTTTTACAGTGGTTTACCCGATGAACTTAACTTGGTTTTGAGTTAATTAAGCGCTGCATTCTTGTTTATTTAAATATAATATTATATTGGTCTTCTACAATTTTATGTAGGTACTATACGTATCTAAATTAATGAAAAAGTAGGGCAGTGTATGAAATGAAATTTCATATAAACTGAAGATGTGTTGATTTTGCGCATGTCTTCTCATTATCCTGTTAAGTTAAATTTTATTTTATTTTTTACAGTCTATCAGAATAACCAGATAATTTTGTTGATTTAGAAAATATACCAATAATTGTGCCACTACGTAATTTTTATTATTAAAACTGCTTTCTAAAATCTTTTTCCATACGAAGTTTGGTCAGTAGGTGTGCTCGGGATCGAATTGAAGTAGCCAAAAAGAAAACAAAGTGACGAACGTAAGCAACTGCAGTGTTAAGCACTTCTTCACTGTGTATTTAAGTAAACTATACACATCTTAAAATTATAGCTCACTATGTTAATTTACCCGTGCTCTCGCGCAAACTTGTATCAGTTTAATAGTAGGGTCCCATTAATTTATCTAGATTATCGTGTTGATTTAACAGGATAATTTTTTTTTAATATTCTTAAGTTTACAAGGTGTTCGGTAGATTTTAAAATTTGTGTTGATTCAACATGATGTTTATTTTGTATTTTACACGATGAATCGTGTTGAAAAATAACAACAATGATATTGGTTAATTTTACATGATATTTCCTGCGTGTGTCCATATATTTTCCAATCAACAATTTTGTATCCACATTATTTCAATTGATTTTATTAAAAAAAAAAATATTTAAAAAATCGAGAAATCGTATACTCAATCAGAATTTGCCGACATTTTTTAGCTCTTTTTTGTTTGTGTTTCCGGACTTTAGGTTTTTGCGAAATGAGTTATTATTAAAATAAAAACCTAAGTGGGTGATTCTCTGTTAAAATCTCCTTCTTGGCATCGAAAATGACTCCTACATAAATTTGAGAAAAAGTTTTGCCCAATTGTTGACGTAAATAATGCAATAATTGATCATTAAAAAGTGCAGCCACTTGATTTAAGCGTTTTTATGAATTTTGTCTTGCTACGGAAACGGAAATGACGACGACTTCGTTACGGTTTGGTTAACAACAGTTTTATTTTTGCGAAAAAATGATTTCATTAAATGTCAAAAAAAATCAACTATTTGGAACTTATCAATGACATATTAAAGGAAAAAATACATAGACGTCATTCCCGTTACTCAACGATATGGAACGGAAATGACGCTACTGAAATGACGAATATCGATGTTTTTAACTTTTTAGTCACGCAAAATAGAATGTATTTTTTCATATTTGGTATGAAGAACATAGTGCCACAAAAATATTAAAAAATATTTTGGTTATTATCAATATACAAAATTATACTCACTTACGGAAATGACGTAATTAATGAAATACGTGATGAATACAAACACTCACTTGAAAATTACAAACGAAACTTTTGTATTATCCCTTTTTTTTCTTGAATATAACTTTAGCACGATCCCGAATGCCATGAAATGCTTAAGGCAGCAACCATTCAAACAATTTGCAAAAAATGCTCTTTTTAGTTGAAGAGAGTCCAACTTAAACTGACCGGATGGATAATAAAACTACTTCCATGATTTAAGAAAAGAAAATTTGTGTTTTGATCGCTATTATAGCCGTGAGGGATGATTTATGGTATGGGGATGCAATACCATTTTATGGCACTGTTGATTTAGATTTTGTAGACTGTAAAATGATATCCAAATAATATAATACATACCTTATTGGAAACAGTCTTGCTTCACTTTCAGTGTATTTTAAGACTGCTGCCGATTCTTTTTGCAGCAAGACAATGAGCCGATTCACACAGCTTTTATTAAAATATTGCAAACTTAAAATAAACAGCAATTATCCTTACCACCCTACTAGCATTAAAAATGTGTGGAGTTTTCAAACACGCGTGGTTTATGGAAATGGAAGGATGTACACAAGAAAAGTAAAGTTCATTGAAGCTATCAAAGTGGCAAGATCCAACATTTCGTCAGATTTTTAAGGAATCGTTTGCGATTGTTTAAGAAATCGTACATTGATTTTTTATGATTCCTTAAACGATCGCTTTTTTGAGGTAATTCAAAACAAAGAGGGATCTAAAAAGTTCTAAAATATTGTGTTAACCACAGAAAATAAATAAAAATTATTTTCTTTAAAAAAATTAATAAATTGGTTTTTATTTCTACTAAATAAATACTGTGAGGCTATTCTAATGTTACAGCAAATAATACACATTTTTGTGACTGTTAACAAAACTAGTTGAGAAAATTGCTTTAGCTTTTAGAAATTAGTCAAAACTTCTCTTAATACTTAATGTTTGACTCTCAATATCGATAAATGTAAAACTATTACTTTTACGAGAAAGCTATCTGTATCTCCTGCAAATTATTTTCTTAATGGTGTATTATTGTCACGAGTTAGCGATTTAACTGTCCTTGGTGTCCTATTTGATCAAAAACTTGACTTTATACAACACATCAACTCCATAACTAATAAAGCTAATTCAATTCTTGGGTGGATAAAGAGAGAGTCAAGGCAGTTTTCTGATCCTTTTGTTATCAAACAGCTTTTTGTGCCATTGTGCGACCCATTATTGAATATGCTTGTCAGGTTTGGTCACCCCACTATGACTGTCACATAGCCAGATAAGAACAAGTGCAAAAAAGATTTCTGAGGTTTGCACTCAGAGGATTGGGTTGGGAAAATCCTTACGAACTCCCGCCTTATAACAACAGATTGAAACTGATAGACATGCCTAGTCTTGAGAGCAGACGCTTGTATTTATCTTTTGTCTTCATTGTGAAACTTATAAACGGAAACATAGACTCTTTGTACCTTCTGTCTCGCATAAACTTTAATATTCCCCAAAGGAGTTTGAGGAATTTGTCCGGATGCATATTTATTTCAAATTATCGGACTAATTATGAACGATTTTCTCCTCTCAATAAAATGTTTAAATTATTTAATTTTTTCAACAGTAAATATACTAATTTGTTCAACCAAACTGTTAATACTTCAATTAAATTTAAATCAACTTTTTTTCAATTTTGTAACATGTACATATAATTATAACCTTTAAAGCTAGCAATTAGCTGAGTTAATAAATAAATAAATAAATAAATAAATAAATAAATAAACCATGTCCTACTTTGCTACTCAATACAAATTTTGTAATTAGACCTCAAAGAAAAATAAACTATGTGTGAGGCTATCCAAATGGTACGGACTGTAGTTTATATTTTATTAACTGCCGGTCTTTTATTTAAATTTAAAAGCATTTGATTTGTATTTACGGAAATGATCCAAATACCTGGCGATACATGTTTGTAAGTTTGTAAGTTAATTGTTACAAATGAATAAAATTTATTCTAAGGACATTATCTACATTTGTTTGATACGGGAATCCATTCAAATTATAATATTTTTCTATGTAAAAGCTAAATAACACACTTTTTCTCTACTAAAAGGAGGAGACGACACTTTACGGAAATGACGTTTGGCCGGTAAATTTTATTTTTTTTTTTTTATTAAACATTTGCAAATATCTCAAACTGAGAAGTGGGCTAGTTGGAACCTTGCTTTCGCTGCTATTGATATTAAATTATTTTTAATTTGTTGATGTATTTTTACCATTTTTGGTAGGGGCCACGAAAAGGAGCTCTTAGTGGAGAATCACCCAAGTATAGACATAATAACATACCTTTAACAAAAAATCATTACATAAATACATGAAACCTAAAATCACTTTATAATTAGAATTAAAACTTTAATTACGCATCCTTAAGAAAATATCTTCAAAACAGGAAACAAAACTAAATCAATTCTAAATCAAAAGAAGAAAAAAAATATAATCCAAATTCCTTTTTAAGTTCCTTTTGTATACTCGTATCTACCCAAGTGTGTATATAGGTACTTTTGATTTATTAAGAGAGAGATTGAAAAAGAAAGTCTCAAAAGCACTTATCCTATAAATACCTATTTCCAAACCATTGTCAGCAGGAGAAGAGCGACACAATATACCAAAAACACACAACATAACCACTTCATCATTACGAGTATTTGATGTTATTGTGAAAATATAATTTTATAGATATTCCTGAAATACTATTCAGGTGTATGAGCATATAGGTACATACATACATATACTCAGCTTAGATTGTTATGAACGATGTACCGTGTAATAATGATTTGAAGTGTATATATGTATATCTGTATGACACTCCAGGCGATAAAAATAAATTTTTTTGTTTTTTGTCTTCCCCCTATATATCCAAGCTTAACAAAATCAATAATTGTCTAGAATTGGAACATCCATAAATCAAGACAGAAAAAGAGAAGGTTCCGCTTGTTTTCGTTCCTTTCCCTCATTTTTTTCTTTTTGCAGGAATATATACAGTTAAGCCATAGTCATGCATTAGACAAGAGATTTTCTGTTAAGCCGTCTTCGTCGTCCTCTGTAATTCAACTTGAACCCGATCTAGGAGATTATGCGGGGGCTTTACACACAAGCCAATGTCACGGATTTGCATCAAGGCATCATATATTTCTTCTGTGGCTTCGGCGGCATCGGAATATAGCGGACGCGCGGTGGTATCTTATTCAGCCCACATCCAAGCCGATGAATACAGTTAACTGTACTTACTCCTCCCCCGCACACATCTCCACTATTTTAAGTCAGGTGGTAATTAAAGTACATAGATATATGACAAAACGCTGTCATAGAGATTATATGAACAGTGCTGTGATCCTGAAGTTGGTTGCATTCTTTATTACTTCCCCCAAGCGATACGCACTTCAATAAAATACGGCCATCATAGATTCCAACAAAAAAATCACAACCAACCTTTGTGTTCAAGGTTCAGGAAACATTCCTCTAGATGAAGCGGGAAACACAAAAACTGGCGAAGGAAGAGATCATCCGCGAGAAAAGTTAAGATTAAATTTGACGTCATTTTGGCGTCGAAATTCGTATCCATAAATTTTCAAGTACGGGTGAAAGTCAAATTCTATCCCAAAGTTGTCAAGTGCGTATGAACGTCAACGCAGAAAGCTTTTAACGAGTTGAGGGTTGCGTTGACAAGATATTGATTTTTTTGAAACGTCTAATTTTCCTGCGAACGAAGCAAGGGTATACGTTGACAGACTGTTGGTCAGCGCGTTGACTGTGTTTCAACTTTGACACAGCAGAAATCTCTATCGCGTCAACCACTTAGTTTCTCAGAATAGAAAACGCTTACAGAGAGTTGGTTTTAAAATCAAAAATAAAATTTGGAAAACCCACCGAACGCGCCAATAGTTAGAACCGCCATCGTCACCCGAAAGCAGGGTCTGCCGAACTGTCAGTTTTAAGAATAAACTACATTTGCTATTCGTATTTTATGTAGGTAAACGTATAGTTAAATATATTTAATGAAACAAATTATAGCACACATAGTTTAAATGTCAAATTATCTGTCAGCTGTCACTTTGAATTTTTAATTTTGAGTTTTTACTGAAATTCTCGAATTTTTAAGAAGTTCTTTAATCCATTGACATCATGACCATTTTTCTATGGAACTTATTACTTAAGAGTTTATGACTTGACAGAAGAACTATAAATTCCTCCTCTCCTGAGCTAAAAATAAAAGGTAAATTTTCGGGATTTTCAGATGTTTTTAATCCACAGCAATCATTCAGTGGAATTTGACATGTCAACGTGCATCATGTTTTCCTCAACAAAATAAATAATAAATTTTTGATCTTCTCAACGCAGCGCAAACGGTCAGCATTTTCAAATCGTGTGATCGTCAATATTTTTCGTTTTAAAGCGTTGATGCCGAAAAATAAAAATCACGTTGACAAAAATTACGCTTCAACGAACTTCGGGACAAAACTGACTAAGTAGCTTTATTCGTGTCTACGTCAATGTTTTATGCGTTGACTAGCTGAACGTTGGTGATACGCTGACAGTGTATTTGTTAAAGTCAAACAATCAGAAATAGTTTTGAATCATGAATTTGAAGCTGTGCAATCCTATAGCTTCTTTGACGAAGAGGAGCGTCATTGATGGCAATATTGTATGCTATGTCTCGATGACTGTTGACGTTGCATTGACACTTGACAGTATGTTCATCAATTTTCAATGACATCATGAGAGTCAAAATGTTGAGCATTTGGGTTGACCGTCTAATCTAGGTTAGTTAAACAATCAAGCGTAGTGATGTGACTTAAATTTGAAATTGTGATGCAATTTAACTCGTATGACGGAGAGGTACCTACTGACTAGAAAATATTTAATAAAATCGCAATTTTAAGCTGAAGAACTTGGTTAGTATGTAGTATGTACCTAGGTACATACATAAAAAGAATTTTTAAATAATCATATATTTATTTTCATATTTCATATTTATTATCGTTATTGAGAGCTTAATTTTAAGATTTACATCTTTTAGTAAGAAAGCTTAACTTAGGACATAATTAAAAGGTTAATAAAAAATAATTTTTAAAAGTAATGGAATGAGAAAAAAAATTTTTATGTAAAAGTAAAAATATAATAATAAAAGAGAAGAGAAAAAGTTTAAAAAGTTTAAAAAGTTTAAGCTGAGAAACAGAGAAGCAGCGAGACCAACAGCAACCAAAGGAGTCTAGACCAAAATCGAATTAGGCATAATGTTCAAAGACATTTTTCTTAAATTGTTTTAAATCATCTGTATTTCGCACATTGCGTGGCAGTGAATTCCATAAACGAGCTACGTTTACAAAGAACTGCCGCTCCGAATTAAGGCTTGAGAAGCGGGGAATTATTATTTGGTTCGAACGTCTAGATACAGAGAACTGGATTACATTATAAAGGTATAAAGGTTGTCGCCTATGCACAATATTAAAAAACAAAAATTTATTTGACGTGTTTTTAAAAGTCGTATATTTTTAACTTTCTTTAAATTTAGAAAGCTGTTTAACTTCAAAAAGTTTTAAATAAACAATATTCAACGTTGTCTACGAGTCTAACTTATTCATTGCAGTATTGGTTGTTTAAGTCTTGATTTTATTTAAATATATGAAGTATATAGGTTTGTTCAAAAGCTATTAAGAACAGTTTAGACACAGCGATTAACTAGAAAACCTTCTAGGGAAATCTAAAAAATACGACTGAGAAAGTCGATTTTCTATTCTAACAAATTTATTTATTTTTAACAGCTAGATATATTTATAAGTGATGTACAAAAGTTTGTGACTGCATACTTTTCATAATTTAATATTTCATATTAGTAAAACTTTTTTACACAGCACTTTTTAAACATATGTACAATGTACATATACCCTTTTATGTTCGCTTATATGCGAGGGGAAAGGTAAAAATTGGGTAAGTACTTAAGACTTGTTAACTTGATTTTAAATTTAAATGAATTGCAGTTAGAAGCTATAATATGACACACATTTGTGTATAGCAAAACAGGTGAACGACAAAAAAAAAACACCAACGCCAAACACGTCATCATCATTCACCAAGCTTCTAGGCTCCGGTGGTGGTGTCATCGACCTAGACATATATCTTCGCGAACCAGAAAGATTACCGCCACCACCGTCATTTCGCACCGCTTTGGAATAACTTACATACATATACACTATATGCAAATGCGAAGATTAATCAAAGCACTGCTGCCTGTATATACGCTCACTCGCGTTCATTGGCCGACATATATAATTCAAACGTCAAACGAGAACATTAAGCACATTGAATGTAGGTTTATGTTCATAATACATACATGATTATTATGGTACTTGGTTGGTTTTATGGGATATGAACCATGCCAGAGTGGATGCAGCAGTGTAAGTGAAGTGTTTTCTCATTGTTTACACTTAATGGAAGAAATTGCTTGAGAAAAGGTAAGTACTTTTCAAGGAGTTTATATACCTATATACATCGAATGCATAAGTATTTTTGGTGTACACAGCCCTTTAAGTATATGAGAATTATAGTTGTATTATGAGTAATTTTTGTAATAATCGGTTTGTACCTCTTTTTTTTTTATTAAGAAATTAAAGAAGTAAACAGGGTGTCAGTTGGATCGCACTCATTTATGAAGAAGCCGCCAACTTAGATTTAAGTTTTTTTGTTGTTTAAATTCTTTTAGGTCCAAAATAAGAATGTTGGACATAAGGAAATCGTCCCCCCATATGGGCTCACTTCTTTTCTGACTTTACCTATAGCGGTCCAGAGAATTAAGTTTGTTAATTTACTTCATTTTATTTTATTCTAACGGATTTAAAAAAAAAATTAAATAGAAATTAGACTGTTTGCTGACTAAAATGACTATTTTACAACCCTTTTCCCAGACTGTTTGAAAAGACACAAAAACAAAAGCAACATTAATCCATGGCATGGGTATATATTAATACAATTGGCATATGCAGTTGGAGAAGAAGGTGTTATTTAGTTGCAGGCTTGATTGCGTGTAAGGGGTGTTAAAACTGTTTAAATTTAATATATGTTTATGGGGGGTATTATTGAAGAAAGGGTTTGATTGTAATTGGTATTTGTTAAATTTTAATGGTGCTGAGTTTGGGGGTTGCTAATTAATGTTGTGTTATCGATAAAAAAAATGAAGAACCCTTCGTCGGCTGATTAGATTTCAAATACTTAATTTGATTTGGCAGTGCGAAAAACATGATAACTTTAAATATAACCAATAAATGTTGAAAGGATAGCTAAATGATGAGTGTTTTCGAAAATATTTTCATGTAAAAATTTTTACATTATATATCGATCTAACAGAAGAGATTAAAATTTTTTTTCAAAACATCAATCAATTACGAGATATTATTATTTCAAATACAATCTGTCAAAAGTCAAAAATATTTGTTTTTCCGAATCCTAAATGGCAAAGTTATTTAAACATAAAACACGCTCGTTTTAAATATGTAGATACCTGCTATAATATTTAAAAAAAACAAAATAGTATGACATTTTTTTCCAGACGAGGGATCAGTTATAAGATGTTGCCGCTTCAAAACGATAAAGTGTCGAAAATATAGGTTTTTCGCATACCTACAAATTATTTTTTTTTTTTTTTTAATTTGTTGATTACTTTACTTTTCAACAGCACTAACATACCCTTTCTAAAAGATATAATTTGAAAGATTTCAGTTCTTAAAAAAATTGGTCAGTCGAAAATACCGTTTTTTTTTGCTATTTTCTTTAAATGGTGACGTTGTCAAAAAATTATTTCTATACATACTCCTTGTATAGGTTATAATATTTACTACTAGAAATATATTCTTACTTTTTTTCAAACGAGGGATCAGTAAGGAGATATTGCAGCAAGTTTTATGTGAACACCGGATATTTTTGACATTGTGGGATATTCGCAAAAAAAATATGACACAATATAAAAGGGGTAAATATCAGAAATTGATTAGTCGTAAAATAATTTTAATTAATTGTATAAGTTTTTCAAGATCATACGAAATGTTAAGCACATCATTTTTGGGATATTCGCAAAAAATAAGTTTACCATTTTAGAGGCAACCAGATTGTCATTAGACGTCAACTTTAAAAATTCATGAAAGAAAAACAATACTTAACCTAATTGCTCTTTTATGAAATTTAAGGGACCGTTCATATGGTGTGTTTCTTTTGTGGACATCCCACAAATTTATACGACCTTGAAAATTTTTTTAAAAATTCAATAAAAAATGTACAGCTGAACAATTACCTATATTGTCATTAAATCACCTCTTATGAGAATTAAGTAAGCTTTTTCCGAATATCCCACAAATGAGGTGCCAACAATTCAAACGATATGAAAAAAAAAAAACTTTAAAAAATGAATATAAAAAATTCTATGGCTGACCACTAAAAGAAGATGACTTTTTATGGGGTTCAAGTGATGTTTTTAGGATGTATTTTTTTTGTGAATATCCTACAAATAGGGTGGATACGATTTAAAAAAAAACTTTGAAAATTCATTAAAAAAAAAACCTATGTCTGAACAATTACTGTAAGTAAATGACCTTTTATGAGCATTAAGTAAACCTTTTTCCGAATATCCTACAAATAAGTTCCTAACAATCCATAAGAGTCTGCAAAAAAAATGTATATATTATTAAGGAAAACTATATATAACTGAAACTTTTTATGGGGTAAAAGTGACCTTTAAATGGGGTATTTTTTGTGTGAATATCCCACAAACTTTGGAAATTCATTAAAAAAAAATAATATGAGGCATTTCATTGGGTGGCCTTTATACTTCTTTTTTCGAATATCCCACAAATTGTGTAGGTACTTAAAATCTCTAATGGCTTTTCCTTTGTTCTCTTCAAATTTTCAAACTATTTTTCTATATTCCGTTAAAACCAAAGTAATTTGCTATACACATATGTACATCAGAATGTCAAATCTTGTTAATGAATATAAACCTACTCTGGATTTTCAAATTTCTGACAATATATTTATGTAGGTAGTTTTTTAAAGCTACAAAATAGCTCTTAAAATCGTTTCCCACCATTATATCGTATTATGTGTCTTTTTAGAAAACCCATTAAAACCCACCACCCCAGCTATTATTCAGATTTAAAATTTGCGGTTATTCACCGGAAATAATCTCTGCATCAATTTCACCACTAAATAAAAAGACCATTATATACTTAAACGAAATGAGAAACGGTCTAATGTACTATATATCCAACCAACCAGCCAAAGTCAGCGAGTTTTATATTAATATGTATATACTTTTCATCTTCCATATGTTGTTTCATCCCAGTAGTCACTATTTTGTTGGCAAAATGTCCAAAAAAAAATCTCAGGGTCACTGACTTACTATACTAACGCCATGCGCGAGACACAGTGTTACAAAAAAAAAAAAATCTAAACAAAACCACAGCCACCCAAAAAGCCATTATTTAGTAATTATTCTGTCTGCCAACGGTTTAGGCTTTAGAGAGTTCGGTCTACCCAACAAAATAATGCTCTTTTTGCAAAACAGTGAGCACACAATACTTGTTCTTCATTAAATTTTTTTTTGTTTAATTTGTATTTTGATAGAAGTAGATATTGTAAGGATAGGTTAGGGTTTCATAAAAAAAAATAAAAACAAAAAAAAAACTGAAAAATTCTGTTCAAGGAGATGATTCAATTTTGTTTAAGAAACTGACAGCATTAAAGTTATTGAGCTTATACAAAAATTTCCGTTCGATATTCTGCGTTTATACAGTATCTCGAAATTTTAATAAACGAAATAAAACGAAAAATTATTGAAAGTTCAGAAAAAACTGCTGAACTTGAATAATATCATCTTATCAGTTTTGATAAAGGGTTCGATTTTTTTTTAATCAAATTTAGTCAAAATATTTCGTTGTCATCTTTGAAAAATGTCCTCATTTTAAGTCAACCATAAGTACATAGATACGACCCAGCCGTTAACATATTTCTTGATTTTGGCAAATGTTCAAAAGAGTGCATTTAAGTTTCCAATTTGTTTGCCCCACTGTCCATGCTACCTACTACCTGCTTTAGCCGAATATTTCTTGGCAAAGTATTCTTTGTGACCATAGAACTGGAAATGAATTCGCCTCTTAGAGTTATTGTTCTGATATCTATAAGGAGTCTTTTATCCTCAGATGAGCGTCTAAATGTACGAAATATTCATCAAATAGCTTCTATTCAAAATGGTGTTGACTATAGAATTCTACAAATTCACAGTTTCGCATATGGAAAACCATTTTGAAACTTGTTAAAAGGTGGTTCATGCCTTTCGGGTATCGGATCAGAATCCTTTCATTCGAAATATGTGTCAAATATAGCAGGCTACCCCCGATATAGGTTCGGAATTCTGGTGATGCTGTGATGGTAATATGAAAGAGTATAGTTTTTGATAAATGACGACGATGATGATGTGTTGTTGCATATTAATTAAACCCAAACAAAACACGTGTTCCTTGATATATATATGAGGTTTAAAGAGCTTAAGTATCATTGCCAGAGGACAAAATATTGCTATTGTTATGTGATGTACTGCGTGTGCAATTTTGAGAATTTGTGTTAAACGTTTTCAGACCAGAACACCACCAGTTAATGAATTCACAGTTGTTGTGTTTGGCAATAGATATAGGTAAGGTAGTTTACACACATAATGAGAGAGAAGATTATATTGTATTTATTGGTTACAAAGACTTTCATATCAAAATATAGGTCACATTTTTTTTTCGAACGAATTCATATACCATAAGCTTAATACAATATAAATTTTATTTAATTGATGGATGGATGTTTTTACAAGTTAAGCGATTTTCAATAAAATATTTAAGAGGATTATTATGAAATACCGATATTTTTCATTTTTAATTGAAAGTAACGGGGAAAATTTATTTGAAAATAATTTTAAACTTTCAATTATTTTTTGAGGATTATTTTTTAAACTTTATTTCATTAAAAGGAGGTAAATTGTGTTTTTTTAAATGAAATTCTAAATTTTCGTTATTGGCAATATTAAAACATTCAAAGTAGGTATAATAGCGATTTGAATCCATATAGGATTGTCCTTAATTTGGCTATTGAGCCTGTGGTTAGCTATTGATGTTTAGAAATGAACTCTGTACTTTTAAATGTTGACTTCACCACTACAAAATATTTTGGTTACTGTACTTAAATGCGGTTTTTTCTCATATATAATCATTTACTTTTAAAAATTCTTCATTACCGTCAACCCGGGTGATTGTGGCCTGGTTGGGTTACTTTGGCTTTTGAATGGATACTTTTTTTAAAAAATTGTTTAAATATGAAGTTGTTTAATTTTTTTCAAAATTCTTTGTAAATGTGTATAATTGAATGAATTAAAAAATGATCATGCTAGCTTTATTTAATTTAAATTATTAAATAAAATATAATAAAATTTATTATTCTTAAAAATGTTTAAAAAAAAAATCACCTGAAAATGTTGGATGGTTTTAATATGTTGCAGAAATATGATTGCAAAATGACTTTAACTCCGATGTATGTATTGTTTTTTTAAAATTTAATTGATTTTATTCTACCCTTGTAACTATTTTATAAACAATAAATTTAATTTTTTTTATAATGAATGCCAAATGGTGGGGTGACTTTGACATGTATTTTGGGTGACTTTGGCTGGGTGGCAAGAACAAGAAATCATGAGTGACGAAGAGATGACGACTTGGTGACTATTTTTTGGTCAGGTTGGCAGTAAAGAAACAAATATAACATTTTACTTCGGCCTTATCTTAAATGTAATAAAAAATAGTCTTTCCAAAAAAAAAAAATTTACTGTTTTAAATGTGGATCGCCGAGAGAGACTCTTTTTTCAAATATCCTTTCAAGTATATGAAAATTCGAATTAATATTTACTTGTATTTTAAAAAAATATTAAAAACAGACCATATAAAGTAAACCAATAAAAAAAATACCTAATATATAAAAAAAATTCTCTTCTTTCATTTGGGTTGGGTGAGATTGACTTGCTACCTGTAGTTCATCTGAAAATGAGGAAAACGTCAGTCCGGCCCAATCTAACCCTAAATGGGATGGTGACTTTGGCCACTCATATTTTAGCATATATATATAACACTGTTCATTAGTATTGTTCAAGACTTATCATACCTAATAGAGTGAGCGAAGTAGGTAAAATGGCTGAAATCTCCATTAAAAAAAAAAAAATTATTGCAAAAGTTATTCACATTTTAATTTGAAAAAGTGCCAAAGAGACCCGGGTTGACGGTACATAATGTTTGAAATATTTAGAAACACCGTATACAATTATATGACAGCCTATATTTTATGTCACCTGCTAAAAACGTAGTTAAGTTAAAGGAAGCATTATGTAAGTACATACCTAGATATATTTGTATGAAATATATAGCACCGTGTTTCACATGTGCATGGAACTTACGTTTAAGAAATGTTAAAAAATCAAGACAATTAGAAGTAAATTGAATAAAGAACCTCTGAAATTTTTTTACACCAACGTGATACACTACACTATATGATATTTGTAATCATTTAAAAAAAAAAATGATTACAAAATCGATTTTTTAGCCCTTATGAGTTAAAAAATCAATTAAAAAAAAAATCAGTTACCCATTTACCCATCGAATACCTATTCAAAAAATAATTTTGATTTTTTTTAAATCCAAAATTTTAATTTGTATAGGCATGCAATATTATTCAAACTTATTAGAGTTTCTTGTGTAAAAAATTTTATTAGAATCGGTTCAATAGATAATGAGATAGTCGAAAACCAAAAAAGTGGTTCTATGAGAGATACATTTTTAATCAATATACATATGTAGGTTTTACTTTTTTTTAATGATGGTGGATCGTACTGATATTGGCTCACATAAAAATTTTAATCAAAATCGTAGCAGCCGTTTTGAGAAAAATGCGATTTTCTTTACCGGTTTTTAAACTCTTGTATGGGAGGTACCTACCCTTATTTTTCGTTACAAGAATAATTTTTATTTAAAATCTGCTACATAATGTTAAAAAACCGCTGGGTGTCAAGTTTAATAAAATTCAAATTTTGAAACTATGTATGTACATATGTAGGTATTTTTAAAAATCAAAATTTTGGAATACAAAACTTTTTAAAATAAATTCTATAAAAAATGTAACAAAATCAGTTGAACAGTTTTTGAGGAAATCAAAAACCATAAAAATGGTTCAATGACCATTTAATACCATTTTTTGAAAAAAAAAATTGTAGCCTTTTTGTAAAAAAAAATTACTGAATTTTTTTAAGAAAATGTTGTGGGCACGTTTGTGAGAAAATAAGATTTGCATTATTTGATAAAAACGTGGTAGGCACCGTTATTTGTTGTACTTACTTAAAAAAAATGAAAGAAAAGTGTCGGGAAAAAGCCTAAAATACGCTAGGTACCATTTTTAAATAGACCCACGAAAACTTGAAATGCCTATAGGTATATGTATTATATGATATACAGCTTGCTAATGATATTTGTTTGTACTTTTTGGAAATATGTTCCGGAAACAACCAATGGGTCCCTTTATTGATATGTGATCTCCACAACTTATTCTGTGACCGTTTATTCAATTTTATTTAAGGATTTCTTTTTTGTCACGGAAATGACAAATTTGCTTGGGACAGTCACTTAAATTCATTTTTCAATTCAACTTTTTGAACCTCCAAAAATAAGCTGGCTGGGCATTAGTTACTATTGTTCTTTTTTTTCTCTAAATCTACATTAATACATTTTTCAAACTTATTTACAACTTTAAAATATTATGAAATGCATAATAGGGAAGGTAGGTACAGCAATGTAATGACATTTTTGGTAGGTATTTAAGTTAAAATTTCGGAATAATTGTAAATTTTTATTTTTTTTTACAAGTCCCCTTTAAAAGAATTTATAAAGAAACGTTTTTCGATAAAATATTTAAAAAAAAATAATATGTTTCATTTGCTTAATTAAACACTGCAAAATATTAATATACTACAAAATATTAATATACTGCAAAATATTAATATATTTTGAAATATTGACTCATGCGTATTAATTTAATTTTTTATTAGATATAATATGTCTATTCAAGAATATAATTTGTTTGGGCTATATACGTTGCCAAACACATTTAACACTAAACATACGACATATATAATCCGTCATCTTACAAGCTGGCTTTGGTGTTTTTATTTTGCACTTCTTCCAGCCATATTCTATATATATTGTTTGTCAACTTTTAATGACTCCTCTGTCATCTTCAACTTTTTGAACATCCTTTTTAAGAAATTCAATTAACTTTAAGTACATAATGTGCTAACTTGTCTTTACACCACCATACCACCAACACCACCACCAACAACACCGCATATATCCACAAACTCAAAGACGTATAAACTAATTTAATTATTTTTATTTCATTTTAACAACCCTATGATGATGATGACGCCATCTGCAGGCACCTCTGTGACCTACATAAACTATTCACACCATTTAAAGTGTGAAAACAATGTTTTGTAATAATAAGTCATGGCTGTTTGCTTCTGGCTGCTGACTGTCGAAAGATTCTGCTGAGCTCTAAACAATCTTCAATTTCACACTTTACATCCCAAGGACAGACATACAGATAGATAGATATACGTATAGATAGAACAGAGTAGTGCGATGGGAAGGCGCAACAACGCAGGCCAAAGCACGCATAGAGATGACAAAAAAAAATCGGAAATCTCAATGAAATGCGGTTGCAGGTTGCAGTATACCAACATTACCAACCACAGCACCACAACACGCAACAAAAAAAAATTAGAATTCTCTATCCATCGCTCTTACCCCACTGCTGCCGCCCGCCACCACCATACCTATATACATACATCCGCTCCACAAAACTATACGAGGCACCCTCTAGTTCTTCATTAAAAAGATAAATTCCTTCAGATACACAGCACAGACTATACACACGTTGTACAATTTACAAGTGGTGGTTGGTTGTCATAGTCGTCGTTGTCGTTGTCATAGTCATTCAATAAAAAGTACAACCATTTCATTGTTGTTCAGAGATAAATTTTAATTAAATTTAGTCGTATTTCTTCTGTTTTCATTCAATTTCTATCTATATGTAGGTACAAAGGTACTTCTTGCTTATACCCCTTCGTCATCATTGAGTTTGAGGTTTTACATTGAATTACTTGGAAGATACAATAAAACACAAAATCTCGGAGTGCGTTTTATTTCAACTTATAATGCGAGTTGTGGTCACTTTGCATTAATTGGATGACCCCTTGTGTGTTGTGAAGATACAGCAACTGGTAGTTTTTTATTTTGCCCTTTTTTTCTCCTACAGTAGGGCAAAATATGATAAAAACTGAAATGAAATCAAGCGATTAGATGCGGAATCTAAGATTTTCTAATTTAACTTATTTTGAACAAGTCCAAAACATTTTTGCAGTTATAAAATGTTTTTTATTTAATGCTAGTACATTTGGTTCTCAGTCAAACCCAATAAAAGATTTGGCATATTGACATTATTTTTGTTTGCACAAAAAAGACGCGCGTCCCAAGGCGTTGCGTCGCGACACAAAGCTCTGTTTATGTTAACAAACACAGATTTGAGAGTTTAATTTAAGGTTAAATGGTGAGGAAAAAGGTAAGCCCTTCTCACCACTAGGCAACTTAAAGTTGTTTTCTATTCTATTACATTGCGTTATATACCGCCTACTGACCGCCTACTTTTCATATTTTTGTCATACGATTTGAATGACATTTTAAGAGTTTGTTTTTATTAGGGAGACAAGATCTAAGAAATTAATTTTAGTTAAACCAGCCCACTGCCACGCCTACTTTTCTCATTTATAGGTTTCTGAGATGAAATTTTCAGAATATGTTTTTATGGGTAGAAAAAAAAAGAAACAAGTTTTATTAAAATCCGCCCACAGCCAAACCCACATTTTTTGCTTAGTGGGTTAAGATACCGTAACAATTTTTTGCCTGCTTAACTGGTGAATTTCAATTTCAGCTGAACTAAATTTTTTTTACACAAGAAATAAATGCCTATACCAAGGTTCGAAGAGCGATATAATATAATTCTTTCTCTCGTGAAAAATTCAAACAGGAATTTTATTTTTGATTCGATCGCGAATCTTATTTTTTTGGGTTCTTTTAAAATAAAATTCGTTTTCACGATCGAATCTGTTGGGATCTATAAAATCTGGTATGGTTCGTTTCCGCATTTATAACGGGGGAACTATTGAAGATCCATTCACGAACCGTTCAAATAAGAAAACAAAATAAATATCATTATATGTATTTACATGAAGTGGTTTTTATTTTTGACTATTTTCAAAAATTTTGAATTTTCTCAAAATTTTTTATTTTTTTTCAAAGATTTTGAATTTTCTTAAAATGTTTCACTTTTTTCAGAAATTTTCATGTTTTCCAAAATTTTTGACTCTTTTCCAAATTTTCGACTTTTTTCAAAATTTTTGACTTTTTTTCAAAATTCTTCATTTTTTTCAACATTTTTCACTTTACGAACTAAATGGATACCTACTTTATGAAGAATATGTAATTTGTTTTAAGGATCTTTTCGTATCCGATCGCGAGCGAACCATATTCTACCTGAATTTTATTTTTCCGATCTTTCACGAACGAGAGATACAGAAAAAAAAAGGATTTAGTTTTTTTCGTAAGAGAACTATAAAGTTTAATAGATCAAAAATTTGATCGTTCGCAAACTATATTTTTTTATGGTTCGTGAGAAGATCGATAAAGAAAGAAAAAGATCCGTATTTTAGGATTCGCGAGCGATATTTTAAGAACCCGTATTTTACACTAAAAGTACATATCTAATCAGAAGTCCATGGAGCAATATTTAAAAGGTTTATCAAAAGATAAATGATTTTATTATCTTGATAATAAAATATTTCAGTGGGAAAAAATGCCTACAAGATATTTAAATGCAATTAAAAATTTGTAAATTTTAAGAAAAACTGCTGTACGGGGTGTTTCAGAATCTTCTGCTAAAATAATACTTTTTATTTTTACACAAGGAATAAATATTATATTAAATTTAAAGAATTGTCAAAAAGCAATACGATTGCAGTAGATAGTTTAGGGCGTCTTAAAGCTAATCCAAACAAAACAGTAGTTAATTAAAATAATCGGACAATTTAGTTTTCAATTTTTTGGTGCCGATTTTTTTTAATAAGAGTATACTACAACTATTTCAGAGATACCTATATGTATACGTATTTAAATTAAAACAGTAAACAAAGATAATATTAGGTACCTAATTAAACCCAAACCTATAAAAAACTTATTTTAAAAGTCTATACATATATTGTATATACGATTAAAAAAAATACTGCTGTTTTTCTTCAAATAAAATCTCTATAGAGCAGCTCTTTGCAAATATACAACTAAGTTTTTGCCTTTTTTATTAAAAAAAAAATATTGAACTTAATTTTCCTTTGAGTTTATGTTGACAACTTTCTTTACTCTTAAGTCGAAAAAGTGTACATGAAACCGTGTTTCTATAAACATTGAACCGAATTATTTCACACATTATTAAATACTCGATTTAGCCGATTTAACTACAACCGCTTTTAAGGTAAATGTCATAAAGAACATTCTATTAATTTTTAAGTTCATTCATTTCCTTTTACAGTAGAATCTCGGAAAGATGAATGGTTCTATAAGATGAACGAAATATTTTCACTTTTCAGTGTTCAAAAAGATGATAGGTTGAAATTATGTACCTACTCGAAAAGATGAACACTTTATTTCCAACATAATTGTTTACTTTGTTTACTGTTTCTTTGCTTTCAGTTAATCCTGAACTTTTGGGCTTGTTTTAACTTGGTATGTAAAGAATAATTAATGTTTTTATTTATAATTATATCTTCTTCTCCAACCAAATATTGATGGTCGAAAAGATGAACAATTTGAAAAGATGAACTGGTTCCGTTTTATATCTGTTCATCTTTTCGAGAATCTACTGTAGTTAAATGACCTTTTAAGAAAAATGTCAAGGATTTTTTGTTCTTTCGATTTAAATAAATGAGTTTTTATGTATAGCATCTAACTTTTCATTCTCAAATAGCGTTGGCAGTCAATTTTGTGTTTGCTTATTTTATTTTAAGTGAAAAAGCGAAGTTGAAAATCCAACAACTGACAATTCAACATTTTAAAAGGTATATCCCAAAAATCATACGTCATAGAAAAATATTTTCATTTAATGTACATATAATTGTTTTTGATTAGCAAAGTGCACTTTTGAAATTATTTTTGCAGTATCATACAAATTGTCCCACAGTGCGTCATTCGGTTATAAATACTTTACATATGTAAATAGGTACCTACTTTATATCTCCTTAATTTGTTTGTTTCATTTGAATTTAAATCACTATATAGTGACTTATGTTTTGTTTGGAAGCTTTTTCGAAGAAAACACTCAGCTATATGAGATTCAAATCTAACATATACACAATAATTTAAGTTGATTCTTGTAGACAATTGGTTGTCTTTTCTTTTAATGTTACCCTCAATAGAAAAATCTTTACACACTTTCTTTTCCATGATGAGATATAAGGCATTCGTTATGAAAGCACCGTATGGTATGGTTTTATTTTTAAACTAGGGATGTAAAACTATAAGTCCTTAGATATAATTGAATTAATTAGCCATGAATTGTTGTAAAATTAAGCTTTCAACTGCAATTTAATTTGATAAGCCTAATCGAATTAAGCTAAGATAATTTTGAATCTAAATTCACTAGATAAACGTTTGGTTACATATGCATGGATGCTTTGAAATGTAAATGGAATTTTATTTGTACATATATATCGGTGGTATAAATTCAACAGAGCACCTGCTCAAAACTTCACTTTTCGGAGCAGGTTTTCTATACTTGGTATAAATAAAATGTTTAAATGCATTTTTATGGGACCTTCTCAGCTTTTTATAGTGAGTACTTGCTCTGAGCACATGCTCCGTTTTATTCAAATCACCCTATATTTAGATAATGTTAGAATTTTCTTTTTATATAACTCAATTGGAATTGATGCTTTGGAAATCCTTCTTCAACACACTATTTTATAAACTGATTTTTTTAGTTGGTACATATTTATAAAATCATCTAAACATTTTTTTTCTACTTTATATAATACCACCAATTAAAGTTATTAAACTAAAAACAAAAAATATGTGTATGTAGTTTTAAAAAATTATAAATCTTTCTGTTGTTTTTTCTAATGAGCATTATGATTTTTTTTCTTTTTTCATCAGATATCTATAGTAAAATCTTTAAGAGCATTCCAAAAATTCTTTTGCATTATTAGATGCTAATTATTTGTGATTTATGTTTGCTTTTATGTTTTTTCATGTGTTAAAAATCTTCTCAGATTATAAAAAAAAATGTATTATTATTTTCGAGGTCAATATCGTAAAGTGCGTCACAAGCTTATGTGAAACTCATTAAACTAAAAAAAATAAAATACAATTATTTCACATGCAACCCATTTAAATATGTACATATTACATAGGTACATATAGATACCTACCTATGTTGCATGTATTTAAAAAAAAAATTCTCATACTGCAATAAATTGTTGCTCACTCAGGAAAAACACATCATGCAGGTGTGAATTAGGCCTAAAGTTACCATCTGCTCTATATTTTTAAATTTTAACATTTTGTATGTAAAGTCAAGTGCCTACGGTGTTGATTCAAAACGATACACGCAAGATACAAAACGACGTCAAAATTGAAAAAGTCACAAATTGAAAAAAGCTGTTCGAGTGCCCACAAAAGTTTACACTTTTTAGAACTTACTAGAAACAAGAACAAAATATTGAGATTAAACATGGGAATGGGAACTGGAACCGCCATTTTCTTCGATTTTGACAGATGGGCAGAGCTGAACAAAAATGTTAATGATATTACCTTTAATATTTGAACTGCTTTCGTAAAAACAGCGAACAAAATACTTGGACAGTTTAATAATTTGAAAAAAAAAAGTCATCGAAAGCCAGTTAGTTAGTTACTTATGAATTAAAAAAAAATAATTCTATAGCTAGTTAGTGACTTATGATTTAAAAAAAGTTTAATTCATGAGTCAGTTGGTGACTTGTGAATTAAAACAATTTAAGTCATAAGCTAGTTGGTGACTTATGAATTAAAAAAAATTTAATTCACTACCTACTAAGTGACTTGTGAATTAAATAAAATTTAATTCACTTCCTACTAAGTGACTTATGAATTAAAAAAAATTTAATTCACTACCTACTAAGTGACTTATGAATTAAAAAAAATTCAAGTCATGAGCAAGTTAGTGACTTATGAATTAAAAAATTGTAATTCATGAGCAAGTAAATGACTTATGAATTAAAAAAAAATTCAATTCACAACCTAATAAGTGACTTATGAATTAAAAAAAATTTAATTCATAAGCTAGTTGGTATATTGGAAATTCTTAAGCTTGTTTTGACTACATAATTTTTTCATTATTAACGTAAGTGGTTTTCAAGCTATTTAAGAATTTTGTGTGAGTTTACGTCTATGCAGTCCCTATAACCCAATTGAATAAAAAAGCAATATCGATAAAATATTTGTGTTGAGCAAATGATGGGTTATCATTCTCTCTCTTGGAAGATTTTATGAAAATAAAATAGAAAAAACTATTTTAACTTACAAACATAAATCATTCACCCATCAATTGTTCAGTGACTAGTGACCAGTGCGCATTAAATTTATACATAATTGTGAAGTGAAAAAGTGAAAAAAGTGAATATTCAATATTAAAAAGTTTAAAAAATATTTATATACGTTTATTAGTACGTTTTTTATAATCTTTTTACCTTTAGTATTTAAAATCATAATTTTTTTAATCAGAATTCATCCATTAGCTTATGAATTAAATTTTTTTAATTCATAAGTCACTTAGTAGGTAGTGAACTAAATTTTTTTTTAATTCATAAGTCACCTACTAGCTTATGACTTAAATTTTTTTAATTCACAAGTCACCAACTGACTTATGAATTAAATTTTTTTTAATTCATAAGTCAGTAACTAGCTGCTGAATTACATTTTTTTTAATTCATAAGTCACCCACTAGCTTGTGAATTAAAGCCAAGCTTAAGCTAGAAAGTGACTTAAGCTTTTGCAACCCTGCCAACTAGGCACACTTATCAAGAGTGCTGTCATTTTTACTTTGACTAAGTCTGCTCCCAACATTTCTCGCACTAAATCTTGGTCAAATGTCAAATGTCAAATTTAATGGGTGGGGATGAAATGCTCTTAAAGAGAAAGAAAACTGAAATAAATTTCTGGAACGGGTTTCGCACTAATTTGGACGCCTTTTAAACGTCAAAAAAAATATTCGACTAGAGTTGCAGTAGATCTGTGATAAATCTTAATCAAAATTATCAAGAATCACATCCCAAGAAAATAAAATGTTAACAGAGAATAAAAGTACCAGCTTATATCAAGTTTATTAATATACAAACAAACAGTTTTTTAATTTTCACACGATATAGTCGTGGTTACGACTTAAAACTTCAATGTAAACTCAAATAATCCGTAAGGCTAGTTTTTCAGTGCTAAGTTATATCAGAGTTAATAAAATTGGCAGTTAATTAAACCTGGGGCCCATTTCTCAGATCATACATCACATACATTTCATACAACAAACAACACTTTCATACATCATACACATCATACAATTTTCTGTTTCTCAGATTTCATTGGAAGTGTTGTATGATATTTTGTTTGTTGTATGATGTGTGTGATTTTGACATTTCATTATTATTGAGTGGCAATTTAAATAAATCTCAATTTTTTTACTACGAAGTCAATTATAGAGCGTTTGTTTCCAAAAATAAAAGTAAATTATAATAATATGAAACAAGAAAAAGTTATCCTTTATTTACAATTCACAATGGAGTTACTTTCCATATGCCAATGCCAAGGAAAGTATGTTCCTCGAAGCTAACGTTATCTCTTCTTTCGTTTTGTTCGATCCAGCAAATTGGCCAAAAAGTAATTCTTTTTGGCTTATCATTTCCCACAGGACAAGTATTTGTTGTTCTTTAGTTGTCTATTAAAAAGAAAAATCATCACAATTTACCATTTTTTTAATTCAAAAATGACTTACTTTTGTATATTTTCGTTTGTTTACGTTCATTTTGCCCTTACATTTTTAACAATTACAACAAATTTATATGCTGTATGAAATGTATGAAAAATTTGAGGTTAATTTGCTGTATGATGTGTATGATAAATTTCTGAGAAACAGAATCATACAAAATTCCAATATTTCCAGTGTAATCTCTGGTCATACAATGTTGTATGACAGTGGATCATACAACAAATCTGAGAAACAGAAATCATACAACTGAAATGTCAAAATCATACAATGTATGTGATGTATGATTTGAGAAATAGGCCCCTGATTTCACTTATATAGCAGTTTTCAAGTGGAAGATTAAATTTAACTTTAGCTGTCAAAAATCTTTGAAAATTGAAGTGTCCACTTTGGAAATCGCTTATTCCATTGTGTCCTACTTTGCTCTTTGAGACTCACATTCCACTACGCAGCATTTGAAAGAAATATCTACTTAGTTAATCCTAAGACCAGAATGTGAATTGGATTTAAATTGCGTTAAATTTAATATTTATGAGGTAAATTTATGTGTGGAAACGTCAAAATTTATTTGGAAATTTGTTGAGTTAGGTATATAAATTAAATGAAAAACATTTTTCAAAAATAAAATAAAATATATAAAATTAAAAAAAACTTTTTTATTAAAAATAATTTTAATTTATTAATTTCTTTATTTAATAATATCACAACATATATTTTATTTGAATTTAGCGACGCGTTTCGATCTCAGGGATCATCATCGGGCTTTAATTTTTTGACTTGCTTGTGTTGTAAGCCGAAATTCAATTTATCATTAAATTCAAATAAAATATATGTTGTGATATTACTAAATAAATAAATTAATAAATTTAAATTATTTTTAATAAAAAAGTTTTTTTAAATTTTATACATTTTTTTTTATTTTATCAAAATTTACACACAACATGGAGACTACACCACAATTAAATTTTTCAGAAGTTGTTAACTCGCAGGTTTAACAATATTTTATTAGCTTCTCTTTGGACTTATTACAAAAGTGTAAAAGTATCATATATTCCCTTATTTTTAAACACTTATAGCAAATGTCAGATTTATTAAAGGTTACGTACGAGTACGACCGATCGACGAAAAAATATCAATTTGTATCGACTTTTTGTTAATTTTAATTAATTAATTTTGAAATCTCGACTCTCGAACAAAAAGTCAACTGTTTTGAACAAGTCAAAAAAAATAAAAAATTAAAACAAAACAGCCTAATTGGCCTAATTGCGGTGGATGGAAATAAGGCCGCGTGAAATGAGACCATGGATAGTTTTGTTTGGGCTTCTTATTCCATTTTCAAAATGCAAAAAAGGCCACGATTGTGTAATAAAATATCAACGCGCGACAGAAATGTCAAATTGTCGAAGTTCAAAATTTCGATCTGTTGAAACCTCGATTCTTAAAATGTCAAAATATACTTGAAAAGTTAGGACAAAGTAAAAAGTCATTTTGGAGTTAAGACAATTTACAAAACAATTGTGAAGATATAATGGAATAACTCCATTGAACTGAGCTCAACAAAAATGAATATAAAGCTGATGCTAGATATGATAGATATATGGTCACCGCATTTATTTCTTAGAGGATGTATAAATTTATGTAAACTCTTGATTTATGTATATGTTTATATATATATTTTTAAAGAAACACAACAAACACTTAAAATGTTCTATATGTATATTCTCTGATATCTTTATAGGCAAGGTCTTTTCTCCTACTTAAAGTTCACTCATCTAATTATGAAAACCCATTATCCTTCCCAATGAATGTCCTTGTACAAATTTGTAAAACAAATATTCTTATACATATATTGTTTATGTAAGTATACATAGACATACATACTTACGTAGATATTTTGCTGAATATATAAAATCATTACACACATGGCATTGATACTTAAAGAGAGAAAAATGTCGGCTGAACACGATACACATAAGCTAAAATAGGTCAATGTGCGAGGACCACGACCACACAAGAAGGGTTTTTCATTCGATTTGACTATACCAATATATATTGGAACTATAAAGGCGCAAGTAATAGATTCGTTATAAAATATCGAATTGTAAATACTTTTATTAAAATTTACAGCACGACGATAGAGAAGCCAAAAAAGTTTTCTTCAATATTTCTGGCTGTGACTTTAAACTATGCCTGAAACCAAATACATACAATATATTAGGTATAAATTTTTCCTTTGGATTAAACTACAACACAATTTTTATTTTATCTGAAAGCAGACTATATACTTTACTAAAGGTTTGTTTGTGACCTGTGTCTACGTTCTGTAACTCTCGCATCGATAAAATTGGTCGACAAACTGTGGAAAATGGAACAAAACTCATATGATTTGTTTCAAATTTCGTCGTTTCTCGACTTATTTTATAGATGCGTGAGTTACAGAACGCACTGAATTCCAATCCGATTTGAAAATTGTTCTATCGCGTCAGGCTTTCAAAATATTATAATCGGAACTTTAAGAGCTCTCTTATATAAACTGAGAAGGGAAGAGGTTCCAGTATTGAGCCTTAAGGGTTTTCATGTATAGTAGGAAGAAAAGCCGATAAATTATTCACGACCGAGATAACACAGAGATAAGTTTGCAATAGATTTATAAAATTAAGGAATTAAACTGATCAATGATATCAATAGCCATGGAAACATTGATGAGCACCAGGAATCTCACCCAATATAGGATAAAGTCTATCAATCGTAATGTAATAACGTTTGATTTATTAGTTGACTAACAACTTTCACAACTTTCATCACAGAAACCAAACTATATCCGAAGATTTTGTTGTATGTCCTTAAGCCACCTCTAACCGGAAAATGCAAGAAAAACGATTTTTCATATATTTGAGGTAAAAGTTACATACCAAATTTTGTTTACATATTTTTTGAAATTCGTCTTTTTAAGTTTCAAATTTTAAAAAATTCAGATTTTAATAAAATACAAATTTTTATAAAATCCAAATTTTTATAAAATCCAATTTTTTATAAAATCCAATTTTTTATAAAATCCAATTTTTTATAAAATCCAATTTTTTATAAAATCCAATTTTTTATAAAATCCAATTTTTTATAAAATCCAATTTTTTATAAAATACAATTTTTTATAAAATGCATTTTTTTTTAAATCCAAATTTTTATAAAATTAAAAATTAAATAAAAACTTTTTATAAACTCCAATTTTTTTTTTAATCCAAATTTGTATAAACATAATTCAAATTTTTATAAAACCCTATTTTTTATACAATCTTACGTTTTATAAAATCCAAATTTTTATAAAATCCAAATTTTCATAAAATCTAAATTTTTATAAAATCCAATTTTTTATAAAATTACTAAATCCAAATTTTTATATAATTCAAATTTGTATATAATTCAAATTTTTATATAATTCAAATTTTTATATAATTCAAATTTTTATATAATTCAAATTTTTATATAATTCAAATTTTTATATAATTCAAATTTTTATATAATTCAAATTTTTATATAATTCAAATTTGTATATAATTCAAATTTTATAAAATCTAGGTTTTTATAAAATACAATTTTTTTTGATCCAAATTTTTATAAAATCCAATTTTTTATAATATAAACTCCAATTTTTTTATAAAATCTAAATTTGTATAAAATATAAATTTTTATTTAAAATGAAAATTTTTATTTAAAATGAAAATTTTTATGAAATCCAAATTTGTATAAAATCCAAATTTTCATAAAAACCAAATTTTCATAAAATCCAAATTTTCATAAAATTCAAATTTTCATAAAATCCAAATTTTCATAAAATCAAAATTATTATTAAATACAAATTTTTAAAAAATCTAAATTTTTATAAATTCCAACATTTTTATAAAATTTTAATAAAATCAATTTTTAATAAAATCCATTTTTTTTTTGGAAAATCCAATGTTTCTAATTTTTCTTCCATTCTTTATATTTTAAAAACAAAAATTTTTTGTCTTAATTTTAATTTTTTAGAATTCTACTTTTTCATAAAACTGAAAATTTTATAATTTTTAAAAAATTGAACATTTTATAAAATCGTAAATTTTATAATTGAAAATTTTATAAAATAAAAAATCAACTTTTTATAATATTCAAATTTGTTTGTTGTTTAACGATGTTAAATGCTCAAAGCAAGTACGTGCAACTAAGTCATGAGCATTATTTTGTTCTTTTATTTCTTATACTAGATTGTACCATAGAATTCAATACCACTCCTGATGTACATATACATAGGTATAGGTATAGGTAGGTACTCTTAACTACACGACACGTTTTCTGTGATCAACAAGTTGAAAGGTTGACTACCGGAAATCGTGTTCGCAGACTCACATCTCAAGCCTTGACTAAAGCGATTTCCTTTGTATCGACGTCATTCGCCATCACCATAATATACAAATACATATATGTATGCTACCATCATCAGCTTATAGTTAGAAAACATTGTTAGAGAAAAAATATAGTTCTGTCAGCAGTGTTTAGCTTGTCACATAACTATGCGACATAATAAAGTATAGAATCAATAAAATTGTCATAAGCCCTTTTCGTATACATATATACGTATATATGTATGTATATCCTTTTGAAAACACAATCAAGTTTATAATAGTATCTACAAGAGACAGACGAAGCTAAAGCAAGTTTGTATTTATGTTTTTATTCCGGTGGATGGGCTATATAGATGAAGCAAGGACTTTATCGTGCAATCATTTTTATTTTTACAACACAGAAAAAAAGCTGTCAACGTGTAGTATATATTTATGTGTGTAAGAAACTTAGTAAAGTTAAGCTTTTAGGTTAAATGAATTTGGTAGATATAGCTTTTGATTTAATTAAATTCTTATATAAAGCCACTTATAAACATGTCCAACGATGATGAAAACAAAATTTAATGAATGCTAATATGAATATAATTGTTTTTACAACTTTATTGGACTCTTCTATAAAACCCAAAAGAGAATTATAGTAGAGAAAAAAAAATAGATAAATAGACACGAGGTTTTTGGAAAACAGATCTTCTAACTTTTACAAAAAAAAAGAAAAAAATTTAATTAATCCTTAAAAATAGTTGAATAAATATAGTTTACCATTTTAATAAGATATAAAACGGTGTGATTAGGTTTGTTTTGCTTCCAAAAATGTTCAATACAATTTGAACTCTCATTTGCACTAGTCAGAATCTTTAACTCAAAGAATAGTTCAGTGCATTTATAATCTGACCAAACAGTTTTATAGTACCGCAATTTTTTTTTCATTTACGAATAAGAGTTGATCAAGTATGATAAACCCAATTTTTGCGATTTTATTATTCTACAATTCCGCTGTATGCATAAGTTTTGTATTTTATTTTATTTAAATTAAAAATTGACGACAATACGATGCACGTCAAAATGTTAAGTCACATTGACTTTTTCGCGGCTAATATAGACTTTCAAGCTATAAACTGTCAAATTAATTGTAGGATGTCGACGATGTCGATGGGTTAAAAAAAATCTTTACAAAATCAGAAATTTATATAAAATTAAATTTGTTTCTCCTGAAAATGCGATTTTAGGGAACAGAATATTCTGTGAGCTACAAAAAATATATTTTTGCCTATCTGTCAAGCCATACAATGTCAATGGATTTTGTTAACAAAAATAAAACTACGGACAGTAGTGAAAAATTTAAAAAGTTTTGTCAGTAAAATTATTTTCTCAAACGTTTTGAACCAAAACTGTGTAAATGCTGTGAAATTAATTCAATTATTTGTTGTTGCCTGATGAAGAGTGTATTCATGCTCGAAACGTTGCATATCATATAAAACTGTGTTTTATTGACCTGGAGCCTGCTACAAGATTTTCAATTTGTATACAACTGAAGAGGTCACAAATAAATTCATATAATGATCACACTCATAGACAACTTTGGGACAGAATTTGAAGTCAATTTAACGTCAAAGAGGCATTGACCATATGCGTTGGACGTCTAATCATAGTTTTACAACAATAATAACACTACACTTGAGCTTACAATAAATTTTGCTTTCCGTAAATAGAAAATTTATATTATAATTCAGCAAAACAAACTCTTTTCAGTAAAGCACTCATAACTTTTAAATTCTTATATGCATGAACAGATCTTTGAAATATTTAGCTCTTACACCGTTTTCTTGAAATAACTAGCGTTTAATTTCTGAGCAGTATATAGTATATAGCTATATATGTTCTTCTCGTTGAACATTATAAGTTTGTCATTACATTTTTGTCTATGTAAATGTAATTTTTTTTTTCATTTTGTGATGAGTCAACTTTGTAACATCACTTTAAATATTTTATACACCAAAGTAAACAAAGTTTGAATTTCGCATGCATAATAAATCATTTAATTAAAACTTAAAATTGAAGCTTTTATAAAATGGAAATATGATTAAAATTCGAATAAGATAACGTAGAAATTATTTAAGATGGTTTTATACGAGTAGAAGTTGAATTATATTATGCGTGTCGGTGTTGGTGCGAAATTTAAAATAACAAACTTCAAAAAGAGATAATTAATTTATTCAATACATATTTAATTTTATATATTCGTTAAACTATACTTATATGTCGCATTGAATTACATATAATCCTCATATGTTTAACTAAATAGCATCAAAAATCAAACTTCAATAAAAATTTTGATTATTTTAAGTGGAATTTTGAAACTATTCAAAAAGAAGAAATCAAACATTTCTAAAAATCAAAATTCAAAAAAAAACAGAGATAAATCCATCTGAATATCTGAACTTAAACAACAAGTTATACCTATAAAATCCTTTTTTATTTTAATTTGTGAGAAATGAACGTTTACATTACCTATACTCCTATATATGTACATCATTATAAAGCTGTAGGGGATCATACCTGTAGTTAATTTGCCTGTATCCCGCGAAGTAGTTTTAATTCAAAAGTAAATTGCTTTTAAAATGGTTCCCTATTAAATTCATATTCCTTTTGAAAAGTTGGAAATTGAAGGAAATTCAATCCAGTGAAGTTATTTCCCGCGAATTACTTTCTTGCAAACCCAATTTTATGTACAGACATATTATAGGTACCTACATAGCTTGTAAAGTTTTCGGTGGAAAATAAAAATCTCTTATTGAAGGTAAAATCATCGGAAAGTCACCTGCAAAGTTTCATACTCGTGTGTTCTACCTTCAAGTACAAAACTTTGAATTTTTTTGAAATGTATACAATTTAATTTCGTACTTAGATTAAGTTTAAATTTTAAAGGCGTTATATACCTACAGATATTAAAGATGAGTAAGATTTTACATCAACAGATTTTTAATGATTACCATAATTATTGTGTTCTTAGCTTTTTTTCCAAATACAGTAGAATCTCGAAAAGATGAACAGATATAAAACAGGGCCCGTTCATCTTTTCAAATTGTTCATCTTTTCGAGCATCAACGTATGTTTGAGGAAGAAGATATAGTAAACATTATTATTTACAAACCAAATTAAAACAAGCTCAAAAGTATTGTTCAGGAGGAACCAAAGGCAAAGAAGAAGTAAAAATTATGTAGGGAATAAAGTATTTATCTTTTCGAGTACAAAATTTTAACCCGTTCATCTGTTTGAACACTGAAAAGTGAACATTTTTCGTTCATCTTTTCGAGCTGTTCATCTTTTAGAACCGTTCATCTTTCTGAGATTCTACTGTATTGAAATAGACAATTTAGACGATATTTGATTAGAGCCTGAAATTTATACCTAGGTACCCATTTAAATCCATAAAAATATGGAAAAACTGTTGACAACAAATATAAGACCGACTATGTTGTCAAAATCATTTATTTTACTTATTGAATGGTAATACTAATGAATTTGCAACTTTTGTGAATGGAGGTGGTTTCCTGTGTAAAATCTTAACTTAAATTTCACTTTTCAGCGTCCTACCCATGGAGGAAGTAGTACCACGCCCACTTTTCTATATACAGTATACTCTCTGCAAACCGACACCTCCCTAAGAGGACTCCCATAAGCGTACTCTCTAATAACCCGACGCGGACACCAAAATTAATAAACGCAATAGAGTTTGGCTCTCTCATAAGCGGACAAAGTGCATGTGGAGTACTATTTTTCAATTGTTAGAAAGTTCATTTCGGTATTTTTGGATAGTAAATTACATAACTTGTAGAAATATGAATATTATAGGGGTGAAATCCTCGGAAGAAAAAAATCACAAAAATTTTATTCATAGGTGTAATTTTGTTGTATCTCGAAAGCTATATTCTGTTTTTAAAGTAAATTCCAATTTTTACAATACGAGAACGCACTGGGATTAGAATAGGAAAATTCTAGAATATGAATATGCTATGTCTTTTCTAAAAGGTTTTCAATTTATTTATTTTTGTTTTCTCATAAGCGGATACCTCTAAGAACCGGACAAATTTTTCTGGGTACCATCAGTGTCCGGTTATGAGAGAGTTCACTGTACATACATATATTGGTTCTTCGGGATCGTGTGTTACGATTAAGGTGAAATTTTCACAGCTTGTTTGATCTTATAAGAGACAAAAAGTTTGAGAAAGTATTTTTTAGTAAAATTCACTCACTTCTACGTCCACTTTTCATATATGTATCTTGGTAGCTCGGAAAAGCAGTTTCCAGAAACGAAGATATAAGTGAGCGTTACAGTGGGTGGATTTTACTAGAACCACTTCGTAAACTTTTTTCTCACTAATAACAACTAATAACTAAAATGGTGGAAAAGTGAAATGTAAGTTCGTTTCTTATGCCTGGAATGACCTACCAAATTTCAGGGTGACCGTATTCTTTTCTATTTACATTTCTCATTTTAATGTATTAACGGTGCAATATAAAACTGAGAAAGAATTTTTCCCAAGTGTTCGAAACATGTTTTAGCAAGGAGATACGCTATCATTGGACTTCTTCAATCTTATTATGAAACACGGAAATTACTCGTACGGACGATATCGACATCATAGGTTGCTTCCAACGAGCTGTTATATAGAATCCTCCACGGAGTTGCGATTGAAGAACAGGCTTAAATTGTTGGTCTCGAAGTGAATAACGACAAGACCAAATAAGTTTTATTAACAAACAAACAAACATCTGGCAAAAGGTCGCTTATGATAACAGCAATTTTGATAGTTAAGGAGATCGTTGCTAACTGCGAGTAAACTTTAACTCCACAAATGAAAACTTAGTGGAGATTCGACGGAGAATCACTCTAACAAACTGTTGCTACTTCGATTTGTTGAAACAAACGGGTTCAAAACTTATGTCCGTCAAGTAAGCATACTTCAAAATTTTAAGTGTCCAAAAGTTGGATAATTTTCCGTGAATTAGTCGTAAATTTGTAGTTAAACTGCAGTAGAATTGTAGTAGGTAAATTTTTAGTAAACTAGTAATTAATTTGTAGTAAAATTTAAGATTGCAGTAAATTTGTAGTAAATATTTCATAAAATTGTCGTAAATTTGTAGGAAGTACATTTGTAGTAAAATTATAGTGAATTTGTAGTAAATGTGTAGTAAATTTATAGTAAATTTGTAGTTAATTTTAAGAAAACTGTAGTAAAATTGTCATACAAAAAAAGTGTGATGTTTTTTTTTTTTAAATAATGTAAATAAAATTTTATTAGATCATCGAAAATATACCGACATTTTATGTGCGTGTACCTGTTTGTTTTTTTTTTTTTTTCGTAAAAAAAAATTATTTCCATTTGAAGTCCTTCAGTTTATTTCATAATAAAAGGGTAGGTTGGGTTGGAAGGGGTGATGATAGGGTAGGCCGAGTCATCGCACTCGGATCTCGGTGGATCCATTGCGCTCATCCAAATATAGTTAAGTATGTGTGAAGAGTAAGAGTGAGAAAGGGGTGGAACTTTAGGTATGGGTGTCCCTGTACCATCCTGACTTCTGAATGAAATTTAGGTTATTCTTTAGTGGCAAGATTTTAAAATTAAAAGTTAACATGGATGAATTACAACCGTATTGAAAATTTTTCAAAAGTTACAATTTTATTTTATTTTAACTTCAACGCGAATCACTTCGAATTTAAAAGTGATATATCATTTAGATATAAAGTTTCCCAATTTTAAGTTGCAAAGAAAAGTTTTCTTTTGAAATTCAAAGTAAACACTTTAAATTTAATGACCCACGATTTAAAAACCATCAAAACTAAAACCAAGACTAAAATGGAACACTTCCAATTTTAAAATGATATTTTTAAAAGTCATTTGAAAGCATTAAATGATGTAAAATTGAAATTGTATTTAAAGCTAATATTTTCAAATTTTTCACTTTTCAAAAATTTGCTGAAACTTACTTACTTTTAATCATATCTATATAGTATATACTGAACGGCAAAATTTCAGTTAATGTCCAAAAAAATTGGCGTTTCAATACGCAATTTTTGTTTAGTTCAGGTTATCTTACAAAGATTTCATGCCGAATATATAGTGTGAACTATATCCAAACAATGCTCACAGATTCAAAGTCCTCCTATAAATCAAAGCGTTAGCTTCCAAATCAAGGGCGTTAATTTTTCTTCTTAAAGTTTTTGTATCAAAAGACATTCAAATTGAAACGTCAAATTTAAATGACTTTTAATTTTTAAGTCAAATGATATCCTTTAAATGTTAAATTTTCAAACTGTAAAATAAAATGCAATTTCTCTTAAATTCAAAGCTAAACGTTTTAAAACGGAAACATATCCTTTTAACTTTGGTAATTTTTTTTTTTTTTTTTCTCATGAAACACTTGCACAATTTAAATTTAAAAATGCGAACTTTTGATTTTAAAGTGTACTTTGTTCCTCATTGTAACATAAGGATTTAGTTGTTTTATGCCTTGGCACAAATTGTAAACTAGACTTAAACAACAAGTATTTTTCTAAGTTTTGGGATTATTTTGTTTATGTTTGTTTGAGATCTCGAAGAATTGAAAATCTTAAATCGAAATGTTTTAAAAAAACTAACTTGTAATTACAGAAAATTTATAAATAAATGTATGTTTCGGTATGGCATAAGCTAAATAGTCATGACGCAACCATCTGTGTAAACCCTTGTTCAGCCAAACATTCCAAAATACTGTTGTATTCAAAAATATAATATATAAACATTATAAAACTCACATTAAAAGTTCTACCATGCATAACGATTGTTGTTTTCTTTTTTTTTTCATCATTTCAATCTCACCCTCTCTCCCAATCAGATTCGGATAGCCACAATCTGTCTGAATATAAACATTTCCTTTGTTCTTGAAATATCCATCAGTGAGAAGTGAACAAGAGATATAATACAAAAAAAGTACAATTTACACCCCTCCGCATGGATCCGGATGATGATGATGATGTGTGTCCGAAAATGGGCGCACTTTGATTAAATTTAGGTGGAAATAGCATTTATAGCACACTGCTGCAAATTACTGCAATGGAAATTGACTTGAATTGAATTTCCATGCACTTCATTATATTTTTATTTGATCGGTGGGATACACTTCGATTTATAATTGCGTTATTACATCTGCCATGTGTATGTACCTACATATCTATGTACATAGATATTTTAGATATAAAATGATGTCTGTTGGCGCGGTGCGACGGACTGGACTTGCCTGATGGTATAAAAAAAACTAAACCGCAGATGCATCACGGCGGCAGACATTTTGATTGATTTATTGCCGATCAATTTTCGAGTGTATATATATTTCTGGATATTTTGTTGATTTTGTTTTTGTTTAAAAAATCGTAAATATTGAGTTCTTCTTGAATTCTGATGAATATTGAAAAATGTTTGTATTGCATCATTTTATAAATAGAAAAACACGCGGCATCGACGAACGCACCAACGCAACGGACGGACGTTGTAAATTGTATGTATATTTTTGATTAATCAGGTCGTTAAAATATAATTGACCTTTAAATTTATGGAATCTGGCAGGTATATTTTTGGGTTAGGAAAACCTAAATAGAATTTGGCTTTGAGAGTCTAAAATGTAGTTGGTGTGTGTTATTTTTACAACATGATGCTATTATAAGTAGTAATAATATATTCAATTCACATTCGATTATAAAATATTAGCATACTTGCTTTTAGTTAAACCCGTCCCTGTATACACACAGTGCTGGATTATCCGTATGTGCAATGTAAGTTATCTCAAGGCTCAATATTTTTTTTTTAATTTTCATAAAGTATATTTTTGGAGTGATTACTCAATGTTGTCATTTTCAAAATGGCGTGTAGGTACCTACATTTAATTTCAAAAATCAACCCCATTTCATAAAATGAAGAATATACACACAAAATTTGAGCAATTTAGTTTTTGACAGTTTGTGACATGTTCCCAAAAAAATGGATCGCGAGATTTACAGGGCCTCTACCTGGCTTATTCCGGCTCTGCACAAATTCGTAGACCCCAGCGCTGCAGCAGTCATATGAATTTGTGGACAGGTTGCGCGCCTGAAACGAATGCTATAATGCATATAGGGAATATTAATTGAGGTATAAACCGCTTGAGTGAGTTTTTGGAATATTGAACTATACGAGTATATCTATCTTACTTTGAGTCATTTTCAATTGGCCAGTCGGTTGCTCGGTCGGTGCCACACCTGAAAATTGTCGTTATTATGTCGTTGATGGTGGTTTTTGTTTGGTTATAACAATAAATAAAGTCTTTTGGATGTTAAATTGAATAAATTTTCATTTCGTCAAATTCAAACAATGCGTACCCAAATACGGACTTTTGCTTGAGGTCTATATAAATAACAAACTCATTTGACAACTTTGATATGACGTATGTGTATAATGTTTATGATAAATTACTAAGCGGTCAAGCTTATATTATTGTTTAATATATTTTGTATATAATTGAATTTTTGGTTTAATGGTAGCCTAAGGTTATATTTCCAGAATTTTGTAATATGTTTTAAAGAAACATTCAAGCCCTTATGAATAAACGAGAAAAAAAAGTCGAGTATATACATACATTCTCGAAGATTTTATATTATTCAACCATAAATAATAATAATTATACATATAATAAAAAACAAAAGTGTTTTTTGGTAATTTCAAGCAAGAACTTTTGTGTAACTTAACTTTTAAATACCAAGATTGAGAAAACGAAGGTTCATTTTGGAAAAATACTGCGGACTGAGTGGTATTTTTATACAAATAATAAATATGACAAGAAAAAGACTTGGAAATCAAATTGAAAAGATTTCCTGAAATGTGTTGTTTTTAAAATTTGTTTTGCATTTTTCTCATTATTGCAGAAAAACAATGGTAGAATGCAATATTATCATGACTATTCCATTTAGAGAAGTACATTAGGTATAACTTGAAAATAATTGGATTTCTATAGCATTACCTACATCAACTTGCCAATACAGATAACTATCAGTCCTAATGATTTGAAGGGTTACATAGATGGAGAGAAGCCACGAAATATTCGCTCCAGGCACCATATCAGTTTTCTTTCAAATATCTCATTTACGACTTCCAATGATTCGTTAGCTATTTAGACTATATACAGAATGCTCGTTCCTGACACTGCATTGCGATTGAATTTCCAAATGCTGAGGTACTGATCACGATACTACTAACACTATAACTGAAAGAAGTGAGTAACTCTAACCCAGCGGGAAAAATCAAAAAATTCATTTTGGAAAAACATGCTTTTTCCTTGAGAAATGGAAGCTGCACCTGCTACTTTTCAGCTTATTCCTTTGATGAATTTAACATGGGCGTGTCATTGGCAGGAAGCACATGCAACTTTCTCGATGAAAATTACACATCTAAATCACTACTTCCTCGGAAGTTGCTTATTCACCAGTTGGAATGAAAAAAAAAAAAATTTAAACAAGTGTGAGATTTGAACAGGCGTCCACTGATAACGCAGCCGACTACTCTTCCAACTTGCTATCCCTATATATAAATTTTATTAGTCGTTGATCGATTGTAATTCAACACTTATTTCAATAACATTTAAATGGCGAAGTAAAAAAGAGAGAGCGTCGTGAGAAAATTATTTTTTCCTTCTCTCCCATATATACTTTACAAAGCAGATGAGTGGATTCAGACGATGAACTTGTACATGACTTTTAAACAGATTTTTCATCGCATAATTTTTCCTATTAAAATAGCAATTTGTAAGGCTTGTTTCCTAAACACAAAGCAGAAAGTGCGGTCAAAGCTATGAACTGAGGAAACTTTGCATTACTCTTCACCTACTTAGTCATTGCATGTCACTTCTCCTATGATTTGGCAAGTGAATTCATCGACGAATTCAGCTATAAAATTCATTGAGGATGATATTTCCTGCTGGGAAGCGATCTTCGACAGTTCTTTGTGCACACAGTGGAACTCTGGAATTCCCTGCATATTGAGCGAAAAAGACTTAACAACTGCAGAACTTTGAAAATTCAATTATTATTCATAAAGTAAATTTTGATCGTTGAAAGCAAATACAAATACCACTGCTATTACTGGTACTATTGTCATTAATATTACTGCAACTAATTTTACTACTGCTACCACTGTTTTTCACGGGTGTTAATAACTCTCGCGAGGAATTGTCAAATTCTTCAAGAATATTTATTGTCATAAAAAAGTGCCTTACCCGTATTCGGATTCAGCAGAAATTTATAGGTCCCTTCAATTCCTGCCGACAACACGCACAAAATATTAGTTGAGAGTTGTAAGTCATTAGCCTCAATTTTTGATATACAGAGCTAAGATTAAAAATTTAACTTTAAATAAGTTAAAATATAGGAGTGAAAGTGGGCGGATTTTGCTCAACATTTCAGTGATGTCAAAAGATAGTCTTTCGGGTATCAGGCGTGCTTCCCCCACCAAAAAAAAAATAATTGCTGGTCGGATGCCAATATCGCTCCAATATTTAGTAACCGGTCACATAGAAGGCGAAGATCACCAATCGAATCCACGATAGAAATACGGAAATGAGATTTGGTGAAGAAGTGATTGCTTGGCAAGGAATTTTTCAAGCACCAAAATGAACTATGAATACAGTTTCGTGACGATGAAATGCTCCTGAAAAACTTGGTATCGTCGGCGTAAAATAATATAAAAGAATGCTTGATCACCATTTCGATATTGTTAATAGTGAGGATAAAAAGAAAGGGGCCTAGGTGGCTTGGGTGACGCCCGATGTAGCTAGGAAAGGATGGGGAAGGCAGATCTAAGACGAACACTATACTAACGGTAAGAAGATATCCATCTCTACAAGATAGACTGAAAACCATCATGTAAACTTATCCTCTAAATACCTTTAATACAAAAATAAATAGTAAGATCGGATACCAATTCAACTTCATTTAACCATATACCTACCTATACATAAGTAAATATCGAAAAATATATTAAGTCTTTTCTATCGTAGGTATAACTTTTCAAACACAAAACGAATTTTTAAAATCAGATATAACTTTTTTTTTATTTATCCCACTTCACCCTAAATTTCGATTTTATTTATTTGTTGCCTAAGGTGCGCTTATTTTTTTTTTAAATGATTGAATTTCTTTTCAGAATTACTGGATCTGACGCAAGGTGTGATGTATATAGTTACTGGACAATAATATAAAGTTTAATCGTATACTTTATCCAAACCACATTCCATCACTTGCAAAATGAATTGAATTGTCTTCAATATGTGCGACCACAAAAAAAAAAAAATAATAAATACATGAATTCTATCGTAAGTCGATAAAGATACTGGATATTTATCGAGTTAATAGGGCAAAAAATGGGGTTTTTATCACATCACAATGAGTAGATAATCATTTATAGAAATTTGATCACTAAACACGATATTTGGGATGCATCTATATACCTAGATATTTTACATTGAATGTAAATTAAACCAATTCTATAGTATTTATTTTGAATTTATGCCTTTTGGATTATTTATAAAAATTCCTAAACAAAGATAATATAAGAAAGATAAATTTATATATGTTTACTTGCAATTGAAAATTCGTGTCAAAGTTACTAATTATAATATTATAGCAAATAATTATCCAAAACTCTGACAGTTCTCAACTTACAATAATTAAAAACTCATTTCAAAGCCTTCTCGCCAATAACACATATTTACGCAACTATCAATTCTGTTTCATTAATTTTATGCCAGTTCCAGATATGTATAGGTATATGAAAATGTTTCGATGATGAAAGCAGTTATCATCGTTTCAATAACAGATGCGGCGTTAAGCATAATTATTATTTATTTATTTATTTTCTTTTCGTTTTAGCCGAGTTATCCTTGTGTCTGTTATTTGAGTCGAAATACCAACATTTCAAATTAGACAGAAACACATGCAGCATGCCTTTCTTTGCACATTTTAAAAATATTAATTTTTCAATAAACATCGTGGGGGTGTCGTCGCTTAGAAAGTCGAATATTTTATAAAAAAAACGACGCACTATTTCCATAAAACTGATAATTTATTTATTATTAAATTAAATAGTGAAAATAACAGCCAAATTATTGATCATTGTTTTTTTCCGATTTCATGATCTATGTAAATTTTTCTAAAATTTAAATTCGCTTAAGAAGTCTTTCTGAAATTCGAGAAGTTCATGGTCAACAAGCAAGATGTTATGACGACATTTATATCTGAAATATGTACTTTAGGTAAAGATATACGGAAAAAGTCTGGATAATCTTTTGAAAGAGAGGCAAATGAAAATTTCGTCCAAAATAAAAATTAATTAAGTACTTAGTTCATAATTTTTTGCAACGAAATGTCGCTTTCAATAAGAGCAGAAGTGACAAGGCTTTTATTTAACTAATGGGTCTAATAGATAGCGAATCGTCAAAAATTAATCTTTGGATCCAATGCAACCACCAACATTTTAACGCAATTTACACACACCACCCAATTAGAACAAAAAATAACAGTTTGACCAAATTTGTGTGAACAGCTCTGTGTGAGTAAATTCACTTTGACTACGAGTATAATGTGCTCAACAAGTGACTCATTCATATTTAAAAAAAAATAATAATAAAAAAAAACACCCGCTAAAAGAACGAATAAAAAAGAAGAACAACATCATAGTTAGACAACGACCGCGACGTTCCGTCATCATTTTCATATCCCTTCACCGAAATATGTACATCTTCACAACGATTACGCATATAGATACGTCGTATCTAGAGCATAATTTTAAAATACGATATCTTTTGCTTTTTTTATTCATAAAAATACAAAAAAAATGGATGGATGGTTTATGATATGATATAGAAGTAGGATTGGGTTGAATAGAATGAAGCCAGTCGTCGTCGGCGTCTGATGGTTGTTGGAATGGGTTGCCAAGTTTGAAATTTATTTTCGTATAACAGAAGATAAAACGAAGTGTTTTGAAATTATAATTATTTCTTTAAGAATCAGTATTATTTATTTAGGGCTTGTTTCACAATATCTGAGTAAAGTTGTTACTTCACATTTAAATATCAGAACAGGGTCATAAGTCCACAAACCGGATAAAACTACTTTTGCATGTATGACCTATGCATGTCGTCAAAAGACAATTTGTTAGTTTTTCTCTTGTCAAATTATGACCCTGCGTCAATATTTTATGTGTCGAGTAACTAATCAGAAGCTTTACTAACAGGCCCTTAATAAATTTAAATAATATTTTGTTTTTGTTTTTTCAAAGAATTAATTCTTTATCAAATAATAAATAAGTGGATCAGTGGAGCCACAACTCGTAGAGATCCAGAGCGTGAGTTGTTAATTTCCATGAAAGTAAGGGGTCCCACAAATCCAAGAGTTTAAGATGAAAGGCATACCTACTATTATGACAAGAGATGGAGAATTTTTCAATTCTTCGCAAGAGACAGTGCTCCTGCAAAAATACTTTTCTTTTAGGTGGTATATAGACTAGGATTCAATTCTTTGCACATCTCGCATGTGATAGTTCAACTCACTAACCACCATTCCATCAATATATTTAATTATAATTAATTTATTAAATAATTTTTGCAATTCTCTAAAATCATACTAACAAAATAATAAAATTTAGGTAACCCTATTATTATTTGAACAGATATAATATTTCCTGCATTTAATTTTCCTATATATGTATGTAAATGAGTACATACTCTCATTCAGAAGGCGAAGTTCCTCTTTTTTACTATAGTGAATAGATGTCAACTGCTGTTTTAATATTCCTATGGTAACTCAAATAAAATCAGATAATATAAATTCACAACTAGGCTCTTCTTCCTGTCCAACAGTAGACAAAGGAACTCTCACTCTTGCTCTGAACTAAACGTACCGTACATATATACTGTAATATATCTAGTACAACTGCAAATGGCAGATATTTTCATTCATTTGTATAGAAAATGCTTGTTCTATTTTTTTTTAGTTTTATTATCACTTACCTATCTATTTTTTTTTTTTACAATTTCATTAAAACGAAGTGGTTGTTGCATTTGATTCTTTCAGATAAACACTCGTAGCAGGATTTTGTATAACATACATACATACATACTCGTATAACAGGGCGATGGTGGAATTCGCATTTATTATTTTCCCATTCAAACTGAAAAACAATTCATATGATGAGCAAAGAAGGTTCACTCATGATATACCGAGTATATGTATGTCTCACTCTCTCTCTGTATGATGTAGACTTTTTTTTACACAACAACTAGTTGGATGGCTTTGTCATAGAGTTTCCATGTTTTTCTTGTGTTTTAACAAGAATGCGGCGGCAATGAATATGACAGGCTATTTCAAACACAATAAATTGTCATTTCGAATGGGGACGCCGCCGGCAGTTGATGATAAAAAAAGAGAAATAAAAAAAATATACATAGCTAGGTACATTATATAGAGCAACATCAACAGTTGTTATAAAAATGCAAAATGCTTTTTTATGAAAAAGTTGTAAAAATAATGAACTTTCTCAGGCAAATGGAACAAAATATTAAAGAAGGTATTATAAAAATAGAACAAACAACAAAAGTACTTCTTATAGCTTTGTGGTAATGTGCAGGGCTCAATTATTTAATTGTTTTTATAGAATTAAATTCAGTGTTTAACATGTCTTTAAGAAACTTCTTTCAAGTTAAAATGTGACAAAAAAACACTGTCATTAGACAAAAATTTAACATAGGTATTTGGGGAAATAGAGAAAAAAGAAAAAAAAGATTTGTTTGCAAGCTTGTAAAAGAATCCATTCTTTGCAGTATTTAAAAATCATTTATTGAATTCAACTAAAAGATTGCATTGATTGACTTCATTTTGAAACTTTAGACTACATATTATATGCAATCACCATTCACTTGAATCAAAAAGATTGCAATCATTTTTATTCCCATTTATTTTACTGCAATCAATTGAATGCAATCTTTTGGGAATTCATGCATTCTTTGGATTCTTTTGCTTTATTTTGCATTCTTTTCTCGTTCCTCGTCTAAAAATTTTCTTTCACTTTGATGTTTATTTTTTTTACAGGGTGGCGCAAAATTAATCACCCTATCGGAAGATGTTATAATTTTTGCAAATGGCTTCGTACGTCAATCATATTTGAAATTTGTGAACTAGACAGCTGCAGTATACAAACAGAAAAGCAATGGAGCTCTATACTTCGCAAGAGCGTGGAAGAATTGTATCGATTTTTGTGGACCAATAATTAATCGGTCGGTGGTGGTTAGCGCAGCGTGAATTTCGACGTCGATTTAATAATCGTGTCGCGCCAACTGGGAAAACGTTCCGGCAGCGCTTAGCTATTCGACTCGAACAGGCTTGAACCACAGGAGGCCATGCAGGGCGTGGCCTCCACCGGACTGGTCGTTCGGCCGAGAATATAGTGGCTGTGGCTGCCGATGTCGCTAAGAACGAAGAAACATCAACCAGACGAGGCGTCGGGTCACGCAATTGGGCATCATCAGACGGACCCTACAGCGAATTTTACACTTACACATGTTGCCGTACAAAGTGCAAATAGTGCATCAGTTAATGCCTGCTGACCGTCGGTCGGTCGCGTGTGCATTACTGTTAAGCCATACTCAATCTCAACAACGAGCGACAAGGCGCATATCCACTTAAGCAAAATATTCGTTTCTGGGGCATTGAAAATCCGCGCGGGATGCACGAAGAGCCATTACATCCACTCAAAGAGGAGTGCTTGGACCGTATTTTTGTTAAGAACACCATCGATAATACGCTCACTGTTACTGGCGAACGCTACAGGGCCATGATAAACGACTTCTTACTGCCGGAATTGAATGAGCGGTGCTTGGTGAAAATGTGATTTCAACAAGACGGTGGCAACCGCACACCCAGCACGAGCCACAATAGATTTTGTGAAGGAAGGGTAATCTCCCATTTTGGCGATTTGGCATGGCCAGCAAGATCGCCCGATTTAACCATTCCTGACTTCTTTCTTTTGGGCGGGTTTATTCCAACAAGCCTCAGACAATCGCAGCCCTTAAGGAGAATATTCGACAGGAATCCGATCAGTTATCACTGGAAATCTTGCGGAAAGTCATGAAACGGGCACAAATGTGTTTCAACACTGGCGCCAGCCACTTGACGGATATCAACTTTTCCACTTAACAGACAAAATTGTAAAGGTCCAAATAAAGATTTCCATCACTCAAAATCGTTTTTTTTTTATTTAGTAAAAAAGTTCAAAAACAAAATTGGATAATTTATTTTGCGCCACCTTTTATAAATTCATATGTTCTTATTCAAATTCTCGCACACACTTGAAGTTCTAGTTTCGATTTACAATTAATTGTTTACAAATAAAAAAAAAAATAATGTTTAAGTCATACTTACCATTACGGGATACATCTAATTCAACTAGATTTTCAAAATTTTGAATATCTGGTGGTAGTCTGTTGATTTCATTGTCACTTAAGCCCAATTTACGTAAACGATGTAGCCTGAAGAAATTCTGAAACGAAAAAAAACAAAAATGAACAAATATTAAAATTAAAGTTTATATTAAAAATAAAATTTAAAGTGCGATAAAACTTCGCTACTCACAAATATAATTTTCCTAATGGAGGGTTTTTTTCAATAGGGACGTTACATTTCCATACTTAAGCAACAAAGTGTTTATGTCGAATTAATAAAAAATTAGTGAATATTTCGCAGACATTTTTTGTATTTATATTTAAAAATGGAACGTCCTTTCCTTACCCTTTCTAAATCCAATATTTAAACTCTTAATCTTCATTTTATAAAAGGGGTTCCTATAAGCATTAAACCCCTTTCTTATTTTTTTTTCTTAAGTCATTTCTTCAATATTCTCTAGTGTGTGTTTTTTTTTTTTTTGATTTTTTTTTGTTAAGGTATCAATAAAATGTTGTCTAGTCCTTACCCAGAATCATATAGATAGGGTTTATTTCCAAAAACAATAGAAAATTCCTTGCCTTTCTAAAATGATCAAACAATGGTTACCTACTCTCTAAAAAGGAAAGGCAATTTGCTTGTCTCTCTAATCGGAATTGTTGCCCATTTGTCAACTTAATCAAAAAAAAAAAAAAAAAAATCTCCATAATCCCGCACCCAATATAGAATGGTAGGTAGCTCACGATGTCTACAGCATTACCACAGTGGGTAGGTACCTATGTATATTTAGATACATATATTACAATCTTAACAGTTAACACACTTTCCAGCAAGTATATATAAGATCCTCATCCACTTGGACTTATGGATGTGCTTTAGATATCTAGAATAGAAAAGTGCAGCATCGTGCTATGAGAAAAAAAAACAACAACAAAAAACACAAAATTTAAATGCGAAACAATTTATTACAAACATCACGATTCCATTTCCATCCATAAATCCATTTTTGGGTTTTAAATGAATTGGTTTAGAGCGCGAAGGAAATTCTACAAATCCTATATACGAGTACATATAAAGATACGATAAATCCATTTTCTTTTTGTTTAAGATGGTCGTCGTCGGTCTTATAGTGGTGGTTGTTGATCGAATGACCTCACCATCAATGGCACCAAAGCAGAGGAAATTCAGCTCAACCAAGACATCTCCAACCCAATGGATAAAAAAAAAAGGAAAACGTTATTTTACCTCTGCCATTTTTCAAAAAAGTCGTGCCGTAACTGGAACATGGAAGCAGCCAGAGCGCGCGAGCAACGGAAAATTGAACAACCAACATTAATATCACCCGAATGGCATTTTCACTATTCACTCTTCAAGAAGAATTATTTTGATGGCAGAACAAAAGACAAAATGAAATATCAATTGCACCATAGAGTCATAGATCGAGTGAGACAAAGGAAGACAACCAACCGCACGGCCGCACCGCACAACCCATCATCCAGCCCAGAGTAGGTAGGTATCACAATTCACAAAGGGAAAAAGAACGAAGAGGTCAGATTTGAAGTTCAACTCATTATATTATGGCATTCGCTGATTCTGTCAGATAAATTTTGTTGGCCCGAAATGAAGAAATAAACCGCTCTCTTATATATAGTACAACAATTAAGATTGCTTTTTTAAAATGGAATAGTGAAATAATCGTATTTCGAAGGATAACTAGGACTAGTAGGCATGTCTATCATGTCAGAGAGCAAAAAATTTGTCGTACTTGTTTTTTTTGATAATTCTTGGTAATCCTAAATTTACACCTCAAAAAAGGTTAAATTAACTCAAAACAGAAAAATTAATGTTTAAATTAGTGTGGTAAATTTGCTGTAAAATTGTTGTGAAACAAACAAAATTGCCACGCTTCTCTTTAAAAAAAAAAATTTTTGCTAATGCTAACTTGTAAGCCAAGTTTGAAAACTGAAAAATGATGTCTAAGTAATTGTCGTAAATTTGTCGCGAAAACAAAAACATTCTTATTTAAAAAAAATAATTTTAACTCTCACAAAACTCGAATGTTAAAATAACTGTCGTAAAATTGTTGTGAATGAAAAAAAAATTGTCACGCTTCTTTTATTTTTTTAAATAATTCCGGGTAATGCTAACTTTACCCCTCACCAAAAGATAAAAATAACTCAAAACATAAAAATGAATATGTATTAAAATAATTTTCGTAAATTTGTCGTAAAATTGTTATGACAAAAAATTGACGCGCTTGTTTAAAAATAAATAATACCTCAAAAAGGATAAAATAAACTCAATAAAGAAAATGAAAGTTGTTAATAACTGTCGTAAATTTATCTTAAAAATTTTCGTGAAAGAAGAAAATTGTCGCACTTTTGTTTAAAAAAAAAAACCTTCAAAGAAGGGTAAAATAATATGAACTCAAAACAAAAATTAAAAGTGTAAATAATTGTCGTAAAATTGTCATGAAAAAAAAAAGTTGTAAGCTTATTTAAAAAAATAGGTAACCCCTAAAAAAGGGTAAAATGAACTAAAAATAGAAAATCGAAGGGTTAAATCACTGTCGTAAATTTATCGTAAAATTTTCGTGAAAGTAGGAAATTTTCGTGCTCGTTTTTTTTTTTTTTAACTTTCCAGAAAATTAAATGAACTCAAAAAAGAAAATGGAATGTATAAATATTTGTCTATCGTAAAATGTTCGTGAGATAAAAAAAAATTTTGCGCATAGTTTTTTTAAAAATAGAATTCCAGAAACTAATGCACTTTTTAATGAATTTAGCGTTGCCACAACTATTTTTTTTTATATTTATGTCATAAAAAAATCCTGGCACTGGGCTGAGAATAAAAATAAAAATATCCTCATTATTACCAACGCTACATCCCCGACTATGCTTGGGACAACTATAATGATGATGCTGCGGTTGATGGTGATATGATGATTCAGTGGTGATGGATATACATACATATATACGGCTTGTTATAGTAATTTATTTTGCAGAAGTTTATTAAAACCCTTCAAATCGTGATAGAAATTTTTTTTTCTCTCTCTATCGCTATAGGTCCTCATTTATAGACGACGACAAAGGGAACGACAAAAACTAAAACGTGAAACACCGTTCTTTCCCTTTTTGAATTATATTTCTGACGTTAGGTTAATTAGTGTTTGGGCATCTGTTTCGATCCGTATGCAAACCAAAAAAAAAAAAAAAAAAAAAAAAAATGGTGAAGGTGTTAGAATGTTTATTTCAAGGTGGGAGGTTTGAAAGGTTGTTTGTGGTTCTATGTATGTAGGTACATGTATAACATTGTAAGAAAGTAACCAGGTGCTGGTATAGAAGGTTCATTAGAAACATTAAACAGAAATAAACAACACAGAAATCTAGGACAAACTGTGTCACGTTTGTTGTTTTTTTTAGGCTAACTCTAGATTATCTGCGATCTTATTACGACCGTATCGTGACGATGGTGGTTTTCTATATCGAACAAAGGTTTTATGCTTCTTTGCTGTGTGATGTAAAACGAATTGATTTCATCAGTAGTTAAATAAATTGTTTGAATTAAAAAGTTGCTAAATACAATCATTCTTTCAGGTGACATACCTACTACAAAATGTAGGTTTAAATGGAATATTTCAACCTCATGTTTAAAGAAAATAAATTAATTAGAGTCAAGTATATAAAATTAGATCAATATATTTAGATTTAAGGTTTAATCTTCACCAGAGTCAACCACAGTTCAATGTCAAAAGGCTTTTAATCACTCTCGTTGGTTTTTTTCTATTGTGCCTTTCGAGTTTGCCAAAAGAAAATTAAACGTTCGAGCAATTTTGTTCAAGTTGGCTAGCAGAAGGAAGAAGTCCTTAGTGAAAAGTTCTTCTTGGTTTTATACCGAAAATATCGGTTTTTCGCATATTACCTACTTTAAAATAGCAAAGCGCTGGATAAGTACCTACTTTATTCTGAGCTTGATACAATTTTCTACAAATAAGATTTTGATCCTTTTTTTCCTGTCTACTTGTTTAGAAGATATATGGCTACTTCAAAAACTAAAAATGACGAAAATGTAGGTTTCGCACGATGAGTGTTTTCAAAAACAATGTTACCTAATGCTTAACGTACATTGGGTCTTATGAATAAAAAAAAAAGTAAAAGCTTTTTTGGAAGAAGCTAAAGCTATCTAGTCAAAGCTTTTACTAGTAGCTTCAGTATAGACAGTTCTAGCTTAAGCTTTGTTTTATTTGAATAAAAAAAAATACTACGCTAAACAGCTTGATCATGGAAAATTCCAGCTTAAGCTTCGAAATTTAGGGTTTCTTTTGTTTATTCACATGTTTCGACTTAGTAAGCTTTAGCTAGAACTATGTATTTTGTATTAACCAAATCGCAAAGGAAGTTTAGATATTTGGGATTTTTGTTCGCCAAGACTTTTTATCTGCTTTTTCGGGAAAATATTGTTTGCTGGTACAAAAATGTTTTTTATCATATCGTCCGCCAATCTTGCAAAAGGTCTCTTATGATTTTAATTAATCTTCGTAGGTACTGACGAACGCAATTTTAATAAAACTGCGTTTCAGGTTAGTGAAAAAAATCACTTGATGGAAATTTCGTGTACATTTTTGTTTTTAAGAAAATTGTTTTAATTTTGGGTTATTCCTTAACATTTAATTAACTATTACGTGTATAAACATGATCATATTCACACCATAACCAAAGAAATTACCTACAAAAAATAAGATATATAGCCAAAGCTTTCTAGAAAGAATCTTGATATTTTTGTAGCTTTTACTATATTATTCTAGTTAAAGTTATTTTTATATTTACACCAATTGAAGCTTAGGATGGAAAAACATGCTAAAACTAAATGAATTTAGCGTTAGCTATTTTAAAATAGCTATAACTTAAAAACATCTTTAATTAGCCAGCTATATTTATAGCTTATTTTTATTCACCAAAAACTTAGCTTTTAGTTAAACTCCAAGTTTCAGCTTTAGATTTTTTTTATTCACAAGACCCACTGTGGGTTACACAAGTTTATATCGTACCATGACTACTTTAAATAGATATATATGCACCTACTTGCCTAAACTAAACTTTTTAAGATAAATATCTGTTCTTTCTTCAAAGAATAAACAAAAGAGATTTAGAGAGAGAGAAGAAGCAGAAGCCATATATAATATTAACATGAGAAGAAGTTAAAAAAAAACACTTGTCATTAAGAATTATGATAATTTATTTTTTTTAATTATGCTAAGCCCTGAAGGAACACAATTCCAAAGGAATCTTTTATACACACGTGGGAATTTATTCAACTTTTAATGAGAATCTTATTTTAAAGTTGTGTAGAAAATTTTTCTTACCAAAATTTGAGAAAGTTAAGAAAATTAATTATCTCTTTCAAGTAACTGTCTCATGTTGAAACTATTAAGTGAATCCAGAGACGCTAAGAACTTTTTTATTAATCGAAAACAGTGCATCGAACGAATATGAAGCGATTGACGCGTTTCCGTATATTTAAAAAAAAAAATTATTGGTGTCTCAAGTTGGTCCAACGACGACGCTAGGCGGCGAAGGACCCTGGCCTTCCGATGATGATGTAGACAAAATTATGAATCTAGATCGAATAATAGGATAAGAACTGCAGTCATCTCTCAAATTTAGCAAAAAAGAACTATTTCAAATTTGGAATCGTGTGTGAAGTTTTTTCTTATTTTCTCCTTTAAAAGTTCAGTTTAGATTTTCAATAAAAGTACTAGAATAAATGTGAAGGGAGTCCCATGGAAATATTTTTCTGTTTTTGCTAATATATATTTCGATCCGACTTTAAAAAGAGCCTTTTATTAAATGAAGAAACATTAGCACAAAATTTTAGACGATTTAGAAAGATGTTAAAGCATTATTTTATTATGATGCTAGGTTAAAAACAGGATTTTCCAAATCTTAAACGAATTCTACCTTTTTAACATTTTATTAATATTAAAATCACCAAATATCTATTTTATCTTTTTAGTAACATACAAACTCCAAATGTCACTTTGACAGTTAAAAATGTGAAAATGGCATGTTTGTTTACGTTTTTCTATGAACTATCAATGTTTAGAGCGTGTTCAGCTGGAGTTCATTAAGAAAATAGTTTTAGTATGAAAATAGTTAAGTAATGTTTAAAACTAACAAGATTTTAGTAAAAAGATTTAAATTTAAAAAATCTTTAAGTAGTATCAATTATCATGTTAATACCTTAACATTAGGCTGTGCCACTGGAATCAGTGTAAAATTACAACGCAAATTTAAATAATCTGTTATCGAATTTCAAATAATCGCAGCACTTAAGTATTTATATATTAAACAAAAATATTACTTTTTTTGTAAGTAATATTATCTGTCTAATAATAATAATCTAGATAGGTACTATTTTTGTGAAACTTAAAATAAAAAAGGGGCAATGTTTTTTTTTTTTTTTTTTGTGAAAAACGTATATTTTGTGTTATGTTCACCTTTGAACTCTTATGATGTTTCGTAAACATTTGTACGTTTTAGCGCCACTTGATAATATTATTCGTATGCAACACTAACATATATAATAAAACGAAAAAGCTAACAAAATAGCTTATCTCTATTATTATAGATGAGTTTTTAAAAATTAAAAAAAAAATATATATTGTTTATACTCGGAAGTAAAATCTTGTTCTACGATTAATTAGTATTTTTTTTAATCTGCAATTAGTGAAGATATGAGATGTGTTTTTGAAAGATTAACTTAATCAGTTATCAACTCTATATAACACGTTGTACAACAGCGATGGGATGGTACATATATGCAAAAAGATTTCGCTCAATCTCATGAGGAATTTGAAACAAAGCGGACATCGAGCACATAAATTCATTGTAGCTATAAATCATTTGATATATGAAATGAAAATGTAAATTAACAATACCAGAACGATGATCTTTTTTTTTGCGATTTGTCGGAGATCTTAAATTTCAAAGTGGACGATTTTGGTATAGATCAAAGTTTAGTTTTGCAGAAAGTAGCTGAAAAATTTATTTAAAAAAGAAAATGTGAATGGATCAAATTCTTAAGAGCTCTTCACTAGTTGAACTGAATAAGATAATTCGCCTCTATTATATTTCAAAATTTGAAAGGTCTAATAATTGAATAAATTCTCGTAAATTTAATGTTCGTGAATTTGTCTTTAAATTGTCTTGAATTAAAAAAAATTATAACGATTGTTTTTTTAATAACTCCTGGTAATGCTTATATTAAAAATAAAATGCAATTGCAACAAAAATTTTATTTCAAGACAATTGTTTAATTTCTTCTTTTTTTTAATTCATTTTAATACTTTTTGGGAAGTTGTATTGCTAACTTAACTTTCTTAACTTTACAAAACAAGCGCGAAGATTGTTAAAAAAAAAGATAAAAATCAATAAAATGGCAATAAATGGCAAACTATATGCCAATAAATGGCAACCTATATTCCAATTAATGGCAAACTATATGCCAATAAATGGCAAACTATGTGCAAATAAATGCCAAACTATATGCCAATAAATGACAAACTATATGCCAATAAATGGCAAACTATATGCCAATAAATGGCAAACTATATGCCAATAAATGGCAAACAACAAGCCAATAAATGTGTCGCTAACAATCAAAACGATGCTAAAGGCATATTTTTAAAAATATGGAGTTTGATAAGCCATCATGTTTGATTTGCGTATCAAATTGAGCTATGAGATGGTAAAAAAATTTTGTTTCAAAACCGACTAATAAAGAGAAGTTATTAATATTTTAATTTTGAGTTTGGGGTCAAAATATAAAAACAAAATAATTTTCAAAATGCCCATAATATATTTTTAACAAACAAAACTGCCTTAAAAAAATATTCCTCGAAATGACGAAAATCAAAGGTCCACATATAATTTCTTTTAGTCAATATAACAAAAAAAAAACTTCCATAAATCAAACAAAATTTACTGCATTAAATTATTTTGAATATTTTAGAAATAACTATATGCTTTCTCTTTTTACTCGGTTTCAGGTGCAATTTTTGTAGCCTCTGTTTGATTGTTAACGCCACAAATGGCAAATTATATGCCAACAAATGGCAAATTATTTGCCAATAAATGGCAAATTATTTGCCAATAAATGGCAAACTGTATTCCAGTATAAATAGCAAACTATATGCCAGTATATGGCAATTGTATGCCATTAAATGGCAATTTATATGCCAGTATATGTTATACTATACGCAATTAATAACACCAATACAAAGTTGAGTTTCAATTTCGCTAAGCACATTTAGTCAGTTTCAATTAATTTTTATGGAAAGAACAAAACTTTACCGAAATAACGATGAGCCAACATTTTTAGAATCATCCTTAATTTGCCAAATATTGGGTGGTTTATAAGACCACAGAAATGATCGCGATGCTTACCTCCGGTCTTTAAACTTGGTGGTACTGCACACTTGAGTTGTTGTTGTTTCACTTAACTACCTATAAGTATGTATTATAAGTTTATTTTGCAATGAATATAAATACAATATTTACATTTTTTAAAGCCAAGTTTACAGACATTCACATATAGATATCTACTAATTCATTAGACACCATATCAATGTCACTGTAAAACCATTACACCTTGACGTTTGAAGTTAAAACATGTCTGCGTATACAAAACCTGATTTATATCAAAATAATTTAACTACACTCTGTTTTTCTATGGCAACTATTCGCTGCCATACATTTTACATTCTCTTAAAACAATGTACATATAGATATACTGGAACGAGAAATGTCAGGTTTAGATTTTAAAGTAATAAAAAATCAATAGCAAATTAATTGCATGCGATTCCTCAATTAATTGACGTGAACAGAGAAGGAGTGAAAAACGAACCATCGCCAACAAGACTCACTCATATATAAACCAAAGAATTATACATATCTTATGTTATGTAGATGTATATGTAGAATGAACCGAACTCATCGAATAACTTGATAAAAGCCCTAATCAAATCGTTTTCAATTGCTACTTTATTTTATACCTTCTTCGATTGTATGTAACATGTAATTTATAAGTGCAAGTTGGTTGGCAGTTCTACCTCTTTTTCCTTTGCCAAGACCGGGCTCTTGTGATTTAGCCCGCTACCATCGAAACCACGGATCTTCCATAAACCAACCACCCAACCGAACGACGGACAGATAGACCGACCGACCAACCGACAATTCTTTGAATTTTATCAACATCATGGTTCAGGAGAGTCCCTTTTTACTTTGCACATTCTCGCGCGACAACAACAAGGAAAAGAGATGAAACAAAAGAGCCATATACAATCTAAGATGGATATCTGGGATGGATAGTATACCTAGATAATTTTTATATGTAGGTTCGTTCCATCAACTGCATCCCAGATACATTTATCAAGTAGTTTAACCAACAACCCAATTTCCTCCCATCAGTTGAGGATCCCATCCATACCTACATACATATATATACCTAACCTAGACGACCAGAGGATGAGATCTTTGTTTCTGTGTCTAATGCCTTTGCATGGTAATAAGTGGCACTTTGCTTAGAAAAAGAAATTAATATCCGATATCATTTGATTCGGATGCCGGGCTTGATGGTTGCTTTTTTTACGACACTACAGCTTGGATTAGAAGTTACCAGGCGCACAGCAAACAGAGCATGGAATTACCTCTATATACAGAGTTGGGTGTATGTATGTACTTCCTCCCATCATCATGTGTAATATGACCCTCTGATGTGTACTATTTCTATGCTGATTTATGTGGGCCTTCCTCTATATAGCGATTCTTTTATATATACCTACTACATGGTGTATACATATATGCACTTACTTTATCTTAAGTCTTGTGGAAATAGTTTCAGGAAGCCTTTCAAGTGCATCTTCTTTTTCCTCTTCCTCTACAACTTTTTTTTTTGCTTATAGTAATGATGGTAGAAACTTTAGTCGGGGTAAATGGAAATCCGAAGACGACAAAAAAAAAAAAACGACGTGAACGAATGTCGACTAAATACTCATATATGCTCAAACATATCACGTTTTGTTTTACTAAATAAGTTTTGTGTGATGTATAATATATACAGTGGGAAAATATAGTATAATAAAATTTTAAATTTTAATAATTTGGGAGCAAATTTTTGCAGAATTTTAACTTTAGGGCCCACGCGTGCGCTACTCATTTGCAAAATTTATCATTGATAAATTTAGGGTCTTCAAATTTTTAAATTTAAATAAAACAAGTTATATTTGAGATGTACAGGGTGTCCTATAAATCAATGGTACAAACTGAAACTGGTGACCTCTCAAAATTTAGTAACTTCCGAATCGTAACGGTTTTCGATTAAAGGTTGTTTTTTGAAATTTCGAAAAACCCCTACTTTGAACCAGGTTTTTGGTCACTCTGTCGCTAATGGAATTTTGTTTTTTTTTTTTTTTTGCACTCGAACATTGTATGATAGTAAGACTAATTTTCTGCATTAAAGTATTATTGATATCCTGCACCATTTTGCTCGAAATCAATGGAAAATATGACATTTTGTTCAAACCCGTTTTTTATATAAGTTATAACATTTTTAACTCAATCAGAAAAGGTTCAAAATCAAATAAAAATAAACCATTTTTTTAAATAACACTTACCTAAATATTTTATTTTACTGTTTGCTCAAATGTTTTCCTAATTAATTTACAAAATTTGTTCAAAATGTCAGAGATCGTGTGCTACACACACACCTACATATACCAGACACCAGGCACCAATACCTACTGTCGAAGAAAGATTATACTTTTTGGTACTTTTCTGAAGAAAGAGAGAATATAATTAATTTCTGATTTTTTTTGTATTGTTTCTGAGGTAACATATATGTTTTACCGGTCAATCCTAGAATTTCGATTAAATCGGGGGTTTACAGTAACATGTTCACTTATTGATTACCTTGGGTTTATTTCAGCTGACGTTGTGTTTCGGTGCCTAACGGTTGTTGGCTGATTATATTTATCTTAGCGGTTGACTCAATTAATGCCACCAATGTTCGAATAGTCGACTTAGCAGGACTGTTAAAGAATCAAGTAATTCTCTGAACTTTTACACGATAGAAGCACTGATTTTGAATATTGAAATTTTATAGATATTGATTTAACAAAATGGTTGCTATAAACTAAAAGTGGCCGTCGTATCGAGATGAAATAAAAAGCATTCTGAATTTCAGAACAATTTAATATTTTTTTTTTTTTTATTTGAAAATTTCTTGTAAAATCTTGAAATGTATTCAAATTTTCAAATCTTCCCTCCGATTTACTGTTCAATCATTAGTATTTGAGGCTCCAATTCATCATCGAATACACTATAACTCAGATATATCGGGCAAAACAAAATTCTTATAAAAGGACCAAACAAAAATGAAAGTTGAATAATCACGCTATCTTTCCAATGCATCGAGTGAAGCCAATGCTTTAGCTTCTTTTCCAGCTTAAACATCAATTTGATGTGATTAAAAATAGTTAAAACTAAAATATTATAAGGCGTTCTTGTGTGATAACATACTTGCAGTTAGGCTGCCAAGCTTCGCACCATCAGATAAATATTGAAGGTTTGATTGAAACAACAAAACTTGGGTGAGCTACCACCATGTTTTTATAGGCAGTTGTGTCGTGGCAGTCGTGAAATAGCTATAACTCCAGCCCATAAAAACTTGATGGTATCTCACCCAAGTGTTGTTGTTACATTCAAACCTTCAATAAAAAATTAAAGTAAAAGCTACAAAAATATCTAGATTCTTCCAGCCTTTGGCTAGTTGTTATTTTAAGAATTACCTACCTTTACTTAAAGCATACAAACATGGACGAGTTTATACGCGTAAGACAACCAAGGAAACGTTCAGAAATTAGCGAAGATGACTTCATTTCGATTTTCAAAAAAAAATGTGTAATGGCTTTCTGATTTTATAGTTTTTACGGGGAATAAACAGCGCCTAGAGCGGTTGCATTGAGAATGCAAATGTATTGGTCTAAACCAGGATTTCAGTTCAGTGTAGGACAAGATGTTACGAGTTGAATTCTACGAGTATGCAAAACAATCAGACACGAATTTGAAACAGCAAATAAAAAAATGGGCGCAGATATATACGTTTCCTTGAACTTTTGGGGCTATCACACATATTGCTTTCTCCAAACCCCTTAGATTTCCCAATAAATAAATAAATCGCAAAAGGCTTTCACAGCCCTGTTATACAAGCGACACGATATGATGCAGGTAGAAGATCAACAAATTTTTGAAAATATCTCAGTTGTATTGGTGTTACCTGTCCTTAATAAGTTAGCATAAAAAAGTTCGAGTTTATCCTTTAGGTATTAGCCCTTGGTGTAATGGATAGTGCGTAGGACTGAAACGACGAAAGTCATGGATTCGATTCCCAACCTATGCCACATTAAAACAGAAATTTTTCAAGGGCTACTGCCTCTTGCGTGAAATTGACAAATCCTCCGAGTATCTGTTGTCACGAAAAAGTGCTTCTAACCTAAGCTGTTTGGATTCCGCAGAAAATTGTAGGTCCACTTCATTCCTGCCAATAACACGCACACACGAATTGTTGAGAGTTGTAAGGCCCTGGTTCTATATGAGCTGTCCAATTTATTTATTTGAATGGCAAAAAAAATGCTTTGTACCAAATTTGAAGCAAATCGGTTTAATCGTTTAGATTCTGTATCGTATAGAGGGGAAGGCCGATAATTAAAATTAAGAATTTATTTTTAACATGAAATAATACCAAAAATAAGGATTTTAGCTAAAACTACCTAAGCTGAAACATGAAATCTAAAATATGAAAACTCAAATTTTCTATTAAAGCCTTAATAATATTTTGTTTATAAAATGAAACTTCACCTAAAATTTTCTAGCTTTAGCTACTAGTAAGTTCTATATATTTAACTATCTTTATCTTCTTCCCAAAATAGCTTTTACTTTTTTTTTATGCACAAATCCTATTGGTTTGACTCAAAAGACAGATCCCAAACCGTGGGCCATTCAAATAACATTTACAATAATCATAGGAAAAAGTTAAGTTAAAATAAAATTTTCTTCTGTGGTAACACACCAATGAAAAAATCCCTGTGTAAGCTAGAAAAATTACCCCTGTGTAAGCTAGCTTCTATTTATTTGTAAATTGTATTTATTTTGATAACACCTCATTTTTCTTAAATCGACCCTATAAACACTTTCAATGTTATATTCTGTAAATAATGTAAAATTTAAAAAAAAAAAAATTTTTGTTCAGTTTATTTTTCTTTGAAATGCACCATAGTGTGTACCTATAGTGAGAAAAGTTCCAACGAAAACAGAAAACAAAACAATGATGATGTTGTTGGCATTATAATTTTTAGCCATTCTTCATGTGCCAAGAAGCAAGGTGCTGCTGGGTGCAGCAGCAACTGCACTAGCACTAGCACTAGCACCAGCAACAACAACAAAAGCTAAGCCATGCAACAACTCTTGGCAACAATATTCGATTCGGCAACCATATCTGCACACACTTGATGAAATAAATGTGTGTGTCCCATAGTAGATATAAGGTAGGTACTTGTAGGTATCCGTAATCCCTTTCGCATGAACCATAGCATGCGGAGATCTAGAGTTGAACGTTCACATTTTGTAAGTTACAAGGTGCATTGTGCACCTCCGTCCAACGAATTCGACTTACCTACTATTATGGAGCCAAAGGAGAGGTTCCTTTCTGTTTGGTGGTTGACTAGCCGCCTTACTGCTGTTTCATTCTTCTGAGAGCCTGATACAAATAGTTGAAATAGAAAAATTGCTCTCGTCTATAGAGTTAACCTAGGTTTGAGTTGTGTGTATGGTGCTTGGTTGGTATAGAGTGCGTGTATAGACTTTTTCCTTTCAATTCGATGGGAATTGTTGTGTGGTTTTGTTGCCTATACATATATTCATAGATAGGTATAGGGTAATGGGATGGGGGGATTTTGTTATATCTATGCCGTATAAGCCAATGCCGGTTGGGCCGGTTTCTTGCTTGGATAAATATTTAACTCATGGATGCTTGGATCTTGATTGTGTTATGCATAATAGCAGGCATTCGCATTTAACTATAGTATTTTACTTAGTCATTGATGGCTATTGGCATCAGCCTATAGGCAAATGAGATGATGTTTTTTGGAGTGTAGGAGTTATTTTTAGAATTTATTAAACGACAATGATTTTGATTATGGTTTTTTTTTCTACCTGTAACAAAATGTCAGACTATAAAAAAAATTATCTCCGAAAGTTGGCGAATTCAATTATATTTGGTTTTATATGTACGTGAATGGATATGCGGCATTAAAAATATTATGCTTAGACGGAGAAGTTTGTAAAAAAAGAAACAACCTTTAATTTCGAGGGATACAAATACAAATTTTCGTTTTACAAAAAAAATTAAATAAAATAAAATAAATAAATAAAGTACCTACCTACGTAATTACATCCCCAGACTTTGGCTAGACAGTCCAACGCAATAGCCATTATATGACACGTATTTTTCAAAATCTTTTTCTATTACAAAAAAAAAAGTGTTTTAATCTTATTTGTGTAGAATTTTCTTTTTTCCTTGACGTTTGTTTCAAAAAATTCAATTTTCAAAAAATCGAATTTTGCCCTTTACATCCCAAAAAATCAAAAACTCAATTTTAATTTTAGGTACATTTCAAATCCAAATTTAAGGTAAATTTCAGCAAATGATGAAAAGAAAGCTTTCCACCAAATTCCGCTTTGCCGGAAATTTTGAAATGAAAACTTTTTAGGGATGACACTTGTCGAGGTTTTCCACTCAATATTGCAATTATGTTTTTAATTTGGCATTAAGGCAAAAATCTTGAATGCAAACATTTTCGATAGCGTTTAAATCAATTCACTTGGTGCCAAATAAGATTACTGTCAATTTCTCATGTGCCTATTGCTTTCCAGCCGAGGTTTTGCTCGTCCGCCTCGCCGCGGTCGTCCTGAAGAAAACACGAAACTAAAAAAGTAAAAGGTCTTTAAAACCTTATTGTAAAATTTTGTGTATAACACTAGTTTTGATCTTTCTTATAACATAACGGTGATTTCTGATGATCGAGAGATTCGCTCGTCCCAGGGGCCGTTTCTGGTTCTGTGAAAAAGTGAATCGAATAAATAGTGTTCACATTCGCTCTCATGCATTGCTTTCGCTTTTTCAATTCACTTGGTGAATTCTCCGACGATAACTGTATTACCGATCCCGAACTTCCTTATAATTTCCCCTGAAGCGCATGCGCAAGCAGCGCAATTCTCTCATTATTTGAAGAGAAAAGTGAAAGGCATGAGTTAGAAAGATTTTTTTCTTTATAAATAGGACAGAAAAGGGGATGTAGTTGAATTGAGCATTGTTTGTTCGTATTCACCCTTTCTTTTCACAGATTCACTGTAAATTATTCATATGAACGTTTTTGACGTTTGGTTTCACATTTTCGTAGAACGAGAATCGGATTTTAGAGTGAAAGGGAGAAAAATTTATTCGATTCACTTTTGCACAGAACCACAATCGGCCCCCTGGTCAATGGGAATCTGAGTATCTTGCTTCGGATGAACTTTGTCTCTATCGGGTCTTCTGGTTTCCTCAAATCGCATCTCTAGAACTCTGGTATCAGGTAACCTAATTTCCACTCACTTTAAACAACACCAGAACCGTAAACAATTGCTGCAGGTACACTACGCCCCTGGTGGCATTATTCAGCTGGTCTAGGCCCCTGGTTATACTCGACACAACAGGCTTTCGCTCTGGTATATCAGCAGGTACAAAACATCTGGTGGCACTATTCAGCAAGTACTAGGCTCCTGACTGCACTCGACACACCAGACTTTCGCTCTGGTAGATCAGCAGGTACAAAACCCCTGGTGGCAGAAATTCAAATTTTCTTCGACGTAGCAGAGGGATCTTAAAGGGAGTATGCGCTTATCAATTTTAACTGTTGTTTTTTTTTTTGCGAAGGCATCCACCAAAATGATGTGCTGCTACTGATTTTTTTTCTTCTAAACTTTTTGATTATTTGACAGACCGTTGACGTTGCATTTGTACCGGCTTAATACTTTTTCTATAATTTTATAACGAATTGCGTTGCTATAAAGTATTTTAATCCTTTTCCTATAATTAGACGAAGAACATTTATGGACCGTGAGGGTTTTAAATCAACAAGTCTTCATGTCCGTCAATTAGCATTATATATTATTCGAATTCTAAAATTTTGAAGTGGCAATTTTAACTTGACGGACAATGAAAGCTTGTTGATTTAAACAAAAATCTTAAAAAATGTTTGTGTAAATGATTGCCTTGTGATTTTTGTAAAAAATTACTTTATAAAAACAAACTTTTTATAAAACCTTAAAAGCGGACCTACATATAACTACTATTTTTAAAATAGATTTAAATTTTAAAATCATTTAAGTTCATAAAATGAATAAACAAGAGACAGAAGTAAATATCCTGGTTTTTCAAAATAGGGGTTACACCACTTTTGCTATCATAGTCTCATCTATAGCACCAATTTATTCACCATCGCATTTAATTTAGAGTCCCCATTTAAAATGTGAAGTTTATAAAATTTCATCGAAATTGCTAAATATATAGGTAAGTCGTTATTGTTTTTTAAATCCCGTCTGTCTTTTTATCCACAATATTGATATTTAAATTCTATGAGAACTCATCGATCAATTTCGTAAGTATGAACTACTCAACCGCACATTTTATTTACTTACCTCTCTCTTCAAAAAAAAAAATAAAATATTCCTTTGATAAAGCACAATGTATGTACAGTATTGTATATCTTATGAACATATACTTCATAGTTGGGCTCTTGAGTAAAATATCCAATAAAACCTGTGTGCTTTTAAGCATCCTTTTGAAATGTTAAATCTTCTCTAATGGGAGGATTGAATTACCTATAAAAATAAGTTACATGATGGGCGGGCATATACTTTACATGCACTAGGTATATTTTAAGGACATACAGAGGGAGAAGAGTTTTTTAGGTAAAAAACAACAAAATAAATTATGTCAACACTCATTATGCTAACACAGTAACGCATATATATACAAACAAATTTTAATTTCTTTGACCTAAAAAAATATGCCAAGGATTTTAATTTATTTATTGTAAAATTTATATGTACCTACTGTACATGCATATTAAATTTCTTCCGCACATGTTGTTTTACTATTTTGCGTGAAGGCAATATTGGTTTTCAAATTAATTAAAAAAAAAAGGAAACACTTCAATTTGTTTTTTAATTATAAATTTGTATGTATGGTTTCAATAGCTCTTACACCACCAAATTTTTGAAATTAATTCACTTTGTATGAAAAATTATTCTTTTTAAGAAACCTTTTTAAGAAATTTTGAAAAATTATTTTGATCAAATTAAAGTTTCTAAAAGAAATCAGATGGCATTCTTTCACCCCAAAAGTTTTTATGCAATTTAAGAGTTTCATGATTCATTACAATTTAAAGTACCTACATTTTATGTATATATGTACGTATGTGTGGAAAAGTTTAAAAATTCTAAGCAACTTGAAAAGAGCAAATTCGTGCTCAGCAGTTATACATTTTGAGGGTTTGAATGTAACAAAAATCACTTGAGTGAGCTACCACCAAGTTTATAGGCTGGTGTTACAGCCTTTTCAACGTTTCCAGGCCGATCATCAGGCTCCTTATTATTGAGTGCTGGTACATTATATAGGCATTTAATTTTAATTTGAAAAACTTTTCTCTGCACTGAAGATTATTTTAAATTTTAAATTATAAGAATTTAATTGCATTAATAGCATTTTTTTTGTCCAATCTTCACTTAATTTTGTATGTACATAAATATCGAGACTTGTGCAGGGTACCTACTTTGTTTTTGTTGTTATCCTGTTTAAAATGGTAAAGTGCTATAGACACTTGAATATAATGCAAAACGAATTCAAGTTATCATATCGGGGGATTACATTCTATCCAATTGAATTTTAATGGGACTCAGAAAAATTGTTTATTTTTAAACCTCATTATTGGAAATTAATTCATAATTGAAGTCGATATCGAAGTTTAAAAGTAATTTAACTAGTCCTCTTGTCCTCATTATTGACTTCGAATGATTATGTTCTTACACACTCTTTCACTGTTTTTGAGTGAACTGATTTAGAATGTATGCATATATCCACACTCCTTAGTAAAATTAAAAATAAATTAGTAACATAATTCATCTACGAAGAATGATATTATTATATTACCTACTGATTGAAATGTTTGTTTACCCAAACGAATTGTCACCACTAAAACCCGTTTCGTAATAATTCAATTAGCTCGGTCATAGTTAAATACATTTTTTTTTAAACTTTTACTATTAGTATTCTTCTTGAATAATTTTATTACATTTTTTATTTTTATAAATCGAAGCAACAAAAAAAATGTAACCTTGTTACTTAAGATACTCGTGTCTATATTAATTATAAAATTTCACTCAAGGCTTTGATTGAATAATGTAATCAATATCAGTGATGGAGAAAACTATATGTACCTTATAATCATCTATCTAATAAAGTTTGTCAGCTTCTCCGGTTTCAGTTAACTCAATTCATGAAGATTAAAGATGAAAACCCCACTTCGTTGCACTCACTCGCTTCTCAACTTCACGATAAATTCAAATCCTATTTATTATGAATTAATAAAACTGCACTCAACAAGTGCTTGCAATTTTCTTAATGTAGTTTTCTTATATAAACATAAATATAAACATCACGACAACGCACGACGACCAAGGAGTGAGTAAAGGTTAGGAAGGTAGGTAGGTAGATATTTTTTTTTTTATAATGGCATCTCCATCCTAATCTGACGTTCTATGTTTGCACTACACGACGACACGGGTACACTATTATCCGGTCATAATCTCTAGTTGACCTCATTTTTTATTCTTTTTTTTTTAAGAGACAAAAATTTTCTCTCCTAAATCGCATCCTATTAAGGAAAGCTAAAAGTGGCAGCGACAACAGCGATAGCGACTATGTGACGACGACGACATGCTGACAAGACGAAAGTCTTTCTCCTCCAAAACGACAGTTTTTTTTTTGAGTATCACAAAACAGCAGTTGTTTGGTATTACAATTGAGAAATATAATAGATTAAGCTATTGACTGTTTGGAATAATTATTATAATACCCTATTGCTTTAAACATTTTAAAACTTGATTTTACGATACTAGAGAAATACTAAGGGCTGTGCAGAACAGAAAAGTATACATATAGTTTTTTTCAGTTTGACTGAAACAAATTAGAACAGAGTTTACTGCACTTTCTTTTTAGTCAGAACAGATTTGTATTGTCAAGTTACCAATATTCATACAAAAGCACTTCCAATGTATTGTTCTCCACCTGAAATTGTATTGCAAGCATTATTTATGATTTATCAAAGCTTACCTACCCTATTGTAAGTATAGGATGTAGAAAAAGGATGAAAGCAAAACTAAGTGGCAACATTCCCATTTACCTCTTACCTGGCTATGTAACCCGTGCACCACGACAATGAAGGAAACATAGACGACAACCACGACGATGCAAATCTGTGAACCCAGGCTCTCATTAGATCAGGGGGCACCTCGTTCAGTTGTTATCGGTGAAGAATATACAAAACAAAAACAAAACCAAAAAAGAATCACTGGCTTTCCCCAGCGCTCAGAGTCAGAGACTACAACGAACGACGACGAGACACACATCAGAATTTTTTAATGAAAAGTATGAACAAAATTTAAACATTTTTTACAATAAAACAAATTAACTTGTTGTTCTTTCAATTGAATGCAAGCTAAACAAAGATGAATTGCTATTTTTATTAAAATAATATAAAAGCTATTTAAACTGATCTCCAAATTATTTTAAAAATTAAATTAAGGTTTGCGCAGGTTTTTATCAAAATCTTTTTCATTTAAGCTTCAGTTATTGGCTTGGTGTTTCTTGAAAAAAATTAGTCGCTTTCATAATATCAAAATTAGTGATTCTAATTATCGAGATCAATTTGTAAATTATAGGTATATTTATTTTTTTTTAAAGTTAGTTCCCAGAAGTCATTATATAGAAAAATAATGTTGGTTTGAGTTGTGGTATTATCATTTCCAACTTGGGATATGTTATTTAATTTTAAAATTAATCAAATAAGCATATATATAATTTCAAGTAATTTAAACCAACAAATTACAAACAAAAGAAAACAGTTTTTGTCAACTTTAACTTTAAATTATTCTTCTGTGTGACGTGTGGCTATCCACATCAGTATGTAGAAATCTGAGTATGACAGTTCTCCAGTTTTCCAAATGCCATACAAAAACCAGAAGGAAAAATCATGCATTGTATAAAACATAAGGATCTGTTGTTCTGTATAGTCGTCTATCTATAAGATTATGCATTATGTATGCATAACAAAAAGTGTTGAATGTTGGATGTGGAAGCCTCCTTTTTTCACTTTTAAAACACTCACTCACTGAATTTGGATTGTGTATTATTCCACCAACAGAGTTTAAGGTTGAAATTTTGCGATAAGTTTTTCTTTGCAAGAATGAAACAATGTGCAATGAACTTGTTCCCATCAGATGACGATGATGAATTGATAATAAATGTGCTTTGATGAAATGCAATTTTGTGCTTTGCATCGAACATACGTACCTAACATATTATTATAGACACTTTACTGAGACTTTGAAATTTATAGGGATGTGACTGATATATTAGTATTCACTAAGATATTACTAATATTTGAAAATATTCAATATCACTAATACGAATACCATAGATATCATAATACTCCGATATTTATTTAAATACCCAATAAACTTCTACCTTCACAAAAATGTTAAGTTCTCCCTTCACAAAAGTATTGACTTCTCCCTACACAAAAATATTCACTTCTCCCTACACAACAATGTTAACTTCTCCCTACACTAAAACTACCCAAACGCACCTTCTACCGATTTCATTCTAAGCTCATTTTGTATTTAACAAAAAAATGCATTCTCCTGTTCCTACTCCTATATCTCTTTCTTACCTTCGCTCGCCATCGCCAGCCGCCGCGCCGCTAATCTGAATATCTGATATAAACTAAAACTGATACGAATACTATGAGATACCAAAATATTCGCTTCAGCCGGCAATGATACTAGTACCTAATATATTATGATACAAAAATATTAGGTTTGAAGCTAATATTTTTGTAGCCTAATATTTGTGTATCCTAATATTTTTGTATCATAATATTTTTGGTATTAGGTAGGACGTAGGATCATTGTCGGTCGAAGACGAAGCTAATATTTTTGTATCATACTTCTAAGTTCGAACTATTTAAGATATTAGTATCAGTATCAGTGCAGTGTGAGTGTAGGTATGCAGAAAGAGATACAACAATAGATAATGAATAGAGAAAAAAGCGTTTGAGGGGTGATTTGGTGAATATTTTTTTTTTGTTTTTAGGTGTAGCTTGGGCTACTTCAATCCTGCCACTTGAGTTTTTTGTGCAAATAGTATGAAAAGCTGTTGACTTTTTTGAACCGTTTATTGTTCTTGGGCCAATATGTATGGAATGGCAGTACTTATGTTGTTTTGAATGCAACAAGGAAATTATTTCTTACAGTTACAGAATATATCTTGGTTGTTGTTTTACTTTGCAAAGGCTGAATCGAATTTTAAATTTAATTTCAATCTGACTGCTGAATTATTCTGTTGCTAATAAAAAAGATAATTAGTACGTAGGTGTTTACCTAAAGATAACAATAAATTATATAAGATCAGGTGAGAACAAGTGAAGTATAGTAATTTTTGGCACTAATGTAGGTAGTATCTATGTAATGTAGGTATTATTTTTGATTGCATTTAAGATTAAATAAATTAACCAAGTAGGTATATGATAAATTTTTTTCCTTTTTTATTTTGTCGTAACGAGTGTCAAGCAATTATGCCAGAATTGTCAGCGATCATATTCTAATTTAATTTTATGTTTTTTTAATACCTGCAGTGAAAGCGCTACAAAATAAAAACCTTATTCAAGAAAAACATTACATAACCTATCTAATTCATACAGGTAAGAAATATTTAAATTATTAAGTTCAATGGTTCTGGCGGATGTGATTTGTGTGCATACATGGACCTATTAGTCTTAAGAAAAGTGCCGACAACAAATTTTGGGATTGAATATACAGGGTGGTTCACCTAAAATATGACAAAAAGATAAAGCGTGTAGGTTGGATCGCGTGACATGAAAAAATCGTACTATGTAAAATCGTATAGTTTAGACCGTAAGGGTAATTTTCTAAAAAAAATTAACTTAAAAAAGAAAAAAAGTTATTTAAAAACAACAGTAACATTTACAACAACAGGTTACCTATTCATTATAATTTTATAAACCGAACCTAGAACCATCCGGTTCCGAGTATTCGACTAAGACTTGAAAAGACCGTTACATTTTATAAACAAAAATAGTGCATTATTTTTTGTTTCATTTTTTTTTAATTTTTCAAAAACCGGTCATTAAAACTTTATTTAAAAAAAAAGAAAAGGGGATTTCAGAGTATGCATTATAGTGTAAAATGGTGTTGTATTGTCATGGTGTTGTATTGTCACTATAGGTGTAATCGTTGATTTTAAACATTTTTTTTCTTTTAAGAATTTTTTTAAGAAAATTGGACCATGTAACTTAACGGGGGGAATAGACCCATACGATTTTATTAATGTCTCAACCAGTTAGGTCTTCAAGAGTAGAAGCTCTTGATGAAGTAAAGCTTTATATAAATCATACAATGGCTAAACGGAATGATAGTCCGAGTGAATGGTGGCGGAACCAGCGGAATACCTTTCCTAACCTTTCTAAAGTCTATCAAAAGCACTGTTGCATAATAGCAACTTCGGTTCCATGTGAACGAATTTTCTCGAAGTCAGGTCAGCTTATACCTGACCGACGGTCGAGACTTAAGCCTGAAAAGGTAAAAAAACTGATGTTTCTAAATGTAAATAAAAATATCTGATTTAGTAGCTACTGACATCTATAGTATTTTATTTATAATAATCACTTAACAACAAAAAGCGTAAGTGGAGGTAAATGACTTAAAAGTTATTAAACTTTGGATATGCACCAAGTGCTCACCTTTTGGTATATAATTGTACAAAAAACCGTTTTGTAAAAGTAAAAGTACCTAACTAATTTATTGAACTTTAAAACTTACACTTATTTTCTTTCAAGAAATGTCTTTTTGAAATGTATGTATTGATTGGTAAAATAATTATAAAATAATTAAGTCTTAAAGTTTAAATCGTCAATTCTATGATCTATTGAAAAAATTTTTTTTTTTTACTCCTGAACAGAACACTCTTAAATCAGGAAAATATTAGTGATATTTTTGTATCGCTTTAAATATTATAATATTTGTTAACTAATATATTAGTATTAGGTAATATCACAAAATATTAGTATTGACCCATGCCTAGAAATTTATAATAATGAGATTTGTATATGTATTCACAAAATGAGAATCGCTTTATTTGCTGGTGTTTATGTGTGCGAAATGTTCTCACAATAATATAATTGTTTATTGTTTTTTTTTTTTTAAATAGTAAATGACATTCATGTCTGTCATGAACTGATGTTTAGATCTGGGAAAAGCTAGTGGGATATTATATTTATCCCATTGAAAATTAAATTACCGGATAACAAAATAAATTCATATTATCTGGGTTATCTTGTTTTTATTTTGTAGGTAAGCTTTTTTTCTATTGTTCTAAATTAACAGATTATAATCAAATCAATTAAAGTCGATTGCTCACATTATATGCTTGGAGTCTACCACGATATCTAGAAAACAAAAATCCCGAAAGAATAAATCTCGAAAGACATGATCTCGAATGCCAAAATCTCGAAATACAAAAATCTTAAAAACCAAAATATCGAACACATATAGGTAATATAGAATAAGAAAAGTATCGAAAGTCAAAATTTAGGTAGGTAGGTAGGTAGAAATGGCGGCCACCAGACCTAGTTTTTGGCGGCCACCCACTTAGGTCAGTGACCCAAGTAGAGTTAAGATTACGCCGTTTTGATACCATAACTCGCTTGACCTATGGGTGAGAAATGAATTATTTGGGTTATGGTCGCGGTGATTAGCTACAGGTATTTGTCCTAGAGCTACCTCGTCGCGTTGAGGAAAAAGAACAAATCTTTGATCTTTGACCGAATGATTGCGCTCTCATTCTGGCCAGAGCGGGGCATTTTCAGAGGAAATGAACGACTGTTCCCCTTTCCTGCTGGTCCCCACAGCTACGACTGGGTATTGTGGGGGATGCCTAGCTTTGAGACATGGTCACCGACTGGCCAGTGACCAGAATAGACCGCGACCATCCTGGCTATGTCTTTTCTGGATCTGCAAATTAAATCATTTGTTCGGGTTTTACTATATTTGGGCCAAATCTTCCTAAAAATTATGCAGTTTGCTAAACTGCCCTACCTGCGAATGAATTCATTTAGATAAATTAAGAATATATTGCCCTTCATAACTCCAAGAGGAATGTTAACTCTTTCCGCAAGTGAGCTTTGAAAAGCTGAGCCTTGCCTGGACAGTTCGTCAGCTCTCTCGTTTCCCTCAATTCCACTGTTACATGAAACCCAGATAAGAGTGACTTTAAGGTTCTCATTCAGATTTGCGAGCTCAAACCGACATTGCTGAACCAGTTAAGATGATGATGTAGGTAGCCAAAATCCAGTATGACAAAAATCTCGAAAAGCCATTCAGCTTTGAAACAATGCTTAAGATTTCGGCGCGGAAATCTAGTGGAACATGACCCCAACATTTTTATTTGGGGCTTGGGTCTCATTTCAGTGGGACTTAAGGCCCTAATTCAATTTCGGCTTTATGACCCTGGGCCTTATGTGCCTGCGCCGAATTTTTCAGCAACATTCATAAATGTCCAGAATTAATTTGAAAACAAACATAATACATTCTTTACTTTTGATAACAGTTTTCTTGACAACAGTACCTTGAGAGGCCTGTTTCGCGGGTTTCAAGAATTTATCCCTCTCACGCAAGTCCGTTGCTCCGCTTAGGGTATGTTCATTGTTCAGTGCCCTACCTCGCCATTGACACAGTTTTCTTAACCATCGGTACCTTGGGTGACTCGCTTACCAAATGCATACCTAGTGGTGAAAGTCAAATTTCCACAAATATGACAAGAATTTAAGCTTGTAACATACAGCAAACGAACATAATGAAATTTTAACGGCCAGACTCCACTATTCGTAATAAAAATGAGATAATATCAAAAATTAAAACATTTTTCTAGCTTTTTTGAGATTTTATTTTAAAAATTCTGGATTATGTCATTCGAATTTTTGTTCGTTTGATTCGAGATAATTTTATTCTTTTTTGAAGATATTGTCTATTCGAGATTTTTGTCATTCTATTGAACGTCATGATCCCATATGCTTGTTTTATATGCATTTTTCATTCTTTTTCAACAGAAACTAGACTACCTATACTTTCTTCATACTTCATAAGCTCAACTCGAATAAGACTTTAAAGGGTTTTTGGCAATATTTTGACTATAACTTTTTAGAGAAGTCATATTGCCTTGGTCTAATTAAATCAAGCATTTAAAATACCTTAAGGCGTCAGCATACAAAACAAAAATGATCGAATGATATCGTTTCGTAGATAGCAATCTAGGTATATGTTTCTCTACAGATAGTGATAGCAATGATGGAACCGGTATTTTCGGATATTTCTAGCTTTACATGATTTAATAAATCAAACCCTGAAGAAGTTCAAAAAAAAAAAAAAGGTCGGGAAAACATATTGTTGAGGTCACTTGTTCTCGATCTAGGTAGGTAGTATATCTGGTTTTGCACTCATCCCAGGGGGGTACTACCATTTATCTTTATTCCATTGAAAATATTTCATAAATTTGAAATATGTATGTAAATACATATACATGTTATATACCCATTCCATAAAATATTACGATAATTTATCAAAGCTTTTCAATTCTTAGAATAATTAATCGAAAATAGAAATATTAGATAAAGTGACTTCTTGAAAGCCACACATGTTATTTTGTGACGTCCAGATCAAAGGAAAATAATTCTCCCATGGAGATGTGTATTACATCTTCTTTGATAGACCTTGTTCCAAATTGCACACATTAGATAAGGTAACTCTTTCAACCATCAACGTCAAAAGCACACACAATATCAAACACATATTCTATCCTTCTAAAGAATAAAACCTTGGTTAAATGCATCAAACAAATGTATGGTAGGTAGGTAGTTGGAGTAAGTAAGTTAATTCTCTTCTATAAAGTCCAAGCACTTTGCGGTCAGAATCATTAGAAGCAGATTAATGAATTGATTAAAACGTTTAAAACGGTGTGTTCAATTCGTTCTAACAATATGTTGGTGAAGGGTTTTGTGTGTCATGCAGAGAAGACCAAAGCCACGATGACATCATTGCGAGCATATTTTCTCATGGTGTTTGATCTTTTGGTATTCGAGAATCTAATTTGAATTTTTAACATTTTTGATTTAAGTATACCTACCTATCCGTGTTTTTAAATATCCGTGTAATAGGGAACTCTAGTAAATAGGTAGGTATAGACTTTTTGTGCAAGGCATTCACTAAAATAACAGAACTTTCACCAATCCAATAATCGGGTTGGCAGTGAGACAACTTTTCTTGAACGATTTGCTAGTCAATAAACAGATTTTGCATAGAAGTATCGCACATGTATCGATACGTACATAGGTACCTACCTTGCTTTGATTTATTATCGGCACTAATATTATGGGTGTTTCCTATTATCGGCCACCGGCCGAAGATAGGAAAAAATATTATTTTAAGAAAAATGCAAAATATGAATAACTGAGCTATAACAACAACAGCCGAGTAAAAACTGTCGTAGAATATCCATAAAATCAAGTCTTCGACCAGCTATTTTCAAGAAGAAACTAAAGGCGAATACAGGAACACTTCAGCCATGACATATAAAAAACATAAATTCTTATTACTGTTGGGTAGGCCGAGCTCAGGAGCATCGGTAACCGGTCTTAAGGCAGGCCACTGGTAAAATTGTCTTTAAATTGTTCAATTTATAAGTTCAAATGACCTCAAATCCAAAATTGCGTTTCGCCCAGGTACGACTGTTGGGCTCATCAGTTAGATTATGTCGTACTCTTCTAATACACAAATTATGGTCGATGCTTACCAACCCTTATAAAACTCACAGCATGAATATACTGTGAATTTTATATTTTTAGGGGAATTTGATTAAATTCAGACACTTAGAAAATAGTAGTAGCTAGTTTTCTAATTTTCTTCATCTTCGTTGAATGAAGAGAACTATAAGGTATATTCTGTTTTAAAAATTAATTGAAAAATTTAAAATGTATGTTATATTTTCTAGAATCTAGCCTACTTATATATGAAAACAGCACTGTAACTAAATACATATGCATGTAGGTACACATGCCAATTAAAGAAATAAAGACACATCTACGTGTCGGTTTTTATATGAAAGTTATGGTAGCTATTTAAAAAATCTATCGATTGCAAATAATCAGCATTCTACCACCCACCATTTATAGAATAAAAAATTCTTCACCTTACCGATATACTTTACCCTAATTTACCCAATCGATGTCTACACAAAATTCGCTGCAACATCACATTTAAGCCGTGTTATATGATTTACGTGTTATTTTTATCTTTACATACACAAATTCATCTTAACACCATGGTTTTTAGGCTTAAAACTTTCAACAAACTTTTCATAGCGGCATTAAAAAAAAATAAATATTTGTCAGCTAACTTAACCGGTAAACCAACTGTGTCTCCGCTTATCTTCATCATAATATAATTATAATCAAACTGGATAATTGCTTATCCAAGGCACAACATGGAACGGGTTCCCCATGTTTGATTGCGCATATCAACGCGCAATGGAAACTAATTTTAAGCCAATTACCCGAATCACTTCAAAGAGTAAAGCATAAAGATTGTAATCCGAAAAAAAAAATGAGTTAAAAAAGATAAAAGTCCGTTGATAGAAAATATGAAGAGAAGATTAGAATATTTTATTTTTTTTTGTTGCCCATAATATGATTACCTATGGGCTTTGGCTTTGACTTTGTTAATTAATAAAACGTAGAAATGATGGCCTTCCGTAGCCTTGTGATTGAATGCCATATTATTTCACTAGCTAAGAAATCCAGTTTGAGTTTGACTTTTTTTGCACTTACACATTGATCCTGGTAATTGATAGTCGGTCGAATAACGGGTGAAATTATTATGTTACACTTAATAGGTATGCTAACAAATTATTTATCAACATACAGCTACTTACAGAAAAATCGTTTACGGAATACCTACAATTTGGAGGTTTAGGTATATTTTTATTGTGATCCAGGATCTTTCATAACTGTTATCTTCAAAATATCTCACATTACTCACTTAACCTGCTAGGTATTTGAAATTCGCTGGAATCCCAAATTTCCAGTCTAGAGGAATCATTGCTGGAGGAATCATTGGTTCAAGTTTCTTCACAGTTCTTCACTTACAATGCTTTGAAATATGAAGAGTTGTAGTTTCAACAAGAAACCGCCCATGATACCGAAATTTCACCTAGTCCTCTTGTGAATTAACATCCAAGATTATATTGTGATTTAGCAACTCTTGATTATTTTCTTAGGTCGAGAGTCCATGTCGGAGAATCAGAGCTCATAGCCAACTTATGTAGCTACCTTTTTTAGACACTACCAATTGAAAAAAGATTCCCATAAACATAATTACATTAAATAGCCTACCTATTTATCATTACGTAAATATTTATTCTTGTCTGAGTTATCTTTATGTTCATTGATACCTTGCCCAACAGAACACTTATCTTAGCAACCGTATTTGTTCAGTTTAATTCGTCTAGCTCATATTAGCTAGATAAACCAAGTTTTCTTATTTCCGCATTCTTAAACATTAACTTACCTTTGGCAAATCGCGAATATGATTCGCATCCAAGAGCAACTCCTCGAGACTCCTTGAATAGCGGAGAATTTCTTCGGGTACTGTCGGCAGCGAACAATGCCGCTTATCGACAAACTCCACTTGGCGATTGCAGCCCTTAAATATTGGAATGCACTTAAACATTATCCTGTTATTAATGCTTCCACAGCTTTCTTTTTATTTTGTTTGGTTTTTCAAATTATTTATTTATTTTGTTGCAATAAAAATAAACTGTTTAAACACTTTGGTAATAAAATTTAGCTCCGCTTTAATTATTTCTGCAAACATTTAGCCTTCCCTCAAAATAAACACCACAACTTCACACACGCTCTATGGATTCGCCTTGTTTTGAATTTAACAAAATTATTTTTATTTTAGTTTTATTAATTTCTTCTTTCTTGTTAATTCAACGAAACGCAACATTAATAATTTTATGAAACAAGTAAAACACAAAAAAATTACGAAATTCCTCTTTTGCGTAAAAAAAATTATTTTGACAGATGAAGCCAAAGAACACAACAGCCACTACGCATATCTCGCTCTTCCAATTCTAATTCGATTAGAACGTTGCACGCGTTGGAATGGAACAGATGGATATACACAAATAAATACACAACACAAAAAACTTGCTGCTGCTGGAGATGGGGAGAAGCGTTCAGCCAAAATGACAGTCGTCCACACGATGAATAACGAGTTTTTTTTTCTACTTTACGCAGATATTTCGTAATTATTTGGCAATTTATTATAATTTATGGGTGCTTTACTTATGCCTTGAGTTTTAGCCATAAAAATGGCAACAATTTGAATGGAAAAACATATTCTTTATGTCATTTAGCGAGGTGAGTTAACAGGTGCAAGAGAAAAATAAAACAAAAAAACCAAAATGGATTCTACCCAAGGAATTGATTTTTCTTCTGGCCTTCTACGTATGGCGCGGTGTTTCCCTTTAAAGCTGTTCTGGCACGGGGTGACGGGGAGCCTCGCCTACATTTTCCAGTGGTGGCGCGGCCGAAAAGCAATTCCTAGGCATATGATTAGAATTTAGATAGAACCGATATTCTTCCACGACGACGGTGACGGCGAACGATTGACGATCACGAAAGCGGCGACGAAAACGATGACACGCCCAAATTAGATTTTTTTTCTGTTTGTTTTTTTTTTTTGTTTTTCTTTTAGGAGTTTAATTTTGAGCAGGTTGAGGTTAGCAGGGGCTTTTAGAAATGTTTTGATTTTTTTCTGGGGGCGCAGCAAACTGAAATCGAAGGAATGAACCGAAACGCGGTAATGATTTTTTTTTTTCTAAATGAATAGACACACGGATAAGCATATACACTTTATTTACTCAGGTATGTATGTATATAAGTTCTACATTGAAAAATAAATAAAACATAAAAAGCGATGGATTTATCGAATTTTTCATACACTACGTGCAACTACACGAAACGACACGGTCAACTCAACTGAAATTGGTTTGGTTTTCTTCGTTGATCTAGTGATGGGAATGAAAAACTGACGGCGAACGAATGAAATATTTGACGTTTCGTTTTATTTTCCACTTTGGTCCGAGCGTTGCATTGCTTTCATGCGCGTTGAAAAATAGCACTTTTCGGTGTTACCAATTTAATCAATCAAAAGTTCAATCAAAGGGTGTTTTTTAAGCCGATGCGAATTTTAAACCTTAAAGAATTGACAGAAATTTTATCTGGAAGGCGATGATTTGGACTGTCGTACTGATATTTAAAGAACAGAATATTTAAATACTATAGCAATCAATTTTTTAATATTTAGGTATTTGGCCTTATATCGACGCAACAGATTCGTACTATGAATCTCAAAAAAAGTATCATAGAACCTTTGTCGTAAAAAAAATATTATTTTAAGGCTATCGTTATCATTTTTCACGAACTCATAATTCATTTGGAAATATTTCTGTTATGATGGTAGCTAAAATACTTCGGGATTTGTAGTTCGAATCTGTTACGATGAGGTCTGGATAAGGCCAATTGTTATGAGAAACTTTGTTATCACAAAATTTTCATTCCAATTCTAGTTCTAATTGTTAAGGCTTGTCATTCCAATATTTGAAGTTAAATAATTCAAAAAACCTCTGTTTTGATAAATACAGAATGAAATTCGATAAAGAAAGACCTATTTCAATTGATCAAATAGATCTTAAACTGCAGTTTAGTAAAACATGAGTTTATGTTTATCGAATGACTATGAATACGCGCTCATTTTTGCAGTCCATTAACAAAGAAATAAATTTTTTCTTTTATTTAAAATCTGAATTTATATATGGAAAACCACAAAAGTATGCTAAACTTATTCTGCATATTACGATGCACAGCTTGGAAGGTCCTCGGAGCCATGAATATAGCATAAATGGGTTTGATTCTCGCCGCCGGATTCGGTAATAGTAGTGATAAATTACAATAACGATTTAGTAATTTGGGACTTCAAAAACCCCACAATATGACAACTTTCGAATTGTGACCTCTTTTTGGGATTTTGGATACAATTCCAAAAATTAAACTTATAAAATACCTTAACATATTTCTCGTGCATTTCTATTTATTAGTATTTCTTTCTTATTTTAATTTTTCCACCAGAGTTAAAATTATGTGCACCGTGACTGGGTCGCACAAACTTGCTCTTATGTGCGATCACACTGTGTTATTAAAGTGTTAATATTTAAAACGACTATATATTTACCTTATAAAAGAAATAAATTAGTTACGGGAGCCTATATTTTATACCACCTGCTTAAAACGTACTTAAGTTTAAGGTAGTGTTATGCGAGTAGGTATATTTATTTATGAACAATACTTATAGCACCGTGTTATGTTGCAAATATGCATGGAACTTACAGTTAGACTGAAAAAATGTTTAAAAAAATATTTGATTTTACATAAATTGATTAAACAACCTCTGAAATTGTTTTGACACCAATGCTATATACATCATCCGATTTATTAAGGAAATCTCAATTTATGAGAAAAAAAAAAATTGGAAATCGTTGGAGCGGTTTTTTAAAAAAATATTTTTTTATAGATATATAAAATTTGAAAAAAAAATAGTAAAAAAGGAAATTTTACGCAATTTTGTAGCCTAATTAATAAAAAAAAAATATCATCTACCCATTTTCGAAATATGGAATTTTCAAAAAATAATTTTGAAAATTTTTTTTTAAAATCAAAAATTTATTTTTTTGAAAATTTTATAGAATTTATTTGAAGCTTTTGTGCAAAAAAATTTATTAAAATTAGTTCATCTGATAATGAGATATTCGAAAATCAAAAAAATGGTTCTGTGACAGATACCATTTTTAAACGATAGAAAAATGTTTTCCCATTAAAATGGTAGATCGTAGAGTTCACGAACAAATTTTAATCAAAATCGGAAGATCCATTTTTGAGAAAAATGGGATTTTCATTACCGGTTTTTAAACATTGTATGGGAGGTACCGTTATTTTTGGTCTTAAAAAAATTGGTGGGGGGAATGTCCAAAAAACGTTAGGTACTAACTTTGAAGGAAACCGACGAAACCGTTTAGCCTGCAGCCGAAAGGACAGAAAGACAGACGGACATACAGACAGACCCACTTTTGTCAACTTTGATCAAAATATCGAGTTCGATTTTTTTACGAATCCATAACTTGCCATATAGTACCTATATATCGCAAGTATAAATTTATTTGAACAAGATATGGTATTCATAACATTTTAAGCACATCATAAAATATAAAAAAATATTATGTACATTATGTGGGAACTGAAAATTTCCCTTTACTAATTAAAATATTTCAGTTTCTAGACCGATTAAATTTCCAGTTCCATTCTTCCTTAATTAACAAATAACGATTGCAGTAGGTATTGTACGTATTTTATTTATAGTTTCAGTAAAAATTGGTTTGAAAAAATTTTAAAGAATAATCAATTTTTTAAACATTAAAACAAAACAGATTCATAATAAATGGATAATGATCTTAAATAACAAATACATCTTTTTTTATTTCAAGTAACTGTTGTATTTTGCAATGTAGCCTTGGAAATCAGTCCCATTCCCTTCTTTCACTTTCAGTGTTAAACTATCGCCAATATTTCCAGGAATAAAGATAATCGATCCTCGTTTAACAGCCAACTCCTCACCATTGCTGAGCAAAAGTTGTCTTTCTCCATTCAAAACTAGCATTATGCCACCGAACTTCTCTGTCTTCAGTTTATATTCCCTCAGCGAACTGGGAATTGTCAGCTTGTCCACGGCAAAATCTTCAATAGGAGGAGCGAATCTTTGGAGACATTCGTCAACTTGTATTGGTTTGAATAATTTCTCCTCTGGTGGTGAACCTTTAAAGTTAAGCATCTTTATAAGACAGGGAACATCTTTGTACTTTGGAGTTAGTCCTGCACGGATTACATTGTCGGAACACGACATGCACTCGATGCAATCTCCCTCGAGATAAGCATGAATTTCGTTGGCAGCAAGGAAAATAGCTTCACCTGGTTGCAGGCGAATAAGATTGACAAAAAATAATGCAAGAATTCCCGAGTCACGGGGAAAGTCTCTTTTAATTTTGTTGAATATCTCCAGAAGGCCCCTTTCCTGAAGAACTGGAAAGAATATTTTAGTTGCTTCAAGTTGAATCAGACATGCCTTCGTTTACCTGAGGAATAGTTCGTAGCAATTGCTTCGATACAAGCAGTTGTAAGATTTTCAGGAGAAGTCATTAGCGATTCGAAGCAGGTTCGTAAACCTTCAGGGCCAGAAGCGAGCAATTTAACATTTTCAGAGCCGAGAAGTTCAACAAGAGGGGGCAGCTTCGCACATAATTCACAAATTTCCTCGTTCGTTCGGAAGCCGCAAAGAGCAACAAATGGAGTAAGTGCGATCGCAATCTCAGGTTTGTGGTTAGGATCTCTGAAGACATCGGGACGCTCAACATGCAGTCGCTCAGCGTCTTTCTGTAAAAAGAAAAATGAGCCATTATTTCATGTTGTTTTAAATAAATATATCTCACCTTATTGGGATGAACTTGAATACTCAATGCCTTCCTTATACTCAAAACCTTAAACAGAAAAGGAAGTTTTTCCAAACTACCAATGAGTCCATTGCCATTATTGGCGGCAATATATTTTCCCAACTCTTCTTTACTGGACTTTATAACTGAAGGTCCATTGGGATGATCACCCATCCAGAGTTCGGAATAGGGAATATTCTCATCAGCACTAAATTCCAAAGAGTTCAAAGCGGCCAATTTTGCGGCTTCTGATTGAGTTCCGAGCTTACCCCAATCATAGTTGTTAACTTTTCCCACTAATTCCATGGTTCTGTTGTTGTTTTGAATTTTTTAGGACGTGGAATTAAAGACAGGTCAGGCACAAGGTTAAGTCTCCAAATGAAAATTGAGAAGACTCCTGTGGTTATCTCATTATCGATGTATTTATTTATAAGATCACAAATTACCAAAGTTCAAATAGATAAGAAAAAAATAGGTAATTATTTTTGACAGTTGACAGTCATTTCTTAAGGTGGCAACAAACGTAGTGCATGGTCGCGTTCGGGGATCAATCCAAAGCTATCCGGATAGGTTTGTGTTGTTGTAATCCCTTGTGACAAAACAGCTGATGCAACAACAACCAAACGTATCCGAAAATTTTTGGGATAGGTTGACACCCATTGGATAGATCCCCGAATGCGAGGCATTTCTTTTGTCCCCTTTTACACGAGGAAACAAGTTGCTGGAGATTTTTTGACGTTTTCTTTTAATTTTCAATTCCCACCAAACGTAGACCGTTCAATCATCTTACTTGGTGCCCTTCTCACCCAAAAACTGAAAGTTGCTGGAAACTCAGTTTCCTCATGTGAAAGAGGACTTTCTGTTATTTTTCAGGCCTGTTTGGAACTTAAAATTTCTAACACATTTTCACAACTTCCTTTCAAAACACATTAAAGCCTAGTACGCTGCTGATGCGAAACGAAAAATCCCATACAAAAATGACACAACGAAATCATAAACGGAAAATTTCGTTCTGCTTTTCGTTTTGCAGTACGCTGTTCGAAGAGCGAAATTCATAATTGTAGCAGATTATTTGGAGAAGTCTCCGCTCCTTTTTCGCACTGAATTAATTATACAGACTATTTATTGTGTGCGGAAAAATGACATTTGAGTTTTATTTGTGTTTTTTTTTGTTTATCATTTTCTTACTTCATGGGTTTCTCTGATTGTTTGCGTTTATGTTTGATTTTGTTTTTGGAATTAATGAAACTCTCCAAGGATATTTTCCGTTGTGTCTTCGCAAGCGTTTCGTTGTCTGTTTGGAGATCACAAGAAATTTTCGTTTCGCATCAGCAGCGTACTAGGCTTAAAGACGAAAACAATGATTTGTGTTATTCACCAAACACTCATAATAAGTATTTTTTCGTATTTCGAAAATGAGAGCGACTCTCTCTTAAAGCCCTTCCACACTATCCCACTGAGTATTAATACATGTCAAAAAAGTGTGAAACAAATCATGTATAATAGTGTTGAAACAAAATATGACATTCCCAGCCTACACGATTTGACATGTGTTAATACATGCGAATTTTTAGAAATGGTTCTAATTCTGTCACACATTTCATCACATTTGTATTGAGGTTAAACTGTTGTGTGTGGTCAAAAAATGAAAAGAAATTTCTCTCTCACAAACTTGGCAGTAGCATGGAATTCTTTTCCACTTTGTATTAATACTCAGTGGGATAGTGTGGAAGGGCTTTTAACGCATACAAAAACTGTGAAATCAAACTTTTTTCGGACAAATGCAACTCACAAATAATAACAGTAGCAGAATCAACAAAACTAATTAGTATTTTTTCAACTTAATTGATAGAAGAAAAGAATTTTTAACAACGAAAGCAAACAAATTTAATGAATATCAAAAAAACATTAAAAAGAAAAAAATTGTGACAGGTGAATAGAATTATGAAGCTTTTAAGTTATGAGCTTTCGTTGAATACCCCCCTTAGTGAAAGTGTGTGTGTTCAATTTCGATTCCAGATTTTCCAGTTTTAAAAATGTAATTTTAAAATCGAAAATGACACATTTGGCCAATTTCTCCGCAAGGATTATTGCATTGTGAATGGAATAAAATTTTTTTTCAAGGAATTCATAATTTAGGTTGGTAATCATTAAAATCGCTATTCTTTCAATTTTGGTTGATTAAGCGCTATTTACTTGGAAATTGTGAAAGTAATTGTTCAGATTAAACCCACTGCGAACAAACTGGCCCTAAAAATTGTTAACTTTAAAATTAAAATGGGTACACTTAAAAATGTTCAAAGTAGTTTTAAGTGTTTTTAAGATGGATACTTTCAAATTCAGTTTAAATTTGCTGACTTTAAAATTAAAAGCTGTAGATATACTTTTAATGCATATTTTTAAACGGTTCTCAATTTCTACATCCAAGCTGAAATTTTAAACTTTCAATAATAAAACGTTTTCTTTTTCAATTTTTATTTAGATTTTTTTTTTAAATACTTTAGATGTATATAGTATTTAATTATTATTATAGGATGAAAATATTAATAGTATATAAAAAGAACACAAAATTAAGGATAAACAATTGACAAATTTAATTGTCGACTTTATGAAATTTAAAAGAGAACTTAAATTTTAGATTTTCGCATCTAATTCATGAAAAAAATTCATAAAAATAATGTAAGATAAATATAAAGGTATTTCACATAGGGCACATGAATTTCGAATTTTTTATTTGTTTCAAGTAATTTTTTTTCATACCGATTTCAAATGATTGATAGTATTCGTCAAATTTATCAGTTTTTAAGGGAAAGGAACTAAAAAGAAAGATAATGAGATATATGTTAAAGTAATTGATTAAAAGAATGTAGGGTAGTTTTTTATAATTCAAACTTTCTTTGACCCTGGTTAACTTAACTCGATTACTTATAACGCTAGAATGTAAATATAAATAATTTATAAACAAAACACAAAATAAAGGATAAATAATTGACAAATTCAATTTTCGACTTTCATAAAATTTAAAAGCGAACTTAAATTTGAGCTTTTCGCATCCAATTCATGAAAAATTTCATAAAAATAATGTTGGATAAAAATCCAAGGAATTTCACATATTTGCGGATATTTTAAATTTAAAACTTGAAAAATTTTAAAGCAAATATCCAAACTTTCAATAAATGTGTCAAATTTATAAAGGGTTTTGTCAAAATAAACATAAAATGATTTTAAACTCTTGGGACTGCTTCCTTCCACTAAAATAAATGGTTGAATTGTAAGTTTATCTTCGTAGTACTTGTCAACTAGCTCGTTAATTTTGATCTGAAATTCACTTATATGTTGCAGATGTAGAACTAAACACTCATTAGCGTCCTGGATTGTGGCTTTCTTTTTAGTGTTTCCATCCAAACTTTTGAATCTGGCCGATGGAATTAGTACAGAGTTTAAGAGTATAGTTAAAATGTAGTCCTCGCAATCTGAAAAAAAATAGGTATATAAAACTTGCCATTTGGTTTGTGATCGTAGTTTTTTACTACCGAAAATAATTTTTGATTAAAAAAAATACATTATAAATTACAAATTTAAGAGAAGGTAATGGTAATTGGTGATAAACTAATTAATTAGTAGGTATACAACAACAAAACTGATGCTTACTAGTTTTATTTGATTCCTTAGCTTGAATTAGCAAGCTTTTCGAATTAGGATTTCGTACATTCGAATCGTAGTAGTTCATGATTTTTTTTTTAAATACTTCCCATTTACTTTTAAGTTGGTCTTCCTTCCCAGGATATAACAGCTTGAAATCAATATTTATCTTGAATGATAATAAAAAATATATTTTTTTATTGATACAAATACTAATGAATTTGCAGAAGAAAATTGTTAAAATAAAACTTTAATTTTGAATACAACACGTTTGTCAAACAAACAAACCAAATACCTATGTAGGTATTTGGTATAAAATAGTAAGTTTTACGACTGTGAAAGTTAGTTTAAAATCGATTTATAGAAAAGAAAGCAAGTTAGTTTAAGCGATTTAAAATATGAATGAAAATTACCAAAGAAGGAGCTCGGGCGTCATTAAATTTTGGCCATTCCAATAAAAAATCCAATTTGGAATATTTTTCAAAATCGGATTGTCGCAAACTAAATGTTCTTTCCCATTTATCCAAGGTCTCATTCCAATCGCTGGAATCGTCTTTTAAAATTGTTTTATGGAACAGCAATTTGTCATCTTCCTCTAGCTCATTTACTTCCGCTTCTCTGGCTTCAAGTTCTTCTTCATCGGCGCTGCTAGGTGATGGATTGGAAGCACCCCGCTTTCTTCTTTTGGATTTGAGGTTGAAATATTTTGCATAGAGTTTGCCACTTGGGTTTTTCCTATTTTGTCGAGGTATGTAATAATAATCCTATAATTGTTAAAAATTATAAGACACTCACAATAAAATACTTGGTTATTTGGCAGGTTATTAAATAAATAAAGTGTGTTGTAAATTCAAATTGCTTGACAATATTTATGGGGATCGTATAGACACGGAACGTGGCGATGTTTAAAATACAAAATTAATAGAATAAACGATGTTTAAGTATATAAAAATGTCAATGATCTTGTTGTGTTAACGAATCGAAAAATTGCTTTGGAAGTAGGTATCACAAGTGAAAATGAATAAAGGTAAAAATTCTTCGCTTTATTTTCAAATTCATTAATCACCTACCTGATTTTCCTTCTCCTTAGGGAAAATAGTGACTATTTCTTCTACAATTGCGACGAAATTGTGCGGTCTCAATTTTGTTCCCTTTGCAAAAATTTCATCCAAAATTATTTGGATCAAATCATCACGCTGATTTTTTGTAAAGCTGGAGTTTTCTTTATAATACGAAAGAAGATAAATCCCTTTGCTACTTGATTGAAGCAACGCCGAGAGAGTCTGAAATAATATAATATGTAACATTTTTAGAAAGTGAATTTGAATCTAGTTCTTTAGTTTCTTGCCTGATTTGTTGAGAGCGGTTTTGGAGAAAAAGGAGATTCGATCAAGCATTCCTTGTCAAGCCATCTTTGAACTTTTGAGGTGCTGCTTAAAGTTGCATCATGAACAGCATTCTAAAAAATCAAAATTATTTTATATATATACCTATATACAAAGTGAAGCTTACCTCAGTTTTTAAATATGCAAACAGCTTTTCTCGAAATTCAGCACGCAACCCTATTGGTTTTATAACTTCGTGGATGTCTTCCCTTTTCAAATATTTTAAATTTCTAAAAGAAATTTTAGCATCTAGGAAAAAAAATATTAAAAATATATTATAGGTACATAGGTATTTACATAATTTATTTCATACGTTAAAAATGTAGGTATTTAAAACGAAAATTAAGGATGTCTGTCTATTCCGCGATAGTAGGTATAATAAATATTAAATATAACCAGCGTTCGCAAATTTTCCGAAGTAGATTTACAAATATTTTGCGGAATAGTCGCAACGCTGGCTAGTTATATTTCTTACTGAATATCAATAATTTTTATCAATAGATTATCAGAAAAAATATGTAGGTAGCTACGTAGGTATTTACCTATGAAAGGAATCCATTTGTTTTTAGTTTATTCAAAATGGGATGCTTACCTATATTCTCGAATAGTAAATTGAAAAAGTCAAAACAATTCATAAAAAAATAGGCTGAATATATTATACGTAGGTTTACCATAAGACATCTTTAGAGAATTTAGGAGCCTTTCAGATGGTATATTTTTTAGGCCTTAAAAAAAAAATGAAAATTCATTACAAAATTTATTCATTTAAATTATGGCTGACTGAAACTAGCAAACCTTCTTGTCGATTTAGTGGTCTTTCAAATGGTTTGCAAATGAGATGCTTAAAATTTCGAATGACCTTGAAAAATTTTAACCAATTATTAAAAGTTTTCATTTACTATAGAAAAGTGAAAAGTATGAAAAAATGGGAAGTTTTAGTCTCGATATAGATAGGTATGTTTATGTAATATGTAGATATGTGTATGTATGGCAAGTTATGGATTCGTAAAAAAATCGAACTCGAGATTTTGATCAAAGTTGGCATAACGATCGCAATTGTGTTTGTCTGTCTGTCCTTTCAGCTGCAGCCTTTATTTTCTTTAAAAATGAAACCTAGCGTTACCCTATTTTTTTTTTATTTTTTTAGAACCAAAAATAACGGTACCTGTCGTAGGTAAAAATTCTTTTTATCAAATAATGAACATCTAATTTTTCACAACAGCTAAAAAAAAATTCAGTAATTTAAAAAAAAAAAGGCTATTCAAAAAAAATTCCGAAAAATAGCTATATATGGTACCTTCATAGAACAATTTTATAGTTCTTTCTTTATTCTTTAAAGTGAATGTTTCAAAAAGTTTTAAAATTATTGTATACCTAGGTTGCAGTATACCTACCTAACAAATTTTTTAATTTTTTTTTGAGAACTTAATAATTCGAAAACTATTTAGTCGATTTTTGTTAAACTTGGCACCCAGCAGTTTTTTTTAACATTATTTAGCAGATTTTAAATAAAAAAATATTCTTTTAATCAAAAATAACGGTACCTTCCCATACAACTACACAAGTGTTTAAAAACCGTTTAGGAAAATCTCATTTTTTCTCAAAAACGACTCCTACGATTTATATTAAAATTTTTATGTGAGCTTATGTATATCAATACGATATTATTGGAAAAAATATTATCTGCCGATTATTAACGGTACCATTTTTTTGGTTTTCATATCTACTACATATCAACAATTAAAAAGAAAAAATTATTTTGGTTTCAAAAAAAATTTAAAATAATTTTTTAAAATTTAAAATAATTTTTTTTGAAAACTCTATTAAAAAATTCTATCGAGAATTAATTTTTTGACTAGTTATACATTAATAAGTTCTAATAAATTGCGTACCTACCATTTAAAAAACAGCTCTAATTATTTAAAACAAAATTCTCATAAATAAAATTTTTTAATCATAATTATCTTAGTTTTTTACATTTTTTCGGTTTAAACCGTAAGTTCCATTTCCATTCATACATAATATGTGGGTACAACACGGTGCTTTATTTATTTCTGTGTACTCATAAATTTTACCTTAAACTAAACTACTTTTTTTGGCAGGTGGCATAAAATATAGGCTCTCATAACTAATTTATCTATTTTATCAGATAAATAGTTTTTAAAATAAAAACTTTTAAACCACAACATGATCGTAGGTACATAAGAGCAAGTTCCAATATTTCATAGGTAAATAAGTTGAACACGGTTAATTGAACCCCGAATTATTGATCTTAAAAAACTGCGGTGAAGAAATAGTAATTACAAAATATAAACAAATTTAAGTTAGAAATTTATACCACTCTGCACAACAAAAGTTACCATCTTTTAGTTTGCTATTAACAATTCAGGAGAATTCACGATAAACATACTTTTCAAATCCGGATATATTTCCTCCAGTTCGAAATGTTGAAGCAGTGATCTTAATTTAAGGTCATCTTCAACTGCGCTAGTAAATTTTCCTGCTTCATTCATTTTATTTAGGTATAAATCTTGTAATGTTTTGTGATGGAATTATATCGGTTTCTTTTGCAAGATGATTTTGTCCAATTCAATAAATTCTTCCTTTTTTTGTAACGAATTTAAACAATTTTGAACACATGTAGTTATATTTTTATTTATCAAATTTTAAAAGAAATTAAAAACACGAACAATGTCGAAAACAACATGAACCGCTCGACGTTCAAGTAAACATTGAGGATGCAGAATTCAATTTAAACTGAAACTGGTTCTGAACAAAAAAATGAAAATCAACAAACAGAACGCGGAGAGCAATCGACTAATACATTCATAATTGATTCTCACATATTCAAAAGCGTTTCTCTTCGATTTCGCTGTGTTCACTTTCAAATCAAGTTTTTTATATTTATTTTTGAAGTGTTTTGTATATTATGATACTTAATTTAAATAGAATTCACTTAAGATTTGATATATTTAAACACTTTGAAAAACACATGACTAATTTGAACATTTAAAATTTATCATAAACACTTTGAATTTTAAAGTACATAAATTGAAGTGAGCACATATCAGAGCAGTATGCAACTTCGCTGAACGTGAATTGCATGACAAGACAAGGTTCTCTCAGTTTTGTTCGTTTAGTAGCCCGTAGGTATCTATAGTTATATACATATTTTAGAGACATTCTGCTTTGTTCGTTTACATTTTGTTTGCCACTTGGCAAACATTTGGTTTGACTGCTCTTGTTCACAGAGCAGTATAAAATATATAGTTACTTTGTGACTTTTGTCTCTTCCAAAGATATATGTATACATAAGTATGTATGTATAGATATACTTACCTTAAGACTAAAGAAGGAGAGAGTATACAGTACACATATGCTTGACTCATTTATGAGGTTTGATTTACCAGAGTGAATTATTTTTATTTAGTTACCTACATTATTTTGATTTGCAATGTTGCATTATCTACGAAACTTGTTTTATTTTTGTTTTAAAGTTTTAGATTTTTTTTCCTTTGCTTTTGTACCTAGGTTTTCTGTTTTTGTTTTTCTTTTTTTTAAATGAATCTTGAGAACATTAGATAGGTAGGTAGGTAGGTATTACAAATTTTTTTGAAGGGAAATGAGATTGAAAGTAGATATGTAGGTAGGTAGGTACGTACCTAGGTAGATAGTGTGTAATTTGAAATTAACATTTTAACTGCATTATTATAAAATAAATACTTAGGAGGTACCTACTTAAATAAAATGGAATAGGTAGGTATACGTACTTCCCTCTAGAATCGTGATGTTAGAATAATTGTGACTTTACAGTTCCATTGAAATTTTTCGCGTTAGAGGAACAAAACGACCTATCCAAAGCTCTCCGGACAGTTTTGTTATGTGAACAGCGTTGCACGATCGTACAGTATGTGCCCTTCTTATTTAAATGGCGCTTTCTTTTGGAACAGCAGCGTTGCGCCCAAAACAAAATTTCCGTGCCACATTTTCTGAAAAATTGTGCTATTTTCGTGTCATATAAGAAAACTTATATAAAAAATAAATATAATAAACTGTGGGGTGAAATACATACAACAAAAGATTAAAAGAAATAATTTGCTCTACCTATTCGTTTATCGCCAACAAGAGTTTCTGCCAGTTTTTACTTGGAGCAATTTTCCTAAATTTTTTTCAAAATTCGCTTTATTTGAAGTAAAAAATGGAAATAAGAGAAACGCTCAGGTTTCCATTAGGAACATTAAAAAAGATATGAAAAAATGTGTTTTGGATGTCAGTTCAGCTATAAAACACGAAAATAATGATTATTTTTAATCAATTTAAGTTTTCATAGGTCTTTCGTATTAAACTACTTATGTACCTATACGAACAAAACTATGAAAAGCGCTGTTTTACTAAAAGTATGGAACCCTTTTGCTATCATCATGTCAGAAAAATCGTCACATTTCAAATTTTCTAGTAGGCTAAGTTATAGATAGATTTAAATTTCATTGAACGGAAAATTTGTTTTGGAAAGGTTTGCAATAGTTTTTTGTATCAAAGTTTATTAAAAATGTCCAAAATTCAAGAAAATATTGAAGATAGTGTTCCGAGTACATCCGGAAATGCAATGGAACTATATCTAGTTCTAAAAAAAGAATGGATTCCACTCAAATAAAGGCTAGATGTAGGATTTAAAAGTTGGTTAAAGAATTAGGTAGGCTTTTTCGTTTTCGTTACAGGTTGTATCGTTTTTTAACATTTAAGTTGTCCACTCAGAAAACGAATTATAGGCTGTGTCCTTTGTTGAAACGCTAGGACTACTCCCTACATCAAAAATATGTCGGTATCATAGATGCTCAATGAGGATATCCACAGCAAAAAGTGCGATAGGGGTTTTTTACTTTTACAAAATTGGCTGTAAAGAAAACACAGTGAGTCGAGCAGCAGGAACTTTTTTTGAGCAGGTTAGAATTCCTGAAAGAAATTTTACTAAATTTAACGTCTATTTCTACAAAAAATTGCCATTCGCCAGCACATTCGGTAGTACCGTTAGATAACCTGAACAGAATTACCTACCAACTTCACTCGTGTAACGTGTTCCAGTTTACAGCAGTGCTCTTAGGTCTTGGTGGTCATGCCATGAAACTCGGCAGCTAAAGATACTCTAACCAAAGGGAAAGAAAACCTAAGTTCGATCAAAATTTACAAAAATTGTTCAATTTGTAGGCCAATATACTGAAAAAAAACAAAAACAAAAATGTCTTTTATTCAATTTGAATAAAAAACGAACTTTTTCGAATGCCATCTACTGTCGGTTATTCTTAAATATTTGAATTTTAACGATTTTTTTTAGTGTTTGGCGTCTATTTAGTGGCCGCTCAGTCCCAAAAGCGCTGAGATTTCTTGGAACATTTTTCTGCCCAAAAAATTTATGGAAGTGACAAGTAACTAGCAGTCCATTTATAATTCGTCAATGCCTACACTCCAATCAAGAAATAGATGTTTATCTTTTAATATTGTACAGGCTTAGCAAAGTAAAATAAAAAAAATATGAAATGTCTATATTGTTTGCATTGTTGACGTTGCTATGTGGACAAATACCAATTGTCTACGTTGAATTGTCTACACGTAGACAATCGTGTAGTCTACATTTAGGCCGGTATTCACCGAGCACTCATAACATATGAGCCTCATAAGCAATAATAAGTACATATTTATGAGCGCTCATAAAAGTTATGAGTGGTCCCTCATAACTTATGAGCGCTCTCTTCGGAAAATATTCCGATATTTTCGAAACTAATTCCACAACCACCACCCCTACAAACACAAACATCTCCATCGCTACCACCCCATCTACCTAAAAAAGTTTGATTTTAAAGTTTGGGAGTGCCTGGTTGACAGAGAGTGGCTCTCTTTTTCGAAATTCGAAATATATTTATGAGTGGTTGGTGAATACACCAAAGTTATGAGCCTCATAAACTTATGAGGCACATATGAGCGCTCGGTGAATACAGGCCTATAATAGTCGTCGTGGCACAACACTGACTCGAATACAACGATGCGACCTCAACATATTGTATTGTATGTCGACCGAGACATATTGTATCATGTACATATGTCGACCGAGAGACTAAGGCCTGTATTCACCGAGCGCTCATATGAGCCTCATAAGTTTAAGAGAGTTTCGAATTTCGAAAAAGAGAGCCACGCTCTGTCAGCCAGGCACTCCCAAACTTTAAAATCAAACCTTTTTCGGTAGATGGGGTTGTAACGATGGAAATGTTTGTGGGGGTGGGGGTGGTGGTTATGGAAGTAGTTTCGAAAATGTCGGAATATTTTTCGAAGAGAGCACTCATAAGTTATGAGTGGTCGGTACCACTCATAACTTTTATGAGCGCTCATAAATATCCACTTATTATTGCTTGGTGAGTAGGTTTATGATGCTCATAAGTTATGAGTGCTCGGTGAATACCGGCCTAAATAATTTATCTTTTCTGGGATTCGAGAACAAGCGACTTGATTTGTTAATTGTTATTTGTTAGACCTGGACATGGTTCTTTTAAGATTCAGTGCACTCAAAAATCGCAAAGTGCAATTATTAAAAAAATTTATGTTAATTGTTAAAAAAAACATACAAATTTTGAGCGCAGTTCACTTTATCTTAATTTTTATTGTCTTTTAATTTGTTTCTTTTTTTTCTAGTATAGGTTTCATATATGTGAAAAACTAGTAGGGTAAGTAGGGTGCTGTCACAAAAGTTTTATACTTGCTGTATATATGTATGCAAATAAGTATACATATGGACCCTGTTTAGATTGGGAAGATTGAGTCCGGACTGGTGAGTGTCATCGTGTTTACGTTTGAAATTTTCAGGCGCCTCAAAATACATTGAAACAACAACAATTTCAACATTCCATACATTGAAGCATTTATGTTTTCTTCGTACCTCACGAGAGTCCTCACTCCATCCTTCTCTTGTCTACGAACTGCCGTGATACCGGCCTCAATCTTCCCAATCTAAACAGCGTCATGAACAAACAAAAATTGAAGATTTTACTTCGGAAGACAGTACCTACTCTTTCTCAAAGGACGATTGGTAATTGGTTCAACTAGCGATCCAGACAATCCATTTGTAGCTCCTGACGGAACACATACTCAACGAATTGAGTCCCAATGGCGAGTAGTTAAGCGGGAGTTTTATAACGCTAATTAATCGCAGAACTTTGCCGACTGGATCGTTAAGTATAGAATATAGATATATATATGTGGCGAATGGATATAAAAAAGCGTTTAATTAAGTGATCCTTTTGAAGCCCTTTTGGAAGCAATTTTATTTGTTTATGGGGATTTTAGAAAACGAAGTTGGTTTTTTTATAACGCTTTACACGTTGTATTTTTTTTTTGTACTACAGTACTTGTTAACGTATAAACTAAAATATATGGCACCTACCTGGCAACTGCACATACCCTAAGCGGAGCAACGGAGTTGCGTGAGCGGGACTGGACCCCAAAAAGAGAGAAAAAAACCTTTGACCCCCGAAGCGGGCCATCCACAATACTGCTATTACAAAAAAACTTGATATCACCCCAACTAAATATAGCAAAAATATTTTCACTGACACAATTTTATCAGAAGTGTTGTATACTTTTAGGTGAATAACACATTTACTTTACATAAGAAGGTTTTTTTTTTTTTTTTTTAATACAAATTATATATACTATGCTACTGAAATACATCAGCCAAGTAGAAGACTAAGCACTATTTTAATGGACTTTGTTGAATTATTGATTCAAAATATCTTTTCACGGCCTTTAAGTCCTACAGTCCTATTTACTTTACATAGCTTAGTAGTTTTAATCTGTCAAATACATGTACTTTTATATCTTTAATATTATTAATTGTTTATTACTTTTATATTGTTTTATGACTGTTTTTAATTAACTGGATATTGTTTCACACGAACAATCACAAATAACCATTTTTCAGTGCACTTATTAAGTAAATTAAGCTGTTTTCATGAAGCTATGGTTCGAACTTTAATTGTTGCACTTAAAAAAAATGTTTTCTTGTTTTTTACGCTATTTCACAACAGTTAACAAGAAATTTCAATGTTCCTAATGGAAACCTGCCCCTAAAACCGTGCCATATTGAAGTTTTTCGTGCCACCGCGGTGCCACGATGATATTTTCGTGTCCAAAAAGCACGATCGGCAACGTTTAAGTTAAGTACGTTCCAAATGTCTTACTATCATCTGAACACAAAATTTTGTCTGACAATATTGTCGGTAACGTCATTATCAGAGGAAAATCTGACAAAAAATTGTCAGGTATCTTACAATCGTCTAAACACACAATTTTTATCATTGTCAGTCTCATTGAAAACATCTTACAATAGCTGACAATTTCTTCATTGTCCAAAATGTCAATGAGTTGGTTAAAGAGAGATAAAAAAAGAAATGACAATCAAATTGTCAGACTTTGGGAAGAAATCTACCAACCGTTTGAACGGACAATTTTTCATTGTAAGAAATATGACAATTGTCAGCTAATTGTTAGCTATTGTCAGATCATTGACAGTTCTGACAATATTGTAAGGTCTGACAATCGTCTATACTTAGCTTTAGAATAGTAAAATAAAATATTTGAAAAATAAAAAAAATAATAATGAGGGTATTCACACAATGATGTACAGCACTGGATAATCTCTAAATGAAATAAATAATAATAAATAAATTATTATATGTATATGACGTCCAAAAAATCACACAAATTCACAGAATTCAGTTGGTACTGCATTATGGGAATGGCATGCGCGGCACGATGCTATGGATTTACTCTCATACTGACACTTGGCTGAAATATGAATTTTGTCCAAAAATTTCTTGAACAGAAAATTGCAGATAAAGAAAATTGTTTAATTTCTCGGAAAAAATTGTTGAATTTGCGAAATGCTAAATTTTAGTTGTTAATTTTGAGGCACTTTAAAAGCGAAATCAGTGGTTATTTTGATGCCAATATAATTCAGGTGACTTCATAAATATTTTTTGCAAAAAAAAATTTAATATTGGACCAATCTTTCACATAAAATGATTTCTAAGATTTCAATAATCAATGGTAAGGTAGTTCAATCATTGAAATAAAGAAATTCATTTCATAAGCAATGTTGGATCAACATGAAATTTTTGTGTCCACAAATTACTATTCGAGTCATCAGCCTTATAATAATATAATACAAATAATTACTGATTTTGCTTTTTAAGTGCCTCAAAACTTAAAATTTTCAATGATGAGTTTCAATGAAAGCTATATAACTGACACCAATTATATCTTATGATTAATTGACCATATGAAAAATTGGCCAAAAATTGAAACAAGTTTCATTTGCATTTAAATTGTTTTAATTTAATATGATTGCTTTAATCTTATAAATGTAAATAGGAACTATGCAGTCTCTTAAAGTTAATACTGACGCTTCATAAAAGAGACATTAATTTTTTAAGAATAAATTATTATAAATATAAATAACCGAAGGGATTTTTGTTTTATATATAAAGCGCAACAAAGAAAACATGGCTTTCAGTCACAAATGACAAAGAAATCCCATGCTAAGCTTATTAAATATAATTATCTTGTTAAAAGTCAATCCGGAGTATCATTGGTATTAATAATGATGATTAATAAAATTATTCGAAGGTGTTAAGGAATGGCGCAATGGATCCAATATCTTCACAATCTGGAATGGCTTTTCCTTTGAACTTCAAACATGATTCAGCACATGTTTGTCCTTGGAAGTAGTCACCAAACATCTTCTTGCACTGAGCACAGTTATTAAGACAAACTTGAATATAATCCAATCCACTCATGGTGTCTTTTTTTGTTGTTGTTGTTGAAGATTTGAAAGTGAATGCATAAAAAAATAAGAATTAATTAAAAAAGATTAATGATTTATTTCGATATATAAAAATTGAATAAAATACCAAATCTTTTTCCATAGCCAATGGCAGGGACGCCATTTGTAGATGTTATAAAGCACATGGCGATGACTACGACGATGGCAGCAATGATGGCAGTCTTTGATGAAAACATATTTAATCTGAAATTAATGTAATTAATTAATTTCTGTGGATTTTTGTATGAGTGTTTTAACCATTTAGTTGTGAAATTAATTCTTAAAATATCAGTCATGTTCGTTGAGCTACATATATAGGGAGATCGATGACTGATGTCTTTGTGTGAAAGTGTGATTTGGTCTTTGAAGTAAATTTTTTTCAAACTATTCAAGAAATAATTTTATCCCCAAAAAGGAAAGTTAAAACATAAGTCATTAAAGATATTTGATATAGATTTGTTTTTGCATGCTCGATTCACTTGAATTGTTCTAATCTAATCTTATATGTACTTAACTGGAAATTAAATCAGAATTGCCCTTTCCTGATCTAAAATAAGATTAACCGAAAAGTTTCAGTGAACAAATAACTACAAAAACCATTTATTATACATAATACTAAAACAGCTAGGCACAAATAAAATACAAAAAAAAATAATTCTCTAATAAATAAATTTACTTCTTTAACAGTTAAGTAGAACTTAACTTCAGAATTCTGTTAGTTTTGAATAAAATTAAGAAAATTTGCCTGTGATATCTTGTTTCTCTTTGTTCTTGATATTTCTTAGATTTTTGAAGGTTATTTGAAATCTTTCTGTTATCTAAACTCCATGGTTAAGTAACTACATTTTTTTCTTATATTAGATGACAGCTGACAGACAAAATGTCATCATAATTTCATGGATATATCGCAGTGCTGGCAAACAATTATAATGATTTTAATAGATACGTATGTTTTTTTTGCACTTTTACGAGGCTAATATAACTTTTTCATTATTGAAACTTTCTTTTTGTCAATTTGAAGATGTGTTCTTCTCTATCTTCCTCATGATTTTGTTCTAAGTTCAAACTGTAACAGATTCTTCTTGAAAATCGTATCTCAAAAAATCACGACATCTAGCGTTAACTAAACACACACAGAATTGTTTAAATCCACGAAAAACATGAATTAGTATCAATCGAATTAATTCACAGGGTTCTTTCTTACTTTACTAAACAACGAACAAAGTTTGCCTGGAATTTAAATTAACCATAAATACCTTTTTAAAAAGATGTAATATTTTTTTGTTGGTTTATATTTTCACTTTTGTTCTACAATATCAGTCGAAAAGAACACACACACAACATTGGAATTAATTAAAAAAAAGTCTGCAATAATTATTGATTTAAATCGACTAAAAAACACCGCTTATAATCTCAACCACTTAGATCACTCAAATTGTTAACAATACATCAAACATAAAATCAAGTATGAATTTTATACAAAAAATCTTCGCAGGGTAGTTTCCATTTATCTATAGACGGATATACCATTTATAATATAGGAATGGGCACGCGTGTGACTCCATCAAAATCTTTCCAACAAAAAGCGTTGTCGCGTCCATCGATATCACAAACTTGTTTCCAATTATTCCAACGCTAACAATATAAACATAAAAGTAATATAATATTAACGAAACTAGCAATTTTTTGTTTAATTTTTAACTGGTATTATAATGTCAATAAAACAAAAACAAAACACAAAAAAAAGTTCTTATATATAGAATTAAATTGTTGTGTTGAGTGGTTTATCATATCGTCGAAATAGTTAACCACGACAAAGAATCCAGTTTGTTAACAAAAAAAAAATTAAAATACTTTTTGTACCGAAGTCTCGAGTATTTGGTCTCATCTCGCTGTCGACACGGCACCGATTATACAGCACCTTCGATGAGCAGACAGTGCCAGGACTTAATTAATACTAGATTGAAGCTGAATCGTCTTTATGCCATCGAGCCAATTCAAAATAAATAAATTGGTAATAAAATAATGTTTTGCAAAATGTTCTGCAAACGAATGGGGCAAGATTCATACTCAGGAGAAAAAAAAACAAAAAATAAACATGGGCGTGAAGACGTGGAGGCACGAATGTTATTATTCTGGCATATTTGGTTTTTGTTTTGGATTGCGGAAGTATTGTTTTCATCTTAAGTTGTACTTACTTAATCATCAAGAATATATAGTATTGAGCAACGGCAATTTTTGTTACCTTCCTTCTTGACGTGTCGACGTAGTGCGTTTGTAACGATGCGGAATCCCCTGAGTTTGAATAATTCGCTGTGGGGTTTTTCCATCATACCTATAGTTGCTCGATTAAGGGGACTTTAGCTCTGTTCAATTCTGTTCCATGTTTAAATTGGTGGCTTCAGCAACTTTGTCAATTGGGATATTTAATTGACATGGTCATTTATAGAATAAAAAGGACATCGCCCTATATATAGGTATAGTGCATGGTTTTTAGTCTGATATGCGCTAAGAAGAAAGAACCGAATGCGCACGAAAACATTGCAAATTGCATTGCAGTTGCCAAGACAAACAGTTGTTGTTTTGGGTTCCATGTATCCATTGATTTTTGAACAATTTTCTGACCCTTGAGCCAAACTTGGGATTTATTTCTTTACTTTGAAAATCGATCCAGTTAAGACCAAGTCCATTTTTGAAAATCAATTTTGAAAGATAAGAAAACAATTTTGGAGTTTCTTCCACTAAAAAAAAAACTAAAAATTTTATGATGCATAACAAATATTTTACGTAAAGTTATGAAATTCCTTACATCAATCAACTTTTCCTTCACTCTACGAAAAATTTGTTGGCTCAATGAAAAACTTTAAATAGGTATTTATAATATTCATAGTCTGATGAAGGTTTTATTGTTTCCATGAAAGTGCATTTATACACTTAAACTCTTTACTGTATGTTTATTTTGACGAAAGCTTTTACAAATATAATATGTATTACTTTTGCTTTGATTCGTTATAAATATTTATCCCCTCTATTCCTGCCGATAACACGTAGGAATGATAGAGAGTTGTTACGCCTTCAAATTCATTTATTTGTTCACTACTTTGTTGCTAAGCTGATTCAAAACATTGCAGCTGATACAACGCATCAAGAATTTTCGTTTCAGCTTTGTTTGAAGTTATGCTTGTAGTTAAATCATTTCTGCAACGATTTGTTGCTGAATTTACACTAAGGCCTGTATTCACCGAGCGCTCATATGAGCCTCATAAGTTTATGAGGCTCATAACTTTGTGGTATTCATCAAGCACTCATAAATATGTTTCGAATTTCGAAAAAGAGAGCAACTCTCTATCAACCAGGCACTCCCAAACTTGGTCGGGACCACTCATAACTTTTATGAGCGCTCATAAATATCCACTTATTATTGCTTGGTGAATAGGTTTATGAGGCTCATAAGTTATGAGTGCTCGGTGAATACCGGCCTAAGTCAGAAAAAAATTCAAAAAATAAAAAGGATAAGTTAATGTTGTCCAAGAAAACCGTTGACATAGTCGCCTACCATGAAGACTGAACATACCCTAAGCGGAGCAAGAGAGTTGCGTAAGCGGGACTGGTGACCCAAAAATGGAGTTAAAACCCTTGGAACCCGCGAAGTGGGCCACCCAAGATACCGTTATCTATGAAAACTATTGACAAATTCAAGTCAGAAAGGCAAAGACTTTTTTGTGGTGGGTCTTACTGCCAATCCAAAAAGGAAAATAATCCCGCGGGTGTTATTTGCCTTTTTTTTTTGGGATCATATCACACCCATGGGCTTTATTTCCGCGGGTCTTATGCAGTGCAATACCTCATTTTACGTAGTTCGTTCACGCTGACTTAACGATACAACCTAAATTTACACGAGGAAATCATATACGAAAAAGTTCGGATCAAAAACGTACTAAGCTTAACTAATAAAATAATTTGATGGACTGAACAAAAATTCGTTGTTCAATGAACAACTTCATTAACAAATGAATTAGCATTCACTGTATATTGGCTGAAATTTAATGAACAAATTATTGAAAAATGAAATTTGTCGTTACATTTTAGTTCGTTGAATCAGAGTTTGATTTTTAGACTCCAGATTTATCGAAATTTTTCAAAGTGGGTTATTTCTTCAATGCGAACAAACTTCTTAGAAACACGTTGGATTAAATCGTTAAATTATATAATTTATCAGATTTCTTCAGTTCTTAGTGTGAGAAAAATCCTATAAATCAACTCAGTTCCATTGTCTTACAGCTTGTCAAACTTGTTGAAGAAGTCATGCGAACATATTCTGGTATACTGCGCTTCTATTCTGTGTCGCATCAATTAAAGAATACAACATTTTTGGTTAAATTTAAATATTAGACCAACCAATTACAAATTTGCAAACCAAACTTCCTGACTGAGTTAGTTCTTACACCACGTTTTTCTATATAAGAGTAACTTAAATGTTTTGTTTATAAATTAATCAATAAATAACCATACATATGATAATAATGGCACAAGTTATAATAATTTATTTTTATCTATTCAATAAATTAAATTTATTAAAATCGGCTATAAAAACGTGAAGAACAATAAAAAAAAAATCTATACTGTGTGTGGTAGGTAAAAATAAATAGTTTTTATTATTATAACTTGTCAGAGCAGATATACATGTTTTATACTTCGGAATAATAGGATGGATCTCAAATAAGTTGATAGTTGTTCTATGCTGAGAATAAACTCATAGTAAATTAATGCTAATAAGTCACACTTATTCGGAGATAAAAAGTGTGTCATTAATTGATTGGTGGGTATAGTGGAATATTTTATGCGTAATTTGCAAATTTTTTGATTGGAAATTTTCACAAATTCTTCGACGTAGATTGAAGTCAAGATAAATACGGAAATTGAATAAAAATAAAAAGATGTGTTTTTCCATAAAATCCCAGAAGTTCGTTTATTCAAAAAGAAAACTTAAACTTGATTTTATTAAATCCAAAAATAAACAATTAATTGAAGGTGATATTTTTACTTTATGTACATATGTTTATATGAGAGAAACTTTAGAGTTTTCGTTAAACAAGGTTTAATTTAAAATCCTTTTAATTTTTTTTTTAAATAATATTTCGGGTGTTTATTTTTTTAAATTATCGAAATGGTAAATGTCAGAGTAAAATAGGTTCAACTTTTACTTACCTTTAGATATTTTTGAACTTAACACTTTGGAACTACACAAAGAAGAGTTTTAAGATAAACTGATACCGTTTGTTCGAATTCAACCCTTTATATATGAAAATTCTTCTTACAGGATATCACAATACAATTTTAGCAATATAACCACTAAGATAGATATCCAATAGTGTTTCGCTTCTTTATTCAATAAGGAAGTTGAGATAAATATTTCTCAGACACAAATTGAAATGCCTAATTGTTTAAGTGCAATCCTTGTGTTCTTATGATGAATATGGGCTTTTGAATGTATCCTGTGGTTAAAGGATTTGATTTAATTGTGTTATAGAAAAAAAGTCAACTATAAAGGTTCATGAGATTATGAAGAACAATTGTGTTAGGTAAAAAGAAATCCTGGAAAATTTATGTATCGTATAGCATATTCTTTTAATAGTATTATATTATTTAATATTCATCGGGTAAATCTGTGGTTGTAATTTAAAAAACACCGACTAAAGATGGAAATCTCATAAATTCCGTTTTTTGATTTCAAAATTGTGTGAAGCTTAGTGTGAATGGAGAGGTATCTATGCATAACGAATTCCGAACTTTGATTTAGATAATAGAAAAGACAAAAAAGTCCGTAAATTCAAATGCAATCAAAAATGAAAATGACATGCTTTTCGTTATATTTCTTTAAGTAGAGTAGACAAATTACTGAAATTTACCAGCAATTACACCAATTTACCTACCTATCTAACTCTTGAGGCAGTTGAGCGATTCATATACTATACATTACATCGTCACCTGATTGCAACAACCAGCTAGGGTGCCACAATTATAGCTTTCATTGAAACTCATCATTGAAAATTTTAAAATCATATTTTGAGACACTTTAAAAGCAAAATCAGTAATTATTTTAGTGCCAATAAAATGCTCTCGACTAAATTATTATTTTTAGTCAAAAAATACTTCATTTTGGCCTTGCCTTTCATATAAAGTGACTTCTAAAATTTCAATGATCAATGGTAAGGTAGTTCAATCATTGAAATAAAGAAATTAATTTCAGGTGAAAATTTGGACGAAAATGAAATAGTAATAAAGTCATCAGCTTTATATTAGCATCAAAAATAATTACATATTTCGCTATTTTAGTGGCTCAAAATTAAATATCAAAAAATTTCAATGATGATTTTCAATGAAAGCTATAACTGGGCACCCATGTAAGTTAATTTTCGAATTTTATAAAAAGTTGCAAAAAACGACTTGGCCTCTTTTTCAGGCTCCATTTTTTGCATGATAGTAGGTACTGGTGAAATAATAACACCATATTTTTTCTGCGCTACTGGTTATAGTAAAGGGTAAAAATTAAGATGCGAATCGATTCAAGGAAGCTGGTTCTTGCAACCAGCTGACGATATACTACCGTAAAAAATTATTGTGGCTTCTTCAGATTTTCAAAAATCCAAATCGAGTTAATTGGTGTAGCGGTGCAGGATTTGTATAGAACGCATAACCTCGAATATATATTGCCCGCCCAACCAACTTTCGGAGATAAAATTAGATCAATAAAAATTTCGCGAAAGTTATAACGTCCCTTAAACCTGAATTTATGCCCCTTTCAGATATAAAAATATGCTAGTGAAAACAAAACAAAGCTCTTCATCAATATTCACTTTTTGTCGGAAGTTTTTAATTAAAAGTCTAATTTTGATGGGTTTACATCTAGAGAATTACCAAAATTGCGTTATTCGACAGCAGCAAACCCATATGTGCATTATTTTATTATTGACAAAGCTATTTAGCCAAAAATGAGCATATCATCGCTGAAGACGACCGAAAATTGGAGTAACCGCTCTTAAATTTGCGACACCAACTAAAAATTTCGTTGGTTATTTTATAATTTCCAAACTTGGCTCATACGTGAAATTCACCATGATAAAACAACAAACCCTGACTGACATTTTGACATTGACAAATTATAAAAAAAAGTTTCTATTAAAATAAAAAATTGTAACTTTTTCGAATTATTACGTTTACGATTTCAGCCTCTAAATCAATCCCCTATAACCCCTAATGAATTCTATTTATGTAGAATTGCATAAGCTACCTATACAAAACTGAATTTCAACCCCATTTACCACCTTAAATGTTAGCCCATGATATACCTTAAACCTATAAACAAATTTGTAGGATATTTTTAAGAAATGCTCTGGAATTTTTTTTAAGTTTGGACTACAACTTTTAGCTTAAATATTATAAATTAGTTAAATTATTTCATTTGCTTCGGCGGAATAAATTAACAATTTCACAAAATTATTGCGAAATGACCAAAACAGGATATAAAACGAAATAAAAAAAAAATACAACTCAACATATTTACCGAGGCAACTTTGACCCAAATTAACCCAAATCTACTTAACGGAAATATCGGGGTAAATATTATAGCATTGCTTAGCGAAATAAAAATAATCGAAAAAAAGGCAAAATAGATCAAAGGGAAATTAGACATAAGATGTTGACTAAAAAAAAAAACGACACATATGAAAGCTTTATTTTTTTGTTTAAAATATTTCCTAAAAAGTAGGTAGGTACCCTAAATTTGTTTGTTGATAAATATCTCAAAAACTATAAATTTTTCGAGCAAAAAAATTAAAAGGTACATAAATTTTGGCTTACGGAATTTTTGAAAATCTTTTTCTTATAGTAGCATTAGATTTTGAGAAATAGTATAATCATCAGGCTTTCAGGATAGGTGACAGAACAGATTTTGACAGAACTTCGCTTATGTGATATATTATTTTCAGCCATCAGAAATTCGGTTAACTGCTCCTGCTTTATTTAAATAAGTTTTTGCAATTATTGTCTTTAAATAAAATGGAGTCGGCTGCATAATTTCCCACAGTTAGCTTTATCCACGTTCAAAAATCAAGGAAGAAACAAAATTAGTTATTCGAACTCATTTTATTTGAAAAATTATACTTTAATTTCGAAAAAAATAACTCCAGTCTATGAAAATTTGGTGATAGCTGACCCAAGTGTTGTTGTTTCATTCATACCATCAAAACTGAATTTTGTTTTGACGTCTTAAGTCATCTCCTTAAATTTTTTATAAAAATCTCGTAGAACAACAGTTTTTTAAATAAAAGATATTATTTTAAATAACTAAAAAACACTTATTCTAAAATGCATTTAAGTAAATAAATAAATGAAATAAGTGTTTTCTAGTTATTTATTTATTTATTTATTTATTTCATAAAAAACACGTTAAAAATCTCCAATATCAAATCAACAGTTTTCTGAAAAAATGACATAAAAAACAAATTTTTAAGATTTTACTTGACGAATCCATAAGCCTTTTAAGCAAAATGCTAGTAACACATACAAATAAAACTCAGCTCGGTCTTGCCAGTAATGTCTTTACTCTTTGGTTATATTGTAGTAACAAACACGTTGGATTCATCAACTAGTTCATAATTCTTTTGCAAAATACAACAAAACACAAAAAGAATTTCTTAAGTAAAATCAATATTTTTTTCCCTATACGATTATTTTATGTTAAATTAGTTAATGACCTGCAGATTATTTCAGGTCTGGGGGTCTAAATTACCTCAGGATAAATTTAAACCCGTTAAATTTGTTATAATATACAGGGTGTCCCGTAACTCAAAGTCAAGTGGGTAACGGATGATAGGGTAGTTTGTACCTGTTCTGGAAAAAATAAGAAAAAAAATCTATCTCGTTTGGTTAAGTAATAATAGCAATATTTAGAAAAATAGTGAAAATCGATACTCTAGACCACATTTTTAGGTACTGTGGTCACAAAGTTCCGAATTTTGACGTGTTTTTTTTTTACGTAATCCTAAATAACCATGCTATTGATTGCAATCACAAATTTAAAAATAAATATTGTAAGTTTCGTAAGAAAAATAAAGTTTGACTGAGTCATGTTTCAAACAAAAATTTTAAGCTAACTTTGACACTTCATATTTAAAAAAAAATGTACTACACTACCTTGGCAAGTTTTTTAAAAAATTGGCGCGTTTCATCAGGATTTCAAAATGGTACAACACTTGCTACTTATTCATTTGTAAAAAATATTTTTCATTTTTTATTCGCAAAAAGGACCTCAGTTCACTTCAATCACTTTTACGAGAATAATGCTTTTTTGTACTGAAAAATCGATTTTACCAAGGTGTACGTAACATAAACAGAGGCACTAGAATCAGACACTATGTGTCGTAAATAAGAGTGAGACAGATCGACATTACATAATATGGTACGGTACGATCTATGTTCTGTACGCTACGTTTCTTGTTTAACTCGCAACTTCCCACAATCGTGCGCTTTTGTGATACCCTGGACTCGATTATTGTTGTAAAAATTGTGTCAGTTATTATCTAGTAATAGGAACTAAAAACTTCCATATTTTTCGCCAACATTGTTCTGCAGATATCGACTCTGGGAGCGTATAGTCACGAAGGTAGCAAACTTTGTACACGTTGCACATGGTACGGGTGGAAGTAGTTTTGTTTTAAAATGTTTTAAAATTCGATGAGCAATTCCAGTGGATCGAAAGGTACCCAATTGTGGGGCGTCACCCATGACCACCGGGTGTTCATTTATGCACACCTATCATACTCGCAAGGACGATTGCCTATATTACTCGTATGGAATTGCTCATCGAATTTTAAATCAAAACAACTACCACCCGTGACCCGTACCATATGCAACGTGTATTAGAAGTTTGCTCCCTTGTAACTATACGCTCCCAGTTTATATTTGCAGAACAATGTTGGCAAAAATTTGTGAAGTTTTTAGTACCTATTACTAGATAATAACTAACATAATTTCCACAGCACTTTTCGAGTCCAGAGTAACAAAAGCGCACGATTGTGAGATGTTGCGAGTAAAACAAGGAACGTAGCGTACCGAACGTAGATCGTAGCGTACCATATTATGTAATGTAGATCTGTCTCACTCTTATTTACGACAAACAGTGTCTGATTCTAGTGCCTCTGTTTATGTTACGTACACCTTGGTAAAATCGATTTTTCAGTACAAAAAAGCATTATTCTCGTAAAAGCGATTGAACTGAACTGAGGTCCTTTTTGCAAATAAAAAATGAAAAATATTTTTTACAAATGAATAAGTAGCAAGTGTTGTACCATTTTGAAATCCTGATGAAACGCGCCAATTTTTTAAAAAACTTGCCAAGGTAGTGTAGTACATTTTTTTTTAAATATGAAGTGTCAAAGTTAGCTTAAAATTTTTGTTTGAAACATGACTCAGTCAAACTTTATTTTTCTTACGAAACTTACAATATTTATTTTTAAATTTGTGATTGCAATCAATAACATGGTTATTTAGAATTACGTAAATAAAATAAACACGTCAAAATTCGGAAATTTGTGACCACAGTACCTAAAAATGTGGTCTAGAGTATCGATTTTCAATATTTTTCTAAATATTGCTATTATTACTTAACCAAGCGAGATGGATTTTTTTTCTTATTTTTTCCAGAACAGGTACAACCTACCCTATCACCCGTTATCCGCTTGACTTTGAGTTATGGGACACCCTGTATATATTCTATAGGTTATGTTATATATTCTGATTAAATTTTTCCCACCAAAACTAGGAGTCGGACTGGTGTTTAACACCAACAGGCAAAATGCTTTATGGAAATAGGTACACTGTAAAAAATGAAACCAAAAGTGACACCTTAAAACAGTTATTCTACCAGCAGAACTGTACCTACTGTTCGTTCATTAATTGTTTGTGTCTTGATTTGTTTGCGCTTTGTTTTCTGTTAGTACGTATAATGTGTTTAACTCTCCACGAATATTTTCTGCTGTGTTTTCGTAAGCATTTCGCTTTCTTGTTGGAGAATACAGACAAATTTCGTTTCGCAATAGCAGCATTAGAAATTATGATAAGCTGTTATCTTTTATTTTTCCTTGGCACATATACATACAATGATACATAAAGATATATAATCAAAAACAATAATTTCTTTTATTTATGATAATTTATTGAGGAAAATTTAATATAAATCTTACAAAATGAATGAAATTTAATATTTACAAAAATAATATGACAAACAAAAACAATTACTCTAGACATTCAATAATTGAATCAACCAAACAAAACCAGTTATAATATTATTCTAATTTTGTTTAAATAATCTTTAATGGCTGCAAGTAACAAAATAATGCTAATATTTTTATTTTCAATAAAGTTCTTAAGTTTTTTTTGTTCAATTTTAGCATTTCTCCATTTAGGATGAAGAAAATGAGATAGTATGAAAATATGTAATTAATAAAAGTATGCAGTTAGAAAAAAAGTATAAGCTAAAATTCAAGGTGACTTAGATTAGATAAAAGTGAATAGAATTTGCAAGGAAAATAATTATGAAATATATCGTAGTACAAAATTTATCAACAATTTACTTATATAAATGGAATAAATTCTTCTGCGTCAAAACTAAACCACATAATTAATTGTTATTATGAAAGAAAGCTTAAGATATAGAAAAAAAAATATTGAGCTATTTTTGTTTAAATTAATTCTTAAATAAAATATAAAAATCTATATTTCGAATGTGATCTTGCAGAGTTTTATCAATGTTCTTCTTTAAGTCTAAAATGGTTTTAATGACTTCATGTTCATGATATGAGTTTATGAATTCCTTTTTTTTTTCCTTTATAATTTAGAGCAGAATATCACGTCTATAATGATGGTATTTTTGATTTTAGACGAGTTCTTATTTCTTTTTTAGCAATGTGTCTGGTATTTCATTCAGGTAGTTCTAAAAAAAGATAGACAAATTATTAAGTTAGATATAAATAAAAAGTTAACATATAAATAAATAAAATTTGTAAATTGAATTGATTTTGGAGATTTTCAACGTGTTTTTGTCATGAAATAAATAAAAGATATTATTTTAAGTAGCTTAAAAACACTTATTTTATTTATTTATTTACTTAAATGCATTTCAATCAGAAGAATAATAACCGAGATCGAATAGTAAGTTTTTCTCTCTATTACTTAATTGAAATGTTACAAAAACAACCTTCCATTTTAGACATTTTTAGTGTGTTTAAGGGCGGAGTATATTATACCATTTTCAGGGTTGAAAGCCCCCCCCCCCCCATTTGCCCGCTATATTGGAAAATGGGAGAACCATATCGGACCAAAAACATAAATGCTAAAAAGAGAGCCAAGTTCGATAATTTTTTCTTTGTATGCTACACAAGACCTACCGCAGTGCGAAATTACAAGATTCTGCGGTGTCGGGAAGTGCTCCATAATTTTGATGATCTGTCAGTGAGTCAGTATGTCAGTCAGTTACGGTTTTCGCGATTTTTGAAGTCCTATATCTTTGGGACTACTTACGTGAAAGGGTTGAAATTTGGTGAGGCGCCTTGGATAGCCTACCAAATATTCAGAATTTGAAGTTCCTGCCTTCATTCGTACTGAAGTTAAAGGGGGTTGAATCGGCCCCCCATTTTTCTGAGTCGATTTTTTCGGCAACTGTGGGTTGTCAAAAAAAACAATGGGTTCTATACTCTGTTCAATTTATATTTGCAGTACCTATAGGGAAGATAGGATATGGCCTGTCTGACCATTATGGAATTCAATAAGCTATCTTCATTTTAAAGCTCTTACAGGGTTGCAGTAGTGAGGCATTTAAAATTGCCACAAATTAATGTGTATTATGTATATGTATACGTATTAACATACGCACATTTTATAATCAAAAACAATGATGACCTAAATAAATTGAATCTATCTTTTTCCACACCTCTCTGAAAGACAATAGCCAACAATTTACATAACTGCATTTTAATTTTTAAATGTTTTTCCATACATAAAAGGAAAACTTAAAACATGAACACAGAAAAACACCAAGCGTCAACAATTTTTTCTCTAAAGTAGAAATATTTGCTATCAACAGCTCTAAAACAGCTTAAATCCTGAAAGTTACACAGCAAAAACCAAAGAATATGCCATATGAATTTCCATCAACTGGGCAATGGTAACTCTTATTCAAAGTGTTTTTTTTTTAGTAAATACTATGTCAATAAGGGACGGGTTGTTTGTAAATTTGCGATCGATCATGGTGGGATGTACGTTAGCTCAAAGAAGATTACACAAACAATTTAAATGTAACTCAGTGAATCTGTTTCTAATTTCAGTGGCAATTTCTTAAGTTAAGGTGCCGTGCAAGCAGCAGCAGGCACCAGTGTTTCTGAAAAAACTCTCTCATAGAGCCTGTACCTACTGCAAATATAAATTGAACAGAGATAGTAAAAAATGGTCGTCTTCTTCAGTTTTGTTTCTAAAACCAAGTAGGTACACAGGACGCAATAAATTTAAGCTATCATACAAAATTCTCTCCAAAATTTATTCAAGCTAAAATTTAACTACGCATTTTAGCCGAGTGGTGCGCTAAAAAATCAAAATGTTGTTTCTTACTGTACATACTTATCTGTCAAAATTTGGACACGAAAAATTGTGTTTGGAGAGAAAATAAGGAGCTTAAATTTAGCGTCTATCTATTAAAATTCATAGCACAAAATAATTGTTTGTATGCAATTCCAAAAGATAAATTAAATTTTTTCTAACTTTAAATTTCCACTAAATGGAATTTTTAAATCCGCTTCCGCTCCGGACTGAGTTTTTTTTTAACTTTTTTCGTTTAAGTGAAAAACTTGCCTCTCTACTGCACGCACTATGATCCAATGAAAAACAATAATTTTGGTTTTCATTTTTGTTTTTCATATTGTAGAATTAAGAGACCAAAACAAAAAAATTATTTTTATTTTTATTTTTTTTTCTGTGTTGCACAAAGAAAAGGAAAACCAATAACATAAAAATACATAAACACATAAACAAAGAACTTATCTAAATGATCAAAACGATACTTAGATACGGTTTCCAAATCCCAATATTCGGCGTTAAAAAATCAAAAAACATATATGGCTTCTTATGCAGTAGAGAGTTAAATGAAAGAAAGACTCTGACATTTTGCCGTTTCTCTTAAAGGGGTTTTACCGTATTTGTATTTGAATCTGCTACTTAGTTCCTTTGTGCGAAATTGGAGCAGAATTGACGAAACCAATTAAGTACAAGAGATTCGGGAAGAACCCAAAATTAAGACAATTTTACCTCAAAAGTCAATGGTATTTCAGTAAAGTGAATTTTTCCCTAAAAATCTGAAAATGTTGAATAAACCAAACTGTTTGTATAGAAGCTACCAGCTCCAGGTGGGATAGAACTAAAAATCTTACTTTTCCTCTATTGGGAATGTTCTGTACAAAATTTAAAGCAAATGGTTTACGATTTAAACTCTAGCTCCATGAAAAGCCGACAGTTTTCATAGCTTTATAGTTTGGAAAAATTGTAGTGTTGTGAAATTGCTTACATATAAAAAAACGCCTGGGAAATCTATATACATACAATCAAATATTTAACCTTAAACCACAAACATCATAAATCCATATTCAAACTTACGTAAACTGGTGGAGAGTAATCCGAACCACCATAATCCGCCCACTTGGAGATATTTATTGATGGAATTACTCCACTCTTACAGGGAACCCTTGGATTGCTATATTATAAAACAATAACAAAAAATTAAAGATTGCATAACAAAGAAAGATACAAAAAACAAAAAAAAACTTGACTTACATTTCATGATCAGGTAGCACCATTGGATAGATTTGAATTGTATCTATTAAATCTGTATTATCGCAAATCAAACGTGAAAGTTTCGCCTTTCTAATTTCCTGTAGTTGTTCGGGCGTAAATGATGATGGTTGATTTGGCATCTCATACCAGAAACGATCACCTCGCCGAACATAGCTCATTTGGGTTGCTATTATACAAGCGAAAGTCGGACCCAACATAGATCCAGGCAGGGATTTTTCTGACACTCCACCCGACCATAAATCAATATCTGCTGGATGCCTTTAAGAATAATAAAATTAATATTAAGTATCTCCTTTTTAAATAAATAACAAAAAAACAAGCAAACTCACTCAAAGATACTTTCGTATCTGACAATAGTTTCATTCGGCATTGAACCGAACATCTCATCCCACGTGTTCGAGGTCGGCAGACCGCAGAACTTTCTGAACTCCATGTAGCCAGGTAAACCGAACTCACGACCACGCTGCATGTTAAACGAAACCAAATCCATGCCGAATCTAGCACCTTCCTTTTTAAACAGATGGTTCGTGACTTCTTGGGTTATTGAGTCATCCATGGCTTGGGCAACTTGATTCATCAAACCCATGAAGTATTCATCTAGTACACCGGCGCGGTACAGATCATACGGGCGACGAATTAAGTCCGACAATCTCTTCGATGCAATAAATTTGTGCGCCTTGGACCAGCGTTCCACTGCAGTGGGTAACAGGGAGTGGCCAAAGCGGAAGGCAGCACCAGCGAAAGCATCAATTATGCCTGGATTGACCTTAGGGTCATAGCCATCCCAATAGCCGTCCTTTTGTAAGACCAAACCGAACTTTTCCATAATCTCTTTCCCCAGTAGAATTGGTAAAAATTCATTAAATGTAACATGCTGAACAATTGCAATGTTGATGCGACGTGCCTCTTGGAATAGTGTCTCATCGTCCCAGTGCTTGTTCAATTCAGCCAGAGCAGTAGCCAATCGATTGTGCTCGCGTGCCATAAGGGTGTGCATGCAGGTGAGAACAAGTTGTTCGTTGACACGAATCTCGCCTCCTTCGAAACAGAACATGCTCTTGTTGGGTCTGGTGCAACCTTCATCGGGGATGTCTAGTTTCAGCGGAAGCAAATCCTTCAGGCCATATTCTTGGAAGACTGGATTCATACGCATGAGGCCACCATAACCAGTGCGAAGCTTGCGGGCAAAGTGTTCCTTTACACCATATACAGTATTGGCGTCGATAACACCGGTCAGTGTGTTGAATTGCTGACGTGAACCTTAAAAAGAATATTAAAAGCAAAATTGTTAAAAAATAATGCTACAAACATTGATAAGATAATAATAATAGATATAAACTAAACAAAATAAAACGCTCGAGGGAGCGTTAATGTATAATGCAATCAAGGCTGTGTGTTTTGTTTTTAAGAGGTTTGGTTTTATATTTGGTAACACTGTTTCAAGTGACAGCATCCAATTTTAAAATGAAATGTAATACCTACACATTTATAGGGACGAATATGTGATTCTCGAAAAATTACTTGCCATATTATATTTTCCAAGATTTAATTATTTTTAGGGTAAAATGATGAGGTTTATATAAATAAAAAGCAGAAATATGCTCTTATGTAAGTTAGGACTGTGGTTCAAATTTAAAACCGTGTAGTAGATTGAGATTTTTTTTTTGTATTAATATATACTTATTTAACAGTTGTACAAACGAAAAATGTTGTCAAATTTAACAGAAAAATTAAATATTTCTGTGGTCCTGAGCCAAAAACCAACTTAATTGTGTTCATTTTCCAGGATACAATTTTCAATGTGATTGATTATTTCACTCAAAATCATCCAATTTCTTATCCACAAGATTTATTTTTAAGAGAAAAACTCATTATAGAATGTTTGACATCTTCCAAGAAAATAATTTTATAAGATTTTTAAATTTTTTTTTATTTATTCGACATATCAAACCTTGTCTTAGTATACCTACATATGTACCTACCATATATTTACTTATTTTAAATATTAATTTAAAATGAAAGTAAAAACAGTTTTTCGCTCTTTTTGACTCTTTCGAATAAATTATTAATTTTGGTTGGTTTATTAATTACTTAAGAATACGTAAAGTTAATTGTTTTGTTCTCTACATTTTATTTAAATATATATGTGACATTTTCTATATTTTTTAACACCGTAAATTAAAACTAAAATTAAACGACAATTAGTGAAAAAAGAACAAAATATATGAGTTAATTTTTTCATTTAAAAAAAATCAATTTTTAGTAAAATTTTCAAAATAATTTTTTGAAAATTCGATATTTTTGAAATGGGTAAATTTAAATAAATACTAAAAAATCGCGTACCAATTTTTGTTTTTAAAAATTTCTTTCAAAAATTTGTACACATATAAAAAATTTGGTTATTTATGAGATTTGTTTAAGAAATCAGATGATTATGATTAATAAAAAAGCCTTCTGCTGACATTTTTGAAACTTCAAATACCATTAAGCTGCCAAATATCTTGATGCCTGCATTTTTTTGTTTTAAAAATTAAATTTAATATAGATTTTCATTGAAAAAATAAATATTTTGACTTTTTTATCAAATATTTTAACGAAAATTGAGAAGTTTTTCTTTAATATTTATAATGAAATAATTATATCCCCCATTATTCTGCTTAGTACTGATAATATATAGTAAAATTATTTCGTATATGTATGTGGGAAAATACAAATAGTGGTAGAATTTTGTTCCCGCGGTAGAAGTGGTAGATTTGAAAAATCGTGAGCGGTGATATTTTATTAATAGGTGGTGTAATAGGCACCTACTACCTATTTTTAAAATATCTTATTCAAACAAAAATATTTTTAAAATTTTTCCAAAATTTGTTTTGTTTTAAAATTGTTTACAAAATTTAATTTGAATCGTTTAAACAGATAAAATAATATATAGTTGAAATTCAAAAGCAATTACTTTATGAGAGGTAACGAAATATTAATTTTTGAGTTTTTCGATTAAATGGTAGATCGTATCTATAGAAGTACCCAGACAAATTTTAATCAAAATCGCTGGTATTGTTTTCGAGAAAAATATACGTTTTTTTATTACGGGTTTTAAACAGTTGTACGGAAAAAGACGTTAATTTCGGCTGTAAGAATAATTTTTGTTCAAAATCTGCTATAATGTTAAAAAATCGCTTTGTGTCAATCTTAATAAAAATTGACAAAATCGTTTTCGAAATATTGAAGTTTCAAAAAAAATTGTTTAAAAAATCTAAAAAATACTATATTTGAATATCTTAATATTTTCATCAAAATCAGTTGAAATCTTTTGCGAGAAAAGCGAAAATAAAAGAAAATGGTTCTATATTGGGGATGTATTTGTCATCCTTCTGGCATCCTTTTTTAAGATTTTACTATGCAAGTATCGTAATATGATTTAATTACGTTCGAAACTAGGCTGCTTTTTACTATTAATCTATACATTAACATTAAAATATTTTGTCAGACTTTATCTTATTTAAAGTCACAAAAGTCTCAGAAATTTACATTTGAATTGGATATATCTAATTAAAAGAACGATTTTCAACTAAATTTAATGAATTTATCCAATTAAATAATTGTAAATTTCGAGATAGTTGATATATCTACTTAAACAGCTATAACTTAGTCCACCATGCAGCTGAAAAATATCTTAAGCTTAATTTGAAATTATACAATCAGTAGCAAATTAGAAGGTATATTCAACCTTGAAAACATGTGTTTTTAAATAGCATTACATTTTAACAGCTATAATAAAAAAATACTTTATCGTCAAAGGCTTTTACGAGCTTGTTGATGAAAATAAAATTCTTGCACATTCTATAGTTTAATGGTATGGTTAACTGAACACAGCCATTTATAATTATTAATTTTATAATTAAACAACTTCAAGCCTCATTTATCATATTAATTATACTAAGGTTAGTTCAAATTATAACTATAACTCAGGTGGTCTTATATATCGTAATCTAACATATCTATACAATTAAAAATAAATTTTTAAGCTATTTCAATAATATTAACCTACCCAATCTACATCCAGGTCTGGGTGAAGGAAATCCACGAACAAAATCAATACACTTGACATTGAACAATCTATAGAAATAATCATCATCAGGAATACGAATTTCATTACAGTATGGGTGTTTCAAGTGCAATGGCCGCTTGCAGCATTCCTCCGGATCGTTACGGTTGATTGGATCTGCAGAAAAAAAAATACAAAAAATAAAACAAGGTTCAGATATAATTTGTTTGTCCATACAGCTTAATATAATTAACAGCGGTAAGGTCATAACATACAAACAAGGTTTTACTAACCAAGCGGTGTGCCAGTGAGCGTGAAATCATGATCCATAAATTGTCCCCATGCAATTACCATTACGGTTCCGGCGTGATCATGGAATCCATCGTCTGGGTGCATGGTACGTGACACAACACGCGAATAAGGGAGATCTCTTCCGGTAACGGAAATTCTTGGTGCATTTATACCATCGGAGTAAAGAGGCCCGACAAGACGTTGAAATGGTGACATAGTTGCTCCCCATGTTGGATGTTCGATGTTATTGCACAGACCATCAAAACGACGATATTTTCCAGGGCGACATTCAACTCCCGAAAAGAATGGCGGACAAACTTCACGAATAAGAGTTTTAGATGTATCAATTGTTGGAAGTCCCTTTTCAATCTCTTCGTAGGATAATCCATATCTGAAAAGCAAAAAAATGTGATGAGTTTTGGATTTTCAAGAAAATATTATGAAAACAAAAATTGGTATTGGAAATTAGCGTAATATAGATTGTGATATGAAAACGACACATATAACCACTCAGTTGGACGTTCTATTACTTTGGACAATTGACTCGAGCTGTCAAAAGACAAAATATTCAACCAGTGGGATCGCTCGCGTTCTATATCACGGTTCAGATCGCTTCTTCTATTGAAGTTGATTCCATTGTTAAAGAACTACTTCACTTGTAAAAGTGGAGACGAAAACATTTTAAAATAAAGAAAGAAAACTTAACTTTTCTGCTTTGCTTTAATTAAATATAAAGAAAATTTTTGTATTGCGTTCACATTTTAATAACTTGAAGATCGAGAAGAAAATTATTTTTTAAATGAATTTTTTCTTGAGGTCTTTGAGGACTATAAGGGCCAGTTTCACAGTGAAGTAAGTGTCACTTAAGTGCCAAATATGGAAAACTAATTCCCAATTTCACAGTGTAAACTTATCGGAATAAGTGACACTTAAGTCTCCCACTGGCCATTTAAGTTCCACTTACTCAGGTAGTAAAACTGCGGCCAAAATGGTAAAATTAAGTGCCGCTTATTTTATTAAGTGTGCACTGTGAAACTGGCCCTAAGTTTATTAAAGGTGCGAATCAGTGATGGAAATCGACTTTTTCCGCTAAAAATGGACGCTAAGAAAATTGTAGAACTAATTTTTTTACAACTAACTACTATGCGGAAATATCCAAAGTGTGAGCACTGTAATTTGATCTAGAGCCTAATATGGTGGATCGATTTACTTCAAATTTGGTACAGAGTTAACTTTTATGTGATTTCCTAGAGCAGAAATTCGAATTCTTGTTTAAGCACATCTATAAGCTACCGTAGAACAGTTTTGGTATTTTCAAATTTTCTTGAAAACGACTCCAGGGATTTTTATTAAACTAAGTTCCTATAATGTCCAAAGATGTTGTAAAAATTGTTTTTTAAGGTTTTTATAAAAAAAATCACACAAAGTAAAAAATATCATTATTGAATCATTCAAATATTCATTGTGAATTTGTGGTTACGTTACAGTTGTAAACTATTTTATTACATCAGGAAACCTCTTTACTTTCCCTTTTAAACTGATAAAAAAATCACAATTAATTTTCTTCTGTCAAGTTCTCAGTTTGTTATATTTAATTATTTCAACATGAATTGAACATTAAAATCTCAGAAGTGTAGGTACCTATAGCAACTATTAAAACTATCATTGCCTAACGCCCATTGTGCAATAACCTTCGTTTAAGAAGATCAATTCTCTTCTCCGGTCTTATGACCACAAAAACATAAACAAAACTATAACCACAAAGCAAAGTAGACACAATCTCTATTCAATTCCTATGTTCCCACCTCAAAGTAAGTTGGTATACCACTTTATCTCGAAACACGAGGGTACAACAACAAAAGAAGCCGCTCCTGCTACAGCCAAGCCGTTGATCCATTTATGACATCGTGTTCGAAAAGCTGATGGAGTAATGTAAGCCAAGGTTTTTTGAAATTGAAATCACCCCTTTTTTATCGTGAGGATATCAAAACTAAATTCACAGCTGAACCCATAAAGAAGGTAATAATTTGGGTAATAGTTTTGTCATAAAAAAGCTTAGGTATAGTATATAGAGAGGAATGCAATGAGTAATCGTTTGGTAGCGCAATTTTCATGTTAATTGAATTCTGACATTCGAAAGTGGGTCAGTCGTTTGTCTAATATGATGATGATGATGATGATGATAGTTTTGCAAGACCGCGAACTGGAAAACTAAAACTTCTTCTTCACATGACATTCCTAGATCACCTTTTCGGTTTTTTTTTGTCAGAGCCAAAGACAACTGCCTATACCAAGCGTTCCAACTCAACTAACTCAACGACAGCCTTTTGAGCGGTAAATAAATAACTTATATATGAACAATTTAATATGGAAAATCGATAGTGATACCATTGCCATCACCATCGCCATCATGCCACCTGGAGGCGCAACAACTTCACGTGATTTGTTTTTTTTTTACTCTTGGGGTACTTCTACATCTCATGTTTGGAGATTTGAACTATCGAAAGTAAACCAACTGCAAATATACATTATACATAACTATATGCCGATTACACTTCATAAACGAGACTCTTTTAAACTCCGTGTGGGTAATTATAACACTGCACCAGCATTAAGCAGCAGTGCGCCAGCTCTGAATCCGATGGATACGAACAAATTGCAGCAACTGTTTCTGTTTGAATTTGGATGGAAAAAAAAGATAAAATCCACGAATGTGATGAATGGCGATTCATAATTTTTAAACCAAATGCTCCTATATATAGCTTGAACATGAGATAGACTTGGATTTGGATTTGGAGGAGGCCATGCCGTGGAGGTGCAAATATGTGGTGGCTTTTTGAATATTGATGCATGTAATAATAAAAAAAAAAACCTTTTGGAATTTTTATCATTAGGTTGGAAATGGATTTTGGGCTGGACAAAATACTGAATTGGACAATATTTTTGTAAATGTATTTATATATAATTTAAACTTGGGATACAAGAACAAGGGTGAGCTTCGTATTCCGAAAAAAAAACACAAACAAATAAAAGAACTTTTATACGAATGGTGTTTACTACATGATAGAAAAGGCGAATCAAGTTGATGTTGTTAAACGTTTTTAAATTCAAAATAGCTTAACTGATTTTGCTTGGATATATCTTACATTAGGACATAACAAAGTCTTTAAAATCTCTATACCTTCTATTTTAGCTTGAAAATAAATAAAATGCCCAACTGCGTCTTACATCTATCTATCTGTATAAATAAAAATGTAAATGTTCGTTTGTTCCTAATCGCTTATCTTCGAAAGTTCTTCACCGAGTGCATTGAAACTTTGACACAACATTGCATTCGAATATAGCGCGATATGTTGGGGAAAAAAAAACTGAAAAATAAGCAATACCGGAACTTTATTTTTCAGAAAAATGTATCAGATTTGCTGTCAAAAATTGTGGAAAATAAATTTTAAATTATGGCTTGCTGAAGGAGAGATCATAATTCGTGTCGTTTCCAATAATCGTTTATTTAGTGAGTATTGTTTATTTTGTTCTTTTTTCGTTATTTTTCGATCTTTTTAATATATCCATCTATGTCTATGTATTGAAAAAAGGTAAATTTTCCTTAGTTCCTATAATCTCAAATATCCTACAGATCTTCACCGACTGCTTTGAAATTTTTTAACAAAACTTTTCATTCGAGTACGTGCTTGTTGTTTTTTTTTTTAAACATTGTTATCTGTTGGACATAAAAGCAACACCTGCTCAAAATGTTGCTATTTTATAAACTCAATTGGGTTAAAAAACCGAAAAACAGCAATCAATTTTAAAAATCTTATGTTTGAAAAAAATTATTTTGAATGGATCTATTTCTTAATATTTTTACAAGTTAAGCCATTTATAGGGTGAAATGGAGTAACCCACCTAAAAAATGCCTTTATATTTTTAGGTGTAAATTTTTAAAGGTTATATATAGTTAGAGCATATGAACTTCGAAGAATACTTAAGGACTAAATTGTTATTTTTATAGGGTGAAAAGGATCAAAATCAACAAAAAATGCATCCGAATTTAAAAATCATTTTTTAAGATTATATTTAAAGGATATCTACTATTACTATAGACATGGTAATCATTATATTTATAATAACTTAACTCCAAAATCAAATTACCAACACCAGTAAGCTATAATTCCTTACGTTCGAGAACATTTCAGATAGGCTATTCTCCTATACCAAATTTTTCAGATAAGTTAAGTTGTTATTATACATATTTACAAATTAATAACTTCTTCTGTTAAATTTTTACCAAAATAAGATTTGCCAACCCGTGTGAAGCCGGGGTTGGCCAGCTAGTTTTTAACAGTTAATATAATTTATTTAATGACAAAATAAATTTAAAAAAGCTGAAATTTATTCCATAAATAACTAAAATACATTTTAAAGTACCAATCTTACAAATTTTTAACATTTATCTAATAAAAATCTAAAAAATCAGCTCTACTAATAAGCCTTTTACTCTTTTACTCTCTCAGTAAAATATGCAATTTAATTTAATTTATTTTTTTGGCGTGACACCTCGTGAAGCAGTTGACTTACAACTCTCAACTATTATTTTGGTCATCCTGTCCATAATTGATTTTTGTTTTTTTTTTTTTTAATTTTTACACTCAAATACTGTTTTATTAGTGAAACCAATTTCGTACATTAAAATATTTTAAATTTTTTGTACCATTTTGCTGAAAATTAATAAACATCATGATGCTTTGATCAAATCTATTTGTTTACTTCCATTTTCAAAAAAGCACCCTGAAAAAAAATCGTATGACTAAAAACTGGTTTCTACTTTTAAAAATTGGCCACATTTTTGAAGTTTCTTAAAAGGTATAAAACTTGCCAATATGAGACTTAAATTAAAAGTTATAACCATTTGAACTCAATAAAATAGGGTTCTAAATTAAATTAAAATTATTCAATTTTTAAATAATAACTGTTTTATTAATTTTAATTTTTTTTATTAAATTGTTCAAAATGGCATAACTGCCGAAACAAGACCGAAAACTTTTTAAAAACTGTCTTTTAAAAAAAATCATTCGAACCGTTTTTGAATTAAATAACTGGATGAACACAATGCCCTGCTGCAACTAGAATCGGAGCCTCAGCTGCAACTGCTTTCAAAAAAATTCGTACGTCGTTTTTCTTATTTGCCCATAATGAGCTTTACAGTTTTTAGTATATTTAAAGAAAAAAAAAAACAGCCACTCTCTTATTTCCGATAATTTTCTTTTAATTAATAATTTTTTTCACGACACAAATAAGCACTAAAAACTTTAATATTTATTTTCGGCTTCATATAAATTGAAACGTCAAAATAGCTGCACGTGAAAAGTTCGCGAAAAAATGCGGCTCCGGCTGAAGCTCCGTCTGCAGTTGCATTTCATTCTGCTCGTAGCATTGATTTTGCGTGCAGTATTTAATATTTTGACAGATGTTCCAGCTGCGGCTCTGTCGCATTGTGTTCAGCCAGTGAGCTTGTTCTTAACAGTAAGTTATGGTATGTAGGTATAGGAGCTGATAAAAATCTAATCTAATAAGTTTAAAAGAAAATCCTTACAGAAGTTTGATCTTATAAACCAAAATAAGTTTTGACTCCATACAAATTTGTAACAACGCACTTGTTAAGCTTTGTACCAATTCTTTTCTTCAAAGTCTAAGCTCTTATAAGCATCTAAGAAAATCCAGTGATTCCAAAGATTTGTGCAATTTTATTTTTTAAATTGATTTATTTCAATGCCTTTTGTTCATACAAAAAAGGTGTTTCGGCCAAATATGTTAAGCTTACTAGTTCCTTATTTCCCAACAGTTTTGAAATTAATACACCATTTTAATTAATTTTTTTGGTCGCAACTTTAATTTCATGGGACTCAGAAACACAATAAACAAATTTATTTTAAGATATTAAAATACTTTTATATCGTATTTAAAGTTTGAAATCCTGTTATACTAATATATTTTTATGTTGTATGTACCGCATTTAAGTGTAACCTATATATGTTTATAATTAATCCAGTCAAATGTATAGGCACCTTGAAAACAACAATGTGATATAAATAAACTATTGATGTTGAGTCTCCGATTTTATGGGAACCACTGCAATTGCAGTTTAATTTAATAACAATCCACATACATTTATCACAGTCAAAATCAGAGTCCATATAATCCATATAATTACTCTGGCTAAGGTGTGGACTAATTCTATGAATAAAATAATTACAAACCAGTTGCAAGGTTATACATTATAGAAAAATGTACCAACTCTTTTTCATTTTCCGCTTGTTAATATGACACCATACTCCATTTTGCAATATAAAGTCACAGGTTTTACGCAGATAGTACCTATAGCTAGATCTTTTAAATTACTGTCAATCATGTGCTTCCTTCCTACTATAATCGACAATTTTCTTTCCTCAACTTTATATATTGACAACTTCAGCTATGAGAACCGTTCATATAATTCAAACCCCATTCACCTGAGCTTTAATCGTTGGTATATAGAGATTATACGAATGTATCTTTAATTACATCACAGTTAGTTAATGGTGTCATATTTTTTCAATTTGTAGTTAATAAAGTGGAATTTATTGAACCACAATTATGAGTCGGCAGAAAATTGTTAAAAATAACGTTCATTTGATATCTTTGAATCAGTTTAATATTTTCCCGTGTATTGACATAAACCACCAAATAAAATAAACCAAACTTACAACATTACTTCCTCGATTATGCAATGTGCAATACTTGCTTGTTACCAAAATAAATTGATACCCGAAGGATATAAAACTGATAATTACTGATACTTTCTTTATAATCATTTTGTGGACAGGTCGGTTTTCAAATACTCTTATTGTGCACTGTGCAGGCATCAACCGATCTGCAAATGTACACTTTTATTTTCCCTTCCTTAAGAAATATATTGTATATGCATTTTATATAATATGTAGGTAAGGTACCTACTATATAAAGTTAAATAAGCAATCATGTGATGTTGGCAGACTTTAGATGTGTAATGTCGGAATTCCTTGAAGGCTTTTATCTAGCATCATCATCATCATTAAACTGTGAAAAAATCGTGATGCTAGGCGCCTTGTATTTCGGTAAAAAAAAAGAAAAGAGGCCGATTAGCACACGTTCATTGCAATTTAATCATTATGAGCACAGATAATATTATGCACACGACATATTTGGAAAATGTGGCTATTTGTAGCAGATTGTTACAGAAACATATGTGGCGGTTTTACTTGTTGATTATATTATCAATTATTGTACATTTTTGTATTCGAAAATTATAGTTTTTTTTTTTAATGGTTTTTGTTTTGATAAAATATTTTTCATTTTATCATTTTTCTATCTTATCTTAATTTAATTGTTTATAATTTTAAAATTGTTATGATAATAAAACGTGTTTTATTAATATTATTTGTTTATTTTATTAAATTTGTTATTAAAGGAACTAAATTTATGATTTCGATGATGAACGCACGGTGTTCCTTCCTAACAAAGCTGTATAACAACAATCAACAAATAAATGTACCAGACGAATGCCGGTCTTTATCGAATCAGACGGTAAGAATCATCGACGACCGACGCGACGCCAAATCAAGAAACATACCAATGCATTCGAATAAAGTTGATCAATTATTTTGGTGATAGTCAACTAAATATAATCACTTATATAGATTAGATAGATATAATATTAATTTTTTAAATGCAATGTATATAATCGCAAATTTTACAATTCAGACATTATCGTAATATACTGTTTGTCTGCAAAAAAAGCATTTAAAAACTTTCAATTTGACTATAGAATCCATATACAAATAAATAACCAGTAATTGTAAATAAATTAATAAATAAATTATTAACTGAAGAAAAAATATACATAAGTAAACAGAAAAAATAATTAAATAAATATTTTAATAAAAATATATATTAACTAATACGTTAAATAAACAAATAAAAAAAATGAAGAAATAAAATAATTAATATATGAATGAATAAATATGTAGTTAAATATACAAATAAATAAAAAATAAATGCGTGAATACAAAATAAATAAATAAGTTATTAAAAAATCGAAAAAGGAATTATCATTACAAATTGAAAAAAAAACATTATAAAGAGAAAAAATACACAAAAATAAATAATTATAATCATATAAATTGTTTAACAAAAAAAAAATAAGGATAAAGATAAATATTTATCAGAGTTTTTATGCTTATGGTTAATGAGGGTTATCAGAACTATCACAGCTATGCATAAAGTTATTATTGGCTCTTTGAATTCGTTCAGAAATGAAATCAACATTTCTATGGATTCTGGTCAAAACAGCAATGAGTCCATTTTTTCGAATTTGAGTTATAGATGCAGAACTATACAAACAAATCTATTTTCATTTGGTATTAGTAAAAGTCTTGGGGAACCGATTCATAAGATGTTTCATGGTCCTAGCAACACTTCAGTTTTTGTTTTTTTTTTTTTAACAGGATTTTGACTAAATTTTTGAACTCTAAAATGCATTTATTTCAAAACAAACATTTTGGACTTATGTTGTTTTGATCAGACTCCATATGTTTGATCTTCGGTAGAGATCTATATAGTCGAATGAAGCCAATTTTTATCATTTTTTTCTGTGAGACTTTGAGTTTTTTTTTTAATGTAATACACAAATAAAGGTTTTGTTCGTCGGGTACAGGGTTTTACCAAAGAAGCAACAAACTTTAGTGTTATCGAGGTTATACTTATTAACGTATGACTGGTTCTTTAGAATTTTATTACAATGTTTCTTTTATTACTTGTATTGTAACTATAGGTTTTGAATGAGATATCAGTGTCCACTAAATTATAGTCTGAGATAGCAGATGCCACTAAATTACAGTCTGAGATAGCAGACGTCACTATAACTAACTACTTTAACCTGGGCTTCCACTGTCACTTCTGGAGCCTAAGCTTTTCAAAAAGGAACTCTCCCAGTACTCGAGATCGGTACAGTGGCAGAGCTCGGTTTTCATGTGTTTGTTCACGGTCTCTTATACGTACATATTTCGGTTTGAACTGAGTTTGAATCATAATTTTACAAAAAAAAATGATATTCGTATTTTAATATATGTGATCAGAGAGGGTTTTAGTGGTATGGTCAGAGTGTCGGGAGTTTTGACAAGTTTTAATTTTTTATATACAAGTTATCGGCCGGTCGGTGGTGGGAAAGACGCAGTGTAATGCATCATTATACAATGAATATAGTTAAAAAAAATGTCCAAAATGTAAGACGAGTTAGATTTTACGATGATAATCTTAAAGCATTTTTATTATGATGCTAGGGTAAAAATGGGATTTTCCAAATTTTAAAGGAGTACAATTTTTTAAACATTTTATATTAAAGGTAAATCCCTAAACTCCCATTTTATTTTTTAGTATACCATACTAACTCCAAATGTCAGTTTGACAATTATAAATGTGAAAATGGCGGTATACGTTTGCTTACTGTTTTGTATGAACTTTCACTGTTTAAGGCGTTTTCAACCGGCGAGTTTCTTAAGAAAATGATTATACTAGTTAAAAAATGTTTTAAACTAAGAATAAAAATGTCAATTCTAATTTTTTTTAAATGGTTGTTTTGAAATTATATATAAGCACCCAATTTTCTTGCCAAAAATCAATATTCGCGAAATACTACATATATATTACTGCTTAATTTAAGATGTCGGCAACCTTTAAAAGAATTGATAGTAGACAAATTTTATTTAAGTTTCCTTTAAAGAAGGTACTCTCTGGATGGCAAAACATACATTTCTTTCAAATAAAATAAATTAATTAATTGGGTGGTGCGACAGCTCATTTAGAACCAGGGCCTAGTGACTTACAACTCTCAACCATTCCTGATTTGCGGATGATGTGGCTCTATTTGCAAACTCACCCCAAACACTACAGCTGACGACTGGAAATGTACTGTAGGACAGGGAATTTGAGGATTAATTTGGATAAATCGAAAATTATGATTTTTCGGAAAGGCGGTGGCCGAATTTCGGGAAATGAAAAATGGTACTTTAACGGGGATCTTACCGAGATCGTTAAATCCTACAAGTATCTGGGAGTAATAATAGCTAGCAACCTAAGCATGGAACCCCACCTCAAAGAGAGACTAATGAAAGCGAAAAGTGCTATAAGTGCTACTTGGAGTAATTGTTTTTTAAATAAATCAATATCACACCATGTGAAATATAAGGTTTTTTCAGCAGTAGCGGAATCTGTTATGCTTTACACCGCTCAAGCATGGGGGTTTGCAAAATATGAAACAGTAGAAAAGCTCCTGAGGTACTTTATAAAGAGATGCTTCCACTTACCCAAAACCACCCCTAACTACATGATTCCAATTGAGACAAGACTACCACTACTTTTTGCGAAAACTCTAAGTTATCACGTTGAGTACATTTCAAAAGTGCTTGATATGCCAGATGTAAGGCTGCCTAAAATTGTAGCGCTGCAGGTATAAAGAGTTAAAAGAACTTGGAAGTAGCTACAGGAGCAATTTTAAACTACTGGAAGAAGATGGAAGTTTCCGCAAAGCTGACCTATTTGAGCTTGTCTGGAAGGTTGATGATCATTTTAGACTGGACTGTATTGAAAAGGCTACATCGTCCGGACATAGAGCAATATACAGCCGTCTCAACCACAATTTGTGTGAACGAAATTACTTCCGAAACGAGAACGAGTTGGAACTTATTTCAGTAATTTTAAAAATGAGAGGTGAGCTGATCAATTTGCACTACAGACCACATCGAGATGATTTACCAATTTATTGCAGTTTATACAATCTTCAAGAACGAGAGGATGTCGTGCATTTCATTGGAAAATGTCCCGTTTTGTGCGAAATAAGGAGTCTGGAATAGCAATTTTCTTACAGAAGAAGAAGTAGTTAGGTTGCTCAACTGCGAATGCAATAATAAAAAACTTTTAAAATATTATCAACTTGCAATGTCATACAGACAACAAATTATTAATGAAGCTTTTTAAAATAATGAAAAAAATTCTTTTCAAAATTAAAAAATGTATATTTATTTAAAAAATTATTAATGTTTAAAAATAAACTATTAGAATATAATTTTTATAAGATGTCAATCGGGTAGACGGCAATGCCAAGCTTAAACAATTTGTATTAAATTAATTTGTTAATTGTATATTTATATCAAACAATAAATCGAATCTATCTATCTATCTATCTATCTAGTACAGTAAAACCCGCTTAAGAGAAACTGCAAAATGTCACAGCCCTCTTTCACTAAAGCGTGTTTTTCACTTAAACGAACCCCGCTTAAGTGAAAAAAATTTCACTTAAGCGGAGTCCGGATAAGTGAACAAAAATTGCACCTAAGCGGATTTAAAAATTTAAAAGAGGGTTCTGACATATCAGAAATTCAAATGCCATTTTCGTGATGAAAATTTGGTGGAGGTGAAAAATTAAAAAGAAGTAAAAGCGTTCAGCAAATTTTTTGTTCTGTTCTATAAAAATTTTTTTCACTTAAGAAAGTTTTTTTCAATGAAAAATATTAAATCTAACTGAAAATATGTTTCAGGTATCCGGGTTATTCACTAAGCGAGTTTCGCTCAAGCGGAGTGTTATATAGGTAATTGGTGGACAAATACTCAGGGATGAAAAAAGTGTTTCAGATAATCGGGTTTGTCTCTTAAGCGGGTTTTACTGTACATACTTACTTTTGCGTATACTAAATATTTCTTCAGCAATATATAGTACGCAGACCAGAAATATAGTACAATACTGTTACGAAAACGATTTGCATAATCTGCGATTCACCTAGCATCAATAAATCAGACACACGTTTTTTTCGGAGAAAAATCAACGACCACGTTGCTGCGAACTGTCAAGCAAATTAGAGGGAGATACACATATTCACCGTGAGCAGTTATACCAGTTGTCACAAGAGATTTTTTTTTTGGAGACTTCAAAAATGGATAAATAGCGAGCGCAGCGAGATTGACATCCTCTTTTTTGGCAGATCTTAAAGCGGCAAACAGAAACTGGTTTTAATTTCAAATTGCAATTTCAGCGAAAATCTGATTGCGGCCAATACTTTGATTGTACATATTCACTTATATAAATAGAAGGAACATTTACCAATCGTCTTAAAATATATTTCCGTTTGTTCCACATGTAACAAATTATAAAATACCTGTAATGTATATGTATACATATAGATATACAGTACATTGTACACTTACGTATATAATTATGTTATTCATCTTACGTTATCAAGTACGATAAAAATCTCTTTTATATTTTATGTACTTACATTAGGTAAACTCACGCATAAAAAACACCTCAATTAAATAGAAGAAGATAGTTTTATTATAAGATTATATATCCTTCTTTCAATTATAATTGAATTCATGTGACTGGAAAAAACAAACTCAGAGAAACTGTTATTTTTCTTCCATTCTCAACTTATATTACAACATTGCCTTTCACTTCTTATTTTATGGAAAAAAATATTTTTTTTTGATTAACCATGTGACTACACATTTTAGCTACTGTATATTGAGACGTTTCTATATTTAGATAAATGTAAGTAGTTTCGATGTTAAATTGGTTTTTGGATGAACACAGTCATTCAAATTATTCTTTTCTACCAATAATTTGTATTTATAATACAATTTGAAATCTTGTAGATTAATTTGTCACAAGACCCTATAATAATATGTAAAGAGTCACGAGGAGAAAAACAAATGACATGACTACTGTTTTGCTTTACAGCACACTCGTGTCTCGTGATTATTTCGTTTATTAATGTGGTTTTGCATTAAACATAAATAACATATATGTATAGCTACTTAAAACCATAATAATTATTATTAAATATCACAATAGTCAATTTTGTATATAGAAAAAATGTATGTCATTTCTGCACTCTGAATCTTCTTGGATGTGTTATAAGCATTTCTGAAAAGTTCTCTAAATTTGAACTATAGCCTTTGATTTTGTGGGGTGAAAGGGGCAAAATTAAAAATTATTAGAAAACCATTTACAACAGGTGGAAGTGCTCCATATAAACGTATTAAATATAATTTCAGCGAAAATGGGTGGATACCACGCCACCTTGTAAAACCTCCTTTGGGTGCACCCACAGTCCACAAAAACTATATTGTTGTGCGAGAATTCCTATCTTAAATCATATTATATACCTCATCCTATATCTCAGGAACCAATAATGATGTAAGGAGTTTAAATTTGGTGAAGCTCCTGTGCTTAATTAGCGAATTTTAATTAGTTGCGAATTTTTAAGTTATTTGCTTATGTAACAGGTGATTTTTTAAGAGGTTTAGAACTTTTTTTTAAAAAAAAAACACAAAAAATTCGAAAAAATGAATGAAATATTTATTTGAATCGATAGTTTGAACCTTGCAATTCAATGTTTAAAGATAATTTTATGCAAATGTTGACCGCGGCTGCGTCTCAGGTAGCCCATCCGCTGAGTCCAATTTTGGCATACTCTTTCACATATATCGGCCGGTATCTCACGAATGAATGCATGGATGTTGGCTTCCAGTGCGTCAATCGAAGCGGGCTTGTCCCTATAGACATTAGCCTTGACATACCCCCACAAAAAATAGTCGAATGGTGTCAAATCGCACGATCTAGGCGGCCAATTGACCGGCCCGAAACGTGAAATTAACTGTTCACCAAACTCGCCTCGCAATTGCGCCATTGTTTCGCGTGCTGTGTGGCATGTGGCACCGTCTTGTTGAAACCACATATCATGCAAGTCAAGAACTTCCATTTCGGGCAAAAAAAAGTTTGTTATCATCGCTCGGTAGCGTTCACCATTGACAGTAACGCTGCGATTCGCATCATCTTTGAAGAAATATGGCCCAATAATGCCGCCGGCCCATAAACCGCACCAAACAGTGGCTTTTTCGGGATGCATTGGTAGCTGTTGCAATGCTTCTGGCTGATCTTCACTCCAAATGCGGCAATTGTGCTTATTTACGTACCCATTCAACCAAAAATGAGCCTCATCGCTGAACACAATTTTTCGATAAAAAAGCGAATCCTCGGCCAGCACGAATTTTGATAGTAAAATTCAATAATTTGCAAGCGTTGTTCATTTGTAAGACGATCCATGGTTAAATTGCAAACCAAACTGAAGCTGTTTGACAGTGACACAAGGTACTAAACACACGTCAGCTGTCAAAACCAGTGTTGCCAAAACCAAACCAGCTAAAAAATCACCCTTTACCTTACCTATTATAATCTAACTTAATGACTATATGACTTAATTCTTTTAAAATTCAAACCTAAATTGCACGACCAGAAACAGGTAAATTTATAAAGAAATATGCATAGCATTATCTCTCCGAAAGAATACGGAATTTTGGTTCAACTCACGTTACTATAAGGTAGTGTGTGTATATGTGCTAAATTACTAACGGTTTTGAAAGATCCTAAAAAATTCCTCAAATTATTTGTTTCTTTTATAAATAGCTTCACAGAAATTACGAGGTATGAATTTTAATAAGTCAGTAATTCGCATCCGATGTAGATAGGTATGTAGGTAAAGTAGGTAGGTAAGTCTTAATTTGTGAGACTATTTTTATTGTGTCTTGCAGTATACGTTTCTGATATATCACGTGCTGATGCTATAATAAAGTAAGTATGGGAAAGTGTTGAGTGTGTTAATTATTACATGAAATACGATTAATTTGTTTAAATTAAATGCGGGAAGTAACACTAGGTATACGAAAACCTAACCTATAGGCACGAATTAATGCTTTCCAATTTAACTTTTCGCCGCAAAGGTATATTGTTGGATTACCAACTTAAGGCATCGTTATGAATGATATATTTAATTTACATCAAAGACATTCTCTTGCTTTGTGTCATGGAATAATAAGTAAATTTAATTTCATATTAAAACATTATGCCTACTTAAGTTACACCGACCGACATTGTTTAAATAATTTAATTTTACACTAAAATGTACCTGTAACTATACTTCCAACCAGATGTTATGTTTTTGTTTGTTTGTTTGTTTGTTACAACCGAAATCGAATAACACTTGTAGTACAATGCAACCTAAATTGACTTACATTACATCGTGTGTGGGTACAAATAAATGAAAAAAGTGAAAGGCATCAGCCACCAACCAGTAAGACAATGGTTCAATACCAATACCTTATACTCTTATTATACAACATCAACGAAAACAAGGCCTAAGGACAAGTTTGTTTAGAATTTGAACAGTTAAATCAACGCCAAACTTATATAGCTTGAGGCTTTTAAATTTTATTGAGCTTCGAAGGCATCAATGCTGTTGGTAATTAAGGGTTATATTTTTGCATAAATGAATGTTGAATATATATCTTAGTCTTAGACAGGCATTGTTGCGGGATTCCAATATAATTGGCAAGTGGGTGTAGCGAGGACAAAAGAAGTGAGTCAAACGTCAATCGTTTTGAAAAACTACAAAAAAGAATGCTAGCCGAAGGGAATTTTTATTGTTAATGTTATATGAGCATATAATAATGCATGTGGTCTAAACTTAACTATATGTCACTAAATTCAGACTAATGGGTGGTTTTTTTTTTCTTTGTCGAATTTAAAGAATGCGCAAGAATATTGGTAGACAATAATAGAAATTGTGAAAACATGACAGAGCTACGCGGTTTGGCAGCAAGCGTATATAACCATGACTCTATGACTCAGTCACATAGTAGATAAAACAATATCATTTAACTTTTACTGAGAAAGTAAAGCTGCTAGCATTTTTAAAAGGTTGAAATGATACCATTAAATGACTTTTGACTTGATTATCGAAATGACTTTGACTTGATTATCGAATTTTAACGATGGGACAGAATACAAAAAGCTAAAAAGGACCTCTAAAGATTACAGTGTTTAAATCAAAGCCTGGAAAAACATAGTTGTCAGACTGACTGTACCATTCAGCAACAATTACCGTCTATCCAACTGCGAAGAAGTTAAGATATAGCTTTATATGTATTTAACTTTAAGTCCAATAAAGTGGGGCTTCTGGGCTTGTAAAAGCGGTGGATTATGACTTGGTTAAAAGTGCGTATACCAGTTCATTTGCAAAAAGATATTGTCGAGGGTAATACATAGCCGATGATAAGAAACTAAGCATTGTTTGCTTGATCCTCAAGGAAGGAGAGTTTCTGAACTACGCCAACTATACAGAGGCATCAGTCTCCTTACTAACACCGTAAGTCGTCAAGTTCAGGTTGACTTTATTGAGACATTTAAAAATCATCAAGTACCAGCTAACTCAATTTTCGAATTTTTGAGAAAGTTGCAAAAAACGTCTTGGCTTTTCAGGGTCCATTTTTTGCTTGATAGTACTGGTAAAATAATAACACCATATTTTGTCTGCGCTACTGGTAGTATAGTAAAGAGTAAAAATTACGATGGGAATCGATTCAAGGAAAAACCCAAAGACCTCAAAAATTAAAAAAAATCGAGTTAGCTCGTTGTTGCATTCAGCTGACGATATACCTACCTACAATAAAAGAAAATAACGTTAATTTTTAGTCGCTTGATCCCGAAGAACAATTTATAACTTACTGACTAGTGACTATAGAACTAAAACAAAAATTAAAACAAAAATTAAACTATAACTAAAAAAGATTCACCTTAAATATAATCCAGGGAAACCTTAACAAATTGTATTTAACAAAGATTTATGTTATAGCATTCACTTAATTACAAATTTTTAATTAAACAATATTATCTCCTTAAGTTTAAATAGTTCAAAGGAGACGTTTTTTTTGTAAAACGGGACTAGAAAGTTGGCGTTTTTGAGTAGCGGACCCCTCAATAAGCTAATTAAATGGTGACTAATAATATTAATTTTCAACTATAATGTCATCGATATGAGAGTCCATTAAGGACCTTACTAGTGGGAACTTCTTCGTTTCATCTTTTTTAAAAGAAGATCTATTTTAAACTCCATCAATGAAGTATAGGTACGTCTGAAGTCATCTCCCTTAACAATCATGATTAGTTCATGTCAGTGTTGCTTTAGGCCAGAAAATTTCACCAAAGGGCAAATATTTTCCAGCTTCCAGCCTTTTATTTTCAAGACCGCGTTTGACACTTGACAGCATCTATAGAGATGAGCTTTATAAACAAATTTCTAGTGTGAACTATGTGAATATGGCTGCTTTTACTATGAACTGTCATTATTAGAGCAATGTCAAAATGGATGTGTTCGTCGATTGCACTTGATACTACTTCTGCTGTTCGTTTACTTCCAAAAACTGCCAATTTCTATCAAATTTTAGTCAAAAGTTCTGCTAAAGTGCATATAAAAAAAATAAAATTGGAATAAAATTGGTAAAAATTTAAAGTTTTGGAAAGTAAACGAACAAACCTAGCTTCTCGTTCATTTCAGTTTGCACTTGGCTTACATTGAAGTTGATATGTCTTTTAAATTAAAACTTTAGTTGCACACGTATAATTGCAAGAACACCTCGACCACCTCGCTATGGGAATCTGGAAGAAACTTATTGGCTTGTAACTTGTAAGTAAATTTTCCTCATAAATAGCAAGTAAATATACCCATTTAACAATAATCGCATATAGCAAAAACAAAACTGCCAATTTAAGTTTATAGATACCTACCTAAATAAAAATGAAATAATATAAGCCATATTAGGTATCTGAGTTATTTTTACTTTCTTATAAACACATGTGCATTGTAGATACATACATTTGTACGAATAATATAGATGACAGATTAAATCTTTAAAATGAACTTTTAATCTTAAACAAAAATGTGTTGAAATAAATTATGCCCAAAAGTGCAACATTTTATCTTATGCTTATACCAAAGATAAGAAAAATAATTATACCTTATATGTATATTATATCTTTGCACCAAGCATCAGCTCCAAGCTATATATAAACATTCTAATTCACCTGAAGCGTGCTTTAATCCTGACATTAATTAACTGACAGCCAAACATCGGTAAATATACCTTCTATCATGACTCAATGACAATATGCATGCCGTGACAAATCTAATTAAGCAATTAAATATTGCTATTGGCAAATAAATCAAATCTTGATAATTGCATTGTTTGTCGCCGGTCGCTCGAGAAAAAATAAAAACAAAAGTTGATTGTGACTTTAACAACAGTACATTGTATTTTAATATTTGTATCTTTTAAGTGTTTGTTCTTTAGCTCGTTAAGCAACAATCAATTGCTGTCAAGTTTATTGATGTAAGTTAAAGACAATCATCAGAAGCAAAGCGAGTTACGGCAGTAAAAAAAAATAAACAATTCTGCAATTTTACCAACACGCACTTACAATAGGTCTGTTTCTTTACTTCCCAAAGGCGCCACTTTCAACCCCTTTAACCCAAAGTTCTGCCAAAGTCCATATAAAAAAAATTTAATTGGACAAGAATTGGTCAACACTGGCAGTTTTGAGAAGTAAAGAAACAGATCTAATAATTATTGAACATCTAAAAAGTGCCATCCCTGAACACTCATACACGTTTGTCCCCTTTCACACGAGGAAACTGAGTTTCCAGCAACTTTCAGTTTATAGGTGAGAAGGGCAAGAAGTAAGAGGGGAAAATGAAATCTCCCCGGTCAACGATTTGAGGAGATTTTTTTGACATTCCTCTTCACATACACAGTAGTGTGTGTTCAACCAAGCTACTCCATAAAGAAACTACAGAAAATTTCCACGATTTTGTTTCTTCGTGTGAAAGGTGCAAGAGATTTTTAAGGAAATTAAAAGGAAACGTCAAAAAAATCTCCGGCAACTTGTTTCCTCGTGTGAAAGAGGACTTTGATTTGATTCACGGTTTTTTGCAGGGATGGCTTACAACTCTGTTTTTTTTAATAACTTTATTTAATATGACAATGAAATGTTTTACACACCTATTAATAAAAAAAGCTTACTAAAACTAAACTAAATTCACGAATTTAAATACTTATTAATAAACAATTAGCTACTAATTTAGGTTAATTAGCAAATCCTAATGAAAATCTACTGCATTCAAAAAGTAACCTACACACAAAGTTTGTTACTTCTTCCCCGGAAACATGCAACACAAATAATAAGTGAAAATAAATTATTAGGTAGGTACTCACGTTCTTGCTAGTTGTATGGAAATATCCAATAATAATTCACCAACTGTTGCAATATCTTCGGTCTTCCATTCGCCTTTTGGCGTTGACACATCTGTAAATGTTTTAATTAGTTTCAATAAAATTATCATTCCGATGAATGTCAAGTTATCGAAGCAAAATTCGCCAATGGAAAAGTGTTAAGGTTGTAACTTGTCATTCATATTATTTTGACATTAGAACAGCCTCTCAACGGTATATGTATAGGTATACTATTTCAATTTGAATGTGTACTTACGGATTCTCTTCCTGGCATCCAAGTAAGCTGCATTTACCGCGTCATAAGTTATGCAATTGCTGTCGCCAGAATATGGATTTCTATAAATAAAAACAAAAACGAAAAAATACCCTTTAGTAAATGTTTCACTATATATTTTCTAAGTGGTAACTGGTAACAAATGTTTGCAAAATACCCCTGGCAACGCAAGTTTAAAATGTCACAAATCTATGCAAATTGGATTCTTCTGTTCCGATTTGATTTTGTATAATATTGAAATTTATCATGACCTTCTGTACAGAGGATTGGTTCATGCAAAAATCTGAACAAAAATACGATTTCTAGATCAACTTTATACGTGATGGGCTTGAAGAGTTATTGTTTGTTTATGAAAAATGTTAGATTCAAGTCTAAAGGAATTTAATTTATTTTTTTGTAAGTGAAATTTGAAGTTTAATTTTTCTTTCTTGATGAAATAAAATGCTTCTATAAAATTGTAAAAATGTTCACAATGTTCAATTTATTTTGTATTACCTACAGAGTTTTATGATGGATTTAAATTGGTCTTCATGCGATTTCTGCAGAAAAAAAAAAGATGTAGGATATAAAATTTGGATTTGTTAAATAGATAGAAAAGTCCAGAGATGTTCATGAATGCAGATTATAAAGGAAGTACTATAATGCAGATATAAAGACGATCATGTTCATATTCTTCAAGTCAAAAAATTAAAAATGGCTGTTCGAGTGCCCACAGGAACTCAAAGCGCTTCATTAGAAACAACAACAAAATATTGAAATTAGACACTGGATCCACCATTTTACCACCATAATACCTCGATTTTGACAGATGCGCAGAACTGAACAAAAAAGGTTCCTGAGATTTGCACTTAGAGGATTACGATGGGATAATCCCTACGATCTTCCACCATACCACCATAGACTTAAACTTATTGATATGCCGAGTCTTGAGAGCAGACGTGCTTATTTATGTTTTGTCTTAATTTTTAAATTAATAAATGGATATATAGACTGCACGTTCTGTCTCGTACAAACTTTAATGTTCCCCAAAGAAACCTGAGGAATTTGACCGATTGCATACATATGTCAACCTATCGGACCGACTATGAACAATTTTCTCCTTTAAATAGAGTGTTTAAATTATTCAATTATTTCAATGATAAATATATCAATTTGTTTTATCAAAGAATAAATTTATCGAGTAAATTCAAGTTAAATTTTGTTGCCAATTATTCATAATCTGTATATAAACTGTTTGTAAATTCTTTGTAAAGCTAGTACTTAGCTGAGTTAATAAACAAATAAAATGAAAACGCTAATTATAATACCTCTAATATGTGTACTGTGATCTGAAGCCACTAAAAATTTGTGTGATAAATTAGTTCAAAATTGTGTATGAATTCTAGGAATATTTTTATTTGACTTTTGGCTTACTTTGAACATCAAAAACCCCAACATAGTACATGGCTGATATCGGATGCAAGATAAGTTGCAGATTAACGGATGTAGGAGGAGGATATGATTTGCTTGGACATATAAAAATCTTATATGTATGTATATGCTCTTTGAATGCGTAAAACAAAATCAAACCAATGAAACAGCATTTGGAATAATAATAAATAACTTTCAGATTGAGCTTGTTGTAAGTGGTAAGTTAGTGAAAGTCGAAGTGCTTATTGCAAGTTTAAGCCTTCTGTGGACATCATATATCTGGCGTATGTCAATAGCCATATAGATGTACGCAATACGCATACATCCAGTTTTATTATGATTTTTGGCAGACGGACATATAGGTGCATATATGTATATGTAGCATGTTTACTTCAAAAATGATAAATTAAACGTAGGCGATATGAGAAAGTTTTTAAAATGAGATAAAAAATTGTGTGAAAACTTTTCACCATAATATTTCTTTTATATTATCTTTCAGTTCGAATTCATTTTTCATTTCTGGAGAGGTATCAGGTAAGTTGGTTCTAGGGTTTAATTAAAAATAAAAGTTTAAAAGTTTGAAGAGAATCATTAAAATTGGGACATAAGCCGTGTTTTGGTGAGCTCAGCAAAAAAAAGAGATTATAAATACTTTGTTATTGTTAATGTAGACAAAACAAATAATGATTTGTTACCTTATGAGGACAGAGGAGTTTAAAAAAATTGTTTATTTGTGTACAAACAATATATATACATATATACAAACAATATTTTTCGGTTTTGAAAGGAAAGCTAAATAAAACACACGCAGCGATACATTTTTGATGAAAATTTTATTTCATTATAAAGTTTGAACTTTGCCATTAAGTGTGAAAAACAATATCATTCAAATGGCCGCCTCGTCCTTCAATAAAATGACCATAAATATTGCTAAGACCAATTTTTGTAGGACTTACAGGCCGTTAAAAGTTAGCGTACCGACTACAACTATTGGCACCCCATTCAATAGTGATTTTCTCAGTACCCCTTTGTCCGAATTGGTCGATTTATTTATTGTTTACAACTTGCATATTTTGATCACATTATTATATCTTAAGTTTGGATAATTTCCTTCCCAGTTCTGATTTATAAGTAAAAGAGTTTAACACATTCGACAAAGAAAAAACATCTAAATTTCCATTGTTTTCGTTTAGGACACACAATTTTATAAGTTTGTTTTCACTACTTTCTTTCGAATTGTTTAATGAAAACTTTTTTTATTTACAATAATAATATGTTTAATAAGTTGTTTTCAAATATATTTTGTTAAAAAAGTTATTTGTTTTATAAATAAAAGGGGTGCCAATAATTGGGTCCAAAAAAAACTAGGGTTCAATTATTGGCAGGGGGTGCCAATAATTGTATCCTATATGCAGCTACAACTATTGACACTGCCAATAGTTGTACTTTTATGAGTGCCAATAGTTGTATCATTCAACCGTTATTTTTATTATTTTAATTTTTATAATTTGAAACGAATTAAATAATTTTTTTGTTTATTTTCCTTATATTTGTATACATTTGATATAGCTAGCTAGCTCTATGCTTGATAATCTTTATTTTTGTTAACTAAATAAATATAAAATAAATAGCAATATTAAGTAAATTAAAGTTCCTCTAAAAATATACATTTGTATCAATTCATTTATTAATATATATTATTACCATTATTTATCTTTTACTTTTTATTTAAAATAAAACGTCTTAAATGTATGAATAAAACAATAAACCATTGATTAAACATCATTTTTGGTCTGTTTTGAAGGGTGCCAATAATTGTAGTCTTGGGTGACAATAATTGTATCAGGGTGCCAATAATTGTGGTTTTTGATAAGCTTTTTTTAATTTAATATTTTTATCTGGTTTTTATTTAATTAACTAAATCAACGTATAATTAGTTTAATGTTATTATTTGTATAACTGTATAAACGCAAAAGTTATGGTTGTTCAAAGTCAAAAATTCGCTTAGGGGTGCCAATTATAGTGGTCGGTACGCTATTTTGAATCAATAATTCAACAAAGTCCATTAAAATAGTGCTAACCTCTTCTACTTGGCTGATGTATTTCAGTAGTATAGTATAAAGAATTTGTATTATTAAAAAAAAAAAAGTGACTGGAGTAACATAAGGAAGAGTTCTGGATCCAATTTTGTACCTTTTACTTACACGCTAACGCTATATACCTCAAACAGAAGTCATTATTGTAGACACGTTTAAGTAAATAACAAAACATAGCAAAACACTCTTGATAATATCAATGTATAAACAAAAACATGGCGGATAGCGCTTAACAAGAAATTCATAAGTTAAAAATTCGAATTATTATTCAAATATCGAAGAAAAGTATACGACTTTAAACTCAGTATACACGTCGTTTATTAGTTTGCTTCTAACTGCGTAGTTGGGGAAAACCCCAAAACTTCGGTATTTATCTATGTGATATCTCTATCAGAACCAACAGATCCGAAACACGCGACTTTAATTATAATAATCTTCTAATTTTTGTTCGAAATAACGCATCACTATTTAGATATGCATGCATTGAAATGAACATAAACATTAAATACAGCATTCCCCATTAGCAGTAGGCTTTGCAACAATTGTGTCTGGTCGTTTTCTTACACGATAGGTAACATGATGGATTTCCGGCTGAAAGTAATCGGCCATGAAAAATTAACGTACCGCAATCACATCACGTGAGCTTAACGGAGCATTTCACTTTCAATCTCAAGGTGCATTCGAGTCTTGTTTGTGCCTTAGTTTACCATTTAAAGGTCTAGACCACATCATGAAACTTGTACCATTCAACTTGAGATTCAAACTTGCACATACGTTATATTTATATACTGCAGGTACAAACAGTTCATCATCTTAGGAATTTCCACATCAGCGCAACAGGAATGAAAATGTGTGTATCTTGAACTAGTTCAGTTCAAACTCAAACTGCAGCTCTTTCCATGTTTATACATTTTACATCCAGCCAGATCACTTAAGACACATGCCCCACGGAGGCATGCAGCTTTAACTTTGGTCAAAAAAAGTGTTATTTTTCCAAGATAATAAGTTAAATTTTTGCAATGCTTTTATCAAAAAGCTGGTTTTACTGGATGAACAGTAGGAAAGATACATTTATTTTCACTTGTTTATGTGTGGCATGAATGAGGAAACGTCATTATTTTGGTATAAGACAAAAATACCTGCACCTGTACCAGTACCTACCATCGCATCGTTGGCGGCAGCATTTATCGTGTTTCAATGCAATTTAATCATGAAATGTGCTGCAAAGAAATTTTTCTAACCGTGTTTGGGGAATTTTTATTATATTATATATGGACAGCGATTATAACGAAGACTGAAAAATATTATTATTTGTGACAGTTGGTGTATTGTTGTTTCCTGTTTGCTAAGTTAGTAGAGGAAATTCATTTCCATTTGGTAGTTAAATTGCAAGTCTCGAAATATACTCTTTAAGGATTTTCCAAAAACCTTAGTTTTATAAATTAGCAATAATTACACCTTACGCACAGCCTTTTACACTTTATTAAAAATAGGCCAGAAGAAATTTTTCTCATAATCAATTTAAGTTTTTCCAGCTTTCAAAAGGAAATAAAGTAATGAATAAAACCCAAATTAACCCAAAATACGTATTTTGCTGCATATTAAAAATAAAATTATAAATTGGGGGCGCGAAAGCTCATGTATAGAACCAGGGCCTATAGTGGCCTACAACTCTCAACCATTCTCGTGTGTGTGTTATTGGCAGGAATCGAGGGATCTACAATTTTCTGCTGAATCCGAACGGCTGAGGTGAGAAGCACTTTTTCAAATTTTTAGCAACATCTAATATAAGGTCATTTGCAGAAGGTGGTTTCATAATAAAAAAAAAAAACTTTGCCAACGATTATTCATACCCAATTTAACGATGCTTTCCTTATAGAGGAATTTAATGAGCTCACCATAATGCTTATATTCTACTTTCTAGTTCCACATTTGAAGAACATGCGATATGTGAATCTGGAAATGAATACCTATACAGTTAAGTGGTTTAGTATAGTTTCAGACAGGAAATAATTTATAAATGAGAAAAAGTGTGGGAGACAAAAAAAAGCCCTGTAGGACACCAGAAATTTATTTTCCAAACTTCAGACTTCAAACTCTCCAAAACCACTTAGATTCAGTGATTAAAAATTCAACGAAGAAGAGATCTATCGATACAAAATGTATACATTTATAATATCAAACTTTATCGACTTCCTTAGGAATATTGCGCAAAATAATCGAACTTTCTCCAAAACGTTCTAAGGGTTGGTTCTACTTTTCAATGGGATATGCCATAGCTACGAACGCCACACTGTCATATCGTTATTTAAGAAGTATTTAATGTGTTAACTAAACATTAATGTCGCCGCGCGGTAGGGTAAATTTAAAACGTGAGCCTCACGTGTAATACGTTTTTTTTACTTCAAGATAATATTATATTTCTTAAGCTGACGATTGATATATACATATGTAGTATGTCCATGACCTTAGCAAGAAAGAGAGGTTAGTGTAATTGGCCAATATAAAATGCTAAGGAAGAATGAATCAAGCCTAACAGTCGTGAAAAAGCTATACAAAGTCCAGCCTATAAAAACTTGGTGTTAGCTCACCCAAGTTTTTATTGTTGCATTCAATTCTTTCAAGACTCATCTTTTTGGAGAGAAATAAGCAGAAAACTAAAAAGTATGTATTTACGAAAAGTAGGTGTTAGTAATTACACATTTATGTAAACAAGCTCGCACCACATCCACACAATCATTTGATGGCATAGCCATTTTAAGCTAACGACATTAGCTCGGCTTCAGGAATTAAATACCGAATTTGAAATAAACCTAAAAACAAAAATAATAATTGAAAGTTGGGAAGGTTTTTCATATGAAAATACTTCACGAAATTGGGGATTTTTTCAATCTCCAAATTGGGGAGTTACAAGCAGTAATGAAATAAGTTCCCAAGTTTAGAAATGATAGTCTCCAAATTTGGAGACTTATTCCATTTTTCAACTTTTGACCGATTTTTATGTCCTTGTTATGTTTAAAGGCGCAAAAAATCCCAAAAGGAAATTCATAAGGACCACAATATTTTTTTAAATCGCATATAGCCGAAATCATAAATTAAAAAATCTATCAAAACACATTGCCTCGCTATATGTTCCGGTGCAATTGAGAATACACAAAACTATCTGAAGCATTCGGATTGCTACAATATAAAGAAGAAACATGATAAAAGAGCTGTATTAAGCCACCGCAGGGGTAAAACAGCTGACGAGGCGCGTGTGGAATGGCGCACTGTGGTCCAAAATGACTTTTTTGGTTGCAAAAATCATAACTTGTGAACGCATAAAGATATCCCTATAATTTTTTTTTCTTCTTAAAGGAAATTTCCAAAGCTATAAAAATAGTGATTTTTAAGAAAATTGCTTCACATGGTGTTTCTAAATCAGACTGAAGAAAGATTTTCTTTGAAAAAGGAATTAACAGAAAAAGGAATTAAATAAAAACTTTAAAAACAGTAAAATTTTTACGAGTTTTATAAAAAAAAAAGTTTGCGGATATATAACTGTTCACAGGCTGTTCCAAGACAATTTTTTTTACAACAAAGGATGCATAAAATTAAGGAATAATATTTTTTTTTTGTATTTTTTAGCTCATCTACATATCTTATAAACTGTTTAAGTGACTAATTTTATGTGAGACAGTGTAGGAAAAAAGTAAACGGACCAAAATTTTAATAAATAGATGTTAAAATTTTTTTTTTTTTTTATAGAATAAAATAAAATAAAATAGAACACATAATACGTCTTTTTTAAATAATTATAGAAACATCATTGGCGTCATCATCATTTTCATCATTTACCACTTTTGGGCAATAACTCTTTTTCAGCTCAAGCATAAATCTTCATTTTGACGTTTCCGTGAAACCTTGCAGGTTTTTGGTATAGATATCGCTTGTACTCTTTATTAAGGCAATAAAGAAATCAATCTTATACTCTTAGCAGGTTTCAAAAACAAATGGATTTAGGATTATAATTTTCTTTATTGTCAACGTTAATTCCTATTTACCTACTTTAATTTTAAAAACCTTTTAGTTTAAGAGGAATTTATTCAAAGGGGTGTAAAAGTTGGCAGATTACAAAAATTGAATGTTCAATATATCTATTAATAGTCTGTTCGAAAGATTGTACATTTATTTTTTTTTAACAATAATTGCAATTTAAATAAAAAGGGTCGTGGAAGTGAGCGCATTTTTTTACGATCAAGAAAACTTCACGTTCTTAGCTCTTTTGAGAAAGGAAATAACTCAAACACTCCAAAAGTAAATTTGGTTTGAAGACAAAAATATATCACCGAGAACATACTTTTTTTAAACAGTGGGACCTAGCGACACTTTTTTTGTAGCTCTATTCAAACCTCAAAAACTCATAAAAAAAGAGATTTGTTTGGTTTATTTATTAAAAAATATAATTTTTTTTTATTTGTAGTTTTAATTTACTTACAAACAAAACAAACTCATAACATTGAATAAAAGTGAAATTTTCATTGAATGTGCCATAATTGCAATAAGTAAATAAATAAATAGTTTTTTTTTTTTTATTGTTTTTTACTCTAGAATATCTTTGGAAAGCTTTATAAACTTAATAATTAAAAAAAAAATATTTTGTTTGCTGTTTCTGAAGCTCTGTCTATATTTCTATTAGAAATAAAAAAAACAAAAAAAAAATTTAAATCGGATTTTGTATTTTTGCCGCGACTTTTGGCTTTTTGGACCACAGTGTGGTGGCGCGGGGTCCCAAAATTTGGAGAGTCATTTTATTGCTCTAAGTTTAATGGATTATTTACTTCTACTTTTCTTTTCTTAAACATACAAATTGAATAGTGATCGTTAAGGTTTGGTATTATTACAAGTTTAAAACAGTAATACATAAAGATTCTATATACAAAAATTTTAAAGACATTTTATAAATACTTAAAACCCATGACAATCTACATTTATAGTTATTCGAAAGTAAAAGAAAGTTAACCTTATTGTGCAGAAATGCTGCTAAGTGACCACATACATATTTATAATACAATCCATTAAATACAAAAAATATTCCAGAAGAGTACGTTGAAATCCTTTCACTACATGTTTAACTGCACATTGAATCGATTTTAAGATTAATAGTTTAAACAAAAAAAACTAAATTCACGCAGAATCTCCCGTTATGTACGCAATTCACAAAAGCCAAAGTACGGCGGTGGTAAAATAAATCAACACAGAATCGCTGATAAATTCATCAAAAACCAAAACACATTCCCATGACAAAGCCTGAAGTGTTTTGCAAATGTAAATGTTCACACCTTTTGTGACAGTCAGAGTATTAAATTATTTCACGCTACTGTGCCGCACCGCTTGCTGATCTGCCAGAAACAAATTTAAAAATATTTCATCTTTGCGAGCTCTAACAATAACTTTAGGTCTTTGTGTAAATTTGATTTTATGAATCATTTTTATAAGTCAGTAAGGCCATGCGGTTTGGCATACATATATGACATGCCAGAAATTAGAAGATCGATCTTATAGAAGTTAGACAGAATGACCTGAATACCATATTATTAAATTATCCAACACTGCCCCCATGAACTGCAGAGGCAGATTGCAATATCAAACAAGTGAAAAATCTGGTTAATGCCACCGTGTCTTGGCACGAATTAATAATAATATGCATGCAAACCACTTTCGCTTTCTACAAACTACAACTATGTGCATGTACCGCGCACGTACTGGTTTTCAAGTTCTCCGCCAAGTAGTCGACATTTGTAAATACATTATGTTAGTAAAGCATCTTGTTATGTAGCACTGCGCTAAGATCTGATTGAGATTACATCACCTCGTAGATCAGAAACAAAATGTAAATAAACACCGATTTGCATCTCTTTTGGTGCGCGGATTCCGAAAATGAATCAAATTTGTGGCAAGTGGAATATGGTCAGAATTGTTGTTGTTTGTTTAAACAAAATAAATTTGCCAAGGATATACTATCAGTGATATATCTCAAAATAAAGTTCGGACCTCAGCTCTTTTGTTTAATGCAAAATATATGAATTTTAAAATCAAAAATATAAACTTACACTGATCCTCTGAAGAGATTAACATTGTAATCATAAACCGATGATCTTCCAGGTCCAGATAACACAAGCGCACAGTCTTGTCCATATTCTGTGTTTATATTCTGTCCAAATGAATGAAACTGTCCTTTTGCAATACTCACATTTATTAATGCGACCGCTAATACAAATATTCTAAAAATAAAAACAAAAGATAATTATTATTTTTTTTAAACACAACAACAGATATAAATTTCATAATTTCAAGATAAAATCTGGTATTTTTTCAACCATTTATCATATTTTCCTTCTGTTCATATCATTATCTTCAAAACAGTGAAAGTATAGATGCTTATTATATCAACCGAAAGTCAAATCAAGAAATTAAATACAATTTTATTTTTTGATTAATGATTTAACATGTAACAATCAAGCAATCTGACATTCAGTGGTTATTATTCGTCTTGGATTTGGAGTGTGGGCTTAGGTCAGTAATCCTATTAAAAATAAGAAAATGGAGATAAACCTATTATATGGCAGTAATGAACTTCAAAACTATGAAGTATTAATGTACTTTCATTTTTTATATGAACTGAAATGGAATTTACTACTACGTTTTCTTTTTGTGATGAATATTTTGCCGGTCTTAAACATAAACTTTAATTTTGGTGTAGAAATTGATTGGATTATATTTATTTTGAGTGTATTGGAAATATAAAATCATTGAGGAACCAAACCCATTTAATGTTGTAAATTATTAAAATATTTTCAAAATACAAATTTTCTGTCCAAATAATTTGTTTTGTACCTTATCTCCAATTAAACAAACAAAAATTAAAATCCAAAATTAATTGGATTAATGTTAAAAGTGTGCGTGTAAAATGGATTAAAACATGACCTTTTTTTAACTATATAACTGAAAATGTTCATTAAAGTAAAATCACCTTGTAAGAATCAAATAAAGAAAAAAACACAAAGAAGCTGACCTTTCACTCCACCGTGAATGATAAATGTTATATTAATATGTAACTGAACAAAATATTTAAATTATATGCAACATACTTTTATAATGAAGTCTTATTTATGGTACTCCACCTAGAAAGTTAAAACTGAAACCAGTACTGGTAGCTAGTATATCAATTATTATCTATGTAAACTTTATATTTATATTTACATTTAATTTATTCCATGAAAATTCTATTAATTCTATTTATTGTTTACTATTATAAAGTAAATCGCTATTTTCACAATTAAAGTTAAACAAACAAAATATGGATGTCACGTGTCAGCTAACTGAATTCCCTACTTTGCCATCTTTACTAACTCGACCTCCTTTAAATAAAAGAATGGGAATTACTGTATTTAATGGATCTATTACATTATCCATAGAATAATAATAATATTATTGACTTGAAATATTTTCGTTGACTTTAAATAATTTAAGCTAACACTACAAATCACAATTGGTTGGTGTTGCATTAATTTTGCAACATTTTTTTACGATATTGCAATGGCAAAAGAAAAATCAAAACCAAGTAAACTATAACAGCCTTATTTATTAGATTTCACTAATACTCGTTTCAACCTCGGAATAGTTAAACCGAGTCGAAGCACTTACTCCGTATATACGCCGCGTCTAACAAATTCTTATTTATTAAGTCGTTTTAGTGACGGAGTAAATTTACTCCGACTTTACTTCGCCTCTAATCCTGAAAAACTTATTTATAAAAAAATAAACAATGATTAGAGGCGGAGTAAGCTAAAACTGATACAAAGTAGGATTAAAGCCGTAGTAAAGTCGTTTTAGTATCTAAATGACATGACATTTAGTAACTAAAAAGGAGTGTAGAAGAAATTTTTTTTATTCGTTTGTTACTAATTGTAAGGCAAAATGGATAGTTATTTTGCTTTTATAAATGATTTAAATTCTTTAAACGCTTTAGTTGCAGTACAAAACTCGTTTAATCCCAAATTATAATAACCAGAGAGATTGGTTTTTTTTGATAATATATTTGACATAAGGAGGGTGTTGCTAAAACCGTTTGACGTGGCGTTATGACGGAGTAAGTGCTTCGACTCGGTTTCACTATTCCGAGGTTGAAACGAGTATTAGTGAAATCTAATAAATAAGGCTGTAAATGATTTGCTGCATGATTATTTGAAAAATGAAACTGAAAATGAACACATTTTCAAGGTTTTACCAGCATCTCATAGAGAGTCAATATGCAATGCGATAGATGTCTTTAATTTCACAAAAAAAGTCGTCCGGTATCCCAACCCAGGTTACTAACTTTGACTATTAAGATTTTACTTACGTTGTATGTGTAATAGATTTAGACTTTAAATTTACACAGATAACGTTTAAAATAATTTAAATTCCAATGAGATTCTGGGTATAAACTTAGGTTAGAATATCTTGAAAAGTAAAACAGATAGAGCAATTCAAATTCAGGGTATTAAAACCATGTAAAAGTATAATGTTGTTTCTGGAAAAAAAACTGTGTTGGTCAGTGTCATAAAAGGCAGTATTTTCTACAAATGCATAAAACCATGTAGATCAGCAAACATACTTTTGCACACAAAAAATAACTGCAGGAATTGGCTGTATATGCATTCCTCCCTAACGAATTAACTACCAACAAAAAAAATAAATATCACCTAAAATTGATTTTAATCTTTCAATCACAAAAATTTGGCGTTTCGTCGTGGCGATCTCACTTGGAAATCAGTTGATTGATGTTACGGTTTATTAAATTTTTTGTCGGGAATTATTACGTCATGTTGAAATAAATTCTAAAATTTCACAAATAAAATTATAAACCTAGTTATAGGATTTGTTGTACTTTATTTTGTTAGAAGTTAATTCATCAATGAAATAATTAATAAATAAATAAATACAAATCAATGTTAGAAGTTTTTTTTATTTTCTTGTCTGTTGTATTTTTGTGGTGATTGCATTTAATCTAAGAGACAGTATTATTTTCTCATATCGCTCATAAAAAGAAACTCCAAATCATTTGAGTCCTTTGCGTTTGAGCCGTTGCAAAGCCAATAAATAGTAAAATTAGGCCTGGCAGTTGACAAATGAGCGAAGGCAGTAAAATTAAACTTGCAGACAACTTTAGGCATGTTTTTTCCAAGACTGAAGTCAAATGCATGAAACCAACTGAAAACTTTGTATTCAAAGTGATGCATATAGATCCCACACACACAATTGTTAAAGAATAAATTAACCCTTCCACGCAACTGTTACCAACTTAAAGCCAGTTAGTTTACAGTGGATTTAAACTGTACTTTGACTTTCAAAGGTTCCTTTTAAATGGCGCTATAATCAACCAAAATCAGCTGACTAGCGATGTCCATGATTTAAAACTCAAATTATGGATTTCCTTGTACTAAATTTGGTTACCATATGTACACTGATGATTAACCAGTTGAAATAATCCTTGTTTAAAGATAATCAGCTGTGAACAAACTGGCCCTGAGGCTTGGATCACATTTATTTGATTCCAATCGGTAAGGTCCTTATTCGGTCCCTTTTGGGTTTCCGCCTAAAATTATTCACACACACACGGTATTCATGGAATCCGAATCCAGTCGCGTACCTTCTACTCACTCATTTTTATAAAAAAAAACAACAATTTGTTTTACGTAGCTAAAGTATAAGCATACAATGAACCATATAGAACCGTTAATTCAGTGCCTATCAGGTTTTTATTCTCGCCGTTTTTATCCGTTAACACTTATCGGTCACAACAAATTGAATACGGCCCACACCAAATGTGTCCAAGTACTTTCCTTCAAGAAAATTTATTTAAATCTTTTAAATCTACATGTCCTAATTTAGAAGCAAATAGTGAATGAATATGTGTTTTTCAACATTTGAAATGTTGTACTCGACTTTAAATCAACCATTTTCTAATTAAGTTTTAGGAAAAACTTTTAACCAAAGACATACATTTCCATCGTTAAAAACATATTGATATCGCAAACAAATTAAAAATAAAACATGTTAAGTCAATCGGCTGACACGGATTGTATTTTCCTAACCTACCTATTTCACAACTATGTATATAAGCCTTTGTGAGGAGCAGCAATTAACTATTGACCACGACCGACAACGAGACGCGAAGCGAATCCACGACGGATATGAGAATTGCGAATTCGTTTGAATGCGCATGGCACATATTTAACTGCTGCAATCGAAACAAATAGCTGTTGTGTCCACTCAACACACTTTTTCTACATATACGTTAGCCGATGAAGTCGTTGAGAATAAGATTTGTATTTCTGTTTTTTTTTTTTTTTTTTCAAATGTAAATTGCGCAACGCATTTGCGTGTTCCTATTGCACTTAAGAAAAATTTACAGTTATAGACAACAAAACGACATAGAGACACTTAAAGTTCATTTAGAATTGGACTTATTTGTCAATCTTAACCATAAACGTCACCTTAACCGCTTGGACCACTCCCTTTCAATTGCATAAAACAAATCAGCTATGGCGGTAGCGTTCGAGAAGAAATCAATGCATATCTGCTGATTGTGTATGTAAGTGAAGTCTTATTCGCGCTGGATTAGCCAACGGCAGCTGCAATGTTGTTTTCTTAAGGTTCACATGTACCACAAATTGCAGTGCCACCGCATTAGTAACGACGTGTAACTTAAATACACATAAATAATATCAAGTCTCCCCAACTAATCAGGGGTCAATAAATAAATTCACTGGACGGTTGTAGAACAAGAAAAATATAAACTTTTATCATCTGAAGGTGATCTGATAAAATTGGGGGCGGCAAATAACCCAAAAGCTCCTCGAAAGTGGATTTCAGCGCGACTAACTGTCGCAAATTCAAATTCGATGGCAGCCTAAATTTAAAGTTGATTCCACTAGGGGAGTCTTCCGAATAAGGAAATTCTGTAAAGCACTACCATAAAGCTAACCACAAAATCAACCTTCAAACTGCACCAAGTCTTGATCTGCAACATACAAAAGAGGTAGCATTCCATTAATGGTAAATGCCAAGTTGCTGGTGGACTTAATGCTTTTGTCTTTCGATGGACTCGATGTAAGGTATTTTTAAAGCAATTTTTTCTTTATACTTTATATATGTAACATTATTTGGCTCGTATAATGGTTTCAAGATCGTAAATAAGTGACGGGTGTCTGAACAAATTTGGCTCAGAATTTAGTTTCAGTCTTTGAGTGATCTGGTCTGGATCCTTTTGATCGCGGTTATGGTCATTAAACCTTGATCGAACTCAATTAATCTTTGTTTACCACGTGTTGAATTTAATTAATCAAATAGCTTTCAATGTCATATTAACCGCATATGGGGCATAGTCGCACCTAATGTAGCATTAAAATTTATAGTAACAAATTTGATTATGCTTTTAAGGAGGTTGATGATAATTTTTGTCATTTTAAAAGTGAACTTATTTTGATAATATGTTGTTGATTTTTTTTTGTTTCGGAACAAAATAAAACTGCTTCTAATCGCAAATCTGGCCATGGAGTTAAATACAAAAAATGAATGAAATTCAGTGATTGTAAGTTGAATGAGAAAAACCACAAACAAAAAAAACTGATATGTTGGACGAAGAATTTTTAAATTAGGTGCAGCTTGCATTCTTTTGCGGATATTCCGTTTTTTGTAAAAAAAACTTATGGGCCAATAATTGTGAAAAATATCAATCTAAAAGCTTTTGCAGACTTGTTTGGATTTGGACACGACATTTTGAGTGACAGAACCTCACTTTTCTTCTTGCAGTGTAAAAATGTTTTTAGTGAACCGTTGGGGGATTTCATTTTGGGGGAGATTGTTATAATTATATATATTAATTTCTCCTTTGTGTTATTACTATATATCTTTGCTACAGTTTCGATTACTTGAACTTTGGCGTTCGATTCTTTAAAAATAATAAATATTTGCAGAGAATGCTATGGATATATTATGAGGAGTATTTTTCTCCTCTAAAAAATTATTTCCTTTTTTAAAAAATTATATTCAAGATATTTATAGAACGGTTTGACATTCAAGAAATAATTTACATTTTTGAAACTCTTATCGACCGAGAGCATTCCGTGGTTTGATGAACGGGTTAAAATTTTGTTTTCGAAAAGATGAACAATTTATTTCCAATATAACTGTATTGCCTTTAGTTCCTATATTTTCTTCCTCAACCAAATGTTGATGCTCGAAAAGATGAACAATTTAAAAAGATTAACGCGCCCTGTTTTATATCTGCTCATTTTTTCGAGGTTCTACTGTATTTAATAAAATATCTGAGCGCACTACGAAATGTGGGTCCAAGTCTTGGATGGGATCTTCTGCTTTCAAGACGAACCCAAAGATGAGTGTGAAAAAGGTCTCTGAATAAAATGTGATAGCATTTAGAAATATATTCCCACTGTTAGAATCTTCCCCTCTGATATCATAATATGGTAATCCAAGACTTTTTCCATGGGGCCGCTTATCTACCAGATGCACTAAAAATAATGCAGTTTACTGACAAAGGCCCCAACCATGGCATGCAAGACTTTCAAATTTGGATATGAAAAGTAAAGATCTATCTTAAAATAATAGTGAATTTTTCTATCACTCACACCCAAAAATAGCTATGGGGTAATAGTCAAAGACGTTTGAGACTTTTTTTACACAGTTTAAAACATATATGTATTATGAATTTTGTTCAAAAGATTTTGCAAACAAAATTAAATTTAAATTGGTTGAGCAGATAATGAGAGTTGTAGTTGGAAATAAAAAATGCTTCTATATGAGAGGTATTTTTAACAATGGCTTGATTTTACATTTGTTCCAATTTTTTAAGTAGGAATCGGATTTTCCCTAACGGTTTTTAACATTTTTATGGTAAGTTTAATAATTATCAATTATTTTCGAAATATGAAGTTTTCGAAAATAAATCTGAAAATTTTTAAAAATCAAAAAAAAAATAATTGAACATTTTGATAGACAATAATTTTGAAAATTTTTAAGTTTCTCTATAAAAAAATTGATCCAGTCTCACCGTTTCTGAGAAAATCAAATATTAAATTAAATTAATAACAATTTTTCTAAAATTTTTAAATTGTTTAACAAAATTTTTTGTTATGTATTATTATGTATTAAAAATTACAGGTTTTTGAGAAAGATAAGATTTTCATCAATTGGCAATTGCTAAAAAAAATTTGTTTAGCAAGCACCGTTATTTTTGGTGGTAAAAATAAATAAAAAAACTTATCGGGGGAATGCTCAATAACACTATTTGCCAAGTTAGGGTGTAAATAAATGCAAAACATACGTGACGAACAAAATTACCGGACCCACTTTTATGTAAATTGATGTTTTTGATTAATTTTAATCAAAACACGTAAAATTTTTTTAAGATATCCAAAGCTTTTACCATAAAGTTACCATAGTGGGATACCGATATAGTGCCTCAATTTAAAACCAAAATCCACAGACATATTTCAAATCCTCAAACGTAGCCATTGCTTTTATGTTAATAATATATAAAGAAGTAAAAGAAATTACGCTCTTGACTTTTAGTCAATTACTGACGACTTAAGGAAAAAGTCGTTTTTGGACTATACTACCGTCCTAGGTAGTGCAGTGGCGTATACAAGAAGACGATCAAGGGGATCAACCCCCCCCCCACTCATGAGTCTTCAGCTTAAACATGAAAAGTCGACAGACAGACGAATAGTTCAAATTCTGAAAATTTAAGTATAGAAAATTATAAGTTTCGTATGACGGTGTTTATCCAATTCCAGAATTCCATATCATGGAACTTGGAGGGAGATTCGGAAATCCTGAAAATATCGATGGTTGAAGTGCCGAAACGTAAAAAGTTTTTGCATGTTTTTCAGGAATCAAAAAAACTTGCCAAATTTTGTATGGTGATTTACTGTAAGTGGTTTTATATTCTGCCATTTTCTGAAAAAAAAGATGGCTCTGGTGCTGCTGATTTTTTTGTACTTATAATTTTTTTTGTTTGAATTTTTCGACTTACGAGGTCCCTGTACACTTTAAACGTCGATATATTAGAAGGATTCGAAAATGACAAAGCAGCTGAAAAACATATTAAAATTTGGTGGAGCGCCATAACCCCCGCGGCATTAACCCCCGCGGGGGTTATATTATAATTATAAATGGAAATAAGACCCGCGTAAATTAATAACAATGTTTATTATAAGGAACAAAATTATTTGTCTCACTTATTTTTCGAAATAAAACAAAAAACACTTTTTTGTTTTTTTTTGCTTGCTTTCATAAATACAGTGCTAGCACCCAGAATTGTGGCGTATAAACAGTAAGGTATGTATGGGGTGGCATGCTGCCCCCTTGCAACCCCCCTGCTTGGGCGCCCTATAGGATTTGAGGTAGGTGCGAGGTTGGGTGTATGAACCCCCGCGGGTGTTAATTCCCATTCAATTGGGAATTAACCCCTAGGGGGGTTAATGCTGCAAGGGATTGAAATTATCGGTAGTTATCAAACTGCTGGTCATATTTTGGTCGAGTTAAAATGGGGAAGAGATATTTGATCCGAATAGAGACGATATCAAGCTTAAAAATTCAGTTAAAGCTCTGGATGGACAATCATTCAGAAGAAAATTTCTCGAACATTAACATGCTGCTAAAGATTTTTGCAACTCTGCCGATATGAATGTCTTCTACCTATCGAATAGTTTCTAGTTTGAAACGGATAAATACGATTCAAAAGAAGAGAATAATTAATGAAGTGAGTTTTTTTCCCTTCTGATCATCTGAATAACAGTTCGAAATATATAACTCAAGTTTATTTTTTTTACTTATATGTTACTAAAAGAAGAAATTACCCAAGTAATTTATTACTTGTTTTTGTCACACTAGAGAAATATAACTTAATTAAATAAATTTATGAAATTTATTACCATGTAATCTACCCCATCGTAAAAAGCTATCTACACCACTGTGCTTACGTATGCATGTATTTTATGTAATTAATGATATCTTCAACAAGAAAATGTGAAATGGTACTAAACAAAATTAATTTTTTTAGTAGCACCGGATTGTAAATTTACAATAAAATTGGTCTAGCCATTAAAAATATACGTGAACAACCCAAAAATAAGATAACCTTTTTTTAGTTTATGCGACCCTATTTGCATTTAAATCTGAATACAAAGTGAAGTTGTCTGCTGTTTTTTTTTATATTTTAAACTTTTGCTTTAAAAATGTTCACCACTTAAACTTTTCCATTGCAATAATCGCCAGTGGCCTCAGAACAAGTAATGCAGAGTGTACGCTTTTATGTACTTACAAATATCTAAAAACATATTTTTAGAACGAAATTCATAAGTAAGTAAATAAAACAATGCAGGATAAGAAAAAGCGAAATATTAAAAGAAATATATTAAACCATAATAATATAATGAAAGACGGAAATTGCAATACGAAATTTGATATTTTTACGAAACAATAATCTGGCAAAAATTACCGAAGACAAATTGTCAAAAAATTAAATTCAAAATTTTTAAAATGCAAGAAAAAAAACTTCGAAATTGTAAAATGAAAAATAACCAGAAAATATTCGAAAGATTAGTTCTACCTTAAAAACTAGAAATATTTTTACATATAGTTCCTGTAACCAGAAAAATATTCGAAAGATTAGTTCTACCTTATAAACTAGAAATATTTTTACATATAGTTCCTCTAGTACCATATAAATAAATTTAATATTGTAAAAATGCATGGTAAATTATTTGAAAAATTGTCAACATATCCAAAAATAAAAACGTAATACATAAAAATAAGTTCTAAAATTTTATTTAAAAAAGGTAAAAAAATTAATTCATTATGAATTAATTTCTTAACAAACACATCGATGCACAAATGAGGCACAATCACTTTGTGAAATATTCATTAACGAATTAAATCGGCATCACTTTTTCTGTCCAAGTGTCCGTTACTATATGTGAAACTTGCAGCAACTGATGCGCGCAAACTTCAAACAAAACTGAATCAAGGAACTCCTTGTTTCTTTTTTGCATCATCATCACTTTTGTTGTGCATGGGTATCGCAACAAAACAGTGATGCACAAATATTTGACCTTTATAAATTTAACCAAGTTGTCGTTTAAAGAGGTAGAATTCTATATATCTGATTATAATACTAGCTCATATAGTAAACAAGTATCTTTCATATAACTGAGATGTGAATTTACTCAAGTTGTCTTAAGGAGGTATTAATTCTATAGCTGATACAATCAGCTCTCTTAACTAACAAGTAGGTAAGTAATTTTTTTCAAGGGAAGGCCATATTCATTATTTAATAAACTGAAGGGCTAACGTAACATTGAAACATATTTATAAAAAAAAAACTATTTTTCTTTTGCTTAAACCGTGATATTTATTTAATCAGTAAAAAAAATTATAATCTACCGAAGTAGGCCTTCAAACAAATCTCTTAAACAATAAACCTTAATTTTATTCAGGTCCATTAGAATTAATTATTTTTCTTATCAAAATCATACTCCAAATTCCGTTCAAATTAACACTGTAATTATACACGCAAATTAATCAACCTACACACTTGGACTCATGATATTTTGTTAATTGCAATTGACTTGCATCGGTACACAAATAACAATCAATCACAAGATTTTATAAACTCTTTTATATGTACATAATGTAATATACATGATCACTAATTAAATAATACACCATTTGAATTTTTATAAAAAAAAAAATATATCAATTACTCTAAGAAATCACTCTCCATAAATATAAATATAAAAATAAAAATTCATTAATTTTTCATCATCAAACTGTGCGGCAATCGGAATTTTTGAATTTATCGGTCCATTCGATTAGATGACGATCTACTAAACACCTTGATCAGAGTCGCTCAGAGTCTTGTCTTGTCAGTCTGTGTCTCCTCCAAAACCATAAGTTAATCGCCTTGACTTTATTTTATAAGCTGCGGTTGTGCGTATACATCGCAGAGTTTATCTATAAGTGATTCTTTTGGTTAGCGCATATATATTGCAATTCTTAGCACATGATTTGTAAAATTTGAAAGTGTTTTTGGTCAAAAAATAAATAAGTATATTTTGTGTGTGCCATGTGCGAAGAAGTTACATAGCCAGGGACGTATGGTTGTAATATTTATACGAGTTAATTATTCACTTATGATTCTAAATAAGACTATCGGAATGCAAAGTCAAATTTTTTATGCTGCCTTGAAGGTCGTTCAAAATATGTTTACTTTACCTTTATTTTAATAAAATTACTGATATTTTTTTTAAATGAAAACTTGAATTCAAATTTATCATTTTAACAATTTTGCGATTCACAATACATATTAAAAATTTCAAAAAAGTTATTTATTCTTTCTCGATTTGCATTTTTCCCATTGAACTTATAGAAATTGAGATTACATATAATTTATACATATATGACCTTGCATTCAGGATGGCAGCTTTTCTGTTTACTTAACATGTATATTCTTTACATCTTTTTTTACTTCTGTATTCCTCATTTTAAATTAAAAACCTATATTCAATGTACAAAAAACCAACTGCATTGAACAAGGTACCCACCCTAAATACAACATTATTTCCAGGACTATGAAAAATTGTACACGTCCTTGCGAGTAAATAATTCATTTCGAGCTTGATTGGAGGTGCGTAGAATTATCTAGTAGACGAGTATAGGGGTTATAAATATAAATATATATATTTTCAATTTTTAAAAAATTGTTTGCATTTAATGGGGCACATATAAGACAGTTGGTGGTAAAATATGCAAAGCAATGGGCGATATTGCACTAAGCACATACAAATTACGCTCTAAGACGCGCTTTAAAGGAAGTTACGCAATTTTTTATAGGAGACTTTTCAAATTCAGCAGTCATACAGTTATTTGAGCTAAATGCCTAACTGCCTACTCATGATGGCGTATGTATATATATACATAAGTACGTGATCAGCCACATGGTAATTTTTTTTAATAACAAGTAACAAGGCCTATTATAGGCTTCATTCCAACGTATAATATGTGATGTATTAACGTAACATGTGTTTTACTTTGAGAGTCTATATACTTTATCCCCAATGGAAAATCATATAAGAAAATGATAGATTTGCTTAAATTAAGTGAAACAGATTTCTGAAAGGCGAATAATATATAGGTGCGTAAATTAAAAGTTGTTATCTGCTAATGGCGTTGTAATTAAAATAATTATAGTCTTAGGCGTAAAAGTTATTTGATATAGGGTTGATTTAGATTTATTTAAAAACTTGCTTTATATATAAATTATGTTTTTAATATACATAGAAATAAACAATAAAAAAATTGGAAAATTTAGGAAAACTGAAAGTTTTTTTTTATGAGATTTTTGTATGAACTCGGGACGAAAACTAATCATTCAAACGATGATTTTGCATAATTATTTATTTCTGATCCATTTCATCCACCATAGAAAGATATATTTTGTAACTAAACTCTTTTTAACATAAAGCAAAATATATTATGTATAATATATTGACGGTTAAAGTGCAGAACCTCGTAAGTCGGAAAATTCAAAGAAAAAATATTATTAGTACAAAAATATTTCACTCAGAGTCAAATTTTGGCAATTTCAGTGTAACAATGTTGTTTTGAACATTTTGCAGAAAAAGACGAAATTTAAAACCTCTTACTATAAATCGATAAACAAAATTTGACAGGTTTTTTTATTTCTGAAAATGATCCAAATACAACTTACGAGGTTCTGCACTTTAACCGTCGATATGTTAATTGTTTGTAAGTCAGCCCACTGATATGGCGACACCAGACTTGTATTCTTTTTTTTTATTTATTTGGGTGTAAATGTATTTAAAATCAATACAAATCTGAAATTTTGTCTATATAGAAACTGATGAATAACATGCTAAATTTTCCGACCACTTGACGCCCATCTTTTATTCATATAAAGAAGAAAAACCTTCATTGAATTTATAGTTTCAAAATTCATAATCATAAGTAGAGAGATGGGTTTAAACAATGGTTTTAATAAAATCTGCCTTCTACCACACCCAGTTTTCTCATATTTGAGTTTTATTTTTACTAAACAATCAATTACATGTGATTTTTTTTGGAAGTCGACTAAATACCAATTATTAAAAATGTTAGTAAAAGCTATACAAAATAAAATTAAATTTTGACTTTTCAGTTAACATTTTCTGTTATAATTATGTTACATATTTTATTGAAATTTCCTTTTGTAAATTTTGTACGCAACTTTGCGAAGCTGATGTCAGCTTATAAGTTATAAAATCTAATTTATTAGAATAATAGCCTGCATGCTTATATATGAGCTTTAAGGGATTTAATTGAAAATTTTCTATAACAGATTAAGTTTTTTTTAAATGAATAACATGTTTACAATTTTGTAGATAAAATTGTTGACCTGGAACCTACGTTTGTTTTAATTATCAAGCTTTAAGAAAATATATGTGAAAAATCCTCCTTTCGTAAAATAAATAATAAAAAAAGTAAAACAAAAATAAGGGTTTGTTTCACAAAATCTGATTAAAGTTCCAATTAAGCTACATGGAGCTTATTCAACAATTATCAACCTCATTTACGTTTCACAATGTCTGAATACGACTAATTGGCAATTAAAGTTCTAAGTATTTTACTGGCCCGATGAAATGCCGATTAGCAAATTAAACTGCCAATTAAAACATTCAAATCTGTCACTGATCACACACACTTCGATTCAACACACTTCGCTTCAACGCACTTATTTGTTATTATCCAGAGCTCTTGGAATCAATCCTCTCGACACTTTTAAGACGTACAATAAGACGACCGACACTGAAAAATTAACTTTTTGATTTAATAAATAATTTTTCTTTAATATTTGACATCAGTAGAATTTAATTTGTCTGGAAAACTGGAATAACGAAGGAATAGCTAATTGATCATTGTGAAACGCAAAGTTTTTTAATGGGAGGATTTAATTTTAGGATTAATTAAATGTCGAATAACTAATAAGAACTTTACTCAGACATTGTGAAACAAACCCTAAATGAAATTATTTCTTCAAGGTAGATTTGATTTGAATGATCTTAAGTCCACAAAAATTGGCGTTTCACCCCCGTGTTCTCCATTCGAATCATTATTTTAATAGTAAGGACCTTGTCAATACGCAATATTTTTTTTAAGTTCTGTTCATGCTAACATCTATTTTTTAATAAAAATCCCATTTAAATTCGTATCTTGAAGAAATTACAAATTTAATCAAATCTATCAATATTTTTATTAAATGAAAATCTAAGTTAAGCGAAAAAAACAAACTTTTAATATTCAAAGTTAATTTTCCAAATTGTTCCAACAGTTAAAGCCAAAGATCGACATTCGAAAGTTAAAAACAGCAAAAAATAAATCTTCAAAAATGATCTTGAACCTTGCTGGCCGTTTCTCAAAAACCATAAGAATGACACACTATATAGCAAATTTTGAACATATTTTCGATAGAATTTTGGGTTCAAAAGAACGTTCTAATTTTGTTTGCATTACTTACACTTCCTACAGTGTTTTAATATCAAGTTCAAGCTTTATAAAAATTTAAAATAAATGTTTATTTCATAATTATTAAATTAAAACTTATGATTGATTTTGCATTTATTTATTTAATTATTTTGTGTTATTATATTTATGTATTTATTGTAATTAATTTATTTATTTAGTTAATTGTATATTTACATTTAAATTATTTAATAAGCTTATTTTGTAATGTATTTCTTTATTTACTTTATGTTTATTTGTTAATTATGTATTAATTTATTTATGTAATTCCCGATTTAGGACTAATTATTAATGTTCACATTTTACAAAAATGTCATGTAAAAGTTATATATTTCAAATTTCATTGTAGGTCTTCCTTCACAAACCACCCCTTCCTCAGTAAAAGTTTTCTATGTAGCTTTTTCCTTCAATTTTAATTCAATTACCCATTGCATAAGGTAGTTTATATACCAATCTCTGGAAATATAAATTTATATTATCTACTTTAAAATCAAACATTAAAACAAAAAGATTAAAATTCTCTATCATTTAAGGTGAAACATTTTACAATTGTTTCTTTATTGTTTTTGCTAAATGATGTGATAAATTAAAATGGCCATTTTTTTAATATTTGACAGCGAAAGGACTACATAAGGCAACGATGTTTTAATTATTGTCATCAATTAAAATTGAAAGTGTAACACTGCCGTTTTAATAAAATTTTATTGCAACATAACATCATACCCCATAGCTACACAGTGGCACAAAATGTTTTTAAAAATTGCAATTAATTAAATTATCCATATAGGGCTCGAAATCGGAAAATTGTTCTGATCATTGGATATTTTTGAAGTCATGCATTGAGATAATCTCACAAATTATTTACTTTGTTGAAACAATTTTTTGTTTTATTCAAAACATGTTCAGACTTCTTACTTAAAATTAAAGACGAAAAATTGTGTGAATTTCTGTACATAAAAATTGTCAAAGTTCATATACAAAATGTGTAAGAAATTCACACAAATGCACAGAGTTTCAAATATCACTTTGAAAATAACAAATGTGAAAATGATATGTTTGCTTACTTTTTTGCATGAACTGTCTCTGTTTTAGGAAATAAGGTTTAGTATGATACTTGTTGAAAAAAATTGAAAAATAGAAAAATGTATGTAAAGTTAGAAAATTGTTAAGTAGCATCAGGAGGTTTAAAATTTTGCGCCAAAATGTTAATTCTCAAACTAAACTATTCATAGACTGTTCCACTGTACATTACACATTGGCTTGTTTGCTTTAATCAAACGCATTTGCAGCATATTTTACTTTTTGCTACTTTACTTACATACATATATCCGTGAAATGGGTGCGGGCTGGGGAATAATATTGTGCCTTATGTTAACTTTAACTTTTTAAAGTCCGAAAAGAGGACAGTGAAACAAATAAAATTTATAAGTTTGTATAAAGTGAAAGAAAGACAGCTTGTCTACTAAAGATAAATGTGTTGCCATATAGTCGGATTTTACTATATACTTACTTAGCACTTGCATAATAGCTCAGGTAAAACAAAAATACTTTTCAGTTCTTGTATATTTTGCAGAAAATATTGAAAGAAAAATGTTTTGAAGTGGAGAGCAATCACCATAATCAGAAATGGAAGAAAGATTCATTACACTTACAAAGTATAAAATAATAATAATTGTTTAACGGTTCGTGCGGTTTGTTCCTATAGGTACTAGGAAATGTAACAAGTACAATAGATTAACGCTTTTTTGTAAATTTTAATTGTTTATATATAAGTAATTACACATATGTTAGTTTTGTAAGGAAATAGAAATAAAAAATAAGGAAATTGAAAATGAAAATGGAAGAGAAAAGTTGAATTACTTCCATAAAACCCTACTTTACAAAACAAAATTCCTTATTGTTTTACATAAAAATTGTTTCTTTTTCTCTAGATTTTATAAGTAAAAATCAACGATACATAATATATAGTATAAGTAAGAAGTAGATTTAAAACTATTTGTAAAAGAATTGAAAAGCCCTTATTTTTACAAACAACAACGAGTCTCGGTAAAGACTTTGAAGCCACAGCTTAGTTTTAATAATTTTTTTTTCAATAATAATAATAATTTGTAAGTGTTACTTACAATTATTAAAAACAGTTAAATTTTTTAAAACGCAGATGAAATCCTCAACAAATTATGTTAAGGTTCTGACCTCAGCTCTTTTGAATTAAAATAAATATTTCGAATGAAGAGTTTATTTAAATTATATTAATAATCTTTGGTTCTTGGACATGTTTTATTTATGGAGTTTCCTTCAAGGGTAATTAAGCCTCCATAACGCATACGCATCATCACCTGCGGAGTTAATTCCTCTTTGACTGTTCTGCGTCATTTCTGCGTCAATTCGAAATCGTGACACTCGGTTATATTTATACAGAAAAAGAAATAATTTCTATAAATGACAATTTGCAGCTTTCTCCTGTCAATAGAAGTAAGGGTCTAACAGAACCTTTATTTTTTAAAAAATCCCTTAACTTTGGCGGTTCTGAAATTTGAATTAATTTTCCAATCATAAAATCAAGTAACTACATGATAAATATATCATGATATCAAGCAAAAAACTTAAATCGTCTTTCGTCTAATTTGTCATAAAAGAAGTAGCTGTCCTCTTGACACGCATTCATTGGCAGTTCAATTTCCTTTAATTTTCAAGGAGAGCTCGTAAAATTTGTTTAAGTGCTGCCAATCCTTCAGTGATAAAAAATGCATAGATAAAAATATAAAGTAATCAGAAAAATTATCAATGCGACAAGTTATCTATCTCTGTGCCAGATAGCAACTGTGTTAAAGAGCTTTCTTTGTCTTTTACTTAGCTTATGTAAAGCAGTAATATTTATAGAAGTAGTATATTATGAAACATTGTTATAATGTCAAGTTTGTAGATCAAAGATTAATGATCAACAGCATCTAGTTAACAGCATTCCACCAAACCAACTAAATTCTTCACCTCTTTATCAATCTTAGATCAAATTCAATTAAAATGCAGTATGGACTATTATTAAGTGGGTTATATCTGATAGTTTGCCAATCAATATAAATTGAAGTACAGAGGAAGTTATTTGAATTCAGTTGGACACAAAAAATCGAATTTCTTCAAAGTAACTAACCTTTTTTAGCTTCCCATTTATTATTACAGTTTATGCAAGTCATGTATATAGAGACGGTGTAAGACAGCTTTATATCATTTCCGTTCATATATACCTATATGTACTTCGCAGTTTCTCTAATTAATGAGCTCGAGACAGCTTGGATAAGTAAGAAGTATTTAAAGTAATAATGATGCGTCGTCGTACATGAGTTATGCCGACATTAATGCAAAAAAAAAGCCACAACTTGTGTGGATGTGTGATTTATCTAAATTTAATCAGATTATTGTTAGCAACGGTCCGTTTGTGTTGAGGTGAATATTTTTCTTCAATTTTAAGCTCTGGTATGTTGTGGGTGCACGTTCTTCTTCAGCACCTTATAACCATCGGTCTGTGTGGTAAGTAAAAAACCAAAAAATAGCAAACACACATCTACCATACAAGTTTCGGAATATTTTGTAAGCTATTATATTGGTTTCTTGTTTGAATGCGTTTAGTTTCTAGCTATAAATGCAAGCATATAATATATAGCTTAAGACATGCATTAGCTTATGTAATTCTATCATTGCCGTTAGATTGAAGACGCCAACTGACTTTTAAGTAGTGAAAGGGAATTCTTTTTCACACAATTCACTCACGATACGTGTACTACATCGCTTTACGTGTGAATTATAATACAGAGTGGCATCTTCTGCAGGTTTAAAAGCTTGAAAAAATAAAATTAAATGACCAATCACGATATATTGAGGTTTTTGAAGATATATATTGGCAACGAAGATTTTTAAAATGTGTGAGCTGTGTGTATGTATGTTTTTTTTAGGTTGCATAACTGTTAATTGAATTAATCGATACAGTTCACTTAACATTAAGCAAAAATGAAGAATATCATCCGATAAATGTTCATTTTCAGTGAATGAAATCTGAAAATGTTTCAAAAGCCTATCATTTTTACGTTATGAAGGGAGGTTTGTGCTGAATTTCTTGCAGGATAAAAATGATTGAGATTCGATTCTCCTTCATTGTACGTGAATAAAAGTGAACGTACAGAAGTAATTCCTCAAACAAGTAAATTGGGTGGATTCTATTTTATTCGTATTTATTCATTATTCATGAATCATTTCAAAGATTCATATGTGTGTTTCGTTAACCAGGAGTTTGGACCCAAATCGATTTAGCAATTTGAATTCAGATTCGAAGGTTTTGTTACTTAAGTCAATCATTTATGATACAGTTCTGAATGAAAATGTTTGCTGGGTAGTGACGTTCGTTTGAACTAGGAATGTTGACTTTTTTTGTTTATCAAGCTAATGTCAATTTGATAAGCTTATATGAATATCATGTGCCAAGTTTTTACTGAAAATGTTTTCAAATCACCATAAAGTGAGATGTTTAATACCATTATATGCATATTAATCTACATATAAATTACTAAAAATAATTTTTAATCCAAGTTATTTATTTATAAAAACACAATTGACGTTTTCTTTTATAAGTTTTATTAATTATGTACTTTTGATGATCAAAATTTATTTTACCTACAATGCACTGCCCACAAATTTTAATCAATAAATCTGAAATCTCCGAAAGTTCTTCACTGATTGCTTTGCAATTTTAACATAATCCATGTTGCAATCGAATACGCAAGTTGTTTTATACACTTTTTGAAAAACAGCACCATCTTTTGCACGTAAAAAGCAACACAAGCTATAATGAGATCTCAGCAGCAATATCAGAACACAATTCTTTCCTTTTGTTGTCAAAATACTGAAGAAAAAAATGTTTTTTTTGCTTGCTCAAAATATGGTGAAATGGGCCAAAAAAAATAACTGCATTCTATTTCAAAAATTCTTTTTGTTTTTAAAAGTTTAGTCAATTTTAAACTATTTTCTTAAATAAAAATCAGCACGTGGGGGTTTTGTTAGACCACAGCATTGAGCGCCCCTTTTTGCTCGTGGCTGGCATTTCATAGGGTGGCCATTTAACAAATAAAATCAATTCATAAATAAATAAATACATCTAATTTTTAGAATGATATCTTCTTCTATTTCTTTTTTGTAATGTAACATTATATGAACCTTGAAAATAAGTGAATAGAAAATTATAGATAACTTCAAATGTTGTCTTATGACACTTATTCTATACGATGCTGCATTTCTACAATACCTGGCCTATAAGTATGTCCCATCGTAGGCCATCTTGAAATTTTCTTTTTTATAGCAATTCCAGTTACATGAGCAGAAATCCTAAGCAGATTCTAAAAGTTTTTTTGAGGAAAAATGGTATCCTGTTTAAAAATAAATTTTTATGTTTAAATACGTTATTATTTGAGGATGACTTCATTTTAGCGTTCGATATTTTTAAAATTCAGCTACATTAATAGGTATAGGATGATTTGAGACAAATACGAAAAAGAAATCTTATTTGAAAACACTTTGTTTTTTAAGGTTATATTTGGAGGATAGACTGCAAGAATAGTTAAAGGGCTAGAAATTAATAAAAAAAAAAAAAACAATACAAACGTATATATGCCAGTAAGATCTAGGGTGTTATAAATTAGGCAAATGTTAGAAGGAATAGAAGGATAGGATAGAGTTTTGATGGCACAGTGGATTGAGAAATTAGGTTTTGATAATCTCATTAAATCCTAAGGGTGGCGTTCAGTTGAGGGAATATAGAAAAGAATGCTGCCTAGACTGGGGATCGAACCCACACAAGCACTACTTCCACTGCGCCGGGGCCAACCCAATTATATTTTTTTACCTATTTATAGGTTAAATAAGGGTAAACACGACATTATATATTTTATTATATTTATATATACTTTATTAAAATAATAGCTTAATGGCTACTTAATAAAGTCAAATGTATACAAAAAGTTAGAATTGTTTCGATTTTTTCAGCAGTAGATTCAGTTTATTTTTGGAGCTCTCGTCACTCGCCAATCTGAAATCGGCTTTCTATACTCCCGAAAGCAAAACACGAAAACTGAACAAAAAGTATCAATTCAAAATTATATGATTTTCAATATAAGAAAGTATTATTTTGGGAGGTGGCGTAATAACGGTTTTTGAAGTTTTTAAAAAAATTGCCTTTTCTTTTGGTTATTCCAATGGTTATTTTAATGATTTGAAAAGGTTTGACGTCACTTTGTTAATCCTGTGCTCCTTAAAAGTTAAAAAAAAAATATTGCATTTCAAAATTTTACAAATCATTTTATTTTTTTTAAATAAAAAACATTTAAAAAAATTTATTTGTTAGTACTTTAAAAAATCGGTATCTAGTACACTACCTACTGTACCTAAATTTTGTTCTTCACAATTTTGCGCTTGAATTATTTATTTAAAAAGCTTTTCATTAAAATATCTTTTAAATAAACGAATAAATTCATGGTTCTACAAAAGGCTAAAACATAATAAAGTAAATGTTGGCATTTTTTTCATTTTAAGTCGATTTTCTTTAGAAAACCGCTCCCTTCTTTAAACTGGGGTAATTTCATAATAAAGAAAAATTCTTACCAAATGTGGGAAAAAAGTATACCTATTTAATAAGAATGACTATTAAACATTTGGGATTTCTTTAATTAAAGTATAAGGATCTATCTGTTCTTTCACCCGTTAAATTGTTTTCAATGATAATAACCTTTCTAATCTATAGTATAAGGGTGATTGGATCCAAGGTAGACAACAAATAACTTGCAACAACAAAAAACATTAATTTTCTCCTCCAAAAGTGTATAGCAATGTATTCTCTCCTGACCCTTTCGACAATAAACGGCACAGAAAACATGTGCCAAAATAATTACCCATGTGCAATTTATAAATAGCTATAAATAATTGATCCACTCCATTATCATAGCCTTGACACGAATTCCACAATGAGCAAAATTTAAAAGGCGCTCACAACGAAGATACTGAGACTAATAGGCATCCCATCCAAATTAAACCGGTCGCAACACAAGCAATGCTTCGCCTTCTTCCTTTTGACGTTGTCTTGCTTCATGAGGAAGTTATTGAAAAACGTTCTTGCAACTGGTTTCTTTCACTTTTTTTTGGGAGAAAGTAAAAAATTGTATCTTCATATTGAAAAAAGTGAATGTTTTTAAAGGTAAAACTACATAACTATTTATAAGCAGCCCAATCTATATTTAGTTTAAAGTGAATTGGATAAATTGCATCTGCAGTGAAGCTTCATGCACTAGTACCTATTATATAGAATGTGCTAATCGGATATTGGAAAAAGTACAATATTTTCTGCACCAAATCAGTACCAGTGCTGTCGTTCGTTCTCCCGGGATAGTGAAAATTCAGCTTGGTGGCTCAAAATATTTTTTTATAAATGTATGAGGTAATACTCACTAATATTTCCTAGTATATAAAGGGACGACTTAAAACCCAAATTCATAAAAATTGAGTTTCAGGATTTGTATCGAACTCAAAACACATGCATTTTCAAGCGCGACATAAACTTTAACTTTTAAATTTTGTAAACAAAAGTGAACCTTTTTAAAAAAGTTCCAGACATTTTATGCATGTAGCAAGTAGATATACTGATTCAACACAACTGTCTCGTCCATATATGTATGTAACTTTGCATTGCTTGATGCAATCCAAAAACAGTATCAAATTATCAATTTCAAAGAATGCATGCGGCATAAAAGATACATTTTCAGCTTTTACGACATACCAAAAAAGATACTCCTGTGCAATCTCCGATCTTGTGCGGTTAATTTGCGTGTGACTGCTTGAAACTAAGGTGTATCCGTGTTGTAAGCTTAGCAGGTGCTGTTTAAGTCAAATACGTGTAGGTAAGTCTGCATATAAGTACTCGTATAGGTATGTACATAAAATCTACTGTCTGGTTGGTTGGTTGGCAGAACATGTATCTGCAATTGCATATGTGGTGTATATCTTATAAGGCAACCTCTATATAGCTCTAGTCAAACGTCATGTGATGGATGCTGGATTTGTATGCTCTCTTTTTTTTATAGTGCGTCGTCGTTTCCCTTGTGAAATGCGTTTCGGATTTCACGAGACTGGCAAACCACTTTCTTTTGGAATAGCGACACCTCGCGGTATTGGTGGTCTTCATCTTATACGAACTACAAACTAAGAGTTGATCTCCTTTATTTTATGCTGTAGGATCAATGACACACACGCCCGATTGTTGGTTTCACTAAATATTTATCTGTTTTTTTTTTTGTAGATTTCTATTCTAGTTTGAAATTAGCTTGTTTGTAATTAACCTTTGAGCTTTTTCAGCAAGAATATACCTTTCCGTCTTGTTTAAGTTACATTTATGAATTAAAAAAAATCTCTTCGTTAGTCATAGACAGAAGCCATATATCCAAATTAAGAGCAAGATATGTACATAAGTAAGTACCATGATTCGCATAACATCTTATGATGATGTGATGTTAATAAGTGAGCTTTGATCAGAGAAAAAACCATGCCATGCTACATGTTTACACCACGTTGACAACTAGACATGGCTACACAGAGTAAATGTTAACATAGTTTTTACATTTACATATATAAATTAATAATATATGCCAGGCTACCTTCGATTTGTATAAAGACTCCGAATATGTACAGTAAATATCTGGGTGCGGCTAAATGCTAAAAAATTGCGTGGTATTTTTGCTACCGAAAAATAGGTCAAAGAACGATTGTTATAGTAAATTTGCTATGCTGACTTTACCAAAACAAAATTATCGAACCATTTTGGGAGATATATTTTGGATCTTATATAGATAAACTATAAGAGATATGTATAGAAAGAATTTCCATAGAGCTGCTAATGAATGTTTCTTTTCGGCGAATTCACTATTTAATATTATATAATATATTAATTGTTGCCAAATTTAAAGCAAAAGGCTTCGAAGTTCGATGTAAAGACATAATTTTCGAACTTTCCATATAGGTATACTCAAATAATTTTAAGTAAAACAAATCGAATATAAATTTCACAAGAAACTTGCTTTAAATTTAAACTTTCGTATTTCGAACATGACAGGATACAGAATTTCACAGCTCTGTTGAAGGTTCTCAATTGTAAGGTGATGCAATATTTTAAGGATATTGTGTTATGCCATAGTGAAAATAAATCGTCATTGACGTGTCGAGTTTTAAGATGAATTAATTATTTTAAATTAATTCAGCATTTATACCTACTTATACTTCTACATATAAGTATAATTTATATTTATAACTTTCAAAACTGTTGTATAATTTAAAGTCCATTCAGAGTACATTCTTATGCAAAATGTGACGGGAAACCGATTTTGGAAATTAATTGTTAAAGTCGCTTATAAAATTCTATGTTTTTGAACTTCAAGGACATATTTGCGGTATACCGCACTCAACATAAATTGCTTAATTGTGAGTTTAGTGTTCAAAGACAATATAAATATTCCTTTAAAATATTTGTGTCAAACACTTTGAACTTTGATGTTAGATCTACAAAGTAATTTTTAAAAAATGATGCCAACATTGTTTTTATTGCTACTTTGGCTACAGGCTACAGCTAGTTTTTCTTTTATGTGAGGTATGAGCCCTAAAATACATAGATTGTTTGTTAAATATAGAAGCCAAGCTATTTGAAATCATTAACTATTTATATTGGTGCCATCTAATGTTCAGTTCCCTGAGTTTCTATCAGAAAGGCTATGAGTTCTTAGAGATCTTAGATTTGATTGAATTGATTTTGAGAGTTTAAGTGTCGTTGGTTTATTATTAAAACTAATGAGGTTATCTGCATACAAATACCCTTTGTATAGTTGATTTTCGATATTGTTGATAAACAAAACAAATATCAACGGACTTAAAACACAACCTTGCGGGACACTTTTATCTAATATAAAAGAATTTGACTAGCTTTTACCACTAACATTTATACATCCCATTACTTTCGAACTTAGGTGAGTTGTTGTATATACCTTTCAAGAATAATGGCAAGCATTCAAGAGCTTGTATTACAATATTTTTACAGGGTGCAGTTTCAAACGCTTCAAGTACAAATTAACTTTGATTACTATTTACGGTTGTTGATTTATTTGTAGCTACATGGTGAAGATCATGACAAATTTTTCTTTATAAAATGTTAGTCTAACTTTTAAGCAATATTAATAAAATAAATGGTTAAAAATAAAATCAATTTTGGACAGGGTGACCCAAAAATTAAATCAAAGTAGAGATTTTTCTAAATAAAAAAATGTGATAACTCAAAATTATAGGATTTAGTATTATATTAAAAGTTATGTAATTATTTAACAAAAATGCATTTTGGCGCACCCTGTACAGTATTATAAGGGTTATTTCTACATCACAGTTATATTGTTTAAGAAGTATAAGTAAGAAATGAACTTTATTACAGGTTCTTGGTCACTGAAATTTGGTGCGTGTAACTAGCCAAACAAAATATTATAGAAATTATATTTCAAAAACTTTTTTAAATAAATATTAAAAAACACTTTATGATTCATGTTTTTATTAACAAAACATGAAAAGTTGTGCAGCTTTTAACATTTTAGAATAATTTCGTTTTTCAAAGATTCAAGCAAAATTATTGAAAAGAACGCTGGTAGTGACTTCTAAATGGTGTTCGATTTTGAATTTTATGGTCTTAATCATATGGTTTTAATCCAAGCTTCTTAATTTCGCTAGGTCGTGGTTGAATTTCGAGAAAGGTTTTTTTTAATGTATTTTAATGTTTAAGCTATGCTATTTTTTGTTATAATATTGAAATATTTTCTAGGACTTTATTTGAGAAAAAACACCTATTGTAGGCCGAAATCCTATTTTTCCTCATCTCTGACTGAAATGTTCATGTCATCAAGAGAAAATACAAAATAAAAATTATTTGATATATTATTTTATTTTCAACTAGCTGACCCGCCCCGGCTTTGCACGGGCTTGCAAATCCAATTATCGTACAAAATTTGAAAAAGAAAATATAAATAAATAATATCACAGTGGTCTTTGTTAGGCAGGCAATGACAATCACCCCAATGATTAAATCTGCCAGCTTATTTCATATTCGGAACTCTAGAATTCAAGCAGTAGGTACTCGCTATGCATACATTTATTTTACTTAAGTGCTTTGAAATAAATGTGAAAAGTCCTCGATTCCCCGGGAGTCAAAAATGTTATTATAATTCTAATAACTGTTACCCATCCGCTTCGCTGAGCTTCTTGAGCCCGTAACCTATGTCTGCGTTAAAAAATAGTTTTTTTATCGCCAATAACACATATGGTTTACCCCGTGAAAATAAAGCCATATGGATTCTAATGCAAACCGTGTTGCATGCCCATCTCTTTTTTGCTTGGGTTTCATGTAGATACTGTCTTTTTTCTTTACTTTCTATTTCGGACTACCTTACCATTTGCAAAACAGAAAAGCCATCTACCCATAAAATTAAAAACTAATTTTTGGATCCATAAATAAAACTTCGATGGAAACCGAGATAAAATGTTGTTTGTATTACGTGTTAAAAGAAAACCCCGACCCAGACCCGAGGATAATAAAACGCGGATAGTATCCTATAACATAATCAGTCCAGACTTTCGAACATGCGGAATGATAAAAATCCACACAGGCATACTTCACAATTTGAATTTCAAGTTGAAACTGAAAGAGAATGATACAACTTATTGATTTGAACAGTTCTTCTTTAAAATCGGAGGTTATTCTTTTCAATTCATTCCAACCGCGATCCAGCCCATGGCAATGGGGTTAGCTATATGTAAGTTACCATCTATCTTCAGCACAGAGTGGTTAAGGGTTCACTCATGAATTTTGCTTTTCGCTTTACGTCTTATGAGGCTCTGCACTTTAACCGTCGGCGGTAAGATATTCCAAAAAAAAAAACAAATATTCCGCAGCAGCCTTTTTTGTATTTGAAATACCTTTGGTAGATAGATAGGTACTCACTCGTAAACAGAAATCAAAAGGAGGTATAAATTAAAATTATAAACAAAAACTCACTTTTTATGAACTTAAATGCAAAATATAATTCTGTATCTTGGTTCTAAAAGGTCCAATGTCATGTTTCCTCATTTTAGGGAAATCGTTTTCGTTTTTTTAATTTCTAAGAATGCTTATAATAAAAAAAAAAAAAAAAAACATATAGTTAAAAATTTTGACAGCAAAACTTAAAAAATTTCTGAGTAATTATGTATATGTCTGAAACTGATATTGCTGAGAATAGCGGCTGTCGCTTTCATGCACAACATATCTCACTGTTTTTTCCTTATTTTGAGTATGTACAAACCCGCTCGTATTCGAATACAACATTGTGTCAAAATTTCAAAGCAATCGGTGAAGAACTTACGGAGATTAGCGGTAAGGAACAAACGTACATTTACATTTTTTATTTATATATAGATTAACAAAGAAATATGTGATAAATCTACGTTTTGATCAAGCACGTTTTTGTTTTTACTTTGTATAGTGTGTGCATGACAAATGACAACATTAATTGTCCACATGTTGAAGTCTTCATTATACCACTGATCAATTATTCCACCCATTCTCGATTTCTATTTTCCAGGAAACGGAAGCTAATAGCCATTAATTAACAATATCCGTCAATGAATACTATCTCTTTCCTACAAGAAGACTAATGTTATCATTTTGTATTCTTTAGGTTTACCGACCATCATGTTTCTAAGTAAAATAAGTACATATATGTGATTGTTGTAAATTGTCATATAAAATCGTTTCAAACAGTTGAACATAATATATTAAAAAACAAATTTGTGTTCTCTTTCATCGTAAGGTCATTTACACATACTCTTATATTTGACATGAATTAACTCTCAGTTACTTAAAAAAAGGAATTTTTTGGTGTCGTTTCCTTCTCTTTTGATGACTAAAGTGATGCAGAACTTTGTTAGTAGTCAACAAGATAGTTTCATTTCTACCTCATTCGATACACTTTAGCTACTACTTTTTAATCATTTTGTTTTGTATGTTTTTTAAATAAAAACTTCGAGCTTTGAATTACTGAATTATTGCACAAACCAAGTGAAGCTTGCAATTTGGTGTTTTAAATTTCCTTTTCTATTTCAAGTTGCTGCGTTAAATTACAAAATTTAACGTGGATACGAATTCGCAGCTTCAAACTGACATTGGAAACTGTTTGAAATAATTTTTGCACACTCTAAAAAATAGCTCTGGAGAAAACTTAAAATTTTTTTGAAACAAATTTGCAAAAGAAATTGTTTGTTTTTTGTAAAATATTTGATCGCAATATATCGGGGTTGGTTTGTATTTACCCTAACTTTTTCATAATTTTAGTCCAAAGTGCAAAATAAAATTTGTTTATTTAATTTAATCGACTTTTTTTCATTCTATTTCAATTGAAAATAAATTGAACATAATATCCTTCTATCATAAAAAGAAAACAAAAGAGTTGATATGCAAACCTTATTTTGAGTGTCTTTCTGAGTACAAAAATGTAAATAAGATTACAGCTCTATAAATGCATTAGAAGACATGGTAGGTATAATCTTATGATATTTCGACAAAAAAAGGAATAAAAAAAGCATTCGACCTCAAAATAATCCAGCTTTTATCATTCTCTTTAAAACAGGCATAATTTCTGGTTAAAGAAAATACTTAGAATCAAATGAAAAAATAGTAACGCGAATATAAATGGTTACCTTTGAATCAACAAACACCCACAGATTCTCAATTTATCTGAATTTATTTATTTACACGAAATTGAAATTGATATTTTATGATTGTTTAAAAATCATTTGAAATAGCTACACGATTTTTTCCAACATAATTTCTTCACTATTTCACTTAAATCCATATAATATCATATTATTCATTTGCATTTAAAACAATGAACGCTCAGAAATAAAATTATTTATTTTGAAAGAAAATGCATATGGGATGCGTTTTCTTAAAAACTTTTGATTTCTTTCAGTCCCTTTCTCATTATTAGAAAATTCAAGAAAATTAATAAAATGCATTTGCCTTCATAATATTATAAATTATAATATCATATTGATGACAGAGTATTTTAATATGATTAATTGCTTTATGCATTATTTATGCTAAATAAAATCATTAAGTCTTTTTTTTCTTTGCATGTTCCTAAACTACTTCATTTATTTTAAATTAATGCAAAGAAAATAAATGAACTACATTCAGGTCAATATTTTAATAAAAATTTATATTTATAACATTTGAATATACATATTTATTCATCTCTTTGTTGAAGTCAATGACCATTTAATACCTGACAAAACATATTTTTTAATTTAATTTATTCAAGATACTCAAAAAATCTCTTGATACGTAAATAATTTATTTCATTTTTTCTATTGTTATTCAAAAAAAAAATAAAAAAAATTAGTTCGATAATAAATAATGAGAATTGCACCATATTACGTTACTAATAATATGACATGAGTATATTATACGAAAAACAATTCACGCGTCGGTACTCGCATAATTTGCGACTATATATTTATTGAGTAAGGAAAACAATTAAATAAATAACCAAACTGTAAACCTTGTTGGCATCATGACCTACTGATCGATTTCCAATGCAAATTGTGAACAAATTACACACATATAATATAAATAAAGCCACTGACTATCTAACGTATACACATTTTTTTGCTCAATAAAATCAAAGTGTATAGGAAAAGATACACAAACTCACAGATCGATATCTCTTCTTCAGATTTCCATGATTATCTTTGCAACCACTACGTTTGTCAGTCATAATAATACAAAATAAAACCTACTCTTAAAAACAGACATAAAGAAGTCAATAAAATATACAACCAGATGTATGCTTATATTGTATGGCTCTATTGACCCCATTCGCAGCCAACAAATATGATCATCATCTGTCTGACTAAAACTCATAAAAGATCTAAAACATCACGTACCACAGATAGATAGATTCTTCTATTAATATGTTTACATTTTAAAGATAGAATAAAAAAAAAAATTTAAGATACTCTGTGGCTTTGGTATGGTGCGGTGGTTACACAACCTATATATATTGGTGGCATAATCATCAACTCACAAGATCCATGTGTCACTTGTATGTTAATTCTATAACGGTACATGTCCTCTAAGAAAAACCTATTTAAGATACCAACTTAAATTCTTCCTCAAAAGATACATAGATACACAATAAATAAACACAAATATCTTGCATTGAACAAATATAGCGATTAAGTGCAATTAAAAATAAAATGTGTGCTGAGCTCTACACGACTTACCTTATGATCATGTTGGTTTGGCTCTTAATTAATCCAATTATGGCAGTAGATATAAAAAAAATATACAACAACAAAAACGAACGCACACAAAAGTTTACCGATCTGATTATAGGTACGCGCGCTTTAAACCAACGTCACACTGTTTTTAAGATGAAGAAATATCTTTTAAAGGGATACAAGAGTATTTTTTTTTATTCTTTTGAAATACGAGAAAAAACAATCAAATTTTCTTATTTTTAATTCTGATCACAAATAACAGAAAAGTATAATATCGCTTTTGATGGAATCAACAAAAAACTAAATCAATTAAAATTCATCACATGCACTCTTTGAGATACTTTAAGAATGGCTTTCCCTTTGAGGTGTATTTTTTTTGTTGGTCAGCTTGGGACCTATATACCTAAAAATTTTGAATGCACTTCCTTAATAAAAAAATTATCCCGTCACTATTATCATTGTTAACTTATAAAATAATATTACTGTTAGTGCAATCCAAAAAATATAGCAGAAGAAAAAGATACAAAACGCGCGAGCGACAAGACGACGAATATTATTCTTTTAAAGGTAAAAACTGCGATGTCCGTATAGTGTGAAAAGTATATTTACTTTCCAACCATACCAGCGAATGTCCAACAATTAACTGACTTCTTGGCAACCAAGTCGGTGAAGAAAATCCTCAAAGTTACCATCGAAGATTGTCAGCAAAGCCAGGCAGCCAGCCAGCCCACTGACACCAACAACATTGTAATAATCTGTATATGGGTGTACAGTGGGAATGTGTAAAAGAGTTGTCAGCTAAAAATTGCTGGTGCGTTGGAAGTTTATAAGTTAAGCTTTTATGTTGTTGAATACACACTCCGTTCCATTCGCCTTAGGACAGATGCTTTTATATTTGAAAAAATTTGAAATAAAAGTCAAGATGTCACCAAATATTAGTCGTTATGGGGTGTATTCGTAGTTATTATGTTTTACTAAAGACAATTTATGATTATGATTGAATGCGTCAATGAATAAAGCTAATATTTTCGTAACCAAATTACCTTCTGCATTAATTGAATACCAGTTAATGAATGATTGGAATTTTTTAAAGTATTTTAAGGACAAATTATATAGCGAAATACATTTTGATGTTCCAAATTTAAACTAAGATTCTTCCATTAAGTGAGATTATTACCACTATCATGGTTTACCTATCTCTAAGCAAGTGAAACGGAGTGTATACTTATTCAGAGGTAAGTTTAATACTTTTGAACACTTAAGTGGTCTTTCTCTGATTGTAGTAAATATACATGCAATAAGCTTTTGTATTTCTTGTGCTGTCAAAAAAGGAATAGTGTTTGCAATGCAAGAGATCATGAGTGATTTCGAATAAAGATCCATTGTAATCTGACGGATTAACTTTGGACTATAATATGTAGATGCAATAATATCGAGTCATGTGATTTGTCTTTTGCGAAAAGCTCCATTTATTTTTGTTTTTCTTTTTTTGTTGTCGAGTTTATAACTGAAATATTTTTTTTTGTTGAAAGTGAAGTGAAGCGGGTTGGTTGGTATTGTTTTTTTTTTTTTTGTGTCTTTTTGGTTATAGGAGTGCAAGTAAAAAACGTGTGGTTTATATATTGGAAGTGAATGTGTATAGCTTGGAAGAGTTTATTGGAAGGTAGTTGGTGGCCTACCACGTAATAATACTTGTAATGATTCGTGATAAGTTTGTTTTAGTTTAGTTTTATTTGTTGGTTTTGTTTTTTTATGAGATAAACGTGTGGTGCACTGTGCAAAATAACAAAGGTTTTCAATATTTGGAAACAATTACAATTAATAGAGATGCTTTAGTTTTTATTTGTGAGAGGAAAAAATATAATTTGAATTATTAATTAGGATCTAGAAAAAAAAAAATGTTTGCATTAAGATAAGATTTATTAGATATCATATCGCACCCTTAGAATGAAAGTGACATAACTAAAAAATTCGGCATCTTTTTTACAACCTGGTTTAAGAGTTAATTTCGCTTTTAAAGGCCAGTTTATTGAAAAATAAGAAGTTACAAAAATTTTGAGTTAGGTCACTTTCATTCTACGGGTGCGATATATAGACTCCCAGAAATTACATCACAATAAATTGTTCTCGATTCTTTAAAAATTACTGAAAATACAGTATTGTGCATTATTTATCCGAATCAGCTTTAATTCGGCGTTCACGATAGTCTGATATCCGAATTCACTGTACTCTACACTTCGAATCCCTGAACATTTTTGCTTCTTAAAACCATGAAAAAAATTATAAGTAAATATACTTATCGCATATTAAGTTCCAATTTGTTGTGCCATTTCATAGATGAAACTTAATAAAAAGAATTAAAACTGAAGTTAAAACGTTTCACATTAATAAGTGCCTCTTTGAAAACTTTTATAATTTTTTTTTTGTTTTTAAATATAAAAAAGCAATATTTTATATGCATTTGTTTTTTTTCGAATTTATTTTGATACATACTATACTGTACATGATATGTAAAGTATTCAATTCGCCTATTGGTATACAGATATTTAAAACATATTTTTTACAAAATAGAAAAATTGATTTGATATTGGAGATTTTTAACGTGTTTTTTCATGAAATAAATAAAAGATATTATTTTAAATAAATAAATAAATAAAATAAGTGTTTTTAAGTTATTTAAAATAATATCTTTTATTTACAAAATAGAAGCTGAGTTTCTAGTTTCTTTTTGAAATACTTGATAAACTGGCAAAAGTCCCCATCAATATGGCCACTACTAAGAATTTCATATGGGTTAAAAGAGGAAGTTTTTCATGAATAATCTTTATTTTATAGTTACTTCTACAGACAAAAATGTTAAGAGCTATTTTGAAACAAAACAACATTAGGATTAAGAAGTGTTTCATAAACGTAACTACGGTCGAGATAATTCAGTTATACGATCCGCAGAGGGCTCATCAATATCAAAAAACTATCTAATTTGTCAGCATGATTTTTTGAATGGATTTTAAAGTGTGTGATCCCCCTTGGCTGAAATTCTTTATCCTCACTTGGTTATTAGTCAGCAGCAGGAACGGAAGGGCCTACAATTTTTTGATCCAATGTATTCTTGAATTCTTTGTCACTTCCTCGCACGAGGTTCTTGCCATGAAAAAATAGTTCAAGTTGTTAATATGAAATCAACTATATTTTTTAAATACTTGTTTAAGTAAATTTATTATTTGAAATTGTTCAAAAACATAAAAGTATTATTCATTCAAAATTTTGTCATCAGAAACGGTTGTTTTTTCTTTAAAAAATTAAAAAAACCTTATCTTTAAAAATTGTTTGTTTTTTTGTTTTAATCTTGTTAGAACACTTGTCTAATGTCAGTGTTTTTAATTACCCCTGCATATTGGAGAGACAAATTTACAAAAGAAAAGGCCATAGCAAGGAATTCCTTCAGAACGAATAATTAATTTATAGTTCTTAAAGGGAAATTTTACGTTTATTTCAATTTTATAAGATTAGATAGATATTTTTTTTCATAAAATCGAAGTCATTCAATGAAAACTTTCTACGATGATAATTTTTTTTATTTGTTGTTTACATTTGTATTTTTCATAGATTTTTTAATTCCAAGAATTTGTAAATATTTGAATTTGAGTAGTTTCATATTTAAAAATACAAATATAATTTGTAAAAACATCTATAATATCTATGGCCGCTTGGTCAAGAGAGGGGAGTTAAAATTCTTTGAATCCACGAAGCGGTCCACCAAAGATATCATTGACTGTTGAAATCTGGAGCCGAATTACGGCATCAGTGACTGAAATATCATCGATATTTTGTATGAAATTTCCCTCACGTGTCGTTCAGTCACTGATGCCGTAATTCGGCCCCTGAATTCTTAAAATGTCGATCACTGTCGACATTTTAAAAAATCGATGTAGTTTCTTTCCATTTATTGATCGGTCAAATCGTATGGGAGAGAAGGTCTTTTCCTCCTGTTTAGGTGGGAGGGACAGCTTTCTAAAAAATCGACTCTAAATAGAAAAAAAAATCGCCGCCCCCGCGCCGTGTCATCTCATTCGATTTATAAGAAAAAAAAAAATGTCGAGGTACTGATTTTTGAAACATTTAATTATTGTGAACAACTTATTAACGAATTTACAAAAAATATTGGGCTATTGTTTAATTTCTGGGTCAATAAATGTATTAAAACATTGTTTTTCCTCAATGTGATGTCTATATAATATATATATCTGGCTAACATTGATAAAAGATCTGACCTTGCATCATAAGCCGCATTCGTAATAAAATCTTTTTTTTTAACAAATCACCACATCTAGTTTCTTTTATTCTTTCAGATTGTGTCAAAGTCGCAAATTCAATACAATAGCTCCATCAAGGGCGATTTATTATTATTTGTTTTTTTTTTACACTAAACGATATTATTCTATTGTTTATCTACTCCACAGCGTGGCAGTGCGGCGTCAGCAGCTACCTAATGAAGATATTGAAAATTTTATAATAAATAAATTAAATACCACTCTATAATCAATCGCCAAGTGATTATTATGATCAAATAATATTGTAAGCCGATAACTAACTGAATACAAAACTTTGCAACTGAAGAATAAAAATGCCAAATAAAATTTCAATTAAGATTCATTGGCAATGATTTCCAATAAGCTCAAGTTTCTTTGTGTTTTATTTATTTTATGCATCACTTATGGATTATATGTGTGTATGTATGTTGTCAATCGACGATGTTGGTGATTGTGATAGCTTATGATGAAAAGCAGCTATTAATTTCATTAAAGGTGTGGTATCGATTGCTACTACGGAGTATTACTATGTAAGAATTTTAAAATTATAAATATTACTCAAGTTTAGCAATAGAAGTGGTGTTTGTCTTGAAGAGAATGTTTCTAAATCTCAAGCAATTTAAATTATTTTCATACTCTAAGTTTAGTTGAAAAATTTTCTGATCCATTTATATTTTATTTAGTGCCTATACTTTATGTGTGATTTTTAATTAAAATTTAAATTCCAGAAATATTGATTTCAGTCAATTAAATTTAATAAAATTTGAAATAAACTTTTATATTAATTTTAATTATATGTTCCAAAATGGAACAAATTTTAGGAATGTCCCGTAAATATTGGGTATTAGGAATAATTTTTTGAAAGTTAGAAAAATAAAATACATGACTGGGTCGCGCGAACTTGCTTCTATAAGAGATCACACTGTCGCTTTAAAGTCTGAATAGTTTAGATCTATTTTCATCTGATTAAAAAAAAAAATTCGTCACAGGAGCCTATATTTTATGCCACCTGCTAAAAACGTAATTATTTTTTAAGGTAGTATTATGTGAGTACATATTTATATGAACAATATAGCACCGTGTTGCAAATATACATGAAACTTACAGTTTAGACTGAATAATTGTAGCAAGTGATTAAAACACTGAAATTGTTTTGACATAAACGCGATGTACACCATCTGATTTCTTAAACAAATCTCAATTCTGAAAATCATTGGAGCGGGTTTATTATAAAATTAATTTTGTATATATGTACATACATATGTATATAAAATTTTTTATAAATTTTTAAGAAAAAAATTGTTACGCAATTTTTTAGCATTTATTAATGCGGAGTTCAAAAATAATTTTGAAAAAAAATCATCTAGCCATTTTCGAAATATCAAATTTTATAAAAAAATTATTTTGAAAATTTTTTTAGAAATCCAAAATTTGTTTTTTTTTAATTTTGATATGTAGTATTATTCAAACTTATTTATAGAAGCTCTTGTGTAATTTAATTAAAATCGGTTAAACAGATAATGAGATCAGACAATGAGATAGTCGAAAACCAACAAAAAAATGGTGCTACGAGAGGTATCATATTTAATAAATAGATAAAAAAAATTCCAATAATATGCTAGATCGTAGGAGCCGTTTGTGAAGAAAATGTGATTTTCCTTACCGGTTTTTAAACACTGGGTATGGTTGGAGCCGTTCTATTTGGTTGTAAGAACAATTTCAATTAAAAATCTGCTAGATAATGTTAAGAATTTCGAATTATTAAGATCTGAAAAAAAAATTTAACTTTTTTTAAAAGTTTTTGGCTAATTTTTTGAAAACGTTGGTATATACAATTCTATTCAAACTTTTTGAAACATTCTCCATAAAAAAATTATAAAAATCAGTTGAACCGTTTTTGAAAAAATCGAAAAATGTAACAATTTTTCGGAAATTTCGTATATAAAATGGTAGCCTTTTTGTAAAAAACATTATTTGAAAAAAAAAAAAAATTGTACGGCACGTACCGTTCGTTTTGGTCCTTAACAAAATTAAAAAAAAAAATCATGTCGGGGGAATGCCCAAAAAACGCTAAGAACCAAGTTGAAAGAAAATCGACCCACCCCACCCGTATAGGCTGCAGCAGAAAGGACAGGACAGACAGACGGACAGAATTGCGAGACCCTCTTTTTTCGACTTCGCTATTATCGTAATGTCAAGTTTGATCAAAATCTCAAGTTCCATTTTTTTACGAATCCATAACTTATTATGTATGAATGTATGTAGATACAGTAGGTATTTAAATAAAATTGAGCACTGTGCTGTGAATGAATTTCTTCCAAAACATGGCAAACAAAAAAAAAAAAACAACAAACTTCAAAAGAGAGCAAATGAGTTTAAAAAGGACAGAGAAGGTATTGCTGTGTTTATCAAAAATACATCCAAATGTATTTTTATTTTAAATTACATATTTCTGAAACATCAAGTTTTCCATTTTCGACTTTTAAACTGTCCACTTTCTTTTACATAAAAACATAAAAATACATCAATTACAACAAAAAAACATACTTCTCTACTTCCACGTTAAGGAAATAGCGAAAGAATAGCGGATACCTAAAAACTCGGATTAAATTAGACCTACATATATTAAATATTAACGATGACAAAACAAAAAAAAATGTCTTCCACAATGAAAAATTAAATAGGAATATTAAAAAATATACTGGACTTAAAAGAAATAATAATCCAAAATTTAAATCTGTTTAGTAAAATGTTAAAAAAAGGATTTTGATTTTTGACATTTTGCCCTTTTTGATACCTTAATATTCAAGTTCAAATTATCAAATGACTATTATTATGTCTTTGGCCTACGAAGATATGACAGAATATTCGGTTTTGCTACCCTACTAATCGATATGCCATTGGAAAACTATCTTGTAATATTTTATTTTTATTTTAAGTCAATGTATAAAGTTAGGTCCCTTTTTTGCCAACAATAATGTAAATTTAACAATGTATCTTAATAGTTGTAAGCCAAATTGTAAATATTATGTTCACTAAAACAAACTAAATTAAAAAAACGCCAACCACAATACAGCTTTGACAAAATTAGTTTTTCCATCCTCGCAAAGATCTCGTCAACTAACTCATCCTCCCTGTTCGTTTTTGACATCCGAACGTCAATTACGTCAATTTTTTGTAAAATTCAGTTTATCTTTGGAACTCTTTACCACTTTATATTAAAGAAATTCAAAATGCAACAAGCATTAAAAAGGTAAAAGGTTTTAAAAAATCATTATTCAATGAATACTTATTGAAATTGTATAAATTTTAAATTTGTTAGATTATCAGCTTCAATATTTTTATTAATTAAACTTAAGCTTACTCCACTCTGTAAAATTAGCTTGTAATTATCTTATAAGATATTGTATCTTACAGTTATTTATCAATTGCGAAACAAAATAAATAAATAGACTAATTTGTATTTGCATTACATCATACTAACTCCGTTATGGCACTTTGACATCTACAAGTGTTTCAAGGGGTTTGTTTGTCAAGTTTTCTTTGTATCATCCTGTTACATTAAAATCAGGCTGTTAAAATTGTTGGGTTATTTTTTTTAAACAAAAAAAGTAGAAACTTTTCCATCACTAAAAATTTTTTGCAAAACAGAATTTTAGAATATAAAATTATGGGTTTACTAGGCTATATGGGTGATTCTCTGCCAACTGTGATTCTTTGTGTCCAGGGCTTTATTTGTAACTTAATATAAAATTTTTTTATGAATTTCTGGTTTGAATTGTGGAAATAAGTTTGTACTTCAATTTACATTACATATTGTTTAAAAATTTGCTACCCTTTCCCCTTGGCATGTAAAAGTATACGCAAAATGTCAGTACCGTGGCATGTCCCATCCTTGTTTTTCCAATTAAATCTACTATTTTCTATTTAAATACATCATTGAATAAAAATGTTGTCCTCAGAGAAGTTTGAGTACAATAGTTGCTTGATTAAATTTTGACAATATCAAGTCAAAATATTTGCTCTCCAATTAAATAATAACAATGGAATGGTGTGCCTGGATTTCATTTTATTTTTGAATTCGAAAGATTTCCAGCTGAATGGCCATTTTGTTTTTAGTTTTGGTGTCAGTACCGTGGTATATTTATTTATAATGAACGTAAATTAAATGATTTCAGGAAATTTTGCTAAAAATCTTGTTATTTTTTTTATTAAGAATGGTACCAGTACTTCGGACAAAACATATAAAAATAAATCCGTGCAATAAGTGTTGAGTTATAACCTAGCATAAAAATTAAGACTCCAACCTCAAAAAAAACAAATTTCAAAAACTAAAAAAACATACAATTTTTAATAAAACATTGCCTTTCAAAGTTGAAAACGTCAAAACATAAGAGGGAATTAAGAAAATCACCAAAAATATTGTCAAAATGAATCAAAACCTAATTTCTCAATCCACTGTGCCAACAAAAATTTATCCAATCCTTCAATTCCTTCTAACATTGCCTAACTTATAAGACCGTAGGTCTTAATGGCATATATAGGGTAATTGCGGGAGAGATGCCGCATAGCCCAAAAGTCAGTTTTGTAGTCAACCCTGCCAAAAATTTTTTTTAGTTTTTTGTTCATTTGGTTTCAAAACATAAACGAGAGGAATAAAAAAGGTTGCTTATTAAAGTTAACGGGAGTTATTGCGATCTGTTTTGGTTTTCATTCTCTTTCGTAGCCTGGAAGTTTTTCAGTTCGACGCCAGCAGTCGTTGCATATGGAAGTTAAAACCCGTTTTGTTGTAAGTAAGTATTTTAGGTGATTGAGTGGTTTTGAATAAAGATGCTCAAGTGACTTTTTTTTTTTTTTTTTTTTAATTTGTCTGCTACTGTGCGGCATCTCTCCCTCACTTCGGGGAGAGATGCCGCACTTTTTGCGAGGTAAGATGCCGCATATTGAAATTTCCCGTTAACTAACCGAAATTCCGGTGCCCTTTAACACTAGAAAAAAAACAGTTCGCAGAGACGCAGAAGCTGTAACTTAAAAAAAAAGTTGATGAGAGGAAGATTGAGTCGGTTGTTGATACAAATTTCAGTGCAGAATTCTAGAAAAACTATTTTTCAATAAAAAAAGAAGATTGGGTAAAATGCACCAATTTCTAGAAATGGTTGCATGAAAATTGTATACAATTTAAAAAAATGACAAATTTGTCTTTTGTAGATACTGACTGTTGATCAAGAAGAACGTAAAAACATACATTTTAGATGAAATACATTTTTTTTGTTAATGATCTTACACTGCGGCATCTCTCCCTCACTTGTTGGGAGAGACCAGAATTCAATATAATTTATTTTTAATTATTTATTATTTAAACAATAAGTTTTTTTCTGTTAAGTGTTTTTTTATGGTAGAATACAAATCCATTTTGAAGTTTTGTCAAAAAAATAAATTGTTTTTTGTTAATAACACAACAAAAAATTGATTTTTATAAAAGCGCGGCATCTCTCTCTCCGTCGAACTGAAAAACTTCCAATTACCCTATGTTTGTGTTGTTAAAAAAAAAAAAAAAAAATAGCCCACTAAATACAAAAAACAATTTTGTCTATTGTTTTGGTGTTTTCTTCTTCGCTATTCGTCAACTTTATTTAAAAATATATCCTATTGAAAAGTTTTGTCACTAAAAAAATTACGACAATATCGTAATTAAAATTAAAAGGTCGTTTAAAGTGTTTTTTTGCAATACTTCTTGCAGCCAAAGATTATAAACTTCAAAACAACCACAAACATCATTATTTTTTTATGTAAGATCATTTAGAGCACATATCCATAAAAATTATATAGGTCATTTATAGAAAATAAGCAACAAAAAGATTGCCAGATATTTAAGATGATTAAGTTTTATTTCGTAGGTTTTGCGAGCCAATTCACTTTTTTATGTTGTGGTTAGCCCCATGCTAGTGGCAAATATTGGTGCTTATATTCACATACCATATAGAGGTGGTAAATCGCCCCCTACAACGCACGTCCACTACGATCACATGACTGCGTAGTGCGCGCGTACACTAAGTCACTTTCTATTTTATTTTATTATATTTTTTTTATTTTTATTTCTACAAAGACTGGTCTCGGTCTGATCAGGTACGTACAACTTATATCTACTCTATGAAGCCTAGAGATACCCGAGAATAATTTGTAAATATTTCAGCAGACAATACCAACAACAACAAAACTATGTATCACTATTATTTTTTGTTGGTTGGTACCGTTTTAATTGGTCTGGCTTACATTTTATCGACCGATGTGACCTGACCATAATAATCTGAGCTCAATATTATGTATCTTCTGTTATCTAAGCGAAAAGAAACATTGGTATTCGGACGCCCATCAAAGTGTAACGAAATAGAACGTGATGGGAATTTTGTTTGTCTTTACAGTAAAGTTATTAAAGAAAAGCAAAAGAATGTACAAATTTATATTTTAAATTCATTAAGCATATCGAATGAATTTCGACTGTTTAAAAAATTATATTCCTGCATGTTTCATCAAAGTGTTAAATTTGTAATCGACATTTTTCGAAAAAATATCATGAACGTGATCTCCATCATATTGCTTAACTTGATGATTCAATTTTATTATACGATAATTGCATTTCCGTGATATAGGTGTGAGGATGCCTTCATTCGGTAATTTTCATACAAATATTGAAAAAAATTAAAAACATTTTACTTAATTAATTTTTTAGTATTAAATAATCATTTGTTTTGGAAATGGAATTTTCAAAAAAATTTGTTGAAATGGGTTACATGAGAGTATGGCATTCATAAATTGAGGGCGCGATAGTTTGTGGGGAACACCAATCTGGTAACTCTTAACCATTCTTATATGCAATTTAGACCTAAACTTAATCGGATTTAATGTATGAAACGCCTTTTGTTTTGTTAATCCATCTAATTATAAACCCTCACTTTTCTAACATGTTCGCATTGTATCATATTTAATTTCATTATTTAATTTTAACTTCATGACATTTAAGGTATTTTTTCAGTATTATAACTTAAAATAAAACGATACTATTTATAAAAAAATTGGAAAATTGTTCTTAAAAGTGGTTCAACCGATTTTGATAAATTTTTATAGAGAATGTTTAGAAAAGTTTTAAAATTATACCAAAAATATTCAAGTTTATTTTTTTTATTATTAAAAAAAGTATCAAATTTTTTTTGAAAACTTAATAATTCGAAAACGGGAACGGGTCATTATTCTTTATTACAAAATTATATATGAACAAAATTATGTAAGAACATAATTCTGTATTCCATTATTCTGTAAATCTATTATTCTGTATTCCAAAATTCTCTAAATCCAGAATTCTGTATATCAAAATTCTGTAAATCCAAAATTCTGGAAAATTTGAAATACTGTTTGGTAAATAAAAAAAAAAAAAAAACAACACAAATATATATATGTATATTCCAGTAAGACCTAGGGTTTGTTTGTCTTTCAATTAATCTTACATTTGAAAATATAAAACCGCCGATGTTCAACTTTTCTTCTCGTTGTTTTGATATCAACAAATTTTGTGATACTATTGAGTAATAGGATACCTTCAAAATATATTTTATGAACCAGATCCACACAAATAACTTGAAAATTACTTTTGATTTTCAATAAAAGTTCCCACAATATGGTAAGTGTAAACTGTGTTGAAATTTAACAGTAAATTCAGCAGATAAATAATATAGGAAATACAGTTGAAATCAACTTAAAAATTGGAAAATGAAAGAATACGTTATTTTTATAAAATAAACCTCCAAATGCGACTCTATAAAGTATTTAATAACAAAACATACATTTTCAAAAAATTAGGTGGGAAATTATGTTAAAAAATCTACACAATCATACATAGAGTTATCGAACGGAAATAGAGAAAACAACAAATCCGTATATGCGCTCAATATCCAAGTGACTTCTGAAATTTCATCAGCTGAGATGAGCACACTTTTTCTGAAAATGTTGAGATTAATAAATTTGGACTCTAATGAGAGTTTAGTAGGTATAAACAATTTTTTGTATTCTGAACTCCAACAGGCTGAATTTAAAAATTCTATAAAAGAAAAACTGTTTTGATAGTGAAATTTCACACTTTTTTTTGTTATAAAAACAATTTTCCTCTTATAATTTACTGAATTTTGAAAAATAGAATTATGGTTTTACTGAATTTAAAAAAAATGAATTTTTGATTTTCAGAATTTAGGAATACAGAACTTTAGATTTACAGAATTTTGAAATACAGAATTTTGGAAACCGAATTTTGGCACTCACAGAATAATGATCCCAACCCTTCGAAAACGACTCGGTCGATTTCCATTAAACTTGGCACCCAGCAGTTTTTTTTTTTAAATTATCTTGCAGATTTTAAACAAATATTCTTATAGACAAAAACAACGGCACCTCGTTACAAGTGTTCAAAAACCAGTTAGGAATATCAGTACGATATACCATATTATTGGAAACAAATTGTATCTATCGACTAATAACGGCATCTAATTTTTTTTTGGTTTTCGACTATCTCATTATCTGTTTTACCGATTTTTATGAAATTTTTTCACATGAGCTTCTTGAATAATATTGCATATCAAAATTTTTAACAAAAAAAAAAAACAATTTTTGATTTAAAAAAAAACTCAAAACTTGAAATTTCGAAAATTGGTAGATGATTTTTTTTATAGTAAATTTTTTAACTCAGCATTAATAAATGCTTAAAATTGCGTACCAGTTTTTTGTTTTGTTTTCTTTAAAATATTTACAGAATTGTATATAATACAAAAAATTATTTTTTAAAAAATCCCCTCCAAACGATTTTCAAAATTTTGTTCTCATAAATTGAGATTTATTTAAGAAATCAGATGTTGTACGCCACGTTGGTGTAAAATCAATTTCAGAGGTTATTTAATAAATTTTTGTTTCTAATTATATTGATTTTTTAACACTTGTTCGGTCTAAACCTTAAGTTCCATGCATATGTACAACACGGTCCTATATTATTAATTTTTTGTTGTACTCATAATACTACCTCAAACTAAACTACGTTAAAGGCTCCAATAACTTTTTAATTTCCCATAACTTATTTATTTCTTTCAAAATCAGCGTTATAGATCTAAACTGTTCAGACTTTAAAACCACAGTTTTATCGCACATAAGAGCAAGTTCGTGTGCATTTTATTTTTAAATCAATCGTTGAATTTTTATTACTTGAGGAAATAATTGATGACTTACGATAAAAGGCACAAAATCGTATTATTCAATTTTAATGCCAGTTTGAAAGGCTTCCCGTCAAAGAAAACACCATAATTCTATACGAAAAATCATTTTTAGTATGAAGCTTAAAACATGATTTTCCGATTTTAACGAGTCAGTATCGTATTATATATTTTTAGCATTTTAGTAAAATTAAAATCACCAAATACCTATTTTAAAGTATGAAAAATATCAGATTTTCTATATTATTTTCTTAATATAACTGGAATATTTTTATATAATTCTTTATTACACCAATATAAGCAGCTTTTTCATATACATAATTTGTGGTGGTCATCTGCCGATTTGTCAAAACGGTTGTTTATTTCTATTAGAATTCCTTTATATAAATACTACTATATTTCATTTAGGGTTTAAATATCAAACCTGCTCCACTTTTTTTGCAGGTGCTAGCCTCAGTCTTCTTTTAACATAATACAAACATTGTTTACTTAAAAAAAAAAAAATCACATAAAACAAAGGTCAGTAATAAGTTTTCTTTAATTTATTCCTCTCAATATAGCTGTATTATCCGATGTTCCGCATCCACATTATATTATAAAATGCAGCTTAGTTCAAGAGATCTATTGTCTTTTTAAATTATTTTACCTCCAATTTATTAAAAATGATTTGTAATTTGCATATAAACATACAAAAAAACAATAGTAGGTACCTATAACCTTTGAATGTTGATGGTCAATGGTATTTTACAGCCAAGTTTTCTTTTGTTTTAAACAACACAACTGGTCAAATTTATATAAGAATTTAGTAAAGTTTTTTGTCTTAATAGGATGAACATTTCCAAGTTTCAGAAACAAATATGTAATTGTAATGTAAAGGTTGACTAAGTACTTGAAAGCTAATTATCTAAGCCCAAACTGTTACTTGGGATATTTCTTAACAAAAGGAGGCTCAATTAGGAATGAAGGAAGGAGATTGAACAAATATTATGAGTTGAAATTAATTTAGAAAAAAAAAAAAGAAAATCATCGTGTAATCGTATCTGCTATAGTTCTTAATTCGGAATCTAATTTGGTCTTCTTCTTTTAAGCAGACTTTAATTAGGTTCTATGTACATCTTGTGAGTAATATGTTCAGTAAAACAGTGCACGAATAACATACCAAGATTACTTGTATGTTTTTTTTTTTTAAGAAAAGTCAACTTTTAAAATATTGTCTGTATAATTGCCGACTGGTGTATATATGGCTCAAGATCTTTCTATGAATAAGATTCTATATTGAATTTTAAATAATTTGTCAATTCAAATTTCAATTAACCAAATGAAATCCTTGGAGGTATGTTTGTATGTCTTTTACTTAGGTAGGTATATAATTTAATTCAAGACATTGCGGCTTTTTATCGTAAAATCAGATCAACGTGAAGGCAAAATAAAAATAATAACCATAATTAAGTCCGATGAAAAAAAAAAACTCCTTTCAACAACTTATCTAAACCAGACGTCCTCCGAATACGAGTCCAGGAAAATGTTTATAAGTTTTAACCCTCAATGAAACGTCTCATACCAAAAACTCACTCGAATATAAACTGGATTCAAATAAGCATTTTAGTGCATACAATAATACACACAATTTTTTAACGAAACTTAAGAAAATTATTGGTAATTTATTTTTTTCCTTCAACCCATAGTATAAAAGATAGAAGTTGGGTACGCACGCATAAAGTGTTCAAAGTCTTTCACAAAAATATTTGTGTGCCATTGCGAAATAAACAGCTTCCATGAAATAGCAAATGAAAAAGACAAAATATCGAATTAGTATCTTGTTTATCAGCGAGTAAAATAGGCGTATACAGGCACTTACATAAAAAAGCTACACAATCTTTATAAATAAAAAAATATGATAAAAAAAAATAAATCGTTAAGGTTACATTCGAGTTTATTTCTTATCCATCACCGACTGTTAAAAAAGTGCAATTTTTGATATCGTAATGTCCATTTATGGTTGTTACTAATGAAGACATTGGAATTTTATTCGTTCGTCGCGACGTCTGGCCATTTCTTAAATATGCCTCGTGGTATAGTTGATATACCAGTAACTATAGCGCAACTATAAGAAGAGTATAGAATGTATATACCATACTGCATGATAAATCATTCATTATTAGTGTTGTTTTGCAAAAATCTGTCCACCCTAATAATTATACATATATGTTGCTTTAATGAATCATTGATTTTTCAAAGGAATAAATCATGACTTCTTGTCTTGGAAAAAAGAATTTTAATTTTGAGTGAATGCAATTGAGTAGCCTTGGTTGTAAAGTAAACAAATTATTTTACCTTTCTGTCATGCCCAAGGTCTGAGATCGAATCCCATAATACACACAATGCTGCCTATTTATGTCACTTAAGAAAAATGTCTTTTCTTTTTCAAGGATACTATCTTCTGCGAGGAAGTGACAAATTCTACAAGAATATCGCTTTTCATGATGAAGTGCTTCTCATCTTAGTCGTTTGTTTTTGGATGAAAATTGTAGGTCCATTCGATTCTTGCAAACTAACAACATAACAATGGTTGAGAGTTGTAAGTCACTAGGCCCTGACTCTCGCAACGTTGGCCGCAAATGAGTTTATATTTATTTTGAACTTAACAAATGTCAATAGAATTTCGTTAGTAAAATTTACCAATTCCCAACCATCTCATTTACCCACACAAAAACACACCATACTTATTTGTCTATATGTATTTGTCTTTCCTGATTCAAAAAGTATTATTTACTTATCTGGCTCTTTGCGAGAGTTTCTTCTTTTTTTCTTAGTAGGATGAGCTTTAAGCACAAGATCGTTAAAAGCTATTTTAAATCAATGATTCAACAAGTCCAAATAAAATAGTGCTAAGTCTTCTTCTGGCTGATGCAGTGTTGCCTTTTAACCCCTTTTTCAGACTCGGGACCCGTGGCCCTAACTTTTTCAAAAATGATCAAAATGGCCCCTTTTTCTGTTTAAGTAAGATTTTATTTTATATTGAACGAAAAAGAGTGAAAAGACTTGCGATTCTATGATATCTGCACTAAATTTATCAGAAATAAACAAAGATTTGGGAATTTGGGTAAAGCCCGTATGACACTAAATTTTTTTCTTCATTTTTAGCTCATTAAATCATATTAAAGTGTCAGCCAAGAGGGAAAAGGGAAAGATGTTGTTTTTAAGAAAGGAAAAGCACTTATCTGGCAAAAAAATTATATGAATTGTCAACATTATTTAAAAATCAACATTATTTAAAAATCCTTTTAATGTTTTCTCTTCTAATGCTGCAATATTTGATTAATTTATATTAACGGCAACACAAAATTATATCCGATTGAATTTTGTCTCAAGTGTTTACTAATAATTAGTTTTATAATGTTTTTTGAAATATATTTTAATTTTCAATTCTGAGCTGTCAAAAACAAAGCTGCTATGAAGCTGAAAAATGTAAATCCAAGCGCATTTTTAATACATTTTTTTCTGACATTTTTACATTTTTTCTGACATTTTCACATTTTTTGTGACATTTTCACATTTTTAGGATTTGATGTGTACACTGCACTTAATCATATGGGAATTTTCAGTAATTAAAAAATTAAAAGTACTTTATACCAAAAAAAAAACACTTTTTTATGGTTTTCCCAAGTTTGAGCTGCTCAGGATTGACCTAATTGTCCCTTTTACATTTTTTATTGCATACATTGCATTTTAGATGTTTGAGAATTCTTTATATAAAACTCTTCATTTATCCGGTTTTTAGCAAATATAAAAAAAAAATTAACTGGATTAACTAGATTTCACTTTTTTGGAAAAAAGTACCTACTCTAAATATTTTTTTAATTCTCAAAAACTAAGATACATTTTAGCATGCGGTTTTCTGTTTTTTATTGAAAATTAATAAGAGCATTGAATTTTGAAAACAAAAATTATATTTAAAATTTTGAAAAAAACTAATTTTTTTTGTTTAAAATTATTTTTTTAAATTACGAGTTTGAAATTAAATTTTTCAGAAACTATTCACTAATAAAACTTAACTTAAAATGAAATTAAAGAAGAGATTTCTGGTTTTCCAAAAGAGTATAGCATGGCATTTTATGTTTAATAGTTGTTTTTAAATAATTCTTTTTCCGTTTTAAGTCAATTTTTTAGAAAATCGCGCCTCCCGCCTAAACATGGGGAAATAGATCCCAACCCATACGATTTTTTTCTTTTAGGCCAACCTACATGCCATAGCATGTTGGAATTTTCTTAGAAAATTGACTTGGAATAGAAAAAAAATATTAAAAAACAACAGCAGTACTTACAGTTTGATGTTTTTTATTATTCAGAAATCCATTCTTTAATTTTGTTTTTAAATAAAATTTTTTTAGTGAATAATTTTTGGAAAATTAATTATCACACTCAAAATTTTGAAAACAAAAAATATTTAAAAAAATTTTGAAATTATTTTTTTCAAAATTTAAAGTTATTGAGTAGTATTTTTTTCTAGTAATCAGTGCCCTTATCAATTCTTAGTCAAACACTAAAAACTAGATGGTAAAATGTCTCCTAGTTTTTGAGAAAATTTAACAAAACAAAATACACTTTGCTACTTTCTTAATGGAAATAGGATTTTTAGACCAATTTAAACCAAATTGAAGCCAAATTAATAGAAACTTATTTCTGATATTTTTCAAAAAGAAGAAGACATTTTAGCATTTGGTTTTAAGAGTTTGGCTAAAAATTGATTAAGTAATTGAAAAATAAAAACAAAAGTACTCCTTATTTACGAAAATTTATTTTATTTTTTTTTTTTTTTAATAAGTTTATTTAAAACAGAATTTTTTTCTAAAGAAAGATTTTCTAAACAAAAATACTTAAAATAGAAAAAAAAACATGGCAACACTTACAATGTCATATTATATTCAGTAATCCATTCTTTAAACTGAATATAATATGACATTGTCATATTATTACAAGAGCAAGCTCCTGAGGTATAACAAGCTTTCAAAACAATAAATCAATTATTGATATAAATTTTGTGGAAAAAATCAAATGATATTCGAAAACAAATAAAAACTTTTCAAGTGAGTTTTTCAAAATGTAATGGTTTTAGCAGCTCATGGGTTTGATTTGAAAAAAAAATGCTATTGTTGATAAACCAGTTGATAAACCATTAGTAAATTAAACCAAAAGGAAATAAGTTCAAATAATATATGAACAATTGTTCAACTAATAAATTCAAGTGACCTCAACCTCAACTCCATCTAAACAGAAGTAGTTTTCTAATTTTCTTCACCTTCGTTATTTTTTTTATATGAACATTGAAACTTAATTGAGACTGGAAACTGAAAAAAAAAATCAAAATAGTTGCATTTTAATTCCAAGAATTCATTTCAACATTCTCATTACCTACTTTTGAAATGAAAATAAATAAATCTCAAGAGCCTTTCGAAAATGATTGTTAACCTTTCCTCAACTAGATTATAGAAATAATCTTTGAAAATTTCAGTGAAATCGAGTCTACAATTAATCACACAAATTAACATTCAGGCAATGTTTGAATTGGATTAAAATTCCGATGAAATTTAATACAAGATTAAACTTTGATGTTTCCAGATACAGATTCATTTCTTTCGTTTCAAAGATTAATCTTCGCATAAAATTTAACGCGATTTTAATCCAATCCAATTCGTATACGTCCTTATATGAAATATTCGGATTACAATTTAAAAATAGATTTTTTACGAATTACGACTGTAATACGATTTTAAATCGATTTTGTTTCTCATTGTATTCCTGCAGTTTCGTTTTAATGAAAATATTTTAAAATCTTCATCCCTTGATTTATTTTAAGATAAGATAGAGATAAATAAAGTTTCAAACTACCTTCATTTTTTTTTTTTTTTAGTAGAAATTTTACTTTGGAGATTTGTTGAGAATTTCAGTCTTGCGGAATGAGTGGAATTTTCATATCAGAATTATTGGAATTGACAAAATTTTTAAAATATTGTTTCAGCTTAAATAGTAAATAGTAGATTCTTTCATTTATTTAGCTGAACAATTTTTAATTCTTATTCATTTAAGATTAATACTTTAAAAACTATTATTTTTGTTTAAGAAAGAGGTCAACTGCAAATTCAAATCAAATAGTTATTATATTTGTAAAAACCTGCCAGGTAAGGCTAAGGAATTAATATATATGTACTTGATTATGAAATACCATCAGTCTCTTTGAAATGCCACACATTCATATTGATCTATTACAAAGTGGAATGGACTAAATTACATCAAATTGTCAACTTTATTCATATAGATAGTAAAACAGTATGAAAAGTGTATTAAAAAAAGCCGATAAATTATTCATTGGTATTTAATAGCATCATAAATAATGCAAGTTAAAGAGCTCATTTGTAAGGTTGCTATATAGGTAGGATATAAAAAATAGAAATGATCATGCTGGTTTTCCATAAGACTTAGCTGTGCCTATATAGCTTAGTATATTAGGTACATACCTATAGATTTTCATTTAGCTCTTTCTTTTTTATTGGGCGTTTTTTTTTGAGAATGTTTAATTTGAGATAAATTATTTCAATGAGCTAAGTGTCTAGTGGTATGAGTTAAAGGAAAACCTTTTTTTGTAGCATTCAATTAGTGGATTGGAATTTGCTTAATGTTTATGTTGCAAACCAATTGCAATACTTCAAAAGTTCTTTGGAAAAAAGATAGATATTGCATAATTAATGTATGTAGGTACCAAGTTGAAACTTTGATTTAATATTTTTTCATAATGATTTATGAATATTCAAGCAACATGGCTTACTTTTTTGGATTCGATTACATCAGATTATAGGCCCTGCTTCCATATATTTTATTGTCGTTCGAGATTTATATAGTTGAAGTTTGCTGGAAACTAATTTATTATTATGGATTTTGGCGACTGATAAAATGCCATTAATCCTGCCAATCAATAATTGGTAAAAAGTTACGATATGTCAGTCGCGTTTGTCTAGATGTGCTCGATAAAGTTTTCCAGACGAATTCTACTATTTCTTGAAGTGCATCGTCATAATTTTGTTTGTTTAACGCAAATTATTTATTTTGGTATAAAACCAGTATAGGGACATAATTTTCCATAAATGTTTTCATATTGATGGATTACCGTGGAACTGGAAAATATTTGAACTAATGTTCTGTGAAATTATATATCTATATGCGCTTGCTAATTTATAGCTTGCCCGGTTCTTGAAATAAGGTCTGTCATCCTAACTTCACAGTGTAGTTAACGGTGAAATATGAACTTCAAAATTCGGACCGGCCTTTTTTTTTAAATTCAAAAAAAACCTAAAAATTTGGTGCCTTATATGACAAGTTTATAGATTTTCCGGCTATTGTAATATTGACATTGACATGTCTTTACATGTCTTGTTAACTAACTCCCAGTATTTGCAAACAACCAGAATAGAACTGCAAAAAAAAGAGAAAATAAAAAAAATTTAATATACATAACATCATCGGCTCGACAACCAAGGTCCCCTCCTAGCCTCCTTTAACAAGTCTCTCCACCTTTCCCGATCGCTAGCCGACATCTTCCAGTTGCGAACCCCAGGGCTGATCTACGCCATCTCCCCAGCGTATGAATTGTCTGCCACGCTGTCGTATACCATGGAAAGTACTTCAGAGGACTTTCCGAGCGTCTTCCTCTTCGCTCATGTGACCTGCACAATATCTACTTTGATTTATAGATTGCGTACAGATCATTGATTGTAGTGTCTATGTCTCCGGAATCGGCCCTCCTCGCATACGAGGCCAACAATTCTCCGTAAGACTTTTCTCTCGAACGCGGCTAAGAGGTTGGACTGCCTTTTACTAAGAACCCAAGTCTCGGATCCATATGTAAGTACTACCAGGACCATAGTCCTGTACAACATCAGCTGAGAAGTTAGAATATACCTAACGCTCATTAATTTTTTTTTGTTTTATTTTTAATGAATAAAGGTACATAACGCTCATTAAATTTAAAAAAGAACGTATTTTATTCACTACGATTTCCAAACGCAAGCAGTTTATGTGAGGAGATTAAAGCACAATTTGATTCCTTTTCCAAAACGAAACTAATTTTGATTTTATAAGAAATCAACTTTTCGTGATAGAAGGCAATCCTTCAAAAATCTAAAAAATAAGCAACCAACATCCATGCAATCAATATCAAAATGTACATCTTTTTGCATTAAGCGCATCATTACTCTATCATAATTTATTTGCAAGCCTCCTCCGTCATCTTTCCTTTATATACTTATACATTGACGGAAACTCATATTCGTCTTTCACTTTCACCTGGCTTTTATTGCGATGATCTCACCTGACGACATTCCCAGATATCTGGTTTCTATTGAATTATAGAGCCCCAGTGCACCCATTACACACATTATTACTGCCGTAAAACTTTAATTCGGTGAATGGTTTTTAGATAAGTTACTAGAGGTTCCATCATTATATTACAGCCATGCAGCCGCAAGCCGATCAGTCCTTATAACAACGAACGTGCGCACGCCGCCGCCGCAGCCGCCGCGGTCACCTAACGAGTTAGACACGAAAGTGTGTTTGCTTAAGGCCCGAACACAAGTCTAGCCCTAGGAAGCAGCATCCATCTACATATATTATATAGAGAGCTATAGATTTATAACAACATGCTTCTTCACCCCAGAGGTAGAAAGATGCATCACGGGATATAATCATGTGACTGGGGTTGTCGGTTGTGCAGTCTTATGAAGCCTGCACAAACTAGTTGGCTCTTAATGTTTTGATATTACTTAGATGCATAGCTTCCGCGTTGATTCGTGTAAACAAAACCACAATCAAGCAACATGATGGCGAGGAAATAGCATTTTTTTACCATCATCAACTGTATGAGATTTTGGAGATGAGTTAAAAGAATGAATATTTTTTGAAAGTGAAAGCATTCAGAGACGGAAATTAATGAATGAGATTTAATGGTTGGTTCTACATAATCGTTTTAACTGTAACCGTATTTTTTTTTTGATTTTTTGATAAAATTAAGATCGCTTTCGATTAAACGCCTTAAGCATCACAACCACAATGAATGTAAAGAAAATCAAATGAAGCAAACAGGTGATTAATTCTCTACTATAAGAGGGCTTATACACTGAATAAATTAATGCGAATACCTAATGATAAAAAAATATTTTAAAACTTAAAACAATAGAGGATTTTTGAAAATTTATTGCTCAGATAGGATTTAATTGTGCTCAAACTTTGGAGGAATGTATAGAGTGTAGACTTTATAAATTACAGCTAAATGAGAAGGGGAGTAGTGTAGCCCATGGCCCCTTGCATCTTACAAGGGAAACAAGTTTGCAGCATTGTTCCTGATGTACAAAAAAAATTTTATTGTGGTAATTCCATGGAAGTTGGCTCATACAAATTTCTTCGATCCAAGTGCCACTGCTTAATTGTATTATAGGTCGTAATGTTCCACTTTAACTATTGTAGACAGCCTTCAGTTTGAAGCACTAGACAATGACCAAATCAGAATTTAATCAGAGGCTATTATACGTTGCCGTTGTAATTCCACATACGAAAAACAAATATGTGGTCCCAGAGTATAAGATCCTCGGTGTTAAATGTACATACTTTCCTTTTGCAAAAAAATCATAAGATTATTTATGAATAATATAATGAAGAGAATCGGAAGCGAAACAGAGCCCTGCGGTACTTTAAACCGTCCAATATACGGTTTGTATACAAATTTGTTGTTTTACTTATAATAAAATACGACTATTCTTACGAAAGGAGTACTTACTTAACGGCAGTGATGCCAGATGAGATTTTAAAAATCCCACCGGATAAGAAAAAAAATCCCACCATTGTTTTACTGAACGGAAAAATTTAAATATAATGACGCTTAAAAAACTGAATTTTTTTTCAGACATGCATATACATACATTTGTACATATATATGAGATTAAAAATCACATCAATTAAAATAATGAAACAAATTCTTTTTTTAGTGTTTTTTAGTCGCAAAATTAATTAGATCAAACATTAAATAGACTAACGATTTAAATAAAAGTCTTGTTATATTAACGTCGATTATGGAATACGCATTACTGGATCCGCAGTGATTCTCAGTACAGTGTTCTCTTCTCTTTCCACGACAAATTGTTAAAGAGAAAAGAGAGCACTGCACTGAGAATCACTGATAATCGACATGATTATCTTCTATTTTAGGGACTAAATATAGTCGCGAAATTAAAATCACAAGTGCATTTTAGCCTTATTATTCGACAAACAAACAGTCAACAAATAATTTTTTAAACGTAGCTAGTTATTTGTAGCAAATGCGTTCATTCTCATTAAAAGATGTTTGTTATATTTGATTGCGACTAAGATGTCGCGTAAAACCTAGACAAAATTTTTAGCGATTGCAATTTTTTAATTGCAATGAAAATCGTACGTGTGTTCCTAGAAAAACAATACACACTCTAACAACCACTGACAGAACAAAAATGCACCGTCTAATGATGGCACTAGTTGCCTGTGAGAGGAAAGTTTTAAGCCGATTTTTTTTTACAATATTTTGCATGTGAATGGATTACTCTGGTTTAGTCAGATTTTATAGAAAAAAAAAGATTGTTCTCTGGGGTAAGTTAATTGTTTAGATAGATGCAAACCATGAAGGAAGATTGTTGTTGCAGTTTAGTGAAAAGAAAATTTGGTTGTTTCTATAATAAAATAAGGGTAATTGGGGGAAGTATACGTATATATAGTATAGTATTATGGTAAAAATATTGTTTTCCCTCCATAAAAAAGCGTTTGAAATATCTTCCCACCATCTATTTTTTCGCACCATTATTCCCACTAAACTGATTTTTTTCCAACATTTTGGTTAAAAAAATTACCAATCTACGAACACTGCTTAACGGGCTCATTCTACAACAATCGGAAGTGGCCCATTTACTTGATAAGAATTCTCTGAAAGTGGATTGATGTCACGCCTTTTGAATGGAAAATCTCAAGTTTTAAATTTTTGCCATTTTATGAACGCTCTACAAATTTTCATGATTCTATACAAGAATCAACACAGCTCCCTACAAAAGTAGGTGAATACCACGCTTTTTGAATGAAAAATCTCAAATTTTCAAACTGTTTTTTTCTTTGTTTTTTAAGTCCTACCGCTTCGCTCTACCAAATTTCATCATTCTGAAACAATCGGAAGTTGCCCATATAACTGATAACAATTCTGAGATAGTGGGTTGATGCCACGCCCCATGAATGGAAAACTTAAAGTTTTCAATTTTTACCTTTGTATGCACTAAAAAGACTCACTCTACCAATTTTCATCATTCTACAGAAATTCCCGACAACATTCTATACGCATTCTATACGGTGTCGGGAAGTGCTCCATAATTTTGATGATATGTCAGCCAGGGGATCAGTGAGTCAGTAACGATTGAAATGGTTTTTGAAGTTAATATCTTATAAACCGCTTGTCCTATAAAATTGGAATTTTTTGGAAGTGGAGGGCATATGCAATTTCGGAGCTTCTGATTTTATTGGTACTGAAGTTACAGGGCGCGGTCAAAATCAACTGAGTCTTTTCTTGTAAAAATGGTTGTTGGCGAGAACTTGGTTGGGCGCACTACGCGTACCTTTTCATATTACATTAAAAAACATGAACCAAATTAATTTTTTTTCAGTGTACCTTAATGGAACCTATAGTGTGCTGCACTGTTTATATACAAAACATAATAAACGGCAGACAAGAAAAGATTTCTTATACATACTTGAAGTGTTTCTTGACCACACAGCACAGCATCGGCGGGGAGGACGCAAAAAGCGTGGCTGTCACACTTTTGGCCAAAGGCTCTGATCTGCCACCATGATCGTGCGTTGTCCGTAAGATGATTGTCAAATTTTTTTTTTTTTATTGAAGTTTCTCTGGAAATCTGAAATACGTAAAATACCAACAAATAAGAAAAGGGTTGGTTAGTTTGTGCTTATTTGAATCAAACCAAGAGATAAGCAAAAAAAAACAAATTAACGCATTTTGATTGATATATACCTACCTACAACATACAAAAAATTACATAAGAAGAAGTGAATTGCTTTTTTTGGTAACTTTCAATTTTCTTAAACTAATTATACTTAATTGGGTATCTGTGCGTCTATCAAAGGAATACCATCGAGTCTTTTAAGAAGAATCTGCAAGTAATGGTTTGGTTGGTAAGTTGGTTGGTTAGATAAGAAGAAAATTTATGTATAGAAAAGACTTATAGCTTCAAGCTATTTTATAATACAAAATACATTATGTGACTATAAATAGTTATGGGTTTAAATTTACTTACAAGTTTTTTTTTTTTTTGCAAACTTTTATCGAATTTTATGAGTTAACGCCTGGCATAGATAAAAAGGTAAAATGTTGATGATACAAATTAGATTGCATGTTAATTGTTTTATATGGGATATCATTTTTTAAGTTTTTTTGTTCTTTAATTTGTAAAGATTGTGAATTTGTTATAAGATAATCGACCATACCTAATTTAATCATAAATACTGTATTTGTTAACTACTGTTGAACTATTGAATTTCATGCCTTATTAGCGCGGAAAGTTTTTTGTTTCTAGTTGTTTACAGTCCATTAGTGGCCAATTCACAACTGTAACATGGCAAAAGGTGATATCTTTCGGACCTTGCAACCACTCGGAATCACGCGTTGTTTTGGTAATTTTACGGTGAAGTTGTTTGACTGACTGTCGAAGAATTATTGTTTAGTAAACAGAATGATCAAGTATACCTATATGCTCGGAGAATAAGAGAAGGGTCATTCAACTCATTCCCAGTTATTTACCAAACGACTGTTTTAACTCTTCAATTCCCATGCTTGTATTTATGGAAGTAGCAACCATCTCTCCTACTCAAAATTATAAATAGATTTATTATAGACCAAAACAAATTATAAAAACTAGGCAACGATCCCCCCCCTTTTTTTATAGGGGGGTCACTTACAGGTTAAAGATGTCGTTCAGCCTCTCAGCCAGAAAACATTCGCCAACAAGGAAATGGCCATTTCAAAAAGATAAGTCAGAGAAAAGTTTATTATTGAAACTTGATATTTATATTTGATTGACAATATTCATATGATCACGTAAATATAACAATTCGATTTATCATTTTTGGAGATATTTGCTCTTCCCATCATTTCATAACTAATTTTAAAATTTTCTGATCAAATCAAAATCTCGAAAATTGAAAAAAAAAATATAAACTTACACATTATTTATATACGAAATTAATTTCTATGCAGTGGAGGGCATTGGGTAACGTCTAGTAGTTCTAACAAATTAAGGCTACACCTGAATTCATCATTTTTGCATTTACTTTTTTGTAAATGCCATTTTCGCATTAACAGTTTATAAAGAACCAATTACACTACTGATAAAATGTTATTGTTTGTCATTTTGTACAATTTTGCAGAAGAGACAAATGCTGTGACGTGTACGTACCTACTGCAGAATTTACCTGTGCTATATCGATACTTTGAGATGAGAAAAGGCACAAATCTTTAAAAAGGCAATATTAATACACCATTTATATGAGAAATTTCTTACATGCTTACAGCTACTCTAAGGATTTGACCCACAAGAACAAGTTTGTGCGATTGAATCGTTTGAAATTTGATGTACACTCAGGCGTATGCGTACTTTGTTTGCAACTTTTATTTCAATTTATTCAAAATTTCTTTCATTTTCTATGGCTTTATAACAAGGAGATCTTCTCATAAGTAGATTGTATACAACTCAGCAAAAAATATAAAAAAGAAAATCTGCTGAATGGTATGAAGTGTTATTTTAATTTATAGTTATTTAGTTAGCTTAGCAGCAATTTATATCATTCAAGATAATATTTTTATTGTACTTATTTGATCCGTATTAAAAATATTAAAGCATTATCTTTAATTGTCAATAAATTTTGATAAAGCGTGACTTTTGAAGGTTGATTCCAATTGAGGATGGTTTGAATTTGTTATTAGAGGCGCCATTAGAAGGTTAGACTCGATAATGTCTAGTCGATTATAAAAACACATTCAGCATTCCACGTTTTAATTGTACCTATTTTCAAAGTTGCTTTTTTAAACGCAAATCCGTCATAGAATTTTGTTTCCAAAAATAATTTATATGACATAATAATTATAGAAATATGTATGTATGGGACTGTTGTACTGGTTCTATGAAAGTGGTTTAAACTGTTCCGAAAAAATGTTTGCCCGCCACTATGCCAAACAAAATTCGAGAACTTTATCTTTTGTCTATTAATTTGAGATGTACCTAAATTATTTGCATATGGTACAGCCTAATAATTTGAAATCAAGTGGTATCAGCTCAAGACTAAATTATAACGTTAACTGATCGAAATATTCTTAGCCTGTTTAGATATCACTTCATTAAATTCCACTCACAAGACAGCAATTTATATGTGTATGCATATGGTATAGTAGAACAAAATTGAGGGCAAATACTTATAGCAGTGTCTAACCTCAAACGCATGAGATGTATAAACGCCTCAACTCTGCATAATATATTTTTTAAATTGTCATAAATTATTGAGAATTTGTCAGGCGACTGAATAATTATGTTGTGTTTTGTATTTCAATAGCTTGTTTAAGATTCAAGTTGCAGCACTGGCACTTGCATTGGCACTGCCGCACTAGCCGTGCAGCCCATAGGGAGACTTAAAACAAATTATTGCAAATTTATTTCTAATATCGAAGCGCTATTTGAAGCACGAGGTTCCTCTGAATGGAGGAATATTGCATTCGAGAGCAACAAATTCCAAAGATACTATATATAGAAGCACTTTTAAATTGCTGCATCTTAGTCACGAAGGTGCACCCGTTTTCTTGAGTTATAGGTACGTGCCATACCACTATACACCTAGTATACATAAGACGGGAGAGTTAAAGGTTTAATCTTTGTACAACTATATAGCCTGTGGTGCACAAGCGTTTTGGTCTTTTAAATTTGCATAAAAACTCCCGTAGCGTTGCAAATGACATACAAAAAAAGAACGATTATTTTGTAGATTTTTAAACTTAACTAATTACACTGGACCAACAAAATTATTGATAATGTTTAAAATTTTAAACTTCATTATAAACCAAAAATTGTATAGATTGGTCTATATATTTATATAGTGAAATGTTAAAAAAAACTTAATAATACTGCTCGAATGAATCGCATATGAACTTGTTGTTGGGTTTCAGATCTATATAGAGTGGCTAGATATTGAAGAAGTCAAGGATGTTCCTTAACGATGTTATAGGTGTTTGCAAAATATTGCAACATGCCCTGTAAAATTGAGAATTTTTATTCTTTTATAGGTAGATCGTGAATAACGAATTTTTACTAACACACAGAAACATTGGGGCGTTCAGAAAAATGAGATCTCACAGATTTTTCTCACAAAAAGAGAAAAAGCGAGTCCAAGATATTTTTTCCATAGAGTTTTCACACCAAAGCTGGGTAATTCTGCTGAGGTCTCTGAATCTCATTTTCCTAAACATGCCTTCTGAACTAAATTCACAAAATTTTGCAAAAATAATAACAGCTGACAGTCGGAAAGACATTTGGTGGGCTGTCAAAAAAACAAGCGCAAAAATAACTTCTTTTTTTTTTGACATCGTGTTGAAACAGTAAGACAATACTCAGAAATCACAATAGCTAGCTGCAAAATATTCCTTAATTGCTATTAAGATACATAGTTATATGCCAATCAGTAAATCTATTCAGCCACTAGATTTTTTCGCCTTCTCATTCATCGTAATGTAAAGTTTGATGAAAATCGGTTTTTTTTGCCGATGCGTAACTTACCATATAATATTATTATCAAGTTGTACAAAATTTTGACAATACACACTTACACATAGTTTTTATATATGAGTGACAATAAATATAATAACCATGTTTTGTTATCAACCGATCTGTATCAAGATCATTTTCCAACACGTAATACAACAACAATAACTTGGCACCCTACCCTCTATCTGGATCCCTGCATCCACGCTCTATCTCAAGTTGTTGTTGTATTACGTGTTGAAAAATGGTCCTGAGTTAAAGACAAATGTATATGTCTAGGTATATGCTACATTATTCTTCTTAAAAGATATTTGTAAACTTTTGAACTCCTAAAAGCAAGCAATGGTTTAGATTTGATTTTGTATTTTAAAATACTTTATTCCCACCAAAGCTACATAAAAGCTGTTTTTTTTTTTTTTTTTTTTGGCTCTTTGGACAAAAAATATTTACGAGGAATTCATTACAATGCACCAATAACAATTGCGATTTGGTTCTTTCCATCCAGTTTTAATTTACTTTTGTTTTTGTAAGATCGACCGCACCTCATATACTTTAGTGAAATTGACAGCTAATTGCAATTGGTGTGTCTAGAATCAAAATATAAAAATTTGTATTCATCAAAATGTGAGTAGATTTGTACAATACAATGTTTTTCAGTAATTTCACATAATATAAAATTCTGGTTGTGAATTTAAGTTTTTATATTCAATAATTCCTTTTTTTTGCTTTTAATATTGGTCATTTTATGTTACTAAATAAATCGCAATTTTTTTTTATTTCTATTATTTATTTCGACGTCTTTTTTGCCTCATCTTTAAGATCCAAAATAAAACTGGCTTACACATTTCTTCCGGAATCTAGCTAAACTTTTTAAAAGTCTTGTCTGTCCTGACTTTGAGTCTCTTTGGTTTTCGAGATATTTCTATACTTACCTAAAAGTGCAGAAATATCTTTTTTATTTTTGAAGTTATTTTACATAACTATGAATAATTTTTTCCTTAGTAAAAATCTTTCTAAACATCATGTTTGAGAAGGTTTATAATACTTTTATAAAAGTTCCCGGTTTGAAAGTAATATTTCCCCATTCAAATTCGAACGTTCTAATTAGTACTTATGAGTTATGACTATGAGTAGATGCTACTCTTATTCTCATGTGCGAGGAGATGAGATTTGTAAAGGGGAAATCAATTCCTTGGGACCCATTGAATACGGGTAGCAAATTATATTTGAAACAATAAAAATATCCTAGCTGGAGTACATCGCTACTTCCACAGGAACATATTTACCTTTATTACCTGTTAAATAGAAAGATATTATTGCTCTCATCGCGAAGGCATTATTAACCATTTTTCAAAATGACGGAAATTTGTATCAAATGAAAAAAGCGTACGGATATTCTACTTATATTTGTTGTTGTTGCATAGGTACTAGGGAATTGCCAGCAATGATTTGTCTTATAGTACAAGCTCAAACAAAAAATTGTAGCATTGCCTTTTATGTACTTCCTGAAATTAATTACAATTATTTTGAAATCGATGGTCAATGACATAGTGATTAGTTTTGTTTAATCATATCAACGTCTGATAGCCCGCTAGATAAGTGATTACAAAATGTTATCGGTTGATTTATATTCAAGATTCATATAAAAATATAAATAATAAAAAATGAAATGATTTAAAAATGTTAACAAGCTCTTCGATTCTTCAATTTAATAGTACCAAAATTAAATGATTAACCTAATGTTTCTGGTATAAAGTTAGATGTATCTACTATTTAACCGGTACTTTTATTTTATTATTTATTTTAAAGAGTTAACAACCTTCCGAAAAAAAATCCATGGGAGTAGTTTGTTGACCTAACATTTTTATTAATTTTACCTAAAATAGAAACATTGTTTTGATTTTTAATTCCAATTCAAGTTATTCAACTTATTTTGTTCAAGTAGGCCAGAAGTAGGACGAAGAAAAAAAATCGCCTTAGGTCGCAAAAAATTGCGCTGCACTGATTTTTTTAGGACAGATACCTTTTTTAAGTTTTTGGCTTATAACTTTGAAAAAAATGCATCCTAGAAAAAGTTACTATTTTTTAAGTGCAATTGAAGATATATAGGTTGAATATTTCTCGAAATAAAGCACTTCAAAACTTGTTATTTTTTCTTAGTAAGATGAAAATTGAAGTTTAAGCCTTCTTCAAAGCAGAATATCTTCTAAAATTTTCTTTCTGCGAGGTAAATCACTGTGTGATTATTGTAGAGCAGTTATATACATAGCTTTAATTTAAGAATAAACAGAACCCTGTACAGCCAATACTTCCCTTGTTATAAGGGAGAAAAACAAAATAGGTAATCAAAAAAATCGGATGTTCAATTTGGAAAATAAAATTAGGAAAATTGAAGTTTAAAAATCATTTATTCAAAAAATTAGTACTAAAATAACATTACTTAAAAACATAATTAAAAAATTAATTAGTGACTTTAATAAAAACTATAACATGATATTGTAAGTGTGCCGTTGTGTTTTTATATTCATTTTCTATTTTCAATATTTTTTGTTTATTTTCCCATCCCACCTAATGGGCTGAACAAATAGAGTGGGCCACTATCTTAATATCATGTTCATATAATATATCAACAATACAAAAAAATAAATGATTTTATAACAAAATGCACAATTTTTTAACTAAACCGCCCCACTATATAGAAAAATAAAACCATTTACTAATCCTATTAGTTTATTTTGAAAACGGTTATTTTTATAAAAAAAAGTAGATATGGTAGTGTTTTTTAAGGAAATATTCTAAGCTACTACAAACTAGACCTTAGCTTTTTTTCTGCACAACTTACCATTTGGGAGTTATTCCTGAAAAAAAAACATTTTTAGCAGCGCTCATATCGATGGTGCCTTTTGACAGTTTCCATGAGGATGTTATATATGTACCAAAATCCAGCTTTCCGGCGATTATTTCCTAATTGGGATTTTTTTATGCCTTTATTGACTGGGCTATTAGTAAATTATATGCCAACATTTTCAAATAAAACTTTAATATTTTTTTTGAAAATCAATATTTCAAAATCGATGTCGATTTTTCTGAAAGTAACAGTTTTTTAACACTTTGCTGTATACATTATATCTAGTATATATTTGAAAAATATTGCTTTTAAAATAAATCAATCAAAAAAATAATAACGGTGCCTATCATACAATACAACATTTTGCCTGTGTGATTGAGTTTTTTATTTTTATTTTTTTTTTTTAATTTTTCATATACAATATACATATTAAAAAAAAAAACACTTCCAATTCAAATTTCAAAAATCATGAATATCTTTTTAAGACGAAATGGGATTTTTATACCATTCTTATCTTATTCGTATGTTAAAAACCCAACATTTATTTTGATTTATAACCTTTGCCTGAGTCTAACGCATACAATAACTTCTATTTACTTACAAATCCAGGTTCATATCTTCAAATATGTTTCACGTTTACTAAGTTCCACGCGCGCTTTTTTTTTAATGTACTTTTCGAGTTAAAATAAACAACTGAATAAATAATAAACGAAATCTTGATAACATTTATAACATTTTAAAAACAGTTGACTATAGCCACAATAGCAAAAGTTCGTGCTCCAAATAGTATTCTGCCGTAGTACCTACATCATGATGGAACGTTATGCAGTAATTTCCAGCTTTATAGCTTTGTCGATTTTACTAACTTCATTTTGCTTATTTTCTGACGCTGAAATTATAAATTCTTGCTCGGCTGTGATGAGGTGCTCATCAGTAGCAGACAACACATATGGTCTTATCGGGAAAACGTGCCAAATTTACAGAAATCCATGTTTGTTAGCTCTTGAAAATTGCGATCGAAAAGCAAGAAATGAAACTTGTAAGTTTATAAATAAAAAAAAACAAAAAAACTACAACCTATATGAATGTTAAATTTTTATTGCAAAATAATGATTTTATTTATAGTGATAAAACCAACTACCAAGGAGAAATGTACACCTTTTTGCTCCAACGTTTGCATGACTTTATATTTTCCTATTTGCGGAGAATATATGGAAGAAAAAGTCACGTTTAATAATGAATGCGAAATGAAAAGATACAATTGCAAAAATGATAAAAGTAAGTTTTCAAAAAAAAAAATACATAGTTTAATTAAAAATATAACAAAAACGTATTTCTTTTTTTGTTTGTTTTTTTTTTTTTTTTACAGCGTTCCTTCTCTCCAATAATGGAAAATGCCAATCTGGTAAAAATTAAAAAAATGTAAATTTATAGAATTACAAAATTATACAACTTTTTGCAAAATAATTTTTTTTTATTTTATTAAGAGGTGTAGATAAATATGTGTGTACATATGTAGGAATCTAAAAACTATGTATTTCACTGACAAATTACTTTCTCTTACCAAGACTCCGGCAAAATTCAGCATTTTAAAAACGCGAATCATTCAAGGTATATCTAATAAAACTATTGTAGTTTACTATATTTCGTATAAAAATTTAATATGGATAATGGGAAGGAATTTTTGTTGCCTTAAAATAATGACTTTTTTTTTAAATACCTAAGATAATGTTAAAAAACAGATTGGTTCCAAGTTTTAGAAAAACCAATGTTGTCGTTTTCAAAATATTTTTGACTCAAACAAAAATTTTGAAAATTTAGTTAAACAATACTATTAAAACTTTTTAAAAAACTCTTCACAAGGAATCTGATGAAAATCAGCTGAACTGTTTTAGAGAAAAGCAAAAAATGGTTCTGTATTTACCAAAATGTTCGTTTAGCAAAAAAAAATAAAATTTTTTTGGGTCGCACAATCATGCTCTTGTGTGCGATCGCACTATGGATTTAAAGTATGAATTATTAAGATCTATTAGTTTGATTTTAAAAGAAATAAATTACTTATGGAAGCCTATATTTTATGCCACCTGCTAAAAACGTATTTTAAGTATTATGTGAGAACACAAAAATTAACAATATAGCGCTGGGATGCACATATGCATGCATGAAACTAACAGTTTAAATTGAAAAATTAGTAAAAAAGTAATATATAATTATTAGAAAGAAATTAATTAAACAAAACCTGAAATTGTTTTAATACCAATGCTATGAAGCCATCCGATTTCTTAAATAAATCTTAATATATGAGAAAAAAAATTAAAAAATCATGTAACAGTTTAAAAAAAAAAAACAATTTTTATGTACAAAATTTTGAAAACATTTTTAAGAAAAAAAAAATAGTACACCATTTTTTAATGTTTAATAATGCGGAGTTAAAAAAGGAATTTAAAAAAAAATCATCTACTTATTTTCAAAATATCGAATTTTCAAAAAATTATTTTGAATTTTTTTTTCAAATTTTGATATGCAATATTATTTAAACTTTTTAGGAGTTTTTCTTTAAAAAATTTCATTAAAATCTGCTTAACAAATAATGAGATAGTCGAAAAAATGGATATATACAAGAGATACCATTTTTAATTGATGATGACAATGTTATAAGCTGACATAAAAAATTTAATCAAAATTGTAATTGTCGTTTTTGAGAAAAATGTTATTTTCCTTATGCCGGTTCTTAAACACTTGATTGCGGGAGATACCGTTGTTTTTCGTTATAATAATAATTTTTATTTAAAACCTGCTTGATGTTAAAAAAAAACTCCTGGGTGCCATGTTTGATAAAAATCGATTCAGTCGTTTTCGACTCAAACTTTAAACTTTTCTTAAAAATCGAAAAAAAAATTTTTTAATTTTGACATAAAAAACTTTTAAAACATTCTACATACAAAAATTATAATCATCAATGATCATAATCGGTTGCACTGTTTTTGAGAAAATCGAAAATGCTTCTATTAGACTCTAATAATTAGAGGTACCATTTATAACGATTTTTCGGATTTTTTTTTATAAAATGGTTATAGCCTTTTAAGAAAAAAAAATTTTTTTTTATTTTTAAGCTGAGGACACGTTTTTGAGAAAAATAACATTAAAATTTTATTTTTTTTTATTTTTCCTCCGTTGAGGCGGGAAGTTAAACGGCAACACCTTCAATAATATCATTTGCTTGTTTTATAAGACAAAAATTCAAATTGTACATTCTTTAAAAAAATTCAAAATTTCTAAAATTTTTGTACCGTTTTAAGTTACATTATAAAAATTTGTAACAGACTGGACTTTGCATTTTATGGTTCCTCAAAGTTACCTGATTTTCTCCCTGTTTTTTTTTTTTTGGAGTAGGTACTTAGAGTGGGCTCTTCAAGAGCTTGAGCAATACCTAGTTCTGGTGAGACACTTAAACTATTTATAGGAATGTTACTTTTATCATATAAGAAAGATGACTATTTCAAAAGCTAAAGTAGAGGTTCTCAAAAAGCCATAAGCTTGTACTGGGAATTATGACACGCAGTTACGTATAACTTAAAACAAATTGGGCATTTAATTAAAATCAACACTACAGTCCCGTTCTGTTTTTTTTTAATTTTTTTCTTAAACCTTTTAGGATGGATAAAATTTCGTGATTGTGATTGTAATTAACAAAGTGAGTTTAAGGTACTTGGACCTTTTTTGTGAAAATTTCTTTATTTTTAATTAATCCCCGTAAATCTTCTGAATTTGTATATTATATATTCTGCAATCCGATGCAAATATTTATTATAAACGTTATTGCATTAGAAATAACCTTTTTTAAATTTTTTTAACCACGTCTGTACAGAATTTTGTTTACGTACTCCGTTTGTGGGTGTACTATAGCTTTTTTAGAAGGTGTTCAGTTAAAATTTGAAAGTCGCTTTCTTTTTATTTATCAGCATATGTATATACATAACTATTTTAATCTATAACAATTTGCACCTTAGATATGCAAACACATTTTTCTGAAGCCAGTTGCCCTTTGGTAGCTCTGTGTCTAGACTGTATTTCTTCTCATCAAGTTTGCATTTCGGATAGGGTTTAGTAAGTAAACCTGGTTTTTGAGTATAGTAAAAAGCTTTGATATTCATTAAAATAAATTGTTGACAAATTTATTTATTAGGATTATTTAAAGATGACATAATATTGTGCAAATTTTGTTTTCATATTAACAAATCATTATTCCTTTAAACACTCTCCATGGGCAAACAAGTCAAAAGCTGAAAAAAAATATATTAATTGTTTTTAAACAATACATTTTTTTTTTTTTTATACTTTTTCCGGTTTTACAAACATAGTTCTCCATTTCGCACTGACTTGAAAAAGTTTGTTTCTCTTCATTGTAGTAGCCACAAACCGGACTATGAACTTCTGGACACGAAGAGTTGGATTTACATAAAGTTTGACATTTTTCTTTACCTATATCATGAGCTTCTGCATGAGTGGAAAAAATTATTTTAGACCTTATGGATAAATTTAATAAATTTCCAAACCTGGTTCATCCCTATTAACACGCTGGCAATTCTCATTTAGCAGAAAACAATTATTCCTAAATACCTCACAATGTAAGTCATCGGTTGTAGTCCATACTGGTTTTGCTTCAGTAGAACATTTATAAGCTATGTTACAACGTTTTTTCTCCTCTGCATGATCTGAATTATCACCAAATCCAAATGTGCACAAAAGTAAAATTAATGATAATAAAAATAATAATGAATGCTTCATAGCACAGGTGATTCAATAAACAAACGTGAGCTATAACTGTGAGAATTGGCAATTTGGGTACCAGCTTTATAGTTAATTATCATATTTGTTTACTATCTAACTTTTTGTTCAAAACATATATACCTACAGTAGAAACCTATAGCATTGTTGTATACCAATTTATTTTTAAAGTTTTCCTTAATTTTTTTAGAAATTGAATATAGCAGATAATATAGATTTTTTCAATGTTCAGTCAATATACATACATATGAATGTAGGTAAGAAAAAGTTTTAACAACAAATTATTTATTTAACACAAAGCTAATTAATATTGCTCCACAAATTTTATTAACAAAATCAGATACTCAATCAGATACAAAATGAAAAAATTAATTATATTCTTATGACCGAAGAAACTTAGAATTTAAAAAAATGCTCTGAACTAAGTAAAAAAATATATACATATATTCGAAATAGTCAAACTTAAGGATTGAATAAATTTTCAATTTCCTCATTTTTGAATAAAAAAGGCCAATGCTTAGTATTTTTAAGAAATACTGATTTAACTCGCTCACTTCTAAACAGGTATAGTTTAATAAACTGGGTGTCCCATAAAGTCAAGTCATCGCCATAGAAGAAAACACTGACGCGACACAAAAATTTAGATGCATTCGATTGGCTACTTTTTGTATAAGGTCAAAAAATGAAACATTATGGTAAAAAAAATTACACAGTTTAGTACGACGTTAAAGCATTTTTAGCTCGAATTTCCAAATTTTAAATTTAAAGTATAATCATCGTACTATTTTTTTACCATTTTATTAAATTTAAAATCACTTAAAGCCAATTTAATCTTTTTAGTATCTAAGTATGATATCTAAATGTCACTTTGACAACCACAAATATGAAAATGGTTGTATGTTTGCTTATTTTTTTTCATACATAAACTGTCACTGTTTTAAGATTGGTTGAGCTGGAGTTTATTAAAAAAATAAGTTTCAGTAGTTCCAAAAATTTCAGTAAGAAAATTGTTAAGAATAGTACCATGCTATAGTACCTTAACATCAGGCTGTTTTGAGCCTTTTTTTAAATAAATAAAAGAAAGACCTACTGAACCAAACTAGAGTGTAAGACTGTCGATTTTTGTATTTGATGACCATAGACGCTGTTTAGATTGGGAAGATTGAGGCCGGTATCACGGCAGTTCGTAGGCAAGAGAACGGTGGGGTGAAGACTCTCGCGAGGCACGTTGAAAACATAAAAAACAGGACTCATGAGTCTACTTTGTCGTTGCTTCAATTTGTGAAATATTGAAGTTGTTTGTTGTTTCAATGTATTTTGAGGCTTCTGAAAGTTTCAAATGTGAACACACACCAGTCCGGACTCAATCTTCCCAATCTAAACTGGGTCATAAATCCTTTTTATATCAAAGTTTAATAGTTGCTGAAATGAGGTAATAGATAAGTAAGCCTTATGCTAGCTCTTTGGTCTATAAGAGCAAAGTTTTGCGTGTATTTTCTTTAAGTATTATTCAATTAATCTGCCGCTTAGATCCAGCTGAATTTGACCGATGGCTGCATTATGTTGACTTTGAGGGCACGTTGCGGCTTATTGGCATAAACCTGCAACACGTTTGAAAACCTCACAAAAAAAGACTAAAGGTAGAACTATATATTGTTGGAACGCAGCGTACGCAGCAGTACGAAATCGAACGACTACAAGCATTATAATAGACGCGCTCATAATTGAGTTTGAATTCGCTTCGTTCTGTGTTCGTTCATTAATTAATAAATAAATAAATAAATTGGTGCCAGAGATTTTTTTGTTGTTAAATTCTTCCACAAACTAGCCATGCATTATGGGTAACGTGTGCATTTGACGTTTCGGAAAGAAATTTTTCGTTCGGTTATGGCATTAGTTTCCGACAGCATCCGCTTATTAGAGCTCTACCATAAGGGGGTCATATCGCACGATCTTGCTGGACAATTCTGGACACTTCCGCGAAAGATAAACCTGTCCTCAAATAGTTCTTGCAAGAAACGCATTGTTTCGTTCGCTATGTGACACGTAGCACCACTGCGCGCGCCGCCGCCGTACTGTTGGAACGCATCTTATTTACCGAACCAATCGTCTTGAATTTGGCCACTAAACTTTGAAAATTGATGGACAACAGCGTCTTAAATGGGCGCAACTTTTGTATTACGAACACTCATTTTTAAAATAAAGTTTTATGATATGGAGGTGCTGAACAATCGTGTCCCTATCGCCATGTTAATTTGGCATCAGATGACTGAATAATAAAGAACAGATTTGACAGAAGCCGACAAAACAACATGACCACAGACTTCCGTATTGGAAAACAGAATACAACAAACCTTATAATTTGAAAAAAAACACATTTTAGTAAAAATGTATTTGGACATCATTTTATAGTTAAATGACACACTGTATACGATAAAATATGCAATACGTGCTGTTTTTGTGAAACCGAGTAATCGGCAACGAATGCAAGGCATGGTCAAAATAGTCAAACATATCGATGATTATTTCCGACCAGCGCTATCACGCTATAGATGATTGAGCGCAGTATATACATCAGAGTAGTAGATCTTGCAATTTACAAAAACAAAAATTCAATATACAATATAAAATACATTTTATTTACGAATAAAAATAGGAGAATCTGGAAACTTAACAATTACTTTAAAAACGAATTGCACAACAAATAAAAAACCAATCTCTCAAACTAAATTAACAAAAAATTACATTTCATTGGATGGAAGCGTTTAGAATTAACTTTGGATAGAGATCAAAATTATTAAAATAGGAGTAGATTCGTTTTGCTGCGCAGTAGATTTTCGTTAGTGACTAAGTGCATTAGATCTACTGCTAAAGGACTAGGGTGCGGCAGCACTGTTTCCGACGTTTCATTCGATCTGAGGGCCTCAAATCGGAGTTCTATACGTGTTTACATCAGAATTATTGTATTTAAAATAAATTAAATTTTTAACTAAACATTTCCAATTGTGTCATTGGAACAATTACCTATATACCTACATATACGATCAACTAAACCACTTATATTTTTATTTCGAATTATTCTTGATTTAAAAAAAAAAACTCCAAAGAGTTTTTAGGTATACATATACGAATATTATGTACTTTACCTTTTCTTGAAAAATAAAAACCCCCTTCTATCGGAATTAAATAATTTTAGGTATCTAAATATAAATGACTCAAGCTTATGATTTTTATAGATTCATCATGTTTATTTAATTGACCTTTGTAGCCCTCACACGATCAGAGGTATAGGTCTATTGAAATGACGTGACTTGAAATACTACTCTCAACATTGTTGTTTTATAAATATATATAGAAGATTCAATTTTCTATATCTACAAGTTCAATACTTCAAATCATCACATATACTTATCCATATGCAGTGTTAAAATTATTAAAATTATAATGAAAAAAAGAAAATGCGCATACAATAAATTGTTTAGTATAGTAATATGTAATTTGTAAAAGTCGATGCCTATTTTGGTTCACTCAACTTAACAGATTGCACGTACTTGCTGTTTAATGGCGTTTTTCTTTTATTTGCTCTGAACAAAGCTCTGATCAAAGGCTGAGCGATCAGAGTAAAGCTCTGAGGAGATTATTATCAGAGCCCTCAGATTTAATTATGATCAGAGCCCTCAGATTTAATTATGAAATACCCTTGAGCACTGAACTGTCATATGCTTAGTAATCTGTCAAATTACCTAAAAATTATATGAAGTGGACTTCGCTCAGCGTTTTTCTCCATTTGCTGGGTCATTTTATTCTGAGCATACTGAGCATGTTCTGAGCTAGCTCAGATGGAAAAAAGAAATACGGCTTATCTGTGCTCCGTTTTATCTGAGGTAAAAAAGAAACACAGAATGACAGCTCAGAGGTAAAAAAGAAAAACACCAATAGTCCAAGTTGTTAAGAATTTTTGAATTTTAATTGCTTTGAAGTTTTTTACAGAATGTTGCATTCAAATGGGCAAGTGTTTTTTATACTTTTGAAATAGCGCCATCTGTTGGTGGTATACTGAGATCTAAACAATATGAGCTACTTGACCAGGATTAATCAGCTAAATTTCTCAAATTTGATGTCAAAAAATGTTGAAATGGCTTATCCAAAATTTAACTATATGCAGAGTGAAATGGTATGAAACAAAAAATATCACCAGATTAAATAAAAACAAAAAATTGGTTTAGAAAGGTTATTTTTAGAGGATGAGCTTCAAAAATCAAATAAGGGGATAGATACTTTCAAAATTGTTCATTTTATATGTTGAAAAATAGAGACAAAATAAGAAAATAGCATACGGTTTTTAAATTTCTATTTTTATATGTTTATTTAGAGGATTTATAAATTTATGAGGTGAAATAAAACAAACTTTGTGGATGAATTTTTTTTATTTTTCCTATCTATTTAAATTGCAATAACATGAGAACACTATTTTTCTAACTTGAATGACTTAGTTAATTCTTTAAATACCAACAACATAACGCTAATAATGATTTTAAAACACGATTAGCAGACGAACAGATAGAAAGTGATACTATTTTCTTTGGCCAAGCAATTCAAATTAGTTAGGCATTCAAAGGACAAAATTATAAAGGGACATTTTAACAGCTATTAAAACTTTTTCAACAGTTTGATATTTTTTTTACTTAATGGTTCAATTGGCGGGGGCATTTTAGGAGAGTTGACTTTTATTGAGGATCCTTGTGCATCAGTAGCTGATTATCGTATTATTAGTGGTAAATGGTTTCAAAAAGTATATGATTTCAATGTTAGTACCTACATTGATCTATTCGGACCATATATTATGCCAATCTCAGTAGCTCTGGCTATAAACAATCTTCTACTCAAAAAAGACATTGATTGCTCTTTTGCCCAGACTTGTTTGGAATGGACGGGAAAAAGAAAGCTATGAGTCTACACTTAGTCAGTTTAGTATACAACAAACAAATTTAACAGATGTAATAAAAAACTCGGTATATCCTTTGCAAAAAGGAGGCAGGTACATATTATGTAACTAAATATAAGCAAAAGTGAAAGTGGTTTGAAAAAAAAACTGCGAAAAAAGCTACATGTAAATCTTTCAAACTCCTAAAACTTTCAAGATTGAGAAAAGGGGATTATTTTCGTAAAGTTTATGTCGAAGCAAATACTATGTAGCAATTGCAAAAAATTCAAGTAATGTCAAAAATTCTTCTGAATTCTGGAAAGTAGTTTAGGAATTGAATGGGAAAAATTTAAAACTGGCAACAATTTGGATGCCCATATTTTAGCCACTTATTTTTAAAAACTTCTTAATCCACCAGAAATTGGAGAACCAATCCAATTCGCTGAGAATTTCCTGACCGTAGCAATTAAAATGTTTCCTCTTTAGATCGAGATATCAAGAGATATCTAGAGATTGTTTTACACAAATGACAAATCCAAATACAACAAAGTCCCAGGAAATTAAAGAGTTTCTTATGATTTTTTTCAAAAACGCCCCGCGCACTTTTTTGGAAAATATAGCACTGATCTACTTAAACATATGCATACAACGTAAATAATGTTGAAAACATATAGGGATATCTCATTTCTAAACGTAATAGCAAAAGTATTTATAGGCATTATATTAAAAAGACTTCAATTTTGGGTTAGTGATAATAAATTGCTGAATGAATTTCAAGCAGGATTCAGAGCGGGATATCCAACGACTGATCACATTTTCACCATTCAGAATATTTTTGATTATTACATTAAAAATGGTAAAAAGTTATATGCACTATTCATTGACTTTAAACTGCTTTCGATAGTATTGATAGAAAGGCGTTGTTCTACAAATTGAATATAATGGGCTTATTGTCTAATGGCCGATTTCACGAAGGAAAGTTACATTATACATTTAACAGGCTTCTAAACCTTAAAATGGGATATTTTGTATTCACCAAGCACTTTTAAATTAAACACACTTTTAAACACCCTTATAAACTAAATGCCCATTTTTGGCTCATTAAATTTTAAAAGTGTCATTAAAATGTCATCAGATGCAGTTAACAAGAAGGTATATCAGCTGAAATTTGCAGAAAAAATTTTGAAACATTTTAATTTTCAATTTTTGAAGATAGAATATCAATCAGCCCTTTTTTTGGGTGTAATTTTTGCCTCTTTCTCTTCTTTTATATGCGCATTCATTGTTAAATTTAAATGAAACTCACTTTATAAAAACATTTCGGCAGCTGCCCAATATTTTATTTTTTTATATTGAAGAAGTTTACCGATTTATTTTGCAATTCTTGGCTTTGTTTCAATACATAATGCTTTCTCTTTTTTCTCATGCATTTCGCTTATTAGAAAAAAAATAGAGAAAAGAACTCGATTTTAACAAAAATTTCCCTGAAATTTCCCTTTTATAGATTGGTGAAACTAAAAATATTTAAGGGCCTGATAAAATTTAAGAGGGTTTTCGATAAAAGTGCTTAGTGTTTGTTTATGAAATTGGACATAAGATTTCAAATGTAATAAAAAACCTATGGTATGGGATGGTGAACAAATATCATAGTAATTTGAAACCAAAAGTGGAGTTCGTCAGGGATGTCTTTTATCTGCTTTGTTGTTTGCACTTTTTATCAACGACATAGTGGTTGTTATAAAATGGCTTTTATATGCTGATGATGTGATTATGTTTGCTGAATCCCCAGAAAGCCTTCAGCTCATTATAAATAGACTTAATAATTATTATAAATTGTGGAATTTGAGTATAATTAATATATCAAAAACAAGGGATAGAACAGGCCGAGGACAGCATAGTAAAAATGAAAGGTGGTTTCTAAATGGGGAGAATATTGAAAATGTGAACTCGGTTACCAAAACTATTGGCGAAACACAGTGTACAAAGAAAATATGAGATGGTTTAAGAAATGGGAGGATTAAGGATATAGGTAACTATTTTAAGTGGTTTTCATTTAATTCTTGGGAGATCCAAAATGAATATATGGGACAAAAGTTCCAATATGTATATTCTTAAAAATTTGGATCAGATCTAATTGAAGAAACTTGGTGCTCTTCTCGTAGATCTCTATATCCAAAGCTATAGAAACAATCTGAACGATCTCAATTGATTCACCAACAAAATGAGTTTTTATGAAATTTCTGTTGTTTTTCGTTTTAGAGGAGAGCTTCTTGATTTGAATTATACGCCATATTTGAATGAACGGATAACTGCTGCTCATTGTGTAACGTAAAAGAACAAGAAAACTCGTATCACTTCTTATCAATATGTCACATTTTAAAAGAAATAAGATTTCTGTACTTTGAAAAGTCAATAAGCGAATCAGACTCCATAAATATTTTAAATGGACAAAATTGGAAAATTCTTGCCCAATATTGCATTGAAACCCTAGATTATAGAAAAGATTTAATTAATTAATAAGAGAGATTAATGAGAACATAATTAAGTATTTTTTGTTAATAGGGGAATGAATATAATAGTATGATAAATTTATATAATATAGTCCCATCTGTAACAATGAAAAATACAAACCAATTTTTTTTTTTATTTTTATAATAAAAACACCTCGCAAAAATGATTGGGTGGAACAATGCTAAGCCAGACATTGAATATTAAGGTTAAGGTCATCATTTTTTTTTTAATATACATAAACCAACACAACAACTGTTTAAACATTGTTTAAAACATCAATAATGGCGCCTTGTTGTAGAGTATTAAATAATATTTCTAACAATTTCAACTGCTACCGCCATATTATTCACTCGATACATCCTTATTAAAACTTAAAACCGGATGTATAGGTTTTAATCATTAGTCATTGAAGTGACTTATAAAATTTCGAGATTTTTCAAAATTTTGTTGACACAGATTTTCTATGGGAAATAATATTAGCATGTTGCTCATATTTTAGAAGCAACCATATTTTTATTTGGCGCCGTTTTGAATTTAAAGGGATGAAGTTTATTATTGTAGTATAAGAGTCAACAGTCACTTATCTGACTAGGTCTAAGCCGGAGGGACATACATTATATATTCTTGGAAATATTTTCGCTTATATAGAAGTGCAGAATATCCAAAAATCATTTATTAAAATGTATTAAACCGTAAATATAAATAAAGAAAAATATTCACAGAATTGGAGCGAGAATCAAAATGAGAAATGGGAAAATAGGCATGTTCAGGAAAATGAGATCTCGGAGATCTCAGCCATCTCAGTTACCTAGACAGGATTTCCCAGCAAAATTTCTCAGCTTTGCTGTCAAAACTCTGAGGAAAAAAATCTTAGATTGGCTTCCTCACTTTTTGAGTGAAAAAAAATTCTGAGATTTAATTTTTCTGAACACGCCAAATGTAAAAAGTAAAAGCTGCGTTTTATTTTCCCCCAGATCCAATCCAGATCAGATCATGAAAATAAAACAACCCAGGATCTCAGTGACAACTTGTTATATACCCAACTCTTTTTTCCTTTTATTTTTTTTATTTGTATACACCCGTTGTCTTTTTTCTTTACACTTACTACGTTTACAAAGAGAAATAAATTCGAATCGAATCAGGATTTAGGTATTTGTATACCTGGATTGGATCGAATCCGGATTACTCGATCCGATCCAGCTGCGCGAGCGGGATATACCCGGATCGAAATTTCGAGTCATATTGAATCCGATCCGTGGATACGGTCATGTAAACGTAGTACTTACTGACGACATACAAATTAAGGGTGTGTGTTCAAAACGGATTTGGAAATCCAAATCCAAAACAAAGTGTGTTCTTTTTGTAATACATGTATTTTCGCAAGCAAATCCAATCTGGTTCGGATCTCGGGGAAAATAAAACACAGCTAATGTCAATTAAATTTAAAGCTCAACACACAATAAATGACAGATTCTAAATGATGGTATGATTTAGAATTAGGGAAATGTCAAATCTCGATGTATGAAAAATCTGATTTCAAAATTTCTTTTTTACACACATTAAGCAAAGCAAACACCTATGATATTTAAATAAAAAGGAACTTATTCAATTATCACTTAATTATTAGGGAAATAACAAATCTGAAGGCGTGTGTTTTTGCAAGTTTTTAAGAAATAGGACAAAACTACATCGGGCCTAGTAAAATGTTCCTTTAATTATTATCATATTCATATCTCAATCGCATATCAATAAAAATGATTTTATAGAATAAAGTAAACGGAAAAATGTTGATGACTTGAATGACGCAGTTTAAAAGGTATTTTTTTTCAAGTCCAAGAAGTAAGAGGGGAAAATGAAACCTCCCCGGTCAACGATTTGAGGAGATTTTTTTGACATTCCTCTTCACATAAACTGTAGTGTGTGTTCAACCAAGCTACTCTAATACTACGTTTTCATTGGAGCCGAAATGAGCTAATTTCGTAAATTACAGAAAAGGTGTTTTCATTACAAATTTGCTAATTTCGTTTGACAGATAACTTCATTTTGAATTTGATTTGGCAGTTAATAGCTTCTTTTTCTTGTGTTCTCTTTCTGTTTCTGTTTCTTATACATCAAATTATGACATTTTCAATGTTTCTACTGGGTTTCCACTGCGGATGCATTCCACTTGGGTGTGTTCATAAAGTTTTTACGTAATTTCCAACCTAATTTCGTGCAAAATTGATTGCAATTACCTCATTTCGAAATGTGAATTTGTATGGGAAATGAGATAATTTGGAATCGAATTTGGAAATTTTCAACGAAATTACCTCATTTGGCCCAACGAAAACGTAGTATAAAGAGAAACAACAGAAAATTTCCACGATTTTGTTTCTTCGTGTGAAAGGTATACAAGAGATTTTTAAGGAAATTAAAAGAAAACGTCAAAAAAATCTTCAGCAACTTGTTTCCTCGTTTGAAAGGGGAGCTAAAGTCACAGTACACATATTAAAGGTATTATATTGCGCAGTTTGTCAAAGTTGGAAATGTCAAAAAATTAAAAATGGCTGTTCGAGTGCCCACAGGAACTCAACGCGCATCATTAGAAACAACAACAAAATATTGAAATTAGACAAGGAAAGGGGCACTGAATCCACCATTTTACCACCATAATACCTAGATTTTGACAGATGCGCAGAACTGAACAAAAATGAAAACGCTAATGATATTGGCGCAAAATTTTAAACAACCTATTGTTAAGGGCTTAGCAAATTACTAGTTAGCAATTTGCTAAAACATTTAGTAATTTACTACCTGTTCCAAAATTTTAATCCTTTTTTTTCGTTTTACTAACTAGTAAAATACTAATTCCCTTTTATTAAAAACGGTGCAGCTGAACATGTCCAAACAATGACAGTTCGGAAAGAAAAACAAAGCAAACAAACCTAAACCTAGGGAACGGACCTAATTATTTGCAATGTCAGAAGTTAAAGTGACAACCTACAATTTATTTTGTTATTTTTTTTTGTTTTTATTTGCGACAACAATACAACTAGTTTGTTATTTTATTGTAAAAGAAAAGTTTCAATAAAGTGAAATTAAAAAATTGTTATTTTATTTTGTGTTGTTGGGGTTCCTTATTATAGGTTGCAATGAAGAAAACACAGTACGAGCAGCCGCAGTCAGGGCTTTAGCAGTTTATGTGCTTTCCCCATCCTTACGTGAAAATTGAGTTTTTGTTGCAGATTCAATTGTACAACTTATTAAAGATTAGAATCTATACCGAGTGAAATTCTCCATCGTCCAGCTCTTCAAAGGGATTTGCTCGGGAGTCGGGACTTAAGACATCGCACTTTTCTGCACAAAGCTGAGTGTTCGAACATATCGAAATCTTCATCTTCCGAAAACATTTTTTTTTTTATTTACTTTGAAAAGAATTAGCACACGAAAAAAAATACAATTTAAATCTTTAAAAAAGACAATGACAGATTTCATAATGGATTTAGCAAATTACTAAAATTTAATGTAGCCATTTTCTGATTTTAACTTTAGTGAAATGTTAAGAGTTAGTAAATTGCTAAAATCGTTTAAAATTACCAAAATCTTCTTTTTAACTTAGTAAATTACTAAAATGGCTTTAACATTTTACTAAATCGTTTAAAATTTTGCGCCATTACCTTTAATATGTGTACTGTGAGCTAAAGTATCAAAATGGATATACATTGAACTAAGTGTGACAAGGTAACAAGATCAACTGTCAGCCCACTAACCTAACCTAACCCTAAGATGGCTGGGGCTTTCAATTTCGAGGAAAATATTTTGGTGGTTAAAGCTGTAGATCGATGCAGAAAAACCCAGTAAGAATTGATAAAGCTTCGTGTTTTCCGTAAAATACTTTATTTATATTTAAGTCTCCTGCAGTTTTTTTTTATGAATACAAAACGTATCCCATTATATCACAGTATGCAAGTATTTGTATATCTAGCTAATAGAAAACAACGAAAGTATTAATTAAAGAATTGTCGGGTATGAATTCTATATTTAAAGTTTGTTCTTAGGCCTCAGGTAAAACTGAAAATTGTATAAAAAGCTGCATCTATTTCATTCTCAAGCAGTAGTTACTTTCCTTCCGTTAGATCTGCACCATGAGAAGTTTAGTAATATTTTTTACTTTCTGCTTAGCATTGACTTATGTTAGTGTTTCTGCGGAGACTCCAGACATAAATTGCAATTTGCAATCCTCTTGTTCAAGCAATTCTCCCAAAGTATATGGATCTACTGACGGTGGAAAAACATGCCAAACATACCTTAGTATATGCAGTTTTAATGACGCGTGGTGTGATAATAATATACGCGGACTACGTAAGGATTAGTTGAAACATATTTAATTTAATTAACAATTGAAAACAATTTTTTTATTATTATTATAGGATTGGAAAATATTCCCTTGGGGAACTGTCAAAGTGTGTTGTAAAGAAATGAATAATTTCATTATTCATCTGGATTCATTTAACTAAAAAGCACCTCCATATTTATGGAATTTTTTATAAAAATATTAAAAAGATTATAAGTCGATTGATTAAATTGTGTTAATGAATATTTTATGTTTCTTTCAAAGTATGTTTTAACAAAATTAATTTTGGCTTTTAAAAAAACTGTTTTCTTCTTGAGATTTTTATAACTTCAAATAATTTTAATTTTGATGTTTTAACATCGATGTAGCGAAAGTGGTCGTAAATAAGGGTAAGTATCTCACGCGAAGGGTTGTTGTCACCAAACATCTCTGACATTAATAACTTCAGACCGATCTCACTTCTATCAAACGTTGGTAAAATTCTTGAAAGGATCATTCTTGACAATATCATGTCACCTACGTCAAATCCAATAGATCCAATTTCTGACTTTCAATTCGGCTTTAGACGGGGACACTCAACTTTACATGCACTTCTCAAATTCCAAAACGACATCATACTGAACTTAAGAGAAAAACAGTGCACGGTAGCCTGCTCTTTAGATGCGGAAAAAGCTTTTGACAGGGTATGGAGGACGGGGCTCCTCGCCAAACTCAAATCACTAGACTTTCCGACTTATATTATCAACATTCTCTACAGTTTTCTGTCCGACAGATCCTTTTATATTCAGATCCAGGGTTCCAAAAGTAGCATCTGTGCATGTAACAGTGGGGTCCCTCAAGGATCAAATTTAGGCCCACACCTCTACAATATTTTCTTGCATGATTTCCCTCATCAATTTACGGAACATGGTATAACATCGGTAGGTCTTTTGTATGCTGATGACACCATAGCATATGTCAGCCACTCCTCACCCATTGTTGCCAAAAGGCATTTAGAAAAACATTTAAATGTAATTAACAAATACTACAAAACCTGGGGTATAAAACTTAATATTCCGAAATCTGAAGTTATTTGCATCCGAAACGCGAGTGGAAAGGGCCCTCCAGGCGTGGTATTGGAAAGCAGGAACCTTAAACTTCATCTGGACAATTGCATTATTCCTGTTCAAAAGACACTCAAATATCTTGGGGTTAATTTTAACTCCCTGTTTAAATTTAACGAGCACGCAAGAATTACACTGGATAAGGCCAGGAAGATTTCTAATATGTTTATGCCATTCTTTAGACACAAAGCCCTCAAGCCGAACACCAAGCTGTTATTTTACAAAACTTTAGTGAGACCAATCTTATCCTATGCCTTTCCGATATGGTTTTCTATTTCTCCCTCCACGGCCCAGTCCTTGGAAGTATTTGAAAGGAAGCTACTCAGACTCTGTTCAGGAAAAAACTACGAATCTAGAAACAAACGCTTTTCCAACTCGTACATCTACACTACCACCAAAATCGTTCCGTTGTTGAGATACAATCTGTCGCTCATGCACAAAACTATCTCAAACCTTGACATGTCGGAAAACGACCTTATAAATAATATAATTCAGACACAGACGGAGCCCTCTTGGGACGGCGTTGTTTACTTATCCCCTTTTGGAATTCTAACTACGAATCTGACCTCTCAAGACATCTCTATTCCTTCATTTTACAGCCTGGCCACATCGGGTCAAAATCGTGGCTAATATCTCAACTTTATATTTAAAAGAATCTTATGCTTTATTTCAATCCCTACTTACTACACTTACTGAGAATTCTGGCCGAACTTTATTGAATAATACTGCTTATGAACACGTCAATTTCTTATATAATTACCTATGGGTTGTCAGTACTTTACTTTGAATCTATATCATTAAGAAATTTCCACTAACCACCTTCTCTTATCATTTTATAAGTTTCTCAAAAAAAAAAAAAAAATATAAAAAAAAAAAAATAAAATTTAAACAATAAGATCTCGTTCATCAATGTTAAATGTCAAATGCTATTGTTTTTTACTGCTTTATCTACATAAACTTATGTATTCTTCTAAAGCAAACACGTATCTATATTTTCTATGTATATATGTATCTATGTTCAACAAAATTCATAGCACTATCAAGGTGCATTCATTTCTATAAATTTAAAATAAAAGACTGATGTATCTGTATATCTAAAACTATGGAGCTTTCGCTCTATCTTTATTCTTAAAAGTTAAAGTAATCGATAAAGAGAGAAAGATACAAAATTTATTTTCGTATGTATAAGTATTCTCTTTCATTGTTATTTAGTTCGTAAGTTTGTATATCTGTATATATGTATTTATTCTTATTGTTAATGACAAATCGTCAAAAAAAGCAAGATAAATGCTCATGAGCCAGAGCAGTCGAAACTTATTATAGCAAATGACAGCCACGAGGCATTCTTTTAAAACTGATTTCGCAGGCAACACATTACAGCCGCGATTGTATTGTCAAATAGTAATAGAATTAACTCTGTAAATTTTAAAAAAGACTCAATAAAGAAAATCTGAATCTGAATCTGAATCTTGTGTTCTCTTTCTGTTTCTGTTTCTTATACATCAAATTATGACATTTTCAATGTTTCTACTGGGTTTCCACTGCGGATGCATTCCACTTGGGTGTGTTCATAAAGTTTTTACGTAATTTCCAACCTAATTTCGTGCAAAATTGATTGCAATTACCTCATTTCGAAATGTGAATTTGTATGGGAAATGAGATAATTTGGAATCGAATTTGGAAATTTTCAACGAAATTACCTCATTTGGCCCAACGAAAACGTAGTATAAAGAGAAACAACAGAAAATTTCCACGATTTTGTTTCTTCGTGTGAAAGGTATACAAGAGATTTTTAAGGAAATTAAAAGAAAACGTCAAAAAAATCTTCAGCAACTTGTTTCCTCGTTTGAAAGGGGAGCTAAAGTCACAGTACACATATTAAAGGTATTATATTGCGCAGGTTGTCAAAGTTGGAAATGTCAAAAAATTAAAAATGGCTGTTCGAGTGCCCACAGGAACTCAACGCGCATCATTAGAAACAACAACAAAATATTGAAATTAGACAAGGAAAGGGGCACTGAATCCACCATTTTACCACCATAATACCTAGATTTTGACAGATGCGCAGAACTGAACAAAAATGAAAACGCTAATGATATTACCTTTAATATGTGTACTGTGAGCTAAAGTATCAAAATGGATATACATTGAACTAAGTGTGACAAGGTAACAAGATCAACTGTCAGCCCACTAACCTAACCTAACCCTAAGATGGCTGGGGCTTTCAATTTCGAGGAAAATATTTTGGTGGTTAAAGCTGTAGATCGATGCAGAAAAACCCAGTAAGAATTGATAAAGCTTCGTGTTTTCCGTAAAATACTTTATTTATATTTAAGTCTCCTGCAGTTTTTTTTTATGAATACAAAACGTATCCCATTATATCACAGTATGCAAGTATTTGTATATCTAGCTAATAGAAAACAACGAAAGTATTAATTAAAGAATTGTCGGGTATGAATTCTATATTTAAAGTTTGTTCTTAGGCCTCAGGTAAAACTGAAAATTGTATAAAAAGCTGCATCTATTTCATTCTCAAGCAGTAGTTACTTTCCTTCCGTTAGATCTGCACCATGAGAAGTTTAGTAATATTTTTTACTTTCTGCTTAGCATTGACTTATGTTAGTGTTTCTGCGGAGACTCCAGACATAAATTGCAATTTGCGATCCTCTTGTTCAAGCAATTCTCCCAAAGTATATGGATCTACTGACGGTGGAAAAACATGCCAAACATACCTTAGTATATGCAGTTTTAATGACGCGTGGTGTGATAATAATATACGCGGACTACGTAAGGATTAGTTGAAACATATTTAATTTAATTAACAATTGAAAACAATTTTTTTATTATTATTATAGGATTGGAAAATATTCCCTTGGGGAACTGTCAAAGTGTGTTGTAAAGAAATGAATAATTTCATTATTCATCTGGATTCATTTAACTAAAAAGCACCTCCATATTTATGGAATTTTTTATAAAAATATTAAAAAGATTATAAGTCGATTGATTAAATTGTGTTAATGAATATTTTATGTTTCTTTCAAAGTATGTTTTAACAAAATTAATTTTGGCTTTTAAAAAAACTGTTTTCTTCTTGAGATTTTTATAACTTCAAATAATTTTAATTTTGATGTTTTAACATCGATGTAGCGAAAGTGGTCGTAAATAAGGGTAAGTATCTCACGCGAAGGGTTGTTGTCACAAACAAAAAATATACTGGGTTATCGAATGCACGAACCGGGTACTGTACATCGTTTGTTTTAGAGAAATATTTGAAAATATTTTAGTTGAAATTTGAATTTAATTTTGTTTGAGCGTTTTTGATGTGTAAACATCTTATAGCTCTCGGTGTAGGGAAAAGAAAATGTAACTGCTAGGAGGGAGAGTGGGTTTAGGGTAGAGGACCCGAAAGCTGAGATTGGACAGGAGGAAAGGATCCGAAGAATAGGTTTACTGGTAGATTCATAAAAGTAGGAAAGGAGCGGGGTAAAGGAAGCTCAACAAGAACATTTCCGACCCTGAAGAAGAGTGAACAAAAAATGCATGTGGGAAAGTACTTTGAAGGAATGGAATGTCCGCTGCAGGGATCGTGGCATTCTCGCGACTGTAAGTACTATAGGTAATAAGTTGGTTATAGTGATTTTACTGGAGTGGGAGTATTGGTTTGTTTTGTCTTAAATTTCTTTTGCTTCTTTTTGTTTGCTTATAAAGTGGGGTTGAATTTTCTGATAGAGAAGCCCTACTATAGTCGGATGTAGGAAGCCCCGCCGTTGCAACCACACTGTATTACCCGCTTAGCTTAGAGGAGCCTTACTTTGGCCGTTGGAGCCCCGCACTGTGGTAAGCGGCCGCCGTTCGTTTCCACCTTTTATCTATGCGAAAGCCTTAGGTATTTTTTTCTCTATATTAAGGCTTAACTACATTCAAAACTTTTTGCAAAAAGTACAAATGTGCAAAAATACACACATACCCTAGTGACATCTCCTTTCAGATAATTTTACCAAAACTGCCATTTTGTTCAAAAAACCCTAGCACCATCTGAATGAAAAATTTTGCTCCCCTAAAATTTCCCACCCAGTGGTGACATCTGTTAGTCGAAACTGATTATTTATGTGTTGGTGTTTTACTTTCCTGCAAAAGTAAAAATTAAGGCTTAACTACATTCAAAACCTTTTTGCAAAAAGTACAAATGTGAAAAAATACACACATACTCTAGCGTCATCTCCTTTCAGATAATTTTACCAAAACTGCCATTTTGTTGAAATAACCCTAGCACCATCTGAATGAAAAATGTTGTTCCCCTAAAATTTCCCACCCAGTGGTGACATCTGTTAGTCGATTTTTAAACTGATTATTTATGTGTGTTGGTGTTTTACTTTTGTGCAAAAGTAAAAGTTAAGACCGCTTTAACTTTTGCTTTTGTAAAATTTGACAAAACATTTTGCTCACTTTTGGTACAAAAGTAAATTGAATGTAGTTGAGCCTTTAGGACCTAAAGCGGTTTTTACTTTTAAGGCTTAACTACATTCAAAACTTTTTGCAAAAAGTACAAATCTGAAAAAATACACACATACTCTAGCGACATCTCCTTTCAGACATTTTTACCAAAACTGCCATTTTGTTGAAAAAACACTAGCACCATCTGAATGAAAAATTTTGTTCCCCTAAAATTTCCCACCTAGTGGTGACATCTGTTAGTCGATTTTCAAACTGATAACTTATGTGTGTTGGTGTTTTACTTTTGTGCAAAAGTAAAGGCTTAACTACATTCAAAACTTTTTGCAAAAAGTACAAATGTGAAAAAATACACACATACTCTAGCGACATCTAATTTCAGATATTTTTACCAAAACTACCATTTTGTTGAAAAAGCCCTAGCACCAACTGAATGAAAAATGTTGTTCCCCTAAAATTTCCCACCCAGTGGTGACATCTGTTAGTCGATTTTTTAACTGATTTTTTATGTGTGTTGGTGTTTTACTTTTGTGCAAAAGTAAAAGTTAAGACCGCTTTAACTTTTACTTTTGTAAAATTTGAGAAAGAAGATAGGATTTTATAGTACGTTGAAAAAGACAAAACATTTTGTTCACTTTTGTACAAAAGTAAGTTGAATGTAGTTAAGCCTTAAAAGTTAGGATCGCTTTAACTTTTACTTGTGTAAAATTTGAGAAAGAAGATAGGATTTTTAGTACGTTGAAAAGACAAAACATTTTGTTCACTTTTGTACAAAAGTATGTTGAATGTAGTTAAGCCTTTACTACTTTTACTTGGTATGACCTGGAGATTCGATAGGCTTTCTAGTATCCTCCCAACCTACTGCCCTTTACCGATCGGCTGATCACGTGGTCATCACCGGGGTTGGTCTCGTTACCAATTGCTGTCATACCAGTGAGACTATAGGATTTTTCTACACTAGTCCGATTTCAGATTTTGTATCTAGTTCTATTTCCTTATAGGGTTTCACTAAAAAGATGGGCGGCCTGACCTCTTAACTCGTCGATGACTGCCAATTTATCCATATCAGAAAATATTACCATTAGTAGAATCTCGGAAAGACGAACTGCTCGGAAAGATGAACGAAATTTTTCCACTTTGGAGTGTTTAAGAAGATGAACGGGTTGAAATTATGCACTCGAATAGATGAACACTTTATTCCGAACATAATTATGTTCTTTTTCTTCGCATTTAGTTCCTCCTGAACAGTGTTTTGGGGATTATTTTAACTTGTTATGTAAATAATTTTCAATGTTTTTATTTATAACCATATCTTCTTCCTCAACCAAATGTTGATTCTCGACAAGATGAACAAATTGAAAAGATGAACGGGCCCTGTTTTATACCTGTTCATCTTTTTGAGATTCTACGGTATTTCACATAAAACAAAAATACCTTTTGTTTTCTTTTAACTTACCCTGCATAAGGCCAAAAATGTATTGTAACGTTTTACCAAGGGTTCGTAATAGATTTAACTTATTTACTTTGTTTAAAACTTCCACTTGTTTACTTCGAAAATTAAACACTTTACTTTCTTACAACCAAACAATTTATTATTCAACACTTAATTATACCGAAACTAATTTCCGAAAACAATTTATTTATCTGTTATTACAACCAACTTTATTCTTTCACTATTAAAAACAAACTCAGTCTTTTTTTATAAACCCATTCCAAAGTATGTCTAACTTTGGACAGCTGTCCAACTCCAAAACCTTATTTATAATCATGTTCCATCGAGTGTCTAACTTAGACACTGCAATTGGTAGTCCAAACCTATTCTAAAGTGGGTATGTTCAATGAACAAAAAATTTAAAACTAGATGAAAAGTTCATTGAACGAAGCCAAATGTTGAAATTGACAGATTCCAGAGATGTCGGTGAGTATCTGAGAACATATTTAGACAACTGTTGGAATGCGTTTATAAATAAGAAGATGTCCAACTATTTAGACACTGTCCAGGAGTGTTCTTAGGAAATTTTATAAATACGATTGACTATGTCCAGGTCGGCAACGCGGTTGTCTTATAAAACAAAATTTAGTTTCTATTACATTCGCGAAGGTTCTCGTATTTGCTTCTCGATCTTTCTATGACGGTAGAGGGGGTGATAATTCCCCTTCGAATTTCGAACATTCTTTCGATGTTCGAAAAAGCTCACTCAAAGATATAAGTTCAGTACAGATTTGTGATTTATCTAAATTTCCAAGAGATGGCGCTTCATAAAAGACGTTACATTATAATTCAAAAGCAGTTGAGTAATTTAATCGTTACATTGCCCCCTTCTTAGGATTGATCGTCCCGAGCAATTTCATCACTTCTTTCACCGTTGTATCGATGTCACAATGAACTACTTTTAATTTGCCTCTTACCCCTCTCTGTATACGGTAGACCACATCATTGATTCTGTTCACAACAGTATATGGGCCTTCCCAGTTTTGTTGGAGTTTTGGTGATAGTCCTTTTTGTCGACGAGGATTGTAAAACCACACAAGGTCTCCTTCTTGAAATCCTGTGGCTTTTGCTTTTACGTCATATTTTGTTTTCATTCGATCACTGGATAATTTGATGTTTGTCCTTGTTCGTTGATGAATGTGAATAAGCCTGTTTTTCAGGTCATCCACATAGTCCTCTGTTCCCTGTGACTCATTTGGACGACACCCAAATTTCACTTCACTTGGCAGGCGTATTGTTGATCCAAACAGGATTTCCGATGGTGATTTTCCCGTCGAGCTATGGGTTGCACTTCGATATGCCATAAAAAACATTGGGATACGTCTAGCTGCATCACATAAGATTTACCGTCTGCGGATTCCCACTTACGCCTAAGTACCCCTTCTTGCACATGAAGCGAGTCCCATTGTGCCCAATATGCTTTGAGAGCCGGACTTTGGTCGGAGATATCACACCATGCAAGAATGGGTTCTATATCCGAATCTTCTTGTTGGGTCGTTCTGAGTTCTTCGTTGTTCCAGCCATAAATGGGATCAGCTCTTGTTTTTTGGACGATGACCATTTCTTTTTCTTCTTGGCGTATGCAATGCTTATAGTCTGGTTTGCACGGTCGCCAAGATAGGTCGTCTGCGTTTGAATGTAGCTTTCGTCTTCGATATTGAATCTCATAGTTATACGTCTGCAGCCTTTCGATCCATCTTGCTACTTGACCTCCTGGATTTTTCAAGTTTAAAAGCCAATTGAGCGCACCATGGTCTGTTCGAAGAAGGAACTTCTGTCCATGTTATACTTATGGAAGTGCTTTGTTGCCAATATCAGAGCAAGAAGCTCCCTACTTGTCACGCAATAATTCCTTTCTGGCTTCGAGAGTACTTTGCTCTAGTAGGCGACAACTTTTTCCTCTCCGTCGTGGACTTGCGATAGTGCAGCTCCAATTCCGACGTTACTTGCATCAGCGTCGATGATAAAAGGTTTTCCCGGAGTTGGGTAGGTCAGCACAGGTGTATTGCATAAACGCAGCTTCAGTTCTTGAAAGCTTTTCTCGCACTCAACTGACCATTTGAACGGCTTCCCCTTTTCAGTAAGCTGATGCAAACTTTTGGCGATCCTAGAAAAATCCTTCACAAAACGCCGATAATATGCGTGGCCAGACCAAGAAAGCTTTGGAGTTGATGTTTGTCCTGAGGCGTTGGCCAATTCTTCACAGTGTTAACTTTCTCAGGATCAGTCTTTACTCCTTGGGATGAGATGATATATCCCAAATATTTAACTTCGGTCTTGAAAAGCGCACATTTCTTTGGATTTAACTTAAGATGTGCTCCTCGAAGCCTCTGGAATACAGCTTTAAGGTTTTTACAATAGGTGTGTTTTATTCATTGCTGCATAGCCAGCGCAGCACAAGTCTGAATAAAACGAAAGCTCACTCTATACGTCCATTTCAATAGTTGAAAGCTCTATCGCCAGCTCAGCCATCTTTATTTTTACTGACTTCTTCAAATTGTTTTTGTTTGCCAAGGGAAATTTTGCTGCGCTGGCTATGCAGCAATGAATAAAACACACCTAATGTTCGTCAAATGTTTTTCCGTACACGATGACATCGTCCAAGTAGACCTGGCAAGATTTCCAAATAAGTCCATGTAGAACGCAATCCATCAAACGCTCAAAATTTGCTGGAGTGTTGCATAGCCCGAATGGCATCACATTTAATTGCCACAGACCATTTCTTGTAGAGAATACCGTCTTTTCCCGATCTTCTGGGTGAATTTCTACTTGCCAATAACCGCTCTTCAAATCCAAAGTTGAAAACCATTGGGCTCCTTCCATCGCGTCTAAAAAATTACCCTCTCGGCTTAGCAGGTTGAATTAGACCTCTCCGCCCATACAATTTTTGTCCTGCCTTGATCCAACCTGCTTACTAGCCCTAGCCTTTTGTCGTATCTTAGGCAAAACAACCTGTTTAAATCTCCGTTCAAGCAAAATATTTTACCCTTCAACATTAACACATGATTCAATAATATTTAACACTTAAAACTAAGAAATTAGCTATTCTGACGATAATTAAAAACTTAAAATTTTAACAATCATTTCATAAACCTTTGAGCAACCGTGAAAGAAACGTTTAAATAGGTAACCTTAGATAGGTATGTACCTGTGCCTACCTATATGGGATTTAGATCTACAAATCTGAAAGCAAAATAGAAAATATCAAACTGAAGATAATAATTACAAAAATAAAAACACACAAACATCATTTATCGTCACACGTCACCTTCCTTAATTGAGAGAAACCACAAAAAATGCAAAAGCAACCCTTAAGTATCTACCTACCTACCTATACTACCGAACGCTTTCAGTTAACCTTCAATGGCATTCTTGTTGCTGTTTGTTGTTCATGACAAATAAAAAAACACTTCCACCGTATGTATGTACATAGGTATATTGTGAATGAATTTCCCTAAAAATATCCCTATTTGAATCTGCTTAGCGCATTTCGCAACCAAACAACAATTTGATATTTTATTATGTTGCCGAAAATGACCACGAAACAACGATGGCGTTTCTAGTTTCTCAGTGTCCACTTCTATTTGTATTTATTCAATGATATTACTATAGATTTTATATACAATGATGGCGCATTGTCGTTTGAGTAATGCTCGGTGTCCACTTCTTATTGCAATTATTCAATGGTTTGAAGACCTCGTCGTTCTAATAGTACATCCTCCACTCCTCCATCCCCCACTGTAAACCATATAGTTGCTTTCGTTGTACCTACTACTTTTAGGCGAAATCGACTCTGCCCCACTCCTAAACCTCTCCCTGTTCGAGAACCATCCCATTATTATATTTAAATTTCCTTTCGCTGCCAGATTGTTTTTCATTTTCACGCGGAGTAGGTAGTTCTAGGTAAAATTTGTGTCCTTTAATTATAAAATTACTTTTAAATCGAATGTATTTTGCACTCGCTTTACTTTCGCTCAACATTAATGGTGTCCAACGAAGACCTATGTATCCATAACAATTTCGGATGTCTTCAACAATTCAGCAGGCCAACAAGACGCCGCGCTGTGCGAAGATTCGGAGGTTATCTCGGGATCTGGAACTTCTACTCGAAGTAGGAATTATCTGTCCCTCTTGACCCCAAACCGACCTGGGTTCTCATTAGTGATTTACCAATGTGGAATCTGAATGTGTGCGGATCACTATCCTGTCGGCATTTAATAGTACGAAGCATCCAAGAACAATTACGTCGTATCAAGCGTAATCAAGAACGAGAACGATTAGCTCAAATAGCACAAAATCAAAAACTACAACCAGGTGGAATGCCGACGAGTTTGGGCGATCCAAACAGTTCTGGCTGTTCAGGACCTTCTGGGCATTCGAGTAGTAAGGATAAAAGTCCGTCACGTAAAAAGTTCAAATTGAAACCCTGATTTGAAGTTGAAATGCGGTGCGTGCGGACAAGTTGGTCACATGAGAACGAATAAGGCATGTCCTCTTTATACTGGAACACCTGGTCCAACACCATCAATGAATGTTGCCATCACTGAGGAACAAGAAGAAGAAATCGAAAAGGAACTTGTGACGACGATTTGGTTAACGTTGATGGAACAAAGGTAACATTGAGTAGTAAATTGTTGAAACGACATGAAGACGTCAAGAGGCGCACGTTGCTGCTTAAAGTTCCACAAGAAGCTGTCGGCAAGAAACGTCGTAGAGTGGGTAGCGAATTACACTGCGCCTACCTTTAAAGGCATAATAAAGGAGCGAATAGACGGCGATCTGATCCACTGGTTGTCGTTTCGTCGATTTTGGAAGAAATATTGAATGAACTTCGAGATCTGCCCGATGTTCAGCCATTCATGTTTCCTGTCAATGCTAAGGTGAGTAAGTATTTGTATGTTTTTGATATTTTAAGAATTTGACTTTTTTTAAAGATTTTGTATCCAGAAATTTCTCATCTAAAATCTTTATTTAATTTAAATTATTTCTTAATTAAAAGCTTGTACCCGATTACTACCGAATTGCGACCAAGCCAATGGACCTCCAAACTATGCGAGATTATATACTTCAGAGACGCTATCACAGCCGTGAAAAATTCCTCGTCGATTTCAATCAAATTGTTGAAAACTCAACCCTCTATAATGGATCTAGGAGTTCTTTTACTGCTGCAGCACAAAGAATGCTCAAAACATGTTTTGAACAACTTGCTGAGAAGGAAGACAAATTGATGCGTTTGGAAAAAGCTATTAATCCACTCTTGGATGATGACGATCAAGTTGCACTCTCATTTATATTCGAGAAACTACTAAATGGCAAATTGAAACTCATGACAGAAAGTTGGCCTTTCTTAAAGCCTATAAATAAGAAGCAGGTAAAGGATTACAGTTATTAAGAAGCCAATGGACTTGGAACATTGAGGTAACACTTGGTACAATGAGGTACAATTTCCAAAAACGTCGAAGGTAAAGCTTAAATATATGAATATAAATATAATTAATGAAATGTATGTTTAGCTCATCGATGCCATTCTAGAGGGGAATTCATAAATGATGTGGAGTTAATAGCCACGAACTGCGAACAATACAATGGTGCTGAGTCTACATTTACAAAGAATGCCAAAATAATCCTAGACTACACGAAAAATGCTCTATCAGAGGTAAAATTAATACAATTTATGTCAATTTTTAATCAATTCAACTTGGTTTTATTATGTAGTTTGATGAACATTGTGCTCAATTGGAACAAAATATCAGCAAAGTTCAAGAACAAGCACGTGCAGATGCAGATTTGGATGGTACTTGGAATCAAGATGATCAAGACTTTGATTTCTCTCGCATTAGTCATTCGAGTACTCCAGAAAATGAAAATGAATTTTTCGATGTCGAAGGCAATGATCATCCGCAGTCGGCTGCATCCATGTCATCACAACGTGCAATCGAATTGCCAACACCTTCAACAATTGGGCTGAGTGAAGTGAAACGTGGACGTGGTCGCCCACGCAAACCTCGTAAGTCGTGACACTACAATTGAAGAAGGTGAGTTTCTTTATATCTTTTTTTGTTTTTTAAATCTAAAAACTTGCTATGTACATTTTGAAAGCACTGGGACTACAATATACATATACTAACATTTTGGTATATCTCTACTTCAAAAGTTTAATCATTTCCATATTATCTTTTCTGCTGGGGTTATATAAGCTGGAAGTACTTTAAAGCTTTTTGACATTAACGGTAGCTAAAAGGATCAGCTTTGATTTGTTTATGTGGTTGGATATCAACTGTTGGACCATTAAAACAAAAAGGAAAAGGATATATATAATATATAAAAATATGTGTTTTGTCCTTATCTATGTGCTCTGGTTAATTTTGTTTCAGTATTTTCGTTTTGTTGCATATGTATTTATTTTTTGTATATAATGCGTTCTCATACTGTCATTTCTTATATTTTTTAAAACTGTCATTAGTGGGTTTGTTCAAAATACTAAGGGTATACATGCAATGATGTAAAACACTAGATAATTTTACGATTTGGTTAATAAACTGCCGAGAAATGATTTACACAATTTGGTTAAAAATTACACAATTTTGCTGCGGCAAATTAACAAAATTGTTTGACAAACTAAGCCAAACGTCGCGTCGTTTTGACTTTAAATGCACAAACCATCATGTTTTCCGAATAGTTCTAAAATTAGTAAATCATCAAAAGTTGTTCATTGTAATTTTTTTTTTGCTTATTTGTGGCATTTTTGGATTAACTCTTAAATTTCATGAGTTTATACAAAACGAGATTGTTCTTGGCATTTAAGGAACTGCTGATTCAATTACACCGCATTTGCATGAACACCCTTACTATAAAAAAAATATGAGAACGAACTTGTTCGTTTCCCTCTGACATTTCACCTATAGTTTATTTACAAATCATATTCAAAATCAGAATGTTCTTATATCATCTCCCTGACGAAAGTGTGGAATTTATTGGAAAATTTTAAGAAATAATTTTTTTTAATTTCGCAATAAATTCAGTACAGTTATTTGGTTGATGACTGGGACACCCAGTATAAAATGTTTATATTTTCAATAACCTGAATTTAACAAAATTAATTGAAGTATAGCAATAATATGTATATTACTGTTCTTTTGCTTAGTAAGCTTTGTGAAACTATGCTTCTTTTTTATCTACATATAATGCTTTAACAATATTGAATCATATAAAACAATTAACTTCAACATTGCTGTACAAAATTGAAATCTTGTAAATTGTGTGGCAATGTTTTTTTAGTTTTGTGCACCGAAAAGTTTCTTCCTACTTTAGATATACTTAAGTGAATCTAACTTCTTCCTTATATTACTATCTTATTTAGGCCCGTTTGCTGATACTACACATAACTATTTAAGTTGAACTTAAATTCTTAAGGGGTACATTTTCCATGTAATAAAGTGATACTTAAGAAATTAAGTTCAACTTAAATCGTTATGTGTAGTATCAGCAAACCTCCCTTAATGTTACAAATTTTTAAGTATATCGGTCGTATTTATTAGATTTCCTAACAACACTCTTGAACAGTTGTCAAACTAGCCACTGTCTAAATAGTTCGAAATCTCAATATTTATAAATGCATTCTGTTGCTATATAGGTACTCACTGATATTCCTGTAATCTGTCAATTTCATGAGCATTTGATTCATTTCAAGATAGCTTTTCAATTCCTTGTTCATTGAACGTAGCAACTTTAGAATATAGGTTTGGACAACCAATTGCAGCTCTCCAAAGATAGACATGCTTTGGAATGGGTTTATAAATAATACTGTATGACTCCTATTACGGTTGTAAATTATCAATTGATAGTTGATAAATATAAATATTGTACTATTAATCTCAATTTATTGAATATCTGATAAACTATGCCATGATAATTATCAATTTTCTTGTAATTCACAAACATTCTGCACCATTCTCAAAAATCAAAAGTTGTATCAATTGGGTTTTTTATAATCGATTTTCAAAAATTATCAACTATAAATTGATAATTGACAACCTTAATAGGAGTGATGTTTGTTATTTCTTCTTCAATAAAAACTCGATTATATGGAGAAATAGGACATAGAACACTTTTTATAACGCAAGGGGATTGCGGAAGCCTCAGCGAAGCGGGCGGGTCGAAGCTGCGTTATATCTCTAAATCCCGTATGACACTACGGGCTCATTAAATCATATTAAAGTGTCATCCAAGAGAAAAAAGGAAATATGTTGTTTTTAAGCAAGAAAAAGCACTTATCTGGCAAAAAAAAAACAATTAATTGTCAATGTTATTTAAAAATTCTTTTATTGTTTTCTCTTCTAATGCTGCAATATTTGATAAATTATTAACCTAGATCCCTTGCTTTGAAACTCTGTGCATATGTGTGAATTTCTACCCAAACGATTGTCAAATTTCATATAAAAAAAATGAAATTCACACAAATGTACAGAGTTTCAAAGTAAAGGAAAACACCATATATTAACGACAACACAAAATAATATCCGATTCCATTTTGTCCGAAATATTTTTTAAAAATTAGTTTTTTAATATTTGTTAAAATATTTGTAATTATTCCCCGGAACATTCTAGGAGTCTTCAACCACAAGTGGCCAATGTTCGAGGGACCTTTTACCAAACTTTACTTCCTAATTCTAATATTCCTATTCTAATATTCCTTTTTTTTCTTTCATAGCCCATATGTAGCCGTAAAAACGTCACAATTCCCTGCGTTGGCCTTATTCTCAGTTTCAAAAGTTTCAGATTTCTTAAATGTTTCTTAATCCATCGACATCGTCATCATCCTTCAATGGAAGTGTATGATATAAGGCTTGACAGAATATAGGTAACAAGCTACAATTTGTGGAATATAAAATATCATGTAGGTAAATAATTGTCAACAACACTGACTTCAATAAAAGTTATCATAATTTATTTCAAAAATTTACTTTATATATACATAGGATGTGCTTTATTTTCAATATTTCTATACAGAAAGAGGTTGCACTGGACACAATCCTTCACTATAAAGCATAAAAGCTAAAATAAAATTAAAAATACGTATTTTAATTCAATGTCAAAAGGTTTAACTCCAATACGACTTACATTTCCCATTAGCACAATTGAAATTTTTCATTTCACATTCACTTCCAAAATTGCGCATCTCTTCATAATAATATCCACAGATGGGAGTATTGGAATTGGTTTTGATGTCATCACATGATTTTTTACATAAATCTTGACATTTTGCCTGTCCTATATCTCGTGCTTCTGCAAATAAGTAAATATAAGAATATAATAAAAAAATTATTATTTATTTTTGTGCCACTTGAGTAAATTTAATTAATCTTTAAAATTAAACAAACATTTTGTACAACTGGGTCACACTCACATGTGCTTTCTGTTTTGTCTTATTATTACTTTAATATGAATATGTAGAATTTAAAACAATTAAAAAAAAATTTGTTTGAAATAAATAAAATAATAAAAATTAAACATTGGCAACAACATAGTTATATAAAATTAACAACAGATTTGTTTTAAATAAATATCTATTAAGATTTAAGTCAATCCTGTCGTAAACAGTATTTTTTTTTCTTAAACATCTGGATAATGGTTTATTGGCAGCATAAACAGTTCTGTGGTATGGATATGGCATTCTCGCAGGGTAATTGAATCAAAGCTAAAATTTGAGAACAATGAATATGTTCTGCTAGTATGTCACGAATGAACATAACCGCCGTGAATTTCCTACGAATGTTTAGAAAAATAACATGACCCTTATCTTAACCAACCAGATTCGGTAGAAAAATCGTATGTCCTTTCCATTCTTACAAACTAACTTTAAGCACTGAGGAATTTTTGAGAGTGTAATTCAATCTGGTTCACCAATCGCCACAATCCCCGAGCTATAGCCTATAATGCCATTGATTTTTTAAAATTTTTATTTTTTTTTAATTACATTGAAGTTCAAACTTTTCTTTTCAACTACTGATAAAATTTAAACATTTGCAATATTACTATTGACAGTAAAATTAAATAACAAAAAATACAAACAAACCTAGTTGGTTATTATTTTGACGACTACAATTCGTACTCACTAACAAGCATCCATTTCGAAAAACTTCGCAAGATTTATTGTTAGTTGTAGTCCACACCGGCTCCTCCATATCGGAACACCTGTAAGCTATATCACACGGACGACGTTTCTTCTCCAATTCTTGGGAAGCACATAATGTGAAAAGCACACAAAATAATACAAAAATCACTAGAATCTTCATTGAGTTACCGTTTCCACAATGTGAAATGTATATCTGAATAGAACGATTCATTTAAACTACCCCTTTATAGAATTTTGAACTAAAAAATAAAAACATGAGAACAATGAATAGAATAATATAACTGAAAGGTGTGGTGTACACTATAGGGATTTTTGTATGTGGTAATTTCGTTATCGCGGTTTACTGGTAATTTATATTTAAACTTGTTATTGGTTAAAGCGGAAGTTATTTTTGTAGCATACCTATGCCTTGATTTTCTTCTTCAAGCTATATTTTTTTTTAAGTAAATTAAGCTTACAAAATTAGTTTTTATATAATGTTAAATAATATTACAAACCAATTTTTATGTAATTCGATATAAGAATTCAATAAATAATTCTGTTAATTAAAAAAAAAACAACAAACCTTGTTGATAATTGTTTAGACGATTACAATTTGTACTCGCCATTATGCATCCATTTTGAAAAACTTCACAAGACTTATTGTCTGTTGTAGTCCATACTGGTTGCTCCATAAGAGAACACTTGAACGCTAAATTACAGGGACGTTCTTTCACCCGACCATTGGTAAAAGACAATATGACAAGCAAAACAAAAGATATGAAAAATATCGAAAGATTCATTGTGATAGCTCACATATGAAATGTATCTAGATAACTATAAGCTATTTCGTTGAAGTCACGCTTTTATAACCGCAAAATAAAAATAAATAACTTTTTAGAAAATTCAATTAACATATGTATATGTATATGTATATTCAGAAAACGGCAGACTTCATGAAGAGTGATATACATAGGCAACCGTTTAACCTAATTTTAATGGGTACTGTAGTGTTTTAGAGAAAAACTTTAAAATAATGATAGAAACAAAGTAAAAATTATTTCTGTTATTTTTATAGTAGATTTCTAAATTAATGATATGTACCTAATAGGTGTTTTTATTATGAACATGTTCTTTACAGAAAAGAATAGAAATTATTAGAAAAGTACAGGATTGTGTGTTTCATGAGTAAAATCCTTGCACTTTAAATTATTTTTCCAATTTTATTCTCAAAATGTAAAGTTTAAAGTTTTTTTTATATTCATTTTCTATTTTCAATATTTTTTTTAATGTGCCCTTCCCATTTAAAGGGGTGGACAAATAAATTGCGCCAATATATTAAAATCGTGCTCATATAATGTACCGACAACAACAACAAAATTGATGCTTTTATCAACAAATGCACAATTCTTGAACTAAGCAGCCCAAGTATATAGAAAAGTAAAAGATCTCACCTCTTCCGATTGGTTTATTTCGAAACCGGTTATTTTTATTAAAAAAAGTATTTTAATGTGTTTTGTAGGAAATTTTCTGAACTATAAATTAGTTATTGGCATTTTTTCTGTGCAACTTACCATTTGGGAGTTATTCCTGAAAAAACATTTATGAGGGCCTTCATCCTCCGGTAAAATTTTTATCGGCTCTTATATCGATGGGGACTTTTGGCAGTTTCCAAAGAACACCATTAGGAGGCTTTATACCAAAACCCAGCCTTCCGGCGATTTTTTTCGACTCAAATGCTTTATTGACTGGACTATAAACTTTTACACATTAAGGGTATTCGTGCAACGTCGGAAAAGCATCGTAAACGTCTTCAACGTCTTAAAGTTTACGACGTCGTAAACGAACTGTCAAAATATGTATGGGAAATCTTTTCAAACACATCTTAAACTTTAAGACACAAATTTGTGTGTTAAACGAAGATGGTAAACATCGTAAACATGGTAAACTCTTTTAACCTTAGAAGAAGAAATAGAGGAACGGGCACATCGAGGAAAAATGAGGTTTTTTTCAAAATAGTGTGAGTTACACAAACACAACTGCATTCACACATGCACTTATGTTTTGATCACAACAATAAACTTACTTACCATCATTTTCGCCAAATAACTCAAGAATTAATAGATCATTGAAAGCAATTTGTTCATACAATTGTATAAATTTACTTTTTTGGCTTATTTTGGGCATTTTTAAAATGTGGATGACAAATTTTAACAAATGTTAAAATTAAATAAAACATTTTAAGCTGTTTGACGTTTAACGAACAGCTGATTTGTTTACCATATCGTTTACCACATTTACGAAAAATGTTTTTTGGTGCGTTCATGAAACGTGTGTCGGAAACTTTACGATTTTACGACATCGCCCTTCAAGCAAATTCACTGACCCAACTTTTTCGGTCTTTCTTGGATCATTTCAAAACGGAGTGTCATACACAGTTTAGCACATTTTTTGTATATGTATGCAAAAAAAGAACGAAAATCGAGAGTACTTTTTTTTTTACTGAGAAAGAGAGAATGTATGCAATACCCTAATGGTGATTGGTGAGTATTTTTTTATGGACTGAAAAAAAAGGAGAAGACAATAAAAACAATTAACTTTTTTCAATGTGTTCACGTTCGTGCGCAGCGCAACAGTTTAATATAAATTCCCTCGAGAAAGAAAATCAATTTAAAATCAAAAGTTAATTATTTAATTATTAATTACAAAATACATCGTGATGTTTCATTTATATACAAACGATAGAAGAAAATAAATTGCATAATATTCTTCAACCACAAAACGCCTGTCTCGTTCGTTCATTTTTTTGGATCCGTTCTGGATTCCATTTTGTTTCGGTTCTCGCTGAGTATGGTGAAATGGGAAGCTCTCTCTCTCACAAAACATATGCACAAAATGAGTCCATGGTGATTCTAATTTCCATACTAATTTGAGCCGACAAACCCAGTTTTGCGGATCCATGTTTGGATCCGTATACGGAGTCATCCATATGTTGTTTACTACGTGCGCGGATCCAAAGCGGACTCGTTTGCTTGAATGGCGTAAAGTTTAAGACGTTGCATGAATACCCTTAAGCTAGGACCGCACTCGGCGGAACTGCACTTCAGCGGAACTGAACTTCACGACTTATTTGTAGGAAATTGTATGAGCTATATCGCACTAAGCGACAACTGCACTTCACGGCGCGACACTATGCGACAAAGTTGGTAATCTGACCAACTGTGTCGCGACGTGAAGTTTCGTTTAGTTTCGTGCGAAAGTGCGCACGGTGTCGCTTCTACCTTTATTATGTCACTTTGTGTTCCATGAATTTGCCAACAAAATTGTATGCACCGTTTTTTTCGGTAAAATCGAACTATGGGGCATGCGATGAGAACTCCAAATAAAAATTGATACGCTAACACTTGATTTGTTAACTTCACACATACACACAATACTTTTGAGGATGGAGCAAGTAAATTAGAAATTATAATTATATTATAATTATTTTTTCGCTCATCTTCATGTATTTTCTTTTCCTTGATAATTAACTGTTTTAGGATGAATTACTTCAGAACGTGTTATTATATTTAATATCATCGTCATCGAAGACAATCATATTTTGTTCAGCTAAAATGTATTGTACTTTTTTAGGGTAGACGTACATTTACCACCTTACATTTTTCCCTAGTCATCTCTTTTAATTCTATAAATAAGTAACAAAATTATTGGTTTCAGGAAAAAAGTAATTCTACTAAGATTCAATGAATATTCTTACCAGGTAAACGTTGTTTATTGTTTTTGCACCATTCATCCATGAATGTGGAAACGTTTTTAAATTTATCACAAGATAAATTAAAGCATAAATTGGATCAGCATCACTTGCGCAATTTGCAACGTCTAGACATCATAGGATCTACTACATGTTCCGAATGAATTCAGCAATAACTTAGTATGACAACAAAATTAAGGATTATATAGAAAAGTTTCATGATGATGTTTCAAAGAAAGAACGAAATTCAGCTCCCTCTTAATAGAATATTATTATGAAAAAAAAAGAAAACATATAAAATATTACTATGACTCGTAATATTTTTGCTAAAAAAGTACACAACGGAGGGTCAGCATAATTAAAGATAAGTTAAAGTCATTCAAAATGTTAATCTGACGATTTTTAAGAAACAAACAGTCACACTTGAACCCTTTAGATTATTTTGGCTTATAACAAAGATAACACTGTGGTTATTTTATTTGAATATTTTAAACATTTTCATCTGTTTCAACAAAAATAAATTGGTTATTGGAATTGAAACTTTTTTTTAAATTCAAAAAATATTTTTTTAAAACTAAAGTTCAAAAATAATGGTCTATGGGAGGTGCCATATTAATAACCATTTTTCGGACTTTTTTTTCACCAAAAGGTTAAAGCTTCTGCATTTCTATTTAAATTAACTGCTTAAAAATTTTATTTAACAGATACCCACGGTTGTTTTTGGTCCTTAAAAAATTAAAGAATGTCGGGAAAATGTACAAAAGCGTACAAAAAAGTACATACCTACCAAGTTTAAAGAAAATCTTCATTTTTCACTTTTTCGCCTCCCCTTCCATCGTAATCAAGTCAAGTTTAATTTGCCTTTATATTGCAAGTAAAAATCTCCAAAAGTTGAAATTAAATAGGGCTCGAAAATTGAGGTCATTTTTCATAATTATTATGCTCGATGTAATAAGGTCCCAACAAAGTTTAAAGGCCTCAAAAATAAATGAAATAAGACCTCAATTTGTTTTGATAAAATTTTTATTGTAGGTAATTGTAATTTGTACAATTTGTATACAGCAAGGACACTTGTAGTTTTACTGTCCCTTAGCAATTCATTTCGCTTGAAATTTCATGTTGCATTCAGCACAAATTTTGCTTACAAAATCACAAAAATCGCACGATTTTTTCAGTTATTTTGTTAATCACCAATGGTTTTCAACTCGATTTTTTACATTTAAACTTGATTGCTGGGTTCACCAAAAAGTGGTATTTTTTTATAGATCTGAGTCCTCGAATAGAGGGTACTTTTTAAGAAAGACAATGATGTTTTAGCAAAATGAAATAAGTCTCCAAAACGCTATTTCAAAATAAAATAAAATGAAATTAAACACCGAAATTAATGTTGCGAGGTCATATTTCATTGGGGCTTTATTGCATTATGAAATAACACCCCAAAATTTGAGAATTTTTTTTGTTATTGTTTTATATGTATTGTTTGGGCTGTTATTTCATTTTTTTTTTCTTTGGGGCCTTATTAATTTTCTGGTGCCTAATTTCGCGAAAGCTTCAAATTAAATAAAATTGTGAAACAAAATTCATACGCGTTATTTTTTTTATGGTTTTTAGAAAATCTTCTTAGTGATTTATTTTAGATTCGTGACAACTCTTAGTGACAGACATTTTTGCCATATACCGCTTCAGACTGTTTTTGGCTTTCTTTCTTCCGTTTTGCATAAGGTTGTATTCAGAGTTTTATTCAAATCATTTCGGTTTATTATACAAGTAATTGGTAATTCTTTAAGAATAATTCAGGAGACTTGCCACTATGTCACAAATGCCTACATTTGTTTTTCTTCATCACAACAACAAAGATAAAGTTTAATCAAATTATCACAATTTCTTGGCTTTTCAGCTTGGAAATCACAATGCTATTAAAACATCTGAAACTAACATAAATGTACATACTTTTAAAACACGTGTAGGTAAAGATTGTTATAATTATTTTGAGTTTAAGTTTGTTTATTTAAGATTTTTGAGACAAAAATTTTTAAATTAAATAAACAATAAACCATACATGTGCCTCACAAAACAAATACAAATAAGATGATTTTTAAAAGTTTTGTTTCTTAGTTTTTAAATTAAATTTTGTTTTGTTTATCTATATTTTTGGCTTTTGTGCACATATTATTTTTTTTTATTTTTTTTTTTATTACTCTGCGGGAAAGGCATTGGTATCTTCTAAAATAAATTATTTTAATCCAACACTATTTATAGTTAAAAGTAAAACTTTATTGAAATATACACAAAATTAAATTAAAATAATATTTAAATTTAAGCGACGCTTTTCGGGTTTGAAATTCATCATCCGGCTTTTTATTTTTATTACTTTGAATAAGGCCACGATTGAAAAAATAGTGTCAAAGTGAAAAAGCGACAGAGAGATTTTCAGCTTTGAAGCTTTGTATCTTTGACGCTTTGCTGAATCTGAAGAACCAGAATTATGAGGCTAGCAAAGAAAGTTCCTACGAACAATCCGACAAAATCTTTTAACAATTGATGTTAACTAATTATTACTTATGCAGATTTTTACTCCAAAATTTTGTAAATTTTTCTGAAACGAAAGTTAATCTTACATGGAAATTTTGAAAAAGCTATGTACATATATTCAAAAATATTACAATTTTTAAAAACTAAACTATACAAACTTTATTTATTTTTATAAAAACGTTTTATTATATAAATTCTATATTGCAGTGAAGAAATAAATCTAACATTACGGCTCTCTTTTTCAGTTCTTTGAGTAAGTTAACTCCCGATTTAAATATATGCTTTTGATGTTTTATTTTTCTTAAATAACCCGTGAAGCGGGCCACCTATAAGGTTCCTATCCTACCTACTGTTTTCAGAAAAAAATTGTTGCCACAAGTAAGAAAAATTCTAGAATTTCTCCATTTCGAAGTTTTACCATCATAGTAACGTATTTGGAAAAATGTTGGGGAGGACATAAGTTACAAGGCTTAATTTCAAGACTTATTTCCCCCGCGAAGGGAGAGCAAAAGGCCGGAAATAGATTTGGGAGTTATGCCTCAGTCAAAAGGGACAAGAGCCCCTTCCCCTTAAGAAGGAAGCCCTAAACAAACAGCACTTTTATTCAAGACTCCGAAACTTTGTTAAGCTAAAGACCACGATGTTATTTGAAGAAACAAAATGCATCTTGTAATAAATGAGGATAATTCGTGACGTGAACATTAGTAGGTATGTAACTTCAAGGTGGTCAGTAAAATTCTCTGGCGGTACCGTTTTCACGCTTTAAACTCAGCAAATGACATCATTTTTGAAAACGTATAGAATATAACTATTACTAATTGCTGTTCTTATAGGCTAAGTTAGCAATTAAATGATAAAGCTCAATCGAGAAATACCAAGAAGACCGATATACAAAATACTGATAATTCCAGTCCTTCGGCATAGTGCCGATTGAAAAAGCATGTGCAAATAATAAATTGTTCGACACTCGGTCACGTAAATGATTCAACGCAAATCTATAGTAAAGAAGGCAGGTCGAAAAAAAAGACCAAGGGTATTACCTTAAATGCAAAACGAAACTCATGATGGCGGTAATATAGAAAAATAGTATTTTTTTTAAATTCGTTCTGTATACTTAACTGCAAGCCTTAAAATTTCGACTTACATACATAATACGTCACTTTACTTTTCCAGCGACGATGTTCATATTTAAATATATTTTTTTAAATAGCGATCCCCTCGTTCCTTTCATGCGATACTCTGGAATAAAATTGGGTCCTATTTATTTTTACGAAAGAAATTAAATTTATTTATTCTTTTTAAAAATATTTTCTGTGAAAAAGTAAAAGTTTTGTGGAGCAAAAGGGGAATTTTCCGACTGGTTGAAGGAATTTCTTTTTAAAATGCCTTCCCCAGCACTCGGTAAAGAAATTGAACTTTCACGGAAAGAATTGATAAATCAATAATTGCGAAACTTTAGGTTTTTATTTACGAAATTCTTTTTTTTTTTCTAGTTTTTATTAAAAAATTATTGAAAAAATTTGTAATATTTTAGCATTCATATCTTCGTAAAGAATAAAATTTTATAATTTGGTATTTATTATCAAAAGTATTCAGGCCTATCACAGAATCCATCGTGGAAAATCTCCGAATGGATTATTCCACTACGAACCCCGAAAAAAAGGATTCACCAAATCCGAATGGAATCGAAAAAAGCAATGCCTCATTAAAAGAAATAATTCTGAATTTCGAAATCAGCTGCCCTATGTCACAGCAATACTTGGAGCTTTTAAAAACAAAAATCCCTTAAGAAGGTTTTTTTTAGTAATACAAATTCTATATACTATCTACTGAAATACATCAGCCAAGTAGAAGACTTAGCACTATTTTATCTGGACTTGTTGAATTATTGATTCAAAATAGCTTTTAACGGCCTTTAGTCCTACAAAAATTTGGCATTTCGAACGCGTTTCGAAATAGTGCTAAGTCTTCTACTTGGCTGATGTATTTCAGTAGATAGTATATAGAATTTGTATTATTAAAAAAAACCTTCTTATATAAACATTGCCACGGCCCCGGGCAAAAAACAAAAACAAAAACTTCCAATTTAATGATTAGGAATTCTAGTCTTGTTGGATATAGTTCACACTAGATATTCGTCACGAAATCTATGTATGATGAACTGAACTTAACAAAAAATTGCGTATTGACAACAAAGGCCCTCACTAGTCAACTGATGAGTCCAAGTGAGATCGCCGGGACGAAACGCCAAATTTTTGTAAAAAAAAAATCCCTTAAACTTTTTAAAAAGTCCCATCTTTTTTCCCTTTTTATTTTACACAAAAAAGCTGAACATTTGTGTTAAGTATAGCTAGGCTTTTTGTTTTAATAAATATCGCAAAAAAATTCCATAATCTCAGAGCACTATTACAGCTGACAAGTTTTTGATCGTGAAAAAATTGTGTTGTTGATATTTGTTTATTTATTCAATGTTTTAGCATTTTTTCCCAAGAAAATAATATATTCAGCATTAAAATAAATTGAAGTTAAAAAAATAAAGTGGCACATTTGTACCGAGGAACAAATTTTAATCCGGCTTGTTTTAAAAGTGATGTGTTCTTTTACTTCCTTTGTTTTTTTTAGCGCAATTGTTTTGTTTCGACTTCTTTGCAATGTTTCTCACTTGCGTGGCATTCAATTATTTAAGAGTTTGAAAACTTTTAACAAAATAAAAATTGAATAGTTTGCGTTTGCAACCATTGCAAATTTTATAATTTGTAAAAAAAAACTATTTTTTTAATGAAACACAATCGTTTACCACTTGGCTACGACAAGAATCAGTTGTCGTAGAAAAAGAAGTCATATTTCCGTTTCATTCGGAATTTGTGATAGCAAATTCCCCGAATTTCGAAATTCTTAATAGATTTTCCATTACGAATGGATTCTGCAATATATTTTTCGTGATTCGTAGCAAATTTTCGATTACGATGGAATTTGTGATAGGGCTGCATAATTCTAGCTTGTTGACTTCAAAGTAAATTACAAGTTTTTGAGGCGCATTCTACTACTTCAGGGGAATAATTTAATTTAACAACTTATGTATATGGTGATTTTCATTTTCTCAATGCTCAAACCAATAAAATGTAATCACAATATAAATGTTGAGCCCGTACGATCGTAATTTACGATAATAATAATAATGACGTAGAATAATAACGATAGATGAAGAAAAGAAAATTAGAAAATTACTTCTGCTTAATTGTCTGGATTTAGTCAAATTTCCTTAAAAATATAAAATTCACAGTATATTCACGCTGTGACTTTTATAAGTGTCGATAAAAATCGACCATAATTCGCGTCTTAGTAGGATACGACAGCATCTAACTGATGAGTCCAACTGTCGTTACTGGGCGAAACGCAATCTTTAGAGTTGACGTCACTCGAACTTATAAATTGAGGTATGTATTTTGCAATTTCACTAGCTCATCAGACTTTGTAGCTAAGTCGGAAATTATTTTCACTTAATTTTCAGTTTTTCATTTGCAGTAAATCCATGGGTTTAAGTTGTAAATCACTAGCGAAGATTGTTATCTTTACGAATCTCGACGCAGGATTGCTTGAAAATGGAAAGTAGATTAATCTTTAAAAGCTGCAAATTGCCGAATAACCTGTTTCAAATTACGACTCAAAACTTGCAATTTAAAGTAAATAAGTATCAAAACTATGATTGTCATTCGCAAACAAATATAGTTGCTCCACAGTTTGAGAAAAGAAGGGTTGGAATTTATTTCTTGTGCTTTTAGGTATTTAAAAGAAAATTCTTTCTTTTCTACAACAAAACAAAACAATGGTAATCAACAAACTCCTTTCGAAATTTACAATCAAGAAAAACATGAAAGTGATACAAATTGATATCAAATTGCAATTCGCTCAAGGAAATATTTTTTTCCTCGATCGAATTATTGATAATCAAAAGTGTTGAAATATGATTTTGAGTGTCATTATGTGTGTTTTATTGGAAAAGCTATCCGTTGTATAGTACGATTTTAGATGCATTACAAATACAACATCGCCAGTAGGATAACGGCCGATAAAAGCTAAAGTAGAACCCTACTGTTTTTTTTTTATTTCAAATTATTTTGGCAAGTGCTCGGTAGTACCAAATGTGAATTGAATAAAACCAGGTTACTGCAGATGCGTTTTTTTTTTGGGATTTGATACTGTACTATGCATAGAATCCCAAAAAAAACCGCCTTATATCTTCATTTCGCCCATTTTTTAAAATTGCAAACAAAAAGTCTTAATATAAGGTATAAAACTGGATTCATTTTTCGTGATTTGTAACTTATTTTTCTTAATCTCATTTAAGAATTCTTTCCGTGATTTCACTTATAGTTTAGTGTATGCTAAAAGTGTCAACTATACACTACGTGGATGAACAAAGTTTGTACAACTGAACTGACCCTAATTAGTATAGTGTATACATTTTACTTGTAAAAAAATTATAACAAATGTTTGTTTTTTTTTTATTTATTTTATTTCAAGACACTGATTTGGTAGATATAATTTAATTTTGTTGGCTGCAATTATAAAAGATTATTGATCACCTGGACAAGCTTTTTCCTGATAAAGGCTGTAAGCTATAATAAAATAATTAATATCCTTCTCAAATAGATAATACAATTTATACTTACTTTCTCCAGTTTTACAAGTATGAATATCCATCTGACAACTGTTACCGAAAGTCATATATTTTCCGTTGTATAACCCACAAACTGGTGAATAAACTGCTAAGCACATCATATTTTTGCATAATTTCTGACATTTTGTTTGAGTTATTTCTCTATATTCTGAAAGGCGTACGTGTATATACGAAGAAAGTTAGTAAAAATGTAATTCTCATAAATAACTTTATTTTACTTACGTGTCTTATTTTGTCTCTCAAGTTCACAATTCTTTGTTAGTAAAAGGCATCCGTTACGGAATACTTTACATAAACCGTCATCATTTGTTGTCCAGACTGGTGCTTCTTCATTAGAACATCTTGGACCACCTTTATCACAACTTGACTGTACTTTACAATGTGCCACACATAAAAGGAACAAGGCTATACAAAACCCTAAACGCTGCATTTTAAATCAAGCTTAAACGAATTTAGTATATCTACTGTAGAGTTTTTTCTTTGTTTCAGCCTTTTAAACAAATTTTCGTGAAGAAAAAAAATTAAACAATATAAAATACATATGTATGTACCTATATGTATGTATTTAGGTGACTGTCTCACAATACCTATTAAAAACTTAGTTATTTTTATTTTATACAAGTATTTTATGGTGTGGCGACTTATTTGTTTTGTATATCTGTTCTTTAATTTAAGTTTTTAATATTTCTATGGGACATGTACTGGTTTCTTATAAAAAAAAATATTGTTTTAGTCTTGAAATATTTAGTTAAAATATTGTAAAGTTGAAAAAAAAAATTAAATAAGATTAGGCAATCAAGTGGGTTATGACTACCCTTAAAATGTGATTCTTACATTAATAAGCAGGGGGGGTGATTAAGTAGAAGATAACGATGTACAATGTACCTTCATATGCCTCGAAAGTTTGGTTACTGAAATCGAAAGGACAAACAGAGTTGGTACACGAATTCTACATTCGTGTAGTTCGACTAAAGAAAGAATCTCTGTACTTTAGGGTACCTATAACGTTAACGAAATGTTCTTAGCAAAAAGTTAAAAAAAAGGTATTTGGCTTTATATTTGAGGTTATGATTCATCACCAAGTAATATCGTAATGGCATCTGAAGGAATTATTCTTCACATTTAAGGTTTCAAGATTCATTTACAGTATTTTTATTCAACTCTGAAGAAATCTTTGTCAGGGGCGGAATGGGCTACCGAGTAAATATACAGCATTTGTGGCCCCAAAGAAATCTCAGAAAGCTCGGTTAGGGGCCCCCAAAATGAGGATAAAGGTGTTGGGTCCATACAAAATTATTTTAACGATAACTAGTGTTATAGCTGATGGGGCCCCACACTAATTATAACTGATCTGTTGTAAGCCCAAGGGGTTCCTCACAGTAAATACTCTTAAACGAAGTTGTAGTTGGGGCCATAGCGGTAAATTAATTTTACTATAAACATTTTATTCTATAGGTTTTTGATGTAGGTACTTAGTTATCTATTTTCAGTTCGTGTACCTAAAGGAAAGCTTTCATACAAAATTTCAGGGCCGCAAAAACAGAATTGAAAAGAACAACAACGATATTTCGATAGCTGTGAGTATTTTTGAAGTTTCGGTAGAAGTATAAGAAACATCAATTATAAAATTTGTATTATTGCAGCAATGTTTTCCAGTTACATTTTTTGTTAACTCAAATACATAATAATTTCAGAGCAGACTGTTTATGGCTTTAATTATACAACGATAAAATTTAATATCCGCTTCAGGGTTAATTCTTTTTCACTCCTTCTGCTCATTTAACTATGTTGGGGCCCCTTTTTCTTAAAGTCCTGGAAGGCCTTTTGACTCCCAGTGCACCCCTGATATTAGTTGTGAAAGTCGGGTTCGAATTCATTAATTATAGATAAGGGGACAAAACAATGTTAAAGCCATCATGATTGAGGGTTTTGTAGCATCGAGTCTTCTTGTTCAATAAAAAGCAATTTCAAGATGTTCTTAAACGCAAACTGCAAAACGTAATTTTATTATTTTCGATAACGAAGTTTCATTTAAGTCATAATGTAAAATAATATCAATTTTGGCGCAGCTCTAAAGCAACAAAAAATGAGTTCACGACAAATATATTGAAGCCCGATTTATAATGCAGCGTGAAAACGAGTCGTCGACGTGACGAGATCTCCTGGTAGTTTTCTTCTTTTACCGCCTTATTATTCACACGATTAATCCAGATGAAAACTTAAATGTGGACGTAAATACATTGAATTTAAATTAATTTTCACCCGGATTTAAGTTTTCATCTGGATTCATCGAATGAATAATATGGCGATGAATGACGAACTTAAAAAAATGAAATGAAACATAATTAAACATTTCACGTCGTCATGTTTTCTCTTTTTTTTTTTGAACTTATGACGTGACATGACGACGATTACGAAGATGATAAATACAAAATTTGTACAACAACAACTGAAAAGAGATCTCGTCACGCCGACGACAGCGATGTCTCACTTTCTCGTCACTTTGTGAATCAGGCTTAAGGTAGAACTAGAATAGGCGGAAGTCAACGTAAGTGGTCGAACGAAACCGAGGGAAAACAAGAAATTCATATGACGTGCACATAATTGCAAAGTGAAACTTTTCGTTTAGTTTTCGTTAACTTTTGCCGTCGGATGTGAGAGCACTCACCGACCGCTGTTTCGTAAGTGGACTGACAGCTAGCTTCAAAAATCAAAAAAATCCCTTCCAACCACACCAGTGCATTATGGGTGACTTATGAATTTGACGTTTTGGAATGCAACTTTTCGTTCGGTTTTGACACTAGCTTCCGACAGCTACCGCCTATTCTAGTTCTACCTTTAAGCGTTTTCGTAAACGTCAAATGCTTTTGGAAGAAAATTAACTGACGTCTCAATCAAACAGATTTTCTGCAAGTAGGACGATTGCATATTTGACGATAGCAATATCTTTGTCAAAAAATAAAGATCAATTTAACGTTGATTTGACATTGCCTTTTCGATTGATTGATTGCTGAATGACAATTAAGAAGAGGAAAAAAGATAACTCGCTGAATTCGATTTTCGATTTTAAAATGAAAATAAACCATTATCAAACGTACATATTATAAAATTATTATTCCGCATTACCAAACAAAAAAGCCATAATTATATCTACCGTTTTTTTTTGCTGGCGAAAAAGAAGTCAGTAAAAAAAAGGATGGCTGGGCTGGCGATAGAACTTTGAATTATTGAAATGAACGTATATAAAGTGAGTAATCGTTTTAATCAAACTTGTGCTGCGCTGGCTATGCAGCAATGAATTAAACACACGTTTTATTAGATATGTATAAATGCCGCCAAAAATGTTACTTAAATTTCCTAAAATATATTTTCCTTGTACTTTCCATACGATAACTTTACAAACTAGCAACTATTTAGTAGGTATTATCACTGATAGTTGAAATTACTTTCTTGATGTTTTTTGTTTTGAAGAACATTATGTAGGAAATCATTGTTGTTTTATTCAATAAGCTTCTTATAACAAGCTCCTCGGTTATGCAAGCTGAATGCTAATAAAAAGAAAATATTAAAATAAGTATATCAAATATATTCATTTAACAACTTACTTTGTCCAGTTTGACAAATATGTCTACTCATCTCACAGCTATTTCCAAAAGTAACCTTTTTACCATTGTAGATTCCACAGACTAGCTCCTCAACCGACAAACACACCAGTGAACGGCACAACTCTTGACACTTTCTTTTCGATATCTTTTTTGCTTCTAGAAGATTAAAAAATTATTTTTTTTTATATTATTATTTAAGAATAATAATTTGATTATAAGATTTCAACCTGGTCTATTTTGATTTACACGATCGCAATTTTCACTCAACATGAGACATTCATTACGAAATACTTCACAAAATTGGCCAGTAGATGATGCCCAAACCGGTCTTTCTTCATTAGAACAAAAATAAGCTACATTACAAAGTTTAGGAGTTCGAGCTTGGGATTTACAAATTGCCCCGAGCAAAAGGAATAAGACTTTTAGAGATAATGGAAACTGCATTATACAGCGATTTTTATCTATACTAAGATGAAATAATTTTATTTAAGACTTTTATATAAAATTAATAACAATAAGCTTTTTACAAGAATAAAGAAATTGAGGTTAAGAAAATTAAGGTTTCTCTATATTCATGTTAATATTTTGTTTGCTTTGTTAATTTATCTATATACTGATGTGGAATTACCTACTGGTTTTGTTGTTTTGTACACTGTTATGGCGAATTTGTTTAAAACGTCATAAATCGAATGTCAATTACTTTTATGATTTATTTATTTTTATTCGTGTTTTTTGGTATTTTGTGCATACAAGAGTTATCTTCTCCATGAATTCGTAGTTTAATGTGTTTATAGCCCCGAGAATTCTCTGGGATTAGCTAAGCCCGCAGGGTATTAGTTGTTGGTGCTATAATCAATTCAACCCGGGCTTGCAAAAAACACGCCTAATATTGTTATATTTTCTCAAAGGTAGTAAATAAAACTTATCCTTTTATTCAATCTCTATTCACTACGTATTTAAAAATAAATTTGGAGAATTTTAGCGTTGTTATTTTGCAGCGGCTTCAGGATTTTGTGTATAGGGCCTCCTTCGTTCTTTGAAAGAAGGACTAAGCTCTAGTCCAGATAAAAACTGTAGCTGCGTTTTATTATTTATGCAGATCGGGGTCGAGGTTATCTTTAAACACGTATAATACAAAATTGGGTCTAGGTTTCCATCAGGTTTTCAATTATGGATCCAGAAATTAATTTTTACTCTAGCGGGTAGATGGTTTTTCAGTTTTGCAAATGGTAAGAAAGAAGACATTAGAGGTGGTTTTTTGCAAACCCGTTTTTTTTTTGGTTGACATAAAACCACAACCAGGTTTAGCGACGACATCACAGAAACAATAGGCGTGTTTTTTTGCAAGCCCGGGGAGAATTAGGAAAAAACCACGTGCGTCGGTGCTAAACAATTTACAATGTTTAATGCAACAAAAACTAATCCCCTACGGGCTTAACTTAAGCGCGCTGAAAAATTGTATTACCGGCGTAAATTATATACTTTTTATCGATAGTTTGTATGAAACTCCATTTTGTTTCTGTGATACCATCGCTAATCCCCGTTGTCGTTTTTTTAACCAATTCCCCCCGGGCCTAATATGGAGTTTTCTAAGTACTATTAAGTACTATCGATAACAATTATATTGTAACTCATGACGGTAACACAGATTTTCTTTCTGTTTTCTTTTCATAAAAAAAAATTGTTTCATTCGATGACTCAGATAATTTGACGTTTCAATACAAACTATCAATAAATGATAGCGGCGCGCGGTAATACAGTTTTTATCGGGACTTAAGTTAAGTCCCGACAATTATCTGGATTTAGCTAAGTTCATTTGGACTTAAGTTGTTGTTGTATTTACGTGTAAAATTTTTAGTTCCGATGTCATTTATTTCGATAAATCCATATGGACTTGCAAACAAAAACACGCCTAGTGACTTGACTTGAAATTAAGTTGTTTTTTTTATGTTTTTATTTGAATTGAATTCAGATTTTATTATTTTACAGTAGGTACATTATTTAGTAAATCGTTAAGATGTTTTATTCATTATACTTCTTATAACAAGCTCCTCGGTTATGCAAGCTGAATGCTAATAAAAACAATCAAACATTAAAATAAGCTTCAAATATTTATTAAACAACTTACTTTTTCCAGTTTTACAAATGTGTCTACTCATCTCACAACTATTTCCAAAAGTAACCTTTTCACCATTGTAGACACCACAAACTAGGTTCTCAACCGTTAAACACACCAGTGAACGGCACAACTCTTGACACTTTCCTTTAGATATCTTTTTTGCTTCTGGAAAATTACAAAATTGTTTCTTAAGTTGAAGGTTTATTTCTGTTTAAAGCTTTAACCTGGTCTATTTTGATTTACACGATCGCAATTTTCACTCAGCATGAGACACTCATTACGAAATACTTCACAAAATTGGCCAGTAGTTGATGCCCAAACAGGGTTTTCTTCATTGGTACAATCATAAGCTACATTACAAAGCTTAGGAGTTCGAGCTTGGGATTTACAAATAGCTCCCAGCAAAAGGAATAAGACGATTACAGGTAATGCAAAATGCATTATACAGAATTTTCTGTTAACCATAGGCATAGGATGGAACTAATTTGTTGTAAAACTTTTATATACAATTATTAACAATAAACTTTTTAAGGTCATTGTATACCTAAGTTAAGAAAATTAAGGTTTCTTTTTCCATATCAATATTTTATTTACTTTGTTAATTTGTATACCTATACTGTTGAATGACCTGCTGCTTTTGTTGTTTAATTTATCAACTATATGTAGGCTTAAAGGTAAATCGAATTTCTTCTTATATTCAAAATTAATTGCAGTGTCTTTGTTTTGAGTGTCTCTTATTTTCATAAAGATTTCTACAGGAATTCATAGTTATAAGTGTGTTAAAATTGTAATATTTTGTTTAAAGTTCACAAATTAAACTTATTGTATTTAATCTCTAAGTCCCCTTTCACACGAGGAAACAAGTTGCCGGAGATTTTTTTGACGTTTTCTTTTAATTTCCTTAAAAATCTCTTGTCCCTTTCACACGAAGAAACAAAATCGTGGAAACTTTCTGTTGTTTCCTTTTAAAGTAGTACACACTACTGTGTACGTGAAGAGGAATGTCAAAAAATTTACCCGATTTACCATTCCAGCATAGTTAAGGTACATTAGAAATGAAAAAAAAATTTATGTTTTTAAAACAATAAATAATAAATAATAAATAAACAGGGTTGGCCGAATGAACTACACAACATTTTCTACATCATTAACTACGCGTAGTTAATTTAATAAACTACACGTCTTATTTACTACAAATTGTTACGTTTTCATATATGTACATACAAAGTAAATTTAAATTTCAATAAAAATTTGAACATTTTAACTCAAAATTCAAGCTTCAAAGTTACAACTGACAGATCATTTGATATTTGAAACTAAATTTGCTACAAATTTGTTTCATTAACTACATTTAACTACATAAACTACGTAGCAAATGTGAACAATGTAGTTGCCATCCCTGCCTACGAACACTTCTCCTTTGTTTGGTGTCCGTTTTATCATCTTCGTATTCTGTTTCCTCAGACCAGTAAGAACATAGCATGAACGCAATAATTTCGTCTATTCCCCTGACGTTTCGCCCTCTTTCTCTACTCGGCGTTACACTTTTTTGAAATTCTGTTGATTTTTTCACATTGTTAGTAGGTATCTCCTCAAATTGTTGACTGGCGAGATTTCATTTTCCCCTCTTACTTCTTGTCCTTCTCACCAATTAACTGAAAGTTGCAGGAAACTCAGTTTCCTCGTGTAAAAGGGGACTAACACGTTTTTTAAAATAAATTTGGTTCTGCGTCAGCTTGTGGAGAACCAGGGCCCTATTTCATAAAAATTGACAGAGGCAGTAATTGTAAAAACTTGTATTTTGTCGAATCGTACTTGTCTGACAAATATTGAGTTCATTATACATAGGTCTGTTTCTTTACTTCACAAAACTGCCAATTTTGACCAATTCTTGTACAATTTTGTTTTTTTTTTTCATTAAGGAATTTTACAGAACTTTGGGCTTAAATGGGTAGAAAGTGACAGTTTTAAGACCCAATATATATATTGACAGGTGACATACATGTTAACATGTAATTGCCAGTGATATACAACGACAAAGGTTTCATAACAATTTTTTCATTGTCAAATTATGATAAATATGTATATATGATGCTCAAATTATATTTTCAACAGGGCAGCGAATGCAAATATTTCTTATACGCAACGTTGAATCGAAACACCCTGTTTAACTACTTGTTCAGAAATTACGGTTTGAGTGTTTTTAAGAAAAAAGAAGTTTTTGTAATTTTCAATTTTCTCAAAAACTAAAAGACTTAAGCTAAGTACAGACGATTGTCAGATCTTACAATATTGTCAGAACTGTCAATGGTCTGACAATAGCTAACAATTAGCTGACAATAATTGACATTTTTCTTACAATGAAAAATTGTCCGTTCACACGGTTGGTAGATTTTTTCCCAATTTGATTGTCAGCTATTTTTGTATCTCTCTTTAAGCAACTCATTACATTTCGAACAATGAAGAAATTGTCAGCAATTGTAAGATGTTTTCAATTAAAACATCTGACAATGACCAATGAGTCTGACAATGCCCTAATCGACTGACAATAATAAAAATGGTGTGTTCAGACTATTGTAAGATACCTGACAATTTTTTGTCAGATTGTCGTCTGATAATGACGTGTCTGACAATATTGCCAGACAAAATTGTGTGTTTAGACGATTGTAAGACATTTGGAACAGTTTTTTTACTGACAGATCTGAAAATATTGTAAGATCTGACAATCGTCTGTACTTAGCTTTACATATCATATCTTTTTTAGTACTCAAATAAAAATTAATAAGAGTATCGAAAATTAAACAACCAAATTATTACTTAAAAATGCAAATTTTTTAAAAAAATCAGAATAATTTTTTTTAACCTTATTTTTAAAGTTTTGAGTTAGAAAATAATTTATTCAAATCCTAAGCATTAAACGACTCTATTTGAAAACAGAATTTAAAAATTGGTTCCATGGCTTTAAAAGAAGGTATGGCATGGTATTTAAAGGGGTGGACATATAGAGTGGTCCAATATCTTAAAATCATATTCATATAATGTTCTAACCAGGGTTACGAGTTTGTGAATTAAAAAAATCATTAAGTCATAAGTTAGTAGATGACTTGTGAATTAAAAAAATTTAATTCATAAGTTAGTTAGTTACTTATGAATTTAAAAAAATAATTCTATAGCTAGTTAGTGACTTATGATTTAAAAAAAGTTTAATTCATAAGTCAGTTGGTGATTTGTGAATTAAAACAATTTAAGTTGTAAGCTAGTTGGTGACTTATGAATTAAAAAAAATTTAATTCACTACCTACTAAGTGACTTGTGAATTAAAAAAAAAATTAATTCACTTCCTACTAAGTGACTTATGAATTTAAAAAAATTTAATTCACTACCTACTAAGTGACTTATGAATTAAAAAAAATTTAATTCACTACCTGCTAAGTGACTTATGAATTAAAAAAAATTTAAGTCATGAGCAAGTTAGTGACTTATGAATTAAAAAATTGTAATTCATGAGCAAGTAAATGACTTATGAATTAAAACAAATTTAATTCACAACCTAATAAGTGACTTATGAATTAAAAAAAATTTAATTCATAAGCTAGTTGGTATATTAGAAATTCTTAAGCTTATTTTGACTACATAATTTTGTCATTATTAACGAAAGTGGTTTTCAAGCTATTTAAGAATTTTGTGTGAGTTTACGTCTATGCAGTCCCTATAACCCAATAGAATAAAAAAGCAATATCGATAAAATATTTGTGTTGAGCAAAAGATGGGTTATCATTCTCTCTCTTGGAAGATTTTATGAAAATAATAGAAAAAACTATTTTAACTTACAAACATAAATCATTCACCCATCAATTGTTCAGTGACTAGTGACCAGTGCGCATTAAATTTATACATAATTGTGAAGTGAAAAAGTGAAAATTCAATATTAAAAAGTTTAAAAAATATACATATACGTTTATTAGTAAGTTTTTTATAATCTTTTTACCTTTAGTATTTAAAAACATAATTTTTTTAATCAGAATTCATCCATTAGCTTATGAATTAAATTTTTTAAATTCATAAGTCACTTAGTAGGTAGTGAATTAAATTTTTTTTAATTCATAAGTCACTTAGTAAGAAGTGAATTAAATTTTTTTAATTCATAAGTCACTTAGTAGGTAGTGCATTAAATTTTTTTTAATTCATAAGTCACCTACTAGCTTATGACTTAAATTTTTTTAATTCACAAGTCACCAACTGACTTATGAATTAAATTTTTTTTAATTCATAAGTCAGTAACTAGCTGCTGAATTACATTTTTTTTAATTCATATGTCACCCACTAGCTTGTGAATTAAAGCCAAGCTTAAGCTAGAAAGTGACTTAAGCTTTTGCAACCCTGGTTCTAACAATGAAATAATTTGTGGAATGCTGTTAATTTCAACCAATTTTCTATAAAATATGTATTGTTCTATGTATTTCGGAAATATCACTATCCAAAAACTTTTTTAGGGTGGAACAATCGAAATTAAGTTAAAATTTTTTTTTTTTTATTTTTTATCGTGTGATACCTTGTTTGAAAGGTTGCAACTCCCACATCACGATTATGCTATTTTTAGGTTTCTAGGGCTCTTAGTTCAGCCGCAAATCGAGTTTACAGTTTTTGTAGTTACAGCAACTATTCCATTACTTTACAGACGTAAATCGGATTTTTTTAAAGTTGTTTGTTCAGGTATTGCGACACCTTGATGGAAAGGTGAAACTCTCTAGATCATCATTTGAATGCTTTCATGTCACTTGGACGCTTAGTTCAGCTGAAAATTGCCTTAGAAGAGGTACAAAATAAGCAGAAGGCAGAAATAAGGTAATTTCACTTTGGATGCAAATATTTTGAGAACCAGAGGTGGTCAAAATTTGTTGTTTACAATTTTAGAAAGGCCTTAAAAAAATAATAAATAATTTTGAAATTTTAAATTTTTTACGAGCCTCGATTGCAGAAATATCGCCAACCAACCACTTTTTTATGGAAGCATCGAATCAGAGTTATTTCACTTTGGATAGAAATATTTCGAGGACCACCAGACTAGGTAGGAGATTTTGGTTTTCAGTTTTAGAAAGGCCTTGAAAAACTAATACGGGATTTTTTCAATTTCAACCTCCTGAGATGCTCGATTGTGGAAATATCACTATCCAAAAACTTTTTTAGGGTGGAACAATCGAAATTCAATTAAATTTTTTTTTTATTTTTTATCGTGTGATACCTTGTTTGAAAGGTTGCAACTCCCACATCACGAATATGCTATTTTTAGGTTTCTAGGGCTCTTAGTTCAGCCGCAAATCACTATCCAAAAACTTTTTTAGGGTGGAACAATCGAATTTAAATACAAAATTTTTTTTTTATTTTTTATCGTGTGATACCTTGTTTGAAAGGTTGCAACTCCCACAATCCACATCACGATTATGCTATTTTTAGGTTTCTAGGGCTCTTAGTTCAGCCGCAAATCGAGTTTACAGTTTTTGTAGTTACAGCAACTATTCCATTACTTTACAGACGTAAATCGGATTTTTTTAAAGTTGTTTGTTTAGGTATTGCGACACCTTGATGGAAAGGTGGAACTCTCTAGATCATCATTTGAATGCTCTCATGTCACTTGGACGCTTAGTTCAGCTGAAAATTGCTTTAGAAGCGGTACAAACTAAGCAGAAGGCAGAAATAAGGTAATTTCACTTTGGATGCAAATATTTTGAGAACCAGAGGTGGTCAAAATTTTTTTTTTACAATTTTAGAAAGGCCTTAAAAAAATAATAAATAATTTTGAAATTTTGAAATTTTTTACGAGCCTCGATTGCAGAAATATCGCCAACCACTTTTTTATGGTAGCATCGAATCAGAGTTATTTCACTTTGGATAGAAATATTTCGAGAACCAGACTAGGTAGGAGATTTTGGTTTTCAGTTTTAGAAAGGCCTTGAAAAACTAATACGGGATTTTTTCAATTTCAACCTCCTGAGATGCTCGATTGTGGAAATATCACTATCCAAAAACTTTTTAAGGGTGGAACAATCGAAATTAAATTAAAATTTTTTTTTTTATTTTTTATCGTGTGATACCTTGTTTGAAAGGTTGCAACTCCCACATCACGATTATGCTATTTTTAGGTTTCTAGGGCTCTTAGTTCAGCCGCAAATCGAGTTTACAGTTTTTGTAGTTACAGCAACTATTCCATTACTTTACAGACGTAAATCGGATTTTTTTAAAGTTGTTTGTTTAGGTATTGCGACACCTTGATGGAAAGGTGGAACTCTCTATATCATCATTTGAATGCTTTCATGTCACTTAGACGCTTAGTTCAGCTGAAAATTGCCTTAGAAGAGGTACAAAATAAGCAGAAGGCAGAAATAAGGTAATTTCACTTTGGATGCAAATATTTTGAGAACCAGAGGTGGTCAAAATTTTTTGTTTACAATTTTAGAAAGGCCTTAAAAAAATAATAAATAATTTTGAAATTTGAAATTTTTTACTAGCCTCGATTGCAGAAATATCGCCAACCAACCACTTTTTTATGGTAGCATCGAATCAGAGTTATTTCACTTTGGATAGAAATATTTCGAGAACCAGACTAGGTAGGAGATTTTGGTTTTCAGTTTTAGAAAGGCCTTGAAAAACTAATACGGGATTTTTTCAATTTCAACCTCCTGAGATGCTCGATTGTGGAAATATCACTATCCAAAAACTTTTTAAGGGTGGAACAATCGAAATTAAATTAAAAATTTTTTTTTTAATTTTTTATCGTGTGATACCTTGTTTGAAAGGTTGCAACTCCCACATCACGATTATGCTATTTTTAGGTTTCTAGGGCTCTTAGTTCAGCCGCAAATCGAGTTTACAGTTTTTGTAGTTACAGCAACTATTCCATTACTTTACAGACGTAAATCGGATTTTTTTAAAGTTGTTTGTTTAGGTATTGCGACACCTTGATGGAAAGGTGGAACTCTCTAGATCATCATTTGAATGCTTTCATGTCACTTAGACGCTTAGTTCAGCTGAAAATTGCCTTAGAAGAGGTACAAAATAAGCAGAAGGCAGAAATAAGGTAATTTCACTTTGGATGCAAATATTTTGAGAACCAGAGGTGGTCAAAATTTTTTGTTTACAATTTTAGAAAGGCCTTAAAAAAATAATAAATAATTTTGAAATTTGAAATTTTTTACTGGCCTCGATTGCAGAAATATCGCCAACCAACCACTTTTTTATGGTAGCATCGAATCAGAGTTATTTCACTTTGGATAGAAATATTTCGAGAACCAGACTAGGTAGGAGATTTTGGTTTTCAGTTTTAGAAAGGCCTTGAAAAACTAATACGGGATTTTTTCAATTTCAACCTCCTGAGATGCTCGATTGTGGAAATATCACTATCCAAAAACTTTTTTAGGGTGGAACAATCAACAATTTTTTTATTTTTTATCGTGTGATACCTTGTTTGAAAGGTTGCAACTCCCACATCACGATTATGCTATTTTTAGGTTTCTAGGGCTCTTAGTTCAGCCGCAAATCGAGTTTACAGTTTTTGTAGTTACAGCAACTATTCCATTACTTTACAGACGTAAATCGGATTTTTTTAAAGTTGTTTGTTTAGGTATTGCGACACCTTGATGGAAAGGTGGAACTCTCTAGATCATCATTTGAATGCTTTCATGTCACTTGGACGCTTACTTCAGCTGAAAATTGCTTTAGAAGCGGTACAAACTAAGCAGACGGCAGAAATAAGGTAATTTCACTTTGGATGCAAATATTTTGAGAACCAGAGGTGGTCAAAATTTTTTGTTTACAATTTTAGAAAGGCCTTGAAAAAATAATAAATAATTTTGAAATTTGAAATTTTTTACGAGCCTCGATTGCAGAAATATCGCCAACCAACCACTTTTTTATGGTAGCATCGAATCAGAGTTATTTCACTTTGGATAGAAATATTTCGAGAACCAGACTAGGTAGGAGATTTTGGTTTTCAGTTTTAGAAAGGCCTTGAAAAACTAATACGGGATTTTTTCAATTTCAACCTCCTGAGATGCTTGATTGTGGAAATATCACTATCCAAAAACTTTTTAAGGGTGGAACAATCGAAATTAAATTAAAATTTTTTTTTTTATTTTTTATCGTGTGATACCTTGTTTGAAAGGTTGCAACTCCCACATCACGATTATGCTATTTTTAGGTTTCTAGGGCTCTTAGTTCAGCCGCAAATCGAGTTTACAGTTTTTGTAGTTACAGCAACTATTCCATTACTTTACAGACGTAAATCGGATTTTTTTAAAGTTGTTTGTTTAGGTATTGCGACACCTTGATGGAAAGGTGGAACTCTCTAGATCATCATTTGAATGCTTTCATGTCACTTAGACGCTTAGTTCAGCTGAAAATTGCCTTAGAAGAGGTACAAAATAAGCAGAAGGCAGAAATAAGGTAATTTCACTTTGGATGCAAATATTTTAAGAACCAGAGGTGGTCAAAATTTTTTGTTTACAATTTTAGAAAGGCCTTAAAATAATAATAAATAATTTTGAAATTTGAAATTTTTTACTAGCCTCGATTGCAGAAATATCGCCAACCAACCACTTTTTTATGGTAGCATCGAATCAGAGTTATTTCACTTTGGATAGAAATATTTCGAGAACCAGACTTTCAGTTTTAGAAAGGCCTTGAAAAACTAATACGGGATTTTTTCAATTTCAACCTCCTGAGATGCTCGATTGTGGAAATATCACTATCCAAAAACTTTTTTAGGGTGGAACAATCGAAATTCAATTAAAATTTTTTTTTTTTTTTATTTTTTATCGGGTGATACCTTGTTTGAAAGGTTGCAACTCCCACATCACGATTATGCTACTTTTAGGTTTCTAGGGCTCTTAGTTCAGCCGCAAATCGAGTTTACAGTTTTTGTAGTTACAGCAACTATTCCATTACTTTACAGACGTAAATCGGATTTTTTTAAAGTTGTTTGTTTAGGTATTGCGACACCTTGATGGAAAGGTGGAACTCTCTAGATCATCATTTGAATGCTTTCATGTAACTTAGACGCTTAGTTCAGCTGAAAATTGCCTTAGAAGAGGTACAAAATAAGCAGAAGGCAGAAATAAGGTAATTTCACTTTGGATGCAAATATTTTGAGAACCAGAGGTGGTCAAAATTTTTTGTTTACAATTTTAGAAAGGCCTTAAAAAAATAATAAATAATTTTGAAATTTGAAATTTTTTACTAGCCTCGATTGCAGAAATATCGCCAACCAACCACTTTTTTATGGTAGCATCGAATCAGAGTTATTTCACTTTGGATAGAAATATTTCGAGAACCAGACTAGGTAGGAGATTTTGGTTTTCAGTTTTAGAAAGGCCTTGAAAAACTAATACGGGATTTTTTCAATTTCAACCTCCTGAGATGCTCGATTGTGGAAATATCACTATCCAAAAACTTTTTTAGGGTGGAACAATCAACAATTTTTTTATTTTTTATCGTGTGATACCTTGTTTGAAAGGTTGCAACTCCCACATCACGATTATGCTATTTTTAGGTTTCTAGGGCTCTTAGTTCAGCCGCAAATCGAGTTTACAGTTTTTGTAGTTACAGCAACTATTCCATTACTTTACAGACGTAAATCGGATTTTTTTAAAGTTGTTTGTTTAGGTATTGCGACACCTTGATGGAAAGGTGGAACTCTCTAGATCATCATTTGAATGCTTTCATGTCACTTAGACGCTTAGTTCAGCTGAAAATTGCCTTAGAAGAGGTACAAAATAAGCAGAAGGCAGAAATAAGGTAATTTCACTTTGGATGCAAATATTTTGAGAACCAGAGGTGGTCAAAATTTTTTGTTTACAATTTTAGAAAGGCCTTAAAAAAATAATAAATAATTTTGAAATTTGAAATTTTTTACTAGCCTCGATTGCAGAAATATCGCCAACCAACCACTTTTTTATGGTAGCATCGAATCAGAGTTATTTCACTGTGGATAGAAATATTTCGAGAACCAGACTAGGTAGGAGATTTTGGTTTTCAGTTTTAGAAAGGCCTTGAAAAACTAATACGGGATTTTTTCAATTTCAACCTCCTGAGATGCTCGATTGTGGAAATATCACTATCCAAAAACTTTTTTAGGGTGGAACAATCAACAATTTTTTTATTTTTTATCGTGTGATACCTTGTTTGAAAGGTTGCAACTCCCACATCACGATTATGCTATTTTTAGGTTTCTAGGGCTCTTAGTTCAGCCGCAAATCGAGTTTACAGTTTTTGTAGTTACAGCAACTATTCCATTACTTTACAGACGTAAATCGGATTTTTTTAAAGTTGTTTGTTTAGGTATTGCGACACCTTGATGGAAAGGTGGAACTCTCTAGATCATCATTTGAATGCTTTCATGTCACTTGAAAAAAATTGCCTTAGAAGAGGTACAAAATAAGCAGAAGGCAGACATAAGGTAATTTCACTTTGGATGCAAATATTTTAAGAACCAGAGGTGGTCAAAATTTTTTGTTTACAATTTTAGAAAGGCCTTAAAAAAATAATAAATAATTTTGAAATTTGAAATTTTTTACTAGCCTCGATTGCAGAAATATCGCCAACCAACCACTTTTTTATGGTAGCATCGAATCAGAGTTATTTCACTTTGGATAGAAATATTTCGAGAACCAGACTAGGTAGGAGATTTTGGTTTTCAGTTTTAGAAAGGCCTTGAAAAACTAATACGGGATTTTTTCAATTTCAACCTCCTGAGATGCTCGATTGTGGAAATATCACTATCCAAAAACTTTTTTAGGGTGGAACAATCGAAATTCAATTAAATTTTTTTTTTTTTATTTTTTATCGTGTGATACCTTGTTTGAAAGGTTGCAACTCCCACATCACGATTATGCTATTTTTAGGTTTCTAGGGCTCTTAGTTCAGCCGCAAATCGAGTTTACAGTTTTTGTAGTTACAGCAACTATTCCATTACTTTACAGACGTAAATCGAATTTTTTTAAAGTTGTTTGTTTAGGTATTGCGACACCTTGATGGAAAGGTGGAACTCTCTAGATCATCATTTGAATGCTTTCATGTCACTTGGACGCTTACTTCAGCTGAAAATTGCTTTAGAAGCGGTACAAACTAAGCAGAAGGCAGAAATAAGGTAATTTCACTTTGGATGCAAATATTTTGAGAACCAGAGGTGGTCAAAATTTTTTGTTTACAATTTTAGAAAGGCCTTGAAAAAATAATAAATAATTTTGAAATTTGAATTTTTTTACGAGCCTCGATTGCAGAAATATCGCCAACCAACCACTTTTTTATGGTAGCATCGAATCAGAGTTATTTCACTTTGGATAGAAATATTTCGAGAACCAGACTAGGTAGGAGATTTTGGTTTTCAGTTTTAGAAAGGCCTTGAAAAACTAATACGGGATTTTTTCAATTTCAACCTCCTGAGATGCTCGATTGTGGAAATATCACTATCCAAAAACTTTTTAAGGGTGGAACAATCGAAATTAAATTAAAATTTTTTTTTTTATTTTTTATCGTGTGATACCTTGTTTGAAAGGTTGCAACTCCCACATCACGATTATGCTATTTTTAGGTTTCTAGGGCTCTTAGTTCAGCCGCAAATCGAGTTTACAGTTTTTGTAGTTACAGCAACTATTCCATTACTTTACAGACGTAAATCGGATTTTTTTAAAGTTGTTTGTTTAGGTATTGCGACACCTTGATGGAAAGGTGGAACTCTCTAGATCATCATTTGAATGCTTTCATGTCACTTGGACGCTTACTTCAGCTGAAAATTGCTTTAGAAGCGGTACAAACTAAGCAGAAGGCAGAAATAAGGTAATTTCACTTTGGATGCAAATATTTTGAGAACCAGAGGTGGTCAAAATTTTTTGTTTACAATTTTAGAAAGGCCTTGAAAAAATAATAAATAATTTTGAAATTTGAAATTTTTTACGAGCCTCGATTGCAGAAATATCGCCAACCAACCACTTTTTTATGGTAGCATCGAATCAGAGTTATTTCACTTTGGATAGAAATATTTCGAGAACCAGACTAGGTAGGAGATTTTGGTTTTCAGTTTTAGAAAGGCCTTGAAAAACTTATACGGGATTTTTTCAATTTCAACCTCCTGAGATGCTCGATTGTGGAAATATCACTATCCAAAAACTTTTTAAGGGTGGAACAATCGAAATTAAATTAAAATTTTTTTTTTTATTTTTTATCGTGTGATACCTTGTTTGAAAGGTTGCAACTCCCACATCACGATTATGCTATTTTTAGGTTTCTAGGGCTCTTAGTTCAGCCGCAAATCGAGTTTACAGTTTTTGTAGTTACAGCAACTATTCCATTACTTTACAGACGTAAATCGGATTTTTTTAAAGTTGTTTGTTTAGGTATTGCGACACCTTGATGGAAAGGTGGAACTCTCTAGATTATCATTTGAATGCTTTCATGTCACTTGGACGCTTACTTCAGCTGAAAATTGCTTTAGAAGCGGTACAAACTAAGCAGAAGGCAGAAATAAGGTAATTTCACTTTGGATGCAAATACTTTGAGAACCAGAGGTGGTCAAAATTTTTTGTTTACAATTTTAGAAAGGCCTTGAAAAAATAATAAATAATTTTGAAATTTGAAATTTTTTACGAGCCTCGATTGCAGAAATATCGCCAACCAACCACTTTTTTATGGTAGCATCGAATCAGAGTTATTTCACTTTGGATAGAAATATTTCGAGAACCAGACTAGGTAGGAGATTTTGGTTTTCAGTTTTAGAAAGGCCTTGAAAAACTAATACGGGATTTTTTCAATTTCAACCTCCTGAGATGCTCGATTGTGGAAATATCACTATCCAAAAACTTTTTTAGGGTGGAACAATCGAAATTCAATTAATTTTTTTTTTTTTTATTTTTTATCGTGTGATACCTTGTTTGAAAGGTTGCAACTCCCACATCACGATTATGCTATTTTTAGGTTTCTAGGGCTCTTAGTTCAGCCGCAAATCGAGTTTACAGTTTTTGTAGTTACAGCAACTATTCCATTACTTTACAGACGTAAATCGGATTTTTTTAAAGTTGTTTGTTTAGGTATTGCGACACCTTGATGGAAAGGTGGAACTCTCTAGATCATCATTTGAATGCTTTCATGTCACTTGGACGCTTACTTCAGCTGAAAATTGCTTTAGAAGCGGTACAAACTAAGCAGAAGGCAGAAATAAGGTAATTTCACTTTGGATGCAAATATTTTGAGAACCAGAGGTGGTCAAAATTTTTTGTTTACAATTTTAGAAAGGCCTTGAAAAAATAATAAATAATTTTGAAATTTGAAATTTTTTACGAGCCTCGATTGCAGAAATATCGCCAACCAACCACTTTTTTATGGTAGCATCGAATCAGAGTTATTTCACTTTGGATAGAAATATTTCGAGAACCAGACTAGGTAGGAGATTTTGGTTTTCAGTTTTAGAAAGGCCTTGAAAAACTAATACGGGATTTTTTCAATTTCAACCTCCTGAGATGCTCGATTGTGGAAATATCACTATCCAAAAACTTTTTAAGGGTGGAACAATCGAAATTAAATTAAAATTTTTTTTTTTATTTTTTATCGTGTGATGCCTTGTTTGAAAGGTTGCAACTCCCACATCACGATTATGCTATTTTTAGGTTTCTAGGGCTCTTAGTTCAGCCGCAAATCGAGTTTACAGTTTTTGTAGTTACAGCAACTATTCCATTACTTTACAGACGTAAATCGGATTTTTTTAAAGTTGTTTGTTTAGGTATTGCGACACCTTGATGGAAAGGTGGAACTCTCTAGATCATCATTTGAATGCTTTCATGTCACTTGGACGCTTACTTCAGCTGAAAATTGCTTTAGAAGCGGTACAAACTAAGCAGAAGGCAGAAATAAGGTAATTTCACTTTGGATGCAAATACTTTGAGAACCAGAGGTGGTCAAAATTTTTTGTTTACAATTTTAGAAAGGCCTTAAAAAAATAATAAATAATTTTGAAATTTGAAATTTTTTACTAGCCTCGATTGCAGAAATATCGCCAACCAACCACTTTTTTATGGTAGCATCGAATCAGAGTTATTTCACTTTGGATAGAAATATTTCGAGAACCAGACTAGGTAGGAGATTTTGGTTTTCAGTTTTAGAAAGGCCTTGAAAAACTAATACGGGATTTTTTCAATTTCAACCTCCTGAGATGCTCGATTGTGGAAATATCACTATCCAAAAACTTTTTTAGGGTGGAACAATCGAAATTCAATTAAAATTTTTTTTTTTTATTTTTTATCGTGTGATACCTTGTTTGAAAGGTTGCAACTCCCACATCACGATTATGCTATTTTTAGGTTTCTAGGGCTCTTAGTTCAGCCGCAAATCGAGTTTACAGTTTTTGTAGTTACAGCAACTATTCCATTACTTTACAGACGTAAATCGGATTTTTTTAAAGTTGTTTGTTTAGGTATTGCGACACCTTGATGGAAAGGTGGAACTCTCTAGATCATCATTTGAATGCTTTCATGTCACTTGGACGCTTACTTCAGCTGAAAATTGCTTTAGAAGCGGTACAAACTAAGCAGAAGGCAGAAATAAGGTAATTTCACTTTGGATGCAAATATTTTGAGAACCAGAGGTGGTCAAAATTTTTTGTTTACAATTTTAGAAAGGCCTTAAAAAAATAATAAATAATTTTGAAATTTGAAATTTTTTACTAGCCTCGATTGCAGAAATATCGCCAACCAACCACTTTTTTATGGTAGCATCGAATCAGAGTTATTTCACTTTGGATAGAAATATTTCGAGAACCAGACTAGGTAGGAGATTTTGGTTTTCAGTTTTAGAAAGGCCTTGAAAAACTAATACGGGATTTTTTCAATTTCAACCTCCTGAGATGCTCGATTGTGGAAATATCACTATCCAAAAACTTTTTAAGGGTGGAACAATCGAAATTCAATTACAATTTTTTTTTTTTATTTTTTATCGTGTGATACCTTGTTTGAAAGGTTGCAACTCCCACATCACGATTATGCTATTTTTAGGTTTCTAGGGCTCTTAGTTCAGCCGCAAATCGAGTTTACAGTTTTTGTAGTTACAGCAACTATTCCATTACTTTACAGACGTAAATCGGATTTTTTTAAAGTTGTTTGTTTAGGTATTGCGACACCTTGATGGAAAGGTGGAACTCTCTAGATCATCATTTGAATGCTTTCATGTCACTTGGACGCTTACTTCAGCTGAAAATTGCTTTAGAAGCGGTACAAACTAAGCAGAAGGCAGAAATAAGGTAATTTCACTTTGGATGCAAATATTTTGAGAACCAGAGGTGGTCAAAATTTTTTGTTTACAATTTTAGAAAGGCCTTAAAAAAATAATAAATAATTTTGAAATTTTAAATTTTTTACTAGCCTCGATTGCAGAAATATCGCCAACCAACCACTTTTTTATGGTAGCATCGAATCAGAGTTATTTCACTTTGGATAGAAATATTTCGAGAACCAGACTAGGTAGGAGATTTTGGTTTTCAGTTTTAGAAAGGCCTTGAAAAACTTATACGGGATTTTTTCAATTTCAACCTCCTGAGATGCTCGATTGTGGAAATATCACTATCCAAAAACTTTTTAAGGGTGGAACAATCGAAATTAAATTAAAAATTTTTTTTTTATTTTTTATCGTGTGATGCCTTGTTTGAAAGGTTGCAACTCCCACATCACGATTATGCTATTTTTAGGTTTCTAGGGCTCTTAGTTCAGCCGCAAATCGAGTTTACAGTTTTTGTAGTTACAGCAACTATTCCATTACTTTACAGACGTAAATCGGATTTTTTTAAAGTTGTTTGTTTAGGTATTGCGACACCTTGATGGAAAGGTGGAACTCTCTAGATCATCATTTGAATGCTTTCATGTCACTTGGACGCTTACTTCAGCTGAAAATTGCTTTAGAAGCGGTACAAACTAAGCAGAAGGCAGAAATAAGGTAATTTCACTTTGGATGCAAATACTTTGAGAACCAGAGGTGGTCAAAATTTTTTGTTTACAATTTTAGAAAGGCCTTAAAAAAATAATAAATAATTTTGAAATTTGAAATTTTTTACTAGCCTCGATTGCAGAAATATCGCCAACCAACCACTTTTTTATGGTAGCATCGAATCAGAGTTATTTCACTTTGGATAGAAATATTTCGAGAACCAGACTAGGTAGGAGATTTTGGTTTTCAGTTTTAGAAAGGCCTTGAAAAACTAATACGGGATTTTTTCAATTTCAACCTCCTGAGATGCTCGATTGTGGAAATATCACTATCCAAAAACTTTTTTAGGGTGGAACAATCGAAATTCAATTAAAATTTTTTTTTTTTATTTTTTATCGTGTGATACCTTGTTTGAAAGGTTGCAACTCCCACATCACGATTATGCTATTTTTAGGTTTCTAGGGCTCTTAGTTCAGCCGCAAATCGAGTTTACAGTTTTTGTAGTTACAGCAACTATTCCATTACTTTACAGACGTAAATCGGATTTTTTTAAAGTTGTTTGTTTAGGTATTGCGACACCTTGATGGAAAGGTGGAACTCTCTAGATCATCATTTGAATGCTTTCATGTCACTTGGACGCTTACTTCAGCTGAAAATTGCTTTAGAAGCGGTACAAACTAAGCAGAAGGCAGAAATAAGGTAATTTCACTTTGGATGCAAATATTTTGAGAACCAGAGGTGGTCAAAATTTTTTGTTTACAATTTTAGAAAGGCCTTAAAAAAATAATAAATAATTTTGAAATTTGAAATTTTTTACTAGCCTCGATTGCAGAAATATCGCCAACCAACCACTTTTTTATGGTAGCATCGAATCAGAGTTATTTCACTTTGGATAGAAATATTTCGAGAACCAGACTAGGTAGGAGATTTTGGTTTTCAGTTTTAGAAAGGCCTTGAAAAACTAATACGGGATTTTTTCAATTTCAACCTCCTGAGATGCTCGATTGTGGAAATATCACTATCCAAAAACTTTTTAAGGGTGGAACAATCGAAATTCAATTACAATTTTTTTTTTTTATTTTTTATCGTGTGATACCTTGTTTGAAAGGTTGCAACTCCCACATCACGATTATGCTATTTTTAGGTTTCTAGGGCTCTTAGTTCAGCCGCAAATCGAGTTTACAGTTTTTGTAGTTACAGCAACTATTCCATTACTTTACAGACGTAAATCGGATTTTTTTAAAGTTGTTTGTTTAGGTATTGCGACACCTTGATGGAAAGGTGGAACTCTCTAGATCATCATTTGAATGCTTTCATGTCACTTGGACGCTTACTTCAGCTGAAAATTGCTTTAGAAGCGGTACAAACTAAGCAGAAGGCAGAAATAAGGTAATTTCACTTTGGATGCAAATATTTTGAGAACCAGAGGTGGTCAAAATTTTTTGTTTACAATTTTAGAAAGGCCTTAAAAAAATAATAAATAATTTTGAAATTTTAAATTTTTTACTAGCCTCGATTGCAGAAATATCGCCAACCAACCACTTTTTTATGGTAGCATCGAATCAGAGTTATTTCACTTTGGATAGAAATATTTCGAGAACCAGACTAGGTAGGAGATTTTGGTTTTCAGTTTTAGAAAGGCCTTGAAAAACTTATACGGGATTTTTTCAATTTCAACCTCCTGAGATGCTCGATTGTGGAAATATCACTATCCAAAAACTTTTTAAGGGTGGAACAATCGAAATTAAATTAAAAATTTTTTTTTTATTTTTTATCGTGTGAAAGGTTGCAACTCCCACATCACGATTATGCTATTTTTAGGTTTCTAGGGCTCTTAGTTCAGCCGCAAATCGAGTTTACAGTTTTTGTAGTTACAGCAACTATTCCATAACTTTACAGACGTAAATCGGATTTTTTTAAAGTTGTTTGTTTAGGTATTGCGACACCTTGATGGAAAGGTGGAACTCTCTAGATCATCATTTGAATGCTTTCATGTCACTTAGACGCTTAGTTCAGCTGAAAATTGCCTTATAGGAGGTACAAAATAAGCAGAAGGCAGAAATAAGGTAATTTCACTTTGGATGCAAATATTTTGAGAACCAGAGGTGGTCAAAATTTTTTGTTTACAATTTTAGAAAGGCCTTAAAAAAATAATAAATAATTTTGAAATTTGAAATTTTTTACTAGCCTCGATTGCAGAAATATCGCCAACCAACCACTTTTTTATGGTAGCATCGAATCAGAGTTATTTCACTTTGGATAGAAATATTTCGAGAACCAGACTAGGTAGGAGTGGTTTTCAGTTTTAGAAAGGCCTTGAAAAACTAATACGGGATTTTTTCAATTTCAACCTCCTGAGATGCTCGATTGTGGAAATGTCACTATCCAAAAACTTTTTTAGGGTGGAACAATCGAAATTCAATTAAAATTTTATTTTTTATTTTTTATCGTGTGATACCTTGTTTGAAAGGTTGCAACTCCCACATCACGATTATGCTATTTTTAGGTTTCTAGGGCTCTTAGTTCAGCCGCAAATCGAGTTTACAGTTTTTGTAGTTACAGCAACTATTCCCTTACTTTACAGACGTAAATCGGATTTTTTTAAAGTTGTTTGTTTAGGTATTGCGACACCTTTATGGAAAGGTGGAACTCTCTAGATCATCATTTGAATGCTTTCATGTCACTTGGACGCTTAGTTCAGCTGAAAATTGCCTTAGAAGAGGTACAAACTAAGCAGAAGGCAGAAATAAGGTAATTTCACTTTGGAGAACCAGAGGTGGTCAAAATTTTTTGTTTACAATTTTAGAAAGGCCTTAAAAATATAATAAATAATTTTGAAATTTGAAATTTTTTACGAGCCTCGATTGCAGAAATATCGCCATCCAACCACTTTTTTATGGTAGCATCGAATCAGAGTTATTTCAATTTTTTCAATTTCAACCTCCTGAGATGCTCGATTGTGGAAATATCACTATCCAAAAACTTTTTAAGGGGGGAACAATCGAAATTAAATAAAATTTTTTTTTTTATTTTTTATCGTGTGATACTTTGTTTGAAAGGTTGCAACTCCCACATCACGATTATGCTATTTTTAGGTTTCTAGGGCTCTTAGTTCAGCCGCAAATCGAGTTTACAGTTTTTGTAGTTACAGCAACTATTCCATTACTTTACAGACGTAAATCGGATTTTTTTAAAGTTGTTTGTTTAGGTATTGCGACACCTTGATGGAAAGGTGGAACTCTCTAGATCATCATTTGAATGCTTTCATGTCACTTGGACGCTTAGTTCAGCTGAAAATTGCCTTAGAAGAGGTACAAAATAAGCAGAAGGCAGAAATAAGGTAATTTCACTTTGGATGCAAATATTTTGAGAACCAGAGGTGGTCAAAATTTTTTGTTTACAATTTTAGAAAGGCCTTAAAAAAATAATAAATAATTTTGAAATTTGAAATTTTTTACGAGCCTCGATTGCAGAAATATCGCCAACCAACCACTTTTTTATGGTAGCATCGAATCAGAGTTATTTCACTTTGGACAGAAATATTTCGAGAACCAGACTAGGTAGGAGTGGTTTTCAGTTTTAGAAAGGCCTTGAAAAACTAATACGGGATTTTTTCAATTTCAACCTCCTGAGATGCTCGATTGTGGAAATATCACTATCCAAAAACTTTTTTAGGGTGGAACAATCGAAATTCAATTAAAAATTTTTTTTTTATTTTTTATCGTGTTATACCTTGTTTGAAAGGTTGCAACTCCCACATCACGATTATGCTATTTTTAGGTTTCTAGGGCTCTTAGTTCAGCCGCAAATCGAGTTTACAGTTTTTGTAGTTACAGCAACTATTCCATTACTTTACAGACGTAAATCGGATTTTTTTAAAGTTGTTTGTTTAGGTATTGCGACACCTTGATGGAAAGGTGGAACTCTCTAGATCATCATTTGAATGCTTTCATGTCACTTGGACGCTTAGTTCAGCTGAAAATTGCCTTAGAAGAGGTACAAAATAAGCAGAAGGCAGAAATAAGGTAATTTCACTTTGGAGAACCAGAGGTGGTCAAAATTTTGAAATTTGAAATTTTTTACGAGCCTCGATTGCAGAAATATCGCCAACCAACCACTTTTTTATGGTAGCATCGAATCAGAGTTATTTCACTTTGGATAGAAATATTTCGAGAACCAGACTAGGTAGGAGATTTTGGTTTTCAGTTTTAGAAAGGCCTTGAAAAACTAATACGGGATTTTTTCAATTTCAACCTCCTGAGATGCTCGATTGTGGAAATATCACTATCCAAAAACTTTTTTAGGGTGGAACAATCGAAATTCAATTAAAATTTTTTTTTATTTTTTATCGTGATACCTTGTTTGAAAGATTGCAACTCCCACATCACGATTATGCTATTTTTAGGTTTCTAGGGCTCTTAGTTCAGCCGCAAATCGAGTTTACAGTTTTTGTAGTTACAGCAACTATTCCATTACTTTACAGACGTATTTCGAGAACCAGACTAGGTAGGAGATTTTGGTTTTCAGTTTTAGAAAGGCCTTGAAAAACTAATACGGGATTTTTTCAATTTCAACCTCCTGAGATGCTCGATTGTGGAAATATCACTATCCAAAAACTTTTTTAGGGTGGAACAATCGAAATTCAATTAAAAAATTTTTTTTTTATTTTTTATCGTGTTATACCTTGTTTGAAAGGTTGCAACTCCCACATCACGATTATGCTATTTTTAGGTTTCTAGGGCTCTTAGTTCAGCCGCAAATCGAGTTTACAGTTTTTGTAGTTACAGCAACTATTCCATTACTTTACAGACGTAAATCGGATTTTTTTAAAGTTGTTTGTTTAGGTATTGCGACACCTTGATGGAAAGGTGGAACTCTCTAGATCATCATTTGAATGCTTTCATGTCACTTGGACGCTTAGTTCAGCTGAAAATTGCCTTAGAAGAGGTACAAAATAAGCAGAAGGCAGAAATAAGGTAATTTCACTTTGGATGCAAATATTTTGAGAACCAGAGGTGGTCAAAATTTTTTGTTTACAATTTTAGAAAGGCCTTAAAAAAATAATAAATAATTTTGAAATTTGAAATTTTTTACGAGCCTCGATTGCAGAAATATCGCCAACCAACCACTTTTTTATGGTAGCATCGAATCAGAGTTATTTCACTTGGGATAGAAATATTTCGAGAACCAGACTAGGTAGGAGATTTTGGTTTTCAGTTTTAGAAAGGCCTTGAAAAACTAATACGGGATTTTTTCAATTTCAACCTCCTGAGATGCTCGATTGTGGAAATATCACTATCCTAAAACTTTTTTAGGGTGGAACAATCGAAATTAAATTCCAAAATTTTTTTTTTATTTTTTATCGTGTGATACCTTGTTTGAAAGGTTGCAACTCCCACATCACGATTATGCTATTTTTAGGTTTCTAGGAAATATTATCTAATGATCCCACAAAACTATATGTTAAGGAGATTAATAATACAATAAACAAATGTAAACACCTTTTCACCAACATAACAAAATACCAATTAAAACAAACAAATGCAAAAGCACCACAATTTACAGGCCTTCCGAAAAGCCATAAAGAAGGCACTCCTATAAGACCTTTGATCAACTATACGACAGCACCTGGGTACAAAGTTGCGAAAAATTTACAGAAATTAATAAAAAATAACATTCAAATAACAAATAACAATACTCTAAATAATTGCACACAGCTATAAATTGAAAAACTAAAAAACATCCCAGCAAACATTTAGGTGAATGTTCACTTAACATTCAGCAAAAATGAAGAATATCATCTGACAACTGTTCATTTTCAATTAATGAAATCTAAAAATGTTTCAAAAGCCTATCATTTTTACGTTATGAAGGGAAGAGGGGGTTTGTGCCGAATTTCTTTCAAGACAAAAATGATTGAGATTCGATTCTCCTTCATTGTAGGTGAATAAAAGTGAACATACACATGTAATTCCTCAAACAAGAAAATTGGGTGCATTCACTTTTATTCGTATTTATTCATCATTTATGAATCATTTAAAAGATTCATATTTGTGTTTCGTTACCCAGGAGTTTGGACCCAAATCGAATTAGAAATGAATTCAGATTCGAAGGTTTTGTTCAATTATGTCAATCATTTATGATACAGTTCTGAATGAAAATGTTTGCTGGGATAACAATAGCACCAACACATAAAATGATTTCGTTTGACGTTACAAACATGTACACAAACATTCCAATCGAAGAAGCGACAAAAATATTACAAGAAAAACTCGAAACTACTAATACAATTAACAAACAACAAATCGAAGAATTGATTTCAATTCTTAAAATATTACTTAAACAAAATTATTTCACGTTTAACAACAAATATTATACACAGAAAGAAAGTTTAGCTATGGGTTCGCCTCTGAGTGGATTAATAGCAGATATCTATCTCAATCATTTTGAAAATAAATATATATTATCAAATAACAATAAACAATATAGCAAAATAATTTCGTATTCGAGGTATGTTGACGATACATTTATATTATTCGATGGCACTAATAGACAAATAGACATATTAACCAAATATATAAACAGTATTAGCAACAAAATACAATTCACCTTTCTAAGACGCAATTTTTTGGTCGATGGTTACCGACTCTTATATAATTTGATGAGCCCAACTGTCGTGCCTGGGCGAAACGCATTGGACTTAAGCTCACAAAAAAACTTTATTTTGAATTTCATTCAATACAGTCCACTAAAACAAAAACAAAAATAATAATTTTCTTATTATTTGTGTTTCTCTTCTTCTTATACTTAGCCTGACCACGGGCATTATTTTTCTAGGTGCACAAATTTATTCAAATTCCCCTAGAAATATATAATTTGCAGTGTATGTATGCTGCAATTTATATAAGAGTCGGTAACCATCGATAAAAAAATTCTGTCTTAGAAAGGTATGACAGCAAAACAAGCTTCTCAACGACAAACTACTATTTAAGACAAACGCATTGTATGACACTGCCCTGAACTTTAACGCGCGTTAAAAAACACCAAAACAAACGCAGACAGCAAAGATGACAACAATATTGAATAAACAACATCAAGTAGCAAAAAACAAAAGTTAAAATGAAATCAAAACTGAAAACCTGGGGCCTATAACACAATACAACAAGTACTTGTTTAACAAGCAAAATTCAACAGGTGTTCAAAATTTGTGTAACACGTAACAACAAGTCTTCCCAATTTATAACAATTGTTTTTAGGTCTTTCAACAAGTGGGAAATTTTATATATTAAACGGTTCTCTAACTGGAAACAACAAGTGTTTAACTAAATCTTCTTTCAATTGTTGAATAGTTTAAAAATTCTAACTGACGATATCAAACTTGTTTAGAGTGAACAAGTTGGGAAAAGATTGATTTTATATAGTGTTTACCTGTTTATATCATTATATAATATAATAAATTGTTTATAAATATATGTATGCACATGATACGGAAGATTATACAAAATGTTTAATCACAATTTTATTTTGGATGAAAAATTTGTTTGATACAACTAAATTCCAACTTTAAAATAATTTTGTATTTAAAAATCGAAACTAGTTTGTAAATTAGAAAAAAATAAATGTTGCTTGTTTGAGCCAACCTTTTACTTCAAAATTTTGTTGGGTTAAATTGGAATAGTCCAAATAATAATGTGTTCAAATTTGTTGCTACATATTTCGTTTCCAGAATATTTTTCAAGTTGCGAACTGTTTCTTTAAATTCTTTTTAGTTTTAAATCGGATGCTTTTGCATAAGAATTTGATGATGGTGCATTTTTAAAGTTTTACATTTTTCGAACGGAGATAATTGAGTTCAAAGAGAAGCTTATTTTAAACATTTTTTTTAATTTTCATTAAAAATTGAATTGAAATTGTTTATTATTCTTGTTTTGAAATAATTTATTGTCCAAAGAGTCATAAGTAGGTACTGTTGGCTTAACTTACGCAAAGTTTTTTTTTTTGCAACTTCGTCAAAGCAGCTGACGACACTTTATCTTCGAACCTTTTTGGTGTTCTTTTTCATAGAGTACAAACATTTTTCAGAAATAATAACAAATAATATAATATAAATTATTAAAGAATGTTAATAATATTGTAAGAAAATGTCTAACCTTGTTATAAAAGTAAGGTCATATTTTTTTCGAGAACATTTCATCGCTACATCAAATTAAGATTAAAAATAAAAATTTTATTAACGTCAAGAAATTGAGTTGTATTACATTTTTGGAATCGTTTTTAAACCTAAGCTTATAGTACTACACAAAAAACGCCTCATACATCCCTTAATTTTTGTCATAGTTTTCGCTCCAAATTGTTTGTATGAAATGTGTTCTGAAGATAATATAGCACTGCAGAAATTATATACATAAGTATATCTAACTAATTTGTAAAGCTTTTTAATTTTGTATTCCAAATTGTGAAGAAAAATGAGAATCGAAAATTTACGATTATACCTACGTATATACAAAATTGGCGTTAATTTTCATTTTGATTTTTCTATTCCTTCCAATATTTAAAGAAATTATTAAACAACAATTTGTACATGCGCATAGTCTTTACCAAAATTCAACTTCGCTTAGTATACGACTGAACACGTAAGATTTACTTGTTCCACAAGTCGAGGGAAATTATATTTTTTAATAATCGTTACAATTTTTGTTGTGTTACAGAATTGAATTTAACTTGTTGAACACGTATATTCAAACAAGTAGTTGTTGACTAGTTGACTTGTTGTTCTGTGTTATAGGCCCTGATGATGGAACAGTGATTCCGAAACGCGTTGTAAAATTAATTTACAAAACAAAGTTGTGATAAAGTTAATAAATTTATTTATTTATAAAATTAAAGTTTTATTTCTTTTATTTACATATAAAATTGACGCAACTCGGAGACCGAAAACCAACATGAATTAAATAATTGAATACTTAAACTGGGTTTTTTTTTCTGTAGGTATACAGTATACAACATAGATATATTGCGGAGAGATTTAATAACTTTGTAAGGAGTACCTACATTAATAGATAAGTAAGGGCCTTATTTAAACAGCTTACAATTTTATAACCACATTTGAATCGCCAATGGGAAACTAAAGGTAGTTGACAGTTCTTGTGCATTGTTGTCATTTCATTTCAAAATTTCAAATACGAAACCAGCGCTTCCGAATTTGTACACTTTTTTGTTCATTAGGTTGTACCTTCCTATAACCTTTACACCTATAACTAAGCAACTAAAACATTAAAGTAATAACTCTTCCGTTCCTTTGCTTTATTTAACTAAATTTCTAACTTCTAGTTGCCACTTTTATTTAACTGTTTATCTAATTGGCCACCTTTTGAGGTATCGTTGCACTTGAAAATAAAACCGTTATGTTAAAGTCACTCATTTGAATTTTTAAATTTACATCCAATTTTTTATCAGAAAAGTGCAAACTTTTGAAATTAAAAAATTTTGTTGTAAATGATTAGTACAATAAAGGTATTTTGTAAAAAAAAACAGAAGTTTTAAAGAAGACCTAGGTAGGTAGTACCTACTCATAAAAAAATATAAAAAAATTTAAAATTTTCATGCACATTTATTTCGTTTTATTTGTTTTTTTTTTTTAATAAGCATTTTGGTTTAATAACAGTTTTGTAGTTTAAATATTGAATTTAGTTTTTGCAAAATTCGCTTTGAAAAATAGCTATTTTTCTCGTTTTTGTAGTTTTCAAAGCTGTATTACTTTTAATGATATTTATAAATTGAAAATCAATCCTCTTCGAGACCACAATCATTCCCTTTTATTTGTTTCCATTCTGAAATTATATAATTTTTTTTACATATAAGAATTAATTTCATTAAATTCACTCACTGTCATTTGTGAAGCAATTTTCCATATCATAAATGCAATTATTTCCAAAAACTTCGATATGTTCTCCATTTGAAGCACATACTGGATCGTAAATAAATGGACATGGTCTAAGGCAGTTTTCTAGAACAATAGGATCGATCTGATGCAGGCACAATGTCATGTGAGTTGGTGTCCATGCTTAAATTAAACAATAATTGAAATTAACAAATTGAGTTTTGTTTGCAGAAATCACATTTATACTTACAACTTCCATTTCGACATTTGTTGTATCTCATCAAGCATTCATTGTGGAAATACTTGAACTTATTATTTCCATCGAATGCACAAAGAGGATCGATTATTTTCGGACATGTTTCAGGACATTCATAGTCCAGCTCGTTTTCAGTTTTATAACATTCCACATTAAGGACTAATACAAACAAAGCCAAGACGAGAATTTTTTTCATTGTCAGTAATGAAGCTGTAAATGCGATATGAACGTTTTTCATGCTCAATGCATTTATATATTTGCTACTGAAATCCAATAAGGTAGGTACTTGAACAAATCTAATTAATCATCGATTGATCGGTCTAAATCAATATTCCGATAAAATTGATGATATTAAGTTGCTTAATGCTTACTCTTGCCTCGCAGTTCGGAGCCAATAAACACAATATCGGCTCACATCTGAATTTATATCTTCTTGTCAATATTGATTTTTTTTTATAAGATAGCACCATTCCGATTATACTGATCTCTTTATCAATCCGGGAGTAATGTGATGCTTTTGAGGCCATGTTTGTTATTTTTATAACTAGTTGGTTACAAGCGGAAAAATGGTCATATTCCCCTTACAATTAACATGACCGCAAATGAATATTTTGTAATTGAATAATGAAACTCAAGATGTTTAAGTTCAGCAACAAAAATTAAAAGCTAAAAAGCGAATAGTTTTATATTGAAACGTATAAATATAAGTTTATTTGTTTAAGATTTTAGTCATTATAAAACCTACCCATAGGTATAATATGTTAGATTAAGATAGTTTAACATTGAAATTGACTAAGTTCTTGGTCGTTTAATTGAACGTCTCCTACAGCGGGATGGGTAGATTTTACATAAATGGAAAAAAGAAGCGATCCTAATAAATAACACACCAAATATCGATTTTCGTAGCATGTGGATGTTTATGTTAATTTAGGTCGAACTATGTGATCAAAAATCGAAAAATTTTTTAGAGAATTTTTCCGACAATCCAATTTTATTAATTAAGAACGTTGTCGGACAAATTCTCTATATCCAAAATCTAGAAAACAAAAAATTCCGAAAGCCTAAAATCCAGTTCGTAGCAATTTCAGTTGAAAGGCATGAATAGGAGGAATAGGAGGTTCAGTGCTACAATAAGAAGCTGTAGTAAGAAATGTAGGAATAGGTAGTTACATTATGTAGTACAAAGTTAAGAAAACTTTATATTTCCATCACAATTACTATCCTAAGCTGTGTTCTACCTACCTACTAAAAAAAAATAAGTAAGTGACTTTATCAAAATATGCGTAACTAGGTAAAGGTAGTTTAAAGTTGCCCCCATCGCAACCTCCACTTCCTTCATTACTCAACTAAAACAAAAAAAAACCTAAGCATGCTAAAAATTCTATGAAATACTTTTAACTAGGTATACCTATCTAACTGCTGTGAATTAAAAAATCAAAAATTATTTGTGTAAATGTATATAAAAATAAAAAAAATCTTGTTCTTTTGTAATTTGTATCATTTGTAGTCTGTTTTTATAAGGCATTTTGCCACAATTTTACAACTGCCCGGGTAGCTCAGTCGGTAGAGCGTTGGACTTTTAATCCAACGGTCCAGGGTTCAAGTCCCTGCTCGGGCGATACTTTTTTTTCTTCGCTTTTATTCGTTTGTATAATTTTTTCACATTATGTACATTTAAAGCGCACAATTTTTTTCACATCCATTGAAAGCGCACAAAAATGTTTGAAACAATCATCATCATATACAGATGTATATTATTTCTTTAGTCTAGACACACTTTCCGACTCGATCATACTACCTACACCGATCTTGACAAATGAAGTGTCAAACGAAGCGAAATTACCTGCTGATTTGACGGTTTATAATTTTATTTTAAAAATGTTAATAATTTGTTCAAAAACTGCATTTGCTTGTTTTCGTCCGTCTTTTATTTGGGAGAATTCTCGCACATAGATATTATAGCTAGGTATACGGTTAAAGGCCCCTACTCCGAAACCGGCGAAAACTTTCGGAGCGATAGTGCGTGTGCGACTACCGACGATGAATTGTCAACAACAAAAGCTTCCTTGTTTTTAATTTTAAATTATTTATTAACCATTTTCACACTTTCGAGAAGATAGAGGCTGAAACTTATTTCAATTATTAATCACTCTTTTTGAAATAAATGCGACATTTAAATAAATAAATTTTAAAAATCAGGTAAGATCCAGTGTTAAGAAAAAACGTTTTTGCTTAAGTCGACTTAAAGTCACTTTACCTTTAGAGTAAAGAATTTTTATTTCAGAGTCCTCAGTAATTTAGCTCCGTCAGAAATTGAGGAGCCGAGTCCAAAATTTTTTCTCATCAGTATTTGACACAAAAACTGAGAAACTATTTTGAACAATAGTTTTTTTTACTCCGTCAAAAATTGAGGAGTCGAATCCAATATTTTTTTTCATCACACAAAAACTGATAAATTTGGCTGAGCATTCTAGTTTATATATGTGAGATTGATGAGATCTTCGAGATCTCAGAAATATAAACAGACCAACTCGATTGCGCTTAAAAACTTTCAAAACATTCGACTCATGTTCAGAGGACCTTTAAAAAATAATTTAATATGGGTATTCATGCAACGTCGGAAAGTTTACGATGTCGTAAAATCGTAGTTTCCGAAACACTTTTCATGAGACACCTAAAAACAAGCTGTTCGTTAAACGTCCGAACAGCTTAAACATTTACAGCCGAATTTATAAACGCATTATAGCGAGTGCATAAACCTATACACTTCTTATAATGCCTCTAAACACGAAAATCGTATTTATAAAACTTTGCAACGTTGAATAGTGGCATTATAAGCTAAACGCGTTTGAGGGTTGAATAGTGTCTGTATAAGGATATTTTAGTATCGAAATGTCACTTTGACTCACACACAACAATATAATACATAGATATTAGGGTAGCGCTTATTTTGGCAATGTTTGAATTTCTTTTTTGTCCTCCCCTAAAAATGATTATTATGTACCTGTACAATGTACATACAAACACGTTGTGCATTTTTGTCTTAACGCGGCTAGCTTAGTAACACCGAAAAATATTATATTATATTATATTATAAAATTATACGGATTGAATCCCATCCTTTTTGCACCTTAAAAGTAAAAAAAAGAAATGTTTTTTTATTGGATACTACCTCTTCGAGGAATTAAATTTTTGCACTCTTAAAAGAACTTCAAATGTGTGCCAAATTTACTTAAAATGTGCCAAATTTGGAGATTTTTGATCACTTTCAGGAAAGGACTTAGAATAATTTTAGACATTGCGAACAAAAGAGCCACCCTAATAGATATATTTTCTTTTCAATAAAAACACCACCGTGTAGAGTGAAGAAAACACAAATCTTCTAATGAATCAATAAAAATGATTTTTTTTTCCAAAATATATTACTTTATTGACAAACAACACAAAAACCACACAAATAACAATAATCTGAATAATAATATTAGAAGAAAATAAAAGAATCCAATCGGCTGCGCAACAGAATTGTTTTTTTTTTATGAACAGCTGAGATTGGTTTGTCAGTTTTGGAAGTAAAACGTAATAGATTTCCTCTTTTTGGTACTTTATTTGACACAAGCGTATTATAACTATACAGGGTAGGAAAATCTTTTATAAATAATAATTTATGTTGCGTTGAATAGTGGCTACATAAATGCTTATGCATTACATAACTATTCAGCCGTTTAGAGGTGTTTAGCGAATTCTAATAAATAAGGCTGTTAATTTATTTTTAAAATTCCTAAAATTTGTTATCCGCAATTTAAAAATGCCCAAAATTCGCCAAAAAAGTAAATTTATACAATTGTATCAACAAATTGCTTTGAATGATCTAGGTATTAATTCTTGAGTTATTTGGCGAAAAAGATGGTATGTTTATTGTTGTGATCAATACATAAGGTGCATGTGTGAATGCATTTGTTTGTGTAACTCACACTATTTTGATAAAAAAAACTCACTTTTTCCTTGATATGCCCGTTCCTTTATTTCTTCTTCTAAGGTTACAGGAGTTTACCATATGTTTACGATGTTTACCATCTTCGTTTTACACACGAAACTATAACAGCCAAATTAATAAAAAACACTTATTCCACCTTTATTCCACCAAAAAAAATGTTCTTGGAATAGTAAATTGACGTTTACCAGAAATCCCTTAAGAAAATCTACTACTATAAATAAGATGCCTCTTTGGTAACTTGAAATTTTCCCCAAGTTTCGCAAACTTGGGTATTTCAGATTCATTTATTGAGACTCTTCTGGGTTCTGACAGAAAATTGTGATAATTTGTAAAAAAAAAAAAAGCTCAAGTTACCAAACACACCTAAGAATTCTCTTGCTAATATATTTCTGTCAAAATTATTATCATTTTTTCAATTGTTTGTGTTGTGTCTGTTTTGTTTTTATTTATTTAAATGGAATGTATCTAATGGAAGCCATTACTTGCAAACCGACAGAAATATGTCCACCTCTTGGGTCCCCATTTAGGTCATCATCAACAACAGCAGCTCAATGAGTTTCCTCATATTTTCCTTGGAAAATCTACATATATTTATTCCTGAAATCCTCCTCACTTAGCACTTCCATTAGATCTTATTCCTTCGCAAAACCACCTTCTCCAGTGGTTTAACTTAGTACACGTCACTTTTTAGAAATTTTCTTTTATTCATAACATTTTGCACAGTCTACGGAATAAGACCTAACCCTTCGCTTTACCACGTTTACGATGCTTATCCGACGTTGCATGAATACCCGTATTATAACAAAAAACTAATCGTTCATCAATTTGCAAACGTTAAAAAAAATTATAAATCGAACAGAACTTTTGTCAAAATAAACCCAAACATAAACAGAAAGACCAACAGTGATTGACTTTCTAATGTCTCTATTTCATTATTTGTTGTTTTGAAATTTTCTTTTCTAAAGAGTAACAGAGATAAGGATATTATCGGAAAAAAGAAACTATTGTCAACTTTCTCTTTCACTTTGAAAAATCTATCTATCCATCTCATTTTCACTATCAACATAATATGCAAAACCCAAAAGCTTAAGAAAAAAACAAATCAAAGGAATATTCTTTCTGTTGCTGTTCTGTTCTGGTTGTCTCTGCGCTGCTCGGCACACACTACACAGTTCAGTTGATTTATTGTTCTTGTTCTATACTATACTATCTTCTTTTTTCTTTGACAAACACACACATCGAGGTGCAACATTTTTCAATTTGACTGTGGCTCTGCAGTTCGATACCGAGACAAAATTTTCTTTAATCAAATATCAAACAAAAAAAAGTGGGAAAATACTCATTAAACAATGAAATTCATCATCAAAAATAATAATTCAAATGTGAAAATGTATTTTCGTGAAATAGAATAAAAATACAGTGGAACGCGAAGGAGTTTTTGAGAAGAAAAAAAAAAAAGAATTGTTCATGTCAAAATTGCCTGGGTAAGTAGCTACCTATAGATATATAATATACATCCTCAGTATATACTTTGAAGAAAATCTTATCGCTCAATAATGTATTCGATGAAACAAAAAAGATTTAATGAGGATATTTTTGTCCTTAAATAGGGTTAATATTAAAAAAAAACTTTAATTTAAGGTATTTTATTGAGCACACATAATTCTTTGCTGGATTGTAAATTTTTGCGTCCTAAAAGTACGGCCCCACCCACCCCCAGTCGAAGGGACGAGGATACATATTTATCAGAATTTATGTTGATTCTTGACTCTAGTAGACATGACTATGTAGATAAAATTATTTCGCTTATCACTGGTGAGTCAGAAATTACTTTTATTTTGAAGAAAGTTCTTAATTCCCAAAACTACGTATTCCCAAAGTATTTAGGTAACTAGGTATACCTATGGCTTAGTTTTTATTTGGTTGCATGTCCATGGGGTGGGACTAAAGAGTCTTGAAAAATCTTGATCTGTAGGTATTTTTTTTCTTATGGTTGGAAAAGTAATAACGCTACCTGAAACCGCTAACATTTCGATTGGCTTTTTTGAAAAATACATACCTACCTAATTGATAATAAGGAATATGTCGTCAACTCAAAGGAGGTAGGTAGGTATACCTACTTAAGTAATCACATACTGGGTGGTGACAGCTTTTTTGATATTATACATAATTATATGTACTGAACGTTTTTTTTTCTATTATTCACCCCACCTAGCTGTCTCACTTGATAACCCTTGGATTTGTGCATAAATTAAAGCTATTCCAATAGAATCAGTTTTTATGTAGGTACATTCTTTGCATCATTCACATCCATTAAATTGCAGTGAAAAACAATGCGCAGAACAATAACTGTGACTGTAGAGAAGAAACCATGTGGGATGGATGACCTTCATTCATGCTAGAGTGCAACATATCGATATAAATTAAAAACATGGTTCGATGATGAATGTTTGGAGGAGGAATATGAAATTTTAACAACTGAGAAGGTCCAACAGGATAAAATGTGTGGGATTAAAACTCAATAAATGAAAAATTATTCGAACCTTTGTTTGAGTAGGTAGAGCTTTTTAATAATAGAAGTTAGTTTCGGACCATTTTCGTATTAATTTACATATGTAGGTACGTATTTTTTTCTCACTGTTATTTTACCTATTTCTTCTTTATAGACTTTCCTTAAAAGTCCAAATTTTTGATCAATTAGGTCCATAATTTTCTCGGTTTGTAAAGTAGTAGGCAAGTGTATTAAGAATACACAAATATACCTATAGCTTTTACAATATTTTGCTTGAAATAATAAAAAATATATATCTGGCCTTGCAGCATTAATTTTAAAGACAATATTAATCAATCATTGCTATGTTTTTTTCAGTTGTACCGAATAGTGACCAAATAACTGATTCACTAAAAAGACTTACAACATAAGACAAGGCGAACAAATAAAATTTATAAACTATTCCCTTAACATTACATGTTTATTTTAAAAAAGATTTGTGTACTGTCGGCTTTGAAAGTTGCGTCGAGCTACGCAGAGAGACTCCAAAGATTTCTAAGAGAAAGTATGAACTTGTGTTCATCAATTGGAACAAACACAAACAGTGGTGGTGGCGGAGCAGCTGGCGTATTGGGAATCTGTAGTGCTGGTGGTCAAGGAAGTACTAATAATTGTAACGAAATGCCTCCAGAAAATCGCCCTAAAGTAGTTACAGTCAAACACCCCGAATCGAATAAGCCAAAGCCAACCACAAAAAAAGGCAAACCAATTCCGGCCGATCAAGATGTTATTAAAGCCCTACAGCGTTGCCGTGATGAAGGCATTAAACGCTTGGACTTAAGTAAATCATCAATTGGAGTGATTCCGCCAACCATTAAAGAATGTACTCATTTGACTGAACTCTATTTGTATAGTAACAGAATAACAGCGCTTCCATCTGAGATTGGTGCTTTGGTTAATTTGAAAACGCTTGCGTTAAATGAAAACTCACTTACCACACTACCACAGTCACTAAGATTTCTCACACAATTAAGAGTGTTGGATTTAAGACACAATAAATTGGCCGAAGTTCCTGAAGTTCTCTATCAGCTAAAATCTTTGACAACGTTGTATTTACGATTCAATCGTATTCCATGCGTTGGAAATGGCGTGAGGAATTTGACAAATTTAACCATGCTAAGTTTGAGGGAAAATAAAATCCGCGAGCTGAGTTCATCGATTGGATATTTGATAAATTTGACTACACTCGATGTTTCACATAACCACTTGGAACATTTGCCCGATGAAATTGGCAATTGTGTAAATCTGAACGCTTTGGATTTGCAACACAATGAACTGTTGGATGTCCCCGAGAGCATTGGAAATTTGAAGAATTTGGTTCGCTTAGGTTTGAGGTAAGATATTTGAAAATGCATGAAAATATTTTCATAACAATAATATTTCTTCTTTTTTTTTTAGATATAATCGTTTATCAGCTGTTCCAGCTTCTCTTAGGAACTGTAAATTCATGGACGAATTCAATGTGGAAGGCAACAGTATTGCTAATCTGCCAGATGGACTTTTAGCCAGTCTGAATGCCCTAACAACAATAACCTTATCACGTAATTCATTCCACAGCTATCCATCAGGTGGCCCGGCACAATTCACAAATGTGACATGTATCAATTTGGAGCACAATCAAATTGATAAAATACCATATGGTCTATTTTCCAGAGCCAAAGGTCTTACAAAGCTCAATATGAAGGAAAATGTTCTCACATCACTACCACTAGATGTTGGTACATGGGTTAATATGGTAGAACTTAATTTGGCCACAAATTCGCTCTCAAAATTACCCGACGACATTATGAATTTACAAAATCTTGAGATCTTGATTTTATCAAATAATATGCTCAAAAAAATTCCCAACACTATTGGCAATTTGCGCAAACTGCGAATTCTTGATTTAGAAGAGAACCGTATCGAAGTGATTCCAAATGAAATTGGCCTACTTCATGAACTCCAGAGACTTGTACTGCAAACAAATCAAATTTCAGTTGTACCAAGAACAATTGGTCACTTAACGAAACTTACTCACTTCTCAATAAGTGAAAACAATCTACAGTTTGTACCTGAAGAGATTGGATCACTTGAGCACTTGGAGAACTTGTATCTCAATCAAAATCCATGCTTGGATAAGCTACCCTATGAATTGGCCTTATGCCAAAATCTTAAGTACTTGAACATTGATAAGTGTCCATTAAATACAATACCACAAGAAATTCAAGCCGGTGGGCCATCTTTAGTATTGCAGTGGTTGAAAATGCACTCTCCATACAGGTCAATGTAAACTGTGAAAGATATTTGAACGAACAAAATACATACGCTTACTGCGGAACATAAATCAAGATTATATATAAAAAAAGAAAAAGTCGTTTCCTTTAGAAAAAAAACAGGAAATTTATTTATATATATATATATTAAGTGTGTGTGATTATATCAAAACAAAAAATAGCTTTAAAATGCTTGGACAAAAATTTATAATATACCTATATCATAAAAAGCCTACACTTAAACAAAAATCCAAAACAATGGAATGCTACTCGAAATTATAGAGTTAAAAACTAGAAGTTTGAAACAGAGAGTTCAATTGAAGAATCGTTTGAGTTAAAATATTCGATTGATTTGCGCATTTCTTTTTGACTGTTACAAAATGACGATCAATCAATAATATCTACAAATAATTAAGAACAAAAAAAAAAAAAAACAATAAGCCACTTGGAAGAACATCGAACGTGATGATACTGACAAAAAACTGTAATTATTTTACGAACGATAAAACCGTTGAAATATTTTAATTTCAATGGCATCGACTTATGGACTGTGAATTTAGTACTAAGGTAAGTTATATTTTTGGTAATCATTTGAATTGCCCTAAATAAAACTGTCATATATAATGACGTTAGCCTGAACTTTTCAAACGAAGTAGCAAAATTTGCACTAGAAATACCGCTATTCACATAAGTGATTTTCGATGTTGTTGAAAAAAAAACTGATCCACATTGGGGGTTACTAAATTAACTTATCATTTCTTTAAATCATTTTTGTCTTAATAATAAGCATGTAACGCCTTAAGTCACATTTTAACCGCAGAACATCTGTTAAATATCGTCAGTCCGGAAGGAAACTGACAACTTCGTTTTTTCCGGAGAAGCAAAAAGAGATTAAATAAAACAATTGATATTCTGGTGTTAATGAACTATGTAGATATTTTTTTTCCACAGAATTTTTTTAAAGCAAACAGACCGCAAGCTTATCGTGTAAATATAAATCCTTTCTTGTTTATTTTCCTTGTCATGTTCTTTTTCATTCCAAATGATTTATCAATATGTAATCACCCGAAGTCAGTTTCAAAAAAAAAAAACAAAATACATAATGGATGGCATCCAAAAATGCTTAATATTAGTCTCAAATCTCATTTTTGTATTTTTTCTAAATAACAAAAATACCATATGTGATTTGATACTGCATATGACCCAAAAATGAGATTTGGGACTAAGATAAGAATTTTTGCATACCATCCAATATGACTGCAGATTTATGAATAATAATAATGATATTACATGTTCATACATATTATGTTTGTTATTGTTTTTTTTTTATTTACTCATTTAGGATATGACCGCGTTGATTTTTCAATTCTTATCTCTTTTTCGTTATTAACAGTATAAATATTCAGAACGTTGAAGATTAGCAGTTTCCTGATATTGTTCTAGTTACGATTTAAAAAAAAAAAACATGATAATCTTGCCATAATAATAAAGGTTACGCATAAACCAGTTCTTTACATTAATTTTGATATGAAGTTATAATATGCTTTTGTTGTTAATTTTGTTTTCAGGAACAAATACAAGAATTAATTTATTTCCTCATCTTCTTTCCCAACGTTTCGTTTTTTTCACCACTTCTTCCGGGGTTTCATATATATGTTTATGTATACGTAATGTATCTATTACAATTATTACAATAAAATTTTATAATGACCTATGAGGCTAAAACCCGTAAAGAAAGTTAAAATCGGTCGAAAACTGAAATAAGAGTCGGTTACTTTTGTTCTACGACTCATTACGTTAGACTAATCTACTTAATCGACTCAACAAGTCCAAGGAAATTTTCTTTTTTTGACTCTTGGATAATTTTATTACGATTTCTGTTGTTTTACCGACTTGTTGGATTGTTCTATGTTACATTATGATATTCTCATTTATTTCAGATTCAAAATAAAAATAATTCAACATCGCATTGCGGGTATCGTCTGTTAATCGTCATCATCTAGTCATTTAAGACGAGATTATTTTTATATAACTTTAAAGCACTGCACCGAACTTTTTATATTTTAAAAATTAGAAATATTCTTTGTATTAATTGTTATTTTTTTTACAATACATAATTTGTTTTTTTGAGCACAATTTTTTATTTATTAAAATTAAAAAAAAAAATGTTTTTGATTTTCTTGTTATTTTAGAAATGATATAATAATTTTTTGTTGAATAAAAAAAAATAAAAAAGTTAAAGTGCAAACGGAATTGTTCATAGTAAAAAAAAATATAAGAAATATTATATAAAAAGTAGGTAATAATTAAATAGAAAGAATAAAATATTTAATGCATTTAATGTTAAATGTTAAAATTTATATAAAAATATATATATATACAATTAAAACATACATACATAATATGTACATATGTTTAAGTACATACATAAATAATATAAAAAAATAAAACATTTTCGCTGTCACAAAACAGAAAATAAAACTTTCAATCTTTTTCTATTGAAATTATTTTACTATGGTTGGTTATAACCAACTTATATTTGTTGTAATGTTTTCACTATTTAAGGCCATTGAGAAAAAGGCCAGCAAAACCAAAGTTTCATCGAATTTAGTTTTTAAAATAAATTATAATCAAATTTATATTACATACCTATGTATTTGTATTATTTTTTTTATTCGATTGTATTCACGTATTGATGAATACATTTTGTTTTTGTCTGTATTTCTCTTATTTTGAAAGACAACTACAAGAAGGTTTGTTTGAAAGTCTTAAACAAAACAACTACAGTTAGTTACAAGTAAGGAAGCTTGACATTTACCTTGTTTTGATCCTGTTATGACTGTATAAAGCAGAGTTTAAGTTGCAAAGTTAAATTCCTGTCTACAGCAAACCCTTATTCATCGGAAAGGAAGGAAGGTAGACCCGTTTTTTGTTTTCTTTCAATTTCAAATCTGACTATCAGATCAATCGCAGTTAAATTTTGGTGAGTTATGCGTAGCAAAACGATTTCTGTACAGAATACAAAACAATTTCATACGTATATTAACGCACTCGTCAATTTAGTTCTTTTGATGAAAATTATTTATTTGTGATAAATGTATTATTATATTTTTAAGAAAATATAAAAGTAGGAACATAAGAAGTAACAAAACAATGTAATTGACAAATTTATATTATTGTCTTTAAATCAGAATAAAATGAACGCACATATTTTTAAACTACTATAAAATTTGGTTTTATAGAACAAATGTCAAAATATATATAAATTTTTTAGAATTAAAAAAATATACTTGTTTTTTTTTTATATTTGCCAATAAAATGTATTTCTATTTAAAATAAAATATCGTTTTTTTTTTCTCAAAACTAAGATTAAATATAAATTAAAGTTAAAACAGAAACAAAATTTGTCTTTAACAGTACTATGTATATTTTTTCTACTCCAACATTTCTCTATTCAATATACAGATAAATGATAATAAGTTGAAATTAAAAAAAAAAATATGTGCTGGTAAACGAAAATAGAAGTATAAAAATACTATTGTTATATTTTTATATTTCCACAAAAAATAATACAAAAAAGTTAAAAATCAACGAAAATTCAAAAGTAAAACTAAAATTCATTGTAAATGTATTTTATGGGTGAAATTAAATAAAAAAAAAGAATAACAAAAATACCTATATACATGTTTATCTAAAAACACATGTAAAAGGTACCTAATTCAGCACTTAAAAAGTCTATTGAAATTAAAAAAAGAAATAACAACAAATAAATGTATGCATTATAATACCTAACTATACTTACAAAATGAAATAATATACTATTGTTGATGTGTATGAGTGTCTGTCTACACATAATTTATATTAATATTTCTTGTTTGAAAGGGGATACAATTATATAAATGATGGCATAAAACTGAACGAAGGAATCGGGGAAAATATAAAGATAATAAATTATAAAATCTATATGTAAAACTGTGTTTTATTTTACAGATAAATAAAGATGGAACTTAAGTTTATTGGTCTTTTTGAATTAAAATTGATCAGTGCAACCGATTAATTTCATTTTAAAATTTAACAAAGTAGTGAGTTCTGAAATCAGAATGGTCAGAAGAGTATTTCTTGCCCTAGTGGAATGGTTTCAGTAAACTTCTTTTTCATTCCAATGGAAAGCGACATTATTGTGCAGTATTATTGTGGATTTAAAACCACGGCTAATTTTTATTTAAAATTATTAAAATATTTATATTATAGGTACTAGGTACTGGTGTCATCTTTTGGAATGCTTCTGAAATCGTTCGTTTGGGTCTAAATGACAATTCTTCTTTTGAAAAGAAAGAAAGAATCAAAACGCGAAGCACGCGCACATACAAATTGTTCGTTTGGAATTCCGAATCGGTAAGATCCGTAGATTTCTTTAAGATTATCAAAAGAAAACGCTATTACTAAACAAAACCTAATACATATGTATGTATTTATATGTATTTAGTTATACATACTGCGCAGGATGTCGACATAGAAAGTCTCAGAAATTAATAATGGGCTAGATGACCGAGAATAAGTTTATGACAAACAAACAAACGACGAGGACTACAAAGACATAAGTTTACATATTATTTGTCTGACCTTGACCTTAAAACTTAATTCTTCGGAATCATTTCAAACCGTTTTAGGCTGGCAGAACCCATTAAATCTTCCATCATATAATAGCCGGCTCAAACTTATTGATCTACCTACTTTAGAGACGTTCCTATTTATGTTTTGTTTTTACTGTTAACTTATTGACGGTTATATTGATGCTTTGAACCTTTTGTCTCGCGTTAACTTTAATGTTCCAAAACGTAATCTAAGAGGTCTTCCTGACCATATTTATATAACGCACTATCGTACCAACTACGCACCTTTAAATAATTTGTTGAAATTGTAAAATGCTAATCATAATTTATTAATTAATTTTTATAATATATCAAGAACATTTTATTATTTATAGATCCTAAGAATCATATTGTACGCTAGATATTAATTAGCCTTATTCCAATAAATAAATACATAAATAAATACATAAATAAATACAAAACCGTTCCAGTAAACAAGAATGGCAACTTCAGTGCTCTCATTGAGTACAGTGCTCTTGTTCAGAACAGTGCTCTTGTTCAGAACAGTGCTCTTGTTCAGAACAGTGCTCTTGTTCAGGATATTGCTTTTGTTAAGGACAGTGCTCAGTACACCCACGTCCTACCAACCTAACCATTAACCTTCCGATGGCAAGCGGGGTGACCCATCACCCCACTACATGAGAAAAACTTTCTTTTGTTTCTGTTATTGTCTCTTCCTCTTGATCGGTCTATTCTCTAATTATATTCTAGGTAGTCAGTTGCTTGTATTAAAATGTCGACGTGAGTCATTATTTTTTTTGTATTTCCTTTTTAAGTTTTACGTGGGGTTGCTATTTACGTCCACTTTTTTTGGCCACTTTGGCCATTTCTACGGCATGATTTATGAAGCTGGAATAAATTCGATGGTGCTTTATGTTGATGCTAAACACTCGAATGCCCCGATCAACAAGTGTCGAAGTAATTATTTTAAGAATTTGGAATTACAACTGGCGGAGCCCCATATGAAGCGTCAATTGACTACAAATTTTCCGCGAGAATTACGATGCACTTTACACGATATTCTAAATATGACTCAAGGACCTCCTGGAGATGAACCCCCGGCGAAATTACAGAAGCAGGCAAGCTGTCCACTGTGTCCAAAAAAACGGGACAAAAAGTTAAAACTTCTTGCATAAAATGCCAAGTGCCCGTTTGCAGAGATATTTGCCTAACTGCATATAATGTAAAAAATTATGTATGTACTTAAATTTTAAAAAATATCAAAGAAAGACTTCTCAGTTTCATATTAATGTAGACGTCCAATCTCATAACAAATAAGAATTAATTTTCAGTTAAAAAATTGTTTTATTTACAATAAAAAAGGGTGGGGTGATGGACAATCCCAGTTGCTGTTCACGTAGGTAAAAAAAGCCTTGCCTTCGGAAGGTTTTAATAATCCCGATTTAAATGAAACGAGTGTTTGTTTTTCAATTATTTCTTATTTTATTCGTATGCTTAGAATTCTCAGTCCTCGATAGTATAGTGGTCAGTATCCCCGCCTGTCACGCGGGAGACCGGGGTTCAATTCCCCGTCGGGGAGATACAAGTGCTGTCTATTTTTTTTTTTAATTTATTAAATTGGTTTGTAGAGAAAATATACGTTTTCAAACCAGAAAACGTGGAGACATACTTTACTTTGCAGTTATACATTGTTTATACACATTTTGCAGTGATAAGCGAATATTTTGTTTATTTTTAATAATTACACATGTATGCACCATACAAAATATGTGTTTCATATCTTTCATTTGTATGCGTGAAGAGTAAAATATAGAACGTAGATGTAGATATATGTATATACATCTACTCGTATTTTAAGTTAACATAAACAGATAAGCCTCTCGATCAGCTGGTTGGTTTATTCAAGTGCTTGAGCTAGCGATCGTTGTTTTTTGGTTCGTGCGAACATTTTGCAATCCGATGTCATCGGGAAAAGTTGTAATATCTCTTACCTTTGTCAACAAGTAGTACCTATAGTAGTTTGTTGTTTATTTAAAAAAAAACCTGTTTATTTTTGTTTTAAAATATTGTTTTGGTAAGTTTACGCCCTTGTTATTTTATTGTTTAGCATTTTATTATCATTTTTGATAACGTTAATTAGAATTTAAGCTCTCAATTATCAGCCTAACAAGTGCATGGATTTTAATTATTTGGAATTTAAGCTCTTTTTGTTTGATTTAAACGTTGGCTGGCAATGTTTTTATTTTACATATCATAAACAAAGGTCAACAAATTCACCGGCATGTCATTCTTTTTGTTTATTGAACAAAGGAAAAGTGGATTTCTACAACACTTCTCTGATTTAAAATTAAAATATGTAGAGGTAGGTATGTAATAATATTATGTAGATATGTACCTAGGTACTAATTGGAAAAAAAAACAATGTAGGTACATGCGTATATTATACCTATTCGTCATTTATTTTGAAATATTATAGGTTTGTTGGATTACTTCCCATAATTGCCAATTTCTGGAAGTTTATTGTTGAATTTTATTTTTATTAAATTATACAGAACTTTGGACTAAAATTGGTAGGTAGTTTTGGGAAGTAAACAAACAAGGTATCTGTAGGTATAATGGAAAGAAGAAATTTTCGACAAGGGTTTGAAAGTCTTTGAATTTAGAAAGGAGATACCTAGTTTCATTTCCCCTATAATCGAACACTTAGTGGCTTACAAAAAAGTAATCCTCAACTGTGAGGAAACCGTTCAACGTAAATTTGTGAAGTAAACTTAATTATTTGCTGAAACTCAAATTGTTTTTATTAAATTTATGTTTTTTTTTATTTACTTTAACTGTTTTTTTTTATAAAAAAAAAATTGAAAAATACCCAATATTCCCCAGTAATCGAAAATTTGTTTCCTGAAGCCGAACGAATAAAGTTTCCTAATTTCGAATGCAAGATATCGGGCATAGACTAAACTTTAAAAAAAATTATAAAACGCATTTTTTTAATACTTATTTCAGTTGAAATGATCAAATTTATTATGTTTATTTATTTCATTGAAAATAGGCTCAAAAAATAAGTTTTACAATTAATCCTATCACGAAGTGTAGTTAGGTATAGGTACGGGTACACCAAACTCCCTACTTGCTGCTCGAAGTCTGAAATGGTTCTCACGAATACCTTTTAAGGCATTTTTTATTATATTTAATAAAACAATTGAAACTATATGTTTGATATTTTCGTTTCATTGTGCCTAAAAGAAGTTATAGTTTTCAAATATAGGGCAAAAAACGATAAGATATTAATAACTGTTCGGGCAAAGGAAACCAAAAATACATATTTTCCTTGATGCGAACATCCGAGAAAAATATGTTCGAATACTGGCCGTAAAAATGTTGTTATTTTTATTGTAAGAAAAACGTAAAAATTATTTAATTTCCTGTAATATTTCCAGCTTGAGCGATAGAAAACTATTTTGACGAGGTTCGAACAAAAGCGTTCGAATAAGAAACTCGTACAAATTTAGTTTCCTATGTTCGAACAGTAAAAATATTAAACTATTATTAACTTTTTAGACAAAACTTTTGTTTTATTGAATAGGTAATAATAGATTTAAAATAAAGAACAAACTTTTAAGGATATGTATTTACCTTAATTTTCACACAATACACACAGTTTCCCGCAACACTCGCAACAGTTTTTTTTACTACAAAATTCGTTAACGATCGCACTCTCTGACGTCTTCAGCCTTAACTACATTTGCCAAAAAAGTACAAAAGTGAAAAAATTTTCAAACGTATTTTGTGATAGTTTTTCTGACTGGAAAACTTTCACAAATGATGCAGAAAGCTTAAATTTCGGTTTAAAAAACAATTTTTTTACCTACTCTTTTTTAAAAACAACTACGCTTGCGGGAACCAAAATATTTTTACTTTTGTAATTTTGCAAAAAGTGGCCAATATAGTTAAGGCTTTAACATTAAAATAAGAAGATGAGGAAGAGGTATATATCACATATACAGTGTATACACCAAATTAAAAAAATAGAATATATTATAAAAATGAGAACAGTGCAAACTTGCAATACTTTATTAAGTATTTTGAATTGTTGCTGTGTTAAATTGTGTAAAAACACCTATAATATAGAGTTAACAATCTTTTCATTTCATGGGCTGATTGTGTCTCTAATTCCACATAAATTAATGTGAAGTGATTGGGCGCCCCATGATTTAGCTGTTTAACTGCATGCCTTCCCTGTGTGAATGCATTTGTGTTTGTGTAACTCACACTAATTTCCATAGAGTAGAGTATCTAGAGAACCGACTCGTTCCCCCTTGGCCCTTTGCCTAAAACACCCTCAAATTTTATTTTAGCTCAGTAAGAGAAAACACTTTTAAATTCCCTGTCCGTGAATATTTGTGAAAACTCTTTTAAATTCCCTGTCCGTGAATACGTGTGAATTGTTGATACAACAACAAATTAGTAGCTCAGTAGCTCAAAAAGTTGAAAAATTGAAAAACACCCGATATGCGGTCACATGCCCTTTGGATCCAATGGTCCGATTTTCAAAATGGACCGCACCAACACAATGACAATGTTGTGGATATTGCTCAGTTTTGTTCAAATAAATTGGAAAGGTCGTTAAGATATTCAAAAAAATGAATCCGTTGAATTCAAAAACTGAAAAATGAAATTAAATTTTAGTAAAATTTCGTTTTGTAATCCTTTATCAATATAAATTATAACAAATATCGTTGATTTTTTAAAACAGGCATTTTTTGGTGAATTTTTACCACTTTTTGATTTTTATCTTTTTGACGAATGCTTTAAAAAATCATACAGATGATAGATATTGTTTATCTACTTGTTTTGTAAAATTTTTAGATTTTTCAAAATTTTTTTAACCGAGATATTGACATATTTCTGTTGTTTTATTTATCACCTCATAACTTATTTAAGTTATTGCATCTATAGGATTATTTTTTTTATTCGCATCTAGGAAAATAGACAATTAAATTGATATATATAATACATAACTAGTACACCCTACACGACCTTCACAATAGTTGAAAACACCCGATTTGCGTTCAGTTGAATGCTTATATCCATGGATCCAATGGTCGGATTTTCAAAATTCAAATTAAAGCCAGAATGACAGGCGTGTACCAGCTACAAAAAAATTTTCAAAGTCGTTCAAAATTTAATACCAAGGCAAGGGGTTCTCTAGATAATACAGGTACTCGATGCCCTTAACCATAAAGCACCTATATTATCTATGAAAGAGAAAAGGCCCTGAAGTCAGTTCTTTAGATAATATGTTTACTCTATGGTTAAGGGTAATAAATAACACATTTGGAATTTCGCATTTATATAAGTTGAAAATTTGAGAAATTATACAATTTAAACGTTTTTTTTTTCAAATAGTGTTCGATTACCGGGAGTGTTCAAATTTAGACGACTTTACCCTACCGAATTTATTAAAAGATTTAGAACTACGCACGATGATAATAGGTACCTATTAAATGTGGGATTTAGTTATAAAAAAAATACAAAATTAAAGGTACCTTACCTACCTACATTACAGTAGACGCTCGATATAGTGAAGTGATCAAAACCAGGACCCATGTTCTGTAACTCGGCGATAACTTTTCGAGGCGAGAAACGGCGAAAAATGGAACAAAAATGGAACAAAACTCATAGGAATCTTATGGGTTTTGTTCCATTTTTCGCCGTTTATCGCCTCGAAAAGTTATCGCCGAGTTACAGAACATGGGTCCAGGCCTGTTTACTATTTCGAGATTGTACACTATTGAGAGAGAGGAGTTTAAAAGGAATTCCAATGTGAATTTATACAAAATGAATATTTTTTTATTAATTAAAGGATAAAAAACTCAATGGGGTACAAAAAAACATTAACATTTCATAAAATTATAAATAATATAGGTACATATGTACAATAAACATTATTATTATTCATAACAAACATCATAACTTAATTAAATTTAAAAAAATGTTCAGTTTTGTTTGTTTGTAGGTAGGTAGGTATGTATGTCCACTTTAAATAAATAAAAAAAATGTTCAGTTTTGTTTGTTTGTAGGTATGTCAACTTTGAAATGCCTACTTTTTCTTGCAAACTTCATAAACTTAAATTAAAACCTATTTTGAGAACATTTTCGAACATGGTTATCTTTTTCGAAAAATCATTTAATATTATTCACTCGATTAATCCAGATTAACCCTTAAATCTTGATGTATTCATCTGTATTTATATTTTTAACTGGATGTAGTGAGTGAATAACATGGTGGTTAGTTATCAGCTTTATATTGGCATCAAAATAGGTTATTAGTTATTTTGGTTTTTAAATGCTTCAAAACTTAATTTATAAATTTTCAACAATGAGTTTCAATGACAGCTAGGTATAGCTGGCAACTTATAGCTATCATTGAAAACTATATCATTGAAATTTTTGTTTTTAAATTTTGAGGAACTTATAAAGCGAAATCAGAGAACATTTTTATGCCAATATAAACCTGATGACTTAATTAATTAACTCTTGAAATAACAATTGAGTTAAGAGCTTTTTATTGCCATAAAATAATCACTGATTTTGATATTAAAGTGTCTCAAAACCCAAAATTAAAATTCTCAATGAGAGTTTCAATGAAAGCTAAAACCGGCACATTAGATTATGAAATAATAGATGCATTAAAGGTTATCATTTGGTATTTGTCTCGAAATATGTTGATAATGGATTCAAAAGTTTGTGCATAATTATAATTATGTGCCTATGTATATAGAAGTATGAACCTAATTACCTACATTAGGTACACATGCAAAAATGTTTTATGGAACACGGAATAAATCATTAGACGGCAAACGCTTTATCATGTATTAGATTTGGTTCATATAATTAAGAGGTCTCAGAGATCTCTAAGAAATGTGATACGAAAACCGAAAAAAAGTAAATGACTTAGAAAATATAGGTATAGGTACATATATATCTATAGTACTTATCAGCTATTTCTATTATCAAAGACATCAAATTGCTATATAAGAATTATTAATATTCATTAATTAAAACATTTATATATATTAACGAAAATATAAAAAGTAGATTGTTTAAAAAACGACCTCTTCACATAAAATGAAAACGATCAAACGATATATCGTTTTGAAGATACATAGGTAGGTACATATCTTTATTTTACTGTACAAGTATGATAGGGATAGCAATGACGGAAACGATATCGTCCGTCCATATCGTTTTATGTGATGAGGCCCCAGGTTTGAGTTTTAAAAACATATACATAATTAGGGCTTGTTTCAGAATGTCTGAGTAAAGTTTTGACTAGTTAAGTACCTGACACATTAATGTGGCACAATTTCTTTGACCCTGTTTAGATTGGGAAGATTAGTCTGGACTTGTGATGTGCCATCGTGTTTACATTTGAAACTTTGAGGCGCCTTAAAATACATTGAAAGACCCTGTTTAGATTGGGATTGAGTCCGGAGTGGTGAGTGTCATCGTGTTTACATTTGAAGCTTTCAGCGCCTCAAAATAAATTGAAACAACAACAATTTCAACATTCCACACATTGAAGCAACAATAAAGTAGACTCATGAGTCCGGTTTTTATGTTTCTTTTTTTCGTGCCTCACGAGAATCCTGACCCCACCCTTCTCTTGCCTATGATCTGCCGTGATACCGGCCTCAATCTTCCCAATCTAAACAGCGTCAAACAACAACTATTTCAACATTTTACACATTGAAACAACAGCAAAGTAGACTCATGAGTCCGGTTTTTATGTTTTCTTCGTGCCTTCGTGGGGAAATTGGACGAAAAAAACGATTCGGGGTTAAAAATTAGCATGTTAATTGCAACAACAACTAATCCCTAAAGGGCTTAGCTAAACTGATACAATTATAACTTAAGCTCCCAGAAAAACTGTGTTACCGCGGCATGAATTACATACTTGTTAATTGTTATTTTTTTTTCAAACCAATTGCCCCCGGGATTGCATCCACCGATTTCGGCATATTCTGCATTTTACTGTCACAGCTATTTCAACGAGTAATTTTTATTTTGCTTTTACGCGTCCTTTAAGTTATAACCGCGTTTATATCTCTAACCGCTCAACAGATTTTATTTTATTTTGGCAAATTGGTGCTTTTAAGTAGTCCAACTTCCAAGTAATATTGCATTTCGAATCAGGTATGACAAAAATGTTTTTCTTTTGATTACTCAAAAATAAGTTTCTTCAAATATGAAAATCGATCACAATGAGATTTTCCTAACGTCTTTTTACTTTACTTTTTTCGGAAGTTTTAATCGATCGCCGCGCCCCACGGTCTGATAACGTTGTAATTGTACACATTAATTGCTCATAACTCAAAAAACTATCCCATATAATATATATGTAATATGATATGCTTAATTCAAATTTCAGATCGTAATGGAACTCCAATCAATTTTAATAACAACTTTGTTGGCGTTATGTCTCGCAGTAAACTTTACCGAAGCTGTTAATTCAGCTTGTGAAAATGCTCGAATCACTAACGCATTTCGGCAGCGTCTTCTACAACCAACTGATCATGCCAAAGTTGCCAGACAATTAGTGCATTCAGAAGATTGGGCCTCGGTTGGAACTATATCAACTGATGAAAAAATCAAAGATTTCCCTATGGTAAATGTTATATCAATGTCTGATAGCGCCAAGGGAGATCCTTCTACAGGAAAAATATACTTCCTTTTAGTGGATCTAGATTTCACTGGACAAGATTGGAGAAAAGTAAACAAAGTGACTTTTACGATAAGCAGTGAACAAAGTGGAAGCTGCTCCAAAATTGATGTTGATCCTATGGAGCCTGTTTGTCCACGGACATATATAAGTGGTGAAGTTATAGAGGTAATTATTTTTTTTTTAAATAAAAAAAAATCACTACAGAGATGTGTATTTTTATGTGGTAGGTCAAAAATGGAACAAAAGAATTTGATTTTGGGTTCAATGCGTTTATAAGTAGACACCCCGCAACTGTCAACTGGGTTGCAGGTAAGTTTTTTTTTTAAATAAAAATACAAAACAATAATTCTTTAATTAACATTTAATTCGTCTTTAGAACATAGCTTTTATCTTTGTGTTCTGGACATTAAACATATATATGTTTTGGATTGGTATGGTGGCCCAAAAGATATTCCAATCGATGATTATTATAATGTTGTTTTGGATGAAGACATTGCTCAAGAATTAAAACTTTTAAACAATCTAGAATAAATGCCAAATTGTTTATTAATAAAAATGTAATTTAAATACAACGGACTTTTTTTACTGCCTATTTCTAATAAGTTTGTTAGGATGATGTGATGTTCCAGAACCTTTTACATCACCCTTTTTATCTTAATGCACATTGTATTAAAGTAGGTATTTTCTACGGGTCTGTACAATATCCAACCAGGCCCGTTTACGCCAAAGCGTTGAAAAAAAATTAAAACCATTACATATATGCAAAAAAGGGACAAAACTAGACGCACTAGAAGAATATGAAATCTACAGAGCTTACAAGACTGAACAAGACAAAATACTAAATGATAAATTAACTATAAAAACAAACACATTTTACAATACAGCAATAACATACCAAAACAGGCAATCCTAATAAAAAAGAGATAAGCATATTTTAACCAACGAAAACGGAAAATAAGCAAAAACACCACAAACGATAACAACCAAACAATAGAAGCTGAACTTTGGCAAAACACCACCACAGTCAAGATTTTCAAGCCCGATGATGGTTCATGAAACCGAAACGCGTCGCTTCGAATAAATTAAAAACATATAATGTTGTGAAATTAAATTATAAATAAATTAAAATATTTTTTTATAAAAATTAAACTTTTTTAATAAAAAATTTTTATTTTTCATTTTTCAAATTCAAAAGGAAGATTTGGCGCAAATAGAGCGTGATTCCACAAATTTTAAAAAGACAGGTCAAGCTCGTCGCACTACAAATTATTTAAAAACTCGCTTAGAGCTCTTAGAAGCAAATTTAATCAATGCTAAAAGATACCACGAGGAAATAATTAGTGGGGGATACTTATATAGAATATCGGAGTGAATTGATGGATGCTCAGGACAATACCATTCCACCTGCTCCCAGGCTACGCCCACTTTAAACTCGATTCCTGCCGTAGTGGCTCCGCAACCAACACAAGTTTTACAACAAACTAGTTTTATTAAGCTTCCTGCAATAAAGCCTCCAACCTTTTCAGGGTCTTATACGACATGGCGTTCCTATCATGACATTTTTATTTATGTACGACAGGTTCAGGTTTGTGCGAATTGTCTTGCTTATAGCCACACAATACAAAATTACCTATGTAACCGCAGCTGTTACTTTTGCAATCAAAAACACCATTCACTATTACACAATAATTCACACACACAAAATTCAATTCCCCACACAAACAATTCAACAACACATTTTCAACAACGGTTGCCCAGCGTAGGAATGACCAGGTAGTTGTAAACCCAAACGCTCCTGCTTTTCATCCAGTGGGTAACGATACACCAGGGGCCTATTTCACAGAACATACAGAACATACATTACACAAATGTATGTGACGTAAAATAGGCCCCATATGAGTGGGCGTAAATATTATTTTTTTTTTTAATTATGCGTTTTCTAAGTTGACCCACTGTTTTTCTAAAAATTCAAAATTTACACTAAGCCATCTTTGACGACTACTTTAACGTACATACATTCATACAATGTATGTGATGTATGTTCCGTGAAATAGGCCCCAGGTTGCAGTACTCGACACAATTTTTATGCATGACAACCCTATGGCACGCAAATTTTATAACCCACTGCAATCGTGAGGTACAATCTGAAGATGGGAGATTTTCAGATTTACGAGCCCTAATTGACCCAGGCTTAGACGCGACTTTTATCTCCGAATCTGCAGCAAGGCTATTAAATCTCACAAGACACCGTACACTTGTAAAGGTATCAGGGTTAGGGAAGGTCAGCAATGGCACCAGTCAACACTACGTTCACATGATGTTTTCTTCCAAACCTTCTTTGGCCCACAAAATGGTATCCAATACATGGGAACATCTAACTGGTTTAAAGTTAGCAGACCCTAACTTAAATGTTCCCGCTCCGATCGATCTACTTTTTGGAGCAGATGTCTACCCTGACATTGTTTTACAGGGTGGCGCACCAATTGTGCTACAATAAGAAATTCAAATAACTTTTTTTTTAATCGATGTATTTCATTTATTTTTTTTTATTGGTTAGAAAATTAAATTTTATTTTAAATAGTTAGTTGTTTTTAAAGATTATAGACCGCAAATGACCTCCACGCTGTCCCACGCATATGCGGCACCTGGTCAAAAAATTATTCATTGCGGCCTGAAGAGTTGAAGTTGGGATCGCCTCAATTATTGTCGTTATGGACTGCTTTAATTCAGTTAAATTCCTGGGCTTCGTTTTATACACCTCTTGCTTGACATAACCCCATAAAAAGAAGTCTGGTGCAGTCAGGTCAGGTGACCTTGGGGGCCAGCGAAGAGTGGAGTTCCTAGAAATTAATTTGTTTGCGAATTTTTTGTTTAGCTCCGCCATAACTGGTCTGGCTATATGTGCAGTTGCTCCATCTTGCTGAAACTAAACGCTGTTGAATGGTATACGTCTTCGGCGCAGTTCTGGGTAAAAAAACTCCTTCAACATCTTTAAATAACGGTCCCCATTGACAGTAACGGTTACACCGTTTTCTTCAAAGAAGTATGGCCCAACAATACACCTTGATGAAACTGCGCACCACACAGTGACTCGTTCTGGGTGCAGTTCCGTCTCATGGAGCATTTCTGGATTAGACTCATTCCATATACGGCAATTTTGCTTGTTTACATTGCCGTTAAGATCAAAATGGGCCTCATCAGACATGAACAAACAATTGATCAATGTGTTGTCTTCTTCGGCCATTGATATCATTTTTTGGCAAAATTCCAGACGAACAGGCAAATCCTGAGGGTTTAACTTGCTAGTAATTTGGACTTTGTACGGAAACAAGTTTAAATCGTCATGAAGTATCCGTTGTAATGACCGTCTACTAATTCCAATTTGCCCCGATAAGTTTCGGGTCGAAACGTTCGGATTGGCCTGTATTGCAGATGCTACTGCTGCGATTGTATCCTGAACCCGAACATTGGCATCTCGATGGTACGGCCTTCGTGCGATGCTTCCAGATTCGGCAAACATGTTTACAAACCTCATAATGGTCCATCTACTCGGGGGATTACCGCCAAACTCCCGCCTAAATTCCTTTTGGACGGAAATGACGGACTGCAAAGCATGGTACCGTTGCACTATCCAAATTCTTTTCTCCGTATCCCAAGCATCTATTTTTATAAATCTAAATAGTAACCTACAAAATAAAAAAAAAAATAAGCCGATTACTCACACAGAAAAAAAGTTATTACGTTTTATTTTTGTAGCACGATTCGTGCGCCACCCTGTACCAGAGATAATTCGCAGTGAAAATGAACTTCCACCAATTGCCCAAAGCACTCACTTGGGATGGATTGTTTTAGGAAAGATTCCTGAAGCAACTCCAAAAAGTATTCGAAGTTTTTTTCAACACATTGATCTCGACACTGAAACTCGAAAATTTTGGGAGATTGAGAAAACACCATTCGTTATTCAACCCACAGAAGAAGATATCGCCTGCGAGCAACATTTTTAGAAACGACCAAACGTCTGCTAGATGGACGATATGAAGTTGGACTTCCGTTCAAGGAAGGATTTTATCCTGAACTCGGATCCAGCATGGAGAATGCATTCAGGCGCTTTATGTCTCTGGAACGACGATTTGCAAGGGAAACGAAATTACAAGCGAACTACAGCCAATGTATATAATGGAGTACCTTAGTTTACAACACATGGAGGAAGTGAATATGGATGATCCAATTTTGAAATCACGCTTTCATTATTTCCTTCCTCATCACGCTGTGTTCAAGGAGTCTAGTACGACCACAAAACTCAGAGTCGTATTTGATGCAGCGGCAAAAACGTATGATGGAACGTCTCTAAATCAACACTTGATGACAGGTCCTAAATTGCAACAAAATATTATAGACATAATTTTAAAATGGCGGAAATACCAATTCACAATAACAGCCGATATAGAAAAGATGTGCCGCCAAATGTTCGTACAAGAATCGGATCGGTATTATCAGCTTATTATTTGGAGAGAAAAGCCAGAGGAAATAATGAAAGTCTTCAAACTCAAGACGGTAACTTTTGGCACGGCTTGTGCGCCTTATTTGGCCATCCGTGTTTTACACAAAGCTGCCGAAGATGAAGCTAAACGGTACCCAAGGTACGAAGAGGACTATGATTGGATCGCACCATGCGTGATCAAAGCTAAGATCATGATGCAACAATTATGGTGCAGTAGTCTTCATGCGTATCCTTAACAGTTCAAACAATATCTATATGCACATACTTATCTCGAAAACTAAAATGGCTCCATTGGAAACGGTTAGTTTACCACGACTTGAGCTTTGTGGAGCCGCACTACTCGCCCCTCTGCTCAACAACACGAGAGAAGTGCTCAATGTCTCTACAGCAGAAATGTATGCCTGGTCAGATTCAATGATTACGTTGGCGTGGATCAGAGCCCAACCTTCCAAATGGACAACATTTGTCAGCAATAGGGTTTCTGAAATTCAACGCCTCACAAGCTGCGATATCTGGAAACACATCCCAACAGATCATAATCCAGCTGATCTAGCATCCAGATGCGTCTCACCTTCAACGTTAGGATCACAAGAGCTATGGTGGAAAGGGCCTTCGTTTTTGCGGGAGAAATGGCATTTTGAGGTACCTGAGCAGCCAGTTTCATTCGACACCGAGGATGAGAAAAGATCAGTGAAAGTACGGTGTACACTAGCCAACACCGAAGCAGCAGATGACATTGTTAACAAAGCATACTAAGATGCACATGCACAAGACTCTCTAAAGTCATCAGAGCAATTGTTTGCTGTTTCTGCTTCAAAAAAAATGGCCTAGCTAAAAGAAGGAAAATTTCAAGGATTTCAGGAGACCTAGACGCCGCGGCCGACGAACTAAAATGTGCAGCCTTATTGGTGCACATATCAATTCAAAGACTCATGTTCACCGAAGAGTTGAGTGAATACGAAAATAAAGATAAAATCCCAAAATCTTTACTCTCACTTAACGCTTTCATTGATGGTGATGGGATACTACGAGTTAGTGGTCGATTGCAGAACACAGTGCTTTCGTACAACCAGCGACACCCAATTATCTTGAGACCCAATTACCATTTCACAGAACTTGTGATGCGAGATGCTCACAACAAAACACTACACGGAGAAAATCAACAAACTACGGCATACATTCGAATGTCATACTGGATAATAGGCATTAAACAGTGTGTAAAACGATACATTCATAACTGTCCGATATGCTTCAGACAGAAAAGGAAGACTCTGCAACAACTCATGGGAAGCCTGCCAGCACCGACGAGTACGAATGGCTATGCCATTCACCAACACCGGAGTAGATTATGCCGGACCTATAGAAATAAAAGCGTGGAAAGGAAGAGGAGCTAAGACCTTCAAAGGCTATTTCTCAATTTTTATATGGCTAAAAAGGCTATTCACCTCGAGGCAGTGTCAGACCTCATTTTTGGCAGCTATTCGTCGCTTCACGGCACGGCGAGGCATTTGTGCTCAAATTTATCGCGACTGCGGTACAAACTTTGTGGGAGCTAATAGAGAATTAGCCCGTATGCTGGAACAAGCTAAGCATGATTGGAAGGAGATTGCAGGAATTTTAGCCAATTCAGGAACTAACTAGCATTTTATCCCCCCTGTTTCCCCCCACTTTTGTGGTCTCTGGGAAGCTGAGGTGAAATCAGTTAAACAACACCTTAAACGAACCGTACGAGATGAGAAGTTAACCTTCGAGGAGCTCTGCACGCTTCTTACACAGATTGAAGCATGTTTGAACTTTCGGCCTCTATGTCCTCTTTCGGAAAACATTGATGACTTAGATGTCTTAACGCCAGGACACTTCCTAATCGGTGCACCTCTTCTCTCTGTTCCTCAAAGAGATATATCAACAACAGGACATGTGAGCTATCTAGACAGATGGACAAGAATTCAAACCTTCGTCGACTCCTTCTGGCGTAAGTGGAGCGGAGAATATCTTTCACGTCTACAACAACGGCCTAAATGGACGAAAAAAGAAGTTGAACCCAAAGTCAGAGATCTTGTCCTAGTCAAGGATGAAAGGCTTCCGCCATCACTATGGTTACTAGCCAGAATCACTGAAACACATCATGGAGGCGATGAACTAATCCGAGTCGTAACTCTCAAAACAAAAACCGGAATAATGAAACGCCCTATAACGAAAAAATTTTATCTTTCGATTAACAAAGCCAACGAGGATAATACACTTATTTAAATAAATACACCCTATAAAAATAACTAAACAAAAATTATAATTAAATTAATAAATTAATTCAAAACACAACACAATAAAACATACAGTCCAATCTCGAAAAAATTACGCCACTGAAATAAAATCGAAGAACCTAAATAAAACATAAAATCGTTTAATATATATAAATCCTGAAAAAGTGAATGAAACACAATTTAATAAAAAAAATATATATAAATATATTTATGCATATATTTTATTAAATGTAAATGATATACACAGAACACATGAATTTATAATGAATTAATGTAAAAACATAATAACAAATTTTTCATAAATTCAATTCAAAAACATCAACACAACACATCATCAAAACAATTTATTGTACACAATAAAAATATGCTCTGCAAACTCCGTCGGCATAACAAAATTCATTTCCCGTCGGATCGAATTGCCGACGGAAAATTTCATGTTCGCAAAAGAAAACAACACTTTTACACAACACTTTCTACACAACACTTTTACACTACACTGTTATAGAAATACAACACTCTAATTAAACACTTTTATTAAATTCACCACACTTCACTTCACTTAATTAAATGGGGCGGCCATTTGCAAATTAACATGGAAAAGAATACATCAATATCAATTCCACTCAACACACACACTTGTATAATTTAAATTGCAACCGATTCGTAATATAAAAAAACTCGAAACCGAACCGAAAAATAAAAAAAACCCAAGCACACATAAACAAAGTCAAAAAAAGGGAAATTAAAATAAAATTTGATATGATGTAAATTAAATGTTGTACCTAAAACAAAAAAAAGAATAAAATAAAAACAAAACACTTACAAATCAAATCCACCCGCGCTTTATGCGGGTTCAACAGCAACACAGCAGCAGCAGCATCCCAGCAGCAGCAACAACACACAACACATCACATAATAATCATTTTAATGATTATTAGCCACAACTATCCACAATCATTAATCAATAATTTATTTATTGATTTTAATTAATTTAATTATGTTTATAATCGGCTACCGCACTACCGATATTAATAATTTGCACTTCACAATAAAACACAACACTATAACGAGAAAGCGACAGAAGAGGGAATAATAAAAATAAACACGATACTACGCCCGACAGGTCAACCGCGAACCGACATTGATGAAATTCCAAATATGTTTGACAACGATCCTCATTCCTCAATGAAGCATGGCAAAATATTTGTATACAACAACAACGCTCATTGAGCGTAGTTCTTAATGGGCTAACCATAACGAAAGCTCATTCAATGGAAGTATGCAGATTGCAGATGTTTATACGTAATATCATAACAGTTATTTGTTTGCCCTTGAATTTATGTTTCTCTTATCCGTTGTTATCAAACTTTTTTTTTGTTTACATGTATGTACATACTAAAAACATTTTGGAGTGCCGTAGTGAAGCAGAGTGCAGCTACCAGGGCCAGATTCAATATAAATGGGGCCTTATTGGAATTTATTGTGAACATCGTTCACGGGGGTGGAGAATGTTGAGAAAACATAATTATTTATTATTATATTTATAATTATTATATGTATAATAACTATATTTAAATTAAATTTATTAAAAATAACAACTAAATTTCTAAAAATAAATATTGTTGTGAGTTCACAATAAAATATAACGAATAGTTTTTATAATCACCCTTATTCCGTAAGGCGTTTTAGTAAAACGACAGAAAAACGATAGGGCTCTAGAAGCGGCAATAACCTTCAAGGAAAAGTAAGGTCATTCCTTCGAGAACATTCAACACGACACCAACTTAAATAGGAAATTAAAAGATAAATTATAACGTACACACTACTGTGTATGTGAAGAGGAATGTCAAAAAAATCTTCTCAAATCGTGGACCGGGGAGATTTCATTTTCCCCTCTTACTTCTTGCCCTTGTCAAACATAAACTGAAAGTTGCTGCAAACTCAGTTTCCTCGTGTGAAAGGGGACTAAGTAAGATAGCGATATGAGAGATGACACCTGGTTTAAAATGGAAGTGGTGGTGAATACCATTTTGTAACTTGTATTCTTAGGCCGTGTCCGAATTGCGTTAAAATTTTCTACCACTTGTTAAATTCTGACGTTTGGTTAAAATGGGATAATTTTTGTATTTTTGCTGTCCGAACTGGATTAAAATAGGATGGGTTAAATGTGATTTTTAGATAAAATTCCCGCAAGATTAAAGAAATTTCCCTAACCACGAATGTGTTTTATTATATCAGAAAATAAATATTTTATACTAAATCCAGCTTGAAATGTATCAAAATAAAAATTCGATGCGAATTAAGTGAAAATTTCTTAATTTGATTTACTTTTTAAGGTTTTTGCATCGATTATATCCACAAACATTACGGAAAAATCCCTTTGTGTATTGTTTGATTGTGCAGTCTGCGAACACTAGTTCACAGCTGTGAACAAACTAAAAAAAAAAACAAACAAAAATAAAGCAAAACAACCAATTGGCGTTAATTTTGCAAGATGAATAACAATTTGAGGAAGTATTTTATATTAATTCTTTTATATTTTTTAAAATATCAGCGTATTATTACGAGGAATGCAATTACACAGCAATGACTACGCGAGGTATGTGTACATGCACATGAAAATTCAAAATTCATAACATTAGGGGTATTCCCGATCCGATGCAACTGGTCTTGTATCATTGCAAAAGTGTACAATTGCTATACCCTAACCCTATTGTAAAAAAAAAACTTTGCACTTTTGTAATGATGTAAGACCAGTTTGCATCGGATCGGGAATACCCCTATTGATTATTTCCATTGTCCATTGTTGCACTTTTAAAAATAATTCCAAATTCAATTTTCTCTCTTTCTTGAGAAACGTCGAGGAATGAACGGTCTACGATTGGTGGAAATTGGAAATTAAAAGAAAACGTCAAAAAATCTCCAGCAACTTGTTTCCTTGTGTGAAATCGGACATATAATAAGCTTATTCTAAGCTTGTATTGTAGCTGAAGAAGAGTCCTATCCTTTGTTGTTTCTTTTGTTTCAACGCACACATTTTTCTTGTGGAAAAAAAATTTTGTTCACCACCATTTTTTTTTCTCGTTGAAAACAATTACTGTACAAGGCTTGAATAGGAAATAATTGAAAAGAAAAAGAATGGATTTTACCTGTTCATTTTTGTTTTTATTTATTTTTAACTTCAAACGATCTATTTAATGTTGAATATTTTTTTTTAATTGTAACATTCAAATGTCCTATCAAAAGTGAAATATTTTTTTTAAGATAATTCTCGTTAAAACTAGCTTTTAAAATTTAACTGGAGCAAAATAGCATTTTAGTTTATTGGCTTGTTTATCAGCCTTTTAAAAATAAAATTGGTTGGTACAACCGATATATGCCATTTTAAAATTTAACGAAGCAGTAAATATTTAAAAGCGTTTGGTGCAACCGGCCATTAGTAATTTATGAGCCAATTTCATAGTCAGTTAAAGGATCCCCACAACAACGCGAATTTTCGGTGGCGACGACGAAAACAACAATAACAACACGTGGTTGTCAATGAAAACAACACGTTGTTATTATTTTTTTCGTCGTCGCCACCGAAAATTCGCCTTGGTGTGGAGGAACCTTAACTCGTTAAATCGCATAATAACTCATTCAAACCAGACCATCTCTAAAAACAACCCGTAATGTCATTTTGGGCATTGTTGTTGACAGAACAGTGACATTTTTGCATCTTTTGCATTTTTTTTTTCAATTGAAGCTCGTTTTTCGTTCCGCGAACATGTGGTATTTTGTTTTTAATTTTTAAAATTTTTAATTGTTTCTGCACAGTAAGAATTTTATTTGCATTTACTTACCTTGCTATTGAACAAAGAAACAATCAAATTTAAAAATAACATACCAGTTATGTCTGGAGTAAAATGTAAGAATTGCGGTTCGACCGACATCGAAGTCGACAATGCTCGCGGAGATGCCGTCTGTACAAATTGTGGTTCTGTCCTTGAGGATAATCTAATTGTATCGGAAATACAATTCGAAGAAGCTGGCCATGGTGCTTCTGCCATGGTTGGTCAGTTTGTTGCTGCCGATTCGACAGGTGGTGCAACAAATTATGGTTATGGTAAATTTCAAGTCGGTTCGGGAAATGAATCGCGTGAGGTAACCATCAAGAAAGCCAAACGAGATATCACTCATTTGTGTCATCAATTGCAATTAAATCAGCATTACATTGATACATCATTGAATTTCTTTCGAATGGCTCTGATGCGGCATTTGACTCGTGGTAGAAAGAGCACCCATATTTATGCAGCTTGTGTCTACATAACATGCCGCATTGAAGGAACATCTCGTAAGTAGACAAGTAAAGAAAACTTGCTCTTATTTATTTTATGCTATAAAATACATTTTTACTAATAGATCTCTATAAAATACATTTTTACTAATAGATCTCCTAGTGGATATCAGTGATGTGCAGCAAATTTGTTCGTATGAATTGGGACGAACCTACTTAAAACTGTCAAATGCATTGTGCATTAACATTCCTTCAGTTGGTAAGCGAATTTAATAAAATGAAAGTGTTTAAAGAATTCCATCCGAAGCATGTTTGGGTGGGGTTTTTTTTATTAATATTTTTTCTTTGGCAAAGATTCATGATTCAAATTTAACCCTTACGTCGAGCTATGAATGTGGTGCGAATGATATGTGTTGAGCCGCCACGAATGCAGATTCATGTTCGAATCTCACTTACGTCATACTATTTATTTTTTTTTTCTGTATACATACCCGTAGTTAGGTACATTTCTATAAAAAGCGATAAAAGGTTTAAACTTGAGTACCTATATATTATTAGGTCATGTGCCTAGGAACATGATATTTTACGCCTCCAACTTTTAAAAAGATAAAATTGAAAAAAGAAAAAAATAATAAAAATGCAAAAAAAAAACCTCAATTCGCGAAACACGAACATTTAAATTAGTCTTAGATAATTGGAGGATTCTAAGACACATCGGTCGTTGTTGTATCTAAGTTCAGATATTTGCATGTGTTAAGGTTTAAAAGTGGTGTTAAAAAAATGCAATAAAGCTTTTCAAAAAATTCCGGAGATCTCCATTACGAATTAAATTTGATTACAGTCATAACTTAGGGATCGATTATATTTTTTATATTTAGTTAATCTTTATTGTTTTCCTTTATTCTCACAAGAAAAGCTCAAAATGATAGATCAACTGTCAATTTTTGTCCTTATGGAATGTTTTATCCTATCCACCAAAAAAATCCATTCACTTTTCGCTCAGTTAAATTGAAAATTGCCTTAGTTTTTTGGACATTCCAACGAAAATTTTTAGGACCAAACTAACGGTACCTGCAACACAAGCACTTGTATAAAACATTGAAACAAACTGTACATTCAATTATGAGATATACGGGAACAACTCAAAAATTAGACAAAAAATCGTCAATATGATATTCCCGTATGTGAATTTGTGGCCAAAAACCTGAAACACAATGATTCTATCACTGTGGACATTACAATCAGAAGTTTAATCAAAATCGTAAGACCCGTTTTAGAAAAAAAAAAATAGAAAAAACCTAAATCTTTGTATGGCAACTTAACGTTTTAGTTGAGCTTAAACTAAACATCGAATTTCTCCTCTATAGAATTACATATAAATATTCTGTATCAAATTTCAAGATCACAATAGACGCACATACTTACTTTTCCATCGTTGAAAAGTTTACTATGAGCAAGTTTAAATTTGCGAAGCTGGCTTCACCTAAACAAAAACACTGCTTTAGGCTTTGGTGTCGGTTCGAATGTTATTTACGCGAAATAACTGAATTTAACGAATCATCGTTCTATCAAGTTCACTCTAGTAAAGTGGTTTCAATACAAGGCGATTTAGCGATTCATCAACCTTTTATTAGTTTTCCACCACTGTTACTTTTTATTAGAAACTAAATAAGCTTAACTAAACTTAAATTACGTGACGAATACCTAGTTTGAACTATATCCAACAAGACTAGAATTCCTAATCATTAAATTGGAAGTTTTTGTTTTTGTTTTTTTTTTATTCAAAAGCTATTTTGAATCAATAATTCAACAAAGTCCATTAAAATAGTGCTAAGTCTTCTACTTGGCTGATGTATTTCAGTAGTATAGTATACAGAATTTGTATTATTAAAAAAACCTTCTTATCTAAACTTAAATTACATAAGTGCGCCGTGCGGATTTATTATCAAAAAAATATTTCAGTGTTGAATATTCCAAATGTCATAACATTCATGAATCTTGATTATGATCTCATCCAAAATTATAATAAACTAGCTGACTCGACGGATGTTGTCCTGTCTTAGCTATGAATATTCAATTCGAACTGAAATAAACAATAACAAAAAAAATCTTTCAAAAAATATTGTTTATTGTTATGCTTTTTGGTACACACCATTGTTAGTTTTCTTTTCTGGGACATAAATAAATAATCTCGATGGTTTTACGACACGGGAACAGTCGACATACTATTGGCCATGTGAAAAACATGGATTTTCAAGATTGATGCCACAAACACTTAACGATCATAACCTTTTCTATTTATTGACATTGCAAATGCAAGCCGCCCTGGAAATTTCAACTGTTTAAAGTCGAATTTGTTGTCGTTCGCCTTTGTAGCTCCCTTTTAAAGTAGTAGCTTCGATGACGTTTTTCATTAATTTCTTCACCGCAAGCGGGCTACGGGTGCCATTACAAAGACGTGCCTGGTTTATATACCGATCCGACTTTTAATTGCAGTTTATGTATTGGTTATCCGGTCAATTCCAGCTAATTTAAAAATGCCGTTGGATTGGCGAAAACATCATCTTGGTTAGTAATGGAAGCAACCGATCAATTCGCCAGCTATCTTATTTTAAATCTGAAAGAATCATTTTAATATTTATACTAGCTGGTCCGGCGAGCTTTGCTCCGCCTTAAATTGATTTAATGGCCATTTCGAGAGTCGAAAACGAATGTAACTTATTTGGAACTAAATTCAATATAGTTTATTTACACCGAAAATAGATTTCACACGTCATTACAGGCCACTGCAACGCTTTTTGATAAAAAAATGTTGTTTTTTTTTCTGTACAGTACACAAACAAGCAATGTCGATGGCTTTCCGACTCTCGGACACGCCACGTACAAATGTCCGTGCGAAAAGCAAGGAAATTCGAGATTAAGGCCACCCACTTGCAAAATTGACTTCGCGATTTGTTGATTTTCATTAGAATGCGAGTCGAACGGGAAACTGAATACGCTTAAACTCGAATGGCAAATCAGTCAGTATTGTCGGAATTCTTGGAATGAGAACTTCCTCGCCTTTGAATTTGTCTTTGATTATGGTGGTTTGGATGACGATGTTCATCAGTTTCTTTACCGTCAACCTAGTTCCATTAAAAAGTTTCGGTGGGTCCCGATTGCGCAGCATTATGATGACAGTGCGGGGTTGCAAATTCAATTGAAAAGCTTGTTGCTTCTACATCATTTTTAACACGATCAACCGATTTGAACAAATACATTGTTGCTGCGATTTGAGTGTTAATAATTAAATTCAATTCATCGACATCCTTATTCTTCTTACCCAATATTGCGCGTTCACTCAGCCAATCGTGGTTCAGATAATTGCGGTTGATGTTCGGGAGAACCTTGCTGATTACTTCTTCGATGATGTGAATTCACAAAAAATCGACGGAAAAGAAATCAGGCCATTTATAGCATCAACCGGAATTCTTCCATTTCCAAATGCGAACAGTTGTTCTGATAATTTATCGGTTGATGGATTGTTCCGCAACTCGCATGATCGTTGTCAATTGTAACTTAAATGTGATCATATCAGGCAAGCGTTAAGTTCATCTACAGGTGTTGATCGCTGGATGACCGGTAAAGTTTGACGGAAATCGCCACCATTCAACCATAAAAGTATGTGTTCACAGTAATATGATCACTAAATCAACGTATTGGTGTTCCACCTGGCTCTATTTTTCCACCATTCACCGCTAAAAGCATGCAATTACGTAATTTTTCGACTTTTCCCGTCTATATTTCCAATTTTCGGCTCCATTGTTTTTACCTTACTTAATACTAACCCCAAAATCCCCATTCAAATCGGTTGATGTTCAGGAGAGTTATTTTGATACTAACAAAAAAAAATCAATTATTTCAATAATAAAGCGATTTGTGAATTCGCTTCTACCGAAACCATAGCCTTAAATAAGGTATTCTTTGAAGTGTTTAAGCCGATTGAATTTTGTAAACAAAATTTTGATACTCACTTCCAATACCAATTTTGTCTCTATATTCATCTGATAAGTTGAATAATTGGTTTGGAGCAGACTCATGTTCTTCAGTTCCTGATTTCTAAAAATATTTTCTAATAAAGAATAATAAAACACACATTTTTTTAAACTAGAAACTTTTTTAATTTTTAGTATGTATATCATAAAGTACAGTGCTTAAACGGAAGTAAAAAATAACGCATATACCCCTTCTTTTTGTCCCCATTTAATTTGACTTTGTTTTTTTTTATTTAATTTGGTCCTTTCCTTATTGAAAAGAATAAAATAAAAAAAATTCAAAATTATCTTTTGTAACAAAAGATCGGTATAAAAATGCAAAACAGGAAAAAATATTGTATCATAATAAAAATGTAATCAAAGATTTTATATATTTGTAATAATTGTGATTATTGAATGTTGTGCAAGAAATTGAATAAGTTTTATTTGTTTACTATGGCATGTATTGTCTGGGTATATGTCATTTGTTTCCTGTCTTTTTATATGGTGTAGTTTACCTATTTTGTAAATCCAATTGTATTCCCAAACAATACGTTTGACTGAAAAACTCTAAGATTCTAAAAGAAGTTAATTATAACTTGTTTATATAATAATAATAATATATATCATAATATAAGATTATAAGAACTTTATTTTGTGAATTTTGTTTTTAACAATATTGTTTTGTTCATTTTTTTGAATAACCATTTTTTCTCGAGTTTTTTCTTTTTTTTTTTTTTTTTTTTTTTTTTACTATTTTTTGGTTTTGAGTAAATAACATTTTATTTAGAAATAATGTAATTCCATTACTTGTAACATTATAATTTTCTTTTGTATGTAATAGTTAGTATTGTAGATAGATAAATATGTATTTTGCCTAATAATATTATCCCCGCTTAATTTGTTTTTTTTTGTTGTTTATTTAGAATTTTCATATTTGATTGCCTTTCTAGTTATAAAAAAATATAAAAAAAGTCTACGTCTTTGATGCAAAAAAGAGATTGAATTTCAATCATTTATTGTGCATGGCTAAATAAAAGTTTTCTTTCTTCATTGTGATGACAGAGAAATCAATTGGAAAACTTTGTTTTTGAAAAACGAAATAAACAAATTTAAATCATCTCACATTCTTACAGGAAAACAGAATTACCCTTATAATAATAATAGGCGTTTTCCTTGAACGAAAAATCTCATTTTAAAAAATTTGTATTACGAATGGCGTTATGGAGTCGTTTTACTTAGCCTTACTTTGAGTGGAACGTAAATTTCAGAGAAAAATATCACTCAACGTCATTATGAGTTTCGTTTAACTTGCATTGAACGATATTTTTTTCTTAACCGACTGGCCGGCAAAACTCACTTAAAATGTAAGTTTTCAATAATTATGTATTTTTTAAAGAATTCAAATCACTAATCCCAACCAAATAAAACGTCCCGTAGAGTTGATGGATGAAAATTCATCACTAGCAATGAGTTTCTAGAAAGGACTCTCGCAAACAGAGAAAAAAAAACCTAATGAGAATCTACATGCTTCCCATTGAAAAAAATGGCAAAAAGTACAAACATAAAATCAAACGAAACATTTTTATATTTTATAGCACGTTTTCACAGGTTCGCATTTAATTAATTAAATTTATTGGTCCTAACTCTTCTTTCGTCATTAATTGTTTCGTTTCTTAATAAACAACAACACTCATTTTGCACTTTATTTATGAACCTAAATAGGAATATTGAATTTAATACAAAAACTATGTACAATTGCTTCGGAAATATCAAATTGTCAATATCAGCTGTTTCTGTGGCCGTTTTAATCAAAACGACTGGCGTTCAAGGATTGCAATACCGGCTCTTAAACGCCTTAATAGTGACCCGACACAAAATGAACTATCGTCGTTCAAGAAAAACGCCTTTTGTAATAAGGGTGAATACTTTTTTTTTTTAAAATGTGAATGAGGCCAATACGATACAAACTTTTTGTGAAGTTAGTTTAAGCCACAGAACCGTTTAAGTTTAACTTAACTAATTTGAGTGTCTCGTGGTTTCCGTGAAAAAGCAATTGAAATGCTAGCATTCCTATTAAAACATTCCAAACCAATAAACATGACATTTCTATATCAACATCTTCTTTTTTGCACCATTATAAGATTGTAATTAAAATAAAAAAAAAATGTATAATCTTAAGAATAATTATTTGATCAAGCATCATTAAAAGCTTGTAAAATCCACGAAAAAAAGAATTAATTATGGAAAAGCGAGTTTCCTAAGTCCTAAGGTAATGTGCAAGCAATGCAATTGCAAGTAATACATTTTTTTATTTAAAAGAAAAGTACATACACAGTATAAAATATTTATAAAATAAGAAAATCAAACTTATTCGAGTCTTTTGTTCTTTAATAGTAAAAAAAAAAAATTACCACATTTTCTTCTCCGAATGCAAATTAGTTTGCAGCCAATGCACCACCCTCATCGCAATTAGCCGATGGTGTTGTGCAATGTGAATTTGTTGGGCTATTCAATGGAGAATTGGTCGTTGGCCCATAGAATATCAATTCGGGTATTTGTCCACCTTGAACTCCTGTGCCATTTGTACTTTCCGATGAGCATTGAAACTGAAATGTCACATTACCCATGCACACTTCGGACATACCTTCCTGACCGAAGAAACTCAATTCATTGCCATCGAGGATCACAGAGGCTGTATAATAGCATTCAGGTTCAATTTGAATGGGATTGGCGAAGAAAACATGGAAAGTGTTGCTAGATCCATCGGAGAAAAATTTCGTATCATTCTCAGCGAGTGTTCTGCCCAATCGTTTAAGTTCAATTTTAACGCTGTAATTTGCTGCACCAGTCGATGATCCATATAGGCCAAAGCCAACAATGAAAATCCTCCTGTCTACCGAGAATTGAATAGAATCACACCGTCCACGATAGCGCCACTGGTTTGAACGATAAGCACACGATTGAAAACGATGACAAACCTGAGTCTTCAGTCCAGCACGACATTTTGTCGGATAGTTTAGACTTGGTTTGGCATTCGCCGTGAAGTGTAAAAATATATCGATTGTCTCTGGTGAAGTGAGTATACCTGTTTGGGCTACACCATTTGCAAATTCCTCCAGAGTCATTGTGGGAATGCGAATTAAATGCAAAGCTGGTCCTAGGACATTTCTTTTATTCTGTGGATTCGTATCGATTTCCATCTTTTGACAAGCATTCAATGCCCAATTGAGAGCTGCTTCGAAGAGATGAATCTCCTTGCAATTGAGAGTTTCTCGTGATAGAATCGATTCGAATGTCTTCAAATCGATATCAACGAAGCCTTCGGATTTAATAGCCATTTCTGCCTACAAATACAAAATCATTAGTTCCAAAAAAATTGATGATTTCTATAATAGGTGTGTTTTATTCATTGCTGCATAGCCAGCGCAGCACAAGTCTGAATAAAACGATTACTCACTATATACGTTCATTTTAATAATTAAAAATTCTATCGCCAGCGCAGCCATCTTTTATTTTACTGACATCTTTTTCGCAGCAATCAAATTGATTTTGTTTGCCAAGGGAAATTAAGCTGCACTGGCTATGCAGCAATAAATAAAACACACCTAATATAAATGCTTGTGTTAAATTTACCTGTGCGTCTATAACTTCCCAGCATCTCTGCATCAGTTCTGGCTCCTCGAATAGACGGGATTGACTGAGAAGTAGACAGGCGTTTTTTGCCGTCAAACTAACTTCTAAATAATTAACACATGCCCTGGCTAAATGCGGCACAATGTATTTTTTGGCAGCATAAAGCGTTGCCAGAATATTGTCAGGTTCTAATTGAATTTCATCACAATACAAATATCTGTAAAAATAAAAATTAAATTTATTTCCAAATCAAGGTAAAGGAAGAAAAAACTGATTTTCATTGAGTTGGTTTTCAAACTGGTGTAAAAAACATTACTAAATCTTTGCTCTCACCTTAACAATGTAAGAAAAGCTGATGGTTCAACATCGGGCACTTTGATTTCCTGTTTGTTTTCTGCTAACCCCCCATAGAACATTGCATAAAATACTGAGCTTCCAGTTGCGAGGATGTATTTATGTGCAGGAATTGTTTGAATATTATCTAAAAGAATAAGATAAAATTAATACGAAATTGTAGTACACAGATTTCAAATACAACTCACCATCAGATCCAACAACAAATTTAACATCAGACATTAATTCATTATTGAACATAGCAGCATTACGCTCCAGTACAGTTGCTTTGGTTGCTTGCCAATTTGGATCGGCTGTATCAACTGCATTAGATGATCCATTACTTGATGGAAGACAAAATGATGGTGAACTGCTTATAGCACCAGGCGATGCCAACGGTGATGATGGGACACTAATTGGTTGTGTTATTTGAATATTATCTCGCTGATGTTGTTGCTGCTGCTGTTGTTGTTGCTGTTGTGGATTCTGCTGTTGTTGTTGCTGCTGATGTGTTGCAGAATTGTGTGGAGGCGATAATAATATCCCTCCATTGTTGATTGTTTCCACTAAAATGGGGGGATAAAGAGATCTTATAGTAAATTGTTTCTTTTTAAAGTGAATAGTTATTTGATAAGATTCTTTTTTTTGGAGAAAAGTTTTTGAAATTTAAATCAATTTTGATTACTGAAAGACTTCTTATATGTTATTATTTGAGCATTTTCGAATTATCTTCAGAATAATCATAATGAATGTTCCTTTTTCCATTTTGTTTGTATTCTTTATTAATAGATAAATTTCAGTTTTTTTTAAATTATGTTTCTGCTAAAATGTGCTTACTTAGTTTAACTGCTTTAAAGATGTCCTTACAATCAAATAAATATTAACACAAATATGAAATAAATAGTCTTTCTACTAGTATAAGACTGACGGTATATGTGCGGCTATTCCGTTGTATTCAGAGTGTCTGAATTAAACACTTTATTCGTTTGATGAATAGTATGATTTGGATATAGGATAGGTATGTATATGTATGTATACTTTCATGGTTAGATTATGTTTTGTTTTCGTAATATTAATCAACCAAGTGATTATAAGAGTTCTTTGAGTAACACAATCTTTATCTTAACTGCCAACTAAAATTATTCCTATTGTTAAAATAAATAAACTTTAATACTCTAACATTTAAAAATTATTAAATGCGCGCTTTTATTATTTCTTCAATTTGTTCTTTTAAACTTCTTATTTTCTTTATGTGTCTTATAGGTATGCTCTTGCTGCAATATACATAATTAACGTAGGTAAAATATATGGTATGGAAGTGAATCTTATTCTGGTAATGGATTTACGCCGCTTTGAATTTTTTAATCTTAGACGGTCCGATACAAATGCAGAACGATAATAGCATGACTTACCTACCCAATCAATACAACCTTAACGGTTTGCAATACTTTTTTTAAAAAAATATGTAGGTATTACGAATTCTACGAATAATCAGAATTATAAATCATTTGATTCATTGATAATTTGATCATTAATATTTTCTCAATGATTTATAATTTAAATATTTTATCAAAACAAGGCATAAAGCAGCAAATTTTATTTATTTATTAAAGGTTGAACAATACCCATACATATTTTTCCAGTTTTGCCTGCATCTAAAATACATTTTATTAAACTTATTCCAATTTCAAAATAAGTTTCGGTTGCAATTATTTTCAGCTTTAATATGTAATGAACAGCCTCCTTTTCAGAATATTTTTTGCATGATAGTACATACTGGTAAAATATTAACACCATATTTTTTCTGCGCTACTGGTGTCTGGTTGTAGTAAAGGGTTAAAATTACAATGCGAATCGATTCAAGGAAGGAAACACCCAAGCAGATTTGCAGATCTTTACTTCCTGCATTTTTATTGAAGAAGTTAGGAGAAATAAAAAAGATTTATTCATAAAACCGTGATATGAGATACTTAAGTATTTGTCATTCCCTCGCAAGAGGCAGTAGGTATCTCTGAAAGATTTGTTTTTGTTTTCTTCTTTTAATAGTTAAAAATGAGTACATGGTTCTAGCCTCCATACGGATTTTTTTACATTTGCGATTCATATTATCTGAAGGGCTTTTTCCTAGTTGTATATACATATCAAGATCTAGATAAATATAATTTTGGGGGTCTTCCTCAAGCGCTTAAAAATCATCTAGAAAAAAAAAACGTAGGTACCTACCTATTTACGTATGTACATGCGGCAGATTACTGAGAATCACAGATATTACATACTTCATAATTGAATTGTTTTACGGTTAAACTGAATTATTTACTTCTTATACATATAAGATTTTTAGTTTCAGATCCAAGATAGTTAATGTTTTATTTTCGTTTAGTAGTTCAAAAATATATAAATGTGCTTACGTGACATGAAAGAGGAAGTTTAATATTGCGCTTTTAAAAACACGCCTTTTAGATGCACCAATATCTTTGTTTATCTTCTCCGGGGTTTAGAAACAATAATCTTATCTTAAATAACAGTTTATTACTAAACAAAACTTGTCTACTTAATTTTAATTAAAATCAACAATAATAAGTCTTATTGCCTTATCATGCGTTTTTGTATTTCTAGATTCTCCAAGTTATTATTTACTTGTTCCTATTTCAAGGTTAGCAGCGTTTTGTTTGTTTATTGTTTTTTTTTTTTTTGCAAAACAGCTCTTTGATTACGACGCAGCAGGGTAGCTGGGTAACGTAGACCTAGACAGTCATCCACCTATGAATTTGTATGAACTTGACTATTACGTCGGCGTCGTTTTTCTTTAATGTTTTTTTTTCTTTCTTCATGTATGTAGGTACTTCTAGGGAGAACAAATCCCCTGGTTTGGGGTAAAATCGATCAGACAAACGCGCTTGCATACCTAGATTCAAATCTTTTTACGACTAAAAGATAAACAAAAATCTAATAAAAACAATTGAAAAAAAAACAATTTGCTATCCTTGATTTTGGTTCCTTTAATATTCAAAACTCACCATTCATCCAGGCTTGAATTTGTGAATGAGACATGCTTTCTTGATTTCGTTTTACTGATTTTAATGGAAGCCTTGGATTTGGTGTTGCCATTCTAATTTGCCGTCAAATATTTCCAAATATACACTTTTGACATAATAATTTCATAGTTTTTAATGTGCAAATATAAATAAGAAAATTTTGGATGCACAAATATTTTTAATTGCAATTGCAGCAGACAGACAAAAAGTTCATTTTTACACTGCAACTGTGAGAGCTAATAGAAATGAAATAAAGATTTGTGAAGAAAATTGTTTTGACAGATTAAAAAAATGAATAAACATAAATACCCCCACTAAGGTTTTGTAGGGGGCATTTATGATTGTCAAATGGTAAATGGGCATTGTTGGTTGTGTGAAATTGAAATGTAGTAGATTTGTCAAGGTTTCTTGTTTAGCTATGGATGGCGGTTACATTTTAAAACAAAAATTTAAATGAATCTATGTATGTATAAAACATTTTTGTTTCATAATAACGTTGTTTCAATTAACTTATCTAGTATACCATGCATTCGATAATTTTCCCAGTCCGCTTTTTATCTTCGAAATTGTTTGACATTTTTTTTGTAATATTTATTTATTACTATACTAATACAGTGTTCATCTATAAAGGTATAAGCCTTACGATTAATAACGATGAAGATGAATCTATTAGGGATGCTTAATGCGTACTTAAAAACACATTAAGAAAATAATTACGTGCCAAGAATTTCATTAAATCTGAAACAAAGCTCTGAAATAGAATATGTGTACATAAAACAAAGCGAAGAATATGAAAAGAACAAGTAGATAAACCTATTTTATGGAGTTGTAAAAAATTGAAAACCCTAAAAAGCAAAAATACGATATGTATATGTACACACAGGTTAATAAATATTATTTTACTTTAATATAAAGTAATAAAGTATGGTACTTTCCCAGTAAGAAAACCATAATTCGCCTAAAGCGTACATCAACATTGATTTAAAAACTTGAATTTTTTTTAAGTACAAATTAGGTATTTAGTTAATGTCTGAACACCATGCCCTGCTGCTCCGGAATCGGAGCCGGAGCCGCAGCTGCAACTGCTTTCAAAAAATGGCGTACGTCGTTTTTTTTTATTTGCCCACAATGAGCAACTTTTTGTATATTTTAAAGAAAAAAAAAAACAGCCACGAGTTTATCATTAAATTTTTTTTATTTCCAGTATTTTTATTTTAATTAATAATTTTTTTCGCGACGCAAATAAGCACTAAAAGTTTCAGTATTTTTGTCCGGCTCCTTTTTTCTTCATATAAATTGAAACGTCAAAAGTGCTGTACGTCAAAAGTTAAAAGTTCGCGAACCATTGCGACTCCGCCTGCAGCTCCGTCTGCAGTTGCGTTCCATTCTGCTCGTGGCATTGATTTTGTGTATATTTAATATTTTGACAGATGTTCGGGCTGCGGCTTCGTCCAATTGTGTTCAGCCAGTTACTCGTAAAATAAATGGTTCCAGATTATCGAGAAATTTGAGTACGTATTTCTCGTGACTTTTTATTGATGTAACTAATTGTTGTGTTGGGGCTAACATAATGTTATTAAACTTTTCGAGTTGAACATCATTTAAACGAAAAGGTCAAGATCGCCGCGACGAGTTATACACAAATAATGCAACCTGATTGGAAAAAATACATCAATTTACTTAAGAATTAATTTTTATATATATACAATATAGACTTGCTTTTTTAACGACTTTATAGCTCTTGTGTAGGCCAATAACCTTTTATTGTTTAAATTTGACAGTAATTTTGGGTAAATTATTTTAAAATATGTATCTAGTTATGCAAACTAAATTTGAAAATATTGAATTTATGTATTTTGTGCTTTGTTATTTTAGGTTGGCCAGTTATTCTCGAAAATTTCGTGAAATTAAAAATAAACAAAATGAAGAACAAGCTTTAAGACTATTTAATACCTAAAATCTACAGCTTATTTCGAAATCGATTCGAAAAATGTATTTTCTTCATTATTTTTATCATTAATTAGTAGATAGGTATTTTATTGCTTTTTTATTTAACTACTTTCACAATTAGGTACTATCCAATCTAACTTAAGTTAACATCAAGAGTTATTAAATTCCTTAACTAGGTAGTATAATATGTTGTTGTGGAGATACAATAATATAGGTAAGGCATGAGTCAGGCCAGAAGAGTTTATCTTCTGTTACACGTGCACCGACAAATCATTCTCTGCCGCGCGTCAGAAAATTTATGTATGTGAATGTGCCTAGCATTTTAAGTATAAGAATTTGTATTGTGACGGCTTTTGGATAAACCCAAAGAATCTTAACGAATACTTTTGTCTAAAAAAAAAATTTATATCTTGAATCTTAAATCCATAATAATTCGTGAGTAAATTAATTGAAAAACAAAAAAAAAAAAACAAAAAAAAACACGTCAGGTTGCGTGAAAACATTTCATTTTTGCATTAGCATATTAGAACGGTGTTATTTAAAAAAAAAAAAAACAAAATGAGTAGCTACCTAATAGCAAATTGGCTGATGATCGTCAACTTGACGCACGCCTATAGCTTATTATTTACCAATGCTGCATATAGCTACCAGCTACGATTATATTTCGTATATTTTATTAGATTTTCTAAAAACGATGTGTGTTCAAAATGGAAGTGTCCGGAAGACAGTCATCTATGTATTTGGAAATACCTACCTTGAGAATAAGATTATAATTGTTGGCTGGTTATGATTATAATATATGTAAGTTGTATACCTAAAACTTTGGGAATTATCCCCCGAAAAGAACAATGGTATACATCACCAATTACATACTGGGAAATGGGCCGATGTGTTAAATTCAAAAGAACACTCAATTTTGAATTTTGATAGCAGAATTTTTACTTTACATTGAAAAACGGCATAGCTACAGGTATTTGTTTGATATGTGGACTGTGGTTACTATTTTTTTGCTTCTTGCCCCCGACGAAAAGGAAACAAAAACCATAAAAAAAATGTAAAATTCGCAATATCTGATTCAAGTTTAGTACCAAATCTACAAAAATCTATACTACAATCAAAATTTTCAATGATTATTAATTAGGCTAAATGGGACCATTTGTAAACACATTCATTGACAATTTTGGACGCAAAACTGTATCCGCAGTGATTCGCCGGGCAGTGCTCTCTTTTCTCTTTACTCATTTTCGTGAAAAGAAAAGAGAACGCTGTATTTGAGAATCACTGCGGGGTGCGGATTCGGTATGGCAGATTCCATAATCGACATAATTAGCTGCATTTTATCTTCCACATGATCTGATCAGAACCTCATAATAAAACAAACAGGATAACAGTGACAGCCAGTGGTATAAAACCATCTCTTTTTACATTCTGTTTGTATAATTATCATGTGTTTGTTGGCTTTTTTCTTTGCTCTACAGTTAACACTACCTTACCATAATAATAACGAAAAACTATACTAGTTTTTGGGTCATTTAAATAGATCCAGTTAAAAAGCAGGATTACATGTTGTTTTTGTATTTGCGTGTTAAAATTTGATTAAGATCAGATCATGTGGATAGTAAAATGCAGTTACTTTTTCATTTGAAAGTAACATTCATGTCACTATCGTTTTTATTTTCTTACTATATCTTATGAGTTTTCAACTTCATTATTCGTTAATTAACCTTCTTCAGTAAATTAGATAATTAGTAAAATTGACTTTAATTTTGTTTTATCGATATGATTTCTCACTCAATGATTAAATATAATTCATGTTTGATTTGTGTTTAAATATTATAGTGCTCTAACTGAATGTGTAGTTATACAACATTTCCATTTTATGACTTAGTTCCCAGTTCCTAGTATTAAAAACAAAAAATATTCCACATACGCCACCCTACACCTTCAGGTAAGCTTCGGAAATACTATTTTTTGGGAAATATATGTTTTTATCGATTAGATTTTGGGACTGTTCTTCTCTTTTTCGATTTCAATCTAACACAAACAATTACAAACACTACCGAATCTCGCAATTTAACGTAATAGTCTTCCTTTGGAATAGGCGAAGTTCGACCCATTTTACCTGGAACGCACAGAATGGATTTCTCTACAAATCAGATCTAGTAACACGTGAGAAAAGGAGTAGTTGGAAGTATGTACTAGATTATCGTTTGCATCTATTTGCATCTACTCATGAGTACTGCGCCACTTGCAAAGGAACACGACTAATGGCTTTTTCAAGCTTTAGGGCGTTTTTCGTTTTTAGTTCAGAGCAGAGCCTGAACTGTCAAACAAAAGATCGTGTTTCTTTTTTAGCTCAGAGCATCCAGAGCTCCAATTTTGTGTTTCTTTTTTCGCTCGGAGCATGTTCAGAGCACGTTCAGAGCGCGCTCTATGAGCTCAGAGTAGATTGATAGAGCAGACGGAGTTGAATAGCTGAACACAAAGAAAATGACAACTGTGAACAAATAAAAAAGTGACAGCTGGTGAAGCGTGTTTCTTTAAATAAATCTGAACTCTCAGAGCAAAGCACGCTCTGTTCAGAGATCGCTCAGAGTATGTTCGGAGTGTTCAGACTCTGTTCAGAGCTCTACTCCGAACTAAAAAAGAAAAACGCCCTTAGATAATAGGTTTGTTCGATGTTCTCTGCCTTAGGGCGACAAGTAAGCCGACGAAGAACTCTATATGGATGTATGTGTGTGTTTTTCGTCTACTCCTTTATGAAATTTGGAAAAGAAAAACAATCCGAAAACATTACTTAGAACAACCAATCGAAGGCTTTTGGAGTAGAAGAAGTGAAAAGGAATGGAAAAGGAGTACTCTGGAAAAAACACATAAGTAGGAAAGACAAACAAATACTACTACAAACGTCCAAACTCCAAGCAAAATCGATATAAATGTTTATTTTGACATTTTCTGAGCTACAATAAAATTATTTTTGACTGGCCAAAAACGTGGTGATGATTTATGATTTGTATATCTCGAGAACTATCTTTCCAATGAAAAGATGCTACATCTGTTGTATAGATAGAAAAAATCGTACCTAAAAACAGTGAAAACTATAAACATTTAAATACGTTCGAACTTTTTCCAACGTTGCTGGAAAATTCCAAGTTTTACCGGTAATTTTTTTTTTTGAGATTCTACTGTAGTTCGATTTTATTTTTTGGGTAATTATTTCTCTGAAATGTATCAATATCAGGGTGAACAAACCAGTTTAGTTAATATTCGCAAACAAGTTTTCTGTAAAAAAAATAAAAAAAAAAAAAAATAAACAACAAAAAAACAAACAAGTGTTCGATTAACGAAATTATGACAGAAAAATAAAAGTCACGACAAGATACAATTTGATATGAAATGTTAACAACTATATTGTTGTTTGATAAATTAAACCATTCTTGATGTTAATATTTTGTCTGCACATGCATAAAAATAAAATATATAAAACAATAAAATAATCAAATATATACATACATATGTCTGTATAAATCACTAAATATCAAATTTCGTTGGCACAACGGTATATAAGTATATATGTATTACGAATCTTGTTTATTTTTTCTCTTTATTTTTGATTTCGGTATAAATGTATAATGTATGTATAGAGGTTGAAATATAAGGAAATGTGTTTTTGTTTTTTATTAATTTATGCAATCACTGCCAGGTATGAGCTTGAGTCAGCACAAAATTAATAACAAATAAGGTGAGTTAATTTATTGTTTTATTTGAAGTCAAAAGTTTTGATTGTTTTTGACACTGCACTACATAATATGTATACCTTAAGGTTTATTGATGTGAATAAATAAAAAAAAATTAGGTTTATTGCTACATTGGGATTCGTTTAAAAAATGGTAATGTTAAATATTTTCTAGAAATCTTGAAATTTGTATGCCACCAAAAACACTCTTCAGCTTATTTGTGCCCCTTTTTTTTAAAAGTTAATATTCAACCAAATTGATAAACGTGGAATAGCGAAGGGTTAGGCCTTATTCCAACAATTTAGTGGAAAATGTTATTAATAAAATAAAATTTCTTCTAAATGACATTTACTGGGCTAAACCTTCGAAGAAGGTGGTTTGGCGTTTTGTATCTCTCGCATCGATAAAATTAATCGAGAAACGTTGAAAAATGGAACAATACTGTTGTGATTTGTTTTAATTTTCATCGTTTCTCGACTAATTTTGCGAGATTTATAGAAAGTAGGCACAGATGTGTCAAATTTATTCTGAATTTAAAAAATATATATAAAGATTTCAAATTTAATTTCGAATAAAAATGTCTACTGAATTTATCGAGTTCTTAAACCCATTTGCAACTATTGGACAATCAGCCATCAACGACGACAAGAAAAAGAAATAACTACAAAACCAGGCCGAATTCCTAAATGCAAAACTTGCACAAATAATGCTAAGCAAACAATTCCAAAATGCAAACGTAAAAATCCCTGCTAAGCAGATTGTCCCAAAACGTAGTAGATTTTTTTTCTTGCGCAAATGTCAAAAATATCTTGCGAGCGCACTTCACTTGCATTTGGATTTATTTATTTTTTGGTGTGTGTGATTTATTTATTTACTTTTAATGCAAAATGTGAGAAAAAATGAAGAAAAGTATGTATGTAGAATAATTTATTAAAAGATTCAATAAAAACATTACTTGTACCCTTTAGAAATTTAAAAAAAAACTGGACCGATCAGGGTGTGAAGTTATTAATTTTTTTTTGGGATTCCATTATTTTAGCAACAATCCACAGTTTGAGCAAATATTCGTTCCGAAATCAGACGCGGGTCATAATGACGTACGATTATAGACTTTGTATAATCATAATTTTAAATACATTACTAAAATATATAAGGTTCAAGATGATTGTGCTGATATGCATGGCTTTAGTCATTTTACATTGATGATTGAGCATTATTTCTGCACGTGGAGCCAAAGCATTTGCTTCGAATTTTTGAAAGCAAGGCAGTTTATAAAAAAGTTTTTTTTGTCAGGTAAAATTGATGAAAAAAAGCCTTACAGTCTACACTTATCAATGAACATTGACAATGTCATATAGAAATTTGTATCATTATTGCTTGTGACGAACATTGAAGTGTCTACTAACGATCAACATACCTGATTCGAGACTCGTTGAAGTAAAATTTTCAGATAACAATAGGGGTATCCCCGATCCGATGCAAATTGGTCTTGCATCATTGCAAATGTGCAAAGTTTTTTTTTTACAATGGGGTTAGGGTATAGCAGTTTTACACTTTTGCATTTTTGCAATGATACAAGACCAGTTGCATCGGATCGGGAATACCCCTATTGATGTTATGTTGGGCCCTTAACAAGAGAACTCTTAGATGTTTTGGGTACCAAAATTCAATAATTTTCGTCATCCCAATCTTTTAAATACACAAAATTATTTTTTTTTTTTGATAGCGCACTGCGACTGTCTCTTGAAAGGAAAAGACTATCTCTTTTCTCTTATCCGATCAAGTTCGGCAGAGAATTCTAAGTCCCTGCAATCTGCATTCCTGCCGACTAACAACACGAACACAGGAATGGTTGAGGGCGAAAGTCGCTAGGCCCATATTCTCCACGTGTTGTGACGCCACTTATTATTTTTTTTATATAAATTAAGATGAAATCAGAGATTATTAATTATTAAGATTGGGAACCTCGGCTGTCTTTCTGGTTTGTCTAAAAGCTAAACAAAATGGCGGATGGTAGTGAATTCATATTTTTGCACTAGTGTCCATGTTTTAACGTACATGTTACGTGGTTTGAATTCACCTACGCATTAATTGTTGTTTCAATTTATATCTATTCTTCGAAACGAGTTTCTTAAATTATTAAGTACACCATCGTAACTTATGGACTATCCTCCTGAAAAAAAAATATATGACGAGATCCTTATATTTGATAAATTAAATTGTTATTAAAAAACTATCTAAACTACTGCCTAGTGCTTACTTATTTAATAAAAATAATAAGGAAACGAATAGTTGAAAAAAGGTTTATTGACACATATAATCACATCATAAGATCTTTTATAACCGCTAGCTGTCACAAACGATAAAGTGACGACTTATACCCATATTCGTACATCAATAGTTTGCACATTAACAAACTCTACAACACGTACATAAGTATATTTTAAATATTTCAAAACTTCCATATAAAATTTCCAACTGGTGATGATGTTGACGTTTTTTTTTTTTCAAGGTCGAAGTAGACAATATTATACACACTTCTAAAGAAACATTACAAAATCATTATACTATGTAAGTAAGGCAACTTAAACTAAATATGTAATATATATATTAACTAAAATATAATGCCAATTTCTGTATATGTACTTGTATACTTACTATTATTGTAACTATTTTGTATGCCTCCGTTGTTGTTATTGCTGATATTTCTATTACTATTCCTTCGGCAACTGGCAATGTTATTGTTATTAATATTATTATTATTATTAACACGTATCATTTGCAGGTTTTCATTATTCCCATCACTAGTTGGCTCATAGTTATGGGCATACGCACTACCCCAGTGCACATTGAAGTCCTCTTCGTCCAGTGTTAAGAAATGATCAAGTACTTGAACACCACGTTCAAGTGGTCCATGGAATTTGTTTATTAAATCTACACACTGTTGCCCAAGTTGCGATACATCCGATTGACCTGTGGCCCAGTAGAGTAAATGACGTCCCAAATGACTGCCTAAATGATTGGCGAATGCTTCAATCATTTTATTTGGTCTTAATCTTCATAATGACAACACCAAAGTTTGCTTAGGTTTTTTTTTTTTTTTTTTTTTTAATACACTTTATAATGATGACATGCAGCGCACTCTATAATTGAAAATAATAACTGATATATTATAGTTAAATGCATATAATTTCAGAAAATCAACGACTTTCTTTTCAGTTGTTTTTGTTGTTGCTTTAAATTATAAAAAAAAAGCAAGGAAACAAAAGATAAGGAAAAGAAACCATCAAATGGTTCAATCATATATCATCATCGACTTCGGTATACACGCGCAGGCTGTATTTAGAGTAACTTCTTATAAGATGAGTTATGTAAGACTCTAACATTCGTCTAGAGGGCAATCGAGAAACCATAATCACCTCCCACAGTCATTTATTTTTTTTTTGTTAAACTTTTTTCTATACTTTTTCCGTATTGTCTGTTGTTATAATTATAATTTTGCACTTAAAAGTCTTTTGCGGCTTATTTTTATTCGTAGTTTTTTTTATTTTTTTATTATTTTTTGGAACAAATGAGCAAAATTAGCGCGCATCATCTGCAATCATCTGTCAAATACAGTCGAATTTCTCATAGTCGAAATATTAAAATTAATTTTCTGATCCTTTTTTTTAGCTTATTTGCAAAATATAATACAATAGTTAAATGTTTCATTTAAATTGCTATAAATAGATATATTTTTTAAGGTTTTTCTTGTTGAATATTGCAAATAATATCTGATAAGTCATAAAAATTATAAATTAACTGAATCAATTTACATGCAAAAAGTTTTTAAAAACGGAAAGTAAAATGTCATCGTATGCGAAGTCCTAGTAGATCAAACGATTGATAATCTAGTACTACCTAATACTCGTGCTGTCATATGTTCACAGCAAACTCATAAGTACTTCGCTACCTCCAAAGGAACACAGCTTTCATCGTATTTGCTTGTCAGCTGCATATACATAAGACGGTGTCCACATTGGACTGCCTCAACAGACTTTTTTTTGACGTCTCTGTACTTTTTCTCACACTCACTTCATGGTGAGAAAGATATGCCTTTCTTGGTCACCATGAAGTGGGAGTATGATAAGTATACAGAGACATAAAAAAAAGTCGTAGGAAAAACTCCAATGTGAACACCGTCTCTAAGTAAAATTGGGATGCAAATTATCGAAACTATATTTTGACAATTCAATTAAAATGTTGTTTCTCACCTTGCTGCTACTTTTCGTTCCTTGTTCCAATTTATTTTGCAACAGTACATCAAACTATTTAATTTAAATTTGACGAAGAAATGCTTTTGTACAGAAAGGAAACAATATGCCTACCGATTAAGAACGCTTGTTTACTTGAAATAATATCATACCGATTTGACCATGACAATGGAACTTATTTGTTCAATATCGCAAAAATCCAAGTAAACGCATCAATGATTTTAGTTGCATGATAAAAAATTGCGTTATACTATATGTAAGTATAGTATTCCACACAGACATCACTGACAACTTGGAATAGTTTTATTCAACCCAACCTCCAATTCGTAAGTAGCTACCTACAAATTAATAGGATTTTATAATAATATGTTATGTTAAATAAAAACAAAACTATGATCAATATAAAAAAAAACCACTAGAGTTTGGTATTTGAACGAAGATTACATACCATGAAATAGTTTCGTTTTTATATGTATTTTTAATAGCTAAGTAAAATTAGACTTTCGCATCGAAACAAAATTTCCACAAAGCTGAATTTTTGTGAAGAAATTTTGGTATGCCATTTCCTATAATTTGGGTTCTTTTAATTTTAAAATCTCAAACCTTAACGCTCCTACAAAAAATAGTTTTATAATCATTTTTATGTAGAATAGAAAAAAGCTTGGCTAACAGATTAATATCTAGAACTTTTATAAGCGAACCTTAAGGGTTTTTTTTTGCAGACTTTAGTTTTGTTGATTTTTTGACTTGTTTAATTTAGTACGAAGTTTAAACAAAACAGCCGTTCATCGAAAACCGTTATGATTCCGAATGGACAAGTTATTAAATTGCAACAGTTTCAGTTTGGACTATTGATTATGTATTTCACTGGATGTCACAGTGATCCTGTTGGTTTTATTATCATATGAATAATAAAATTCAGATATTATGTCTTTTTGGTGACTTGGAACGTCACAAATCGCTCTCAAGTTCCATAGAAAATTTTGACAAGTATAGTAAAAAGTAGCAAGAAGTTCCAAGTTAGCAAACAGAGTGTTCTGATTTATTTTCGAAACACACCTGAGCAGTGATCTATTAAATATCGTCTCCAATTTAAATTGTTTTTGTACTTTTCCCTTTATTTTTCCTTGTGTCTATGTCAAGCTTGTCGAGCTCGGCTTAAGAAACGTTAGGTATTTTGTTTGGCTCGGTAGACCGTGCTTTGCTCATGCTTTGAACTAAAAAAGAAACTAGCTTTTTTTGAGAACTCTCAAGTAAAAAAGGAAAAATTCCTAATTCTATGTTCCATTTCACATGATTAAACAAGTAGCTAGAGATTTTGTTTCCTTTTAATTTTTTTAAGAATCTCTTCTACCTTTTAATAGAAGAAACAAAATCGTAAGAGATTTTCTGTCATTTCCTTTTAAAAGCCTTTCCACACTATCCCACTGAGTATTAACACATGCCAAAAAAGTGGGAAACAAATCATGTATGATAACGTGGAAACAAAATATGACAGCCTTGCCTTGCCTTGCCTTACACAGCATGATATTCCAGCCTACACGATTTGACATGTGTTAATACATGAAAATTTTAAGAAATATTTCTAATTCTATCACACATTTCATCACATTTTTATTGAGGTTAAATTAAACTGTTGTGTGTGGTAAAAAAATGAAAAGGCATTTCTCTCCCACAAATTTGGCAGTAGCATGGAATTCTTTCCCACTTTCAATTTGACATGTATCAATACTCAGTGGGATAGTGTGGAAGGGCTTTAAAGACACTGATTATACGAGTCTTTTTTTCGGTCGTTTCGTCTTTTTGACAACTTGGGTGAGGGGTGTAGAAATGTAGGGGGAATGGAGTAACGAAAGCATACATTTCTACACGTTGTCAAAAAGACGAATTACAAAGCGACCGAAAAAACGAATCGTGTAATCAGCGTCAAAAAATCTTTTTCGAACTCACAGTGCTTTGTGAACTGAAAGTAGTTGTAAACTCAGTACATTAATCATGAATGAGTTGAAGATTTTATTGAAAAGTTAACAAAAAAGCAGTACTTTGTGTTGGCAATACGGCAGTATGCTTTCAAAAAGCAGTACAAATACTGCAACTGGAATACTTTGAGAGCCCTGTGTTAAATGGTAAGTTTACGGAAAAATTCGGACGAACGATATTTTATCGGTTTTTTTTCGGTATTTTTCTGAATATGTCCATTTTTAGAAGTCCAAATGACATTCGGTTAACTCCCAGATTATTTTCTGCAGCTAATTCGTTAGGGATTTTTTTCCCACTCGTTTAAATATACATATGCACATACATATATTTTGTACATACATTTTTAAAATTCAAGTTTTGACAGTTCATTAACCAAATGGCAAACCTAAGCAAAATGGTAAATGTATGCAGTGTTTTACATCGTTGCTTGAATACCATTAATGTAGTTTCTGAGAACTTGTTGTTATAGTAAAAATTGATTTCTACTTTTTCAATGGAGCACTTACTATTGATTTGAAGTAAAATACAAATGCCCAGGTTTTAATCAGAATTAATACTACGATGAAGGAAAAGTCAGAAAAAGTGGGTTTCTGTACGTCTCTGAGCGTCGCGTACGTCTGGAAACGAAACTAGAGTTTGACGGTTTTTTATTAAGAAAATTGTCTAATTTTTGGGTTATTCCCTTATATTTTTTTAACGGCCAGGCTGATTTTGTAATAATTTTGAAATCCAGGACCCATGTTCTGTAACTCGGCGATAACTTTTCGTGGCGAGAAACGGCGAAAAATGGAACAAAACTCATAGGAATCCTATGGGTTTTGTTCCATTTCTCGCCGTTTATCGCCTCGAAAAGTGATCGGCTAGTTACAGAACATGGGTCCAGTGCTTCTAAATAGTTCAAATAATATTGCATTTAAAAACATTTTTTTCTTAAAATTTAGTACTTTTGTTGACTTTTTTAATACTTTTTCTCTAACGGTAATAATTCATAACGTTATTGAACAGTCGTTAAGCTAAGTACAGCAATTGTCAGATCTTACAATATTGTCAGAACTGTCATTGGTGTGACAATAGCTAACAATTAGCTGACAATTGACATAATTCTTACAATGAAAAATTGTCCGTTCACACGGTTGGTAGATTTCTTCCCAAAGTCTTACAATTTGATTGTCAGCTCTTTTTTATCTCTCTTTAACCAACTCATTGACATTTCGGACAATGAAAAAATTGTCAGCAATTGTAAGATGTTTTCAATGAAAACATTTGACATTGACCAATGAGTCTGCCAATTTCCTAATCGACTGACAATAATAAAAATTGTGTGTTCAGACGATTGTAAGATACCTGACATTTTTTTGTCAGATTGTCGTGTTTTTATTATATCAAAATCAGCTTGTGAACTAAAAGTTATGAATTTTGTAAACAAATAAAAATAAAAGATACAATAATGCCTGTTTAGTAAGTTGAAATTTTCACCAACTTTTAGATTTTGACAGTAAATTGTAAAAATTATAAGAAATATCCTGATGCAAATAACGATTCCTTTGAAATCAACACGATTATGAGCTAATGCAAAAAAAAATTTAATGATAAAGCCTTTTTCATTTGAGTAGCGTTTTTCTTTTTCAGATTGTCATCAACAAATAAACTGCACAACTGATACAACTCAATTGACTTCGATAATAACAAAACACACACAACTAAAACGGGAGCATTTTATTGTCTTGGTTGTTGACCAATGATGGTTCGATTTTAACAGATAACTAATTGTGATCGATAGGTAATAACAACTAATACCGATAATGACAACCAACTATGATTGGAGTTGCTTTCCATGATAGGGACAAAAAACTCAAATGTGTATGAAAATACAAAAGGCTAAAATGCTTTTTCCAAAATTTTCCATTTCTTTATAAGAAATCATAAGCAAAAGTGTTTCACACTTTTTGTATCCTCTTGGTCTTGTGCAATGAGCGTACCGGAAAATGGAGAGTCGACTGTAGTTCAACAATTGAAATACATATATTCTTTGTTTAAAAATATAAACATAAAATTAATTTATGTAAATAGATTTCGGTGCAATAAATAAAAGCCAAAAAAATAAAAACAAAAAAATAAAAACAAAAAAACAAAAAAACAAAAACGGAATTAAATTTGTCAATTAAGAAAAATAAAGTATCATCCGATGAACTGTTAAATGACTGTCCAGGAAAAAGACGCAATAATATGCATACTTCTTATTTGCAGAACTATAAATACATTAAATAAATTGCGTTTTAAGTACAACTTAAGTACATACAAGGTAATTTTGTAGTACTTAAGAAATTAAAAGGATTTGAAAAGTATTAAAGTACATTTCATAAGTAGCTGAAATAATCAATACAAAATATTTAAATACGTTATGTAGAATTAGAAGTAGATATTCAAGTCCCGTGGTACTAATATTAAGAATTTATAAATAAGTACAATTACCATAGAAATGTACTTGTACTTAAGTTAAAGTACAAAGCAATTGTACATATATTTTATTGCTCTTATAACCTTTAATTGTACTTATACCTACAGGTCAATTTTTAATACTCTCGACCATCAGTAAAATGTGTGCGTAAACCTGTTAATAATTAATTAATCTCCTTTGACCAAATTAATTATTATTCTGTAGACAAAAAATCAATTAATTAAATTAGATTACCTTTTTAGTTCATATAAAATTGCACTTGTTTCTTAGTCGAAAAGGCAAAATGTAAACGACAAAGATCGACTAAAAATTTCGTTTAAAATAGACATTTCCAATACTTTTAACTATACACCTAATTCCTAAAGCCGATTCAACGAACACAACTTATACGAGTAGGTCACCTATATTATCAAAAGATAAAATTAATTTTCGGGATGATCGACTGTCGACGAAAGTCGTTTATCGATAAAATGAAAGCGTCACTTAGAATAGACTATTCCTTTATCTAGATTTAAATTATATTGTCAATGACTTTTATCGTGTAGAATAATTGATAAAAATTTTATATATTATCTGCATTTTATTTTACTGTCTACGATCTGAACCCGATCCGGATTTGATTTCCATATCAACCCATACCGGTTTTACAACAAGTAAAAACGAGCCCTCTTAATTTTATTATTATGTATCCTACCTGTCAAATAAATATAAATACAAAAAGTTTGACTGTTGATTTCTTAGTTCATCATGAGTCGGCAGTTAAACCTCTGCATGACATCGAAATATTCGGACATTTTGTTAATATTTTTCCTTATTAACATGTGGGATGAAATTTGTCTGATCAATTTTACTAATTTAGCCTCAGAAATATTATATCAGTTATCATTTTAGCAATAATAATATAATGACAATTCATTCTAAGTAAATTCTAGTTATTCGCACAAAGTTGACATAGATGATATATATTTATATAAAAAGCCGGTAGTGGGAAATTCACTGCACTCGTCAATTTGTCAGTGGGTGTCGCCCCCTTATATTGACTTTTAGCTTTGCTAAACAAATATCAATATTATGTATAGGTATTATCACTTTTTTCAATATAGATAAATAAAATTTGATTTGTGTTTTATAAAGTCATCTGCTTCACAACACTCAAGGGGCTATAAACTGTTTCTCACTTTGCAAACAGGATGTATTTAACGATTTTGATGACCGATTTGTTAAAGCAAACAGAAAATATATTTAACATTTATTTTATTTTCACTCTTTTTTTTTGTTAGGTACACATATACATTTAAAATAAATCTACTCAGACAGCACTAAGTATTCGTTTAAACTTTTATTATTACAAAAGAACACTATAGCAGCTACACTTCAAATTAACAAAGGCGTTATTTGTAGGTATCGGAAATTGATTATTTTCCCACGAAGGTAATCCTTTTCACCTGTTTTCGATTGAAAATTTCCTTAAACAGAACTGTCAATGTCACAATAAAGACGCGCGTGTTATAAAAGGTTGAATTTAATGTTCGTTTGACGAAACGTATAATCGAATCGAAAAGACGCGATATGCATCGACATCGAGACAAAAGCTCTATGTAGGTGTTTGCGCGCCAAAAGACACTTTGGAAATGAACCTCACCACTGAAGTCGTCAGGTCTCAACTCAACTCTCAAATCTCAGCCGCGCGATTGCCAATTGCCAGTGCCCCACCGACATACATTTGAAACCAGTGCCTCACTCTTATAAGTTTGGTTGCAGTTTTGGTGGTTGCGGTGTCAGATATTATACCTAAATCGAATTATGGGAATACCTGTAGCTCTGGTATAGGTATCGGTGACGACGACGGCGACGACGACGCCGCTGCGTACCAAAAATGTAAGGCAATCGAGTTAACAACAGTCAAGATTAGCAATGAAAATCAATCGAACCGCTTAAACGGGTATAGATTGACCACTGAACAGACGTGGTGAGATGCTACGCACGCAATCGCGCAGGTTTTTTTTTTTCAATTTCTGACAGCAACGTTTTATGGTGAGTCAACACCATTCGAATTGATATTTACCATAATTTTTTGCTTTTGGTCAGCAAATCATTTCTTTGACTTTTTTTTCTGTCAATGACATAGACACTTGGTCGTGGACGTATATCAAAACACTGTGATGGAATGACATTGAAATTGAAATATTTATTTTTCCATTTTATAGTTTGAAGATAAAACTTGAAGATCAGCAAACAGAATGAAGAAAAAAATAGTACCAAATGAAAAAGTTGTAGAATTTCAAGTATTAATGAGAGATAATTATAAAATGAGGTCTAGGTTTTCAAAAATCTATGTCTTTTTGTTGTTGTGTTGTTGTTGTTTTTGAACTGTGCGATGAGTTTTTTTTTTCTTGTATTCAACAACCACATGACTTGAAAGATTTTAACGCCCATCACGCTAATTGGCCTTATCAAAAAAAAAAAATACCTGAGAGGCTTTACCTATGTGTATCTTCGTATTATTATGAAGTTGAACAACCTTATACAACACACAATATATACTGTACGTGCAAGTACATACTTATAAGACTAGCTGTCAAGGCCGTCATCACCATACAAATTTGTATTGATGTAAACCGGTAGAATATTCAATGAAAAGTAGATTGCAGATATGGAATCCTCAATTTGTTGTATATTGGTGTATATTATTTATTATTTGGCGAATGAATTATTCGGCGTGGGAAGAAACGTATATGAGAATTTGCCTTCTTTTTTTTTTAGGTTTTTGTTGGTATTGTTTATTTGTTTATTGTTAAACTTGTTTCTGCGGAATATAAACCAACTTAAATTGAAATACAAGCATTAAATTAATTGAGTCAACGAATGTTTACAAATGAGATGTGGACTTCACTTGCAGCTACTTATATCGGAGTAAGTTTTGAATTGTTTCCAGATGAATATTTATAAATATATATATAGATATATGGTCTTAAAAGGATCAGCTATATTTAAGATATAGCAAATGTAGATAAAAAAAAAAAAAAAAAAATTGCTAATGGGGCTTCAATAAATATAAATAAACAGATCGTGGAGAACCGAAGCCTAGTGACTTTGACTTGCAAATATTCCTAAATCTTAAGGGTACTGGTAGTTGGCTCATTACAAGTCCGAAGGAAAAATTAATAAATTCGGGAATTCATGTCATATTATTCCTTTTTCGTGACCTTTCGAAAAATATAACGAAATTGCATCCTACTGAAGCTCACATAAGTAGGATTACATTTTTTTTTATAAAATATTGTCTAAAGAAAATAACCGAATAAAAGAAAACACCATTTATGTTACCTTTAGACTGATTATACTTTTCTCAGATATAGTGTAGGTATCTATATTGATGAATATTAACCATCGAATTTTGCGTAATGTATTACAATTTACAACGTTTCAAACTGTACGCAACTGAATATGTTTATTAAGACGTGTTCAACGAACAGTGAGCCAGCCAAGAATTTTTATATGCTTAAGCCTAGTACGCTGCTGATGCGAAACGAAAAATCCCATACAAAAATGACACAACGAAATCATAAACGGAAAATTTCGTTCTGCTTTTCGTTTTGCAGTACGCTGTTCGAAGAGCGAAATTCATAATTGTAGCAGATTATTTGGAGAAGTCTCCGCTCCTTTTTCGCACTGAATTAATTATACAAACTATTTATTGTGTGCGGAAAAATGACATTTCGGTTTTTTTTTGTTTATCATTTTTTTGCATCATGGGTTTCTCTGATTTTTTGCGTTTATGTTTGATTTTGTTTTTGGAATTAGTGAAACTCTCCAAGAATATTTTCCGTTGTGTTTTCGCAAGCGTTTCGTTGTCTGTTTGGAGATCACAGGAAATTTTCGTTTCGCATCAGCAGCGTACTAGGCTTTAATAGTTGTTTTTCAGTGAAAAAATTGAGTTGCTAATTTGAAGGTATTTTTAGAAGTAAATTATTTAAACATAAATTATGTACATACTCGTTTAAACATCTTCATTTCTTAATTTTGTGGATATATGAAATTAACGTTCTATTAGTTTAAAAATAAAATTGTGATATTTTGTCCCTATATAGCTTTTGATGTTAATGTGCTTGAGAGCATATTAATTTTTTATTTTTTTTGTAGTAATATACATACAGGTGTTTCTATTATTATGTATGTGTGACCAGTGGTGTAGCTAGCATGGGTCCGTAATTATGGTGTCACCCCCAGAATGAAAAACAGTAAAATAAATGAAATTCAACTATTCCATATGTTATGATTTTTTTTATTTAAATTAAAATAAAAAATTTAAGAAAAGGATAACTAAAATTAATGTAGGTATACACATTATACGCATAAAAAGCAGAACGAAAATTAATATACATATTATAAACATTATATAAAAAAAAAACAAAACAAAACAAACATTCTCTTCGTCTTCTTCCTAGTTAACTACGCGGCTTATCCGAAATTATCTAATAATGCCAATAAACAACCGCGAAAGCCTAAAAAGTTATATTATATGTCTTCTTCAGCTTTTAAAGCAGACAATTCGTTGATAGCGTCATCAAAATTTATTTGCTGGGTCCCCTCATGTTCAATAGTTAAAATTCCCAGATTGTTGAGCCTCTTTTCCGTCATTGTTGCCTGCAAGTAGTTTTTAATTAATTTTAACTTACTAAAACTCCTTTCACATAATGCAACTGACACACATATTGTCATAAACATCTTTAAGGCGACAATGAGATTCGGAAGAGATTCTGTAAAGTCCCATTCAACGATGAATTTCATAAAGTCTAAAGATAAGCAATTAGATGTAGTCACTTTAACCGCTTTCAAATGACTTCTCAACCTTGGTATCTCTGAGAGAAGTTCTGACCTCATCATAAACACTAGCAAATTTTGAAGCAGCTAGTTTTAAATCATCAATTTTTGCTAAAAACAAAGTATTCGCCTGTACAACTTCAAACAATGAAGCCACCTCCTTAATAGACTCCGTTCTTTTCATAACCGCAGTACAAAATTCGGGAAAAAATAGCCGTATCTAATTTTTTGTCGACACACCTGCGTGTGGGACCAACCAAATAAAGCAAAATCAAAAAACGAGTAAGTCGATCGATGAGGGCGATAGGTCAATAGGTTTCGGGTGTCACCCCAAATGGGTGATGAATGAAATGGGCGGTCCAATGTAAATCCACCATTAGGGTGTAGATAAGATATCTTATAGACTCTCAAATATTGCACGAATACTATAGGCGTGTTCCTTTGGGCTGGAGCATCTACTGCCAAGTACTTCTGGCTGCTTGCAACTACTTCTACTCTATGGTCAATGTAGTTCAAAGCACTTCAATAATGTAGTAACGAAATGAATCCACGCAAGAAAGCAACACCTTCAGTAGAAGAAATTACATAGTAAATTATTGTTGTTGATGATTTCTAAGATTTAAAATAAAATACAAATACAAACAACAAAGCTTTCGTCTACATTGAGGTTAGATTTTTCTTTTGACAAAAATTAAAGCGTTCCATTCATCATCTATTGGGAAGTACTAAAAAGTACTTTGCAAGGCCCAAAGAAACACACCTTATATATCTCATTCATTTTCAAATCTATTTACCTGAAAGTTGAATTTCAAATTTTAGAAAAAAAATTTACAAAATTTTGGTTTGAAATTTTTAGGTGTGTGATTTAGGTCCGTTTGCTGATACTACGCATAACGATTTAAGTTGAACTTAAACTCTTAAGGGGTACTTTTTCCATGTCATAAAGTGATACTTAAGAAAATAAGTTCAACTTAAATCGTTATGTGAAGGTTCAGCAAACTTAATGTGTGAATTAATGTTACTGGTCTGGCCTAGTATGAGATTTCTTAATGCACGAATAAAAGCTAATAAACGATTTATAAATTGGTATAAATTATTGTCATAGAAGTGAAATATATTTGGAAATGGGAAGAACCTTCATTTGCAGTTTGCATTTGTTCTCACTTATAAAAGAGAAATAATTTCTTCAATGAGATTTCTATAGAATTATTTCCTGCACGTTAAAGTACAATTTTTTTTTGGAGCTAACTTTAAACATATTTCATATTAAAAAAAAAAAAAACATTTGTTGAAAATATTGTGGTTAGATTTATAAACCCTGTTACGAGTGTTACACAACCTTTATAATATGCACTTTAAATTCGAACTCAGTTTAATTTTCAATTTCAATGAAATGTTGATAAAAATATATTTCTTATGACCCAAAATTATCAGTTTGATACTATAATTTTGTTTTTGTAGTGATAAAAAACATTATGCCACCAGCCAAAAACATGGTTATGATGAAAGTTGTATTATGATGTTAGTACAAAAACAATACAAAATTTATTACCGTGTTGCTCAAATGAATGCATGGAACTTTAAAGTTTAAACTGAAAAATGATTAAAACATAGTTAGAAACAAATTGATAAAACAGCTTCTGGAATTGTATTGACATACCAACGGCGCGCGATGTACATCACCTGATTTCAACTAGTCTCAATTAATGAAAACAAAATTTTAAAAATCTTAGTTTATGAGAACAAAAATTAAAAATGGTTAGAGGTTTTTTTAAAAAATTTTTTTTTCATATAAAGTTTTGTTAGTTAATGCAAAGTTAAAAAATTAATTTTGAAAAAAAAAATCATCTACCCATTTTCGAAATATCGAATTTGCAAAAAATAATTTTTCAAAATAGCTTTTAACGGCCTTTAGTCCTACAAAAATTTGGCGTTTCGTCCTGGCGATCTCACTTAGACTCATTAGTTGACTAGTGAGGACCTTTGTCAATACGCAATTTTTTGTTAAGTTCAGTTCATCATACATAGATTTCGTGACGAATATTAAGTGTGAACTATTTTTTTTTTTATTTTTGTTTTTTCAAACCAAAATTTATTTTTCTTTCTTTGTGTAAAAAAAATTCGTTAAAATCGGTTCAAAAACTAATGAGATAGTTGAAAACCAAAAAAATAGTTCTATGAGCGATGGAACAGAATAGCTGAAAAAAATCGCGCGATTTTTATCAGCTATTCTGTTATACTTATTGATTCTTTTCAATGTAAAAATCGATTTTGTTTAAAACCATTAGCTAGTAAGAGAATAGCTGACAAAAAATCGCGCGAATTTTTCAGCTATTCTCTTACTACTCTATTAATGAGGACGACAGCACTGATGTTATTGGTCCACTTGTTGAGGAACATATTTGCGTTATATGTAAGTATTTGCGGGCAAATATTGTTTTGTTGCCTTGCAAAAATTTAAAAATTTGTGCTGAATGCAATATGAAAATTCAAGCGGAATCGATTGCTGAAGGCCAGGAGAACTACAAATGTCCATACTGTAGACAAATTGTACAAGATACAATATGATCAAAACAAATTGGGGTGTAGTTTCGTTTATTTTGGGGCGTTTTTTCATTTCGTTGGGGCCTTGTTGCATGGGGCCTAATTTCATAATTTTGGGGCCTTATTTCATTTCGTTTTTGGGGTCTTATTTCCTGGAGCCTAATTTCGCAGACCCAATTGCGTGACCCACTTTTTTCGACTTCGCTTTCATCGTAATGTCTGCAAGTTTCACCGAAATTCCGAGTTCGATTTTTTTTTACGAATCAATAACTTGTCATCGTCGGCTAAATATACGTTGAGCTGCTAAGTGCAGTTTTGACCGAAATTGAGATTTTTGATGCCATTTTCTCAAGAAAGGCTGTAGTAACGATGCGACCGTCCTTGTTGCTGGCTAACTTTCAACTGCTTTTGTTCTCCTTCATTATATATTCATTCTTTGAATATGTTGGTTGGTATTGCCAGATTCACCAGTATATGTTATGTATAATATTATGTTAACAAACTTATAAATGTTGCCAGATACCTTATATGTCAAATACTACATTATCAGATACTACGATATCTACAATATCAAATTCTACAATATCAGATACTACATTTACTTTCTTTGTTTTATGTTTTAACTTATATTATTTTATTTATTTTGCCGATACAAAGAAATATATCATGCAGAAAATAATAATTGCTTTCTTAGAATTTATTTTTTTCTTACTGAGTATAATCCCGGAGTTTGGTTGGTGCCCTTCTCTGGCGAGGTGGTAAATCATACGTATTTGCTCTCTTGCTGGTTGTTGGTTCTTGGTCGTTTAAGTCCATTTGCTCTGAAGATTGTTGCTGTGCCTGTCCTTTATCTTTGCTTTCCTTTTCATTTTGTACTGGAACACGTATGGCATGCGAAACATTTCGTCGATAACGTACACCTGATTCAAGACCTTCCACGACAATCTCTGAACCACTACGTTTGATTACTTTAAAATCGATTGGTTCGAATGTTACCGACAGTTTATTAGTGTTCACTAAATTCTTTAACCACACTAAATCTCCTACTGTTATCATGTTGTCTTTAGCAGAACGTTTTTCATCCGCATAAAGCTTCTCTTTTTCTTTCTTTGTTTTGTCCCGATCATGTAATTCTTCATCATGTAAGAGTGGCTGATTGATTTGTGGTAACTTGTCTCTAATTGTTCTGCCGAACATCAACTCCGATGGCGACTTTAATGTGGTAGAGTGTGGTGTTGAACGATACATCAATAAATAGTCTTGCAACTCTTTTTGCCAATCTTGATTTAAACTCTGACTTATTTTAAGGCGCTTTAAAATGGAACGATTCTGGCGCTCGACTTCCCCGTTCTGTTGTGGCCAAAATGGTGTAGAGTAAACTATTTGTATGTTATTCTCACTGCAATAGTCTTTAAACTCCGAGCTGGTGAACTGCGTTCCATTGTCAGCTGTTATCAAATTAGGTCGACCAAAACGTGCGAAAATAACTCGAAGTCTTTTAATTGTTTCGAATGTTGTAATCTTTGTCATAATTTCCACCTCAATGAACCGACTAAAATAGTCAACTATAACTAAAAGATAATGACTTGAAGGTAGCGGTCCCATGAAATCAATAGCTAGATGAGACCAAGGTTCAGAAGGAAGCTCTCTGCGCTTTAATGGCTCCGGCGGTGGTGGTGCCGCAACCATTGTGCAACCATAACATTTTTTCACAAAGCTTTCCGATTCGGTATCTATTTTTGGCCACCACACTTTCGATCTTAATCGACGTTTCATTACAGTGATTCCCGGATGCCCTTCGTGTGCCAGTTCGATTGTACGCATTCGCAAACATTCTGGCATTACAATACGGTTTCCTCGAAGTAAAATATTTCCCGCAAAACACAGCTCAGTTTCAAATACTTTAAACGGCCTAGCTCTATCAGACCAAATACATTCGGTGAGTCCAGTTTTTACATCGCATATAGTTAAGTCTTTTTTTGAAGCCTCTTCGATTTCAACAAGTTTTAAAGCGAATGGAATCGAATTTTCAACGACAAAATTGACATATTGTTCAGTGTCGAAATTAGACCATGGTTCTGATTTATTGGTGACGACTAATCGAGATAATGGATCTGCGATGTTATTTTTTCCCGGCTTATAAATCACCTTAAATTTGTAAGATTGTAAACGAAGAACCCAGCGTTCTATCCTTGCGCATGGTTTACTGGTAGGAGAAAATATTGTTTCCAATGCTTTGTGGTCGGTTACTAGTTCAAATGTTCGGCCAAATAAATAAAAATTAAATCTTTCCACTGACCATACCAACGCCAAAGCTTCCTTTTCTGTTTGGCAATAGCGTTTTTCAGTATCGGTTAAACTTTTACTGGCGTATGTTATCACTCTCGGACCCTTTTCGTTTAATTGAATTAGCACAGCACCTAAAGCAATTGGACTAGCATCAGCGTAAACTTGAGTGCGATCCCTTACATCGTAAAAGCCCAATACAAGTTCGTTTGTTAAACATTTTTTTAGACTTTCGAAGGCAACTTGTTGTTCGGTTTGCCACTTGAATATTGCATTTTTTCTTGTTAGAGCCCGAAGTGGTTCAGTGATATTAGCTAAGTTTGGAATAAATTTTCCAACGAAATTTACAAGGCCGAGAAAACTACGCACTTCCGCAATACATGAGGGGCAGCGAAAATTTTGTACATCTTCAACTTTACTCTGTGTAGGAGTGATGCCGGATGCCGATAACTTGTGGCCCAAAAATTCCAGTTCCCTTACGCCGAAAATGCACTTCGCCTGATTCAACAAAACGTTATAGTTTTTGAGAGTTTGCAAAACTTTTTCTACTCGCTTATTCAATTGCTCGATTGTCTCCCCGTAAATAATTATATCGTCTATGTAATTAAGACAACCTTCACATCCGACTAAAATCTGTTCCATTATTTTTTGGAACAACTCCGGTGCGCAAGCTATACCGAACATGAGTCTGGTGTAACGGAATAAGCCTTTCCTTGTAATAAAGGTTGTTATAGGTCTAGACTCTTTTGAAATTTCCACCTGAAACCACAAAAAAAAATTTTTGAAATCGAAAACAAGATATTATGCGAATCACATGACAATGCCAAACTATAAACCAAACTATAAACCAAACTATACTGTTCGATGTCAATATCAAGAGTTTCCTTCATAAACAAGATTATTATTTTTTTTTTTGAAAAGTAAAACAAACTTTGCTTGTTTGAAATTACTTGTTTGAATTTCTATCTTTTTCCTTTATTATAATATATTTGACTTCAATCTGTTCTTTTTTTCCTTTTGATAACTATCTAATATATAATATGGCGTTCGATTAAAATTTAAAAGGAATCCGGATTTGTTGTTGTTGTAATTCTACAGGAATAAACAGATGATGAACAAATCAGCTGTTTTTGAAAATAAATCTGATGCAAAACGATCTTAGATACCCTATCGTTCGAACGCGGCCTATATATTCCTTTTAAAATACGGGCATGGAAAACATAATTCTTCGGTAGACTTAAAACAAAATATACGCATATAACATAATCTATATAGGTTTTTATTCATAGTTAAATTGATAAGAAACGAAAGAATATACTTATGTGAATATCTATAGATTGTTTTTCTACACAGTAATAGTAATGAGTATCAGTATACATATATTTATTTTTTTTTTTTAAATCAAAGTTCACACCTGGTGGAAAGCATTTTTCACGTCCAATTTAGTAAAGAATTGTCCTTTTCCGATGTGAGGAAGAAAATTCTCCATGGTTGGAAGTGGGTGGTTCTCTCTTTGTACAGCCTCATTGGCCCGGCGCATATCAATGCAGACTCGAACGTCATCACCTTTTGGAACTGGTACTATAGGCGAGATCCATTGGGAAGGCTCGTTCACCTTTTCTATTATACCCTGTTCAAGTAGTTCATCAATTTTCTTGTCAACAGCTTCTTCTAGCGGCACTGGCACTCGGCGATATGGTTGTGCTACTGGCTTAATGTTTTCCTTCAAAGGTATATCGACGACAAACCCTTTAATTTTGCTAATATTGCTCTGTTCTTCGATTTGATTGATATTTTCCCCGATTTTCATGACACCTAGTGGAATACCAGTTTCATAACCAATCAAAGCTTTTCCATAGTCTTTCACAACATAAAAATCAGCCACACAACTCTTGTATGTGGTCTCAACTGTTGCTTCAAATATTCCGATTACGGATAACGGATGTCCCCCGTACGCTTTAAACTCATGACCATCGGCGCCTTTTCGTTGATTTGAGACTTTAATTTTGTTTGCCTTCAGAAATTCCCAGGTGCTCCCATCGATTATATTATATTTTGAACCCGAATCCACAACTACTGTGATTGCCACACCACCAATTTTACAATGAATTTCGTTGGACATGTTATCACCGATGCAAAAAATGTACTCATCGGGTTTTGTTGTGCTATCAAGCAGTTTTATAGTTTCAGGCTCAGGTGGTTTTAATGTTTTTTGGTCTTGGGATTCACGTTTCATTCTTTGTTTAAAATTTTGTTCTTTTGGAATTGCAGTGTTGGATGAATGCATTCGCTTCTGGCTGCGGCACTTTCGAATGAAATGATCTTTGCCGCCACATTTGTTGCAAATTTTACCTTTTGCCGGGCATTTTTCATCGAAAGCCCGATGGCCAGCATATCCACACCGAGTGCACACAATTTGTTTTTCTTTTTCCCAGTTTGTTTTGAACATGGCTTGAGAGTCGATTTTGTTTACATTTTCTGATGACTGGTTGTGCGTGTTTACGCTTGAGTCGAATGTTTTACATTGTTCCTCAACTGCTTCAAAAACTTTTGCAGCTCTCAATATGTTTTCAAGTTTACAGTCACCCAACTTAAGCAACTCCCGGCGAAGTTTCGCCGAAAAACACTTTTCAATTGTCTGGTCCTTGATGTTGTCTTCGGAACCTTCACCAAAATCGCATTTATCTGCCTGTATGCGAAGTCTTATAACAAAAATCCCAAATTTTTCGTTTTTCTCTTGTTTTATCAGGCGGAACACGTGTCGCTCATACGTGGCATTTCTTTTTGGTTCGAAAAAATCATTTAATTTGCTTAACGCCAATTCATAATTTGATGGATGTGGAATGCATTCGCTTGCAAGTGGTCCACAAGCGACTTCAGCAACACATGCTGGCAGGGATTCGAACAATTCTTGTACTTTACGCCCAGCCAAGTGCAGTAACTTTACGAATTTTACAGATTCGTCTTCGATTTGGTTGGCTTTTAGGTACCACTCGAATGAACGGTGCCAACTTTTCCATTCCAGACCACAATTCTCTTCATACAAAGTGTAGTCGAACGGTGGGAGTTCTGAATATTTCGATGCCGTAAAGCTGTCTAAAAAAATAAGAAAAACACGACACCAACAAAAGAGAATATCAGTAGATATTTTTTTTTTATACGGAAAAACATTGCTCTTGCTTAATATCGAATTCTATTTGCGGGAAATATTATACCATTTTTAAGAATGCTCAGTGCACAATAAAATTAGTTGCATTTTCCATTTTTCATTAATTTTTTTTTGTTTGCTGTCATTGAATTCAACGCATACAAAGAAAATTCGTAAATTTGCAGTCATTTAAGTAGCACTCTTTTCTTGCAATCATTAAAGTTGCACCTTTCATTCACTTGGCAATCATTTAAGTTGCTCTCTTTTCCTCCGCAATCATTTAAGTCGCATTCTTCTTTTGTTTTTTTATTTGCAATCATTTAAGTTGCGCACGAAATATATAAACAAAAATAGAGAAACAATGAGATAATAGAAAAAAAAGAAGAGAAGAAAAAAACTTTGGATTGTCTCAACTGTAAATTTTTCACGTGCGTCGTTGCTCAATCCATTTTCGACAAACTACGTTTTTTCAACTCGTTCTCAAATTATTCATTATTATTTTATATTATCCCTTTATCTCAAATAGTTTTCAGTTAAACGAGAGTATTTCATGAAGAATTTCTACTTACCAGCCATTATACGTTTAAGTTTCTTTTTTTTTCTTTTGAAGTTTTTCCTCGTCGCCAATGTAGTAACGATGCGACCGTCCTTGTTGCTGGCTAACTTTCAACTGCTTTTGTTCTCCTTCATTATATATTCATTCTTTGAATATGTTGGTTGGTATTGCCAGATTCACCAGTATATGTTATGTATAATATTATGTTAACAAACTTATAAATGTTGCCAGATACCTTATATGTCAAATACTACATTATCAGATACTACGATATCTACAATATCAAATTCTACAATATCAGATACTACAAAGGCATTCTGCAAAAATTTGTTTATTACACTTTTTTCCAATGTATCGTAGTTGTTTCAGAATCCTAAAGAGAAAATCAGTTATTATATGGAGCCTTATGTATTTTTTTATTTGATTTTTACCTTCTTGTAAAATTTGCCAAAGTGGATTTAGCAGTTTTACGTATGTAGCCGACGATATGTATGTACTTTCTTTTAAAAAAATGTTTATCTCAGATGGCTCCAAATGAAGAAAAAATAATTCCCTAATTTTTCAAATTTTTATTTTCATGTCTACAGCGTCGACAAAAAAATTAATATTTTTATTTTATTTTTATATTTTATATATTTATATTTTATTTTTTTTGCGGGAGTCACACGATTGTATGGTGTAATTTCCTATCCAGTGATACCTAATTTAGTGCATTTGACTATTTTGTAAGTGAGAAAAATTGAGCCTGACAACAGAAATAATATATATGATGATTAAAAAAGAAACCAACAGAGTGCCGGCCATCCTTTGGTACATACATATATGTATGTTTTGAGTTATGACTAATACATAATTTTAAAAGATTCTTTATTCTAAAACTTTTCAAATTTGGGTGAATTTATTTTTATATTATTTTCTACAGTAAAAATTAAATTCAATCAAACATCACCCTGATTTATAACAATTGAATTTTAAAAATCCATCGAATTAAAAAAAAAAACCAACTCCAAAATAGATAGTATATAGATAAAGGTTTAAATTGTATGCTCTTGTTTCCATTGTTGCTTTTTTAAGTTTTCATTTCAATGCTTTCATAACCTTAAATATATTATTTTAAAGCTTTTCTTCTTTTTCCGCAAAATCGAAATGTAAGTATTTTATACGTAAGATTAACCATGCCTTCGCATAAGTGCATCTGTTTGTGCCTTATAGATCATAAGATATAAATTCGATCAGAGTTGTAGATTGTGAAACACAATGTGTTTTAATAGTGTAGGTTGTATATTTCCCTTCTCGCGATTTACACAACAAATATAATATAGAAGTGAAGAAATAAAAGATCGACTGCCTTCAACCTTTCATCTTTTTAGTAGATTAAACTTCAACCACGGCAAGTGGACAAAGTTACCACGATTGCATTCGGTTGAATGAGTGAACACAAAATTAATCTTCACATGACACATTGGTAGCAAAACGTTACCCACTCAAAATTTAATTTTATAATTCGGCAGACTTAAAGTATACTATAAAATTGGTCAAGCCTTGCATCATAATGCTAAAGTTGAAGTATATAGAGATTAGACAAATTCATTAGGTACACTTGTCTCACAAAACATTAACAACACTGTAAATGTGATTTTTGACTTTTTTTCCTCGGAAGAATTGAAGGGCCTGATTTGGTCGCACGTGCTAGTTCTTATAATGGGATATCATTTCATAGAAAACATTCAATTTTTTTAAATGACCAACCTATTTTTAAAGAATATTGTGGACTTAACCTGCTTGCTAATTTATATGTGAAAATCGATAAAAAAATAAAATAATTATTGTTGAGTTTGAAAATTTGTGAGTTACCTTTGGTTTTACGTCTTCAAATAGGTTCAAGACAGTATAGAAACTTATATACATATATGTAGGTATGTAAATGTATTAAGATTTATTTTCTAGAATATTAATTTTTTTTTAAACCTTGTAAGTACATTAGTATTTTATGAACTTGAACAGAATTCCGATTTCAACTTGAATTTAAGCAAACTAAATCTACTCATAAAATTTGTACGAACCCATTACTTACCCTAAAAGTAACTTCTATAAGTTCACAAGTGAAAAACGTCAGGAAAATTTTTGCTAGAAGTGTCGTAGGTGCCAAACACTCGATTCCGTAAGACCAATTTAAATTTAAGACTTTTTATTTCAAAATACCATGTTATGTCTTTCAGTAAAAATTGAAAGTTTCTAGTCTTGATGATGTTTAAATTACCTAATACAAAAACGGTAAAAGGGAATTTCACTTGTCGTGTCATTATATAAAATCACAATTTGAACAAAACCATTAAAACTAAATTTTAACTTCTGATGGGGATTGTTGGAAAATTATCTATATTTTCTTGACTCTGCTGAGGTGTAGTAGGTTTAATTCGTTGGTCACGTTACGTTCGACTATAATTGCTATCTCCAAAGACCTTTTATATGTATTTCTTAATTAGGAAATTACTTAACAACAATAGTGTAATTTCGTTAGTGGCTGGGTGATAGAAAAATTACCTATTTATACGTACATAATATGTAGGTACAAGATTTGAGAAAAAATGTTTTCGCTTAACTGTCGTTATGAGAAATGTAGGTATATACATATACCTTTTTAATGTAATATTTGCAAAAAATAATTTTTATTTTTGTATGATAAATTAACTTTCAAAGATAGAATGTATATAATTGCAAAACTAAGTTAGCCATAAGCCAGGGATTTAAGATACATTAAACCAATGTATAACTAAATGATGTTCTCTTATTTAACATTGATTTATGTATAAAGATTACATTTTATTATACCGTGGGTTATAATGGTAAGTGCATAAGAGTGTCACACCAAAGGTCTTAGAATAGAATCGCAGCCTCTGCCACCTTAACACAAAAATGGATGACGCCAATTGGGCTTTTCCACCAGCTTTTCAAACAAGCAAAACAAAAATAGGAAACAGCTGGTCTGAACTTGGAGAAAGGTAAACAAACGCCAAATATTTTTACAATATAATGCTTGTTTGTTTTACAATAAAACGTATAAAACGATGGTTATAACGCCAATTTAACAAAAAATCAATTTCAATAACTTATCAAGCTTATTTAAATAAAAAATCACAGAAAATATTAAAAATCCACATTGCACTGAAAAGAGCATTTGTTTACATTTCTCCAAGTTGGATTTATCATGTATTGTTTTTGTTGTTTTGAACTGTCAAAATTAGAAGGAGAAAAGGCAAAGATAGTTTTTGGAAAAGCCCAATCGAAAGCGCGTTCCTAAATTATAAATATTGCAGCAGAACTCAGGCCACAAAATGTCAAACAAATCTATATATACCTAAAGCTACGATGATACTGTCAAAGTGTCAACGTACATTATAGATTGTGTCAAGGGATGAAACGTTGACGATGATACCAGTGACGCCAGTGCGTTGTCGGGTGTTATCCATGTCAACGCGATTTGAAATTTTGGTGACAGTTTACATCCGTTTTGTTGCAAATACTAAACTTAAAATGGAACTTTATTCAAAATACGAATTTCTTCGGCAACCTTGCATTCATTTTGCAAGTTACTTGCAATATTTCTCAACGATTTTCAAAGGTTAATCGATACATTTCGTACATGAAAATCTCAAATCGATTTAAAAATATATCGCCAAAAAAACTGAACAAATTTTTGTTGCGATTTCTCATTTCGAGCGTTTTCCTTGTTTCGCTTATTTTTATGAAATGAAACAAATCGAAATTTAAAGTTAAAATTTCCAAGTAAAGCCTAGTACTCAGTTCGAGTGAAAATGAAATGTTCATATAAAAGTGACAGCTAGTTCATTAATTTGAAATTCACAACACGAAGTTAGTATCAAAATATTTAAGTTGAATATGAACCGGTTCTTCAGTCAGTTTTACGCAAAATTTTCATTTCCCAACGTACGACCCACTAGGAAAAAACTGAGGTAGTGTGGAAAATTGTGACATTTGTCAATCCATTTGTTTTGCTCAAAATATAAATTACGAAATAAAAAAAAATTATTTCGGATTAAACGATTGTCTTTTCCAGCGTTTTTATTCTTATCAACGAGGAAAAAAAGAACAGAATATTAAAACCCCTTTTTGGAACTTTTTCAAGATTCAAATGACAGTCATTCAAATAAATAATTTTTTTTCATTCAAAGTGAGAAGTGAGTACTAAGAAATTTAAAGCTGTGTATCAAAAAAAAATTCATGTGGATGTGAAGAATTAATTATGGATTCGTATTGAATTTTAACGTGTATTTTGAAACGTTTTTGTTTTTCATTTCACGTGAGGTGAGTACTAGGCTTAAGTCTAGTACTCAGTTCGAGTGAAATTGGAATTTTCATACAAAAGTGACGCCTAGTTCATTGGTATGATGAAATTCACAACAAGAAGTGAGTACCAAAATATGAAAGTGAAATATGAACCGGTTATTCATTTAATTTCACGTAAAATATTCTTTTCCCACGACCACTAGGAAAAAATCTAGGGTGTTGTGGAAAATTGTGACGTTTGTCAATTAATTTGTTTTGCTCAAAATATAAATTCTGAAATTAAAAAAAAATTCGGATTCAACGATTGTATTTTCTAGCGTTTTTATTCTCATCAAGGAGGAAAAAAGATAAAAACGCGGAATTTAAACACTCTTTTAGAAAAACTTTTGAAGATTCTGATAGCAGTCGGTCAAATTAATTTTTTTTTAATTTTTTTCATTCAAAGTGAGTATTAGAAATTTCAAACTGAGTATCAAAAATTCATGCGAAGAATTAATTGTGGGTTCATATTAAAAGTCCACGCGTATTTTGTTAAGTTTTTATTTTTCATTTCACGGGAGGTGAGTACGTTTTTATTTTTCATTTCATGGGAGTAGGTGAGTAGGAAAAATCTAGGGTGTTGTGGAAAAGTGTGACGTTTGCAAATAATTTGTTTTGATCAAAATATACATAAATTCTGATTAAAAAAAAATATTTCGTATTAAATAATTGTCTTTTAAAAAAGTGCTTTTATTCTCATCAAGGAGGAAAAAAGAATAGAACACGGAATTTGTGAACCTTTTCAAGATTCTGATGACAGGATTTCAAATTAATAATTTTTTTCATTCAAAGTGAGTGAGAGAAATTCCATAACTGAGTATAAAAAAATTCATGTGAAGAAATATTGAATTTCCACGTGTATTTTGAAACGATTTTATTTTTCATTTAACGGGAGGTGAGTACTAGGCTTTAAGGAAAAATATCTCAAAACAATGCTAGGTACATAATATTGCCCAAACCAAAATTATACGAATATTTTTACTGAATAAAACGGTTTAGGAGGTACCATGAACATGAAATATAAAGTGCAGTACAAGTAAGTCCCAACCAAAACTTTGGACTTTGTTGCACTTTTAAGGCCTTAGACTTATTCATGTTTTTTGGAAAAATAAATCGATGTCTCGAAATTGTAAAAAAGAAAGAAACTATTTCTAAAACAATTTACAATCAAAATATTTAGGCCGTTAAGGTATTTATTTAATTAATTATTTGAAGCAAAAGTAATTTTGGGCTACATTGCCAATTTCTTTTTTGTTTTTGGCGGTATATATTATAAATTTGGGTACTTTTTCCTTGTGCGTTATTTTCTTACGCCCGTTTTTATTCGGTAATTTAAAATATTTCAAAACTTTCCCATCCAATTTACGATTTGAAGCACTTTTTTCTTGTCTGTTTTTAGCTTGCAATAGTATCCATTTCCACAAGTTTTGGTTATCTAATAAACGTTTCAACAAATAAGATGCATTTTAACACCTGAACTTGATCCACTGCTGCTGTAAAACTCCATAACGCCATTTCTATAGTCTTTTCTTACAAAACTTTTGTCTTCTAAATGTTCACACTAAATCTATGTCATGTGCTATACACCTATCAAAATCGTATTCTCTTGATAATTATTATGTCACGCTCTCTCTTTCTCTCCATCTATCTTTTAAAAGCCAATAGACTTTTAACATAGTCACAGATAAATCTCAATGTCAGATACTTTAAACATGTTTTTTTTTTTTGCTCAAGCCGGTTAGGGTATCTACTATCTAGGTGTATTGCTTCGAGCCATAGATACCACCTTTATGAAAAAGATGCTATAAAACTTCCAAACCGATGTCTATATGAAAAATCCATGGTTGTTCATCTCTCAGTCTCCCATGACCAATCGATGTTTGTGCTAAAGCAATACAAAATACCAATATAGCATCTAAATGGAGTTGACTTTGGTCTATTGACTTAAATGCCTTATTCAATATATCTATTACCTACAGCGCTTAAACTAAAATGATTGTTAAGCGACTTTTTAACTATAGAAGGCTTGAATAGAGTTTGTTTATTTATTAATGTTTGTTTAAGTTCAATAGTCAATAATTGACTGACCTTTGTTAACATGTGCGGTAAAAATGTTCAAAAACATTTTCTTCTTTAGCGGAAGTTATGGAGTTTTTGGTTAAAGGCTTTAAATAAAAGTAGACTATTGGCCTTATGAAACTGGTTTTAATGGAATTTAGATTCATTACCCTATGGGAGTTTATTAACGAATTCAATGTCAATATCTACAATTTTAAAACAGAATTGGGTATATTTGTCTATGCATGGTAAGTTATGACTCAAGACCAATAAATAAAGTAAGTTAAGTAAAGTAATTGGCTACCTTTGGACCCAAACCAATAATAAAGTTCATATACAATCTATGACAATTGCTTTGATCCCTGATATTGAAAAAAACGTTAAATTTTTCACCCGAAAAGACCAATCCGAATGTCCCTAAAAACTACACACCACATTAATAGAAACAACAACAAATATTGACAAGTGAAGTGGCACTGGATCCACTATTTTCGATTTTCAATATGTACAGATGCACAAAACTGAACAAAGATGAAAAACAATACCTATGTGTACTGTGCTTTAATATTCCTTTACAAATTTTCTTTAATTTAATTAAATTTACCTGTGTACATTTATTAACTCCTGCTTTCTTCATATTACAGATCCTTGCATATATATCATGAGATTTGCCAACAGATTACAATTTGGTAACAAAACCCATGAAGTTTCCAACACTGCACTTCGAATAGTACAAAGAATGAAGAAAGATTCATTACACTCAGGTCGCAGACCGACAGGTCTTTGTGGTGCAGGTAAGTTTATAAAATCTTTTTAATTACATTGTATACATTTTTAATAATTTGTTTTTTTTTTTTCATTCGTTTAGCTCTCCTAATTGCTGCTCGAATGCATGAATATAATCGTACTATTCATGATATTGTTCGCATTGTAAAAATTCATGAATCTACCGTTCGAAAAAGACTGACAGAATTTGCCGAAACTCCAAGTTCTGCTCTCACTCTAGATGAATTTATGTCAGTTGATCTAGAAGCTGAGCAAGATCCTCCAGCATTTAAGATGGCACGTAAAAAAGATCGTGAACGAATAAAAGATGTGAGTTTGAAAGTTAACTAGAGATTTTGTTTTTTATTGAATTTTGTTTTCTTTTTAGATTGGGGAACATGAACTTACTCAATTACAAAAGGAAATCGATATTCAGCTAGAAAAGGATATGAAAAAAGCCACAAAAGGACGATCTAAAAATATGACTGGCAATGATGTTGAACAAATTGATGCAACTAAATTCATAAACGAAGCTAACATGGAAATTCTAAGCGAATGTTTAGCCGACGATCCAGATGTAGTTGAAGTTTCGAAAATCCACAAGCCAATTGTGATTGAGGGCCTTAAGCCAGACATTGTCTCCATGTGTACACCATCAGCCAGTGAACTTCAAGAAAAAGAACCTGAAGAAGGAACTACTGATGAAGTTGGTGAATTGGATTTGGAAGGACTTGATGATGAAGAAATTAATAAATATATTCTAACACACGAAGAGGCAAAATATAAGAATGATATGTGGATGAAATTAAATAAAGAATATTTGGATGAGATGAAAATTAAAGAAGAAAGACTGGCAAAGGAGCGCGAAGAAGGAAAACCAGAAAAGAAAAAGCGGCCACGAAAGAAACATATAGGGCCATCTAGTACTCCAGGAGAGGCTATTAAAAAAATGTTACAGGAAAAAAAGATTTCCACAAAAATCAACTATGATATTCTCAAAACACTTACAAGTGTTTCTAAAGGAGATGAAGAAACTGCAACGGAAACAGTTGTGGAGGAAACAGCGGAGGAGCTGAAACCTACTGCAACTTCGAGCACGATGCCGCTTAACAGGTTTGTTATAGTTAACAGCGTGTTTTGGATACGATTCGATAAAAAGACTAAAGGTTGGGTCAAAATAATAATCGTAAGGTGTGGTGTCTATGGTTGTGACCTGTTCTGGACAGTTATCCAGAAGGAAACATCATTTCTAATGTATGTATATGTCCTGATTTGGTTACAATGGTAGTAAAATCATTCGGTAGGGCTATTTTCAACAACCTGAACGAACTTTCTGTTCATTTCTTTCCTCAAAAAGACGCGTTGGCTCTAGGACGGACCACAGTAGCTACTGTACCATATCCCTCGAAGGACTGGATGATCATCCTAGGGGATCAAACCATATACCTCTGTAGGCCAACCGACAAATTGCCTAGCTTGGCATATTGCTATGCGACTTTGAGCGTGTAACAATGATCCACCAGGCGTCACATGCGAAAACAATTTTCCACACACAGGTCTAACGAGTTATAGTATAACGGCACATTTTAGCGCTAATTGGGTCAATGAGCTAGGTTGGTCGTGGCCGCCATTTCTAACTACCTATGGTGGCCTATTTACACCATTAGGTAGGGGCAATTTTCTAAAAAAAATTACTTAAAATAGAAAAAAAAAAATGTATTTTATCAATTTATGCATTCATATAAAAATCGAAGTCAAGACTAAAATCACGAATAAAAGGAAAGAAAAACAAAAGTGGTTATTTTAATTCTGTAAGTCTGTCTATTCGGCTAAATTGGTCAATTTTCTTGAAATTTGCCATCGAGCATTTTTTGTACATTATTTAAATACCTACGGCTTTCAATATTTTTTTAGGACCAAAAGTAATATCTGTATGTATGTATCTGCTATACAAGTTTTTACAGGCGTTTTTTTCTCGATCCTCGATTAAAAATAGCTCCAAAGGAAAAAATCTAAATTGCACAGTTTTAGTGGCAAGTTCACGTGCGCCAGATCGTTTGATACAAGAAAGTTCTTCATAAGTTGAACTTTATTTTTTTCGAAACTAAACTCACCAATCCCAATGTTTTATTTCATTTTTATATTTCTTGGTCTTAATTAACTTACTTTGCTCATAAAAGTGTTTTTTTTTTGTCAATCTTTTTTAGAAGCAAGCCGCCAGCATACACAATTTTGCAACCGCAATTTAAAAAACCTAAACTCGAATTAGGTTTACCGGTTGCGACTGAAACCAAACCAAAAGTCGAAGCACTTGTTCTTGAAAACGGTATAAATATAATATTTCATCATACAATTGAGTTTAAATATTATTTTCAATCAATAGATGACATAGATGAAGAAGACGATATTGAGGCTGAACCTGAACCTGAACCAGAAAAGGAATACTCCTCATTGAAAGATATGCTCAATGATGGCGAAGAAGATGATTACTACGGATATGATGAAGATAACTATTGAAATCTCATCTGTTTTTTTATTGTTTAGAATTTACGTTTATTATTTATAATTTAATTATGTATTTTGTTTTACAAGTTTTTATTTTTTTTTATATTTAATTTAAGTATATTAAGAGCCTGTTTTACAATGCCTAAGTAAAGTTCTGGCAAAGGGTCATAAATCACAATAATTGTTTGATGGTTCGTAAACGGATTACGAACATACAAATCGACAAATTAATACTTTTGGTGTGTGAACTTATGACCGATACACTTGTGTCCGAATCTTATCAGAATTTTGCTTAGATATTGTAAAACAAGCACTTAATACATAAATTGAAATTATAATTGCTTAAAATGTATTTACAATGCATTAATAATACCTACTGAAATATAAGTATAAATAATAATTATGTGATCAATTAATTTATGAAATATAAAATATCGTTTAATTTTTGTTTACAATACTGGCTGAGACGTGACATGAAGCTTCAATAAAGAGAAGGACATTTAAAACAAATGTTGAATAAAAGCAAACATATTGTGCTTCAATTAAGTAATGTAAATTAGAGAATATTTTTTCCAGAAAATAATTCTTCAAGCTCCAGTTTAAGTGAAAATTGAATTTTGATATCAAAGTGACATGACGTCTAGTTCCCTGACAAGAACATAATATAAAATTTGTATAAAAGTTTTTCTTTAATACATGAAAGATAATATATTAAAATACTTTAGTGTTTAAAAAATCGCTTCATAAATTCCAATTATTTGAATTTGGAATTTTTACATAGCGCCGTCTAGTGTTCGGCACTTATTTTAAACGATGGTTCTTGCACTGACTACTCAAAGTCAATTCTTGTACAACCACCAGCTCAATTTTTTTTTTCAAAATAGTGTAATCTATTCAGCAATTCATTTATATTCAGCCACCGAGTATTTCTGGAAAAAAATCCTGAAAGTATGTAACATGAAAAACCTTTATAAGATTTTTTGTAAATTGTTTGCATTCCTAAAAAGATGCTTCAAATAAAACCATTCACAGTTCCGATTAGCATTCAAAATTTAACTGCTTATATGTAGTCCGGAAGGCAACCGTAAAATTACTTATTGCATCGTGGTTTGTAGAAAATAGATATTAACTGATAGCTTTGGTCCAAACATTTACAAAACTGCTGGTGAAATAAGTTTTTCGGGGCCGCTTTAGTCAAAAAATGGTCACTTCCGTTCACATTTTTTTTGAATGTCTAGTAGTTGAATAACTTAATTTTTTATACAGGTAATAATCTGCAATTCTAATTTCCTTTTCGTATGAAAATTTAAAACATTTTCCGACACTTGGTTCTATCTTGAGTGTAGTGTCCTCGAACGCACCTCATTTAAATGAAATTGACTGAAATAGGAATTAGGAATTAAAAAAGAAAAATAACAAGTCAACATGAATTTTGACTTTGAAAAAAGTGTATTAAATTTATAAACCTGTACCTATAGTCACCCGAAAAATAAATATATTTGATAAAAAAGTTTGCTTTCGTAGCCAGGACGGGTGAACAGGTTATTTTTAAAACTATGTTTAAATTTTTATTTTTTAAAACTAAACAAATAGATTTTTTATTATTTATTTATTATTGAAATAAAATTATTATTAAACAAAAATACTATTTAATATTTAGTAATGCAAAATTTTGAAAAAAAAAATTTGTTTCCTATTTTTTTTCAGTTTTTTTTTTCAAAAAAAATTAATTTTTTAATTTAATTATTAAAAAGTGTTGACTAAAAAAAGATATAACATGACACTGTAAGTGTTGCCGTTGTTTTTAAATATTTTTTTTTCTATTTCGAGTCAATTTTTTAAGAAAATTCCAAGATGACGACTTAAGCACCAGTCCGATTTTTCCGAAAAACTACCCATATGCTCCTAATAACCCCCTCTAACGAATTGTGAAAGAAAAGTGAACAATAAATTTTTTTCCAGGTCAAATGTTTATTCCTACTACGCTAACACACTAATTTAAAGGCAAAAATCATGAAAACGTTTTTTGTAATAAGTAATAACCATTACAAAAGCAAACTTTTAAATGAATATTGATATGAATTATTCATTATGGTGCATAGTGAATATAAAAATCGTAAAATGCATGTAAGCACAATTATTTTTTTTTCTTTTGTTGAGTTGTGTAATTCGTTTAATTTAAGTCCTTTATGGAAACTATGACAGAGTAACCTGGCAAGGACTTGGATTTACTAATGTGTAATGCCATTTAGGAAATGCGATGGGATGGGCAATAAATATTTACTACGGTGATTATTACCGAGAACAAAAGCATTGCGTCATCGACAATCAACGCCTAATTTATTAGATGCGAAAAATATGATGCCACCAAAAACATGTTCTACGAACCTTTTATGATTAATGCCATAACTATGACTTTAAAATTATTCTAGACGATTTTAACGCCATCCTAAGAAGAAAAGTCTGTTCATAATGAATTGTCCACAAAAGAAACCGTTTTTTTTCTAATCCAAGTCGATTTTTTTAGAAAATTGTCGGTCCCGACTAAACTGACCCAACCTAAACGCTCTAACTTTTTGTCACACCTTAGGCTTGTACTGCGCTGGCTATGCAGCAATGAATGGGTTCGTTCAATGCATTACGTTTTACATCTGAATTTTCAGAATTCTGAAATTTTAGAGCTTCTGATTGGCCAGCTGTCATAAAAAGTTAGATGACTTTTAGTGACTTTTAGTTACGTTTCATCTGAATTTTCAGACAAGAAATTCTCATCTGAATATTCAGATGAAAGTTGTTTGTGGTGGGGGAAGTGCCAAATCAGCTGAAACACTGCATATAAAAGCTGAACTTTATAATTTTCGTCTAGTTGGTGTTGATTTTTTTAGTTTTCGTCCTGAAAATTCAATACTTATTTAAATGAACGAACTTTTTGTTTATTGTTTAGTGAATTTTTAAATCAACAATATTTTATATTGATGTTTGGAAAGTTTTTCTATAATTTTTTAGGCCATACATATCAATAACAAGTCTTTTAATGAAAATAATAATACCTGTTGCTGATTTAGTTACCTACATATAATTTCATCCTTACAACTATTCACGCTCAATGTTTTATATACGAATGTAATTAAAGTTCTGTTTTATTTTGCTTAAATGTAAATCCTACAGGTAAATGCAGGAATTTGACACAATGACTTTTGGCTGAAATTTCAGATTTTTTTTGCGTTCAACGACATAAATTCAGAAATCTGAAAATTCAGATGTTAAGCGATTTTTATTGAACCTGCCCAATAAAACACACCTAATGTCACATGGCTGGTTGCGACTTAAGACAGGCAAAGCATATGTTCGTATTCTGAATTTAGATTGAAACCTGGTACCAGCAATGTATTCGGAAATTATATGGACGATTTTAATTCCCATATATAAGGTTTTGTTTTTTTGGACGATCCGAGGATCCTAGAGAACCAATTTGCACACCGAAATGAATTTATTGTCTGTTGTGGACAATTCGAAGATAATTGTACCAAAATGAAGGTATTGAATTGTCAAAAAAATCTGTGTTTTTCGATTTAAAAAAAACATCATTTACTTGGAGAAAATCCAAGGGCTTTACTTGCAGAAAGCCAATCCATAACACAGTAAATGCTTCACAACTCACCTCGTCACAGCAAAAACATAAAAAAATACAGGATTTGATTGTCAGGTTGAGTTCAGGTTCATTCATCGAATGCTGTTATTAGGGTGAATACATATATGTATAGTATATTCAAAAGAAGAAGACAGATTTGAGGTTTATTATTTATTACAACACGGCTATTATGAAAGTTAAGATTTGTAGAACAAGCGCACAAGCGAACCCTTTGAAAAGAATAACTACATAAAAGTGGAAAACAAAACTCTAGGTACATTATAAAAAAAACGATGATACCGGCTGTACAGTACAGGTACACTTTTGAACATGGTTTAAATCGATTTTAAAGAAAATTGCCCGTCCAGTCTAAACAGGAGAAAATTATTAAAAAAAAAAGTCCCCTTCCCACTGTCGCATCTTATGTAATGTAGGTACATAATGTAATCATAACTTTATTAAACACAACATTTAAATATAAGAACACAAGAAAATGCCTAAATTAAATTCCAGGATTCACTTACATATACATAATCTGTAATCTATAATCTGTTTATTTATTGTAATTTCTTCGAAGTAAATAATACAAAGGTAAAACTATTTCCAAACATCCAAACACTTTCGCGCCAACTGGGCGACAAATTCACGATATCATCTTTAAGACATCAGATTAGTTAGGTTATGTTTATAGGACTTTACCTACCGCATTGTTGTTCTTTCCAAGTCCAAGTCAATGTGTGATGCATTTTTAAATGTAAAAAATGACAATTTATATACAATTCGATTAAATTGAAAATTCCTCGCGAGTCATTTATAAATTCACACTACGTGAATTTAAAAGTATTTTTTTTTTACTAAAAGGTGATTTACGTCCAGGTTATGGCTTCTTAATTAAGTAACTCATCCTCATTCTGGAATATTAATATGTACAGTGCAGCACTCATGTAACTGACTATTTGAGTTATGAGTGCAGCATTATACAAAAACATTCAATACGTATATTATAATCCCTTGGGCTGTTGGCTAAGTCCTCTAAGTGTGTTACTTTATAAAATGTTATTATCAAATAAATTTCAATTTCGTCTCTGGCTTTGAGTAAGATGGTATTTTTGGATTTTGGTTATAGGTGATATGATTGGTTATTTAGATTTTTCAATTTTATTTTTGTTTCATTTTTCCTTTTTTATTAAAATTCTTGTAGTGTCGTTTACTGGTGTCGCTACTGGTCTTCCTTGGTCACGAAGAGGAAAGGTTTAAAAATTAAGAAAAACTATTTATTACCATTAAGAATGGTTTTTATTTTAAATGTTATTATGTACTTATCTATTGAAGTTTATGTATATATAGGTGCATACATAGGGGTGAGAGGATGAAACATTTACATTTAGGTAAGTGATATTTACTCAACTAATATTTGATAACATCAAGAATTTTTGCTATTTTTGCAAAGAAACTAATTTTCCTTAGTAGGTACTAGGTAGTCCGAGTATCCGAGTTCCCCCATATCGTATTCTTTTCTATTTCTGGCCAAGATTACATGGAACTATTGCTATTTTTGGGCAAGAACTCTAGAACTCTTTTTTTAATCTACCCAGAACTATAAAAAAATCAACTTTTTGAAAATTGGGGGCCAACTTCACGGGAGTATTGCGCTACTGTTGTGAAACGGAAAATCCCATACAAAAATGACGAAATCATGAAAGAATCATTTACTATGTTAGATAAGCGAAAAAATTGTTACAGATTATTTGTCTGGGCTCTTTTTTCACACAAAATTTACTGGGCCGTATTCATAGTCATTTTTAAACTGTTGCTAAACTAAAAGTAGGTTTAATTGAATTTTATGATATTTATTTTAATTGTTATGGTTTGTCCTTCCAATTTTTTAAGTAATTCATTGTAACAAATATCTTATCTTCATAGAGAAAAATTCTGACAACTTGTCAGCCTTGTAGGTAAATCCAACATTAGAAGTGGTATTTTTTCCATTATTTTTTTGACAGAAATTCTGAAAGCACTATATACTTAAGGATTTACACTAGTGACTCTATATATAACAAACCAAACACGATATGACTTAAATATTTAAATAGACTTTTAATAATGAATATTACATGGTACGGACTCTTACATATGAAACATGTGATGTATGGTTCATTATTTATAGTCCACACCGTTATGGTTCATTTTACTTGAATCTTTAAGTTTTCCTCAGATTTCACCATTAGAAAAAAGAAAATTATGTAGGTTGGTCGAAGAGCGGCCAGCAATTTGGGACCTTGGTAAGTAAGTCCCACAATACCACTGAGGAGTTCTTTTCAAATTAGAGACATCGACAAAACAGGTTTGTATGAGTCTATTTTAAATAGTCCCTCCGCGGCAGTATGAGTTATCATAAAGCTGAAAAAAAACTGATGTCAGGGAGTGCGGGAACTTCATCAGTCTGTGGAACATCTTTCCGATGATAACAGCACAGACTTGGTGTTTTCCGATTGCCTGGCTTTTTGCCGTCCGATTTCGGACAAGCGCACGAAAGTACCTACCCAATTTCCACTATGATAATTGCTAAATAAAAACTGAGAAAAAAAAACAAATATTTTTATATTTTACACAACATTTTCGAGCATCGACGACGGAGTATCTGGAACCTGCACACAACAATCTCTTCAAGCTACGTATTTGTACATAAAATTGAAAATGTTATATTGTATACATATTCATACCATTGTTTTGTTTCAGAGTCAAGGACCGCAGAAAAAGGATACGACGATGGTCGGAAATGTTGTGGTGTTGACGCAGACTGTAGCGGAACTCATATCTTTGAAAAAAGCCAAAGCACCGCAAGGCGTAACAACAGCCTGCCATAGCCCAATCTCGTAAACTATATGCTTCTGGAAAACTTTGACTAGAGTTCTTAAAGAACTGCCAACTGCGGTTGTGGCGGACCTGGGCCTCAGTTTCCAGCAACAAGCCATTGCGGAACTTCGGAAGTTCCAAAATCATGACTCAAAGTAGAACAAAATGTTTGTTTTAAACTAAGACTGAATTTTAATAAAACAAATTGAAATATTGTGTTAAGTATTTAAATTTTTTGGAGAATTTAACGCAGAAAAAAATAAAGTAGGTAAGGTACATAGATATAATATTTTATCTAAATAAAATATAATAATATTCACATATTAGGTCTGTTTCTTTACTTCCCAAAACTGTCAGTTTTGGCAATTTTATTTTTTGTAAGAACTTTGGGCTTAAATGTGTAAAAGTGGCAGTTTTGGGAAGTAAAGAAACAACCCTATTACGAATATATTCATATAAAATTTCATAAAATTGCTAGTTAAAACCAAGCTGTCATTTCTAAACTACTTGCTTCATTTGGATGATTGCTAGTGGTTCAACCATTTTATATGCAGACCAAAATTTCAAAAATTTTTGTTTTCAACAATTTTATGAAATGCTAGAACGATCTGTAACAAACAAAATTGCTTTATTTGAATGATTGGAACGTTTTTGGGTTCTAATTTAAGTCTTCCTCTTCTTAGTTGATTTCGAAACTACTTCCAATTGTAATAAATAATTTGAAAATTTTCCAACCAGAAGCCAATTCATCATTTTCATGGAAAATTCATATGAAATCGCTAGACATACCAAGCTGTCATTTCAAAACTGCTTGCAAGTGTTTTGTAGAGGTTAAAATTGTATAGATAAAATTTAGTTTGGTCCCGATCTGCGTACTAGCCCTAAAGGCAGAAAATACGGTGATTTGTCAGTCGTATACAAGCCAAACATAAAGTAAGAATAAAGGCTCTCTCAAACCTGCGCGAATATTTAATAACGACAACAAAACTTTCGGCTGTCTATAAATTAATTTACATGGTGATTAATGAGTTTACCCACATTGGAGCGAGGGGAAGAGTTTTGGTCACTGTAGCCAAAGCAGCGGGAGAGGGTGACAACACAATGCTCACGGGCGGCGCGGCGGTGGACGGACTGCAGTATGGCGCCCAACGTTGAATAAATAGCGCGTCGTGGCAAAACTTCGGTACCTCGCCCCGGAAAATTTAAGGGATTTATTTGAATCGGGCTTCATTTTTCATAATAAAATAAAACTCCAATTGCAAAAAATGGACAATTTTTGTTGTCCTTGTATTATATGTGAATATTTTGGGCCTTATTTCAATTTTGTAAGCCTTATTAAAGTATAGAAAGTATAGAAAGTTTTTCACTGATTAAAATTTGAAATAAACTATTAATTTATATATAAAACCAGCAAGTATTAGAATTGTAAACCATAAACTTTAACGACTTAATACCACATACCATATAAATATCGCCAAAGTGTCAATAATCATAATTTGTTTGTTACACTTGTTAAAAATAATAAATGGTAATACAAATCAAAAATAAGCACGGAATATGGCACACGGTATCGATGCACTTATATACTTCGCCTTTGCACCCCTTCGTCATGGTGATCGTCATCGTCAACGTTGTAGTATTATCGTTGTCGTTCGTTTGTTATTATTGGAAGCACAATTACGGCCAAACGCTGAGCTGTCTAATTTGTTGTCTTAAATAAGTTTAACAGCGATGCAACATAAGCCCAAACACGATAGCCTGCCTACCTACTGAAAGTCTTCACGATATGGCGAATGGCGATGATGTGCCTCACTCTTCTTCTATATACCCATACTGCTGCTTCTGCTGCCGTCCGTCTGTCCGTTCGTCCATCCAATCCAACTTTCAACTACTATATTGGACTATAGTATACAAGAATAACGATGACGATGATGTTCTCTACTGTTGGCTGTATATGCCCGATCTGGATCTGAATCTGAATCCGAATCCGAATCTCGAACGTTGCGTGTGCACTTGGTGCAACCGTTTATATAAAATGAATTCAAAAATCATAAATTAACCCTTCTCCGTTGTAGGTTTATCTGTTCCATATCTTCAGGTGAGATCTCTCCCAGAGTGCTGTATCACCACCACCTTGCCAAAGACAACAACAAAAACAAACGAACAAAACAACAACAAATACATACCAACTACAACAACACAAAACGAATGACGATTCTTCTTAAGGAGAAAAACATTTGATCCAACTGCTGTCATCACTTCTGTTGGTCAATGTTGAACAAGGTTTTGAACAGAAGATTTTCTGTGGAAAATCGCACTGTTGCTGATGCAACATTTACTACAGGGACGAATTAAGTTAAACACATGATGAAAAGGAACTATAAAGTTTCTATAGAGTCCATCACATCCAGCATAACAAGGTATAAGGCTGTGGTTCCGTTGGCAATATCTAAAGCAATGTCAATTTCAATGGCAATGGCCATTTATTGGCTGGGTGGGCATTTTATTCACAAGTAATTTCAGTTGTCAAATGTTAGTATAGTAAACCCCACTTAAGGGAAACCGCAAAATGTCTCAGTCTTTCTTGCACTTAAGGGAGGTTTTCACTTAAACTAACCCTGATTATGTGAACAAAAATTCACTTAAGCGGAGTCCGGATAAGTGAAAAAAAAATGAATATCAAACGATTTAAAAATAAAAAAATAATTTACTGAATAACAATTTCATTTTTCTCTTAAGAAAAATATATTTCAGGTATAAAAGTCGAAGTAGATTTGAAGAAAAAAGTGAAGTAGATTGAGAAAAATCGAAGTAGATTTTAAAATTATCTTTTTTTATATACTTGTACCTATATTAAAAAAAATTAAATTAAATTAAAAAATAGCAAAGTAAAACCTTTTACTCTTCTGATTGGTTTATTTCGAAAACGGTTTTTTTTTATGGAAAAAAGTATTTGTATCTTTTTTGTAGAAAATTTTGCAATCTTCGAATTAGTCTCAAACATTTTTTTTTTAGCAACAACTTACCATTTGGGATTTATTCCTCAAAACCATTTTAGGAGGTCTTCAACCCTCCATAAAATTGTTAGTGGCGCTCATATCGATGGGGACTTTTTACAGTATTTTAAGAACGCCACGAGGAGGCTATCCATCACGGAAAAAATTCTTAGATCAGATCAAGAAAAATAAGCTACAAATCACGAAAAATTAATCCAGTTTTGTACCTTGGCTTCGAAATTAGTAAATTACGACTTTTTGTTTGCAATTTCATAAAATGAGCGAATTGAAGATATTGACCCTAAAAAATCAAAATTCGATGGAGGAAAAAATAATATTGCCGGTTTTGATACTTATTTATCTTTAAATTGCAACTTTGAGTCGTAATTTGAAACAGGTTATTCGGCAATTTGCAAATGACAATCACAGTTTTGATACTTATTTATCCTTAAATTGCAACTTTTGAGTCGTAATTTGAAACTGATTATTCGGCAATTTGCAGCTTTTAAAGATTAATCTACTTTCCATTTTCAAGCAATCCTGTCGAGATTCAAGAACAATTTTTCGTAGAGATAACAATCTTCGTGAGTGATTTACAACTTAAACCTATGGATTTGCTGCAAATTAAAAACTGCAAATTAAGTGAAAATAATTTCCGCCTTAGCTATACAAAGTCTGATGAGGTAGTGAAATTGCAAAATACAGACCTCAATTTATAAGTTCGAGTGACCTTAACTCCAAAGATTGTGTTTTGGCCAGGTACGACAGTTGGGCTCATCAGTCAGATGCTGTCGTACCCTACTAAGACGCGAATTATGGTCGATGCTTACCGATTCTTATAAAACTCTCAGCATGAATGCACTGTGAATTCTATATTTCTAAGAGAATTTGATTAAATCATTAAACTCAGACACTTAGAAAAAAATAGTAGCCCGTGGTCTGGTTTTAGCATCGAGAGCATGCAAATCACCATATAAATGTTCAAATTATTCCCCTGAAGATATTAGATTGCGACTAAAAAGTTGTAATTTACTGTTTAGTTTTGATCTTAAATCAGCAAATAGATATTTCATAAATAACGATCATGTGGGCTCAATATTTATATATCGTGATTACATTTTATTGGTTTGAGCATTGTGAAAATGAAAATCACCATATACATTTCGCAAAACAAGATAAATAATTTGTAAAATTAAATTATTCCCCAGAAGTAGTAGATTGCGACTCAAAAGTTGTAATATGCTTTGAAGTCAACAAGCTCGAATTATGACTTTTGATAATAAATACCAAATTATAAAATTTTGGATTTTACGAAGATTTGAATGCTAAATTTCAATTTTTTCAATCATTTAAAAAAAAAGCGTCTTGATTTACTAAAAAAAAGAGTTCCGTAAATTACAGCCTAAAATTTCGCAATTAGTGATTTTTCATCCTTCTGGCGGGCGATTATTTCCTAATTGGGCTGTTTTTATCGCTTTATTGACAGGATTATAACTTAAATATTTGAAAATAAATAAGCCAATAATTTTGTCTGTGAGCTTAATATTTGGTTTTTTTGAAACATTTTCTTGTTTAATCAATTCTTTGCAGAGCATTCATAGAGCATAGAGCTTTCCACAGTTCCGCAAAGGAGTTGGTTAGTGGTTTCGCATTTGATAAAGTTCATTTCAGAGAACTTGAGCTCTGCTGTGGTGGAAAGGAGAAAAAAGAAGTAGATTTGGCTTTTTTTTTTTTGGGAAATCGAAGAAGGTTGAAACAGAGATTTTTGAAATGAAGTAGATTTCAATATTTTGGTGATGGTGCGAAGTAGGAAGTAAATTGAAGTGAAGTGGTACCACTGGTACGGAATCCATGTGTTGGGATTACGCTCTTTCTCTCTCTGTTTGACGCTTAAAAAATAACTGAATTTTTAGAGCTTTTGATTGGCCAGCTGTCATAAAAAGTTAGATGACTTTTAGTTACGTTTAGTTACATTTTATCTGAATTTTCAGAAAAGAAATTCTTATCTGAAAATTGAGATAAGTTGTTTGTGGTGGGGGAAGTGCCAAATCAGCTGAAGCACTGCACATAAAAGCTGAACTTTATAATTTTCGTCTTGTTGGTGTTTGTTTTTTTTTTAAGTTTTCGTCATGAAAATTCAATACTTATATAAATGAACGAATTTTTTGTTTATTGTTTAGTGAATTTTTAAATCAACAATTTTTTATTTTTTTGTAGGCCATACATATCAATAAAAAGACTTTTAATGAAATTAATAAAACACGTTGCTGATTTAGCTACTTATAATTTCATCCTCACAACTAGGTTACCATGCTCAATGTTTAATTTACAAATGTAATTAAAGTTCTACTTTATTTCCCTTCAATGTAAATCCTACAGGTAAATGCAGGAATTTGACTCAATGACTTTCGACTGAAATTTCAGAATTTTTTTTGCGTTCAAAGACATAAATTCAGAAGTCTGAAAATTCAGATGTAAAGCTATTTTTATTGAACCTGCCCAATGATTCACAGACTATTGGCATTACGTTCTTAATATTATGCCTGTTTGGTAAGGTGAAATTTTTTGAGAATATGCACAAAATTTCACAATTTGCTGTCGAAAAATATAAAGTAATAAAATGGGTGGCTCCACAACTCATGTAGAACCAGGACCTAGTGACTTACAACTCTCAACCATTGCTAATGTGGCAGAAGTGAAGGGGACCTACAATTTTCTGCTGAATCCGAACGGCTGAGAGAAGCACGGTGAGAAGCACTTTTTCATGACAAGAGATAGGTACTCTTGGAGGATTTGTCAGTTCCTCGCTAGAGGCAGTGACCCGTGAAAAATATTTCTGTTTTTAGGTGGTAAGGCTGGGAATTGCACCCAAGACTTCCGGCGTAACAGTCCTACGCACCAACCATTACGCCACCGGGTACTGCATTTGACGTCAAAACTCGTAGAAAAAAACTCAGTTTTGGGAAATTTGTTGAAAAAAAAATTACCAACCAGGCATAATGATTAACAGTAACTCTATTTTTTTAAATTAAATTTGTACAGTTCAACGTGTTTAGGTTAGGTAAGGTTAAATCTATTTGTTTGTTTTGAAAAAAAAAAAAAACAAATAAATACATTAACATAAATAATTACATACTTAATTCTGTTCGATTTGAAAGAAGAGACAGTTGCCCAGTTTCATCTGCATGACAAGTCCGCCCCTGAAAATAATGCGGTACAAACATACAGTATAAAGCTAGTATGTATATCTGGATAATATATATAAGATACAAACGGTTAGACTTGCCAGGTGAAGAAAGAACCCATCAGACTAAGCTCCTCACTCCACTCACTCCGTGGGTATTTAAGAGGAACTTGATTGCAAAAATACACTGGGTCCTTGTCCAAAACATAAGAACGTAGTTAAGTTCCTTCGGAGGTACACAATCAAACATTGGCTACTTAAAAATAAATAACTAAATGCAATCACATGAATTGGTTTGGTATAGTGTTTCTTCCGATTTCCTTGCACAATAATGCAAAGAAGGAGACTCTTGCAGTGCTGTTTGCTGTTGCTGGTTGCTCCTGCCTGCTGCTGTTGGTCACCATCACCACCATCATCAGCGTGTCTCAAAGCACAATAATCGTGATTCTCCCAAGTTTCCATTTTCATGCCGCCAAGTCCAAGAAGTAGGTATCCTCACATTTGTATGTCGACATTCACATAATTCAAATGGCGAGGGCGCATACAAATTAGTCGTATGCAAAAATATTTTATTATTTGTTCCGCAAAGGCTTATAAGTTTAGGTTTTATGCCTTCGGGTTCGGGTCGTCTATAGATACCTACGTGTGTTCGAAGTTGTAACTTGAAACCCGCATGGTCTTTGTTGCCAATGTTTCTATGTTTCTTATGTTTTGTGTTTTATTTCTTTTTGGTGGTTTTTATGGATTCCGCCCTTTTTCGTCGACCAAAAACTATATTATACACATATTTAAAAAAAAAAGCAACAATGTCGGCGTTTTAGCTTTTTTCGAAGCTTCAAACGATTTGACCGCCAAATGCATTGCGAATACTAAAGGCCATCATCATCGGAAAACAAATTTCTGTGAATTTGGTCGTTTCAATTTTTTGGCAAATCCGCAATATTATATTGTTTTGCTTGTGAATTTATAATTAGTATAGTTTTTTTTTGTAATCTGAAAGTAAATTTATCAGGAGAAAGTTGAGACCATTTGAAACTTTTAAACTTATCTTTGTAGGTATGTTTTTAATTAGCTTAAACGACCATTAATGGATCATATCTTGAAATTTTTAAAAGTTAGGAAAGTCGTACAAGTTCAAATGTTTGTATAAATAAAATAAAAGTATAACAACATAGTTAATTTTGTGATACAAGCATACATTTTTTTTTAATTGTTGGTACTTTAATGATACATGATTTTTAGATATGGTACATATGCAGATTAAAACATAAATCCGGATGTATATTACACTGAATACATTGAAAAATCCTGATTTAAGTTTTAATCTGGATGAATCAAGTGAATAATGTACAGCCCAGGGAAAGTTTAAAAGAGGCCAACCTGCGGGTATCCAAGAAAAAATTTCGATGTTTTCTTGTAAATTGTCACGTCATAATGTACAACTTCGAACAGTATTTTTATTATAACGCCCACTTGCTGAATGACTGAAACTTAAATATCTTAAATATTATGTTCATTTAATGTCGAATTTCTTTCAACAAAAAAATCTAATTTTATTTAAAAAAGAATCGAATTTTTTCTGTCAAAACAAATCTTGCTAATTTTTCAAGATTTAAGAAAGCAAAACTAGTAAGATTTTAAATATTTAAAAGTCAAATTGAATTTCGCGGTGTTTTAAGAAAAAAAAATTTATATTAAATATTTGTGCGTCGTTTTTCAATTAATAAAATATTAATTTTCAAATTGAATATTTTTTGACATTTTACATCAAAATTGCTGCTGTCAAGTGCCACACACACATTCACAAAAGAAAATACGATTCTTTTCGTATTCCTTTCAACGACACAAAATATCGATTCGAGCAAATGGACGTTAAAACTGTCATTAATTGTGTATTTGTAAATGGCGATATCTTTTATTCTCATTGATCAATATAATACCTAGGTCTATTTGGTAACATTATTTTTCAAAAAATTCCCAAAACTGAGTTTTTTTTTCTATGAGTTTGAATTGACCTGCAAACTCACTAGGATAAATTAAATCGATTAAAAAAAAATGATTAAAATCTACAAATTTCTTCGGTTAAAGTATACTAAATTTTATTAATTTGTTCGGTTTTAATAACCAATTAAGTTCGATAAAGAAACATATTAAAGTGCTCATAGTAACCAATCTACTCAGAGATGTGTGAAATTAACTAAATATAATTATTTGGTTTTAGCAAGCTACTCGTTTAACATAAACTATATTCTAAATTGCGAACCCTATAACCAAGTTTCTCCATTAATATTATAACTTTATTAGGTTTTTTATTTTAAACAATTTATTTTAATCGAGTCTAACGTAATTAACACAGTGAATTATGTAATTGTTACCCTTAACTACGTAATATTTAACAATTTTGTTTAATTCTGCTAATTCACGTGATTGGAGAATATTTTTATTTTCAACCAATTTGCTTTTTTTATAGCTTTTTGCTATGAACTATAAATTGAAAAGTATTATAGGGAAATGCATTTACCCAGTTTCACAGTGCACACTTAACAAAATAAGTGGCACTTAATTTCCCCCTTTTAGCACTTTATCCGCAGTTTTTCTGTCTGAGTAAGTGGAACTTAAGTGGCCAACATGGGAGACTTAAGAGTCCCTTATTTCGATACGTTTAGACAGTGAAATTGTGCATTGGTTTTCCATATTTGACACTTAAGTGGAACTTAATCGAGTGTGAAACTGTGCCTTAACTTTACTATATGAGGAACAATAGACACATTCAGCCCGTGAAATGAAAAAAATTTAAACTCCATAGGTGTTTACACCTTTAAATAAACACCTTAAATAAACTATTGGAAGTTTTCACTATAATAATTTTTTATTTCACTTTTTATTTAGTTTTTTTTTTACTGTTTTAACGTTTTAAAATATCGAAACACTTTCCTATCGCCTGTCGAAATGACAGATGACAATTTTTGTGTTTTTTTTTTTATTTTGTATTTATCCCATTACCAACTTGGAAAAGTAAATATGACTACAATCGTTTTGTAGTGTAACGAAGCATTACACTTCTGCTCGCACCTACCAAAATGTAATAGCCGGCCTACTGCCTGAAATGGAATTTAATCACCCACCTCCACCGGCCGAACTTCCAAAAGCTCCCTACATCATAAACCAACCACCAGGACCCTACATAACATCCAACCAACATACATATATACCAGCCACCCACCACCCACCAATATCACAATTCATGATACACATACGATACCCCCAATTCAACGAAGTCGCCGACATCACGTACATTGACATATATATTTCGTTTGTCGTTTTAAAGTTCACACTGTGTTACAGCATAAAATATAACAAGACGATGTGAGAAACTAATATGATTCGAAGCTTATCGACTCATAAATTTTCCGATTCTTGAATTAGAGGATTATAGATTAAGCTTCCGGCTGTGTACACTGTACCAGTGTTGTCACTTCCTATTTAAAAAAAAGTGGTAGATAACGCTTAAAAAAAATGATAGATTCAGATTTTTCCGTGGTAGAATTAATTTAAATAAAGAGAGAAACAAATTTAGGTTTTATTTTTTATTTTTATTAAATATAGATACAAAATAAATAATGTAGGTACCTTAAGTAAATAAAGTTAACTCAAACTCTTATCATTTTTTTTGAAGAAAAATTAAATCACAATTATTTGGAATCAGTTTATTTAAGCACACTCACAGCCGTAATATAAAATATATATGTAATTCTTTAATTGAATATTATGTACCAATTTTTGGTAGATACAGTTTTAAAATAAATTTCATAGTTTTTCAAATTAACCATCAACAAATTTAAATTTTAAATAAAAGCGAATCATTTCTGGAGATGGAATAAATATTTCATCTTTATTTAAAAAAACAAAAAAAAAACAACACAAACATATAACGATCGCTTTAAAAATCAAATCTTTTTTTACTTACTTTTCAGAAGGTTTAATTAAAAGTTTTCGCATTTTAATTTTTTTTTACTTGAAATACAATTGACTTCCACTGACCACTCTTCTAGAAAATTTCGAAAACAATAAACGTTTTACTGTTTACCGTTAATACGAAATCCAAGTAAACAATATTACTCTTTTAAAATAAGGCACACAATCTTAGGAGTAAGTGAGTAGGAAGTAGGATCTACTTATTTTTCTTAAGCAGACTAGAACTTTGTTTTTTTACAAAATAAACGTAGGTACCTATGTACCTAGTGCGGAAAAAAGAGAAAACGATAGGTAGATACGCGTATGCAAAATGACAGATGAAAGCATTCACATTGAGTAAAAAAAAGCATTGTGAGATAAAGCCAATAAATGTATTAAGGTAAAACAGCATAAAAAGTGCAGAGAACAAATTTTTGTTTTCAAAAATCGAAGCAGATATTTTATTTATTGTTTTTATTTTTTTTTTTGGATGAGCAAAAAGGGGTAGAATTTTTTTAATTCCGGGGTAGAAGTGGTAGATTATGAAAATGTTGGAGAAAAGAGGTAGATCTACCACAATTGTGGTAAGGTGACAACACTGCACTGTACAAATTGTAGCATTTGGTATAGCCTCAGGTTCCTTTTTGAATACACTCGTGTATCAATAAAGGTAAACTTTTTTGTCCTACAAAGTTTCCTCTCGCCGATTTTGTTATTCCCTTGGAATAGTCTTGGACTGGAATTAGATTCCTACCGTTCCTCCCCTCTTACTTATAAGCAGCGGGCTCATTTGTTATTCCCTTGGACTAGCCTTGGGCTGGAATCAGATTCCTACCGATTTTCCCCGGATCACTTCCTCTACATAAGTGAATCTCGAGGGCTGAGCTGAGAATCTGTTAGTTACTAAGGTGCTGTGTTGTTTTGAGTATATAATCAACCAATATTTGCTTAATTTTTGCAAACATTTGCAAGAGAATTATGTGATAAATGAACCCATATAGCAGTATGATCTTTTTCAAAATGTTAGTTCATACGATTTGTACTAAGGGCTTTCGAAAATTAAAATTTTCAGCCATATGCTGATCAGGCTTGTCAGATTGTGCGATTTATCGCCAAACAGGCGGTTTAAAATTTCATTTGGCGACACGAAAATCAGATTGGCGATGTACCATCAAAAAACCGATATTTTTAGTTTTTCGCGATTTGAATTTTTGTATGAAAAAGGTCCAATTGATAGATACATTGAATTTATTAAAGAAGACTAAGGGCCAGTTGTACAATAGTGGTTCAGCCTCGGTTCAAGATTTTAACTCACCGATTTCGGCGGATTAACTAAGGTTCAACGCTGGTTCAAGTATGTAATTGGTTATTATCACATCACTTGAACAGTAAACCACTGTTGAAACTCAATTAATCTGCTGAAATCGGTGGATAAAAATAGCTGAACCACGGTTTAAATATTTGTACAACTGGCCCTAAGTAAACAAAAGCGTATTTTTGTTCTTTAATTTTAAGTTTTTGAATTGTTTTGTTTTAGTTTTTTTTTAATGAAAGGTTTTTTGATGTAAAAACTACAAATTGCGAAATTTTATTCCATTTTTGAATTCGGTGATTTATTGGGTGGACAAATTTGAAATTTGGCGGTTTTTTGGCGACTTAACTTTTAATTTTACATTTGGCGATTCAGCTTTTTTAAACCTGACAACCCTGATGATGATCAAAATTGCAACCCACTGATTTTGCTACATATGATATAGCCATATAGGTACTATTAATTAATTTATGGTCCTATAATAATAATCTTCAGTAAATTTATGAAGCACATTTTATCGGATGTACTATGGCATTTGTTCTTTACAATTTACATAGTGTTGCGCTTTAATACATTTTTGATATGCACAAAGCAGCTTCTGTAAGATAAATGTATAATTATATGCGAAATAATAAAACGCGAAGTAATAAAAAGCATACAAATTTAAAAAATGTATATATATAACTAGCGAATCAATAATTTATGTAATGCGAAATAATGATAGAAATTTGCGAAATTATATTTTGCGAGACAATAATAACGTGTCGATTATGGAATAGGCAATAATAGATCAGCATTGATACTTAGTACATGTTCTCTTTGCTTTTCATGAAAAATGGGTAAAGGGAAAAAAGAGCAGTGCATTGCGAAATAAATGAATCGAAATGAATATAGTCAAATGGCAACAAAAATTGCGGAACAAAAAAATGAGAAATGCAAAACATGATCATGCGAAATGAGAACATTGAAATGAGTTAGCTATTTGACGGGAAAAAGACAATTACAAAAGCAAGGATTATAAACATTTGCAATAACTTGTAGATTAATATTAGTGAAAATTATACCTATTTACGTACATATTATGAAGTCATTTAGCTACATATTTATTTATAATTTAAACATGCAAATTTTATAAAACCAATCGTTCGTTTCTATAAGGATTTTTTATTCATAACTATTTATTGTAATTTAATTACATATTTTATTTAGTAACTTTTTGAAGACAAAAACCATTAAGACTTAAGAGTTAAGTTAAAGCTATGATGTTATGACAAAATTTTTTTATAAAAAGTGACATCGCGCATGCCAAGAAATTAATGTTTGTTTTTTTTTTCTTTTTTGTGAAGAGAATGAGCAATTCTCGGGTCAACCGTTGCGGCTCAAGACAGAGTCACAGTTGCCGCGTGCGCACTTTTCAAAATCACAAAAAAAAAACCCTCAAAAGTGCCGCAAATTTACGACCTTACCTCAATTTGGTTGGACATGGCTCAACGGGGCAGATGACACAAGGATCGGCATTAAATTTTAATTATATGATGTTCTGTTGTTGTTTTTTGCCTTTTGTTTGTGGCTTTTTGGCCAGAAATATATGTTGTTCTACTTCTTGAGAGAGCTTTTAATTTTTTGTATTTTTTATATTTTTTTTAACTGTCCTTCTCTGTTTTTTATATGAAGCATTTGAATACGTTGCAGAGCAGTAATTTTAAAACAAATTCTTTACGTGCATGGAATATTAAATGATGTAGTTGTGTATATTATATGGTGCGGCCGGCGAATGGTTTTCGGCTCGTAAACCTTAAGCTGTTGCAAATTTGCTATAGCGCGGGATGAGACTCTGGATTCAGCACAGATGTGCCGCACTGATCTTGGCTTGGCTGAAACATTAGTGATCGTGTTGTAGAAAAAAAACACGTTTTCTTTATTATATTTTTTTTTTCTTAGCATTTTGTACTCTTCTCAACTTATAGTCTTGTGGCATGTGGATTACTGGATACTCTGAGATTTATATCACAAAATGTTTATGTCAAATTTGATTTTTGTTTGTTTGTCAAAATAGTCACAGACAGTTCACAGTACATGTAACAACGACGCACCTATCTACACTTTCGATTAAATACACTCAGAGAAAAATTAAATTTTATCGAAAACAACGGAAATTTAAATCAATTTGGGCACCAAAGCTTTGTTTATTTTCGAAATTCTTTGAATTCCAGGAAAGAACGCCTAAATTTATTTGTACAATTGTAAAACGAACAAATTTAAACGAAACAAGGAAAAGAGGAATTGTATCCGATTTATCTATTTTTAAAATATCGATATAATCATCAAAAATTGATACTGACATAAAAAATATCTGTTAAAAAATTTTAAACACCACTAAAGAGTAGAGGATTGAGCAAAGTAGATAAAATTAAAAAAATGACGATTTACTTTTAAATTTTGATATTTTTTGGAAACTAAAAAAAATTCTCCCATTTTCCCCTATGTGCTTAACAAGACCAACTTAACACCAACTTAATCGCAATTTAATTGGAAAAAATGGCAATACAAAAAAAAACAAAGGTCATATTTCTTATTTATTTCATATCAAAGCAAATTAGTTAAGCAGGTTCCTTAGAGTATAAATTGTTTTGAATTAGAATATTTGAAATGTACATTGTAAAGTAATAATAATTACATATGTTTGTATAATATATTCAAATAAAATCTAACAGCATTTGTAAATTATTTTATAACTGTTAAACTATGTGGAGATTATTCAAAGTCATATTTTATTTAATTATTGCAAGGTTGAAAAATGTTTGGTGTATCGTATGATATGAAAAGTTCATAACTCCACGTTTGTACTGTCCCCCCTGATCAGAATTGGGGGTATATTTCGCTACGCTAAAGCAGGAGGCGCAATTTTCTAAAAAAATTACTAATAATAAAAATATATTTGAAACAACGACATTTACTTTTGTTATGCTATATTTTATTTAAAGGTACGCGCAAACTGACGCGATGGCGATTACGATAACGTTTATCGCGCGATAAAGATGCGATCAAAACCCTGGCCACATGCGATATATTTTGTGGCGGGCAGTTCAGAGAAATAAAATCACAAAAACTTTGCCATTTCTCGAGTATTCTTTGGAATTCCGTTTTTCTAAATTGTCCTGTCCTGCAACTGTTAAAATTAATTGGATTTGAAATTTACATGTTAATCTCTAAAAAATCCAAAATTTTTAGATTAAATTTTTTGCTCCGAAAAAACGCGATTTTAGGATTTATGTACAACATTTGGATCGAAATATATGAAATATACATCAAAATATAGTTTTTTGTCCATCGTTCAAGCTATAAACTGTCAAATTCCATTGCAGGATGGCTATACGATTGAGTACGATATTGCACGACCCTAGAACAACAAGGTTCTAACTGTCAATTTTGAAAAAATATATCAAATCCGGCTAATTAGTTAGCGCTAATTCGATTCCCCCTGTCTATTTTGCTCTATCTTTTTCCATTTATAAGAAAGCGATTTAGGCAAAAGGGTTTTAACATCCACATAAAACTTTGTTTTACAAACTTCAAAAAAATAAAAAATGCAGAGAGAACTTTGTTGCATTTAAAAATGCAGATAGAACCTTAATGCTCAGAATTAATTCATTATTTTTTAAATAAAACCCAGTGGGATAGATTAAATCGACTCGGAGAACTGATTATTAACTTTACCTTTGGATTTTAAATTTATCATTCCCTATTTAACGATTTAAATTTTTAGCATTTGTATTATTTTACAACTATTTTGTTTTTAAAAGCTGTGACAATAACTTTTATACAACAATCACTTAAAATTAAAGTTTTATTTAACTAAATAATAATTACTAAATAAAAACTTAATTAATCTAAATTTCTTCAACAAAAAAATGTTATAATTTCATCGCATCTCAATCCTCAAATAGTAAAAAATTTAGATCACATGGTTCTATGTGATGAAAAAATAAAAAAACCGTAATCATAAAGGTTCTAAGTGGTAAATAGAACCTTTTTTTTCTAAATTATATTGTCGGATCGCTAAGGAGCGAGGTTTCTCGCCGTTTTTTAAACTCAAATTTTAAGGTCAAAACTTTAAATTCATAAGGTTTTTTAGTAAAAATTTTATAAATTTAAGGAAAACTCACCGGTTTTTTTTTCAAATAATAAACTTAAATTTAAAATTTTGCCTCTTAATTTTTCTTGGTATTAATTTTCAAATATTTTTCAAAAACTAAATGCTCACTTCGTGCGATATGGCGAAAAAATGGTGCTTGTTGCGTAACTGAACGCAGCAGAACGCAGATGTGTGCCTCTCATTTCTCAGTTCAATCTCATTTTTCAGCATGGATGCAAGAAAAATTATAAATTAAATTAAATTAAATCAAATAAAACTTTAAATTTCTACTAATCTATTCAAATAAAAAAATAAATATGTAGGTACCATGCAGAATATCCTATTTAAGGGGCCAGTTATAGCTTTTATTGAAACTCATCATTGAAAATTTTAATTTTCATTTTTGAGGCCCTAAAAAAGCGATATAAGTGATTATTTTTATGCCAATAAAAAGCTTATGACTCGATTATTATTTCTAGCCAAAAAAATATTTCATTTTGGCCCTACCTTTCACATAAAACGATTTCTAAGATTTCAATGATCAATGCTAAAGTATAGTTCAATCATTGAAATAAAGAAATCCATTTCCTGCGATAGGCTGGGTCAAAATGAAATATTTTTTTGACTAGAAATAATAATTGAGTTATCAGATTTTTATTTGCATTAAAATAATCACTGATTTCACTTTTTAAGTGCCTCAAAATAAACAGTTAAAATTTTCAATGATGAGTTTCAATGAAAGCTATAACTGGTCCCTAAAAGTTGATATTTTCGTCGTTCCACTCAAACGTTTTAAAATTCAGTTTTGGATATTTTATGAATAAAATAAGTTTTTTCGGGATCAAAATAGTATGTTTTGAAATATTGATCTATTCATTAAAATCATCAATTTCGGCCAACCTCAGACACTCGAAGAACTGAGATTTTACATATGAGCAAAATTATAAAAATTCCCAATTAACATTTTGCCTCTCATAAGATGCTCCAAGAGCTTAACTAGACTACCTGTAGTAAGAGAGTTAAAGTAATCTTGAAGAATACTTCTAGATTATTATAACACTGTTAAATGGCCTAGTTGTGGCAGGCTCTCATCTCAACTAAGTCTTGCTATAAGATTGCGTCTCTTCCAATGAGATTAGCTCTCACCTTAACTAAGTCTTGCTATGAGAATGCGTCTTTTCCAATGAGATTCGCTCTCACCTTAGTCTTGTTATAAGAGTGCGTCTCTCAATAAGACTCGCTCAAAGGAGAACAAGTAAACTATAAAAATTTAGAATAAATATCTTCCTCATTTAGCATTTTCTCAGAGAGAAACAAACTAGTTTTTTATTTGTTTGTGTATGTCTTATTTCAAAAAGAGTTTTCATAGAAGTACAAAAAGACTAAAACTCTTATAAAGTATAAGTGTTGTTATGGGATTATAAAGATTACGAACATATATTTAGAGCTGAATTTTCACAAAAGGATTCTTATTAGACTGTAAGTTTATATAATCCTATCCAATAAGAAAAATTAATTTAGCTATAAAATTTAAGTATTTCGAAGAGAGATAAAGAGTTCAGCTCTTAAAACAATGCTATTAGACCTTTTTCCATTTCATAACAAGACAATATAATTTTTAAGTATAGCAATGGGATACAAAAGAATCTTATGGAAGATTTTTTCAGTTTTCAAGAGCTTAGCTCTGAAGAGTTTGTTAGTTGGGTTACTAGCTAAAATATATATGTGCTATAGGTTTTGGTTTTGATGTAATAAAATTATGCATTGCAATGAATCAAAGTTCTATACTAAGCCGATTTTTTTGAGTGTATATCTAGGTGCATATAAGAAGGTGCAAATCAGTTGAAATAATGCATCAACTATCTGGGTTTTAGTCCGAACTCTAAAGTACATACCAATGTATATTAATGTGCGTAAAATTGATATGATCATTTCAATTTTAAATGCAAAACAAGACACCATGATGCGAGTGAGAAAAGTCATTAAATCAATGTCCTGTCGCATTTTATTTAGAAGCCACCCAGGAGCATTAGTTTTCTATGCATTCCTGCTATCTATGTTATACCTTATACCTGGTATATACCACCACTGTATATATATACAGGTGACAGTTTACATGTTTACACTAATAAATTCACTTGGATTGAGTAATGTGTTCAATCAGAAGTACGATTTTGTTGTCACAGCCTTATTATTAATTCAACTCAAATGCAGCCTTCCTGGAATACAAAAAGCAACACTATGGGTCTTGTCATGGCCCGGATGAAGAGGTTTTGTCAGTAAAATATTTGATGCGCATTTGTGAAAGTACATGCACAATACACAATGCACATAGTCAGTTTTATTGTCAGGGGTATATATATTTTTTTTTAAATTATCTAATTTAAATGATTAATGGCAACAAACAAATAAAAATTTATTTTCCATAGTGAGTGGGATCGTAACTCAAGTTTTTTAATATTTTAAAAATATTTAAAAATCATAGATAGATAATGTTATAATTTGTGCGCATGGACATTGGACAAAAGATATATTTCCAATATTGCATGCTTGACTTGATTATATGTCTATTTGTTAACTGCAACACTTACATATTACAGTTAAATACTTGTCAACGCTGCTTCGGATCGGATTCTCTTTCCAAGACTTTCTCCTTGATTACGCAAAATTTCAGGTGGTATCGCTCGGGTTTTTTCTCGAATATTGGTTTTTCTTGAAGTATTTATGTGAAAGGTACACATATCTAAATACATTTTATTTCAAATATCCCCATAGGACTAAATCGGGAGTGGGTAAATACAAAGAACGCGACAGCACATTGAAATAGCTCCTTTTTTGAAATGATGCGTTCGCCAAAAACGCATCGTAACAGCACCAATGTTTGCTTTGCTCTATGTGCGTTCTAAGACCTCAAAAAATTTTCCAGCGCATGTTGCAGTATTGCGGGCAGCATTGATGTTTATTATTTATTAGCTACAGCGACTCATACACACTCTCCTGCATTCACGGAATATTTTCTTCACGGTGATCGGTTTGTGGTCTTCCAATTCGAGAGACAATTGGCGGTTGTTGTAAAAAGGAGCAATCAGACGATTTAACGATGATTTCGACGGTCGAGTTCTCAGAAAAGAAAGAACATACATATTAAGTACGTTGATACGTTACACTTCCTAGGCTTGCTCCTTCAGAAATAAAGCAGATTAGTTCAGCTTTGCTCTCGCAACTGTGTCTTTAATTATTCGCAGGGTTATCTTCTTCCTGTGGCCAATGGAGGAGAAAAAAGCAAAAATGGCAAAGCTTATTCATCTCTCGCAATTAACAGTAATTAAGCTGTCAAAATCGATGCTTCGAAAATTAAATGCTCGATAAGATTCGACAAGAGCTTTAAGTTTTCGATTAAAAAAACTTTTGGCGTGATGCTGGGTATATGCACAAAGAAGAAAAGGCTTCAACTATACGTGGCAGTTGAGGGTAAAATGTAAATATTTTTGTAATAATTTTTCTTCATGGAAGGAATCTTGATGTTTTTCCTTGCAAGCACATTTTTTCTGACTTCTGTCAGATGTCAATGTAAACATTTTTCCCTAACTTTTTGGGTCATTCCGAATCTAGTAACTTCGTATGAAAAAATAAATGTTTTACCAATATCGCCATTCATTTATGTTTTGTTCAGCATAAAAAAATATGCAATTTACATACGGATTCGAATTCAGAATATTAAAATATACTTTTCGAATAGTTTATATTGCTTTCTGTAACATGAATAGTGTTAATCTGGACCCATCTTATGTAACGATCGCGTCTATAAAAATTGTCGATAAACGATGGAAAATGAAACGAAACAAACTTTATCGCATTATCGGGTTTCTATAACTTTTGAAAGTCGATAAGTTTACCGACTGTAACAAGCGGAATAGGAATCCTGGAAAAATGCCATAAAATGTGTTTCTGTATCTTTATTCTTCGAAAATCGTTAACTTTTTCATTTTAAACGTCAAAATTTATCATCTACCCTGAAACAGGCGATAATTTATTATTAAACACGAGAAGACAAAACAAAAACAATACAAGGAAAACAAAATATATAATTTGCATAGGAACTGCAAACAAAAAGGTTAACAAGCTGTTTAATGTTCGGTTAATATTTCACATTTTTATCAACTCAATTTTTATTTTTAAGAGTTGTTGCAGGGTCACAAGAGCCCAAAAAGATTCTTTGCTGGAATTTTTGTGCGAAAACAAAAAGTTTGTGAGACGACAATTCGTTAGGCTATAATTAAATTAATATCAATTATGAATTGTATTTTTAATAATTAATTAATTATTTAAGGTGTCCTCGCTGTGGAGGATGCAATCCAACGGTGATGTCTTGAGGGTGTTTTGATGCAGGGACTGAGCCCTGAGGAGGAACAGTTGGATGCATTTGGATTGGAAATAGATACCAATCGAATGTTTTAAACTGCTACTATGATTAGTTATTGGTGCAGGCACACTATATGCTACATGGTCAGATGATAAAAAAACGGAAACATTTCTTTTGTTTACAATATTTTGAGTCGGGACTCAAAGAATGTTGACTTTTGAGTTTTTTTTGTTCCAAATTCAAAAAACAAATTATTTTTTATATAATAAGTTTACAAAACAATTTGGAATTAAAACTTTAAATTCATTTTCCATTTCATTTTTTTTTAAATCTCATCTCAACTTATCGCCTTCCAATGGAAATTCTAGTCAGAATAGTGTGAAAATTGTACTTATCGCTTCGACTTACAGAAACCCATTTTTTTTCAAACCCGATAAGTGCGGAACATTTTTCAACGAAGTGAAGAGTTATCGTCCTGTATTATCTATAGATATACATACATACATATCTAATTTTGAGACCTCATATAAACATCGAAAAGTTTTTCTTTTCGCATCTTTTTTTTCGAAGCTCTTGTTTTCGATTTGTATACCACCTCCTACTTGTTCTTCTTCTTTTCCCGTTTGCAGTTGGTTTTTGCAACAAACTGTTCTCTCCACTTGCAGGGCTCATCGGTCTATTATCGTAGTTTTTTTTGTTGGCCACTGACCTTTTGTCGATGAAGAATCTTTTTCGGAATTTGAATGCACATCATTTGATTTCAGCTTTCATTTCACTACCTCTAGATGATTAATATAAAATGTTCTTTTTAAATCAAAACACTGCTAAAATTGTTGGAAAATGTTTTTCGAAAATCGAAAAATCGTCGTGTTAATTTAAACTTTATAACAAATATTTTTGAACATCAATTAAAACCATCATTTATATATTATGTAGATAATATGTTCAACAATTGAATTATATGAAGAGCCTTCCTCTTTGTTTAAATCGAAAACCCTCTACTCACGGCTAACATTTAAGTTCTTTGAAAAAAAAGGTTTCAATTCCGCTTAAAGGATGTTTAAATGGTGTTCAGTTAATTGGCTCTAAAAGGACTTGGGGGAAATTAAAATCTACCAAGAAACCAAATACCAAGACACGAGGATGCGTGGACAAAGTTTCATTTTTGTACAATCAACAAAAGAAAAAAAAAAGAACTCTTCACGAATCTTATATACCATCAGAGGGACTTAGTAAGGTAAGTATATATTGAGGGGAAAATGAGGAGGGGAACACGTATCTTTTAAATTCAACACCGTTTTGTCGCCAAATGCAAATGAATGCGCTTAAAGGCTACATTGAACATTTAAACCAAAAACATCGATATGTTAGCCGGATTGGTTGCACCAGCACCCAGCACACAGCACCGAGCACCGCAACCATCTCGAAACCAAATGGGCAAATAGCACGTTCTGGTGCTGATCTGGCGCACATATTATCATCATCGCGACATTCTATGGTGGTTGTGGAGCACCACACGTGATTTATCGGAACCGAAAACTTATAGATGCTATACTCTCGTCCAGAGATCTTAAATTATCTGTCGATCGCAGCTCACAAGGACTCGTCGTCGTAGTTGTTGTCGTGGTCGTCGTGGTCGTCGTCGGCCACTCAAGAGCGCAGAATTCCGTTGAATTGCATGCTAAAGACACAGCGACGCTGCATAATGGCCAGGAAGAGATTTTCGCCTTTCGCGCGATTCCATCGAGACTTTCTAGACTCTATAAGAGCGCTAATTCCCATCAGCAACAGGTATAGGTAGATTGACCAAAATGTATAACGACGCGAGGGTCTTGAAGGAGTCGGAGTGTGCCTGCTTCAAGTATATTTTCGTTCACTGCTTTATTTTGTTTTATTAGTCGAGTTCTCTGTATTGATTTCTCGCACCTCCGCGTGTATCTAAAGCCCGTTTTACTGATGTCTCGCACCAAACCTCAATCTTGTTGCGTACCTCCTCAATTTACGCGGATAGATTGGTGTTGCTTAACATGGTCAGGGGGCTGGCTGGACGCACACGAGTGTTATATACGAATCGAGTTCGAGAATCGACTGCTATGGCTTTGACGCTGCTGTGATGTTCGCCAGGACCAAGCCAAGCCACTAATAAAGATCTCAGGTGTGAACATTTTATTTCGCATTTAATTGATGACATTGGTGAGGAATTTTTCGGTGGTATTTTTGGTTTTCGGTTAAACAACAACGATGATGGTGTCGAGCAGAGCAGTTGGTGCTGGGATTTATTTATTTTGTTTTCTGTTTTTTTGTTTGTTGTTTTTTTTTGCATCTTGTCGTTGCCTTGTCGTTCATGAATCCAGCATTACGAGTATTTCAAGTCGAACGATCTAAATCGCTTAATTTTCTGCTGTTATGCTTGTGTCTTCGAAGCCATCTGGCTTAAAAGTTTCGTGAATGTTCGGTTGCAGTGTATAATTTTGTATGACAAAACGATAACAAGACTTTAATTTTGTGAAACAATGAATTTATACAGGTACGATGTTATGGATGAATAGTGTTTGGGAATTGAGAGAAGAAATGTTTGCAAAATAAGGCGGGCATAATATTTTAAATTCAGATTAAAAACTCCTTAGAGAGGTTAGAACTAAACTTAAAATTTAAGTTATCCATATCCGTACATCTTATGATTAGTAAATTTTGTTTCAGCCATATCAGAAGCGATGTACAGTTTTTTTTTTTAAATAGGTATAGATATATATTGGTAGATATTTGAAATATTTTTATGTTGAGTTTGTATTTGACACAATTTATGTATATATGTAGGGGTGATTGTTGCCATTCCGGTACAACTAAAAATTAACAAATTACTGTTAATTATTGGTGCACATATTTAATTCGTGGTTCAGCTATTTTGAATAACTTATTTCGGTGGATTAACTGAAGTTAAACAATGGATCAAGCAAGATGGAATATTAGGCATGTTTTTTTTTGCAAGCCCGGAGAGAATTTAAAGAAAAAAACGTCGTTGGAGCTAAACAACCACCATGTTAAATGCAACAACTAATCCCTTGTGCTCTTAATTAAACCCAGAGATTTCTCTGGAGTTAACTTAAGCGCGGAGAAAAACTGTATCACCGGCGGGAATTACATACTTGTTATGGATAGTTTGTATGAAAACTCCATTTTTTCTGTAATGGCGTCGCTAATCCCCTATATCGTTTTTTACTATCAGTTCCCTCCGGGATTGGAACAAAACACACCTCATGTTAATTAATTGTTGGAAGTAGTAGGTTTGGTTGTATCGGTTCTAGAAACAGAATCGAATCTACATTTTAAATTCAACGCCATCACAGAAAATAAACGGAATATCCATAGAAAATATCGACATCAAAGAGGTAATTTCCGTCGGTAACACAGTCTTCTCTGGATTAAGCTTAGCCAAGTGCATTTAACTTGTAAATTGTTAAGACGTATCTACAAATTATCGATAACAGGTATGTAATTCAGACCGGTAATACAGTTTTTCTGCGCGCTTAAGTAATACGGTTTTCACACCGAACCAAAATCTCGAATTCGGCAACAAGATTTCCAAATCTCGTTGAATCGTTCGCACCACACACAATTTAGATTTTGTTTGAAATTTCAAACAAATTTCAGTGTTGATAGAAACTAAAAAAAATTCCCAAAACAAATACACACATTTTCCTTTTTTTCTCACTTTCTGTTGAAAAAATGCGCAAACCGGAATGAAATCCCACTATCTCAGTACACTACACTCAATAAATATAAGGCGTGTTTTTTTCAAAGTCCGAAGGAAATTGTATGAAAAAAAACGATTCGGGGCTAAATAATTTACATGTTAAATGCAACAACAACTAATCCCCAATGGGCTTAGCTTAACCCAGATAATTTTCGGGGCTTAATTTAAGCACGGAGAAAAACTGTATTACCGGTGGGAATTAGATACTTGTTATCGATAGTTTGTATGGAAACTCCATTTTTTCTGTAATGGCGTCGCTAATCCCCGAAATCGTTTCTATCAACTACTTCCCTCCGGGCTTGAAAAAAAGCACACCTATAATAAACTCTCTTTTCAATATCTCTTATTATACTAGGCGTGTTTTTTTTGCAAGCCCGGGGGGAATTGGATGAAAAAAAACGACGTCGATGCTAAATAATTCATCCCCTGCGGGCTAAGCTAATCCCAGAGAATTCTCGGGGCTTAACTTAAGCATGTTGAAAAACTGTATTACCGGAGTGAATTACATACTTTTTATCGATAGTTTGTATGAAATATCCATTTTGTTTCTGTGATGGCTTCGCTAATCCCCGTTGTCGTTTTTTTTCAACCAATACCCTCCAGGCTTACAAAACACGCTTACTGAAGAGAAAATTGAGCAATTAAGTGTGTTTGTTTCAAATTCCGTTCCAAGAAGATTTTGAGGAGATGTCGCAGTAATCTACATAGATTACGAAATCTAAAAATGTTGGGAAATCTTGTTGATTTTGTGCTTTTTCCTCGAAATCTAGATTTTTATTCGGTGCGTATAGCCGAATAAGTCCCTTTAATTCTTTGGGATTAGCTAGGGAGGGCTTGCAAAAAGCACGCCTATTATAATATTATTACTATTACTTGAGAAAATACGGAGTTTAGTTTTTATCGGCTACATTTTGCTTGCATTTTGATGTCATATAGTCATACCAAACATTTTTAACAGCTTAAAACTGTTACAAGTATTTACCTAACATGTTATAAATTCGCAATTCTATACCTAGTCTCACCCACAGAAATTTAAGCAATTAGAACAGTATTTTATCTGAGGTACGCAGATCCAGCTTAAAACAAAAAAAACAAATATTAATTGTTTTTTACTGTACATTACTTATCATTCAAAATTTAGCACCTGAAATAATTGTTCAGCACATTAATTCACAAGCTAAATTGTTGAATTTAGTGTGAATTGTATTTTCTGAAAATAAAAATCGAAATGGAGGAATAATTGGAAACAAACAATTTATATCTCACTCAAATAAAAGAATTCATTTTATTTAATTAGTTTAGAACAAACTTATATTTGCAGAAAGGATTTATATTCTTTGAAAAACAGTGAAGATTTTCAAAATAGGATAACGACTGAGTGAGTAGTGACTAATGAGTGAGTAGTGACTAATGAGTATAGAGGGTGATTGGCGATCGCCTTCGAAAGTTTGGTGTCCTTCCAGGGCAGTCTCCACCATTCGTTGGAAGAGTGACGTTCGCCTTCTTATTTTTCGAACAAATGTTTTGTGATTACAACCCACAGCACGCCATTTGCAACCGGTTTAATATAACCCCGTTGGGCTCTGTCACGGACCGGAAATCAATTGTTACATGGGTCAATGTCACTACTTTCAGACGAACCTCGAGCGTGACAAAACGAAAAACTGATGGGACTTCCATTAGATCACCTGAGAACATTGAGGCAGTGATAGATTCAATCTCGTGCAATCCCCACGGCTTGCAGTGATATTTGTATTCAAAATAATTAAATTTGATTTAACTAATGTATTTAATAAATAAAAAATTAACACAAATGCATATTAGTCCTAAGCTAAAACCAACATAATATTTAAAATTTAAAATTTACACTCCTTTTTAAGCTAGTTGACCTACTGTTGACTACTAGACACTTTTCAAGAACCTCCCTTTAATGCATTTAAAGTTACAATGCACTGCAATCCCTAATTACGTCTTTAATGTAATTAAATTACACAAAGAAATTTCTACTCATATAATATGTACTAAATTTTTTCCTCATTTTAATTGCAATTAAAATAGCAAAAAACGCATTTACAAAAAAAGGAGAAGAAAAATAATAATATACAAAATAAAAAACAGAAACAAAAAAAATATACAAAACGTCACATAAAATGTATCGAATTATCCATAAAGCAAACTTACTGCATGCACATCGCGTATCTCTAGAATTATCACTTTCCAACTGATTCCCTGCGCGACTGTCAAGATTTCTTATCACTTTGATTGACGACTCACCACAGCTGAAGTGAAGAAGAGGTACTCTCTCTACCTATATGTATGTAGTGCTAAAGCGCGGAGGTAGTCAATTCAGCTCCAGCTCGCTCAGCACAAAATACGAAATGCCAACATATATATAAACGAATTCCTCAGCCCATTAATGGAGGACTACATTACAGCTCCTTCCCTTTTAGCCTCCTCTTGAATGTTCTTTCCCCTCCAAAACCAAAACATTATGTATGGTGACTGGTGAGGTATCCCACAGTTTTGATTTATTCATAGAGCACGCAGATACACTACCAAGTACCAACCCCAACGAAGTACTTTAATATACAGAAGCCAATAAGTAGGTGTTTGCGCGTTCAATTTCTGCAAAACAACATTGCGTGAGAACTCGATGTGATGTTCGCAGATGGGAATAAAGAATTGGCCAAAACCGAAACCATCATCAGGAGCGCCTCCCCCCCTATTAAAATCCAAAATCGGGCATACAAGACGAAGAAGGATTCCCGCCATTGAAGAGTAATAAAATGCAATTTCCTTCAAATTTATATAAATTGACAACAATTGAATTGATCGGAGGATCGGAAGGACGTCACACAGTGGGACATATTATACTATAATCTATGGAACAGTGCGAAGAAAAAAAATAGTATTGGATATACATATTTTTGTTTTTCTATATTAGAAATATTATTTAAGGCGTATTTTGTTGACCTTCTAATGTGAACATTAATTAATGTTTAACATTAAGCCAACTATCAACATGCAAATGCAAAAACAAGTAAAAAGCACATTGAAACTTCAGTAACCATAATGTGAATATTAACTTTCCAATGAATTTATGAATTTGTTTGTATCTTTGCGTGATTTCCATGAATATATTCGGTGATTATGGAAGTTTTGAACATACTTGAAAACATAACTATCGTATGAAGATTTAAAATTATACTGCAAATTATTTCAAACATCTTTGATGATGCAAATAATATTAATGTAATAAAAATTATCTTCCACATTATTGGTAAATCATATGTGACACCATTCGAACAGAATAATATGCATTGGTTTTGGAAAGTAACCATTTTAAAAAAAGTTTTTGACATTTGAAGTAGGTAAACAGTAGACCTTAGAAGAAGAAATACAGAAATACAGTGGATCCATGTACTCCTTTACTTGTTTAATTCCGAGAGAGAGAGAGAATGCTATACCTGTATAGATTGATTGAATATGCTATTCCAAATTTTAAACTTTTCGAATCTTAAATTGGAAAGAATATAAATATTGTGGCATGGAGGAAGCCTTACATTGATTACGTATGTATATATTAGACCATTCACTGATGGTCTAATACTTTTGAGTAAGGAAAATGATTTGTTTTGGAAATGAATTTGGTACGAGCTTACTGAATTTAATGATTTGAATTCCAATGTTAATGCTATTCTTTCCCACTGTAGGATATGCAATAGAACGGATGGACACTGGACTGGAAGTACGGATTGACTACTGGTCCTCAATTTAAATACAGAAAATTGGATAATTTCCCGTGACAATCAGAATTCTCGTTCCCTTTTGGATTGACTACGATTGATATATGTTTACGCGGACTTCTGCTGAGGCTGGTCTGTCCTGGCCACCACCGCGTTTCCCGATCGGTTCAATTCTGGGAGGCTCTGTTCTTTGGCTTCTGGAGATTTTCAGGCGAAAATCGTGTGTAGCCCGCTGTATCTGCTAAAAATATATAAGTAACATCCACCTCTGATATGTACCTAACTCCTCCACTGATGCTATGTTTGTGGATAAAAGGCAACAAAGTGGGTACAAAAAACTGTTTCACTTCTGAGCTGTTGGTTGGACTGGTCCTCAGGCATGTTTTACATATGTCTGCACCTTTGGGCCAAGAGGACAATAACTTAAATAATTCCAACAGCATATCTGCTTGTCTCCTTGCGGTCGTTGTCGTCTTCGTCTTTTGGCTGTGTCGTCTTCGTCGTCTGCGTCTGCATCCGTGTCCGCATCCTCGTCGTCGTGTATTGCCAATATTGAAGTCTCCAGGGCTGCTGGGCATTGCTGCTGGTGGGGATGGGGATTCTTCTTCTTCGATGATCGCGATGATCGCCGAAAACGTGATAGGACCACACTGGTTCAATTACGAAAACAAAAGAAGTGTCGCCCTGATCGCTGTCAGCTTTTGTCTTTTGTTCGCCATCGAAAAACTATTCGAAGATTCGTATTATTATTGTTGTCATTTGCATACTCCTGCGGGACGCGCAATATAAATAAATATAGCGCGTTGCTGTTGCTGCTCCTTGTTGATTTTTGTTCTGGCTCTGGTTGTGGTCTTGTGCTGCCTGTTCTGCAATGATGATGGTCGGTCGTCGTATTCTTTTCTGGGCCACATTGCAGCATCATCATCCAGCACCAGCACAAAATTGGGTTCCTCGCATTTTGGACGATCTTTCTCGCATTTTGTATGCTTTTGCGATCCAGAGTGTTTGCATTTATAGAACCGCACGTACCTAGAGCATCATATTGATATACTCGTATAGGTAGTGCACAAAAGGTTCCAGTCCAAACAAAAATTCCTGGGCGCCTGCTTTAGCTTTATCCTTTCCCAGAGAGCTGGAATACATTCGTTTTGGCAGTTCATATAAATGTGCAGCTAAACAAATGAGCCTTACAAAAATATACTATAAGTATAAGGCTCCCCCTTAGTTGGATTGGACGTTGTTCGTGATTCCTGGTAATCGCGTATGATGGTAAAAGAAAAAAGTTTCCTTAATTGATTGGGGATTGCTGGAATATGGGGGTCCTTTTCTATACTTCGACCAGGCGGATTGCTTTTCGAAGTCTTGGTAAACACATTACGTGGAACTTTGATTTGCATAAATTGTGTTTTTTTTTTTGTTAAATTTTAATTAGCTTAACGTTGATGTTTTTTTCATCTTGTATTATTAAAGTTGTAGGTGAACTGAACAATGTATCGTCGATATATGTTTTAAAAGTAAATGGATTTAACTAATGTGGGTCTAAAGCCACCAAAGCGAACATCTAGGTAATTGTTTTTTACTTCAATGGACATACCTTAGTAATATGGATTACACAATTGTTTGGGAGTATTGTGCTTAATACACGTAGGTATTAACTTAAGGCTGGTTAAACTTTAGCACCACAATTATGTTATAAAATTTGGACAAAGCGTAGTGAAAAAATTGTATCGCGCGATATTTTTGCAAATTTAAAAAACCTCAGTTTGTAATCGCATACTGTTAAGTGGTCGACTAAATATTAATAAGAGCATTGGATATTTAAAAAAAAAGACAATAATAATACTTAGGTACTAAATAATGCAAAATTAAAAAAAAAAAAATCACCAAAGTTGAGTGTTGAGTTTGAAAATTTATTTTTCATAGGTAGGTACTATATGGCAAATTATGGATTCGTAAAAAAAATCCAACTCGAGATTTTGATCAAAGTTGACATTACGATGATAGCGAACACGAAAAAGTGGGTCTCGCAATTCTGTGTCTGTCTGTCATTCGCCCCACCCGTTTTTTTTTTATTGCCCAGACAATTTATTTTGTACTTCTGTGAATTTTTCTTTTTCGAGTTTCATTGCAACGAACAGTGACCAAAAAAGCCGAAGGAATAACCAAGATCTCATCCAAAAAATAATAATTTAATCCAATTTGGTAAATCACGCATATAAGATGATATTTTTTTTAATTATTTTTTTAACTCCGCATTAATAAAGGCTAAAAAATTGCGTAGCATTTTTTTTTAATTTTTTCAAATTTCAAAACTATTTAAAAAAAATCTGCTCCAACGATTTTCAATTTTTTTTCTCATAAATTGAGATTTCCTTAAGAAATCGGATGATGTACTTCGCATTGGTATCAAAACAATTTCAGATGCTGTTTTATCAATTTATGTTTAATTACATATCTTTTTTTACAATTTTTCAGTCTAAACTGTAAGTTCCATGCATATTTACAACACGGTGCTATATTATTCATAAATAAATGTACCTACTTGCATAATACTACCTTAAACTTATAACTACGTTTTAAGCGGGTTATATATACAATATATAGGCTCCCGTAACTAATTTATTTCTTTTATAAGATAAATATAGTTTTTGGAATATTAAAACTTTTAAAACACAGTGTGATCGCACATAAGAGCGAGTTCGTGGACATATTTTTTCTTGTAGGTACCTATAGATGACCTAACCTACACGCTCAAACTTTTTGTCACTTACCTCAGAAAAAATTTCAGGTGTAAAAATAACATCAGCCACTTCACGACATTTTTCAAGAACATGCAATCTAATGAGATGTCATAATCGATATTAATAGGGGTGTTGAAGTTGTAGTTGTCAACACATGAAAGTCTGCTTAGAACAAAACGGAGATATCTACAAAGAACTGCAAATGGGATCGCTTTCTAAACTTTCATTGACTGGATAAAAAGAATAGGTCCAAAGTGACTGTCTTGTCACTGATCTGATTTTGAAAAAAAAAAAACTATATACGATTCAACAAGAATATGATTCCATGAATTGAACGAAACCAGAAGGAATTCCAAGAGGAAGAGCCTTTATTTGGAACGATATTGTGAGAGATTTTATAAAAGACATTCTTAAATTCCGTCGCTAGAACATCAAGTACGTTCTTCTTTTCTAGAAATTTTAAATAATATAGGAACCAAATTCTGTTAAGTAACATGGTCGTATGTAAATAGATTTATACCCATTTAGAACCCATGTTATTTGGTGCAAAATAATGGTTTGCAATGTAAGTATATATTGTGTCGAAGACAATATCGTTTCACAACAGGGAGCTATTTCACCAAACAATTTTTACTTTTCACTTTGCAACTTTGCATTTTTACTTTGCGAATTTCATTTCACCAAACGTAAATTAGCGAAGTGATATGTTTTGTCCCGCAAAGTGAAATTAAACAAATAAACTTGCAAATTTTATTGAGAATTTTGAAAAGCTATTCAGTAATAATGCAAAGAGAAATTTTCATTTGCAAATAAGCGTTTTGAAAAGTTGTCGAAAAATAATAATAAAAAAAATTATCCATTTTGAAAATGAAAAGTAAATAAAAGTTCACAAGACAATGGTCATATTTTTTAATTTTTTTTTAAATTGAGTTTTCCCAAAAAAAAACATAAGTTTTAGGGTCAACGCGTTGTTTATATTTTGTGTGAACATCCTGTCAACGCAGTTAGGATCCACATTGATGGAATGCTCGTCAGAGCGCGTTCACAAAACAGAATTTTTTTTTGAGTAAAAGTGCGTAGCCTACGCATTTTTCAGAAGTACATACAAAATAAAATTCCATTAATTTATGATTTTTTAGAGTTTTTTTTTAATCCATCGACAATGGAATTTACGGTTTATATACCTTGAAAAATATATCTTGACGTATACTGAATATTTCGATCAAAATATCATCAAAAAGCCCTAAACGCCTTTTTCCGGAAAATAAAAGGTTATCTTTAAATCTTTTTCTTTTTAAGTTTTTTAAATACATATATATAAAATATATATATATATATTTTTAAATATTTATCAACATCGTATAGGCATTCTTCAGTGGAATTTGAGAGTTCATAAATAGCCTGACCAATTTCATATTTTTACTTCTTTTGATCATCAAGGCGAAAAATGGTTGATTTGATTTCGAATGTGGTCAAGTCGTGTGATCGTCATAGTTTAACATGCCCACGCGTTGACGACAAAGGATTAAAAACGGGTTGACACAGATAACACGTCAACGCATTTTGGGACTAAGCCTTACTTTGCAACTTTGCAAAATACGAATTCAAATGCTAAGTTCTAGTTAAAATTGGTCTGTACTGAAAAACTTTTCACTTTTCGAAAATAGTCTGAAAAGTTCTAAAGTGAAAAGTCTTTTCACTTTGTAAGTTTTGTGAAATATTTTGCACCCAAGCGTCACTTACAGACCAAGCGCCACAAAAAAAAGAACGCTACTAAATATAAATTTCCTTTACAAACTACCTTCGCAGCTGGCTAATACGTGAAGACATTTCAGTCTTTAAGGCGTCCTTGGGGGCAAATATATTTAGACCGACAATGGAGAATAAAAACTCCCCATCCACATGACCAGCTGATGCTTGTAACGGATCAGGGAGCGAAAAAATGATCCTCCAACTGTTATACGATTGATGCTCCGAACTTATCGCACTGGCCATCTTAATTTGCTGCTGTCGCCCTTGTTGTGTAATGCCGGATTTACACGAATGGCAAAGTTCTGTATCTGTAGAAGAACGTCTCGCTATCACCCTCCGTTTCCTCGCAACTGGAGACAATTATAGCAGCCTGATGTTTTTCTTCAGGAGGTCAAAATCTTCTGTATGCAACATTGTTTCCGAAGTCGAATCGGGGGAACGAAAATTCCATAAGTTTTCCCGAGCCTCAACCATTTCAACAAGCAGCCGTTCCACTTGTGGCACCCACTTCCTCTCGACTTTTCTATTGCGAGCTGCCTTTTTAATTTCTTTACCTTGTTCCATGTCTTTTCAATTTCCTAAATATTAATTTATTAGTATTAGTATTTATTGAAAACTAAAACTTGTATTTTCTATTTACTTACAATTTTAATTTTGTTGATAAATAAATAATCCCTTTTAAAGCTGCCATTTAAAATGGCCCTTTGCCAATAAAGAATGAACATGTTCATTCTTTTTCGAATATCGCATAAATGGCTGAGCACAATGGATACGGAGCTGCAACTGGAAGCTGCAACTGAATAGCTGTCAAAATATTGAATACACACAAATTCAATGTTACGAACAGAACGCAGTCAGTGCTGCAGACGGTGCTGTAAAGGTTCACCAACTTTTAACTTTTTCACGTGCAGCACTTCTGACGTTTCAATTTATATGAAGAAAAAAAGAGCCGGAAAAAATATTGAAGTTTTTAGTGCTCATTTGTGTCGCGAAAAAAAATATTAATTAAAAGAAAAGTATTGCAAATAAAAAAAGCGAATAATAACCTCGTGGTTGTTTTTTTTTCCTTTAAAATATATAAAAAGCTGTACAGCTCATTGTGGGCAGATAAAAAAAAACGACGTACGACATTTTTTTAAAGCAGTTGCAGCTGCAGCTCCGATTCCAGTTGCAGCAGGGCATTGTGTTCAGCCAGTAATTTGAAAAATGGCACCAGCAAAGTGTTAACACAATGCGATTTTTATGGCAACATTCAATGCCAAATTTTCTGTGCCAGTTTTTTTATGGCAAAAATATGCCAGTATTTAGAGGGTTTACACGATGAAAAGAAAAATTTCTTGCATCTAGCAGCTATAATGGCATTTTGCCATTCGTGTAAATGAGTAATAAGTTGTAAACTTTGTTTTGGCTAGCATCGTTTTTACTGAACAATTTCTTTAAAATCATTCAGAGGCCAGAGCCCGTCTCGTAGCAGAGTTCTTTAGTAAAACAAACAGTTATTTATTATTATAAGTGAAAGTTCAGCAAAAGAAAAATTTAATTTATGTGTCACCTATGGGAATGGGTGTATTCCATTTCCATCAGTTCTTATTCGCAAACCAATTTTGGACATACCACTTCCCAATTTATGTATACTCCACATTAATTGCATAACATTCTACCCTGGATTTAGAAGATTTAAATACTTAACTCTGCCTCTACGTTACGTTTCAAAAAATTAACTTTGTTATAAAGTTAAAAATATATTTATTTAAAATATACAAAACCATAAATGCAAACTGGCCAAGCCACCATTAAGCTAATTACTATAATACTCTTCCGATTTCGACTTATTATTGAAGCAAGACTGAACATAAATTTTGAACAATGTTCCCCGGAGGTCAGATACTGATTAAATTTTTGGGCGATCAGCCGTTAAGTTTCATTAAACTTCTTCTTATTAAAAAATTGAACTGCTTATAATGCTGGCTGAGCAACTTTGCCAAAAGAAACAAAATATATTTAGCGATCCATATAAGATTAACAATCGATGCAATTAATGCAGCGAAAAAATCGAACGGAAAACTCTGATCTCCGGAAGCGCTTTGCGGTGCGTTGTTGCTCTGCGATACGAGTATATGTAGTGTAGAGGTACACAAATTCTGTCTGAGGTTATAAGGCGATGCTCTGCTGCACCACATTGATTGGACAGCAGCGCTGCGCAGCGCAGCGCATATTATGCTCAGAGATACTCGTACTCACTGCTAATTTCCAGTGTATATCTGATTTAATCTGAATTCAGATAAGAAGATTCTTTTGGGCGCAGGGACCTTGGTAATGTGCGAGCAAATTTACTTTAAACTTTAAGGTAAATATATCGATGCAACAATGGGTCATTGATAATAAGATGGTTCGTTCATGCGCTGCATTAAAGGTAGGTAGGTTAGGTATAGGTATATATGCGAGTTCCGGAGGGCTATATAATAAGGATAGGTGGAATATCGTTACCGATTTATCTTTGAATATAAATCGTTGTAAATTTGTGCTCTTGCAAATCTGAATAAATTGCTTTGACACCCTTTATATAAGAAGTTTATACGCAATAACAATCATTATCGATATTTTTTTTTGTTATTTAACCATAAAGACAGAAAAACTTAATCTATAGAAGAAATGTTGCTCAAATCAACTAAAAGGCGTTAATATCGCGGTTACCATATGTACTCTATTAGATTAGATTCTATAACTATAGTAATTCTAATTATTATTTACATTTTAGGTATGTGCATTTAATATAATATGTTGAAGAAGCAGGCAGGACTGCAAGGTAGACATATTTAAAACGAGAAAAGAATCAAAAATATACTGTGTAAACAACTAAATCATCAAAGAAGTGACAACAATATTTGAAAAACAATAAAAATACATTGACAACTTCAATAAAAGGGAAATATATAAAATCAAATATAACAAAAGTTTTTTAAACGTTCTTCAAATCTTAAAGTAAATGACCAACATTCAAATTTTCCGCAGACCGCAAAGCCCAGAAACATTAGGAAAATAAATGGCAAAACTTCTTTTTGATTAAGAGGCTTGCTTTAATGTCTTAGTCCTTAGGCTTAGTCCTTCGAAAGTAGTTTAAATTTTAATTACTGCTTTATATTTTATAAATTTGTAAATGGTTTTTACTGTAGATATCTTGAAATCTATCATTTTTCTGGAAGAAATGTTCAGACACAAATTTTAACTTATATAAAATTCTTTCTTAATTGCAATATATTTTGAGAAAAAGTGCGCAGAAAGGTTTTGTTTGAATGGAACCGTCACTGTGTTTCTTCTGAAAAAGGCGATTCGTCACAACAAATTCCCTTGTGAAGTAAAAACAAATTGATTTTGAAATTTCAGACTTACTGGCTGAACACAATGTCCTGCTGCAACTGGAATCCGAGCTGCAGCTGCAACTGCTTTAAAAAAATGTCGTACGTTTTTTTTTTTATCTGCCCACAATGAGCTGTACAGCTTTTTATATATTTTAAAGGAAAAAAAACAACCACGAGGTTATTATTCACTTTTTTATTTCCAATATTTTTCTTTTAATTAATATTTTTTTTCGCGACACAAATGAGCACTAAAAACTTCAATATTTTTTTCCGGATCTTTTTTTCTTCATATAAATTGAAACGTCAGAAGTGCTGCACGTGAAAAAGTTTAAAGTTGGTGAACCTTTGCAGCACCGTCTGCAGCACCGACTGCAGTTGCGTTGCGTTGTGTTCGTAACATTGAATTTGTGTGTATTCAATATTTTGACAGCTATTCAGTTGCAGCTCCGTATCCATTTATATTATTTATAGTCCAACAAGTGGTTGGATGACGGGAATTCTTTTTTTTAAAGTTCTTGAACACATTCAAAAACAACAACATGACAGCCATTATAATGCTATAATCCATGTAAAACTAATAAGAGTACATGATCTTCGGGGAATTACCGACACTGCCGATATTGCTTCATTAACACCGACAAATGTCGTTCCAGGATTTGAAAAGCTAGAACTGCTTTGTAGAAAAAGATCTTGAATGTAGCGGAAGTCACAAATCGAGAATTGACAGAGGATTCTAGAAGTCCTGGTGAGACATATCCACCAATCATCATAGAAAGTGAAAATTCACAAGATGTTGAACCGTTGGCTGAAAATAAGGTACATATCAAATTATCAATATTTAACTGAAGGGAATACATACTTATAAGGAAAATGCTGTTTCACCAGAAATTGTAAGGCCCCTGCCGAAAGCTCCTCCGAGAAAAAACGTGAATAAAGGAAGAAAGAAGGGTAAGTCAAGTATTTTGACAGAAACACCTGACAAAAATGAGAGATTCGAAGATCGTCAAAAGCGCGTAACAAAATAAGCGATGAATTCTTTTAATAAACGTTAATAGATTGAAAAAACCACCAAACGGACAATAAAAACTAAAAAAATCAAAGGAATCTGGTTCGCAATCAGATGAGGTTTCCTTTTCGGTTAATGATGACACCGATCTAGATTTTGATTTAGCTATAATGACTCATCCATTGATGCAGAGCAAGTAGACAACAGATATGTGTACAGATCTAAGCTAGCTATACGATAATTTAAATCCATAATCCATTTGATTTCATTTTGGTTGAATGTTCTAATAAAAATAATAAAAATATGTTGGCTTTTGTTGGAAAATTAAATAAGAAAAATGGCAACATGTAATAACGTCTGCTTTTTAAAGAAAAGACATGTTTCGTTAAGTTTTATTATTCTAATCTGGAAGACAGGACCAGTAATTTGTAAGTGGGATACAAATGAAACCAAAACTTCCATCGTCAATATACGACCCTGGAACATCGAGGACAGCTTCTATGATGACTTTTATCTTTGACTTCTCCAAATTTCGTTTGAGTTAGAGAAGCATCTCTGTAAATTTAATTTCCCCATAAATTTTGTTTATGAATTCTAATAGTCTTTGTTTATATTAAGACATATTTCCTTAGTATGTAATTTAAGTAATTTGTGAATTCTTTTTTTTTATATTAAACCTATTTTTGTTTTGATTCATTTTAGCCGAGAACTAAAAATTTTTGATTTTACATAAATGACATCGTTGATTTATCTGAATAATTTTTGTCATTGTAACTACAATTTCTGTAACTGCGTCAATGAAGCTGAGGGAGGAAAATCAACTTCTTGCTATGGAGCCAAACTGGAATTCAGACTTGTTAATTTTTCCGTTTTTTCTACAAAAGCTTATCTAAGATTTTCAGAAATATCCCACTTCTGAAGTTTTTATGGCCTGATAAAAGCAAATAATATTACGCATTGCTGTTTTTGGTGGATTGTAGTAGACTTCTCTCAAAATTATCAAATAATATGCACTGAGGGAAAAATGTATGCACTCAGTAAAGAGACTTCTATGTAAAAAGTATGTGTTGGAGTTTGTATGGGATTGCCATGACAGCTCTATTCACTGAGTATAGTTTGCGTGTGCTGGTTACAATCCACTTTATGTGTCGTCAATATTCTATAGAAATATATAATCTGCCTGTATTAAATACAATCAGTATGTACTCTCTACATTTTTATTGATGGCCTACATTGAAATATGTAATGAATATATAAATTTATAAATCCCAACAACAATCCAAATACAAAAGTGTATTCATCAAAGCAGGCAATGTGATGAGTACAAGCAACGTGCATAAGGTTTATATTTCCTTTTATTGAATACAGACTATATATATTCAATACATAAATAAATAACTAAAAATGTTCAAATCATATTCTATGGAACAGCTAAAGTCACACGTGTTATGACTACATAAATACTTCAAAATAGCTAGTCTTCCCAATACAAAAACTGTATTCATTGCAGCATAATATGTGCTGAGTATACAAGCAACGTGGACTGAGTCTATATCGAAATGTATAGAATAAAGACGATTATATATTAATTCAATACATACACCATGTACCAGCTACAGTTATACATGTAATTACGACATATTATGTATTTCGAACCTTCTAGCCATCTACATAATAAAATGTATTCACGTATTTAATGCATTGACTCATCGTATTAATTACTTCACACATAACTTTTGCACTCAGTACAATGTTAAAATTTATACTGAGTACATAATTTGTAAGCACTGATGTAGTCAATAAATAAATCTGTGCACCCATTACATAAAAATATATGTGTCTGTAATCTCCGATTTGTTCATGATTATGTAATGACTACAATGTTTTATGTTATACCTACATAAATATCCACATAAAAAAATGTATTCATCACAAAAAAATATGTGCTGAGTACAAACAACGTGTCCTGAGTAAAGACAAACGTGTACTGAATACAGACCCTTATGTATTGAATACATAAATATAATGTATCGGCTACAGATATACATGTAATGACTACATAAATATTCGAAACCTTCTAGTCATCCGCATACAAAAATGTATTCATCACAACATAATATAAACTGAGTACAAAGAATATGTCCATAACGTGTATTGACAACAAACATGTATTTATTTAATACATAAGTATTGTATCAGCTACAGATAGACATGTAATGAATACATAATTATATAAAGTTTTCTAGCCATCCCCATAAAAAAAATCTATTCATCACAGCACGATATGTGGTAAGTACATGAAATGTGTCCTGATTCTATACCGACGTATATATTCAATACAGACAATATGCGTTCAGTACATTATCTAGAGAGAAACTTTAGTTAAACATGTAATGACTACATAAATATATAAAACGCCCTAGCCATCCGCATAAAAAAATGTATTCACATATTAAATGTATGGACTCATCACATAGATTTCTGCACACAACATTTCCACAAGAATTTATTCATCACAGCAAGCTATGTGCTGAGTACAAGCAATATGCCAAAGTCTGTATCGACATGTATTAAATCTATAACAATATGTATTCATTATATAATTTATGGACCAGCTGCAGTCAAAACTGTGATGAATATAAAAGTACCCTTTAACCATCGCCAAACAAAAATGTATTCATTACAGCAAGTAATGTGCTGAATTGTATTGAATACACGCGATTGTTATTCAATACATAATTAATGTACTAGGTAAAGTTAAACATGTAATAACTACATAAATATTTAAAATGCACTAGCCATTCGCAAACAAAAATGTATTTGTCCCTGCCTGTTATGTACTGGGTACAAGCAACGTGTCCTGGGTCTATATCGACATTTATTGAATACATTTTGTATGTGTTCAGTACATTATCTATGGACCTGCTACATAGAAATGTATTGACAACATAAATATTTATTTTACGGTTACGGTAAATTTAAGGAAGTTTCTTATAATTTCCATCTATCAGTATCATTCGCCTGAAAATTTTCATATGGTTCGGACAGTTAGCTCCAGTATTTTTATGTTATCTTGTAATTGGTGAAGTGTTTGTAGTGAAATTAAAATTTGAAAGATAAAGATATAATATATATGTATATGTATATATTTAAAAAAAATTTAAACTATTAAATTCATTAAACTGTAAAATATAAACAATTAAGTACCTATATTAAAGTGGTTTACTATTTGGTGGCATAACAGCTCGTGGAGAACTCCACAAACGCGTGTTGTATTTGTTGTTTTCAGTCACAGAAACTTATAAAAGACGGTAAGTATTTTTTTTATATGAACTTTTATTATTCTTATTATTTGTAAATTTTATTTTTAATATTTAATAAATTATTCACTATCTTAAAATGGAATGCTTTAAATGTGGTTTATTTGTTGAGGAGTGGTAAATCCTGCTATTTCATTTCAAAACCAAGCACCATTTAAAGGCAGACGCCGAGTATCGTTGTAAATTCCGAGCCTGCACGGCCATATTTTATAATGTTTACGACTTTGGCTGGCATTTTCGAAAGCATTTGTTGCGAGTGAAAACATCTAAAAAACATAATGCGAAATCGTCTTATGTTCCCAATTTTGATTCTGTTTTTTTAAACGCTTCTAATTTTACTCCGGATTCTCCTTCATATTCTAACATTTTCAAATCTTCTGCTTCAACATCTGCGCCTGAAAAGGCTTTTGAAAAAACTAACCTCATAGAGTTGAAACCTATTGATGTATTAAAATTTTTTATGAATTTACATGCTTTGCCCAATTTAACGAGAAAAAACGTGGCAGATATTGAGCAAAATATCTTGTCGAACTTGATTCAACCAATTCTTTCTTCATTTGGAGATTACATTAAACAACGTTATTCCACGAAGAGTGAAGACCGGCTACACATTCAATTTTTTTTTTTAAATATTGAAGATGCATTTTCAGATTGCTCCTCAGAATATCGACCAATGAAGAAGCTTAATCTGGAGGATTTAATTGCTCCTCTTCAACAAATAACTCTTAACAATAGTGTTAGCGAGGTTCATTTGTATAACGAAGTCATTTTTGCAGAGCAGGTGACGAAAGGCACAATGCTCCCTATTTCATTTCAAATCCAGAAATATTTCCAACAAAATGATTGTTTATTACAATGTAATTACCACGTTTGTATAGAGTCATTTATTAAGAGTGCAGATTTATGACTATACGCTCGAATTCTCGAAAAAGAACAGCAACTTGAAAGTATACACTATTATTTTGTTAACGGTAGCCTCTGGCATCTAAACACAGACATTTTTTTTTCACGGGTATGGCTCTTACGAGCGCAATTGAGAAATCCTCCAAGAATCCAAATCCTCTCGTCATGAATAAGTAAAGTTAATATCGTCTCGCAAACCTGATATTATTTTTAAATACATATTTTTATTCAAATTTCTAAACGTTATTTTAATTTGTGCCAGATTTGTATTTTTAAAAATAGAAAATGTTTCAAAAAATTTCATGCAGGTCGAACAAGTTTACCCTTTTGGGTATAAAGGCAAACCCCGATACCTATTTCAAAAAGTCGATTTGACATTTGTTTACAAAAAGATTTCCTAAAAATTTCGATTTTTTTATGTATCGGGGTTTGCCTCTTTACCGCAGTTTTATTCACGTTTATAAATATTACAATCAATTGTTTATTGATGTACTTGATATTCTGGACATCAAACAAGTCGAGTTGTTACTTGTACGCAACGGTTTTGGTTTTTCATATCACTGGAATATCTGGAAATCTCTTAGTGAAGAATCAAACACTCACCAAAATCAACAGGTGACAACCACCGTTAATGCACCAAGTAAATACGCAACCGAACGCGGGCAAATCAAAATTGCCGTAAAAAATAATTCGCCAAACGAATCTAAAGATAGTACTGTCAATATAACGCTTACAAAGATTTTCGATTGGGGAGGTAAAATGGCAAAGGTTCTGATTGATTCATACGACAAAAAACAACATCTGAACGATATCGAGCGCGCCAATTTATGCGATTTGATAATCAATTATTGTGTGGTAAAAGATTTAAAATTGAATGTTTGTACGTGTCGAATGTTGGCCTCGGAAATCACTGCTACATTTCCGAACGAAATTGAAAGTGCATACCACAAGCCAACGAATGGTCGCTTGATCACGAAATTCAACTATAAAGATAGGTTAACAAAAGACAAAAATGACACCGAAAAATGTTCAGCATCATCATCCCCAATCACTGAAGATACAAATAATCGCGCATTCATGACGAGGATATGATTAAACCTATTTCGACGTTAAACAACAATCCAAGCCTAACTGCCGATGAAATTAAAAGTCTTTGGCGACAAATAGCCCCAAATCGAATTGATTTCATAGCAAAAAATTCTGGCGATTTTACAGCCGTCTATGCCAAATGGAAGCAATATACCGAACCGCAAGGCTATGTTTATGTAGGTTTTATTCATAAAGCAGTCTGATTCTGAATTCTGACATTTATGGAGCTCGATCTTAGCACTAAATACAAATTAAGTTTGTTTACAAAAACTTTAACTACCCATTACTCTTTGAAATAAAAAAAGAATCGATTAACTTTACCCACTATTGCTTTGAATTAGTAATTTAAGCAATTCAATTACATTTACAAAGAGAATTTGTAATTCGTACTATAGTTGAGTTGAAAAAACATAAATGGTACCTACTTCGTCTTTTTTTTTTTATTTAAAAACTTTTAGATACTAACAAAAATTACTAACAATTATATTTTTATTATTATAATTAAAACAAAAATACTTTTACCAAATTTTTTCTTTTTTAATAACAATTTTTCTATCCGGAAAAATTGAATAACAATGAATAGGTTCCCAATGCAGATAAAATGTGTATGCAAGCTTTTTTGTTATTAATATTTTCCCTCGCACGGTGCTAAAAAGCTCAATGAATATCTGTTTTCTCAATCGAACTGTGTTAATATAATAGTACCTGGGAGACCGAGCTTCGCTCGGCTTTTTCTAATTGAAAGAAGTGAAATATGTATGAGAAATATAGACATGGCAGTTAATAGAAAACAACATATGTCATCCATTAAATTTGTTCACTTTATAAATGCGTTCAATGGAGATGCTTCCATATTATGTACGTGGAGATAAATATGTAGACAGTTTGACATAATGTGGAGATACGCACGCATGTGGAGATACATTGATGCATCGACATATGTTTGGATAAATTTGGTGGAGATAAATATGTGGAGTTACATTTGGAGATTCCTCCACTTGCATATATTAAATACAAAATTTCCTCCAGATAGTTAGAACTGTTGCTTTAGCGCCCCTTTAGTTAAGGGCCTGGGTGATACAACAAAAGTGGGCGTGGAAGGGCGTGGAAGGGCGTGGGCGGTTTTTCCAAATTTTTTTTTTATTTTGTTCTTGCTTATCAGTACACTTCCTGATAATTTCATCCAAACCGCTGAAGCCAATTTCATGCAAATCGTTGGATCCGTTTCGGATATTTTTTGTTTTTCAATTTTTCTCACTCATAAGAATGAACTCTAAAACTTTTACTCAAATAGTTTGAGTAGCTTCCGAGAAATAGAAATAATAAAAGTAGTCGTGACATTGGCGGATTTTATTAAAATCAATTTTCAATTTTTTTCTTGTTCATATCTAAAAATAAACTGAAAATTTCTAATTGTCTTCGAGAAACCAAAAACTAATAAAAGTGGGTGTGGCAGTAGGCGAAGTCTACATATTTCTTTTAAAATGTTGTTCCTACTTATAAAAGAGAACGCTCACTGATTTATGCAAATTGTCGGAGCCGTTTCCGATAAACTAAAAACGACAAAAGTGGACGGAGCAGTGGGCGGATTTCACTAAACTTTTCTTAACTTTTTTCTTCTTATTGAGGAGAAAAAACTCTGAAAAATTCATTAAAATGGCTAGTTCCGTTTCCGAGAAACCAATCAATAATAAAAGTGGGCGTGGCAGTGTGTGGATTTTAGTAAAAGAATTTTTCAATTTTTTTGTTATAAGAATAAACTCTTATAACCTCATAACCTCATTTAAATCGTTTGAATTGTTTTCGAGAAACTAAGAAATAATAAAAGTGGGCGTGGCAGCAGGCGGATTCTACTTATTTCTTTTTAAATTTTGTTTCTACCTATAAAAGAGAACGTTCTCATTAAATGTCATCTAAGTTGTAAGACCCGTTTCCGATAAACTAAAAACGAAATAAGTAGGCGGTGCAGTGGGTGTTGCTGTGGGTGTTGCTGTGGGCGGATTTCACTAAAGTTTCCTTTATATTTTTCTTCTTATTGAGGAGAAAAAACTCTGAAAAATTCATTAAAATGGCTAGCTCCGTTTCCGAGAAACCAAGCAATAATAAAGTGGGCGTGGCATTGGGTGGATTTTAGTAAAATAATTTTTCAATTTTTTGTTATTAGAATAAACTCTTATAACCTCATAACCTCATTTAAATCGTTTGAATTGTTTTCGAGACACTAAGAAATAATAAAAGTGGGCGTGGCAGCAGGCGGATTCTACTTATTTCTTTTTAAATTTTGTTTCTACCTATAAAAGAGAACGCTCTCATAAAATTGTATCAAGTTGTCGGACCCGTTTCCGATAAACTAAAACCGAAATAAGTGGGCGGTGCAGTGGGCGTTGCTGTGGGCGGATTTCACTAAATTTTTCTTAAAATTTTTCTTCTTATTGAGGAGAAAAAAACTCGGAAAAATGCATTAAAATGGCTAGCTTCGTTTCCGAGAAAGCAAGCAATAATAAAAGTGGGCGTGGCAGTGGGTGGATTTTAGTAAAAGAATTTTCCAATTTTTTGTTATAAGAATGAACTCTTATAACCTCATTGAAATCGTTTGAATTGTTTAAGAGAAACTAAGAAATGATAAAAGTGGGCGTGGCAGTCATAGAATTTTACTAAATATATTTTTTTATTTTTTTTCTCTATCATAACAATAAACACTGAAAATTTCATCCAAATCGTTGGAGCCATTTTCGAATAGCCAATAACTAATAACAGTGGGCGTGGTAGTAGGCGGATTTTACTGTTTTTATTTTTTTAATTTTTTTCTTACCCATGAAAGTAAACTCTGAAAATTTTATTCAAATCGCTTGAGCCGTTTCCGAGTAATAAAGATATTTCAGACCGATTCCGTCATACTTAAAAGTAAGAAAAGTGGGCGCGGGGTGGGCGGATTTTACTAAATTTTATTTTTATTTTTTTTTCTCGTTCATCGTAATAAACTCTGAAAATTTTATCAAAATCGTTGAAGCCATTTCCGAGAAACCAAATATATATAAATATATAAATATATAAATATATAAATATATAAATAAATATACAAGAATAACTCGTTTAAAGTAATAAGATTATATTGTATGTAATCCTTTTTTGTTTGTTATAATTTTATTTTTTTTATTTGAAAGATTGACATGGATTTCACAGAGATGTTTGGAGAAATAAATAATATTTTTTTCAATATGGAAAGCTTTCTTGCATATTTAATTCAATTGTTCAAAAGCAAAGAGCACCGCGGATTCAAAAATGAAACATGCAGAGCTATCTGGAAAAAATATGATAAAGACATTGGCGAAAGTAAGTTTTATTAAATGAAAAAATGGACATATTCCGGACTAATTCCCTTTACATTTGCATTTTTTAGCTGCTATGGTGACAATAGCATTCCATTTGCTTCACGAGGTATTGAAACCTACATCGATGAAGACTGAAATTGTGGACGGCATGAAAGTTCGAACAAAGCGGTCGATAGAAGATTCCATTTCATCATTCTTTCACCATTCGAAGTCCGTAGAAATGTGGAATGAATATGCAAGATCCTCGAATCGTTCTTTCCAACCTATCATTGGTAATATTTTTTAGTTAATTATTACCAGGTGTTTTCCACTACTTTGAAACTCTGTGAATTTCTACACATTTTATTCTTTTTTATATGAACTGTGACAGACTTTTGAGTAGAAATCTACACAAATGCTCATTGCACATGGTTTCAAAGTAAAAGAACAAACCTACCGTTAATTGAAAAAAAAAAATCAAATAAGAGCCAATTTTTAAATAGTCAGTTATGCTCGTATGATACTAGGTATATTATATAATAATGAAAAAAGTGCGCACTTTTTTCATTATCAAAACAATTTTTCTTTTTTAATTTACAGAATTTTGAAAAGCAGCATTTTGCAGTTCAGAATACAAACATTGTTTATACCTACTAATCTTTGAATATAGAATCCAAATTAGTGTATTTTAACGTTTTCCGAAAAAGTGTGTTCATCTCAATTACAACATAGTTAAAAGTTGCGTTTACAGGAACGTCTATTGGTCATTTTAAGTGTGAAGAGTTTATTGAAAACCAAAAGTAAATTCCACGTTATTAAAGCGTGGATGAGGTTCACAAAAGTCAAAATTTATTGATTTGATATCGCGAAGACAACGAGAAAAAAATTGCCACATTGGTGGTTTTATATTTTAAAATGTAGGATTAAATGAGAGACAAACATTATTTATTGTACTTAAAAAATTCCAGAATTTTTGATTCACAGAATTTTCGATTTACAGATTTTGAAATACAGAATTATAGATTTATAGAACATTGAAATACAGAATTATGTTCATACAGAGTTTTCAATCCATTTACAGAATTTTGGTCATACAGAATTTTGTAATGCAGAATAACGACCCGTTCCCGGTCTATAAGCCCCACGGAATCAGACGGTTGCCAACGATTTTTTTCAACGTGGCCCTTTTCCTTACAAAGAATAACATAAACGCAAAGTGGTTGTATTTAATTTGTTTCGAAGAAAACAAATTTATTTATTTGAAAAAAAAACAATTTTATTTATTTTTTGAAAAAAATGCAGTAGATCTAATGCAATTGCAGAAAAGTCACAACCCTGAGTATGGCATCTAGTTAAAAAATATATTAAACTAAAAACCATTTAAGTAAAGATCTTTAACATCAGGCTGTCATTATTCTCTTACAGCTAGTTGACTATTTATATTATCGGCTCTAAGTACTTAAATACTATATTGTATGTTACTTAAAACTAACTTGTACCTATTTCTTTCTTCTTTTCTTAAGCTATAACTGGAGAGGACATACTGAAGCCAGCTGCCATTTTTGTATTTTTTGACGGAATAAAATACATAGCTAGCAGTATGTCCGGAGCTATTGACACTTGTTTTAAAGTGTACCACGTTTTGCATATAAAATACCCGGCAGACTCATAAAACGTATGGGCCTTCATACAAATGTGGTTCTATACATCTATATCTGATGTCAAAAAGAAGCCCATCAAATCCGCAAATACCATTGGCATTGAGGAATTTATTGCCAAACTAAATAAAATTTTAAGCAAATAAATATGTAAAGCTTATATCTATATATGTATGTATGTATGTCCGATATACCCAGTAACCAGTAATTATTAAAAAAAAAAAAGTTAATGAAAAAAAAATTGTATTTTCTATTTCAATTTCTAGTTTGCTTCCAGCCGAAAATACGCATTTCATGAATGCCAAAATTAAGTCTTTATCAAGATAAACAAGAAAAACAGACTTCAAAGAGCCCAAAAGAAATCATCTCAATGCTGCATAGAAACTTTATTCACCACATAACCGCATGTACTCATCACAAATAACAGATACGTATTCAGCTATGTAATAAGTACACATTTAATATTTATATTTATGTAATGCGTACATATAATATTTATATTTATGTAATCAGTGCATAGAAACTGTGCCCAGTAAAAAATTATGTACTCATTACATATTACCGTTACGTAAGTGTTTAGTGAGTACATTCAATTGTATCATTTTGTAATGAGTGCATACAAATTGATCAAAACGAGAACATTACATGTATAACTGTAACTGGTCCATGTATTGAATACCAATCATGTTTATTCAGCATATAAATTGCTGTGATGAATACATTTTTTTATGCGGATTTCTAAAAGGTTTTGAATGTTTTTGTAGTCATTACATGTATTTCTGTAGCTGGCACAATCATTATGTATTAAAAACATAGTGTCTGTATTCAATACACGTCGAAGGACATGTGGCTTGCATTCAGCACATAACTTGCTGCGATGAATGCATTATTTTATGCGGATGGCTAGAAGATTTTGAATATTTATGTAGTCATTACATGTACACCTGTAGCTGGTACATTTATTATATATCGAATACATAGTGTATGTATTCAATACACGTGGATTTATACTCAGGACATGAACCCTGTACTCAGAATATAATTTGCTGTGATGAATACATTATTTTATGAGGATGGCTAGAAGATTTTGAATATTTATGTAGTCATTACATGTACAACTGTAGCTGGTACATTTATTATATATCGAATACATACTGTATGTATTCAATACACGTGGATTTATACTCAGGACATGAACCGTGTACTCAGAATATAACTTACTGTGATGAATACATTATTTTATGAGGATGGCTAGAAGATTTTGAATATTTATGTAGTCATTACATGTACACCTGTAGCTGGTACATTTATTATATATCGAATACATAGTGTATGTATTCAATACACGTGGATTTATACTCAGGACATGAACCCTGTACTCAGAATATAACTTGCTGTGATGAATACATTATTTTATGAGGATGGCTAGAAGATTTTGAATATTTATGTAGTCATTACATGTACAACTGTAGCTGGTACATTTATTATATATCGAATACATACTGTATGTATTCAATACACGTGGATTTATACTCAGGACATGAACCGTGTACTCAGAATATAACTTACTGTGATGAATACATTATTTTATGAGGATGGCTAGAAGATTTTGAATATTTATGTAGTCATTACATGTACACCTGTAGCTGGTACATTTATTATATATCGAATACATAGTGTATGTATTCAATACACGTGGATTTATATTCAGGACATGAACCCTGTACTCAGAATATAACTTGCTGTGATGAATACATTATTTTATGAGGATGGCTAGAAGGTTTTGAATATTTATGTAGTCATTACATGTATAACTGTACCTATTCAATTGATAATGTATTGAATGCATAATTTCTGTATTAATTAGACGTCGTTTTAGACTCATGGCACGTGCCTTGTACTCAGAATATAACGTGTTGTAGTGAATACATTTTTTTATGCAGATGGCTAGGAGATTTTGAATAATTATGTAGTCAGCACATGTACAGCTGTACCTATTCAATTGATAATGTATTGAATACATCAGTTCTGTAATCATTAGACGTCGATTTAGAATCAGGGCACGTGGCTTGTACTCAGAATATAACGTGTTGTAGTGAATACATTTTTTTTATGCTGATGGCCTGGGTTTTTTCAATATTTATGTAGTCATAACATAATTGACTGTAGCCACTATACATAAACATGGACTCAATGAAGAAAACTGACAAATATTTATGTAATAGGTACAAAGATTTATTTATTGATTTCATGACCTTCTTTTAAATTATGTACCCAGTAAAGATTTCAATATGTAGTCAGTACAAAAATTATGTGTGCAGAAAACTATAGGATGAGTCAATGCATTTATTTGCTGAGTGCATACATTTTTCCCTCAGTGTGGTTTAAAAGAAAAGTAATCAAGTTAAATTAATTATGTGAATAATTCATTTCCAAGTGCAATTATTACATATTTGGTGTACCACAGGGAACAATACTTGGTCCATTATTATTTTTGATATATTATATACATTATTGATATCTGTAGTAGTACATATATTAAAACTTTCTTAAATATCTATACTTGCCAATGATGCTCTCATGTTCGTAAGTGGTAAAATATTATCTAAAATTATGGATTAAATTAAAAGTAGGTAAATTAATTCAACTTATCTCTGTGGCTAAGTTGAAAGACAAAGGCCCCAAATACGCATGGCGTAATTGGGGCCTTTGTCGGTAAACTGCATCATTTTAGTGCATTTGGTAGATAAGCGGTCCCATGGAAAAAGTCTTGAATTACCATATTATGTTATCAGATGGGAATCTTCTATCAGTGAGAACATATTTCTAAATGTTAATTGTTATTACATTTTATTTAGAGACCGGTTTTATACAAATTTTGGGTTCGTGTTGATGGATGCAGAAGACTCCATCCAAGACTTCTTGGACCTTCATTTTCATGAGTTTCATATTTGCTTATGAAAAGTTAAGATCTATATATAAAAATACCAGTTAATTTTTGCTATCTCACCCAAAATTTGCTGTGTGCTCTCGGTCTATAAATTTAATGGTAATAAAACTAAATGTAATGGTGATAAACTCTAGTGAAGTAAATAAACTAATGATCGTTGAAGAAGTGACTGAAATAAATATTTAGGGCCAGGTGTTTAAATTGGAGATTGGTTTGAATTTCAACAGTCGTTTGACTTTTGTGGCTAGAAACGTGTTAAAAATATTGGATTTCTTAAGAGAATAAACGTATGAGACGAGAAAGCCAACCTTATCCAACTGAGATTTTAGACTACAGTTTTAAATAGAACTTAAAATATGCTTTAACACTATTTAATGAATACAAAAAATAATTATAATGATTTAACTAGATTTAAAAGACTTCTTTTCTAACCGCCATATTATTCACTCGACACATCCAGATTAAAACTTAAATCCAGATTTAAATAATACGAATTCAATGTAAATACATCCGGATTTAAATTTTAAACTGGATTTATCGAGTGAATAATATGGGCGTAGTTTTTTACTGCAGCTAACTCTTCTTTTTTCCCAAAACAGAAGGTTTGAATTTTAATATTTTTTACAAAGAAGGTTTATTTTAAATAATGAAAATAAGAAAAACGCGTTAGTATTAATTTTTTTTAATCATAAATTAGTTAGAGTTTGCTTAAAATTTAAAATATTATAGTTAATAAATGTTCATCTACTTTGGAAGCCTCATTTAAATAATGAGAAACACTTCAGTTTTCACACATAATATCGCATCTGCATCTTATCTCAAATAAATACCTCTGGATTGCGATTTTCATCATGGGAGTGTTGCACGCGTATAATAAAAATTTAATACTCATAACTAGCATGCAACAAAAGTGAAGTATAGTACTTCCAACGGCTTCTTATAACTCTTTAACTGCGATGTGTAGGAGTTCACTGGCTATCAACAATCCAACATTCATCCAAAGGTTGGCAGTGGAGCGCCCTGATTGGTCAAGGCGGAGCATCTCACCGTTTTTCATCTCCCAAATAAATTATAATTTCTACCTGTCTGGCATTGGCTTGGCGTTGGCGCGAACACGAACGCGAGGTGCAACGCCAACGATATCGCGTATACATAGTCTCTCTGATGCTTGATTTCTTCCATCCGCTCAAGCTGATCCATGTTAAATCTGGGATAAAGTCGAGACGAGACGAGACCAAAAGATGCTGTGGTGAGCCGTCTCTCTTTGTGGTAGATACAAAGTGCTGCCTTCCACACCACACATTCACGATCATACCATAGCCCCATCGCAATGTTTGCCGCACACACATATCGCAGCATCAACACAATATCCAGAAACAAAATGAGGCATTTCTTCCGCCTATGCCTTGATGCCATCCCATATCCCAATCCCAGTAACCAAACCATCCCAGCTCCCAGTCCCAGCTGCTGCAACTGCGATGTTATACTATACACATCCTTCCCTTCTGAGGAATTGGATGCACCATCCGGAATCGAGATGTAAAGTTGTTCGATGATCCTAAGAGCAGCAAGAAGATTCCAAAGTTCATGTTGCATGGATTGTAAAGTGGTGGTTACGATTGGCCCTGGCTTCCTTCCCCCTCTTCCTTTTGGCAAGGAAGGCGTGTAAAGAAGTTGTGAGCCAAGTTGAATTCCTTTTGGCTGTCGTTGCTGTTGCTGTTGCCGTTGCCGTTGTCATCTCCTCAGCCCCAGCCTCTGCCCAAATTATATGCTCCTTGGCTTAGGAGCAACATTTTACCTCTCGAATCGCTTTTCGAATAAGATGTGGAAAATGGAATTATGCGATTTAGAGTCCCGATACGCGGAGGGTCCATACTCCATATGCAGCAGCATCATCAGGCTGGGGAAATAGTTTCGGATACTTGTTCACATGGCTGCTCGAGATATTATAATGTAACTGTGTACCAAGTTGCATGTGGACGAGGCCATAGTACTACTATAGAGAGCTTTTCCATCTTCCAACATCACAGATGCATTTTTGGTAAACAGAAAAAAAAAAAAACAAAACAAAAATACACAACAGCTGCAACCAATATCATTGATGGCGGAGTTTGGTGCTAGTGTTGGAATTGAAGGCATTGGCGTAGGAATTTAGTTTAATTAAGGGGACAGGTGTTTATGTTTTCGAAAAAAAAAAATACGTATACGTGGAAACAACAGGTTGAATGTGTTAATTTATTATTGTTGAATGGACATGCATTTTTTTTATAATGTACCTTAGTCAAATTTTAATTCTGTACTAAATTGTACTAAATTCTGGCCTAAATTTCCACAAACATTTCTTTGAATGTAAGATATTATAATAAAATAAATATAGTATGCGACACTCGACAGCTCCTGAACAGAGTTTATTGACTTACTACTATCAATATTACCCTGTGCGAGATTTTCGTATAGGCAGGTATTGCATGAGTATGCATATGCATTACCCAAATCTAAGGTAATATATTGCGAAGGTTGTCAAAGTTGAAAATGTCAAAAAATTAAAAATGGCTGTTCGAGTGCCCACCTAAACTTAACACGCATCATTTGATTGACAAAAACTAAATATTGAAATTATTCAAGGAGAGGGGCACTGGATCCACCATTTTACCACCATAATACCTCAATTTTGGCAGATGCGCAGAACTAAACAAAAATGAAAACGCTAATAATATAACCTTTAAAATTTGTACTATGGGCATTGGGCATAAAGAACCTTTTAAAAACCGTTGGAGCGGTATTTTTAAACTCAATTTTTTGTATTTTAGTACCTACACAAAATTGATATTGTGATTGCAAACATTTTGCAGAAAACAAATTGGTAGATACGCCTTTGATTTTAATGTACAGTTAAAAAAATCTGTTTCTAGAAAAATCAACCGTTTTTGAAATATCGAATTTAAAAAAAATCAATTTAAATCCGTTAATCAATGAGTCGAAAATCTGAAAATTATTCTACGAGAGATACATACCATTAATAATGGCTTAATGTATGGTAGTCTATAATAAATTTAATTAAGTCGTTTTCGAGAAAAAATAAGACTTTTCCTTAAAGGATTTAAAAACTTGTATGGTAGGTAGGTATGGTTATAAGAATATTTTTTTAATCTGATAGATAACGTTAAAAACCAGCTTGGGACCAAGTTTAATAAAAATCGATGGAGTCATTTTTGGAAATATGTATTAAGTTTTCCAAAAAAAAACTATGAAACTTTTTTTTTAATTTAAAATTGAACACAATTTATTTATTGGCCGCTACCATGTTTTCTTTCAATATTTTTGCTTGAAAATCAGGGGTGGAATCGGCTAAGGTGATTTATGACTGTCACATTTGTGATAGTCAAATGTGATCAAAAGAATTTTTGCGTCTGTGTAAGGTGATCAATAAAATATTTTTTAAATTCGGTATCACTTTGTTTTAATGAATTTTATTTTGATTTTGTTTGTATTATTTTGATATATTAAAAAAATATATGTAAACTATAGTACATTTACATTTATTTCGTTTCTTTTTTTAAAGTCTTGGACGGTTTGCCCATAAGTCATCTCTGATTCTGTTTCTGGTTCTTACTCCTTCATTCCTTGAATTTTCAGCTTGCTGGTTATTTGAATTTTCAGATGGTGAAACCGTCAATACTGCTTCTGGCAGTGGAACTCTATGCTCGCAGCATATGTTGTGAAGAAATATGGGTTGAGCGAATTCCACTTGGTAATTCCAAAAGGTAAAGGATATGCAAAAATGTTTCTTTCGTTAATCGAAAGTTTTTTAAGAATCTTTTTTATTAAGAAAGATACAAATTTAATAAAAATGTATGAAGGAATATATGTAATGTACACTTACTTTGGATTTGGAAGATCAAGTAAGTCAAATTTATTCCGGAGGTTTATTCTCAAAAGCTGGACATTTCTATTACGATTTATATCTTCATTTTCAGCATTTTGAGATGGAAAAAACAATGGCAAAGGCACGAACACATTCATTTTGACTAGGCACAACAGACTATAAAAAAAATAATTTCAATTTCATATGAAAGTGACACCTAAATAGCTGTCACGGGAAATAATCGCAAAATTGTGATAGTCACAGGTGACTATCACCTTACACAGACAGAATTTTTTGATTGTGACGGTCAACTATCACAAATCAATATTCAGTATAAGAAAATTTATTTTTTAAGTAACAAAAAAGTAAGGTTGAACAGGAAAAAACCTTAAGCGATTTTGAAGTTGGTTTTGACTTCAAATTACGTCTAGTTACATCGAAAATGTTGGGAAGAACCCAACATCCCAACGTTCATTTGATCAAAAACAGTTGAACGTTTTTTGAGAAAATCTATTTTTGAAGTAAAACTTCTTTTGCGGCATGGGGGTAAAAAATTTTTCTATGGAGCTGTCAGTGACATGTCAAACCGACATACAAATTCCCGTCACGAATTACAAAATTCAGCGTCACGATTTTGCAACGGTTCTGAGTTTCAAATCGGGTGCCCTGTTGTCGTGAAAGAAGTTTTACTTCTAGCGCGTGTACATAAGTACGCACACTCTTTTTTTTTTAATATATGTACATAGATGTGTAAAAAATTACTGATTTTTTCAAGAAAAGTAAAGTATTGCATGGCCAGGTATACCGTTTTTTTTGGTACTAAAAATATACAACTTGCAAGTGTCGGGGGAATGTCCAAAACCCGTTAGACACAAAATTTAAAAAAAATCGATCAATCCTGTTACTGTAGCCGGACGGAGAGACAGACACCACACGGCCAAAATTGTGAGACCTCTTCTTTTTATATTCGTTGTAAATTTTAATGCCAAGTTTGATCAAAATTTCAAGTAAGATTTTTGTACTCTCAAAAAATGGTAGAATTTAAAAATTTGGTTTTTAATGTTTGACTTAAAATTGACAAGAATATTATTGAATATTAACAGTAAACAAAAATAGCTGTCAATAACTGGAATTTATAAAAAAAAAACTGTTTAAAAAATGGTAATAAAATTCTCTTTATGTTGCTGTTGTTTTAAATGAAAATACCATTTAGGGTAAATAGGAAAAAAAAATTGATTTAAAAAAAAAGGATTTTTTCAAAAATTCACCTAGCCAAGTAAAAAGCTTAAATAAAAAAAAACACGTACTTCAAAAATTTTAAATAAATTTTCCTTTCACGTGGTATTTTTTTTAGCACTAAAACCAAACATATGGGCTGGGTCACAAATCGATCTTTAAGGCTTGGCAACCCTATGCCTTGACCATATTTCGCCAGGCAACCCTTGCGCAAAATGTTAGTTTAGACACTATCTAAAAAACTGCGTGCCACTTATCCGGTAACTCGATGAGGGTAGGTCGTCCTATGGCTGGATTTTAGACTATTATTAATTATTTTCGAAAATCTTAAAAAGTTTCTAGAATCACGAAAGTATTGAAACACAAAAAATAAACTTATTTTTGAACATAAGGGTTATGGTACTCTTCCAGTCTTATACATGTAATATATGTACTTCTAAAAAAATTAACCCGGCAATGAGCCGGAATTTTTTTTTCGGTGCTTTAGGCAGTGCATAGCATTTTTGTAATGCTATGATGGGGAGTTATATTACTCCTTCGAAGAAAATCCACCGACGGCAATGGATTTGTATACCTATTGCTCCTATTGCCTATCTGTATCTGTATGTTGTTAGGCAAAGCTGTTGATGATAGCAATGACGATGATGAAGTTTTGTTTTTGGAAAAAAAAAAAACAAGAGGGAACATCGCATTCGACCAACCGATGACGATGAATGGCGCGGCGGTGCGGCAACCGCAATTTTTACAAGTACAGTCCTTGTCAGGCATAGATGAAGCTGCAGAGATCACAATAATTTCTCTGGAAATCAGAGATCGTGCACAATTACTCTGTGGTCTTTGGGGGCTCTGTAATAAAATGCCATAATATCAAGTGAGTGGAGTTTGTGCACAATGATGCTGTTGCTGCGCACATATGTACTATAATGTACTATAGCTCTGGAAATAGTGACTTTTTTCGTCTCGTTTCGTCATGTTTGTCCAAGGGACATATTTATTGGTCGTCCGGCAAATAAACACATCAGAAATTCAATTAAAATTGACAGTTGGTCAAGATTGATGTTTTTTCGTTATTTGAATAAATTTCTGACGACATTTTGGCTAAATATGCATTCAAGTCAATCGATACGTGTACATCGTCGAACACCGCTATAGCGGAGCAATATTGGTTGCTAGGTGCTGTTGCATTTTGCTTGAACATAATAAAATTTGTATTATTTTGTGCGTTATACTATATCTCTGAAAGTTCGTAACTATTGTTTCTAGTAAAAATATCAACCGTCCCAGCCTTTCGGATTAGGAAGTGATCATTTTACAAAAAATTGGATTTAAAAAATTCTAACTTTAGTTATGAAACATTTCCCAACTTTCGATAACAGGAAGTTTGGGAAATGTTCCAGAACTAGATTTGAAAAAAGGTTTGTTCGTTGAGCTTTGACATAAACCTGGGTTTGCCCCAAAACGTTTTTGGACAAAAAAGCTTATTCACACTGCACTAGCCACCAAATTCTGTTAGTTTTTTTTAAACCTGGGGTCGTTGTGAACTCGCCCTAAAGTAAAAATGTTAAAGGTAACATCATAAGCGTTTTAATTTTTTTCAGTTCTGCGCATCTGTCAAATTCGAAAAAAATGGTGGATCCACTGTCCACTCACATGTCTTATATCAATATTTTGTCATTGGGCGCGTTCAGGTTTGTATCCAAAGCGATCTGAATAGCTTTGTGTTCTTGTAATCCCTTGTAAAATCACAGCTGATGTGAAAGCAGCTGTTGCCAAAAAATTAATCTCAAGCTATTCTAAAAATTCTGGGATACATCAATAATACAATGGCCGCGTTCATGTTTGTATCCAAAGCGATCTGGATAGCTTTGTGTTGTTGTAATCACTTGTAAAATCACAGCTGATGACAAAGCAGCTGTTGGCGAAAAAAATCTTAAGCTATCCTAAAAATTCTGGGATACTCATCTATCCTATGGGAAATGCCAACAACAGCTGATTTGCGTTCAGAAACATACTGGATACTCGAGTATCTTAGATAGGCTATCCTAGTGCAACCTGAACGCGGCCAATATCAAGACGCAAAGAATTGTCAACAATAGCTGATTTGCGTTCAGAAACATATTGGATACTCGAGTATCTTAGATAGGCTAGCCTAGTGAAACCTGAACGCGGCCATTGTTTCTATTAATGCGATGTATAGTTTTTGTTGGCACTCGAACAGCCATTTTTAATTTTTGATACTCACAACTTTGACAACCTGCGCAATATACAAGCTTATTTCAGTGTACCTCATTGACGTCTTAAATTATATGATCGCTAATACCCATAACCCAATTTCACTCGTGTTCCAGTTTACAGCAGCGCTCTTGGAGCTCGGTGGTGGTTGCATAAAACCCACCTTTAAGTAGCAACCAAAGATATTTTATGAAGGAAGATTAAAGGTGCCAAACCATCGTGTTCGTATTACCCTCCGAAATCTATTTGTTTATATTGTAAAACCGCAATGACAGCTGAGGTTTCTTACCTTTATTTGGGTTATCTTTGGCAGCAATATTAGGTCTGTTTCTTTACTGTTTGGGAAAAAGTTCGGGAAAAAGTTTGGGCTTGGGATTTTTGATGTTGTTGTTGTAATTTTTGACCAGAAATGAAAAGTGAGGAAACGCATTTGGGATGTTTCTTATTTGTTTATTGCTAAACGTCACATTTGACAACAAAAATTATCAGTAGTTTGACAAACAGGAAAAAGCAGTAGGTAAAATGTTCGGGTAGATTCTTGCTGGAAGGAGAAATTAAATAAATTTAAAAATCTAAAGCTCATGGCATTTTCGTGCCAGAAAAAAGTTAAGAAACACATTTTTGGTAGATTTGGGATACCACGGGATCCCACGGGACCCCACGGTCGAGTAAAGAAACAGACCTATTGTTGGTAGATAATTTTAATTTATGTAAATAAAATTATTTTATTTGTGATCGCAAATATGTAAATAAAATAATTATTTGTGAACGTGATATTAACAAAAAAATTGCAAAGGAATCCATGGAAGAGATATTCGAAGAAAGAACATCTTCAATTGAAGAAAGTGACACCTCGTTGAACAGGTGAGTTTGTAAGATGATTTAATATTTATATTTATTAAAAGTTTTCAATATTCTTTCAGAGCACTTCAGTTACCACTTAGTACTTACCACTGAGGACGAATCAATTTTTATGTCGAAAAAGCTACTCCACGCTCTCAATAATTAGGAAGTATACCAAATCAATTAAAACACGTTTATAGAAATAAGAAATAAACAAATAAAGAAAGTGAGACGGCAAATCTTCTACAAAGAAAAAAGCTCGGGAATTTAAACTTAAGTAACATATTACCAGAAAATGTTGCTTAGGTTCTCAGGGAAGGATTTATTTTTTCGAAATTAGTCGGGTGTATTGATTTTTGAACTGTTAAATGAATTTTCGGAGATTAATTCTTGTTTTTGTGGTTTATTTTGTTAACATTTGAAGCAGGATAATTCAATAAAATTATATTTAAGAAGGTTTTTTTAATAATACAAATTCTATATACTATACTACTGAGATACATCAGCCAAGTAGAAGACTTAGCACTATTTTAATGGACTTTGTTGAATTATTGATTCAATATAGCTTTTCACGGCCTTTAAGTCCTACAAAAAATTATATTTGCATAGATACACAAGGCAATTATTTATTGATGAATAGAAGCTGAATCCATGGATCCAATTGGTCTTAAATTAAACAGTAGCTTATTAAAATAAGAGTTTAGCAAACCACTATGAATACGCCCTAATCAGGGTTGTCAGGTTTGATAAAGCGGAATCGCCAAACGTAAAGTCTAACTCACCAAAAACTAGCCAAATTTCAATATCTTCCAAATCACCAAACTTAAAATAAAATAAATAAATAAAATTTCGCAACTTTTAGTTTTTGCATAAAAAACCGTTCTTTAAAAAAAAAACAAAAGAAAACTTAAAAATTAAAGAAAACAATACACTTTTGTTTACCTAGTCTTCCTCAATAATTTCAATAGGCCCTACCAATAACAAAAATTTAGAGACGACTTAAATATTTAAGTATACCCTAAATAATTAATATAATGAAACATGGTTCGGACTCTTAGATATGAAACATGTGATGTATGGTTCATTATTTATAGTCCACACCATTATGGTTCATTTTAATTCAATATTTAAGTCGTCTTTAAATTTGGTTATTGGTAAGGCCCAATGTATGTATCAATTGTTGTCCATTGGATCTTTGTCATATAAAAAATTTAATCGCCAAAAACTAAAAATATTGCCTTTTTGGTGGTACATCGCCACATCGATTTTCATGTCGCCAAATGAAATTTCAAATCGCCTGTTTGGCGACAAATCGCACAATTTGACAAGCCTGGCCCTAATCTATATAAAAACTTAATTAACAAGAAGACATGAAATATAACACGAACACTGAAACTGAAGCTTATATATGTATGTTTAGAATTGTATGCGTGTTTTTTCAGACTAATGACAATAAGTTGTTAGAGACTTTGTCGAATGTCGCGGCAAATGTCCGGTTGTTCTAAGATCATTTGCCCTGATGTTTCATTTTTATAGCCCCCGTACATACGTAAGAAACTTGTACAGAATGAATTTGCTGGCATCAAGTACTAAGAGGTCATGGTACTCAAAAACTGAAGTGTCGGCTGGAGTGACTCAGAAATCCTTAGAGATTTTGCAGAGCATTTCCTCAAAAAAAAAAACTTAATAGCTTGTCTAATAATGGATGAAATGGCTATTAGGCAACATGTCGAATGGGATTATATTAATAAAAAAATATGTTTGTACCATCGACTTTGGGACTAACATATTATCATCGACAGTAGAGTTACCTCCAGCAAAAGAGAAAAAAAATCCCCTTTTTTCCCGAAGAAAAAATGCAAGCATTTCAAACTTTTTTAAACATTTTGATTTGTATTCATACAAAATAACACTTTATAATGTTGGTAAATAAAAAATTAACAAAAATGAAAAAAGAAAAATACTTATTTAATGTACATAGAGTTGTTATGTAGCTTAAGGCAGTTTTTTTCAACTACGAAGCTGTAACAATTATCAGTCTCTAATAAGGCTTTCGTATGTTTTTGATAAGATTATATTTTCGACTGTTAAGTTTTTTTTCCCTTTTTTATCCCCGTCCCCTTTTTTTCCCTTTCATCTAGAAAATCGGCAAAAATGGTGATTTTCCCCTCAATCTGGGTAGCCTGGCCGGAACTCTTCTAAAATTGGGTAGGCGCTAAACATAATCTTCTAAAAAACCTTTGAAACTACTATAGCAACAGAACTTTTTTTATATGAACTTCTCTACCGTTTCTCCTAATATTCAACCTTAAAAGTCGTTATTTTTATTATATTATTATTATTATTATTATTATTATTATTATTATTATTATTATTATTATTATTATTTTCTTGAGTTCTAACTTAATACCATTCAACATTTGGTCACCATAGGAATAGGTATAGGTACCTTATAATTTTGTTTTAATATTATTAACTTATTGTTATTTGAAACAAAGACGAATTAATGACCAATTCAGAAGTAATTTTTTTAGGTACGTATCAAAAAACATTTAAATGAAGATAGATATCTGATAAAATATGTAAAGTTTTAGATTCATTTCAAATTGATATATAATATACGCAATTAAACTAATCACATACGCATTAAATTACTCGACCGACCTGAAATCAAGAGGCGTAGTTATTATGTTTAGTTATGGCGCGCAAATGTTGCATTAAAATACGCTTTTACGCATTTGACTTCCCGTTCTAAATACATAATTATATCCCCGAATAAAGTTCCGCTTAAAAGCCTAAAATCTCATTAAGCATTCCCCTGAATTTAGCATTAGGCTATATAGCTATACTACACCATATTTATATATAGGAACCTTAATTTAACGGTTGAGACAATTTCGCTTAGTAGAACAAATAGATTCACAGCAGTAAAGCAGTATAAAACAATTATGCAATAGGTAGATGATATAAAATTAAAAAAAAAAAAAAATACACACAAAAGAGATGAATGCCCCCGGAATTAGCTCCATCAAAGCTTACTCAAGTGTAGGTTAAGTAGGTATACCCTTAAAAATGCAGAACTGAGAACGTAAACTGTATATATAAAATATAGTTTGCCTGCTTTGCATACTCTCATAACTCAAAAGCTAGAGCAGTCCGTCTTTGTTTGCCCCTAACACAAATAGATTATATAGTTTGGTAGGTAGTGTTGCATTTTTCAGGTAATTTGACGCCGTTTTTGTGATTTGTGAACCTAAAACACTGTTTAGAAAAATTAGAGTCATTCTACGAAACCGTGGTGAATAAAATAGTATATGTATAGAAGAAAACAGTCATCACAGTATTATACAATCAGGGGTTTTTGAAATTGACAAGCCAATTTTAGAAGAAAATAACTATCCCTGGAAAAACAAAATTTTTCGGGCCTACAGAGTATTTTTGTGTTGTTTGATATTTTGGCTTATTTATATAAATACATATATTCAATGTTTTATTTAATCTTCGTTTCCTTTTCTTAAAAATGTAGTTTGTTGTGCTGTGACAGTTTTCTTCTGGAACCACGACTTTGACACACGGTATGAAAGTTTGAAAATTTTGTTCAGTAAATTACAGTGTCCTGATCAGGGTTGCCAATGTACTTCATATGTAGTGGATCTACTTCATTCATTTTTTTTTTGTATGCATCTGCTACGTAGCAATTTATTTCTACTTAGTTTGACTCATTTTTATATAACGATCAAAATTTAATTTAATATAATATGTTGTATTGGTTCATTTTTGAAAAAATCGAAAAACTCACTTGCTTGATTTGAATGCCATCATCTATTTACTACAATTTGCCTTCAGTTTTCCGAACATCTCCTTCTTAACATGACGAAAAAGAACAGAACATATTGGTCACGTTCGAGTAAAATTTAAAGGAAATCCGGATTGGTTGGTGTTGCTGTAATCCTATAGAAAAAAACAGCTGATGAACAAACCAGCTGTTTTCCATAATAAATCTGAAAGGTATCCTAAATTGTTTTGGATTTTTGTGAAAAACAATACAGCTGACATCTTAAATACGTGTCAGCTGATTTGCAGCGTCTAGTTTCTCACTTTCTGTGGCAATGGATTAAAGAACACGCGGGATCTCTAGTTTGTAGTTTTTTTACATGGATTTTGATTTTTACCGAACAAAATAAAATATAAAATATATATAAAATACAAAATAAATATGAAATACCAAAAAAACCTATCCAATCCGGGTTTGGTCGTTCGGAAACATATCCGATGCAAAACGATCTTATGATGCCCTATCGGCCTATCATTCGAACGCGGCCATTTACTTCTGTTCAACTGTATATTTCCACCGCACTTCAGCCAAGAATGCATTAATAAATAATAACATGGAGAAAAGTTAGCTGCATTGTGTGTTATTTAAATCCTTAAAAGCCCTTCTACACTACCCCATCGTGTATTAACACATGTCAAATTGAAAATGGGAAAGAATTCCATACGACTGTCGAATTTGTGTGTTGAAAATGATTTTCATATTTTGCTTCCTTAGTTGCATCGAACAAATCAGTTTTGCCATAAGCTTAAACCCTCAGGTGGGATAGAAAATGTGAAGGTTTAGAACCAATCCTAAAAATGTTCATGTATTAACACATGTCAAATTATGTGAGATGGACTGTCAAGTTGTGTGGGATATAATTGCATATTTTGGTTCCACGCTATTGTGATTTTTTTTCCCATTTTTTGGACATGTGTTTATACATCATTGGATAGTGTAGAAGGGCTTTAATTCAATTGAATTGAATTAAACGAAACATAAAATTCCTATTTATTTAAAATAAAGTAATGTACTATGTACATTCCTTTGAATTTGTGGAACTTAATCTGTAATTGTTAAAGGAAAAACAAGTCGATGTTATGTTTTCGTTATGAATAAAAAATAAATTGGTCCTGATGTTAACGATGTCAGCTAGGTGTCTCATTATTATTTCGTGTGTATATTATTATCAGCCATTATAAAATGTCCTTATAAGTTTCATCACTTTACCTCCCTGACTATTCATTTTTTTTGGTGTAGGTAGTATCGACAGTTTTTTTTTTAAACAATTATTTAAACTTTTTTTTTTGGTAATTTCGCGCAATGATCTTTTAGAAGCTATAAATACAAATAACCATGCCCGACCCGACCTACCAAATTAAAATAACAAACACAAAAATAGTACAACAACAATAACAACAAACCAGGGGCAAAGAAACACCACACAAAACAATTATTAACGAAGCGAACAAAATACCTCATAGATAAACATCGTAAGTAGTTTTGTAGCAAAATTATATTTATTCATAAAAAATTAACATTATTTAGTCCCATGGTGCGAAACACACTCTTTACCTTGTTTTGTGACGGCGACGGCGCGGGCGCGCGGAAATATTGAAGGAAAGCACAGTTACAGATTTAGTGAGATAACAAAAGGCTATCCTGGTTTTTGAAAATTTAGTAAACAAAAAAAAAAATAATAAAAATAGTTACATTCTTTATGCCTTATACTTTAATTATTATTATTATGATTTTTATATATATTATAAGGGTGCAAGTTGAGGTATAGTTAACTGAATTTATTTAGACTTGTTTAAATGAGGTGTAAATTGTGATTTCGATTATGATGCTTACTTATCTTTAAATGCTGTCCGATCTTCCTTTAATATTATCGTCGGTCATAACATCCATTTGGACATAAGAATGGCTTTTCAAATTGACTAGTTGTCTTCTGTAAACGGAAATAATATCCAAATGGACATTATACCATTCTTAAATAGAAAATACATATACGTTTGTCGAAACGTACATTATGTCTTGTTTCAAAAGATCAAACGGAAGCTGTGTCTTCTTTAAACGGACATAATGACTATTTATACTTTGATCTCCGCTTGAGAAAAAAAATGTAACTATATGATTAGAATTGAACGATTATAATTCTGGACAATTTTTCTAGCTTCACAGTTCTCAATTTAAAATTGAATTGAAAAATAACAGAAACAATTAGAAGTCTGGAACACCGATGCGGCGCAGTTATTCATGTCTCTCTCTAAAATTTATCGCTTTTTCTACAAACAGTTTTCTAGCAAAATATCGAATTGCATTCGTCCTCTTAAACAATTCAACGATAATGCTCGTGCTTTTACGAATGCTCATCATTTCACTTCACCCTTGAGGCTTGAGCCCAACTTCGGATGTACTATTAAATATATAAAGTAAGTAGAGATTATTTCTTTCTTAAGCAGCACAACACAAATGTGGAATGATTCAAAATCACCTGGCTCTATTTTTCCCTAACAAACTGATATTTAGAACTTCAAATCTAATATGTATCGGTATCTTCTTTTAAATCCTTCCTTCTTTTTCTAACGCTCGTACTGTGTTTGAACATTTTATGGATAGTCAAAACCCCTTTATAACCAAAATCCATCCATAAAACTCCATTTTTTTGTTTTAAATGCTGAGGTAACTCTACTTTCTCGTAATATCGTATTCCTTCACTCATTATAAAAAGAAAAACAAAATATAAGAGATATGTCTGTTTTCAGAACATTGAAGGACCGAAGTTTTCAACTACCAAGAACAAACATTTTTAAGGGATATTTTCAACTTAACTGTCAAAACACAAAACTCTTCTATCCTTCATTAACGGCAAATGGTATACAGCTCTGGGGTTGTACTCGCGATTCTAATTTAAATATTTTACAATCTTTTGAAAATAAATTGCTAAGATCATTTGTAAATGCGCCGTGGTATATAAGAAACGACGACCTACACGAAAGCATAGAAAACGAATTTTAGAACACGCTAATAGAACTAATATCGAAATTCTTGACGAGACAAATTTAGTACTCCGCTTGCAAAGGACTAAACCTTCTGACTTGGTGCGTTTAAAGGAAAACCGCTTTTAAAATCGCGGAATACGCAGGAGCTATCGCCGGATAGTTACCTGCAACACGTCGTATAACTTCGTTAAAAATAAATTGCTAGATAACTTAGTTGCAATCGGGAGGTGGAGGTGGTTTTAGTGAAGTAAGAATTTCACATTCCTATGAGCACGCGTTTTTCGGTCAGAGCCTTTTGAAGGTTTTAACACCTACCCACGGAAAAAAAAAATAAATTAACGGCAAATGTTCCTCTACCTATATCTTTATATCAACTATGAAGACATTTTTAAAGAGAAGAGGCAGTTAACATGGGTACGAAGTTTGTAATTTTAATATGATTAAATAAAAAAAAATAAACTAAATTAAAAAACCTAAAAAAAAACTTCTATAGCAGAACATGGTTTCGATCCACGGACCTCTGGGTTATGGGCCCAGCACGCTTCCACTGCGCCACTCTGCTTGATGTTATCCTGTCTTCTAATAACTACCTACCTCATGTCCTTGTGAGAATATTTTCTTATACATCCTTAATAAAATTTTACAAATGAACAAAATCTGTATGTAATAACGGGTGATTTTTTAGCTGGTTTGGTTTTGGCAACACTGGTTTTGACAGCTGACATGTGTTTAGTACCTTGTGTCACTGTCAAACAGCTTCAGTTTGGTTTGCAATTTAACCATGGATCGTCTTACAAATGAACAACGCTTGCAAATTATTGAATTTTACTATCAAAATTCGCTGGCCGAGGATCCGCTTTTTTATCGAAAAATTGTGTTCAGCGATGAGGCTCATTTTTGGTTGAATGGGTACGTAAATAAGCACAATTGCCGCATTTGGAGTGAAGATCAGCCAGAAGCATTGCAACAGCTACCAATGCATCCCGAAAAAGCCACTGTTTGGTGCGGTTTATGGGCCGGCGGCATTATTGGGCCATATTTCTTCAAAGATGATGCGAATCGCAGCGTTACTGTCAATGGTGAACGCTACCGAGCGATGATAACAAACTTTTTTTTGCCCGAAATGGAAGTTCTTGACTTGCATGATATGTGGTTTCAACAAGACGGTGCCACATGCCACACAGCACGCGAAACAATGGCGCAATTGCGAGGCGAGTTTGGTGAACAGTTAATTTCACGTTTCGGGCCGGTCAATTGGCCGCCTAGATCGTGCGATTTGACACCATTAGACTATTTTTTGTGGGGGTATGTCAAGGCTAATGTCTATAGGGACAAGCCCGCTTCGATTGACGCACTGGAAGCCAACATCCATGCATTCATTCGTGAGATACCGGCCGATATGTGTGAAAGAGTATGCCAAAATTGGACTCAGCGGATGGGCTACCTGAAACGAAGCCGCGGTCAACATTTGCATGAAATTATCTTTAAACATTAAATTGCAAGGTTCAAACTATCGATTCAAATAAATATTTCATTCATTTTTTCGAATTTTTTGTGTTTTTTTTTTTAAAAAAGTTCTAAACCTCTTAAAAAATCACCCGTTACTTTCTTATTAGGTTGACGTGAGCGGGTACTTTTCGAAATTTTCTAATTAGTATATCAAAGACCAATAAGTACAATATAACCAATTAATTAGTAGTCAGTTATAGAAACCAGCAAAACGCATCAGGAAAAGTTGAAACACCATGAAATATCTATACTTTTTAAAGCAAACAGGAAAATTATGACAGTTGGCGAGCCCATCGAAAAATTTTTCGTAGGTATGTATATTGAAATGCACCCAAATAAATTTTCTTCCACAATTGTTTCAGTGCCCGTGGAATAAAGAAATTGGAGCAATACGTGTGAAATAGAAATTAGCTGCCACAAAAATGAACTTGCATATTATCAGGAAAATAAATGAGGGCAATTTTAAAAAGAAATATTTGTTGAATTGGAAATTTTATTCGAGCAAAAAATTCTTTGAGCTATTTGTCATCAATAAGTGCATAAATTTGCATTTCAAATCGAATAAAAAAAAAGTAAATAATTTATTACAAAAAAAAAAAAAAAATAATCAATCGTATTTATATGATTTTTGTCTACTTAGACACTGTCTAACTTCTTCAAATTGGTGTAAATATGCTTTATTTAATAAAAATAAATATCACATATCACAATTATCTAAAGTTAGACAACGTTTATAAATAAGATCAAATATGTATTCTAAATACATAATTTAAAACATATTCATAATATATTTGTTTAAAATATACTTTATATATTTATATAACTATAAGGTTTTTATTTGGTACCCAATTTCGAAAATCTTTGTTTATTTCTAATAAATTTTGTGCAGATATCATAGAATTCTTTTTCATTGAACAAAGTTTAAAATCTTACTTAAAAATACGTAAATGCTGATGAATGCGTAGTTAATTTTCAGTATCCATTTTTTGTTTATATTATGTTTAACTGCAAAAGTCACTCGAAAAACTGACTACAAAGTACAAACCTAAACAATTTTGGATTCGTCGGCTGATTAGTATCTATAATACTCCGACGCAGAGTGCGTGAAGTTAGTCCCAATTTTTAGGAATTTGCTATTTTTGAAAGTTGTTTCAGGTTGTTCCCGATTTGTTCCGCATTGTTCGAAGTTTTTTTTGAAAAATATTCAAAAATGGGGGTTTTAGAGCCAAAAAACCGTTTTTGACCTAGCCCCCCTTTTTTCGAAAATCAAATTTTTGAAAGAAGAGCCCTAAAACATCCTGGAACAAATTTTTGAATTTTGGATTTCTAAAAAGGGGGGCCAGCGCAAGGATAATAAGATATTTTTATTTAAAGTGTTTTTTGGGCTTAAAATCTTCAGTTTTCAATATATTTTGATGATTCTTTGGAACAATTGGATTTGAGGGATTCTGCACTTGAAACATGTTTTAGATTTTGAATTTTTGGAAAAGGGGGGGGCAGGGGTGTTTTTGAAAAGTTAAAAAAATCGGAGATGTTTTTTTAAAGTTAGTTTTTAAGCTGATAGTAAGAATATAAGGTCAGAACTTTTTTTCAATACATGCATTTATCATAAGGTTTCAAAAGTCAATGCATTAAAAAAAAAAATAAAATATTAGAGATTTTTTTGATTTTTGAAAAAACGTTCGGAAGGTTTTATCTTTAAAAATACACGTCGTACAATTTTGAGTTTTTGGAACAATGGTTAGAACACTTTTTGAAACCCAAAAAAAATTTCAAAATTAAGAATTTCGAAAAAAGGGGGGCTAGAATTTTTTCGAATTTTGCCCATAACTTTTGAAATTTTGAACATAGGGGTCCAAAAACTTGGAACAATGTTCAGAACAACTAGAACAATCTGGCACAACTTTCAAAAATTTGATTTTCGAAAAAAGGGGGGCTAGGTGAAAAACGTTTTTTTGGCTCTAAAACCCCCATTTTTGAATATTTTTCAAAAAAAACTTGTAACAATGCGGAACAAATCGGGAACAACCTGGAACAACTTTCAAAAATAGCAAATTCCAAAAAAAGGGGGCTAACTTCACGCACGTTATCGGACGATGTCGTTTGGAGTTTTGTACGCACTCTATTTCTTTAACATACGTTTGGATCGATTGACTGAGTTCGGTCAACGAATTTGTATACCAAAAATTCAGATCGGCTTCTCAAACAGAGGAAACTCTCTTGTTTAAAATCCAGTCGATACCATCTGCCGACAAGTAATACAAGTATGTATGTTCTGTTCACTGTCGCGGCAGCAGAGGAGGATCCTCGTCAACAAGGCTGTTATAATTATAAATTGCCATGTCTTTACTCTTTAGTCACATCCATGAAATTCGCAGGATCATTTTCAGATCTAATCAGGGTTACCAACTTCGGAAAAACCCAGAACCGGAGATTTTTTCCAAAACAATTGTATGTCCTTCTTCTCTACCCTGACTAGCCGCATTTTCATCGCTTTGATGCCTTGTCGCTGTTTCACTTTGACACTTTTTCGCTTTTACTTTTTGTTGTTATGCAATTTGATGCTTTCAAGCATTGTTGTTTTGCTGCCTTTTCGCTTTGACGCGTTTGACGCATACAATATGCCAGTTTGGTAACTTTTTTGTACAAACTTCCCAAACATATTTTTTTCCTATTGCTTTTGACAACAAATTGTCAAAATTTGTGAAATTTTGTACAAATTCCCAAGAAATTTCACGTTACCAAACAGATCTAACACTTTGTTAAACAACACCACAACGACAGCGAAATAAACTTTAATTCTAAGGCAAATGTCAGATCAGTGTCTACGTTCTGCAACTGTTGCAACGGTAAAATTGATCGAGAAACTTTGAAAAATGGAAAAAGATTTATTTCAATTTTTATCGTTTCACGATTGATTTGGTCGATGCGAGGGTAACAGAACGCAGGAACAGATTTTTTGGCACTCTATATTTAGTATGTTTCGTAAATTAAAATTTCTTACAATTGTTTACAATTTGCTGTCAAAACCCGTTTTATTCCCACCCAAAGCGATCTGAATAACTTTGTGTTGTTGTAAACCGCTATATAAAAAAACAGTTGATATCACTGACGCAAAAACAACTCATGTCATTTTAAACATTTTTTAAAAGCTTTCTAGTTTCTAGCCAATGGATGCTAATATGAACCTAAGGAATGGAAAATTGCAATTTGCGTTTGCAGATTTCTTTTTATGTTAAGGAATGCGTTCAAGAATGGAATAAAATAATCATAACCGGAGCCCGGAGATTAGATCAAATTCCCGGAGTCTCCGGGCGAAAATACCCCTGTTGGTAACCCTGGATCTAATTATGTAGGTAATGGATTTTTTTTTTAACTTAATACTTACTTCAGACAGTTTTATTCTGTCAGTTTCATTTTTATTCAGTAGTCTTCGAAATCGTGAAGTGATACGCGCTTCAAGAACATTATTAAATTTAAAAATTCCAAAATTGTGGTTTTGTGCGCCAAAATGAAATGGCATTGGATAAGTGGGCTGTTTTATCGAACGTGTTCAGCGTTAAGGCTAATTTTTTGCTCGCTATATGTTAATAAGCAAAATTGTCACATTATGGGAGCAAAGACTACATGAGATTATCGAAACATCCGCCATTATATCCCAAAAAATTTATTAATGGCTAATTTGGGGTATTCGCTTTAGAGTTCAGGAGTAAATGTAAACTCTTTCATTCCCCTATAAAATGGATGAATAATGAATATGGAAAAGATTTGGTTCAGCAGGACGGTGCTTCAATATTGCGGACGCCTTACAGCAAACGAAGAAAATTAACTTGTTGAAAGGAAACATTCCATGACAGCATAAATTTGCGTCATAATTTTAAATTATTGACATTCAAGACCTTATGTGATTTCACATTTCTTTATATTTAATTTTTTTTGGGACAAATCAACAACAATCGACGCATACGAAATCCAATATTATTAATTTTATTGAGTGTAAAACTCCGAAATGTAGAAATTCTTAAATTTACCGGTAAAACTTAGAATTTATCAGCAACATTAATGAAAGTCCGAATAGTATGACAAATGGTTGACAAGCTGTGACAGTTTTTTTTTTTTTTGATGATAATTATTTAATTAAAAATTACTTATTTTTAAAAAAGACGACCTCCTATAGCAGAACATGGTTTCGATCCACGGACCTCTGGGTTATGGGCCCAGCACGCTTCCACTGCGCCACTCTGCTCTATAAAAAATCATTCCTAGTTAAAATGACTTCATCGTTTTCTAATGAGGAGTTTATTTTTTGTTTTCCTTAAGATAAAATTCAATTTAATACCTTTGTACTGTACATCCACGAACGTATATGTATATACGTATCATTTTTAGAAGTTTTCCCATCAGGTTCATGATTCGATCATAGGCTCTCCAGCTATTTGTCTCACTTAAACTTATTATTCTGAAATCTGATTGATCTTTGATTTTCTTATTGGACCATCTTAAAATGCCACTGAAAAAAAATGTCTAAGCCAATCTAATAAGAAAGATTTATAATTTGATTTTAAAAAATGTTAAATAGATAATAGAAAAGACCAAAGGAACTCTCATAAGGATACCAGGTGGTTATTATTCGACAGGATTTCATCAAGCAGAGTGGCGCAGTGGAAGCGTGCTGGGCCCATAACCCAGAGGTCCGTGGATCGAAACCATGTTCTGCTATAGAAGTTTTTTTTTTTAAGTTGATAAACCTAGTTTTGTTGGTTAATTTACAAACAAAAATTTAAAACAGTATATCATGTTATTATAGCTTCGTCTATAAAAAAAATATCTACAAAACAGAAATACATACAGAATTATATTTTAGACAGCAAAGTTGAAAATGTCTCCTAAGAATTTTTGTTCTTAGTAATTGAAGAACTCTCGGGGCCCTTCCATATATATGTAATTCCAAAGAAATTTGATTAATTATTAATGACAGAATTCAATATTACAAAAAAGATGGAGTATCCTTAGCAATTTATATACAGATTTGGTAATGAATGATTATCCCGTCGCAACGGCGCGGTCGATTCGATAGTAATCGGGGTTAGTAAATTATTCAAAATCAGTTTTTTTTGTTTAGGTATACCTACCTACTTAAAAACATTTCCCCGAGACAAAGTGATATTGCTGGGTTTTATCTAAGTACCTATCTATCAAATTTGTAGATATTCACTTTGAACTAAAAACTAACAGCCGTATCTATTAGATTTTCTTAAAACGTCTCTTAGAAGCCATTTATATAGTTAAGTGTGCTTAAATATTTAAGTTGCCTTTAAATGACAAAACTTAAATTCTTATCTATAATCGTTTTCTCATCAGTATCTACTTAACTATACATTTTATACATGTCAACTGCTTTCTGACAGATTGAATTTTGTAAACAAATCAAATTTCCAAAAAAAAATCGAATTTTGTAAACAAATCAAATTTCCAAACGCCATAGAACCCGCAAATAGAAGAAAAAGGTCAGAGAATTGGGATTCTTACTACAAGGTAAATTAATATATTTTAAAATAAAACATTAAATTAAAAAAATACAATTAAAGTCCATTTTGATTTTATATTTTTAGATAACGACAGAAAGAAAATAATTTCATAATTTCAAACTTCAAAATTAAAAAGATGACAATTGATATGTGAAAATAAATTTTAAAATGGCTTTAAGTAACCTTTAAACGTGGTGGATGGCGTTTAAGTTAAGAGGGCTTTAAGTAACGTTGCTAAAATATGAAAATTGATTATAGATACCGATTTCGCACTTAAGAGCTACTTAGAGATATTTTAAAGTTACGATGGCTTTAAAATTTCTTAATAGATACTGCTGTAAATTATTCAAATTAATTAAACTATTTTATCATATTTTTTTAAAAATAATAGAAGCAAGTGGATACTCAATAATTCAAGCCCAATATAAATAATAATTGGTTGGGAAGAACTGCAGATATATACACTGTACAGGAAGTGAGGGAATTGCATTAAGTTTTTTTTTTGTTTGAATAAGAAGAAGAAAAACAGTTAAACGTGTCATTGTTGCATGATGTAGTAAAGTGCAAGTACATTTATTCAAAATAAAAAATCCTCACAAAATAATTCGATTGCCAGCTGAATCGAGTTGAAATTCCCTCTTCCCCTAATGGTCGGCCTATATAGAGATACTCTTAGTTCGTGGGGCATATTACCATGTCTGTCCGTCGTTGCCGTCGTCGTCGTTTGTGTCCTCAAAACCTACCAACACCAACTCTTTGGGTTCGTACATACATATAGGTATATCTCGGGGTACACAACTTATTATTTATTTGCGCCCTTTGCTTGCAGTGCAGTGTTCGAATTTTGAAAATGTCTGTATTTAACACATGCAACTTGCAACAACGACACCAAGCCAGAGACAGACAACAGCATTCTCTATCGAGAGGCTTATCTAAATCTTTATACTTGGCTACTCGCGGTGTTTTAATTGCTATAGCTGAATTGTCCGTCCGTCGTCGATGTCGTCGAGTCGACTTCGTCGTTTGTATGTCGTAGCCGTATTTTAGTTGTCGTCTCACTTGCCAAGGTGGACAAAATATACGAGCGACTTGGTTGTTACTTTTTCTGTTGTCATTTGCGCGCACTAAAAGGTAGAAATTTCCTCATAAAATTCGTCACATACTTACAATACGTCGCGTCGCCCTTAACTGCAATGTTATAAACAACCTTCTGTTGGGGTTGAAGGGACTTTCGCTAGTTGCGCGGGAGAACAATAATATAATAACGAAAACAACAAAATTACAGCTTCTTCGCAGGGCAATGTAGTCAATTATGTCGCAGAATGTAATATATGTAATTATAATAAAAATGTTCACAGAAAAGGTATCCGCAATTAAAGCTCAACAGTCAGCATAGAGGTAAGAGGGGGAGTACTTAAATACAATTTGAATCTTGAAATATATATAGATGTTGATTCAATTACGTATCCGGTGTGTGACTAACATCTAGCAGACACATAATAAAAGAGGAGTTGTATAATTTATGAATAGTAGTACATTGTTCAGTCCAAGAGCTTGAGGCGCCATGAAGCCTGCCTGACTGGGAAATGGAACACCGGTTTAGGAATTGCGAGTCCTATCCTAGCCTCCGATTCCCGAAAAAAACGGTGATGCCGCACTAACATTATCTACGCATATGTTATCGATAAAGATAACGATCGCTGTCTGACTTTTAAAGTAAAACAGAACCCAACAACCTCTGAAATTGCTGAGCTAAATAAACAAAGAGATTGCAAAATATCCATATGAAAGCTGAGAAATAATCTAGTCAATAACGTCAATGAATACTTTTTTCAAAGTATAAACACTTCTTAGGCTAAACTCATACTGGAGCTGCGGGCAGAGAGGAGATGCGAGAGGTGAACAGAGCGTCGATGAAAGAAGGAGTTGATCAAAGAATAGGTATCACATACTGAAGCGTTGATAGTCGATTATGAGATTTAAAACTGAAATGATGTATTCCTATTTTTTGCAAAGTTCTTTGCTCAAAAAATGGTATTGTATATTAAAAAAAAAAACAGAAGATGGAGAGTCCACTGTCCATGCCTTGAATAAAAGTAGTCGCGAACACGGGGAATTCCACCAGAACTTCGACTGGGTCCGGGAAGATTTTATGCATAATATTATATCGAATGAACGTTTAAAATGGAAGATGTAGTACATCCACAGTACACAAATCTAAGGTAATATATTGCGCAGGTTGTCAAAGCTGAAAATGTCAAAATATTAAAAATGGATGTTCGAGTGCCCACAGGAACTCAACGCGCATCATTAGAAACAACAAAATATTGAAATGAGCGCTGGGTCCACCATTTTACCACCATAATAACTTGATTTTGACAGATGCGCAGAACTGAACAAAAATTAAGTAGCTAATGATATTACCTTTAATATGTGTACTGTGTAGGTAGTACATCTATTTGAATAATTTGGGACGACCAAACTACACATTTCAATCATGGAACTTCATCGGGACAGAATCTTTGCCATAAGGTCTATTATAAGAGAAATTAAAATATAAGCTCTTGAAAACTATGCATATTTTAATCAAACCTATGAAATTTTATTATTTTAAATTATTTTTTATCATAATTTAAATTAATTTCCGTTAAAATATTGCTTTAATTCTTCTGTATATTTAATTTCTTCATGAAACTTTACTTCGATAAGAGCGAAGAAAACAAATTTGTTTGAACGCGCCGCTCTGCTCGTTTATAGCAGCGCTGCTACAGTGCTACCTCGTTGCTAGACTCCTCAGTATGAGAGCTTTCATAAGATAACATTTGTTTGTTTTCGACGCTTTGCTCACTTCTCGCATCTCCGCTCTGCTCGCAGCTCCAGTTGTGTTCAGCCTTAAGTTCCCAAATCTTAAACGACACTAGAAACATATATTGAAGAGAAACTTAAAATAATAAAAGAAGCTTCAAATGTCGGGAAACACAGGGAGCAAACTTTTTTTATTTCTATTCAAGAAGGCTTGAAACAAAAATTAGAGAAGGAAGTTTAATATAATAACACACTCGAAATTATAAAATCGATTCAAAATATAACTTCTAGAAGTAAAATTCTCATAAATTAGTCGAATTATATTTTCGATAACCATCATTCTTATTGATGAAGGATGTTGTAGTGCCACGTATATTTCACCTGTTTAAAAGTACACGGTTAAACACAAGATTATAAGCTTAAGTAGTTCTTGTGTCAGATTTTCAGTACCTATCCTTAGACCTTTAATGGTGACACTAAACAACTTTTTGACGGATAAGCAGAATAACTTAAAATAAACGCGTTATAATAATTCTTCGAAGTTAGTTTGTTCTCTAGAATATAAATCGAATCTGCGGAGATCAAGGGTGTCATGGAGACAATATCATCAACAATTGCTTGCAAGATTAAACTTTATATCGTTTTGCTACCTGTCAAAGTAGCATTTGAGCTTCTACGGCGATAAGCATAGTCTATTGATCCTATTACGCTAGGTAAGTATTCTCTTTTTTTCTTCAAACATTTTTAGAAGTTCTTCTACGAATGGACCTTTAGGCCATTTGACATTCTTGTGAGTTGTGACCAATTGAGAGGAGCCAGGCAGTAATGCAGTGCACAGATTTCGTCACGTTACTTGAAAGTAACGGTGTTACTTATATAACTGCAATAGTTAAGATGTATATATGTACATATGTAGGTAGATTTTCTGCAGCCAATCTGCCAAAAATCCATATTGTGAATATTTTGCTGAAACTGAAAAAGAGAATATAATTTTATTTATTTCAAAAAGAAAATATATAAATACATGGAATATCTAAGTTTACCGTTGTATCCTAATGTGTGATTTAAAATCACTGTCTATAAATTGGTCTATCTTATCAACAAAGTAAGCACACGGATGCTCTATCATTTAAAATCCAATTCTTCTTTGGAACTTAAGTCCTGCTCCTGATGCGATATAAAGAAGACACTGCAGACAAATTATCTTGAATTTTCTCCTGATCCTGGTTGATGCAGTATACGATCATATGATTCCTCCTCTAACAATAATGAAAACATCTAAAATGTATATAAGTTGTACAAAATTTTATTTTTAATTAGTTAATTTTACTAATCTCTTGCCTACGATTTTTTTTTTGCTTTTTTCTGTATTGATAATTTCTTTTTTTTTTGTATCTTAATATTTTTGTTCATATAGCTGATGATCAAATGTCAATTGTTATGAACAGTGCTGCCAACTTATTTGGAAGATGTTCATAAATTCCGCTGTTATTTTTTGTCCAATTTTATAGGAACTTGCAATAAAAATTTCCTTTGCAACCACTTTTTCCTCTCGAGAAACAGATATTCTTTTTGACTGTCGTTGTTTTATTTCCATGAGTCCTTCTGACTGGACTTCATTGACTGTATTGCTAGGACTTCTCTACCCTCTTTATCGTCTATAAAACTAGGTAGCTCTATAAAAACAACTTAGCTCCCGGTTGATCAACACAAGCAGGAAAGTGCATGAAACGACTGACTGCTTCTTCGGTGTCAGTCAATTGGTTTAATTTATTTGATCCACACCCGTATGATGTTTTGTGGAATTTATTTTTTATTTTTCACTTCAGATCGGCCTATACCTATAATTTGGAAGGGTTTTTTTTAATAAATAAATCAAATAATGCACATAGCAACGTTCACTCGTTTGACACTTATGTAACTGATTCACACTGTGGGAGTCCCAAGCTGTCAAGTTTCATAATGTTCTCTTTCCATTTTTTGATTAGCATAGGCTTTGTGCATATTCTGTTTGGAATCTTTAGCATTTGCTTCCACCATCCCCTCCAATATTTCGATCTGTTTTCGGTTGTTTATCACTTAATACCTTAAAATAGGACATCTGGTCAGCCTACTTGCGAATCACTTTCAAAAAAGAAAGGCTTAGAAATGTATCACTAATATGTACTATCAATTTAAAATTGAAGGGCGTGGAACTGGAAAAGATTTCAAAAAAGTCTCAGTATAAATTTTGAAGTCCTCAATTCATAAAAAATTCTCAGCAAGCTATAAACTTGCAGAAAGGCTCCAAATTTACAGTTGAAAAAACGGCTCAGTCCAAATTCTGAAGTCGTCTTATTAAAAACAAAATCAATTAGCACGACTTCACTGTGAAGTTAGAATGACAATCGTTTTCTCAGAAACTGCGCAAGCTAAGAATTTGTATTAAGGCTCTAAATTTGTAATTTTGTATGCAGTTCCAGAAAACGTTCAAACTAAATTTTTAAGGCATTATTTAAAAAAAATATTCATGTCGATTATGGAATCCGCAATACTGGATCCGTATAGTTATTCCCAGTACAGTGTTCTCTTTTCTTTTCAAAATAAATGGGTAAAGAGAAAAGAGAGCACTGCAGTGCAAATCGCTGCGTAATGCGGATCCAGTATTGCGGATTCCATAATCGACATAATTATACGTAAACGCTAACTTCACTGATAAGTTGGCAATAAAGTACTTTTCTCGGGGTCCAAATTTGGATCCAGGTTAGAGCGTCAAATTTAGTTGCCAATTGAAAAATTAAATTTTTATTATTTTAAAATGCATCCGCTAACTATTTAAGCAAAAAAATCAGATGAAATAAAAATGAAATCTATCAAAGATTTCAGGTATCAAAATTATTTAATTCCTCAAAAATAAGAATTTGGAATTTTGATATAACTTTTTCGGTGTTTTTGTAAAGCTGTCTTGTTGTATGGTTGATCATCAGCTCGTAACTTTAACTCTAGTATATTGTTTCGGAATTTAATGTTTGTATAGAGGAAACTTGACAATATAGAAACCTTCTAATTTAAATATAACTTCCCTGGTAAACTGCAACCACAAGGCTTTAAATGTATAGGTGTATACATTAATAGTTTATTCCTTTTAAATATTATTTAGAAACTGTATTGCAAATGTACCTATTTCACATTATATCTTCAAAATTTATAAACAAAATTAATATCCCAACAGTTGATCAAATAATTTTCAACAAAAGTCCTTTAAATCGCATCATTGGTATTAGCAAATAAATAAAAAAAGAAAAACAGCTTAGTTCGATGAAGTGCAATGTCATTTTTCAATTGCAATTGAAAAAAATAAATACCTAAACTTATCGCTTCAAATAATAATAAAAAGGAAGAGACGAATACAAAACGCAAGATTATTCAGGTAGAATGGATATGGATATGGAACAGATACTTCCGCTCACAGCGCAGCGTAGCACAAGCACATCAGGGATGAATGTGACGCGAAGCAATCGCAAAAATGCTACAACAAAGAGCAATAATTCAAGCGGCCACAATCGTCAACCGCATTCAATATGTTTGACGGCCTGCCAATATATCACGGTCAGGCTTAAATCGAAATGCAATTCATTAATCCAGCTAATCTGGTTACCCTCGGATTATGTCGAACAGAAAATCAAAAAGGGAAATACAAAAAAGAAAACAAAATTGAAGAAACACAAAATCATTTGCTGAAGTCAAAAAAACCAATTGAGTTGATGATGATATTTAATAAGGGGAATTTTGCGTTTCTTCAACTTATAAACGTACTTTTTAAAAGGTTGTGCATTCGTATGAAAATAAAATAGATTTCAATATTGGGCTCTCCAAAAATTATGAATTATGAGAATATAAAACTGCAGGGAAATAAGTTAACGGGAAGTAAATCCACCAAGTTATATTATAGCTAACTGTGAGATGTGTCAGTGTATTATAAATACTCTTTTCCATATTTTGTAACTATGTCTCAATACTGATGTTTATCATTTTTTTGTAAAAGTTTTCCTGTGCTGATGTCTGATTTTCCAACAGGACAATACTTTGATTCTCATTTATTTTCTTGCATGATAAATTCTTTCGACCAGGCTTCGGTGACTGCACTACGACCACTTCTTCGACCTGCAATGCGACTTCGGCCCCTTCATCAGTAACAAAACGAGGTGATTTCAACAGAAATTCAACTTCTGGGGGATCATTATATGCAGAAAAGTGCATGATACGACTGACTGCTTCTTCGGTATCAGTCAATTCAATTGATTGGATTTGGAATCACCACCAATTTCAGTCACTTCAACTTTTTTTTGTGATTTTTTTTAATTTAGCATTTTAGATCATCCCATACCTATTACCTACAAGGCTTATTTAAATAAATACATAAATCAAATTGAGCCAAATTAAAACGCTTAACTCTTTGCCACTTAATTGAGTCGCGTTGTGGAGGCCCCAAACTGAATTAGTGAACAGGCTTTGAACAGAATATGCCCTTGCCTTCTTCTAGATTTCCCTCCATCAACTCCACCAGTCTTTCTAACTGCTACTGCTTCCTGCTCGTCAATACACAAAATATTGAAGATTCGTAAACCACAACACAAAATTAAAGGCAAATAAGGTCAGACGTCAAATCAAAACCCATTCACAATTACGTTTTGACCAGTATTCATAATTGCGTTAAAATTATCGATTGATACTGATAATACTATAAATTATCAATTAATTGATAGAAGTTATCGGGTATCAAATAATTGATATTTGATATAGTCATAATTGGGCTGTATAACTATAACCTCAAAACAAACGAAAACTGTCAAATCGGCAGCTGCTGTCACAGAAAACAGAGTTGCCAAATTAAAGTTCTCTGCCTCTTAAGAAAACACGCTTTAAATGTATACATTTGATATAACAAAAATTAAGGTAGATATATTTTTACCAACCGTCATTAGTAGTCTAAATTGAATTTTTACAAATTTTAACTCATTTGCGTTAGGTGTAATCTTGAATTTTAGAAAAATTGGTTTTTATTAAAAAACTCGCTCATTTTCAACATAAGACTAAAAATACGTGTAACAAAAGTTGTTGGAAATTTTATTTTCTATGACTTCTAATGCACACATAAACTGGCAGTTTGGCAGTTTTCCTTAAATAATTAGATGTTTCTAGTCGGGTTTTACTTAAATCACTTTTGAAAGCTTCTTCTTACATAATTTTATGAGAAAATATGTCATGATCGAAAATAAAATTTTTAATAATTATTTGTTACAAGCATTTTTAGGATTTAATTGAAAATGAGTGAATTATTTAATAAAAACGAATTTGTCTAAAATTTTAGATGGCGCCCAACGCAAACGGCCTGGCAACCTTTGGTTTTGTTTTCGGAGCCGTTTCAATATAGGAATATATAGGCTGCGAATTTTCTGTTTAAGAAAAGTGTAAAGAACGAATTCAAAAATTCCAATTTATAATTTGGTATCACATGTAAAATATATTATTTACTAAATGTAACGAAATAAAAGTCGAAATTCTCCATAAAGCTGATTTTCGTTGTTATTCTATTAGAAATAGTAAATAAATTTCAGCGCCTTATTTTAAGATTAAATTTGTTTTCTTTATTTTGCTATATAAGCTCTGTAGTTCTTTATTTTGCATAAAATTGACGTAACTAGATATTTTTTGAAAAGTTTTACTTAAATGTTTAACTGTCCAATGTTAAGATGTAAGACCCCAGTCTCAACAAGCAAGTATGCATCTGCTTAGTGTTTTCCTTCATGAATCAAAAAAAATGTAACTTAACTAACTGATGAATTTGACTTGTGTTGCCCTACATTTTGACAGATCGCTAATTTGCGGTTTTAAACATTGTCCAACACCCAAAAGTGACGTTGAAATACCGGTAGCCCTTTTTTACATGCAACACATAAAATGTTGTAAAATTTAAATATACCTACAGTTGAGTAAACTCACCGAAAATATTTCTATACATTGTATATGGCAACTTTATAGGGATAATATTACATTGTTGTTTGCTTTTTATTGAGGTCGAAGGACCCACAAACATCATCATATACAAACCATTCGTGGTCAGTAGAACAGAATTTTAAGTCTGCCCCCGGCAAATTTCGCACCTGCCTCTACGACAGCCACCACCACCGCCACGGCCGCCGCTCCGCCAACAACTTCATGTCTCCCACATCATTATTATGTATTATTATATCAATGAATGAAAAAAAGTATATTATTCTCTTTTTTTTTAAAGTGTACCAAGGGGAATTTGTTCTTTTTCATTTAAATGGAATTTTAATTTCGAAGGCCGTTTTGTATGATTATAATATATTTATACTTTGCCTACATAGATCGTATACATGACACATAATGAATAATACAAAACACATACATCTACAATATACATGAATATTTAGTCCTATAGGTATATAAAAAAGCGAACGGTTTTTATCTGATTACTAGGTCTAATGGCGTTTTAATTAGTCTTAACGTTTTCGTAATCGAAAACAAAATATAGTTTTAGGGTCAACGCCAGATATGCAATTTAATATTTTCATAATTTTTCATGCAAATAAGATTCTGTATTTTATATCTTTTGCTTTAGCTGAACAGAGAGTAATAAGCACACGATTTATTTATTGTTCTTCAATGTTTGAAACAGGCATCACACCATCGACCCTTTAACTTGGGGATTTCCAACTTGCTGAAAATTCAAATGATTCGATTGAGCTTAACAACAAGATGGAATTTGGTTCGCTCGATGTATGACCAGCTTAAAGCATAAAACAATATTTGTGTCTTTTTAATTTTCTCAAAAACGACTCTTACAATTTTGATAAAATGTCGAACCTGTTGGGTATATAAAGCCTATATTATATGAAATATAATATACAGTGAACATTGGAAAACGTGAACTAATTAAAACCGAGGGTGTTCATGTTTTTGAGATTGTTCATGTTTTGGAATGTAACATTTTATGATTTAAATTGTATTCCTACCGTATTGTCTTACTATTGCTCTTAAAATAAAACACAATATTTTCTTCCATTTTATCTTCTTTTTGTCTGAATTCATGAAAAATTATTACATATTTACACACACTATTACGGCTCATTAACAAAATAATAGGTCTGCGTAATCTGTAATTTTTTCTGTTGTATTTTTCCCAACATTTGCACAACTGCATTTTCTCTTAGGCGTCTAAGTACGTTTATGTCACTTTGGTCTACGCCTTCATCTGCACACCACTCCAAAGCCTTGTTAAATATTTTAACTGAATAAGGGATGATAGCAATACGTACACGCACGTATGGTACCAAATACATACATACTAGGTACGCATTGTCAATATTATGGGATTCCCCGAAGTTTTAAAAATTAATTCAGTGCATTTTGATGTGAAAATGTTAGAAAAATATGTGTTCACGTTTTAGAGCTTTTAGGTTTGTTCACGTTTTAGAGCAGTCAATGTAAAAAATACAGTGTTCACGTTTTGGGGTAGTTCACATTTTGGGGGGTTCACGTTTTCCAATGTTCACTGTATGTACTGTGTTCAAGGTTTTTGATAAACAAAATGGCATTACGGTATATTATAGGGATTTGAATTTTATTTTGAACAATTAATCATTTTTTGGGTTATTCCTTAATGTCTCCTTAGACATTAATCAATCAATCAATTTTGTTTAAGTCGGGTACTTCTTGGAAGTTCAAATAAATTTTGCAGTTCAAAATAAAAAAAAATTACTTATTTTTACTTCAAAATTATTTTTTGAAAATTCCATTTTTGGCGTGCAATTTTGTATTGAAAATGTATCTTTAACTTTTTAATATTTTTTGTATCATTAGGGGTATTCCCGATCCGATGCAACTGGTCTTGTATCATTGCAAAAATGCAAAAGCGTAATATTGCTATACCCTAACCCCATTGTAAAAAAAATGTTTGCACTTTTGCAATGATGCAAGACCAGTTTGCATCGGATCGAGAATACCCCTATTCATTTAGGTTAAAGAAATCAGATGAGTATTCTGGATTATAATTTTAAGGATTTTGGCCCAAATACATTATTTAAAAGTCTACTTTTCAGTTTTCGACTTTTAAACGCTTATAGGTACTAACAAGTTCCGATTCTTAAATGTTCCCAATTTTTTCGTAAATGTACGACTTTAGTTAATACATGGATTAAACAAAAAGGTTAAAAAAAACTAAAATACAATTTATACACACCTATCACTGGAAAATAAATTCTAACAAGCAGAGTGGCGCAGTGGAAGCGTGCTGGGCCCATAACCCAGAGGTCCGTGGATCGAAACCATGTTCTGCTATAATTTAGATGAGATACTTTTTTTTTGTTCATTCCGACTGAGCTATATGATAAGACATTCAATTATAAGGAAAAATAAATATACATTCTACAATATTAATTCAAACATTATTAAAACACAAAAATGGGTCAAAATAGCCCAAAAGTGATTTTCTTTATACTAACGGGACATAGGATAAATTGAGTTTCTTATCTTCAAAAATAAGGGTATCTGCCATACAAACGTTATGATTTATGAAGAATATATATTTTATCTCGAAAACGGCTCGAACTTGTGTGTTGCTAGTAATATGCTGGTTGATTGAAATGCATTTGTCAAACAATTAAATCTAAATTGGGATAGACTGATCACGTGACCTTGGCAACACTGTTTCTGGTGACAATATCAATTTGACAGCGAACACATAATTCTTACTTGTGCTCATACTAAGGTACAATTTAGGCGCCAGTTATAGCGATCAGGAAAAACCATCAGGAAAAGTTGAAACAGATAGAAACAGGAATTTTTTCCTTATGAGCGTTTATAGCGAACAAGAAAAGTTTTCAAGTTTTCCCGATTGAAATGCGATTTTTTTTCCTTCCACTAATCTGTCAGTGGAACAAGTAAAAGATGGAACGCAAATAATTGGAACGATTTCTTTAAATTTTATCGAAATGACAATCAGCAGGTATGGAAAATGAAATTCAGGCAGGAAAATATAATTGAAAATTTTATTAAAACAAAAAATTCTTTGAGTTATTTGCCATCAATCAGTGCATCAATTGCGTTACAAATCGAATGAAAACCTAGTAAATAATCTATTTGAAAGATGTTTTTGCACGGACTGCCTCTTGCGAGGAATTGACAAATCCTCCAAGATTATCTCTTGTCATCATGAAAAAGTGCTTCTCACCTTAGCTGTTCGGATTTGGCAGAAAGCTGTAGGTCCCCTCCATTCCTGCCAATAAAACGCACACAGAAATGGTTGAGTGTTGTAAGTCACTAGGCCCTGGTTTTACATATGAGCTGTCACTTTATGTAATTTTAAATAGTGTTAAATCTACTTCTAAAAAAACACCCTTAACTATTTTCTGTAATGAAAATACGTTCTTTTTATTTAGAAAACTATTTGAGATTAAATTGATTAGCTGAATCCCAAGAATGATGTCAAATGAAGCGCATTATATCGTCAAGTTGTATGTTTCTGAATGATAAGATTAATATAGAAGGACTCAGCCTATAGTATTTTATGTTTATTATTAAATTATATAGTCCTGTAGCCAATTCAATTTTACGGCGCATTTTATCAAAATTGGTCACCTTTTTAAATCCATTAAATGTGTCCATTGTCCTTGCTTGTAAAAATCTCGACGCCCTCAACTCAGCCAGCGTTATAAACTCAAACTCACTTTAACCAATCTTAATGCGTTCGATTTATTTTTATTGTTCCTTAAAAAAAAAAAATTACAGATTCACATATAATCCTTTTTAGATTTTACTCCTTTTTTTTCGTAAGTCCACTTATTTCACACTAGATTTGGCAATTACGATCAATAATATGACAAACACAAACACCCACACCTTATCCTGTTATTTTTTTTATTTATTCTTCGTTCTTCTTTTGAGAGGGTATATATAGGCAAATCTTTACTGTCCGATACAGATGCGGTAGTAAAAACGATATAAGCTAAAAGCTAACTCAAGTGGACGAATTGTCATTCTTAACTTCGCTACTATACTATCTTCTCTATACTTGCTAGTTGCAGTCGATTTATGGCCAAGGGGCAAATCCTTCGAGCGAGTGCGGAGAAAGGGTTGAATTTTGCTAGAAGAGCTATTTTATATATCGAGTGCTTAGATGGCCAATATACGAAAAGGTTGATATTTTATTGAACTGGATTAAGGAGATTTATATATAAAATGGAATGTCCAGTTTTCTTGCGTCCCAAAGATAGTCCGAAAAGATGAAGAGTTTCCAATAAATCTATATAGCATTTCACATCTACCCACCATTTGGGGAAGGACATTTTTACAAAACTCTTCTGTTGTGTATATATCCTTGCTTACCTAATTGAAATTTCTCCGCTCGCCATAAGAGATAAGTTAAGTCCTTAAAAAAAAGAAATAAAATAATAAACTGTGCCTATCCAAGTGTGTGTCAATGCATTGGGACAGATAGTAAGAAGTTATGTTCTCATCCTGGTGATTGAATGAAACACTCATCAAGAGTTGTTTTTTAGGGAAATTCTCTATATGTCAATGGAATGTGATGTAGGATGATTTTCACCTCTGATGCGGTAAAGGTGCATCATCCTTGAAAGAGGATAATAATAGTTTTTTATTATGACATTCGATTCGTTTGCCTTATTTTAGTTTTATCATTTGTATTTTTTACTTGTTTTTTTTTGTTTATGGGGAAGCTAACGAATTATTTGTAACTGACACGTGGTGGGGTGCCACCAACGATTCACCTGTCGATGACCGTGCGCCACGAATGCCTTCGGCACCTAATATGCAAGGTGCTATAAGTTGGGATCAGAAGTATAGGTACCTATACGTCATGTCTTCTTGAATATAAAGGTTGCTCCTTCCACTCGGATATATACCTAACCTACGCAAAGTGATCGTTGAAAAAAGAAGGTTTACTCCTGGATTACGGTTTTCTTTGGTTACATTTTGTCTGAAAATTCAAATATGCGGTGGGGAAAGTCCGTTAGCAGGTGATGCAATGATTGTTTAGTATATCTGGAAACAATATACGGGGGAGTTGTTTCGAATCAATTAATGTTAATTGAATGAAGAAATGAAAAAAAAACAAGGCTAATGATTTTACGAGTATAACCAGTATCTAGTTTCTTGATTACAGAAAATACAAATACGTTCTTGCTGATATGCGAATATAGACTTTATAATCGGAAAGTCGGAGGTTTTTCACACTTCAAAATCAAATTATCAAATTTAATCGCTTATCAAAATAAATAAAATTATATAAAAATAGGCCCTTTTTTATTGGGATTTCTATAGGCAGCGCAGTAAAATTTTACACAGTAAACAACTACAAGGGAATAGTGTCGATAACTTAGCCAGGAAAAAGAGTGAATATTTATATAGTTGAGATAAAGATATTTGAACTGTGTGGAATAGTTTGAAAATCAGTGGGATTACAGACAAATATTTTTTTATTAAAGGTTGGCAGACTTTGAGTATTTAAGGATGCGTTCGTTGATATTTTTCAATATTTATGCTTTGTTTTCATTATAGGACAATAATGTGTTGGTTTGAAAATTTAAGCTACAGTTAGACGGTCAACAAAAATAAACGAGCCAACGCTTCTGGCTTCGATCCCTTATAATTAAATGTAGATGCATTTTTTTTTATGACTGTCATTCCCAACGAAAACACTAATAGCAGATTTAGAAGACTGGAAGTTTTCATAACTTCTTCCATTTGCTTAAGATTTATAACTTTATTAATGTGTTAATGGTCAAAAATCTGACATTTTATTCTTCATGCAAACCGGCGTTTAATCTTGACATAACACTGGCCTCGCGTCATATATTTTTGTGACAATAATTTTCTTCATTCTTTTTTGACTTCGTGTAAATGAATGACGTTAATTATTTTGGGACAGAAGTTTGGACAGTCGTGTAAATCCAACATAATCGAAAAACCATCTGTTTATGTTTTGATTGAGTTATACGATTTTCGATTTAAATTATTTAATTATTAGTTGTAGCTATTTATAACTCAAACAACGTAATGTTTTTAAAATATTATTTTTCTCTACTAGAAGCAAAAGTATAGATAAGTCATATAATATGGACACAAAATGTAAGACAAACCCTGAAATATACATACTTTTTTGTCATTTCAATCTTCAACAGTTACTCAACGCTAATTCAACTCAACCTGCATATAAACATTCCCTGTAATTTAACTTCACATAAAAAAGACAATAGGGGTATTCATGCAACGTTGTAAAACCGTAAAGTTTCCGACACACGTTTCATGAATGCACATAAAAACGATTTGCGTAAATGTGGTAAACGATATGGTAGTCAAATCAGCTGTTCGTTAAACGTCAAACAGCTTGGAATATTAAATTAATTTTGACATTTGTAAAATTTCTCATCGGCAATTTAAAAATGGCCAAAAAAAGCCAAAAAAAAATTAATACAATTGTTTGAAAAAATTGCTTTCGATGATCTATTCTTTAATTATTTGGCGAAAAAGATGGTAAGTATGTTTATTGTTGTGATCATTACATATGTAGGTAGTGCAATTAAAATAAGAACTTTTCACCCGTGTAGAAACATATCAACAAAAATTGTGACACATTAGTATCTATACAATTGAGTTTACCATATTTACGAAGTTTGCCATCTTCGTTTAACACACAAATTTTTTATCTGAAAATTTAAGATTTATTGGAAAAGATTTCCCTTACAAAATTTGACAGCTAGTTTACGACGTCGTAAACTTTAAGACGTTTACCACGTTTACGATGCTTTTCCGACGTTGCATGAATACCCTTAATATTTTTCCAACACTTTCCCTTAACTTTTTAAGAAGTACATTAGTTACTAGTAGGTATTTTGTATTTGTTTTGGAAAAGAATCACCCGAATTTTTCCAAAACTCTCTCTATAACTCGAACAAATCTTGGTATCCCGTGAAAATTCGACTTAGGGAGAGTCGATTGTATATAGGCGCAACAATGTTAGTTGGTCCAAATAAATGCCAATTTTAATACTTTTTAATTTCTATTTTTGTTTTCCAAATATATTTGCATTTTATGTGAGCTGATTTTGACGACGCACGATTTAAAAGTGGATATGACAGTGATTATAACGTTTTATTCGGACTTACATTGCTGTGCTAGCTAAAGGTTACCGCGATTAAAAAGGCTAATGTCGATTGAAATTCTGAGATTCGAAGTATAATGCTCTCTTTTCTCTTCAGACGACAAAATATGAGAAATGAGACGGATTTTTATTAAAACTTTTAAATTTTGAGGAAAATTTTTGTAATGTTCTTTGCACTCTGTTTTTTTAACAAAACTGTTTATGGTGACCCCGCCAAATAGTCTATTAAATCGAATACAAAATTCTTTTCCATTTAAATGAAAATTGATAAATTTCAATAACCAATTACCTTAAAAGAGAGTTAACCAATTATATGAATCTATAAATACCGTCTTATCGATTTTAAGCATCATTCGCTTCATATACTTTCTGTCAGAACAATGTTGAAATCATATGCATGTAGGTACCTTATATACTCTATTATCTTTATATAGTATAAGGGAACATACTATGCAACTCGCAAAATTAAAAGGTGCAATCAATATTTTTTTGAGAAAAACTATAAGGATGCCCATATTTATCCCCCGAACTAGCATCATTTACGACATTGCATGCATTATATGCTCAGTAGTTATGTCCAATCTCCAATGCCTATTGCCTTTATAACAAGCTAAGTCAAGCTATAGCCAGCCAGAGCTATAGAATACACAAACCTTGAAGTGCAATCCTATCTGCGTATATATTTATAAACAAATGAGGTTCATTTAAATGGAAAAGAGGAAGCAATCGTATTTGGCTTCGAATTCAGAGTCTCTATACTCCCAACTCTATACCAGCATGCAGCAGTGCAGCGCAGTGATGCACATTTACGGAATAATGATATTCTTCTAATATTTCTTAGCATTTTATCTAATTTTACAATCAATCTGTCATGTGGTTTCGTTTCTTTAACTAATATTGTTGTATATAGTCCCGACTACTCCCGAGTGCAATTTGCGCATTTATGTACATTATTGAAAAAAGCAATAGAAGTTTTTTTGTGTCTTATTGAATTCTAGATATGTAAATATGTATGTTATTTGAATTGAAGCCTGAAGGTTATTTTTAGATTTTACTTTGTAATCTTACATCAATTATTTGGTTTTACAGGTTTGGAGTGTTTTTTAAATAAAATCTGCGACTTTGCCGAATGAAGTTGCTCTTGTGGTTCAAGTGAATAATATTAGTATAAATAATGCATTATAGATATTATAGGTATATGTTTGTTAAAAATAGCGTTATTAAACGAAAAGTGTGTCGAAATTGTTATACATACCTAAAAACAGTAACTACTTTTTAATTTTTGGCAAAATATTGGAAATCAAAATACACCAGTGACCAGACAATGTGATTTTTTTTTTTTTTTCAAAAATTGCCTAATTTGAAAATTTTGTTACCATAACTTTGGATATTAAAGATCATTCTTTCCATTCTTTGCATTGCCATTTCCTTCCATAAACCCTTCGAGCTCTGGCTCCATTAAAATTTTTCCCCAGTTTCCACAGGGAAATGACAATGCAAAGAATGAAAAGAATACCAAAGAATGCCAAAGAATGTAAAGAATGTAAAATATGAATGCAAAAGAATGCAAAAAATACAAAATAATGCTAAAAATGCAAGAATACATAAATTATTAAAATATTGCCATTGAATTGATTGCAGTAAAATGAATGGGAATAAAAATGATTGCAATCTTTTTGATTCAAGTGAATGGTGTTTGCATAATTTGAAGTCTGAAGTCTCAAACTGAAATCAATTAATGCAATCATAGATATTATTGAAGGCATTAACGATTGTGTTTGCAAAAGAATGCATTCTTTTACAAGCCATGGTTTTAAAGTTCGACTATCATCCCGGAAGTTTGGAGTGAAAATCCATTCCATTAAACGAGGGTAGTGAAATTCCCACTACCAAGCGCTGCAAAGCATTTCAAATTAGCTCCAAATTAACTACTCTCTCTAGAAGAACTCGTCGAAATACTAATTAATAATGTTAAAAAAAAACTCATTTGAAGGCAGAACTGTAGAATGAGCAACTCCTATGCATATTGTTTTTTGAAATTTATCATTCATTAAAATCAAATAGAATTTTTCGATGTTTTTAAAAAAAAGAATGAGAAGCAAAAAAAAAAAATAGAATAGCAGAACATGGTTTCGATCCACGGACCTCTGGGTTATGGGCCCAGCACGCTTCCACTGCGCCACTCTGCTGTTGAATTTTTAAAATTATTAATAAAAATAAAATAAAATTTTAATGATTTTAATGATAAAAATTTATGTTTATATCTGCTGTTAAACAATGTTATAAGAACAAAAAATATAAATGTTACAAAAACGAGGAAAAAGAATTTTAAATTAGTCTACCTATAACTAATCATAGAAATATGTAAAAAAGTTTTTAAAAAACTTAATATTACAATTATTGGTACGTACTGAGCGGTTTTATTTAATTTTCTAGGGAGAAATTCGAATTTAAGCTTCTCATGTATAAAACGTGTAGCTCTCAAACAATGCAAGGTTAGGCTTTAATTCTTTTTAAAAAAAAACCTATCATCATGTCATGTTACAATTGGACATCTGATCTTTTTTCTATTTGATTAACTACTTACAATTTTTTGGGGATTTCACCCGATTGAGATTTTAATTTTTGGGGATAACGTATTTTTCCTGAATTTAGCATATCTTATGATAAATTTAAACATTTTAAGTTCCAATTACATATAAAAAATCTGAAATAAACGAAATGTATACATAATATGTAATTTTAATAAATAAAATCTCATTTTTCGATTTGAGAGATACAAAAACGTCTTGACTGTTTTCAGTATAGTGAAATTAGCAATATCTTTGGACTTAACTGTAGGTATTTTAACCTTTTTTACCTATAAGCATGCGCGTAGTTAAGGGTGGGCATTGGGCAAGGGTGTGCGGCGCCCACCCTAGAAATCGTATTGCCCCCCCCCCTAGAAAATCGACAGTACTAACTTGTCATTCATTATAAAGACAACAAAATTTATATTTTTCCTACATTAAGGTTTTTTACCAGCTGGTCGTCGTATTTTTCTCAAGGTAGTGTAAAAAAACGCAAACATAATAACAACGTATCACTATGTTAGTACGTACGTGTAATACGTGAAAACTAATTGCAAACACAATACCTACAAACAAACGGGTAATTTGTTTATATGCAGGATCGACAATCCGACCCTAATCCAACTCGATCTTTCGTTCTTGCATATAAACCAGATATTATAAGTTACAGATAGGAAATATGAGGTGTCATTTAGGTTTTGCAGGAGTATGCGTTAAGAAAGGTATACTAGTCCAAAAATGTCATATCCACCACGCTCATCTATGTTTTCAGCTCTTACTGCAGCATACTACTGCTTAGGTAATGGATAACATTATTTGTCAACTTTAAACGCCGTTTTGAAAACCTACCATAAGCAAATGCTGTAGACGCTTTCCTGAAATTAAACATGATTACCTACTGCAGAAGATTTTATTAATAACTATAAAGATGTTTTTAAAGTTGATTGTGTAAGCACTGAGTGCTGAAGCTTTGATATTAAAAAATATGTTTTAACTGAAAAATTGCGAAAAAATTGAAACAAAATGTTTCAAAAGTGATGTTTCCAAACTTTAACGAACTTCTTCAGCCAGCGTTAGCTCTTCCAGTGAGCTCCGCCAGCTGCGAAAGGAGTTTCTCAGCAATGCGGCGAGAACAACAATGCTCCAAAATCGTTTCTCTAATGTATCACTACTTAATATTGAAAATGAAATAGTTAAAAATAAAATCACTTCCGAAAAAGTCCTGAACCAGTTCAGCCAAGAACATATAAAATTAAAACTTAATTAAAAAACAAAATTATGTTATTTTGTAAATCTTAATTTAGTGTATGCAATAAATTTTGATGAAATATACCAATTCTTTTTTAAATATCAACTTTTTTATTTTAGAAAACAATATTTTTGATTTAGCAGAGTATAGTGTGGTGTCACTTCGTATGAGAGTGAACTAACTCATTTATTACAACACTTATGGTTTTGACAAAAGCTCTATCTATAAAACCTAATGATTTTCTATTTAAAGTAAATATTTTTGAAAGTATTTTTATAAATATTATTAAAAATAAAATTTAAAACTTGCGGTGGTATATCAACTGGCTGCCCCCCCTAGACAAAATTCCTAACTACGCCAATGCCTATAAGCAATAACGTTCAAAGAAATTTAAAATGTTATACACGTTTTTTTAGTTTTAAATTAAAAATTTATTTAAATATGTTTGAAAGTGACCTACTTTTTTACTGTTAAACTAAAAAAGTAAGAAACATGTAATGGTTAACGTATACTATTGCTAACCTTAATAATAAACGCCCAAATTTTGTTAATTTGATTTAAAATCCTGAGAAATCAGTCCGTTTCCGTTATTATTTCAGTCATATTCCTGTTTGACTTTTTTTACAAGATTTTAATAGTTTTGACTTATTTTTTAACAAAATACAAATTTAATTTAACAAAAGATTTTAACCGTTTTATTGAAAAATTCGGTGCGGCACCTCAAGGCCTGTACATAATTTTTAAAAGGAATATTTTATTTAGTTTTAGTTTTTATTTTCACTGTTTGTATTTCAGTCAATGGTTTGAACTAACTTATAATTATAACCCAAAAAGGAATATTTAAGCAAAGAGTTGAAGCGGGTGGTTAAAATCTATAAATATGTGTATATTGTTGGTGTGAAACTGCTCATGGAGAACCATCAGGACGTTATGACTCCACCCTCAACTATTCCTGTGTTAATACAATCTTTCATTCGGCTAAGAGAAGAGGTACATTTTCATGATAAGAGATGTTATGGAGGATTTGTGACTAACTCCCAAGAGACAGTTTAACTATATTAAAAAAAAATATATTTTTAGTATAACAGCTACTATACATTATCAAAATTTCTACAAGAGCAGGAAGGAATAGCTATTCCATAAATTAGGTTTTTCCATTTTATTTATAAGACCTGATGTAATAAAAGTTGTAGTTTTTAAATAAAAAAAAAATTAAATTTAAACCTCTTCTTTGGATTTCGTGTTCGACATCGAAAAATTGTTTGCAATTGATTTGAAAATGGAACTAAAAAAAACTTAAAAAACGTAAAAAATAAAAATTAAGAAAGTCATACCAACACATGTAGGTATTTTTAAATTCAATTTGCTGTTCCTTTACAAAATTTCTGCCTTTGGAAAGTGGTTCACCATATAAGTATAGGTATACATATTATATTTAAAAATTTTGTTTTTTTCTTTTACCTCTTTTTTATTTTAAAGTTAACTCCAGAAAATGACAAAACACAGAGAGTGATACTTATTAAAATAAAAAAAAATAAAATTTCTCCACCAAAAGATCGCAGACAATTTTGCAAGACACCGAGGAGACTTCAGAAATAAAAAAATAAACAAAAAAAAAACAAAACTCCATAATCAAGTTGGCGTTCTGCGCATACCTGATGTAGATTCAATGTCCATCTGGCTGAAGCTGAAGCAACAACGGCTGCAGCAACGATGGTTCCTTGTTCTATCATTTCGGACTCTCCAAAACGCATACACCATCATCATCATCATCATCATCATCAGAGACGATCGCATCACGAATAAGGCAAACCAAACGAAGAGGCTGCGCTGTGGTGCGCACGGCAAGGTCCTCTGCTCTGATGATGTGGAATTCCTTTTTTAAAAGCAAATATTATTATACACACGGAACGAAGAAGCTACTCCAGAAATATGGCACACAGGTATCCATTGCATGGTCCCGTGTTTTGGTGTAACGCCTGTCCAATGACCACGCAAAGTCAATAATTCGGTTTTTGCAGCTTTTGTCTTTGTCATATTTCATTTTTTCACATGCGTTTTCAGCGAAAATTCTCGGGAATCGCCTCCGGAGTGCGCGAACTTTATTATATGTGGTGACTCCCGCGCGCAATATATATGTACATTGTACATACATATATATATCCTCACCACAGGGTGGCGTGTTGTGAAAAATCCAACAGCTGTCTTCGGTTCAAGTGTCGCCAAATAGGACACCCTGTGCGAGAGAAACACTTTTATATATGTATTATAAAGGACCTGCGATGCGAAGTGGTTACCTAGTCACGACTTTTTTTTTTTGTCCAAAAAGGTATGTGTGATCATGCTGGCTGCTGTGATGAAGGCTTCCCAATTTAGGACCGCGGCGGCGAGCAGCGAGGTCCTCTGCAATTCCGATTAATAGAATTTTAATGATTTTCGTTCTTTTATAATGCGCTTGTGCTGCATGTGCACTGCGCTGCGAAACAACCGAACACAGGTTGATGTCTTTTGGTCTTGTGACAATTTCAAATTCAGATTCTTCATTATGCGCGAGCTGCGCGAAACATCGTGGACCATTGTTAGTTGCACGCCTCCTGTGTGCGCTCCTTCAGAGCTGTGCTGTACCCTGTGAGCTGTGTTTGTGATGCGATGCTAAAAGCTGTGGAGTCTGTTGCAGTTGTCATAAAAATCTCATAGCACGAGATTCCATATATACCTAACTCTCACAGCGTACACATAATGCTCGACAAAGAACAAATGACTGTTGAACATTATCTGTCGTGTTAATCGCGAATTTCAAATGAATTGCTCCATGAGTCTGCATGGAGTTCTTCGTGGTCGTGGTTTTGGAAATGCTGGATGATGGTAGATGGTTGGTTGGTGAATGGTGCGGTAGAGCTGGGGTTTCTAAACTCAAATAGAAGAGAATAGACCACAAGAGACTTTGGTGCCCGATAGTATTGAAGTTTTTTCAGGGCTGGACTTAACCTTAAAAAATTGTTTTTAAACTGAACAAAACTTTTTTTTTGGGAACAAGGTCCTTAGATTGGAAATAAGGCTATGAGGCTGCTAAAATTATTTAAAAAGGTAAAATTTTCAAGTTCCTATATACTAAGGTTTTATTTCAAAAACCTGGGGGAGTTCTAGAATTTGTCTGAATTGATAGGGGTTAAGATTTTGTAAGCCTAAAATCATTCCCTAATTAATTTTATAAATATTTTGCTTATAGACGAAAATTTTATGAATTCCTGACAAAATATCTTTATGCCAAAGTATTGGGTGATGACCGATTCAACTGATTCCCTACAGGATTAAAGGCCCATTGATATAGTCCACAACTGGACTTTGGTCTATTGCACGTGCGATTTGGTCTTATAAAAGAAGTCTTTTTATCTGCCAAGCAGCCATCGATAGTGCAGAATATACAGAATCATACTATTTGCTGAGACCGTTTGGCATAATAGGATAGTTGTGTGCGACTTGCAAAATTCCATATGTCTTGGCGATGGCGGACTGCGCGAGAATCTCGTGGGCTAATCTTTGATAGCTTGTTGATTTTTGTTAGCGTTTTTATTTATTTTTTTTTTCGAAATTTTTGTGAACTTATTCTTATTCGTGCTGGTCTTTTTGCAATTCTTGAAATTAAAGTGCTCGACGGACCCCAAGCAGTCTGCTGATGTGGTTTCGTCTCCTTTGGGTGCTCCAGGGAGATTCCATCCATCCACATATCTATATAAGTCAGGTTATATGTACCTTACCTCCTTCGTTGGTGTTGTATAGGATTTAGATTCATAATCCCGCAGTGCGCGACTTCGCTTCTTATATGTAGGTATGGTTACATGTATGTATGCAAACTTTATAAACATGGCCTCTTGTCGATTTGGTATTTTTTTTTTTTTTTTTCTCAAGGAATGTAATGGCACTTGAAGTTTATCGCGTTCCAGGCACATGTTTTGAGAAATTTTTTTTTATTTTGTTTGTATTGAATTTTTGTTGTTTAAATCTGAGCTCTCGCGCGACTTGTGAACAAGTTGGTTATAAGAGTGAAAATTTATTGAGCTAAGGGCTGGCATAACTCATAGAGTTCCTATATAAAATATATATGTATACTACAAACATATTCAGGACACCGGGTTAGCAGGTCGGAAAGTTTTCTTTGTCTTTGGAGTTTTTCGCACGCGGCATTTATGTATATTACTGTTTGTTTATCGAACTTGTGTCTATAGGTATAAAGATATAAATTTCTTCTTTATACAAACCAAGAAGGTGAGCGAATTTATGGACTTAATAGGTGTATGATATGGTGTGTAGGGAATTCCTTCAGTAGACAGGCACAGCATTCCACTTTCACAAACGATTTGAAATTGATGGGAATGGGGTAGTTATAATGACAAGTCCAACGAAAAATTATAGGACGTATATAGTACATACATATGTATTTAAAAAAAAAAATATGTCTTTCTTTAAGATCAATTCTAATATCTGTGTTTGTCTTTATAAGACATAATTGAATAATAAAATAAATAAATACATATAGGTACCCATAAACCTACATATATATGTACCTACGAAAATTTTTAAATTAATTTTTGGAAACAAAAACTAGCAACAAAAATCTACAAATTGATTTGTCAAAATTATTTGATTCCGCCAAGTTAAGTTAAGCGTTTCTGCTCTTCAAACGCTTTTATCCGAATTTTTAGCATACCTACATTCATACATATTATGTTGTTCGGAAAATTGTGATTTTTTACAAATTTTGATAAAACTTTTGACACTAAAACAATTTTTATTTTTTTTTAATTTTTTCCCTTCCATATTTTTTTTTAGAAATACATACCTACATTTAAATTTAGCTAAGAATGGTGACCTAACCTTAAACATCAAAATTTTATTTTTTCTTCTGAATTTGTTACTATTTTTATACTACATAATTTGTCCTGAAAATCCGACTTTTGCATTTTTTTTGTAATTTTACTAAAAAATCTGACTTAAATCCGAAAATACTGATTTTGTTCCAAAGGTTACTAAGAATTCTGACATTAAACAATTTTGAACTCAATTTTTAAACTTTGACGGTTAGAAACAATAGAAAATCCAAAAATTTGTAACTTAAAATTCTGCTACAAATTCTGACTTATTTAATTAAAAATGATATAAAAGTTGTTTCGGAAATCCTGACTTTGTACAAATTTTGCCTGAAAAGAAAAATATATCATTGAAATTAATTAAAATTTATAGATATGTAAAAATGTTGCTTTTATTCTAACATTAAAAAATTCTGAACATTTTTAAATTTTGTAAACAAATTTTGACAAAAAAAACAATTCTGTAATATTTTCTTTTAAAATTTTAATCCGGTAGGTATACATTCGTAGGTATTTGCTAGGAAAATCTTGATTTTTTACAAATTCTAGAAATTTTGAGAAATGTGTATAGTTTTTTTTGTTTTTAATTTTGTGACGTATTCGCACATGAGAAACAATTTTGAAATATTTTCTTTTTTTTATTTGGTCCGTTACGCATTTTCTACGAAAATCTTGATTTTGTACAATTTTTTAGAAAAATTCAGAAATTAAAAAAAATTTAATTTCGTTTTTTTTTTTAACTCTGTCCCTTGTATTTTTTCCTGTTTTGTACCTAAAAACTTTGCTACAAATTCCGACTTATCTAACCTAAATATTTTTTCTCGATTCGTATGCTTCTTAAATGCTGTAGGTATAGAAAAAATTCTGATTTTGTACAAATTTTACTACAAAATCTGAAAAATTATTTTTATTCGTTATATACACATTTGTCTCGAAAATCTTGAATTTGTGCAAATTTTGCTTAAAATGTCAGAATTCAAAAAAACTATTTTCAACTTTTTATTAAAATTTGGACACTTTTTTGTGAAAATACCCAGTTTGGAAACAAGTTTTGCAACTAATTCAGACATAGAAACAATTTTGAACATATAGTATTTTTGGCCCATCCTGATATTGCTACAAATGTTCATCCTGATATTGCTACAAATGTTCATTTAAAAACGTATTTTTGAGAAAATCCCCAATTTTTACAAATTTGGCTACAAAATAATTCTAAGATAAATCAATAATTTGCCTCTTATGTATTTTTTACGAAAATACCAATTATGTCTAATTTACTTAAAAATTCTAATATATAAAAACTGTTTGAAAACTTTTTTTTTTTAATTCCGTACGTATTTTCTAAGAGAATCCAAATATTGTACATATTTCTGACATAAAAATCAATTTTAATTTTATTTTTGGTTTTGTCTCTTTTACGAAAATTCCGAATTATAGTAAATTCAGCTACAAATTCTGACATAGAAAACAATTCTGAATTTACATATTTGTTTTTAAATTTTGTTCATAACACAAATATGTATTTGTAACCCAAAGCTGCCGATTCTGTATACCTACTGCAAATGATGAAAACAATTTCAAACTTTTTTTTTCCAAATTCAGATTTGGTACAAATTTTGCAACAAGGTCTTAGACTTAGAACTCAATACTCATTTTTGGCTTCGACTTGGATGCAGAAGGCGCTATGGCCTATACCCAAGACGTCTTCGACCTTAATTTTCATGTCTAGGGCGCTCAGATCTTTCATTAAATATGTATAATGTTTTAGTTGTTTGCTTTTCATCTGGGCTTTAAAAAAAATGCATTTCCAATGCACCATTACCGACGAAGGCATCAACTACGGAATGCAAGACTTTCATATTTGCATATGAAAAGTTAAGATCTATATAACCAAAATTTGCTGCGGGTCTCGGACATGAAAAACTATTTTTTAATTTTTTTTTTTAATTTTTTCCGTTACGTAAATTGATGTAACGTCACGCAATGCGAAACTTGAATTTCAAAAAAGCTACAAAATCGGTACAAAAGCAATTAATTAGCTAAATAGAAATATTATTTGATTCTTCCAAAAATTGTCCTCCAATAGAAAGGGAACTTATTGATCTGCCGCAAAGGCAGATAGTTGGTCTAATTTTCATCGTGAGATCTATAGATGTTTCAACTTGTTTGTCCAATACTGCAAGATACTTGAAGTCTTTCTTTCAAAAAAAAAATGTCGTCTAATTAGAACAACTTATTAAAGTAACGTTGAACACATCCGTTGGGTGGGCAATTTATTCATTTTTCGTAAATATCATTTTTTGTCAAACTGATTGATATCTCGAGGTTAAAATCTTTTCAACCATGACAATATTATAGGTACATTCATAATGTATACATAAATACTATAATCAAACAATAGGTATGTAGATACCTAATATAGTCCGGTTTAAATTGTCTATACCCCTTAACCACTTTCAGCTAATTCAAAATTCTATTGATTGAAATGGCAGCTCTATTAAGCCAATTCCAGGAGATGCTGCGTTCATAATTTAACAATAAACTATACATGCCGCCTCCACGCTCCACCTTCATCAACCAACAATCAACATGCCTGGTTGAATATAGTATATAATAATTCCAACAATGGTCCTATCCATTTAGATATAGAAAATTCGAAGAATCGACATCGTTCGTAAAATTTGAGAAGACAATAATTATTGTTGAATCAAATATTTTAATAATAACAAAAAAAATAAAATAAAAACAGTTCAATGTGATGATTAATTGATCGACCATGAATTGACGGAAATAATACTATGCTACATTGTTCTGTATTTTTTTTTTATGTATGAAAACTTCTCTAAGTTGGTTCAGGTCTATTTAGGTGTTTAGACGATAACAAAAGGTGTTAAGAAACAGTGTTATTCGATGGGACTTGTAAGTTGATTGAGTCAACGCAATTTGAATGAAATCAAACAACAGAACATGACTCTTTCCATCATAACCATAATCAAATAATGTTCAAAGAATTTAATAATAAAAAAAAAAACTGAGAGAAGAAAATAATACGTAATGTTGTTCAAAAGAAAACGAATTTAAAATTGAGTAGGGAATTTTGTTTTGTTGCTTAAAAGAATGCAATTTTAGGAGTAACAAAAGACCAATTACCAAAACAAAAATTAATCAGAAAATAAAATTCTATGCAAAATTAGACAAATCCTCTTTTTCTTTTGCATATCGAAGGAAGAGCAAGGTCTCCATACACCAACAAGTTTTTAGTTACAAAAAAACCTAAGAAGAGATTTTATTCTTAGATATCGTATATATTATGTAGCTATAATTTTTCAGAACATATTCTGGAAAACTTCACTGATATCTCAGAAGTCACAGCAACGTCACAACTTGTGAGCCTCAAAAGAACTACAGAAATTATGGTCTCCTTTTGAGTAGCTCACAACTCAAAAGTTTGGCATTTCATATAATCACGAAAAAAATTATTAAATGAGTCCGGGTCTTTTAAACAAAAATTCATATCTTAACAATCAAGTAAAAAATTCACATTGATGTATAGTGAGTTTTATGTGAGGTTTCTTGTGAGGATTGGCTGAGAATATCGAAAATGTTATGGAATCACAACAACTTCACAAGAAATCAACCTAACAAGAGCTTAGGACTTGTGTGCCCTCACAACTTCAGAAAAGCCCTGTTAATTATTATTTGTCTTTCTATCTTAAAATCGACCTAGATGAATTTAAAAATTTCTTGAAACCATTAGATGTACAGAAAAAAATTGATTTTTTTATTAAAAATATTGAAAACCGCTACCCTCGAAGTTAAGCATCAATCAGACGGTGCACTTGATTTAAAAAATTAATCGCACGAACTTGCTGTTATGTGCGACCACACTGTAGTTTTAAAGTCTGAAGAACTTAGACCTGCTCTGATTTTAAAAGAAATAATTTAGCTATTGGAGCCTATATTTTATGCCACCTGTCAAGTTTAAGTTAGTATAATGAGAGTACATAAATTTGAACGAAATAGCACCATGTTGCACATATTATGCATGAAACGTGATTAGACTTAAAAATTGTTGAAAAATCAATATTATTATAAATAAATTGATAAAACTACCTCTGAAATTGATTTTACACCACCGCGACCGTGATGTACTCCATCTGATTTCTTAATTAAATCTCAATTTATGAGAAAAAAAATTTGAAAATCGTTGGAGCGGTTTTACAAAAAAAATTATTTTTATACCCATAATAAAATTTTATAAACATTTTTAAGGAACAAAACTGTTACACCATTTTTAACATTTAATAATGCGGAGTTAAAAAATTAATTTGAAAAAAAAATCATCTAACCATTTTCGAAATATCGAATTTAAAAAAAAATAATTTTAAAAATTAATAAGAATAAAGATCGGTAGATACAAAAATTCCAATAGTTTGGTAGATTGTAGTGATATTAGCGGCGCGGCGCGGCGCGGCGGCGTTAGGCAATAACGCCCTAATCGATTTGGAAATATCGCCCAAAATCATATTTTACCAAATCTTAAGTTGGAAATATCGCCCAAATATTTACAATGTAAATTGTTTTTGTAAAATTTGGACGTTATTTCCTCAATTTTGGGCGATATTTCCACATTTTAATTTAATTTGGGTGTTCTTTCCTAAATTTTAGGCGATATTTCCAAAGTGAAATTAGTCATCGAATTAAAATTCCATTTACGTTTTTATCAATAAAAATAAAATTTTAAAAAATAAATAATATCAGTGCTTTTGAGTTTTATTATATTATATTCTTGTAAACCACCTTTTAGAGCATAAATGTCCTATATCCATTGAAAATTTCAATTTATTTTTTCATATATGTTTAGCATTTGAATGGAGGAGGGGTCTATATCTATTTCTGACTTTTTTCATACTTTTATTTTTTTTTTTGAACAACCAAAACAGTTTTTGACTTCACCCCATTAAATGGCAACAATGATATATCTTCAAATAATATAGATTAAATTTAAAAAGTTCATTTTCTCAAGTAGAAAGTAACGAAATTATTTTTCAAACCTTAAAGTTCGTTTTCTGAGGAACAATTTCAAGGTCTATGGGGTACCTACAGTACTTAAGCACTCAGGCGGCGATAAATCAATTAATTTACAAAATGGCATACAGTTCTAGTTTTATAAAATTGTTCATAATATTTTATGTATAAAAATGGATTTGTTTAAATAAAAAGCAACAAAATAATTGAATGAAATTTTTATTTCGCTGTCTAAAAAAACATGATCCAGACGTTTTAACTCTAATTCATTTCATTTAGTTAAATGGATTCATTTTAAATTAGTATTTTTTTTTTTTTATAAAAACGGATACACCTACGTTTTCCAAAACATTATATTAATTATAGCTAGTTAAATAATATGAATTATATAATTGCTATTTCGATCTAATTATAATCTAACCAAAATAATAAAAAGCAAAAAAAAAAAAACATTTCGAATGAAAACATAGTGTCGCAATTAATTTGTTCATAATGTAAAGCTTGTTCATCGATACCAATCATTAATTAGATTAGCATAATTCGATTAAACAAATCGCCCTCCCATCATGTTCTACGTGTATGGACAGGACATGTAACATACCTACAACACAAAACTATCTATACTCCGAATATAACCAAACTAATTTACATCAGAGGGGCAGGGAGAGAGAGACTCCTCCAAAATGTGGAGTTGTCATGTAGAACCAGATAAACACCAAAGCACCAAAAGGATTGTACATATACATGTACGTATACGAGAAGTATATTTGTTATTGTGCTGATGGCATCTATAGATAGATACATGTGCTTCTAACATTTGCCGTTAATAATCGACCATGTCTCCCCCTGGTGCTAAGGATAAAATATTATTTTCAATTAAAGCAGTAGCCAGTGCGATGGAAAGATAAAGCGCCACATCAATATTTGATTTAATTAATGCAATTTATAGAACTTACGGTTCACCAAATGAGAAATTAATATTGATGGACTCTTTTTATTAGAATTTCTCGCAATGGTTTGGTCTTTCTGTTTCAAAACAAAAAAACCCCATCGGGATTCGGGACAAAGGTCACCACTACACTATATATACGAATATATTATACTCCACACAATATAAAGACTGTAATTTCAGGTAGCACAGCCCCCAAGTCCCAAGTCGCGACAACCAACAAAATAATGGTTTATGCGTGGATGGCCGATAGGATCTTCATCTGAGATATAAAAGTGAATGTATTTTTTCCTAATTAGTTTATGTATCTTTGAATGACGAAAGATGTATCTTTTTAGTTTTGGCTTAGGAATTCCTACTGTTTTATTTTTGTTTCGGTTGCAGATGAATTTGATTTTTTTTTTCTAAAGAATTTTTTAGAAGATCATATTCTGATTATGAGTGTATGGATGGGAATTTCTTAAAAAAAAAACTAATCTGTATAATATTTCGTTTGTCTGGTGATAATGAAAATTATAACCCTTTTTGTTTTTTTTTTAACAAAAATAACTTATGTTGGCGACACATAGGAATGTCAACACATCAGGGGGAAAATCCAAGGAGTTTTATTGTTGTTGTTATTATTAGTTTGTTAAATCAAAAGGTTCATAATAAAAGTAGTTAAGGAAGCTGTGCTATGGTGACCTTTTTTTGAAATATAGATGCAGATTGAATGTTTGAGAAATTATTTAAAATTACTCCCTTCTCATCCTAAACAAATCTTTATTTTTTTCTTAATTAATAAAGCTTTTACTTAATTTTTCAGAGTGCTTGTATGTAAACTGTTTTCTCATTCATTTTAATGTATAATTTCATTATTTTTATAAAGATTTTTCTGAGAAAATTTCAGAACAATTTAAAAAAAAATAATACATATAATATATGTATACCTTTTTGTTATTTAATATTTATTTATTTGTTTTAAAATATTTGTCGTATTTTATCAATATACTTCCATTTATAATATTTTTTACTGCGGCTCTTGATTAGCATTTGTACTTCCGATATATGTACCTATACCTATACATATTATACTTGACATAAATGGGGTCGAATTTATTTACACTAATTGGTACCTTAGCATACCTACCATATAACAATTTTTTTTTATAAATCCATTATTAACATCATCTCTAAGAGCCTTTTTTTTGGTTTTCGACTATTTCATTAACTATTGAACCGATTTTAATAAAAAAAAATGTACGCAAGAGCTTCTAATATCTATATTATATTTTATGAATTTTTATTAATTTTTATTAATTTAGTAATAATCTGTTAGCTGTAAGATGCTTGTTGATGTAGATAAATAAATAATCATATCAAAATTTTCAGAAAAAAAACAAATTTTGGATTTCAAAAAAAATTTAAAAATAATATTTTGAAAATTCGATATTTCGAATATGGTTAGATAATTTTTTTTTCCAAAACTAATTTTTTAATTCCCCATTAATAGATGCTTAAAAACTGTGCAACAATTTTTTTTTTTTTTAAATGTTTAAAAAATTGTAGTCTCTCATAAATTGATATTTATTTAGATAAATCAGATGGTTTACAGCTTTGGTGTCAGAAACATACTTAATAGGTTGTTTAATGACTTTATATTTCTAATTATTAGGGTGGTCCTTATTAGGGTGGTCCTTATATTCAAAAGTCGTTTATTTTTTAGCACCCAATTTTGTTGTTCCTTGACATCTTAAAACAATAGCCCATTTTTTTTTTTACAATCATATTAACACGTGCCGCACTGGAGCTTAAAATGTACGCTCTTGTGAGAGTACCTACTTCTATTGTTTTAGTACCTATACGTAGTAATTTTCTGTGACTCTCTTGTGAGTCCAAAAATACGGAGCATTTAGCCGAGAAAGTCTAAAAATTCGTTACGATGACTTAAATAGGCGCCTGCTGGGGGAGGAGAAAGGGGGGCACTTGCCCCCACCTGGCTATGGTCTCGGTCCTAAACTCATCGATCGGTCCCAAGTGCATCAGGTTTTCAATGAGAAATGTGTTTCTAGCGCCGCGCGCGCCGCCGCACCGCTAGCGGATAACGTAAGATTTTACTGAATATGGTGCTGCGGTTCTAATTTGGTTGGTCGGTCTAAGATGCAACTGGTGGTGCCAAATATTTTCCACTGCACATCGCACAAATTATATTTAGTAATAAATGATGTAAACGAAGTGTACGGGATCAGAAATGCTGTTGGGACAATAAATAAATTGATTACTTTTTTTCAGGACGGTCCTTTGCGAAGAAAATATATTCCCAACAGGGGAAAGTTCTGTGAAACAATATATGAACAGCAAAATAAAACATAAACGAGTATTCAAGGAAAATAATATATAGTCGTTGTAATGGAAGCACTGCAAAAACTGGGGGGACAAGGTAAACCGTGTTACAAAACAACCCAGTCAAACAAACTGACAGATCCAATATTCCTTCGTCTTCACCTGAAAATTATTTTAGTACATCCTTCTTGGATTCTCTGACAATGTCCCTTAAAGAGCGGGTTTCAGGCAGATTTACAAAAATCTAGTAAAAGAATTGATAGGAATTTTATAATAAAATTATAGACCGGTTTGGTAAACAACCACGAAAACTGCAATTCCTGTTTTCAAAATAATTAAAAAAAATAATGTAATGTAATGAGCTTTCTTCCATAGAAATAAGGACCTTACATACGTTTATTGATTTTTAACAATTTTTAAGTTTTAATGTTAATTCCATGCATATGGTGCAACACCTGTATTATATTGTTCAAACTTATATATTCACATATGATATAATACTACCTTAACCTAAATTAAGTTTTTGGCAGGTGGCATAAACTATAGGCTCCCATGTCTAATTTATTTCTTTTATTAGATGAATATAGGTTTTAAAATATTAAGACTAAAACAACAGTGTGGTTGTACATAAGCACCATTTTATTTGTCTTATTTAAAAAAAATTACTTTCAAAATTTGTATGTGCAATATTGTTGAAATTATTCAGATGCAAAAGATTATAACAAAAACGGTGAAACCTTCAAAAAAACTATACCTATTCGTGAATAACTAAAAAATAAGGCAAATTTTTTTCAAAAAATCCTATTTTCGCAATGCAAAATATTTGTTCATCCGTTTAGGCAAATAAAAGTGGACACATGAATGCACAGACCGACGCACGAACCTTATGACGAAACCAACTTTTTCGAACATATATCAATATCATCGTTGTGTTAATGTTGATTACAACCTCTTGCCATATATAGATCAAGTATGAAATTGGCAGTTCTATAAATCTTCATTGAAGCCAAAAATTTCTCTGTACACATTACATTTCCTTTGTACATCTGCTATTTATAGAACTTTTGTTCACGTGGAAAGTGAAATCATCTTAACTTGTATACAGAAAACTGAATTACTGCAGCTTCCGAGATATGTTTTTTCTCTTATACTTAGACGCATTTCATATTCGTGCTCCATCATAGAGATTATTTTTTTCTTCGAACCATTCTATCCCAAGCCTTCGTTGTCGGTATGCAAATTTTCATTTCAGTGGTTAAACGTGTTTAAATTTTAAGAAAGAAATCTTTAGACAGAGTAAAAAGTCTAAAACTCCACAATATTATTAATCAAAATCCATCCGACTCATTTCTTACTCATCTTCCAACAATTTATGAAGACCCAATTTTGTCGGCATTTCAAACCAAAAAAAAAAGAAGTATATTCAACAAAATATAATTCATCACACTTGAGTAGATTTTACCATAAAATATACAAAGTGTTGACAACAAAATGAATGGTTCTATACGATTTAACCAGTTTTTAATGTATTCCATAGTGTTGTCACCACCAATTGCTGATATATAAAAGTTCTTAACTATTAATTAAACAAATCATAAATAATGTGCATATACATATGTACGATTTTTGCAGACTTTTTTTTTAGTCCATATATGGCGGTGATTCAAGATATGATCTCAAGATTGAATATATTTAAAACATTTTGTGCGGGTGATTTAATCGCAGTTGAATGGAATAAATTGTATCAATTTGGTGTTTTTTTTGTCTCACTTTAGGTATCTCTATAAAATGTATAGGTATGATATCTGTGTCAAGCTAATGATCAAAATTGGCTTCAATGCATTTTTTTAATTAGATGGATTGATATGTTATTTAGTGGTATTAATTGAATATTCACTGAAAAACTATAGAAGTTTGGTTGATGTATAAGATTAAGTATAGGTATATAGGCGACAAGTGACTTTCGTGCAGTTAATTGATGAATTCATTATTAGAGCCATTGGTAAAGCAAACACTAATTTCAGTTAAATATGGAGGTATAGAAGCGCAGAGCCACCTAACTCATTGTGGTCGTTTCTGAAAATTATAGGGTACATCTACCTGTATAGTATTTATATACCTACCATGCCTATTTATATAAATAGGAAGCTTTCATGGCTTTCATTTATTTATCAAATCCGTCATAGTTAGGTACATATATATACATACCCACAAGTGTAATGGTCCACCTTCCAGAACTGATGGATGCCAATTATTCGGTGTTTATATAATGTGCTGCACCATGTTTAAACGCTTTAACGGAAACGGATATGGCTTTTTGCTTATATATGTACATCAGAGACTTTATTCTATTCTATTCTATCAATTTTTTTTGTTGTTCAAAACTTAAATATAAAACCTAAGCGGAAAAAATATTAATTCTGTCATTCTTCTAATTAGTCAATATAGTGATATTAATTACAAAGAACACGCTCACAAACTTAATTAGCCGTAAAATAAAAATTAGAAACAAAATATAAAAAAAAAAAACAAAGATGAAAGGGCAGGCAGCAAGCAAAAAACCCTCGCATCAATGCAAAAGTATATAGCCATAGGTAAAAGCCTTTGGACATGTAAGCGTTGGTGTTATAGTAGATCCACTATTTAATGACATTAATTGTAAATTTAATAAAAAAAAAACAACTAAACAAAAAAATAACTAAATTAACAACAACATCATATACAGAATCCTCGTTCTATATAATTCGATGTCACTTGTACACGCATCAGGTGATGGTATGCGCTTTAACATGATAAATTTTAGTTATACCTTATATGAGATAAAACTTAAGTTGGGTTCTAGAGAAATTATGGGTTAAAGACCAAGTTAAACCAAACAAGAATTTATTTTTAATGAAGAAGTAGTATAGGTTCATCAAAGTTTTAACAAATTATTATCAAGAGAATGCAGTGCAAATTTTGCACATCTCTGAAATAAATTTTTAACTTATAAGAGTTATTAAAAAAATCCCTGGAAATATTTAATTTTCCAAATATAAGCCTAGTATATAGGATCGCTGCTGGTGCGAAACGAAAAATTCCATAAAAAAATAATAACAACGATCAATTTCCTTCAGTAGAAGTATGCTATTCGATGAAAGATGTTGATAACTGTAGCAGATTGTTTAAAGAAGTCTCAAAATTTTTTCGAACAGAAATCCCGGATGATAAATTGTATGCAGAAAATGATATTTAATTCGCGTTTTTATTTGTTGTTTCTTTCTTTTTACAACTTTTGGCTGTTGGTGAATTTTGTATAATTACACATAAAGACTTGCATTGAATATTTTACAAAATTCTAGTTGGCTCATTTTTTTACCAAAAAATACCCGCTATGTTGACGTCTTACCTGAGTACATTCACCTGACTCAACTTGTTCACAAACCGATTGGAATTCCTGACGTTGCAAGTCAATCCGCAGACGACTTTATACTTAGATTTGACCCACAAAATGCGTATTATGCCAATTTTTCGTGCCAAAAAAATATATAGGGTATACCGAAATCATCGCCTCAGAAGAAAACCATGAGTTCCTGGTGATTTTCTCGCTTTCGCTTCGTTTTCGACTTATAACGGTTGTTATGATTTTTATTTTCCTTTTACTGGCTCTAACTTTGCCAAACTACAAAATAAAAAAATTAAATTTTTTTTTTATTTGAACAAGAAGAATTAGTAATTTGTATCTACCATAGAATTTTTGTATGTGTGGATAACGGCTTTCCCGCAATTTATTATCTAGTTCAAATAAGTAAAAATGACGCGTGTAAAATGAAAAAATTAGTATCCATTCTTTACAGACATATGTCATATAGCATGTCCCTAAAAAATGTGTAGCTATTTATCGCAGGATTAAAAATAACCTTCTAAATCAATTTATTTAAATTGAATTGGACGGCTTGTAATCTGAAAATGCTAGTGTGTTCAGGGCTCGTTTTTGTGTGCAACATTTTTTTTTGTATGCACCCAAATGGGTATCGGGCTGTCACCATCATCGGTTTCTGAGGTAATTTTAAGTTGAAAAACTTATAAGCGATAATTTTCTCGTTTTCGCTTTCTTTTTGACTTTCTACGTAAAGATCGAGAATTTCTTAATCGAAAAGACAAATCGTTTCATAAAAGACGATGTCATTCTCACAGCTATCGATACAGCAGATGAGATGGGTTTTAATAAGTTTCAGCCTCTGACCGTGTTGGGCATCGAATTGCATTCAATTATTGTTAAGTGAATTAACTGCGACTTTATACAGCTCTGCCTATTAGGTAATCTAACGATGACAAACAAACGTTTTCTTACCCAATTAATTATAAAATAACTACATATTATACATACATATCTTTATAAAAGTTTAAATAATTGTACTATGGAAATAGAACTGTGAATAAAAAACAAAAGGACGTGTATAAATGTGTCGCCTGAAAAAAGAGAACAATTTCCATATTTGTATCGTTCAAATAAAATTATGTAAATTATTTCATTATTGAATTGAAATGTAATTGTAAAAAAAAGTTTAAGGAAACACATTAAGATGATCGGAATCTCTCTATAAATAGAAAATATTTTATGGAATAATAATGGAAGGTGGAGCTAGAATGAATGTCATAAATTTTACAACTCTTTCGTTACTTTTTTTAAATTGTCCAAATAACATTTTTATCATGATGCATAATTATTTTATAAATTATCTTACGTAATGGGCCTATTTGTTAACAACATATTTTTTTTTATTGAATTTACATATGTAGCTACCTAAAAACAAAGTCATTTTGTCACTGATAAAATTGAAGACTCAATCACAATTATACCTAATCATTTTAAGATTTTTTCCAGAATAGCTGCGTTAATGTGCCTAAATGTTAATACATAATGAATACATTTTTAAGAATTCCGATCAAACTTATGTGTTTGATTCTAGGAAGATTCGATGAAGGGTGTAAGAAAAGGTAAGGTAATTTGTTGATTCATATCGTCTACATCTTTTCAACGAGCCATTGATTAATAAATATTAAAATAATTTTAAACAGCGAAAAATCCTTTAAAACACGAAAGAAAACCAACGCAACGTTTAAACATTCATTAAATTAAGTTTAAGTGAAGAATTTTGTAATTTTTAATTTTAATAAAAATTATTTGAAATGATGCGGTATTTAAAGTTATATTTGTTGAATAGTGCAATAAACTAATAGCCTAGTCGATATATACAAAAAAGAGACCTAAAATGGAAAAAAAATTGTAAACTTTTATTTCACCATTCCTTGGAGGAGGTTATTAGGAGCATATGTGATGTTTTTTGTAAATTTATCTGGAGCTTAAGTCCTCATTTTGTATTTAATGAATAATTAGTTTTTTAGTAAATAACTCGACTATTTTTCAGTTAAACTATTCAACTTGGACATGAAATCTGTAAGTTGTGACAAGAGGAATACTTGCCGCAGCCTGTATGAATCTATAGACATTACATTTTAATACTTAATACATTTAAAACAGCAAAATCAATTAATATTGAAAAAAAATGAAATTTTTTTCAAACTAATTTTTTTGTTCAAAATTCTACAATATTTAGAAGTTTTTTTTTGTATATCCAATGCTCTTATTAGTTTTGACTTAAACACTGAAAACCAAATGCTAAAATGACTTCTATAGTTTAACTTACCTACTCACTAAGTGAAATCGAAGAATCTTTGCAGCAACGTATTGAAGTCAAATTAAAGGACATTTTTTTTTGTAATTATTTAAAAATTAGAAGACATTACAAAATGTATCCCGAATCCTTTGGCACTTACAAATATATGGATCATAGACCCATTTCGCTTCTTCCTGTGGTACCTATCGAAAGTTTTTGAGAAAATATTACTAAACACTAAACAACACTTAGGGCGGTATTCACCGAGCACTCATAACTTATGAGCCTCATAAACCTATTCACCAAGCAATAATAAGTGGATATTTATTAGCGCTCATAAAAGTTATGAGTGGTCCCGACCACTCATAACTTATGAGCGCTCTCTCTTGGAAAAATATTCCGACATTTTCGAAACTACTTCCACAACCACAACCACCACCCCCACAAACACAAACATCTCCATCGCTACCATTCCATCTACCTACAAAAGTTTGATTTTAAAGTTTGGGAGTGCCTGGTTGACAGAGAGTGGCTCTCTTTTTAGAAATTCGAAACATATTATGAGTGGTTGGTGAATAGAATACCCCAAAGTTATGAGCCTCATAAACTTATTAGGCTCATATGAGCGGTCGGTGAAAACAGGCCTTAATACCTGAACATGAGTTTAGTTCGGTTTTAGAAGTAAGCACCCGACAATTGACCAAGTGCATAGAATCACTGACGTCATCGAAAAAGCTTTTGAAGAAAAAAAAATTAGCTATGCAGTCTTCTTATAGACGTGTCGTAAGCCTTTGACACGGTCTGGCACCAAAGCCTCAAATTCAAATTAAGACAAGTTCTGTCTGATGGACTTTTTACGATTTTTAAATAATATCTGGAGAATAGAATCTCTCGTGTAATCGTTCCCGAAGAGTTGTATATGATGCATATCCTCTGATTTCCAACCTTTGCTTACTGGAGTGCCCCAAGGATCTATATTAGGACCAATTTTAGTTTGCTTATTTATAAATGATCTTCCCACAGATGATACCCAGATATATCTGTCACGCCCAATTGGATTAATTGAGGATCTAATTGTCAGGATAAATGAGGATCTATCAGAAATTTATAACTGGTCACTTTCGAATGGTTTGAATCTCAATTCAGAAAAGACACAAATGATTCTTATATCTCAAAAGGAATATGATACAAGTGAACTACCACCTGCAGTGCTTCTAAATAAAAGACAAATCAAGTTTGTTGATGTTGTCATGAATCTTGGATTCAAAATTAATCGATCGCTCTCTGCACTTGACCATACAAAATACGTCATAAGCCGAATTTATGCGGGCTTGCGAAGGCTTTGGTTGTCTTCTGGATTTACTCCGATAAATACAAAATTAAGGCTTGTCAAAACCTTATTTATTCCGATTTTTGATTACTCCACTGGGGTGTATTGTAAACTTGACTTCCATTCCCAACACAAGCTGCTTGTAGCGTTAACGATGCAATCAGGTATACGTTTATGGTTTGCGTCGATATGATCATATATCACACTACCATACTCTGGTACTTGGATGCACTTTTCAACAATTTCTGGACGTAAGATGTTGGCAATTCATGCACAGCCTTGTTCATAGCAGATCTCCAGCATACCTCTTCGATAAAATACAATTCTCCCAATCAATCAGAATCCACAATTTGATCATGCCCTCGTTTAATTACCTAAACTCTTCGCGCCTCTTCTTCATCCATGCTACAAGACTTTGGAACTAACTTCCCCCCACGATAAAACAAATAATAAGCGGTTACAAATTCAAAAACTTACTATTACAGTATTTATAATTTTGTTTTCAACAACAACTATTTTTCTCAATATATTCTTCTTCTATGTAGTTTTCTTTTTTTACATATTTATTATATATAATTTTGTTTATCTTTTTGATTTGTATAATTTTTCTACCATTATTGCCATGTATAATCTTCCAAAAACATGTACTATAAAAGACTACGTCTTATTTGTACTTTCCATTGTTAAATAAATTGAATTGAATTGAATTACTTACTCAGCGCAATAGGGGAATAAGTGTTTTTGATTTTTACAACTATTGGCCCTATGAAGATTTAACAAGATTAATTTGTAATATACTTCATTTGAGGATTAAATTTGTATGGTAAATCTTTGAGATTTGAAGAGGATTTAGGGTAAATATACTTAAATCTCGGTTTAGCAGTCGGTGAAAACGTAGTATAAATGAAACCTCGATGGAAACCTAGATCCAATGTTGTTTTTGTATTACGTGTTAAAAGCCGCGTTACAGTCTTTTATAACCTAAAGTTCAAACGTTCGAAATTTATTGAGTTCAATATAATTTAATTTTTTTGCTTTTTTATCTTTATAAATATCTAAATATTTATTTCAAATTTTGCTTCGATTTGTTCTTTTAATTAATTTATTTTTATTTTTTTTTATTCAGTAGTGCCTAAGATCAACTGTATCAATTCTCTGAATTGTAAAATGTGCGGTCACAGGATTTTTTGAAAACACATATTATTAGAACATAAATACACTATTTATCTAGGAACACTAGGAATACACTATTTATATAGGAACTAACATGGATTTACGCACGACTGAAAAATTGCGATAATTTTTTTATTTTCAGGTAATTTTTTATTTCGTGTAAATAGTCTCCAATCTGCAAGTATTTGCCAAAATCAAAATGACAATTCACGTTAAAATGTCAACATAAGACTAGCTGAAATTATGTAAAGGATAAATACTTAAAAAAAATTATGAAGTTACGCATTCATTACTATCATGAGCACGTATCTATACAAATTCACGAGTCAAATGCCCTTATGCCCTGCCTTTAAATTCAATCCATAAGTAACAATAACATCATAATTTTTCTTAAATACCTTCACATATACCTACATACAAATTCTTTAACCCCGCTAGACCTCATGTAGTTTACACAACAATAATATTTCAATTCGATATGGAAAATTCGACTTGAAGTAAAAAGCCCAAAGCAACACGAGCATTATTCAGCAAAAATAAAAATTATTTTCAATACAAATCCATAATAACAAAAGACCCTTAAAAAAAACTGATATGACATTTAATTTTGAAGTGCTTGATCGGTCTTTTATTAACTTCAGTGAAAATATGTCAAAACAAATAATCAATCAAGTGGCCAGGCCCACAGCCTATAAAAGTGTAGTATTGTCATGATCTCAGCCAATATCTTATTTTATTGAATTGTATACCTATATGTATGTACATATTACATATGTGTGTTGTGTAGTGTATATACGATACGTACATATATATACGTAACACTTTGAAATTATTTTCTCTACTTGTGTTTTTTTTTTTAATATTTTTGTAAAATCTTTGTATGTCTGTACATTTCATATTGCCGCATCTGTCTTGCAGAAAACTTTAGATTTTTATTTTAATGTTTAAATATTATAATATGCAAGAACCAGCTAACTCGATTTTGTTCAATATTTGAGGTGTTTAGGATTCAATCGATTCGCATCGTAATTTTTTCCCTTTACTACAACTAGTAGCACAGAATAAACATGGTGTTATTATTTTATCAGTACTATATCATGCAATTCTGATTTCTGAGACTACATAAAATTTAAAAACTTAAATCTATAAAGGCACCTTCTGTCAATACCTATATCTTTAACTCTGATATTGAAGAAAAATGTCTTAAGTAGAATCAAGAATGAGATGGTTTCACTTATCCAGTTTTAGAAAAGAAAAAACTGAAAATATAATATCATAATATACAGTGATGGAAAAATTATAGAAACAGGCTTTATCTTCATTCTTTTTAACACGTAAAATGGTATTTGTATGAAGAAGGGGAAAATTAAAACTGCGAAGTTAGATTCTTAATAATGTACATATAGCTAAAATACAATTTTTTTTTGAATACTAAAATCAAGAATGGTGATAAAAAGAAGAATTATTATAATAAAATGTTTTTTTCACCCTGCAAAAAAAAATAGAAACAAAATTAGAATGGTACTCTTTTTGTAGGTAAATGGTAAAGGTAAAAGTATTTCATATTCTTTTAATACTTTATGGTGGCACCCTTATTTTTAATAACTGCTTAAATTCTTCGCCCCATTGAATTCGCTAATTTGGCGCATGTCACCACGGGTATGGAATACCATTCACTTTGTATTTTCGACCACAACTCGTCTTTACTTTTGACCTTCGAATCTCCGATCTTCCGTTTTAGGAGAGCCCAAAACTGCGTTCAGAATAAGTACAATGCCATTACTCAAACTTTTAAAAATTGTGGTTAATTTATAAGAAATATTGTATAAATATATAAATAGCACAAATGCAACATCTGACAAACTAATAAATAAACTCGAACGCCAATATTTTCATTAAAAAAAAGGAATTTTATCTTAAAATCAAAGTTAAAGTAACTTGTTTCTATTAATTTTTCAATCATTGAGCTCAAACTTTTGACCGTTTTTTTGTTTTCACAAAACAATTGAACTATTTTTAAGGCCATGCTCTGGCCTTAGGGGATTCGAATTCGCCCTTTCAAGTATACAGGCCAAAAAACGACCAGCCACCGGAAGCAGTAGAATATAGACTTAGTCCATGGACTATGTTGTTATTGCTGTAGATGATTTCGTTGCTGATGAAGATGTTCCTGTTAATATTATTGTTGCTGATGAAGATGTTTTTTGTGCATAATGTTCCTGGTATTGAGTAGACGAATGCAAAACATCTTTCTTCACTCCAATTTTTAAATCAGGCTTGAGACAAAATGTGTGTAATTACAGGCCTATAAACATATAAGTTATCTGTTATTTACAAAATTTTTGAGAAGATTGTTTCTAATAAACCTAGATTTTTAACTAAACATATATGTAATTGAGGAATCTCAACACAGCTGTGTTTCGGGCTACAAATCTCATAATTTTTTTAACCCCATATAGTGAAAGAATTTGATAATGGGTTACAGACAGATGACCGATATTGTTTTCACAAGGCTTTTGACAAGGTTTTACCAAAACTTTTGACAGGGTAAATCATAAGGTTCTTATTCGTTTGTAAATTATTAGAACAGTAAAACCCGCTTAAGAGAAACCCGGTTAATAGAAAAACCCGCTTATCTGAAACGCTTTTCGTTCCCGAGTACCTATTTGTCGACCAATTACTTTAAGCGAAACTTGCTTAAAAGAAAAACCCGGACACGTAAAACATTTTTTCAGTTAAATTGTATAGTTTTTATTGAAAAAAAAAACTCTTAAGTGAAAAAAAAATTAATCGAACAGAATAAAAAATTTGCTGAACGCTTTTATTTCTTTTTTATTTTTCACCTCCACCAAATTTTCACCATGAAAATGCCATTTGAATTTTTGATATGTCACAACCGTTTTTGGAATTTTTAAATCCGCTTAGGAGAAATTTTTTTGTCACTTAAGCAGAGTTCGTTTAAGTAAAAACTCCGCTTAAGTGAAGGAAATACTGTGACATTTACCGTTTTTCTTAAGCGGGTTTTACTGTTTTGTGATTTCTTTCTCAAATTTTAAAATGGATACGTGTGATCGAATTCAATTCGTTAAAATAGGGTCATTTGAATGCAAAGTTGTTACGATAATCTCAGGAGTCCCACAAGGAAGTCACATTAGGCTTTTGTTTTTATACTTTTTATAAATGATATTCCAGACACTTTCAAACTATTTGTTGTATGGTGATGAGTGATGATGTTAAAATTTTCAAACTCATAAAGTCTTACAGCAAAAAGATCTGGATAAATTAGCAGTATAGTGTTACAAAAACTTACTCTTTTTGTGTCGAAATTTGATGTGTTTTAGAAGAAATTCTCCAATTTTTTTTGGCCACTAACTTAACAATATTGTTCTTTTTAAGGTAACTCAAAAGAAAAACATAGGGGTTATTTTTGATCATATAAGCTCTCTTTTAATTATCATATCGATTTTCTGGTAAATAAAGCCTATAAGATGCTAGGGTTTGTGAGAAGAAATACGAAAGAATTCTCTGATCCTTATATGCTGAAATGTCTTAACTCAGCTTGTTAAAAATGCAGAAAACTTAGAAACTTACACGATTTCAATGAAATTGTATTCGTGATTAAATTGACACGTCTCTATTTTTATAAAATTGTAGTTGATTTAAAAAGATGCCCTATTATTTCAACATGAAATTTTTCTAAACAAAAAAAATATTTAAGATTGTGACATGACCGCAGCTTAAGTTTTAACCAAGTTCATGCTACTTTAACATCTTTTAAATTTAAATTTTATTGTTGACTTAACGTGTCATAGAGTTGATTTTACAATATGTATTATCTAACTGATGAACGTTACCTCGTCTTGAGGTAATAACTGTTCATTTAAACAAAACGTCATGCTATTATTGTTTTAAAATCAGTTGTGTCTAAGTGTAGTAGACGTTAAAATTTAATATTAAACACGATCATTTTGTGTTGAAAAATAACAACCTGATATTTGGTTAGTTCCTGATTAAATTGACCTGATGTTTTCTCTGACTGTGTGTAAGTATGAATATATGTACATATACAACCTACTACAACATTCTGAAAGCTAATATACTAACAGTTACGGTTAGAATCTTTTCTTTTAATTTGTTCTTCACGTCTTCAGCTTTCAGGGACGTTGAATGGATGGAAAACAATCAATTTAAAAAAGCAGGTAGGCGAACCTATTTTACTAAAATCACTTCTAAAACAAAAAAAATCAATTTTTAAACATTTCTGCCAGTAGGTACAAACTGTGGAAATTTCAACAAAATCAGTCCAGCAGCACATACAAATAGTGAAAAATATGTACGGCTTTTGTGTTTCGTTAAACTGAAAATAGTAGATTTCTAGATAAAAATAAAATTACTAAACAAAATTATTTTTATTAATTTTTTTTATTTTTTCTTAATTTTCATTATTTCTTTTTTTTTTTAATATATATTTCTTTTTTGTGTGTGATGTTTCTGCCATTTTTGTTTCATTTTAAAAATCAATATGGCCAATTACATTTTTTTTTATTTTTTTTGTTTTAATAGCAATAATAAGAATAATAATACAATATATAATAATAATGTAATAATACTAATATTAACACATCAAGACATCTTTTTTTTTATTATGTTATTTTTTTTTACAATTACAGTGGATTTTTCTATATGTACTTCCATATTTTTTTTTTTTAATTTAAATTAATCTTAAATTTAGTATTTTAAATATATCAGTATATTTTTTTGTATTAAATTATTTTTTTACTAATTTAACTGCCTTTTTTCTCACACCTTGTGTGTGTGGTATCTACCTATCGCTTGATGACTAACTCTGTACAAACACAATATATTTTTTTGTTTTCTTTTTTTTATAAATTTTCTCCCTCTCTCTCTTTTACAATATTTCTTTTTTTTTTTGTTAATATTATCACGGTATGTTTTCTTTTTTAATTTTTTTTTATTTTTTGTTTACTTTACAGTTTTTATATATTTTAATTTTTATTTCTTTATTTCTTTATTTTTTTTTTTAATTTATATAAATCTTTGCAAAGAGGACAAAATTTACATGATAAATTGGCTGCAAAAAAAGGACGATTGTAAATATTTATAACATATAATTTCCTCAATGTCCTTTCAACGCGTTCCACATTAATAAAATTAATGTGCGCATTTTTTATTTTATTTATATATAATTTTAAATATTTACAATATTTTTTTCATTTGTTTTTTTTTTTTAATTTTCTGTGACAAAAATTTAGTTCTAAAATTTATTACTAACTATACAAGATATATATTTATATAAATTTTAAAATAAAATCAATTTTTTTAATTATTCTATATATATCATTACACTGTACAGTTATGGCAGATTTGTGGTATACATTTAAATACAATTTTATACTTAGTATTCCCCCCATTTCGGCCAAAATACAAAAAAAAAAAAAAAACAAAAAAAAGTATGCAACTTTTTACCATAAATAAAAAAAAAAAAACGGTTTACTTAATATAATTTCTGCTACTTAACAAATTAACTTATTTGAACAAAAAAAAATATTTTTTATACAGCAAATTATTATAAAATAAACGTAAATATTTATATGTGTAGGGTCCTTAAATAATAGGAATTGCACGCAATTTATTTCGTAGCTCAATTTCATTACTAAAATAAATTAAGGTTACGCCTGTATAAATCAAAGTTAAATCGCACTGGGTCCCTGATTCTCTCCACTCCACTTTACCCCCTCCACTCCCATTTGTCAATTTCTCCTGCATCCCGAAACCAAACACCCTTATAACCATATTACTTATATATTTATCCAGCTTTGGGGTGGTAATGGTATTTCCAGCGACCGCAGGACGTTAAAAAAAGGGTATTAACTAAAGTCCTCACAGTGATGGTTGTTGTTCAGCAGCGCGACCACTAATTGCATGATTTTGTGGCATGGTGACTTCTGGCGATATACATTTATATAAATAGAATGTCGAAGCTCATAAATTCACCTGGCTGACTTTTTACAACATGGCAATGACGATGACGGGCGTAGATATATATTTTGTATAGAAAAAAAAGAGGTCATAAATGATTTATGCGTTTGCAAGGATATTATGACGCCAGTTAGTCCCAGATGATGCAGATATAGAAAATTATAGTTGGTGGTACAAACTCATCCGAATTGTAGAAGTTTTGGTGAAAGTCATTTTTTTGCGTGGTACGAAACGGTTTTTTTTTTTTTTTAACTTTAATTTTAAATCGGTCTAAGTTGCATTTGAAGTAAATTTTAATTAAATATATTGCTGTTCAGGTTATTCCCGCTCCATCACGTGTAGTCAGGCCTCCACGTGCCCTGGAAAAAATAAAAAAGAAAAGAAAATTGTTGAATTGATATGAAGTTATACATTTTGTGGTTAAAATATATTTCCCTTAAGCCGTCAACCGGATTGACAGTTTTAATGATTTTACTATAGCTATAAATAAAAGCATAGTTTAACAATTTTTGAATAAATAAGAAAATTGTCAATTATTAATTGATAGTTGATAAATATTGAAAATCGAAATTTAACATGTCAATTTAAAAAAGATTTATACAAATTTTGATCATTGACAAAATGGTAAAATGATGCAAGAAAATTGATATTGATTTTCCAATAAATAGAGTTTTATTGGACAAAATTTCAATATTTATCAACTATCAATTGATAGTTTGACAATTGTAATAGGGGTGATTTTTGTTTTTATAATAAACTAACCATGGAGCTAAGTCCTAAGTGGTATGACTGCGAATGAGGCACAACACCTCCACCTAATGAGCCGGCTGTCGAGAAACCTCCCTGTAATCCGCTTGAGGCACTCAATGCACCCATTCCACTGGCATACCATCCGCCATGCATATGTGCATGAGCTGGATGCAAGCCTCCAGATAGGTGTCCATGTTGTCCTGTTGATAAAAAAAAATTTTAAAAAATTAATTAGATTTTTCTTCAATATTTGATTCTGAGTGATCTTATATGTCAAAAATCCTAAAGCCCATCTTATAAGATTGAAAATTTGTTTTAAAAGCTTTTAACGGAAAAACCCGTAGTATATCTTCCTTTAGAGAATGACATCATACCAGTGCAAAAATTAAATAAGAAGAACAAAATTATAAACTTACCCATTGACGCTGAGAAACCACCTCCAAAGCCTTTAGAATCCAATGGTTTCATTAAATCGCTCATACCCAAATGACTACCAATAGGAAGGCATGCCCCACCAAGCCCCTTCTTTTTCTTTGACTTCGAAGATAGCTTTCGATTTCTCGTCTGAATGCCCTCCTTCTTCATTGTCAGAGGACGATTAACCTGGAAAAATACAAAAAAATAAAAATAAATAAATACAAAATTCCAAAATTAAAAAAAAAAAAAAAATGTATAGATATCATTCAAAAATAGACAAATATGCGCAACATTGAAGAGCATCATCACAGCGCAACTCAACTGGCATTGTAACAATAGTGTACCACCTCTATAATATGATGCATCAGTGCTAACAACAAAACAACAACAATAACAAAATGCAACAAAAAACCCTCTGATTCTACGATCATACTTCTGCGATAAGCCCTGTGCGCGCACTTTTTATCTTTTCATTCAAATCTAGCGCAACGATATTGAGTTTCCACTAGAACTCGAAGTTCGGAGTGGATTGGAGTGCTTCATCTCCTCGTCGTCGTCATTGTCGTCATCATTAGTGTCAGACATTTCGGGGCGTGAATATACCATCATCATGGAATGCATTTTTCTGCTTTTCTATCCGTCGTCGTCGTCGTCGGTCGGTCGGTCGGGTTTGTCCAAATGGGGGAACAAAGGCTACCCGCGGCAGCACTGCTGATCTTTACTTTATTTTAGGCATAAATTGTATATCTCAGGGAATATAATATATAGGTACCTATTTGTAGAACAGCAGCCTTTTAACAACAAACGTGCGACAATTGTAGCAACAATATTGTTAGTTTTTAGGTTACCCTCCAGTCCTTACCCGATATACCTTTTAAATTGAAGAGGACCGCTTTGATATTGTTGCATCACATTCATTCGTATATAGTAAAAGGGAATTATACTTTAGAATCGGTATGGTTATTCTATTGTATAGGGACATCCCTCCCAAATCCTTATCCAAAAACCAACCCAAAAACCCGACATGATTTTCCGATATAGGTATAGAAAAAGAGAGAGAGAAAGAGAGACAAAACTAAAAGACCGGATCGCTTACATTCGCGAGAATAGTTTTTTTTTTTTGCAAAAAGGGCTTCCGCCTGTGTATAAATAATTGTCGGGTAATTGATACTTTTCCACAGTTTCATTGTTTGAAATATTGTTATACTCAGTTGTTGGGTTGTGTTGTTTTGTTGTTTAGGGATCATCAGTGATTTTTCAAAGCGGGAAATCTGTTTCGAGTGTTTTTTTTTTTTTTTGATAAATGATTCAGAGAGGAAACGGATCAAGCTGAGATCAAGTGGGGTATTAAGTGGTTTCAAGGGGAATTTATATTTAAATCATTTAGTTTTTTGTTTGACATTTTTTTTTTAAATTTAAAAATCTGCAATTTTTGATATCAGACAGATGCGGAAGAGTTTTGGAATTTGGGATGATGAATTTTCGTAGTAGTTGTCTAGCTTTTGTAAAAGTTTTAGATACAAATGTTTTAAGAACCTCTTAAATGTAAAAGATTTAAAAATTCAACATGTTTAATCTAGATTTTTTGATAAGCCCGAAGAACATGAGATCAAGATGGCGTTATTGACTGATTTTATGAGATTAAAATATGTATAAAACATTTCAATCGACCTATACCTACCTTGATTTATTTAGATTTAACCCCTTTATATTTCTGAAATCTCGAAGACTATACATTTAATTTAGCTTTAATCAAATGCACAATCGAACAAAGAATACTTAAAATCATTGACCGAGATTCCTTTATTTAATGATTTTATAAAGATAATTTATTTATTTGGATGTGCCTTTAATCTTTCTCAAATCTCGAAAACTTAATTTTATCTAGCTTTTATCATAATATTCAAAGGGAAAAGATCGAAAAAGGAATACTCTATACAAAAATCACTATATTGATTGATTTTATGAAGATAATCTATGTATAAACAACGTTTTTAATCGAACACATAAACCGAGATTTATTTTGATCTTCCTCAAATCTGGAAAATTAAACATACAAATTTATTTCGTAAATCTAATATATAAGAAATAAATCTAGTTAAATCTGTAAAGGGTCAATAGTTTAAAGTTTCATACAAATCGAACAAACCTAACCTATCGCACTGAATGCATTCATTGTAATGCATCTTTTGATAAAAATTACAAATGTTGTCATTCTGCCTCACTTTCATAACATACAAATTGAATCAATCACTTGGGTTTTGAAATATATACTGTCAAAGTTAATCTACTTGTTACTCTGTTTGTGTGGTAGAAACACTATACATATAGGTGTATTTAATCTAAACTAAAATCTTCGGTTAAATCTAAGTAAATTAAACTTGTAAGAAGCTTTCTTACATATGCACATATATCAGTTTTATATCAAATATAATTTCAAGGGTTTCAAACGGTTTAAGATTTCTACTTATTAAGGCGGATTAAATGATCCTTAACGATGCTTCAAGCAAGTAAATTGGCTATTATCACATACCTAAACCCTAAACCACCTTTGAATCTCAGTTAATCCACTCATAATCGCTGGACTTAATTTGCTGAAACATGGTTAAAATATTTGTGCAACTGACCGAAAATGAAAAAAAATTATTTTTAACCTCGACACTAAAGTTAAAATCAATACGTAATATATTTTTTTAAAAGACATGATATATACATAAAATCGTCGGCTTTCTTTAAAATCTCGTAGGTCGAAAATGGTAAATTTTCCAGGAGTCGCAAAAAACAGTTTTAAAAAATAAAAAAAAGGAAACTGTGAAGGTTTATTTTTTACCTCGTAAGACAGACATATGAGTTTTTAAATGGAAATTTAAACGCCAATAGACTTAGGATGTTTTAAAACTGGTTGATAGAGACAAAAGGAATCATGTTGGAGAGTTACGAGGTATTGATATTTAGATTCAGTGATTTTTTTTCATCAATGGACCTTGTGAATAAAAAAAAAGCTAAAGCTAAAACTTGAATTTTTAAGTAAAAGCTAGATTTTTGGTGAATAAAAATAAGCTTAAGCTAGCTAGTTAAAGATGTTTTCTAGTCATAGCTATTTTAAAAAAGCCAACGCTAAATTCATTTAGTTTTAGCTTGTTTTCCCAGCCTTAGCTTCAATTTGTGTGAATAAAAATAGCTTTAACTAGAATATTAAAGTTAAAGCTACAAAAATTTCAAGATTTTTTCTCCCTGTCTAGAAAGCTTTGACTAGGTTTTATTTTCAGTATTCTCTTTAGTTATAGTGCGATTATGGTAAGAAAACTAAAATTTTAGAAGAAACGGAAGTAAGTGATGAGGGTTTTTATAGTTTATTTAGATTTTCAAATGAAATGTCCATAGTGGTGATTACCTTTTATAGACGACTCAACGGAGCGTAGAGGTGCTCTGACCTCTGAGCAGAGAATACAGATATTTTTAAGATATCTAAGTGAACCTGGCCTGGATATCAGTATGGTGCAGTAGGACAAGATCTTGGATTTGAACGCTCTTCTGTATGTAAGACTATTATAGCACGTAGTTTTCGTTGACAGTTGAATTAAATGCTAGGCATTGTAGGTACATATATAAGCCATTAAAAGGTAGAATTACAAAGTTAATGGAGAATTATGAAGCAGGTACTTAAAAATTGTGCGAGCTGTTAAATAAATTAATGTTAGAGAGTAACTCAAAAATAAGAAAATTTTTTTTATACTTTTTAAAATATCAAAACTGTTTTATTGGAACTACCTGACCTATATACAAATTTGAAACCAATTGAACCACAGTGAACGTATATACGCAGAGACTGACGGACGATATGATAAAAACATTTTTAACCCAAAATCAAAACTTGCCCTATTATAGATATAGTGGCAAAACAAAATCCAAAACAACCTTCCTTTTGGTCTATATATGAACAGTTCTAGCTAAAGCTACCTAGTCGAAACATGTGAATAAAAAACAAACTGCTTAAATTGCGAAGCTTAAACTAGAATTTTCTAGCACAAGCTATTTAGCGTTATCATTTTTTTATTCACATAAAACAAAGCTTAAGCTAGAACTGTCTAGCTTTAGCTGCTAGTAAAAGCTATGACTAGTTGGCTTTAGCTTTTTCCAAAAAAAGCTTTAACTTTTTTTTTATTCACAAGACCCAATATTGCATATAAATGTAATTTTTCATAATATTGGGACTTACGAGGTTTTGAAAGAAAGCCGACGATATGTGAATTGGTCACTAAAATTTAATTGAATGAAAACAATTCAGAAATCTTATTGTTTTGCTTCTATTTTAATTTTTACACGAAAAAGTCTATAATTATTATTGGAATACAGTTTTTTTGTCAAATATTGACATTGAAATCCGTCAAAACAATAATTCAATTCACAGTTAAATTATAAAATTTATCAAACGAATTAGGTATAAGTAAGGTTAAATTCATGACAAACATTTTATGATTATTGATAACCTTATCACTGTTCATATAAAAATTCTCAACTAGTAATACCTATAATCTTTAGGTATAAATTTTATAGACCAGAAATCAAATACCACCTTTTGTATTACTTTGGCAGTTTGGCCTTTCTACAAAAAAAAGTAAATATTCCAGCAAAATAATATTCATTTATTGTTAAATGTTTCAACATTTTTGGTTTGGCCTTAAATATGAGATAAGAGTTTAAGTATTTTTCTTTTAAAGCATCATCACTATACTTGAATGGGAATACAAATAATTTTATTATTTAAGTAATAATAATTTTATGACTTTAAGTGTGTTTTTTTCCAATCCCGGAGGGAACTGGTTAAAATAAAACGATATCGGGGATTAGCGATGCCATTACAGAAAAAAAATGGAGTTTCCATACAAACTATATCGATAACAAGTATGTTAAACCCGCCAGTAATACACCGGGCTTAAGTTAAGCCACGAAAATTATCTGGGTTGAGCTAAGCCCATTGGGGATTAGTTGTTGTTACATTTAATATGTAAATTGTTTAGCCCCGAATTGTTTTTTTGATCCAATTTCATTCGGGCTTGGAAAAAAACACGCCTATTGTTATTATTATTATTATACTGACGGTCTGTTCCAGTGGTCTTTCCACAAATAATTTTTGAACTAATCAATTGATAATTTACAATCGTAATAATTGCTGTAATACATTTGAATTTGGCAGAAAATTGTAGGTCCTATGCATTTCTGCTGACTTATAATAAAGCAAACAGAAATGGTTGAGAATGCTGCAAGTCACTATAGGTCCTGGTTTTCTACCAATTTGTTTATTTATTCAATAGTTTCTATATTTCAAAAGAATACTGCTATATTGCATTTGATAAACTTTAATTTCCTGAGTACAGCTTCACTACAGTCAGTCCATTCTAAATGTTGGTATTAGGTTAACTTCTTAAACGTAATCCCTATAATTTTAACTTTTATTCACCAATAACCAACACTCGGCAGCGTTTTACTTCGAGTTAATTTTCTAAATATTTCAGTCAACACCTCACCACGAATGTGAAATAAATTAGCACTTTTCACAGTAATTGACAAAGAAAATTCCATGATCAATATTTTTTTCAACGAAATGTGAAAAAATATACTTTCAAATTCATTCAACTTAAACTGCATCATCATCAATTAATATTTCATGTATATCTTTGTCATTCTACATTGTCTGTCAGAAATGTTAAATAATTAAATATTATGGTAGGTAAATTTAATTCAAGTGCCTTCTTAACTTAGTCTCAATAAATTTCCTTCAAAACAAAATTTTCATTGTGTTCAAAAATCCAAGTTTCACTTGTTCAATCCCAAGAAGCCAGCGCACATTATTCATTTATCTGTTCCCACCCATCGATAAACTACGACTTTAATATATATATTTATGTAGATCCTAAACTTTCATCGTAGATTTAATTATAGGCATTCAGGGAAAATCAGTAGATATAGATATAGTTTGTTGTCGAACATGCATTCAATGTCAAAATGTCAAAGACAAAATAATTTGATTTTCTCACAAATTAACTTTCTGCCATATCGTCGTCACTCTGTATAGGTAAGGTATGTAGGTAGGAAAGATGCCAAATATGTATATACAAAAAGACCTGCCCAGGCAGGCCCACACGCGTACGCAGCAGGTTTCCCCAAATACATTTTATAATAAAATAATTGCAAACTACCAAATTCGCAACTATAAATTCGTTCACTTCACTGTTGCGATGACGTCTTATCAAGATTGGACAATGTCCATGATTTTGACGGAAATAGAAAATGTTTTTTCGTACATATATATATCGTCAATTTGGCAGCAAAGAGGGGGAGAGATACACAAATGTGTAGTATAGATCGAGATACTATATTTAAATGTATCATATACTAGCGATTTATTCATCCGATATGAGAGAATTAGTTTGCAGGCGAATTTCGACACTCAGAATCACGTACACTGCATATACGGATTCAGATGGAATAGGTTGACTGTTTCCATACCACGTTAATATAATATTTAAATTCACGACATATGAACTGACTGATCGGGGTGTATATAGTGTACGGCAATTTAATTGTACAAAATCCATTTAAAAGCAATGACGGTGGGCATACATCTATACCGCATATAAACATTTAACATTAAAAATTTATTTAATTTTGCTACATTTCAATTTTTCGAATTTCCTTATGGTTGGATATGTGTATGAAGGTAAAAGGGGCATACCCTGTATAGTCACTTCCCACTATATAAATGCATATAGATATGACTGCCAACTCTATATATCTGCTGTGCAAGATTACTATCTCTCTAATTAGTCTGACAGAAAATATAATGTTCTCGCGCTCGAGAAATGTCCTGATGAAGAGAATTTGTATCTTTTTTTTTTTTAATTGTAGTAGTAGGTATAGGGTACAGATATAGGTAAAGGTATTTTTTTTTGTTGCATCTATACTTTGCCATAAAGTGTTGTCGCCAAACTGTGCGCTGCGCACAGATTTATCGCACTTATACGATCGGAAACTAGCAAGCTATAGGTATAACCGCAGCCCGAAGCCACTAGATAAGTATAAACGGACAAGAGTGCGTCAGTTGAAATAGTGGGGGTACGAGTATCTATACATCCAGTGGCTTATCGTTATGTTTGCATCGCAGTTTTGTAGAGAATTTATCATCTCACTCACTTTGGAATTCAGAGTTGCCAAATGTTAAGAATTAACACTAAATAAGTAGTAATGTGCCACGACGTAATTTGTGCCCTAAAATATCGTAGATTTTTTCGTGCGTCAATGCGTCCGTGTGCCAAAGTATCTTTGCGTTCGTGGCGTCAATTGTAATAATTCGAGATGGATTCTTAACGGTTGAACTGATGTACCTACTTTTATGTAATTATCGAGAGGAAAAATTCAAATTTTTGTTTTCATTCATCATTTCAATTTATTTATATTTAACACGAAAACAACCGAAACAATTTTGATAAAACTTCGTACTTCAATTGTCCAAAAAGATACAAACCAAACTGAGTGTGAGATTTGTATCCGAAAACTCACATACCTAAATATCTATAGATTTGTGTTGTTTTTTAGGAAATGTCTTATTTTTAAGTTATTTCCATATATATATGTTTTTAAAGGCTCCAACAATTTTGCTCCAATTTTTTAAAATGCTCGCCAACCGCAGATAAAGCTTTGGACCAATAGTTAGTGCGATCCAGTTGAGAATTTTTGTAAATAAATCCCTTTTAACAAAAGTACGAGATTTCAAAATCTCGCATATTATATTATATCTAGATAAGTTCAACAAAATCTCGCATTATCAAGATTTCGCATTATCGAAATTTCGCATTTACAAAAACTCACAAAGCGAAATATCACATTACAAAAATTTCGCAGTATCGAAATCTCGCGCATTTACAAAATATCAACAACATATCAAATTTTCGCAATATGTATTACAATTATGTAAATTAAAATTTATAATATGTAAATAGGTACAATGCGAGACTTTAAGCTGAGAGACCAATGATTATGAGAAATTTTTAAAATTCGATATTTTGATAGGTATGCAAGAATTTGTAAATGCCAGATTTTGATAATGCGAGATTTTGTTGAACTTATTTATGTAGGTATGCGATATTTTGAAATCGCGTAGTTTTGTTAAACGGGATTTATTTACAAAGATTCACAACTGGATTGCACCGACGAAACGAAAATTTGAAAATGCGAAATTTTTAAAACGTGATTTTGAAAATGCGAATTTTTTTGAAACTGCGAAATTTTTTTTTTTTGGAAATATTGATAATGCGAGGTTTTGAAATATACTTTTACACTTGTTTAACAAAAACAATTTTCTTCTCCCTGGCAACCTTCTTATATTTCAATTTTTTTTAAATGCGAAATTTATATATTGCGAAATCTTGATAATTTGAGATTTTGATAAATGCGAGATTTTGAAATGCGGTCAATCATATATCTAAACACTTGTTTTCACAAAAAAAAAAATTGAATTTTCTTCTCCCTGGCAACCCTTTGCTATATTTTGATTTTTATTATTTCCCTTGTTTCTTCTTAGTACTAAAATAGTATCTATCTATATATGTATATTGTATATATCCTCCACCACACCAAATGGCGAGATGTGTATTGTGCACTGTGCAACAACAGTATAGTAATGGTGGCGGCATGTTAGGCCCTGCACAAAAGACAATTTTTTTTGCATTGAAATTCTTAAAGCATTCACCTTGCGCAGCAGCAACAGCAGCAATGCCAAAGAAGAAGCACTATTTATATTATATTAGCATTTTATCAACGTAACTACACCTTACTAAGTGTCGAGCAAGGTATATCAATCGATAGAAAAAGCAAATTGCCTATATGCATATGTCCCTCTTCCCATCATCATAACATATATCTATATTGCAACGTTGTTGTTGTTGCCTTGCGTTGTCTGATGATGATGGGACTTCCAATAAAATTATTGCTGATGTCATCAGGTAATGAATTAATTACGAATTAATAGCAGCGGGTGGTTGTATGAGAAAATAATAAATAAATATAAGAGAGAGGGAGTCAGGGTCACCACCCACAGAGTCACTAACTACATCGACATTAGAAATATTGTCTATAAGGGTAAATTTTTTGACAAAACCACTTTATTTCCTGCTGTGATTAGGGAAGGACATTCTGTTTACCTTTCCTACCTGCTGCAAAATATATGGTGTGTCCTGGTTCTATGTATATTCTACAATGGTCATTCGTCCTGGCGTCAGGATGACAAATGACAAGGTGTTTGTTGTTTGTATTTACTTATATTCATTCTTTTTCTGTGTTATATTGTCTAGCAATGGACTTTAGTTTTTCCATGAAGGACGACACTTTCTTTATTGTGCTGTACCCTATATATCTTTTGTGTCTGTGTGATAGGATGATGACCATGGCATTGTGTCATCCAAAAAGAAATCCGATTTGGACTGGCGCCTACACTAACGATCGGGGATTATTGGTGTTTTGTGTGCAATTTTCTCAAACACTCTCTCTCCTTCTCATTGAAGTATGAGGATTTTGTAAAATTTTATGATGCGATTCATTTTCGTTAAATGGTGGGTGATCGACCGATGAAATGACAGGCCTCGAAATACCTTCATATATATATATATATCGGATTATGGAGGTATTTGTATTTCTGGTAAAAACCATTCATACGGAATAAGATGTTTTGAGAAAGGCACGCGACTGTTACGGTCAATTAGTTCATGATTGGGGGCAAATTTGTTGATTAAATGGGCTCGAGTTGGTTTTTTTAATTTATTAAACAAAATTCAAGGTAAGGAAAAAAAATATCAATAATTGTGAAAAAGCAAATCTTAAAATAGACATTGGCCACATTCATAAGTGTATTGAAATTGACTTTTATTGAAAATTTTTGAGAGTCAAAATGTTTTCGGAATTTCCTTCCCAACAAAACATTTGACAGAGAAATATCGAACAACACGCAGGTTCTTTTTCATTAACGAAATTTTACTTGACTTTTGCGAATCTCTTTAGTACTTCTTGATGGCGTAATGATTACACCAGAGGTCTTAGGATCGAACCCTAGCCTATTTCACCTAATAGAAAACTGGTTTCTAATGTGTATACATCTTAGTTCTCGGTATGGTTTATGATATTCGGGGCTATGTCATAGCGGCTTTGATTCGTTCCCTGAAACAAAAACGGATGTTTTTATTCATTTTCCTGACAGTACGCAGTACTCACACAAAATTACTGCTTCTTGGGAGAAAATGACGTCTTTATTTTATTATTAAAATTTCCTCTTATCTAAGACGTTTGAATTCGGAAAAAAACTGTAGGTCCCCTTCATTACTATCGACTTACAACACACCGGAATAGTTGAAAGTGTAAGTCACTAGGACCTGGTTCTGATTGCCAATTCTACCTAAGTGGAAAATGTGTTTTGATGTGTAAACACCTTAGCTCTCGGTATGGGGAAACTGAAAGTGCAACGGCAACGGAGCAAGTACCTACTTTGGGTTTGTGAGCTGAAATTCGGAATTTTTATGGCATTTGGGATTTTGCTATAAGGAATTTCGGGTGTTTGGGATTTTGTTATACATAGTCAGAGTTTATGATATTCGGGATTAAGTCATATGCGATTTTGATTTGTTCCCTGAAACAAAATGTGATGTTTTAACACATCTTTCACTGCGAGTACCCAGTACTCACACATTGTTTTTGAGAGTACTGTTTCTTGGGAGAAAATGTATTCCTTATCATAAAAATCCATTTTGGATTCGGAAAAAATTGTGTAGGTTCCCTTCATTCCTGTCGAAGGGAATAGTTGAGAGTGTATAAGTCACTAGGATCTGGTTCTCCACGAACTGCTCCAAATAAATAGTTACAACTGGGTCCGAATTAATAGTAATTTTCGAGTCACAATGTAGCAACTAGTGTAGTGTTCAACATCAAACTTTAAGGGTGTAGGTGCAAGCCCCAGTCTAGGAAGCATTTTTTCTATATATCCCACTTATCAACTTGGCACCAACAATTGGATTTCATATGATTTTTAACAGCTTATTTCCCAATCAACCGCGTCATCGAAAATTTTTTTTCTATTTCTCTATAATTCCCAGCAACTCAGGGGCCGAATTACAGCATCAGTGACTGAACGACACGTGAGGAAATTTCATACAAAATATCGATAATATTCGATATTTCGTATGAAATTTCCCTCACGTGTCGTTCAGTCACTGATGCCGTAATTCGGCCCCAGGTTGTATTTTAAAGATTGTAGGTCTTTCAGTCATAAAGTTAAAATTAAAGAAAAAATTGTTCCCTTCAGGTGGAAATCTTTGAATACAAAAGTGTTTTAAAACCAATTTTTAATCATTTCTCCAACCCCCTAAAAAAAAAAATATATTCCCATAGGGTAACTAACACTTGTATCTATAAAAACTTATCCAATGAATCAAATTAACTGCCCAAGAACAAATTCAACAATTTCCAGTACTCTAATAACACTGTATACCACCTACACAAGGTTCTCCATTCGTTCATTTATAATTTTCAATGTCCTGACTGACATGTAAATTTCACTTTTTTTTAACAACAACAAAAAAATAAACAAAAACTTTGTCCCATCAGCATGAAGTGCTAAAAAGGCCCCCAAAAACATACCTACCCTCCAGCTTAAAAAGTTAAAACTCAAACAAAAGAAAACAACTACTTAGCTACTAAAAAAAAAAAACAATCAATGTATCACCAAAGGACATAAAATGATTTCATTATACCTTCCCACCATTATGCTGGAGTGATGCGCCGAACCGTTGGGCAAAGGAATTAAAAAAAAAAATCAAAAAAACAAACGAGATAAAAATTACCCACTTAATTCATATTTAAAGTGTGAGCGAATGCCTCGTTTTGGTTTCTCACAAAAAGTGTCAACTAATTCATCAATCCCCCGCACGCTTTTTCAAAATCTTGCCATAGAGGCGATGGGTATATCATGCAACCAGCAACAACATTACACCAAAAAATTATAATCTCTACAAAAGCGGAAAAGGGATGAAATTGAATTCAGATACCTTCCATGCCAGTGAACCGTATTTATTAGCTCATAGCTATAACTTTCTATATAACAACCCTGATTCATCTTTTCAATCCCCCTTCCCCCCTCTCAATATGAAATTCATAGGCAAAGTCTCAAATCTAGCAAATATCATTTATTTAATCTACCGTCGTCGTCGTCGTGTGTTTATCGCATATCGGCAGACTGCATCCGTCCACAATGACTGTATGAATGAACGAGTATACATATATGGGGCTGGTAGGATTATGTCAACCTCCTTTCCCAGCATTATTTCCCAATCAGTAGTAACAAAAGATGCGCAAACAACAGCAGTATACCAGAAGCAGCAAGCAGTTAGGTTTATATAGAGAAAGAAATTGAGGTCCTGGGAGGATAAAGTGCGGGTATAATTTCATTTCAAGAGTCAGAGAATCTATCACACAGTATAGGTATAGTCCGGTGTGTATAATGTAAAGCATCCCATCATCAAGGGGGAGGAAATGGTGTGTGAAATCGCTTAAGCACTTAACGAGGGCTGAAAATCTTTAATTCAGCTTAGATAGTTTATCTATTTTTTTTTTTATCTGAAATTTGTAAGGACTTAGAGAAATACCAGTTCATTTTCAAATGACAAGCTTGTAATATTTCCGTTTGTTTATTAGCCCTATATAGTTTGTGATGTGATGTCGTATATATGTTGGACTTGTTTAACATAAACCGGGGAGTGTTGAACATAGTTCACTCAGTGTGATACCGGATATCCGAGGATCATTAATATAGAATCCCTTTCCTATGCAACGCAGATTCTTATCCTTATCTTTTTTTTAAATATACATACATTTATGAACTTGATGCTATATATCCCCCAAAATAAAATAAAGGATTGTGTTGCAAATAAAATAAAAAATAAAAAAAAATTATACTTACATTGTGAAGTTTATAATAAAGACCGCAGGCATTGCATACTGGTTCACCACTGGCGTTCCGCCGCCAAAGGGTTGTTGTTGTGGTTTTGCAATTCGCACATGATGTCCCCGCTCGCTTGGCCGCGCTCTGCAATGACTGCAAAGTCAAAAATTGAAATTGGAAATTAGTATGATAAAAGTTCCAGGGGGTTCTTAGAAAATATAAAAAAAAATCTATAAAATATTTGTGTTTGGTTTAACTCATCAATTTAAAACGGGTATATATAGGCTGTCGTACCAAGGATTTGGTTTTTTCAAATTTTCTCCAAAATTTTTCTAACTTTGTACATTTTATGTATATATAGCAACTGAAATAATAACGCATTTCAGATTTTTGCCAAAAAAAACTCGTTTAAAGAAAATGGGATTTTGATGTTTTTTTTTTTAGAAAATTCCCTATTTTTGGGATGTTCGCGTATATCTTTTTAATAGCTTGATCGATTTTTTTGTAATTTTGCGATCTTATACTTCTAAATACTTAAAATAATATTGCATTTTAAAGTTTTTTTTTATATTTTTTTTAAATACAAGAAATTAATTAATTAATTAAAAATAATTTTTTTTGGGATATTCACGTGTACCTTTTTAATGGCTTAGTCGATGTTGTTCTTATTTTGCAATTGTCCTGGATATTTCAAATAATGTTGTTTTTTAAACGTTTTTAAGATAACTTTTTAAATTATAAAAAATGTAAAAAAAATAGTTTTTTGGGATATTCATGTGCATCTTTTAAATGGCTCAATAGATTTTGTTCTTATATTGCAGTCTGGTTCTTTTTAATATTTTAAATAAAGTTGCATTTTAAAATTTTTCTAAATAATTTTGTTAAATTATAAAAAAATAATTAAAACAATTTTTTCCTTTTGTGGGATATTCGTGTGAATATTTTCAATGGCTAAATCAATTTTGTTATAATTTATGGATCTGGTGCTTATAAATACTTCAAATAATATTGTATTTTTATTTGTTTTTAAATAATTTTTTTTACAAAAAAAAAATAAAACAAAATTTTCAATTTTTGTTAGAATATTCACATAGATATATCATATTTATGGCTAAACCAATATGTCTATAATTTTGTAATATAGTGCTTCTTAATACTTTAAACTATGTTTATTGTATTTTAAAATTTTGAAAATATTTAAAAAAAAAATCAAACAAAAATCCTTTTTTGTATTAAGTTTTTGGGATATTCATGGATATTTTTTTAATGGCTGAACCCATATTCTTAATATAATTTTTTTTTTATATTTCAAAAAATATTGTATCTATGTATTAAAGTTTTGCAAATAATTTTTTGCACCTGCGTTCAACTTCTTGCGTGAACCATGAACTGATTGAGCACATATATGCTCCATTTAAATAATTCCCCCAAAGTCTAAAGTAATGTTTTAACAAAAATTTAAGAACTGAAAGATAACATCCTAAAATGTCTCATTTGGAAAGTTCCTTAAAGGAATAATTTGAAAAAAAAAAACACTTTCCAACATATTCAATGACACGTTGAAGGTTATGCAAGAGTTGAATATGACACAGTATTAAAAGTCTCCATTAACGAAATGTAATTTTTAATTTTTCGAAAACCCTTTTTTTAAAAATATCCCTATATATGTAAATACTAAATATCAACAAAAATAAAGGAAAAATTTGTGCCAACTGAAATGTCATGTTAAACGTCTTAATTTATACTTCAGGTCGAATAATTACATTTGTTGTGTCCTTGTTTCGAGGAATATTGGTGTATTCAAAACTCCTCACAACATTGTATCCAACTTACAGGGCACAAGCTGGCTGATGTGTGTAGAGTATAGACTCATCCATATTCAAATACTTGTTAATGTTGGCTTGTGGGAGTATAAATTAATTTTTTATTTCCAATTCAATTTTTTCTTCTTTCCTTTACGAAAAGCAATCCAAATGAAATGAGCAAAATGTTACAACATCGTTAACATAACAGATGAACAGAAATTTATACCTACATTATATTGAAGGATACGGTTGAACATTCGGGAACAGACGAAGGTTGAACGTGTGTGTATATATAATGTCTCACTCTCTTTGGTCATTCTCATTTTATTCGAAACATTTTATTTTCCATTTTACACCTTAATTTGAAATTGGAACTTGGATTTCGAGTCGTTTTGCTTTATTTGTAAAGGAATCCCTCTGTATCTTGTCTGCCTTACAGCCTGCCTTATTATAGGTACACTGCACAACACACCTCAACAAAACGATTGGAAAAACATCAATTAAAAATCAACGTCAGACATGATCGCAAAAGGTTGTTGTTGATGATAATGGTTCAGACTTTTTGCACCAAAAAAAAAAAAAAATCGATCCACGGATACACGAGGGCGCTGTGGACAGTGAACATATTTTTTTTTTATAAAAAAAGAAAAAAATTCATACATAAATACAAGACAAGTCTTTTTTATAAGTTATTTTAAATTTTGTGTTGGGATGTTATTTTTTTAGTGACAGAATGTTATAAAGTGGGACCTAAGAATGGACTTCCTAAAATCGATCAAAACCACCAAGGTTTTTTTTTAGGCATCTCGTGTGCAGGGGATTGCATTTTTGTTTTGTTTTGTTTGTTTTTTTTTTAATCATTCTTCCCTCAGGCATATTTTGCGGGTGTTTGTTGGATTATTTGACAGCTAATTCATTCATCTTTGTCATTTGGAGTGACAATCATTTTTGTATTATTTTTTTGTTTGTTTTTTATTTTTGACCAAATGCATTTATAATGATCAATGGATCTTTTAGTTTGGAATTTATTTTTTTTATCTGAATGAAGCTCACTTTTTGTTTGAAAATTTTGAAGTTATATATATTAAAGATTTTTAAAGCAATCTTGATTTGCGGAAATATAATCAAAATGTGTGATTTAGCTCCAATGCCACAACTTTGGCTAACACCAATAATAGGCCCTAAGATGCACAATTCATCTGTCAGCTGTCAAATCTAATGTTACTAGAAACAGTGTTACCAATTTGAAAACGAAATCTCTTAAAAAAAAACTTTTTCAATGTAAAAAATTATGTTTATTTGATTGTTTGTTACTGATGGACCTGCATGTCAACACAACAAATAAAAGGTGGAATCACCCGCCTATATAAAGATTTCATCGATAAAAGGAACATAAAATAGTTACTGAATATACCTACTGAATTTAATTATAGGTACATTCTTTAACCACGTAAATTTGAAATTAATAATGAATTCAAATTCTTTTAATCCCTTACTATTGAAATACTGGTTAAACAACAATTTCGGGAAGTGAATCATAACAATAGTACAAAATCATAAATACATGTAGTATCTGCATTCATTTACAGTGTTGCCACTGATATTGGCAATATCATATTATTTGAACCTATATAATTTATTATTCATTTACAAATTGCCGATAGATGGAATTGTAAAAAAAAAACACACACACACAAAATTATAATGGCTCCTAGAATATCATAAAAAAAGAAGATACAAATGCCCTTAGATAGCATTTAATGTCTAAGTTCTGGAGGTACAGGTGATCTTGATTATTGATATTGTGCAATATATACTTTGCTACCTGTAGTTAATTTTAGATACAGTTTCCATAGATTCAGATTGATAAACATACCATACCAGGCGCTTATTATATTGCACTGCTGCCGACGGGGATTCATATGCACTCATATATATGACAAGAAAAAAATAAATAAATAAAATTTCAACAAAAATTTCCAGCAAAGATAATGTTATGTCAACACCAATCGCACATCGGGGAGTCTTAATTCTACCTGTTTTGTCTTATCAGTTTAACAATTTTATGTTTGTACCTATGTATATATGTAGTTTGTCCTCGTTGGCGATAAGGATCTATACTATTGATTGGAATAATTTTTTTTTTTATTTTCAACTTCTTGTTCGTTTGAAATTAATTTTAAAAATTTTTCTTCTCCCCTCTTAACCGCATGAGGAAGAAGTAGGAGAAAAAAGAACATTATCTATGATTGATATTTAGATAGCACATACCTAAGTAATCAAAAAATTTTTTTTTTGGTGATAGGAAATATAAAATGTTGTTTCTTAGCACCGAAAAAAAATAGTGGCGATACGATAAGAAGTTATCACCAAAATATCACAAATATTATGGCTTCTGCCAAAGCTTTTTTTTTATTTTTCTATTTCTATTCTTGAGACATTTACCTGTTTTTTTATTTGTTTATTAAATTCGGTTTTTTTTTCAAAAAAAAAAAACTATTCTCATTTTTATTAGAGTTACACTTTATATCGATTCCAAGAACAAATTGATAATGTGGTATAATTAAAAACCACACACATGCAATGATGACTTTTTTGATTTAATCTCCAAATGAATTTTATTATATGAACTCAATATATATCTACAAATTGGAGTGGTAAAAGTTTTTGGATTGGTCGGAAGCATTCAAAGTTGTCTTTTAACCAAAAAGAAATAGATTTTTTTTTGTTTATCTACCTACATACCAGATTGGATTGCTATACATACACATAGTTTGAATAAATTAAGCTTAAAACCAAAAAAAAAATTGATTTAAAATGCAAAGCTCTTGGCCAATGATAAATTTTTGTATATGCCTTTGTCGGCATCAGAAAGAAAGAGTATATACAACAAACACGAAAATGGGATTTTTAAGACGTTCTCAAAAAAAAAAAGATCCGATAAAAGCCAACATTATAGTTAAGAAATATAGGCTAAGAAGAAACATTTTAAGAAAGAAAAAAAACTTCAAACATTATATATAAAAGATACAGCATCAGTATATGTATATAAAATAAACAAAATTAACTTAAGTTTTAGTTTTGTGTCCAATCAAAATGGCTTCCAACCTCAAAAGGAATAGTAATATGACAAACGCCATATATAATGAAGCTGATGTTGCCAGAGTGATATATATTTATAATACATATATGCTTTATTGGCTTTTCGGGACGCAACGGTGTCATAAAAAAACAGATCATAACAACGCTGCCGCCACCGCCACCGCCGCGCCGCGCCGCGCCGACACGGAAGATATGTGTGTCGTCTTTTAATCTAAAAATTTTTTCGTTTTTTTTTTTGTTTTTTCAACACGTCAATATCTACATAAATATCTACATCATATATACACACCTTTAAGCTCATTTGGCTTTCTTCTCACGCCTTGCAAAAAATTTAAATAATATAAAAAAATGTATATATCTCCAGAAAGGTAATTAACGACATCGCATCGTTATAGTCGTCGTCTCTGATATGAATATTTTGTTCGTTTGTTGAATTTAAATAAAAAAAATAAAAAAATTCGAATTTGTTATAAATTTTTTTTTTATAAATCAGGATTTATTTGGAACATTAAAATTATTTTGTTAAGAATCTTATGTTACCAAATAATTTAATTGAAGTGTGTATGTTTTTTTTTTTTATTATTTGAAGTCGATAAACCCAATTGAAGTTTTTTTCTTATCTTTTTTTTTCAACGATTTGGTAGATGAATATTTATTTAACGTGATTTGTTAAGTATACTTTGCACATTTTATTGATTTTTAAATGTCAGGCTTTGAAAATATATTTTATATAAAAAAAAACAAAATAAAGGTAGGTTTTTTTATTGTTAAATTTGCATTTTGATTGAGGCGTTTACTAATTGAAATATAAAACAATAAATTGAAATATATACTTTATGTATATTTTATGTATAAAATATATTTAATTAATTTTTGAAATTTCTTTCTGTACATATATATATATATGTATAAGTATATATGTGAGTATAAATGTACGTATTATAGGAACCTACCTAATTTATAATAAATTTGAGAACACAAATTTCGATTTCAATTACAAAAAAAAAAACAATACTTAAGTGTAAAATATAATTTTTAATATGAATCGCAATTTTATCTGACGGCTTCCGTAAATGGTTTGGAATGTTGTTTTGATGCCTTCCAAAGCAGTTTATATGGATATATTATTAAAAAAATGCTTCCCCCGCAAAATTAAACTGTACTATTGTGCGAGAAATTTTTTAAATATGGTTTTGTAAAATAAGATAATTATTTTACCACCATTTAAAACAAAAATACTAAACAGGCTAAAACTGAATAATATTAATATAAGTATATAAACACAAACTGTCAGTGAATTTGCTCACAGTTTCGTTTGCTCTGTTTGTTAAATATATCCGAAAAGAAAAGGTGATTGTGAAATTGCAAAACTATCAGAACTAAAAAAATATGGGCAACGCCAACATATCTTCACGAAACAGCAATATACCTACTACGTTTTCATTGGAGCCGAAATGAGGTAATTTCGTTAATTACACAAAAAGTGTTTTCATTGCAAATTTGCTTATTTCGTTTGATAGATAATTTCATTTTGAATTTGATTTGGCAGTTAATAGCTTCTTTTTGTTGTGTTCTCTTTCTGTTTCTGTGTTCTATACATCAAATTTTGACATTTTCAAAGGATTCCAATGGGTTTCCACTACGGATGCATTTGACTTGGGGTGTGTTCATGAAGTTTTTAAGTAATTTTAAACCAAATTTCGTGCAAATTTGGTTGAAATTACCTTATTTCGAATTGTGAATTTGTATGGGAAATGAGATAATTTGGAAATTTTCAACGAAATTACCCCATTTGGCTCAATGAAAACGTAGTAATAGATTGTGAGAGATATATTTGTTTCTCTTCCTCAGAAACCTCTTTTTCAAAGAAAAACAAACATTATTTTTCAAAAGAAAATACTTCAATTGACCGTGTTCTCAATCGATGTGGGCCGAGAAATGCACCTACTTCTTCAGAATCTCGCTATTGATCATCGAGATATATTTTAATATGTTTATAGTTTTTGGTAAATTGGTACGACGGAAAATACTCGCATTTTTATTTAAATAATTACTACGCATTTTTTTTAAGGGAAGATATAACATCTTTATCTGTCGTATCGTATATTAGATCCAGCATTAAACAAACCATAAAAATCACGAGCGATATGTTCAGATTCCATCAATTAATTTTTTTTTTCAGTTTCTTTTCTTCATTTAATTGAGTACTAACCAGGGTTAGAACCTCAGTAGTAAAATTTTCGAAGCAGATTTGTAAAAAAAAAATAGAAAATTTCCGGTCTAGATTTGAAAACGAAAGAAAAACTCATGGTTTTCAAAAACTGTATTTTCCACAGTAAATTAATATAAAAATAAATATTTTCCAAAAAAAAAAAAAATTAAATCACATCAATTGCATTCGTTTTATAACAGAAAAAAATATTAAATTCAAACAATTAGAGTCAGAGTTGGTTAGAAAATTGAATAACATAGTGCTGTCGAGTCAGTACACTTATTTGTTCCAGAAAATATTCCTATGACCATTGGAGGTAATGAACAAAATAGGCGATCCTGATCTTTTAAACTTTTTCCACGAATTAACTATTGTTTGTAAAGGCTTAGATTATTTATCCTATTGTTGTTCAATTTCTCTTATAATGTGAGAAAAAAAAACTTGCCTTTTTCAACATACATATTTAATTTCTAATCCAAATGAAAAGCGGTGGATTTGTCAAATTTGATATAATTATTTTATAAGTAAGCCCTATAGAAAATGTATACTTAGGCTTTGAGTTGATAGCTGTATAATTATGAGCAGTATTAAGATTAAATATTTATAAAGTTTTTTAAAGCAAGCCATACAGAAAATTCTGTTAATTTCTTTCAGTTGAATGCTCTACAGAAGCTTAACTTTCATTGAAACCATTTATGGGAGGCCTTAGGAAGCTTTTTCATACTTTATTATACAAGCCTTTTATAGAACTTGTGTATAGGTACCACCTTTTAAAAGGGTTTATAGAAGTTATTATTAAAAACATAAATTGTAAAATGGTTCACTTTCATAATAAAGCCTTATAAAATGTATATGCCAGCTATAGCTTACCAAATTCAAAAAAATGGACCTTACACAAGTATAAATTGTTAGTTGGGTCATTCCCTTCCATGTGGTTTGGGTAAAGAATTTTTTAATTTTTTAGTGGATAGGAGTGCCGAAGTAGATTTATTTTCTTTCTTAAAATTTGCAGAAATTTGATCCGATTGGAGTAAGGTTCTAACGCTGGTACCAACCGCTTAACTGATCTTCAAAAATGTTTGTTAAGAAACTTTAAACTTTTAAATAATTTTCTAATTAATGGGGACGAGAATCCAAACAAAAAAATTAAAAGATAGACAAATTGTATCAATTCGAAAATATTTATTTTGTATTGAATTTGACAGCTCTGCTAAAGTTATGTAAACTACTGTAGTTCTTCAATGCGGAAATTCCAATATGTTTAAATACTTTGTCAATTTTGTTTTTTTTGTTATTATTTGTAGCCGAAAATATGAAATAATTTGTTAATGTGTTAAATGAATTATTTCTTTAAGTAGACTTATTGGTTCAATCCATTGAATGCAATTTAATATCATACCCAAGAAGTATAATATAACTAAACGGATTTTCATTAATTATAAAATATTAGAAAATTGGCCAAAATAATCAGAGAAAATGGTTGGTCCCATAAACCGGGGAACACTGTATTTTTAATTTATAACTTTATCAATAATTTTGACTAAAGTAAAAAAACACGTTTAATTCCTGATTTATGACTTAATGAGTAATAATTTTCTATTACAGAGCTAACAATGATTGTTCTGGCTTGTATATGTAAAATAAGTATGTATAAATTTTCCTTATTTAATATACTTCCTAATTCGTGATAATAATTTTAATCGTGATATAACTTCAACAAATTTATTTAACTTTACCTTCATCTCTCACCAGAAAAGAATACAACCTATCTAAAGATAATAAACTACATGTATATACTAAAAATGGGTATAGATTGAACTATTAATTTAATCGTAAAAATCGTCAAAATAATCGTATATACATGTACCTACATGTATCTCTCAAATTATATAAGCTCATATAACTTTCATCCACCTTACACCTCAATCACAGTTAGATATTCTTAAAAGAACATATACTTTCTATAAAACTAATGTAAACTAACATGAAAATTCTTCTTTATATTTTGTACCACAAATCCCGTCGGCAATCCGACATAGATTTACACACAGCCAATTCTTTCTTAAATAGAAAAAAAGGGGGATACCCATCGGTATCTAACCATATATTTATATCTTTATCTCTATACATACCCTTACACTTGTGGTATCTAACATCTTTTATACATAATATATATATATATATGTATATCCAAAACACATCTACAAATAGATACATATACATTTTATATAGGTATGCCAGAAAGCAAGTAGCAATGCCCTTTGCAATCTTTTTCATCTTAACTAAAGCATCTCTTGTATAGATTTCTTTGATTCTAATATGTTTGCTAGATAAGGCACGCAAGATAAAAGATTGTCTGCGCAAAATAGTCATCGTCCTCGTCCTCGTCGTGTGGTGTGGTGTTGTGTCGTCGTCGTCGTGGTCCTGGACTTTTGACATGGTGGTTTGTTTATTTTGAACAAGGGAAGAACGACCGAAGGGATGGATGTTTGAATAATGATGGGGGATGATATTCTATGGTCGGTCGTCCTTTCTATAGGTATTTTTAAGACAGCATCTTAATGCGCATAACCCAAAAAAAGAGATGAGAGTAGAGCAGGAAAAAAAAATATAATAAAATTCCAACTCATTATGCCACACAGTTAAGATGACAAGATTTCTAAAAAAACCAACAACAACAAAAAATCCTCTTTTATAGACGGAACTAGGGTATACCTATACAAAGAAACAACCAAGACCAAAAGTTATGTAGCCTCCTCATCGCAAAACAGAATAAGTAGAGTAGATATAGATTTGTATGGTTTTAAAGCTAGGTGCACAAAATGGAGTGGTCTATACACGTTCTTACCTATATTTACACACAGAGTGCGTCTTCACAAACTTATACAAAAAAAAAAGAAAAGAAAAAACAAAACAAGGACGAAAATTTCCCCAGGGCGTGGTAAATAATGTTCGTTGTCGTTGCTAAGGATGCTTACGAGCACATTCCGACGGGTTGCTAGGGTGCCTTATTTGAGTCACATGATTGGTCGATATATATATGTATATTCAGTCACCCCAAACACCATACCGACCGAGAGTGCTTATACTTGCCGCACTTTGCAATTGTGTGTATATATGCTCTTGTGTATATTTGTATGTCCTGTATTTTGTGTATTATGGTGCACACACTCTGTGTACACAAACCCCCGATGTTAAATTTATTGTCTCTCTTTCTCCGATGTCGTCATTTAATGTTGTTTTTGTTTCTGGATGAGCTCCTTATAGTCTTGGTTCGTTTTATGTGTATTTCTAAGTGCACACAATGTGCAATGTGAAATCAGGACAAAATCCAACCATATCCTCCTATAGTATAATCTCCAACTTGTTAAATACATAAATAAATATTAAAATACACATATACGTACAAGTATAGATATATAGATACATTCAACAACAGAAAACCTCTATACTAAGGCGGATCTTTAAATTGAAGGAATTTCACGCAAACTTCTGTTCACATCATCATCAGGAAGGATATGCAGAGTACCTATATATACATACCTACAACAGAGAGTCAGAGTCAGTCAGAAAAACAAAAATCAATACACCCTCCATATGGCGCAAGGCAATAAGCAAGCACATTTTTCTGATTACCTACTATTCCATTTCTTATAGTAGATAGTATGTATAAAAGAAAGAGTTGAGCGACGAACTTTTATTTTTTTCTTTTTTTATTTTTGAGGATTTTATGATAAAAAAAATCTTAAATAAGAAAAGAATCGATCAATTCGTTGATCGTGGGAATTTCCCAAGGTATCAGTTTTTTTGTTTATTTTTATTTTATGAGGATCCACCTAGTTGAAACGATATTTTTTCAATCTGATTCTGAGATGCTCTGGGATGTTGGATCTTGTTGCCTTGGTGGGTTGTAACGTGAAAATATTAGGAAGGTAAGGTAGGAATCTCCCTCTTCCGTGCAGGTTTTGGGACTGTTTTGAAGGATGCAGCTTAAAGAGAGGGACAATCATCTGCATTTGCACTTTATATATACATACGCATAAATATATCGACAACGAGGATGAAATGATGACGATGAGGACGTATGAAACGATGTTGATGATGACGATGTCGACGACGACGACGTCTACGACGAGAACGACGACGATAAAGATGCACAAAAGTTGTTTTTTTAATTTTTTTTATTTTGCGTGTATTTGTGCTGATCAATTAAAAAGTTAACGATATCTGAAATTAGAGTTTACAAAAGATACAACTACAACAAAAAGTATCTGTATTTTGTTTTATTTTAGTAGGTACCTATAGATAGGCACGTACATACGTATGCGAAAGCATCTCGAGAAGTTGGGCGTGCCAATAACATAATGAACAAGGCAACATGTTTTTTTTTTGTTCTTAACATTGTTGTTGTTGTTTTTTTTACTCTCTGATAGTTATTGTATCTTTTGCTCTGGGCTTATTTTTGTGGTTGAGAATGTTAAGATATCTACTATGTGCCTATATTTTAATGCAGAAAGTTTGCATTTTGTGCTGCAATCGATGGCTAAGATGAAAGTGTATGTACACGTATCTTTTATAGGTATAAGATATATTTTTAATCAGTTCCGATATATGGTATACATTTTTTTGTTTGTAATTTAGCAACAGATGTGGTTTAAACATTAGCACATCGTGAAACTAAGTTTAACACACACACACACACACATGATAAAATCTGGTTTTTTAATAGATACAAATGTAGATTATCGTATATATATATATTGACAGCCGTATAGACATGATCCAAGGATTGCCGCAAGGTTGAATTCTTAGGCCAGCATTTTTTTGTTTTTATATAAAATAAAGATATTTTTGATTGCATCGGCTTAAAAGTCTTAGGCAGAATGTCCAAAGTTTTAATATGATAAATTTTTGTAAATATTAGTGACAAAAACTAGACTTTTATATAGAGGATCTTTTTATTAAATTTTGAAACCAATATATACCTTGAGGTATTTGCATAGAAATTAAGTCTAAGAAAATGCTAAGTACATTCTCAAGATTTCAGGACTGCCGCAAGGTTGAATTATTAGGCCAGCGATTTTTTTTTAGTTCAAATATTTTTGTCAAGTCTGAGCAAGAATTTCTGGAGTTGAATCATCATAGATCTTTGTAAATTAGCGAGAAAAAAATAAACATCCATGGAGGATTTTATGAGTATCTTTTGAAGCCAATATACCTACAGGTATTTGCATATAAATTAAGTCTAAAAAATTGCTTAATATTAAAAATATCAGAACTGCCACAAGGTTGAATCCTTAGACCAGCATTTTGTTTTTTTTTTAAATTAAATGAAGATATTTTTCATTCAATATCCTAAAAAGTATGGATGCAAATGTTTTGGTAAATTAAGTCTTAATGCTTAATACTAAAAATATCAGTGTCTTCGTTATGTAATTTTCGCATCGATAAAATTGTTCTAGAAACGTTGAAAAATGGAACAAAAATCATATGATTTGTTTCAATTTTCATCATTTCTCGACTACTGCCACTAAGATTGAATCCTTAGGACAGCGTTTTTTTTTGGTTTTTTATTCAAAGAATTTTATTTTTATTCAATCGATTTTAAAGTCTGAGGAAGGATGTCTGGAGTCGATGAAGGACAAGCTGTCAATAATGCATGAAGCATTAATCGGAAGAAAGAAATTCAAATTTTATGTCATGTGTGATGTGTAAACCCAGAAAACTAAATAGAGAAATTCACACGATTATATAGAGATAAAAACCCTCTTAAATGAAAACTTCAGTCAATATACAACCGCAAAGCGGAACTATAAGGACTACATAAAATCAATCAAAGCCGCTCATAACTTCACTCCATATATATTACATAAATAAAGTTTATAACGAATGAAGAAAGGCAATATACCCACAATAAAAAAAAAGAACCAACTCGACTATATAACTTAGTGTCTTGTGCACATTAAACGAGCTTCCGCTAAGCATGCAAGCGCTTCCATTCTGGTCATCATCAGTCAACTTCTTTAGCATTATATATCAACAACCACCGCGCATAGTCCAGTCGCAACAACAACAACAACAACAACAACACCCGTCAACTTTCCTATAAAAAAGGAAGCTACTGTTTTGTTGAAGTATCTTTTGGTGGTTTGAGTTGGAAAGGAAAAACCACCCTATTTATTATATTCATATGTATACCTATGTATATGTAGGTGTATAGGCTGTATAGGTATATTTTAACCCACAGGAGCTTGACTGAGCTATATGACCATTATACTCGAGTGAGCTTGTGGTCAATTGTTGTTATCGATTAAAATGCATGTTCATGTCTACACAGTAGCCACAACAGATATAAAGATACTTAGATATAGATACATAGATAGAGAAACAACAACACTATAAGAACCTCTGTCCATCCATATAGTATATACACAATAGAGCGCATGAAGTATGAAAGCAAATCGATAGATACGACACTCGCTTTTCACAAAAACTATAAGGGCAACTATAAAGGACTATATGCAAGCTTGGATTTGTCATAGAGTCTATGTCTATACCTTTTAACCTAACTATACCTTACTCTCATATACTGCGACAACCAACGATGGTTGAACAGAGAACGTGTGTTTAGTGACAAATATTAATGACACTTTTCGTGCCTCGTTTCGACTCAATTTTAATGTATGCACTCCATTACTTCGGACTTGGTATGGAATAGACTATCCTGATGATGATGATGGCCTGCCTGGCCCTATGTATATACAAAAAAAGAGAGCTAGCTCTCTTGGATGGTATAGTATCTATGCTTGCCCTTTACTTGTCATCGTTGTTTGTGGATTTTTATTATAATTTTTTTTTTTATTTCGAAGCGGCATATAAACCGATAGACCTTAGGATCGTAAAATTCGAATTCGACGCTAATGAATGTAATTGCGTGGCACCCGCGCTCAGTTCCAACAAGCAACAATAGACATATACTCGTAGGATATATGTACCTCTTTCTCTTGTTTTGTACAATAATGAATTCGATTGAATCATTAATAATTCAATTTACAATTCAATGTGTGTGAAGCCTAATAGTGCCGAATCGAATGACACATTATTCATGCGCGCAACAGACCGGGTGTTTATAATCGTTTTGTGGTATAGCTGAGGGGGAGGGAGGGGATATTGTACTCGTAGGTATGTATGTGTATGTATATTGAAGAAGTGTCAAAATAATTTCGAATTCGAATATATATGAATGACCTTTTTTCGTTATTATAGGTGTCAAAACACCTGTCATGTGGTTCAATGGTGTCAAAAAGGAATATAGGCAAATTAAATGATATGGCTGAAGGAGTATAACTGTCAATACTTTTGACATAATGAGATTCATGCATAATTTGTTTATATCTTTAGAAGTTCGAAAAGTGTTTTTGAAGGAATATTTTGTATCTTTATTATTTTTCTAAATTTTTTTATCATAAAAAAATATGATTTTATAAATTGGCATCACTGTTTCTATATAGTGACATTAAATAAGACAGGAAACAGACGATTTTTGATCAGTAAATTTTGCCCTTTCATCATGAATACACTAATGCCAAAACAGAAAATTGTGCACTGGAGTATCATATTCTTAGGTCCAGTTTTTTGTATTTTAGTAGTAGTGAGTTAAACCAGAATTAACTAGGTCTGGACAAAAATGAATCTGCATTATACATTAGCCAAGGTATAGACAACACTTATTCCGTTGGTTAAGTAAGATATATCTACGAAAATAATTAAAAATGTTAACTTATGACTTATAGGGCTGCCTAATTTAAACAATGTTTATAAATACGACCGCTTATAGTTTTTGATTGAAGGGGTTGTCATTATCTTTATTATATAATTAAATTTTTAAACTCGTGAGTTATATTAGCTTCTTTTTTTTTAAATAAATAATAAATAAATTGAAATACAAAAATGTTTAAATTTACTAAACACATTCAAAATCTTGCAGAATAAACATTTTGTAAAATTAAACAGTCATCAAGATGTTTTTTTTTTTTCGTTTTAAACACAATTGTTTCATAACGTTACCTAAATATTTAACAAAATTATATCGTCGTGTTTCATCAACATTAAATACTAAAAAAAATCTACATGACACTTTTTAACTGTTACACTACCTTAAATAAGTAATCCTGTTAAAATAACATGATAATCTTGATAATTCAACATTTTTTTTTTGAACTGAGCTCTGCATTTTCCAATCTTTTTCACTCTAAATTACGATTGCTCATGAACGAGTGTGAATTAATATGGCACATTGTAACTTTAACACATCCTTATGTTTATTTTACACAACACCTTGTTGAATCGAGCATGGGAATAATAATTTTAGACGAGAATAAGGATGAATTAACATAGGAAAATAATATATAAATAAAATTATTAACTTGGAAATTTCGAACTGAAGGGTCAAAAACTAAATTGTGATAAAGTTATCCTGGAATTAATTTTTTTTATATTTTAAATGTTTTCAGATTTTTAAAAAATGACAAAAATGAGGGAATTCAATGAAAACATGAACCTTCAAAAGGTGTGTTCGAATCGAATCATTTGAAGAGTCATCAAATTTCCTTTCAGTTAAATCAGAGTCTAGTTAAGCGAAGTCGACTGTAACATTTTGTAACATCAGGTACTCATTTCTTTTTTTTTTTAATGAAGCTAATCTAATCAACTTAACTTGTCATGATGGTTCCCCTAACTCCTACTTAGATATATACCTAACACAATGAAGATCTTCATTGTAAAATGTCAAAAAGAGAATGTCCATTCGTTCATTGAATGTAAAATAATATTGAGGCAATGTCACATAACCTGAGCACTATAAGCACACCTGCCGATTACTTACCGATTAATTAATTTACTATACAAACATGAATAACACGAGGCATCAACTTTGGCGACTTTGACTATAGGTACCTAACATACGATAATGCTATATAAGAACGAATCGATGACCGCATGAATATGCAACATGACAATATTTATTGTGGGAAAATCACTGCTAATTGCATGCATTACGAATAATGCAAAATTGTAAAGGTAGGTAAGTATGGTATTGTATATATATCTGTACCTGTTGAAGTCTGTAAGTATAAGTACTATAGCACCGGTCGGTAGTTGCCACCACCTCCGCCGCAGCCACCATCATCGCTGGTCGACTCAGTGTTATAAGGTGCTTTATTATGACATATTGTCTGCAGCAGATATTCTGGGGACGGGCTTTTTTTTTGGTATCTCTAGGTAAGTTACTGGACACAAAAGTCACGAGTTTAATTTTTACAGGATTGTTGTGTTCAAAGTTGGCGTCAACGCGAATAGATGATTATTTTTGTTTTGTTATTTTTTTTTTGAGGAGTTTGTTCGTCGCGATCGATAACACAAAGCGTCACCTTTCTGTTTTTTTTGTTTTTTTTTATTAATTTGAAAAAAAAAAATTTTTTTAATGCCAAGATGTGATTAATTCCACCGTCACTTATAACTTGGGTGTTTGATATTGATGGTGAGGAGAGTTCCACTTGAACTTGCCGCTAACTAAATTACAACAAGTTACTATTGTACCTATATGTACTATAGTTAGGTAGGTATATACTTAAGGTGATGTATAAGAGTTGCGTGTAAATTGACTTTGGGTCATGGAACATGTCGTGGTGACCAAGGAGAATTGCTTCAGTGTTTTTCTTTTCTTTAGTTTTTTTTTTGTTTTTTTTTTTGTCACAGAATTATAACCTCGTGCACAGGCGACAAAAACGCATATAAGACAGGTGAAACTTTTAATTAAGATTTTTCTTTAGGGTGTGGTTTTATTTTTATTTATATAGGTTCGTTTGCGTTAGTGGAATTCAGAAAACAAGTTCACTTACGAGAAATAAAAATGTTTCAAAAGTTTAAAACATCGACCTAGGCGAAACAATAGGTCCAGTTGGTTTTGGTGACGCACATCATTGAAAACCCATCATATTGATACTAAAAATTATTAAATCTTATAAGTTATACCTTAACTGGCGCCCAACATTAAGTTAGCTGTCAGATTGTTTTGTTGACAAAGAGATCATCAAATTGATTTATTCAAGTCATATAACATATTGTAAAGAAATAACAGGCCTTCTTTTTTTACTTTAAGTAGTTTTTGTAATGAAAAAAGTGTCGAAATTGTACCTAAGCCAAATGTTTAAAAAAAACCTTTAATACTGGTTCATTTCTCCGTGGCTATATATTTATACAAATAGAGAGTTTAAAATAATTTCAAAACTGTTAGTATTAACATTGATTTTCGTAGTATTTGAAATGTATTTTGAAATTAAAAAGAATTTTTTGTAAATGCAGCAAACTTGGTTCCAATTTTTACCAAAAAACCTTAATGAATCATGCGAGAAAAAGTTTAATATTCTATTCGGTACCAAAAAGTATTAATAAAACTTCATTTATTTATGGAATTTTTCGTTAAAATCCAGCCAAAGCTGAAATGCAGTTTTTCATTGGTTAACCGAATTTTTCATTGAGTCAACAAAAATTCACACTTTAATTGTAGGTACACATTTTTAAAGAATTTGACAACTTAACGATTTTCGGTAGAAAAACGATAACTCTAAAAAATACATTGTTTCTTTATGTCAACTGTACATGTTGGGTTGGAACCTAAATGGGTGGACCGATTTTCTTCAAATTTGGTATTTGTATGCACATGATTATAAATTAATTATTTCTTATTTTTAAAAGCTTATTTGCAACGTCTTAACAAACATTAAAATGCATTTACTAAAAAAAAAAATTTTTTTTTTGGAGTTATGGTTTGTACCAAACGCGACAGATATTTTTTCAGTGTAAAATTGTGCAAAGTTTAACGAAAAACCTTTTTGGACATTGTTATAATCATAGTGAAGCATAATCAATATGATGTTATTTTATATTTGCCTATATTATAAATTCTTTCACTTCTTCAATATGAACAAAGAAATCATAAAATGTCAAATATAAATTAAAAATTCTTTATTTTACTCCTTTTGTTTTTGATTGAGTAATTTTTTTTTTTCTTATTTACCAAACATCGTTGGTTACTTCATTCTTTAGAAACAATACCTTTAACGCTTCTTACAACATAACAAAAAAAAAAAAACATTAAACTATATGTATCTACGGCAGCGGCGGCAAGTACGAAAAAGTGAAGAAAAGTTACTTTGCATGTGAAACATGCTGCAAAAACATATTCATGTGGAACCACCCACCACAAAATGCACCATGCAGAAACGTATAGGTAGGTAAGGTACATATAGATATGGCCCACCACCTCTGGGCACATGTTGTTCGTGTGTTATAAAAGCAAGGAACCCTATAAAACCAAGTGAGTCAAGGTGAGAGAACCACCACATAAACCAATCGGCCAACCTTTGTTGTTGGTGTTATTAGTAGATATGTAGGTATAGTTGCTCCATGGTGATTGTTTTAACTTTAATTACAGGTGCCTCTGGCGGAATTTTGTTGAACAATAAAGAGAGAGACAGACAAAGAGAGAGAGAGAGAGAGAGAGAGAGAGATGGGGAGAGAGAAGGATTTAGATGCCCTCCGGAGTTACTTATTCCGACATCAAAGTGTCACATAAAATATACTTTATTAGTGTTTTTATATCGACTTGAGGTATAGGGAAATCCAAAGAAATCCCGCAAATTCGCACAAAAGGATCAATGTCACCACAATATACCAACATCAAGCAACGCGCGGCATGAACACAAGCCATCACCATCATTTTGTTGAAACGGAACACAAAATTATATATTTAAAGTGAGCTATAAATTATCATTGAATAAGAAATAAGTCAACGAAATAGCCTGCCCTGATGGGGCTAAGAATATAACCATGGGCTAACTTGAATAAAGACCGAGGCCAGGCCATGGCACATCATTGAGCCGCACAGAGCGTTATATGCAGCGCAACAGAAGAAGCAGCAGCGCAGCAGCAGTAACCAGCTGCCGAACAATGGCGATACGCGTCAACCATGGCAGAAAAAAAAAATCGAAACCGAAATATGCCATGTAACCTTAAATCAATTCAATTGCCACCCAGTATTTGTGTCCAAAGACTCGATCGTTTGCTCAGGATGAAGAGGGGGGGGAGGGGGGAGAACAAAAGAAGAACCAAAAAGAAGAAGAAGAAAGACTTCCGTTCAGGCGATCCACCATACAACGGATGGATGATGATGATGGTCCTCGCTATAGATACAGTTTGCTCGAATGGTAATTAGGAGGGTATATATTCAAGTTAAATGTGTCTCCTTATGCTGATGTCCAACCGTGCAAATGTTTTTGCTGTCCAACTTTCCAGTTCGCTCAGCACTGACCGTACTTCGCCATAGTAATAATGGAACTTTCTTCCTTATTCTTATTTCGTTCAGGCGACAAACAAAATGAAAAAAAAAAAAAAAAAAATAAAGATGGCTGAACATCATTCAAATTGTTCGCCGTTGTATAGTCAGTCTTCTTAGTCGTCTATACACCACCGGTGAAACCCTCGTTAATTAATTTAAATATTTATGTTCACCGTTTAACACTCAATCTGAAGGTTTTAGATAGGAAATTTATGGAAATCACCAACCAGCAGCAGCGCAGCAGCCGCAGAAGCACCAGAGAGGAGGGGCCCCATATGATGATGATATGCATTTACAGGTAAAGAATAGAGATGCACATGTGATGGCTATCAGATATATGTTGTAGATAGTCAATATAGGCGCACTATAATCTTTCGTGTCAATTTGGGTCTCTTCTTTTGGATACGATGATATGGAGGTGATGGCGCCACGCATCCCAAAACAACAACAACAACAAAAAAGCTATCACTGCACTCATGTGATACTTTCAAAATTGGGAAATCATAGTTCTTCTTTTTCAATCTCATTTTTGGTATTTTTTTTTGTTGCTTTCTCGTTTGGGTTAGTTTCGTTCGCTCTTGGAATTTTTCTCGGAAACGAAATGTATGTGTAGACGTCGAGACAGACGACACTATTATGACATTTGAGATGTCCAATTCAATGAATGTCGTCTCTCGAAAAACCACCCTGGAGATATAGAAAAATTTACATAAAACTCACGCGTGCAGGCAATCGATTTTGAATAGTTATTCCATAGTTATACAACAAAAACATTGGGGGGAACCTATAAAGAAGGTTTTTCTCAACGATTCTTTATATTCTTTTCTTTTATGGACTCTTCTTCTAATGATTTGTTTTGTGTAATTAAGAAGGTTCCTTTCGATGTTATGGCTCTCATCTTTCTCAAAAAAAAAAAATACAACCAAAAATTCTATATAAATTGGATGAAAAATAGAGGTCCGATATTTTTTTAATTGACGAATATATACAGCTTTACACGCCCTTTTGGCTATACATAGGTATAATATTGGCAAGGAATTTGCTTCTTTTTTTTTGGATTAAATTCGCTATAAACACAAGATGGTATCCTGAAATCGAAAAAAAGTTAAACTCATCAGACGTTAGGGGGTTGCACGCAGGGAGAAAGGTTGTTCACCTTCTTTTTTTTTTTTAAAGAATTTCATGCTTTCAAGAGCAGTTCTTGGACAATGACCTAAGGGTAGAGTAGAAGTAAATGTTCTTTTGCTGCTTTTATATTTTTTTTTGTTTAGAAGTTCCCTATATTTCTTTATTATAAAACACAGTTCGTTGTAGATACTTACCAGTCTTCGCTTTGGCTTTATCAGAGGTCGATTTTGTCCATTCATTTTGTAATATAATCCGCATGCATTGCAGAGATAATGTCCGGTTCCGTCTCTTCGCCATAATGGCGTTGATGTGGCGCCACAATTTACACATTCTCGGCCTTCTGTTAAATTAGAGAAATAAAAAAAAGAAAACAAAAATCGAAATGAAAATCAAATAAAATTTCATATAACTTTTTAAAAATTTATAAAGATTTATAAATAATTTATTCATATATTATGTATTATGAAATTTTATAATGCATATAGGTAATATGTATTGAATTCATTTTATATTTCTATTCATAACAATAATATTATTATAAAATTAAACTTAGTGAATTTTTTGTTTAATATTGGTATAATATTTTTTTATTTAAATGTTATTAGCTTCGTTGGGGTTCTCAAATAGTTTCTCTAAATTTGAGTTCGGAAGTGTCAAATATCAAATATTGTATATTTTAATAAAATAATACAAAATTTATAAAAGTGGGTTTTAATATACAAAGATTATACTGGATCTTGCTGTTTCTCTGAATCGAAGTGTATATTATGACCCGTTAATATTTATATTACTTTTCGGTTGTAAATGCGATTAAGTCTTAAAATATTTTAAAAGTGTTAATTTACATTTTTCTTAAAGACCTAATTAATTGATATGGCAGATGATCTTTTAATTATAGGATGTGTATTTCTGTATTGTTTTCAGTTTTCAAGCCAACGTAGGATCTGAAGTAAAAATTCTATAAAAGAGTGAAACAACTTGATATATTTTGATATTTCCAAAAAAAATTAAAGTGTCCAAAGTCTTAAGATAAATTGCAATAAATTCAAAAGACTTTAAGAATTTATATTTAAAATATTAATTCTAATTTTAAGAAAAAAATATTTATTTAACACTTCTTATTAAAAGCTCTACAATATATCAATTTTGTACATTTACTTTATTTTTCCCAATCCCTTAAAAGGGGTGGGGAAGGGGGCTCAAAAGAGGCGAATACAAGTATATTGGTATTAACAAAATGTAATTCTTTTTTTGTTTTTTTCAAAATGACCGCATATATCTATGAACTAAAATATGTAAACTCCTTTAAAGGAACCAACACAGCTGATTTTCCACCCTTCTAAATTCAGTACCAATTTAATCAGAAACTTAAAAATTTTCAATATTAGCTAAACTTCTTAGTATAATGTGGTTCCTCAGAAATAGAACTTAAAAAATTGCTAAAACTGAAAGTGAATGACTCCTTGATCAATTGACTTATACCTAGATCACCAAAGTTAAGGAACACTTCCCCGCGCGGTAGAATATTTCAATTTTCGCTTATTTTTTTTTATTTAGGGGGCGTTGTTGTCCACCCATTTACATTGCATTTGTATAAAATATTTGGTACATTTTAAATTATAATAGAAAATTGGAACTTGGCGGGTTTGAAATGCATATATATAAAGGAACAAAATTGAAAACTTGAGATTTTCCACTTCTGATTGTTGTAGAATAATGAAATTTGGTACAGTAAAGCCATAACGCTCAACCAAATTTCATACAAATGTAAAAATTGAAATCTTCAGAAATTCTACTCATTTAACCACTATCTCAGAATTGTTATTTGGTAATTATCAAATAATTTCTTTAAAGCAAGGAAAAATTGGAATTTTTTGATTTTTATTCAGAACGCGTGGCATTCACGCACTTGTTTATACAATTGTACCTACTTCTAATTTTGTAGAAAGATGAAAATTTTTAGTGCGGTTGAAATTTTAGAGCATCAGAAAGGTAAAATTTATAACTTCAGAATTTCCATTCAGGGACCGTGACATCCGATTCCTCAGAATTGTTATCAATTATATAGACCACTTCTGATTGTTGTAGACAATTTAGACTAATTTTTGTTGTAAAATATTTCTTTTTGTTGAAATACAAAGTAACTATACCCAGTTTTGAGTCTTAATAAACAAAACACTTCCAAGTGACCAAGTTCTCCTACTATAATTCAAAACTAGAATTTCCGCAAAAAAAAATCATCTTAAGCTAAAAATATTTCTTCTTGTTTTTAATCAATCCAAAAAGTGTGTTTAGCCAACATTCATGAAAAACCTATTTATCAAAAAATAATATTAAATTTAGTTTTGCGTTTTTTAATTCCATACCACAATCATTAACAACTGCACTATACACCACTGACCATCTGATTTATTAAATTGAATTCAACTGGAGGCTTCCGAAATTTCTTATGCAACAATAATTTCCTTGACTTTTGCGGTGTGTGATTGTTGCTGCTATTTCGCTCGTTTACATATATTAAAACCAAGCACATTGCAATTTTTTTTTCTCGTTTTTTTTCTTTTGTCGTTAAAAAAAAAAAAAAAAAATAGTCTTAAGATTTTTAGAAGCATTGGTTGTAGGTGGTTTTAACTCATTTCCTTTTATTTTATATACAACAATTTTTTTTTTTTCAGAGTTATTAAAATGAGAGAATGTATCCATCATTTCCGCTTCCATGGTTTTTTCTCCTTTTCAATGGTCTTAGTCACCCACCGCACCACACACTAAGAATAAGATATAAAAAAAATAATAAAAACGACCAAAGAGTGCGTTGAACAACAGCTATATAGCTAGGTCTGGCTGGGTTATAACAAATTTCAGCCCCAAAACGACGTGTTCCCGCAGCATGACCGCGCGCTAAAGTCGAATGCAAATTAGCATTTAGGGTCATTAGTTTTGATGATACTACTCGTTGTTTGATACAGCTTTACTGATGTATATATACGAGGAGTATGTTAGGTACATGTGCATGTTGAGAATAAGTGGCATTTTAGATGTGTGAAAGGTGTTCTTTTTCCATAAAGTTAAAATAATTTAAAATGATAATTTAATTCATTCTTTTTCCATATATATAAATGAACATATAATTCAATTTAAGGATGACTATTTGGATTAGTAACGATGTAATTAATAATATTTGAGCTTCAAATCTTTTTATTTGGTTGAATTCAGCTGATTTTGTCATCGAAGTTGAACATTTTTGAACTCAGCTTGGATTACTAATATAAGGCTAAAAAACTTAAAGATTTTGCTAATGTCACAGTCTCAGAAACATTATCAGATGAGTTGAGAGAATTTTCGAAGAAGTAATATGTTGGAATTCAAAATTAAACTTTGAATTAAGAAAATCCCAAAATCACACCCGAGAAATACATCAATACTAAATTCTAGATGAATATGTAATTGTGTCACTATTTCTCCACCCCATGACGGAAGCATATACCAATACCTGATTAAGTTTAAGCAAAGTCAAACTCATAAAACAAGAAGCTAAAGATGATATTCGGTTAGAGTCACTACGCTTCTTAGTAAAAATAATAAATTAACGGCGTAACAGCTCGTAGAGAACCAGCTCACTAAATGCTGAACTATTCCTATTTGCATTTAATATTAGTCCACAGAATTGGAAGGGTCCTACAATTTTCTGTCGAATTTAAACGACAAAAGATACTCTTGGAATATTTAAAAATTTTTCACAAAAGGTATATAGTACCCCAAAATTAACATTTTAGGCGATAGTCTAGGAGCATTTGTAACTTACTCACAGCTGAAAGTTTCTCTGAAGAAAAAAATTTTAGATTTAATATGCTGGATTTAAACTCAGTCCACTGAACTGATAGTGAAGGAAGAACAGAGGGACCTACAATCTATCTAAACCCAAGAGGCATTTTATCATAGCCAAAGATACTCTTATAGGTTTTGTCACTTCTTCCCAAAAAGTAATAGGTAACCCGGAAAACGAAAATTTTAAGTGGAACCCAGTTCAAAGAATTAATAGACAAGCAGGAACGGAGGGATTTACAATTTTCTGCCAAATTCGTAACCTCTGAGCATAAAAGGCAGTGCCGCTGGAGAAGGACCTTTTAGGTGGAATAGACTTGATTCAAACCCTAGACCTCTGGCGTGATAGCCAAGCAGGAATAAAGGGAAGCTAAAAATTTTTGAGAAGGAGCCTTCATATGATAGGAGATAGTCGTGGAGGATTTTGAACTTTCTCGTCAGATTCAGTACCCTTGAATGAAATTATTTTATATGAGATACTGGATTTGAGAACAGACCTGCAGCGTGATAGTCCAAAGCAATAACCCCATTACGCCTTAAGAGATATTACGCTCTTTAGTACCAAAGAGAATAACTCCATCTCTGAAGAGCGAGTCCAAGTTGACGGAAAATTCCCAGTGGAACAAGAAATTTCAATAAAAAATTATTGAATTGAAAGAACACTTTTAAATTAAAACAAACAAAGGATCAGCTAAAACACGAACTCTGAAAAACTGACACTAAAAATACTGTTAGTACTCGACTTCTCACCTAAAATTAAAAAAAAAAAAAAAAAACAAAAAAATACTAACACTGCATAAATATTCTCTCTCTCCGACGAAATATTTTGACATATCCTTTTTGTCACAACCATTAATAACTCGCGATGAGTTTTAGCTTTCTTCTGATCCCTGTTATAGCTATATGAGGGGGATAAGCTTCATGCCTATACAGTATATACATACACCTACTATGTTATATAGATTATATATCTTCAAAAAAACTGTCACAGAGCGTTTGCTTTTTTTATTGATCTGTCCACAAGGACATGCATGCAACAGCAGCTTTATAGCAGTTTTTTTTTTTTTTAAGTTTTGTTCATTATGGATGGCTTCCGTCCATGGTGTCTTCCCTGACCAAATGTCATTAAACATTTTCTGTTTGTTTTTTTTTTTTTTAATTTTTTGTCATTTTTTTCTGTCTGTTTTGTTTGTTTGTCTGTTTGTTAGTGTGTCTTTACTGTGCTATGGTGTTATGACACAATTCAGACACGATGTCCTTTATTTAAGTCGAACCCCTACCGAGTCAATGGAGTTTCTTCTTCCTCATTCGTTTTTAGTGATTTCAATTTCGTGGAAATCCCAACCTGAGCATTCTATTTTTTATTATTATTTTTTTTTTTTTGTAACCTGGTTTCTGAATGTCAGTTTTGGTCTTATATCCACACATACATTTATATAGATAGCATGTGAAGAACCCAAAGACTATGACGGTAAATAAATCTTAAATACGTGCGACAACGATGTAGTGTGTGTATAGATAAAAAAAAAATATTTACCACCAGGAATTTTAAGGATTGTCATAAACAGCTCGTAGTTTCTTTTTGTTTTACTGTAATAGGAGTTATATCTGGTAGGAATAGAATAATGATAGTTATTCTTTTACTAATTATTCACCGACTTAATCATTGAGTATAGTTAGTTCCTCATTGTTGTTGTACCAATAAATACCTAACTTAAAAAAAAACACAGTTAGATACTCAGTGGAATGTCAAACGATTTCAATTACAAGTTGTTTAATCGCGTTCATCATACATTCTTATCGTGTGGTCTGGTCATGATGTGTGTGGGGAGTAATGGGTGTGGGTTTTGCTGTTTTTTTTTTTTTAGTATAGTGTTTTGCATAATGTTTGTTTTGTTGTTTTATTATTTTTTTTAACAACTAATTAGCCGATGTTGAGTCGATTTCTCGCTAGTCGCATATTAATGTCTGTCGCCAGCATAAACGCCACCAATTAAATATTTTTATTTAAAAATAAAAAAATTAAAATCAAGGGACAACACTCAACAAACAACAACGAGAACAAAAAAAAAACTGAAACTCATCACACCAGGTTACTCGTTTTGTGTGTCTTGGCATCTTTTAAAAACCATAATTCTCGATATTTTATGTTTTATTGCTTTTGGTTCGGTAGCAGTTAAATAAATTAAATTTTTATTAATTTACAAGTCAAATAAAAACAAGATAAGACAACCCAAGAGTATATATACCTATATGGTGATTAGAGGATCGGGATCATCCAAACATATACATATATGTAAGTATACGGATATAAAAACACGCAACAGCTACAGCAGATGCGCAGCCAGAGAAGGTAAGTGTTGCCAACTTAGACATTTCTACATTTATTTTTTAAATAAACCAATCACAATCTAAATACCTAGATTTGGGCGTTGCTTAGGCTCAGTGGGCAGTTATGGCTTTCAGTCACAAACAAACCTTTCAGAGAAAATCGTTTTAAATATATCACTGATACCAGTTAAATCGTGCAGTGGCTACACTGGTGCACAAAATTTTTCTTCTCTGAATTAAAGTATACTTTTGTGGAGCCTCTTGATACCCTGGTCGGATCAGGTTTTCAAGATATTCTTGTTGTAAAAATCCCCATTTTTGAGGTTAAACAGGCCATTTAACGATTCCTCAAAGTGCTAAACTTTTTCTTAAAAATTTGGTTGAAATCTTTTCAATATCTCTTTTAATCTCCGAGGAATTTTTAAACTTTTAAATTATTTTAAACAAACATCAGTTGGCAACCTTGGTAGAAGTCTTCACTTCGAGGAATTCCGGTAAAATAATAATAACGAAGATGACCACTGGCTATTCAGTGTAGTTTTTTTTTGTTGGAATCGCTTGGAGCTTCTACTGATATTTATATTTTTTCTTATTTCTCTGTAAGATGCAGATGATGCTGCCAGTGCTTATAGGGTTAATATAAAATACATTTATGTAGATATATATTCAAGAGAACCATGCTGCACCGTGCGAGACAACACTGTGACAACACGACACGCGGACGACATATAAATTTGAAATCTTGTTGAAATGTCTCATGGAACGCGGTCGCGGTTAATGGCTTGTGGCCGTGGAAAATGATTTGCCTTCTGGCCAATGTCTTTGGATGGGATCTCTCTGACGATGATGATGATGGTTTTCCTTATAGACCCTGACCCAGACATCGGGCTTAAAAATCATCTTAAACTTTGCTCGTCGTTAAATTCACACACACACACATAGTAACACACAAACAAACAGGTAAAACGGTAGATTTCAAAATTTTGATTTTTCCTTTTAATTTCATTTTTATTGTCTCTTGTTTGTTTTTTGTGTTGTTGTTATTGTTGTTTATTTTTTTTAATTGTATTTCAAGACTATGTGGATGCTGTTTTTTTTTTTTTAATTTTTTATTCAACATGGTAAAGGGAAGCCATCAGCCAGCTATAAGGAATTCATTTTTTTAGTTGGTTTACCTGTTGGTTATACGAGGTGACCGCTAATAAATCAGTAAGTTAATGATGTTGCCTTTAAACAAAAACAAAAAAAATAAATATAATAATAAGAATTGCTATTGTGTGTGACCTTTTCTACTGTCTCCTCCTTTTTTTGTTTTTGTTTTTTTTTTACGGCTTTTTGTTCACAGAAAATGAGAGACTGTTATATTGTGGGCAGTGTATCATAGTTGACATTTTTTTTGTTTGGTTACAATTATTACGAAATATAACTGTAATTGGAAATAAGAGACCAGGAGTGAGTGGATGAAAAAGAGACATTTTCAAGGAAAAAATCATCTTGGACAGGGATGCTATACACCAGGTAACATCAGGGAATGAAGATTTATGTGTGTAACAGGAGGAATGACATGGTTATATACATAGAAGGTTATAACAGTGAGTAATTATTATTACCTATAACCTTATATTGTCTAGAATATTTTATGTTTTTGGAAAGTGTAAATATTATGCCCCTTTGCACGTGTTTTTAACATGGAATGATTTTTTAGATTTTGGGAACTATTAGGGAGGTTTTGTGATTTCCTATTAAAATTGTAAGACAGAACGATTAAATTATGGACGTTGTTAATAATGTTTGGATTTTGGGGAAATTTATCTGGAATTTTTTTTTTTGTTGATGGTTAGAAAATTTGTAAACTAAAAAATGGGTCATGAAATATGTATTCAAATAATTATAAACCAATATAGGAATTTTGGACGATTGAAATATATATTTGCTGTTGATTGTTTAGTCGTGAGAGGAACTTTGTAGATGTTATAGAAACGTAAATTCTCCTTATTTAGATATTTTAAGGTTTGATTTTTTGATATTTTATTTGAAAATAACTAAAAATAATTTATGTCCAAACTTATAGTTTAAGTTAATATTTTTTATTTTTTATCTCTGCCTCTGCCACTTAAAGGCAAAAAAAAATTATTTTTTCATGAAAAATAATTTTTTCATGGGTGCTGGAAAATACTCCAAAAGTAGCAAGCGTCATGAAAAAATGTCTCTTACATTATTTGTTCGGATTCGCCAGAAAATTGTAGGTCTCCTCTGATCACACGTTGAGAATTGTAAGCCACTCGCCTTTGGTTCTTTACAAGCTATCTCACCACCAAATTTATTTTTTACTACGTAGACAGTGAGACAAATATCAACAAATTCAATTAAAGATCATGGTGACTCGCTGTTACCCTATACTGGTATACTCTCATGATGACTAAATATTAGATATTTGTTAATTATTATCAAACTAATTATTGACACTAATAACTTCATCATTTAACACTTTATCCGGCATAAGTGATAAAACAGATCAGCCGAGTATTCAAATGAAATGTTTTCGAACGAAAATAATAAAACCAACAGAACTTGTTTCATAAAAAATTCATCTTCTTAATTAATTAATTTTTAGATTTGTTTAATCCTATATAAGAGCTTGTTAGGGTACTTGATTTCATAAATATTTTTTTATTTTACTGCTACCAAATTAATTCTGGTTTTATATTTGTAAAAATTCAACAACTTCTCCGGTATTGAGAAAAATCAAGTTCGGGCATCAGCTCTTTCGTTTTATATTCTAGTTCTGATAACATTTAATCAATTTTTAGATATATGTATGTAGTTATGATTTTTTTGTCGACGTTATTATTTGATTGATTCATTGTTAAACTTTGTTTAGTATTTTTTTTGTTGTTGTATTACTTTCACCCACTGCGTGAATGTTAGTAAGTATTTACTATTTAATTAATTTTTTTGTGTGATATGATAAAATTCACATTTATGCGAAAAAAGCAAGAGATCAAGTGCATGCACACACCACAATTAATTAATATTATTTTATTTTATCAACCATTGATATCAGAAGCCGAAATCAACACAAAAGCTTAGCATAAAATTTTGTGTGCGTGAGCAAGACAAAGACACATGATGTGAGTAAATTTAAACAAAACCAAAAACATCACAAATAAAATAAAAAAATAGAAAAAATTCAACAAAAAACAATACAAACAAAATTCAACACTTAAAAAAAATTAAACCATAAATATAAATCAACATAAGATTTTATTTAGATTTTTTGTGTGAAAAAAAAATAAAATGCAAAGAATTTTAAATATCTGCACCTTGATTATGATTTTGAATTGAATGTTGCACCTGACTATAAGAAAAAGCAGAAAACAGGCGCGTTATATAGACGATATACCTCTACGTATCATAACTTAAAAAAAAGTATCAAACGACGTATGTGTGTTCGTTTGTAGTCTGTAATATGGCTTGAGGCATATAGTGATATGCGCCTAAATACAATGAAAATAACCATAAAGGTTAACTGCATCGATTGGACACATGTTCTTTCGAGTCGAGTATCTTGTGGGTACACAAGAGGATGACACAAAAGATACACCAAACACAAAAATAACCAACAACAAAACATACAAAAATAAGCACACAAACTGCAAGTCACAAGAAGATGAGACCTTGTAAAAAATTCTACTGGCTGATTGTGAGGAGAGAAGACTCCACTGTATAGAGAGTCACAATCAAAAGGAACAAAAAAGGAGTCGTAAAGAAGAAGGATTCTTGAGAAAAAAACAAAAACAAAAAAACACACAGAACCTCATCGTCGTCGACGTTGTCGTAAAGACAAAAAGGCGCTGTCACCTGAAAATATATGTCCCAGTAAGCGTCAGTAAATTTTCTCATCCTGGTTTTGCTCACTAATTTTTTTTTTTTTTTTTTTTTTTTTTTCTGAAGTTCCCTTTCTTTCTGGTGCTTCTGTGTGCTGTACCAGAATCATCCTGTTCATTATTACGGTTATTGTTTGTTATTTTCGGATACAAAAACAAAGATACGAGTCGGAAAAATATGCGGGTGGTGTGGATTTTTAGAATAAGATATGCGCGCAAAGCTTCCTATAAAAAAGGGTCGGTCGTTTGTGTATATACAACATATTATAAAGGGATCGAAAGAAGCTGGTGCTTGGTAAAAATCTTTTGGGTTTTTGTTTTGTTTGTTTGCATGCATGCATCAGATGGGTGGGTGAATTTTTGTTTTTTTTTTAAAGAATTTTGTGCAGATACATTTATTTCTTTAAAAAAAAATGTGTATATATAAAAACTTAAGAAATTGAAGTGAAAAGAGGGCGGAATTCTTGCGTTGGCATATTTTTCTCATGCTAATTCACGTGATTCAAGATGGGTTTCTGATGGCAAAGGAACCCTAGTCATTTAATGTATACCCGTATGGGAACATTTTGCAAGATTATTTTCCAATTGAAATGTTTCACCTGAATTTGAGGTGCGTGACTTTTTTTTAGACAAAAGAATCGTGCTAAAGGGTGTCAAAAAATTTTTTTAATGCAATCATGGGAATTTTATGAACAATATAATGATGAATTCATTGAAATACTCATTGATTTTCAGAGCTGTACTATTTTTTTTTTTTATTACTTATACCTTTTTTTCATTTTAAAAATGTACATTTAATACGGGACTGTCTGAATTTGGAAGAATGAGAAGTTATGCCCTATAATCCATTATCCTTTACAAATTCAGTACGATGGTCAATGATTAATTCAAATTCTGTTGAACATTAAATCCTTTTCAAAGCAGCTGAAGAAGTTTTCAATATCAAACGAAAATATTGTAAAACACTTCCATGAGATCCAAATGTATGCAAAGAAAAATGTTCTCAAAGACACGTGTGCGTAATTCGAAGAACCTTACGACTTATGTACTCATAAATCAAGTGCGAAAAGGCCATACACTTTTATTCTGGTGCTGGGAGTTAGTCCATGTCCACAAAATGTAGTATGAAATGTTTAAAAATAATTTGAGGTTACACAGTGTGTGACGCGTATTTTCATTCCATTATAAGGGGTTTAAAAAGCATTTAATTGTGGACTTTTTGGATCATCAAGGTTCAACACTTATTTAAGTGGACTTATAATCTATGCAAAAGGGTCAAAATTTCATGTGAATTTATCACTTTGCGCAAAACTTGTAGGTTCTTCTCTTTTCGTTCATGTTTTGTGAGTATTCACTTGTTGTTGGGTTCTTTTATATTTCGTACATTTTGCATAGAAATTAATTTTCGTTCATGCGTCATGCGAAACGCACTTTTGGAGTTAAGGTCATTTGAACTTATAATTTGAATTATATTCAATCGCTCCACTTAAACAGAAGAAGTTTTCTAATTTTCTTCACCTTCGTTATTATTGAGCACATAAGGTTTAGTTTTGCTTGAAATATCCGGTAGCACTGGAATTGGCAATGTCACGCATACTAAAATATCGCATTTTTAAGTCAACATCTCAAAAATAAAAATGTGGAAAATTCAAGTTTACAGATTTTGTAATTGCTTCATAAGCCTAGTACTCAGTTCGAGTGGAAATGAAATTTTCATTCAAAAAGTTCATTGACATGAAATTCACAACACGAAGTGAGCACCAAAATATGAGAGTGGAATATGAACCGGTTCTTAAATCAATTTCACGTAAAATTTTCAATTCCCAACGTACGACCACTAGGAAAAAACTGAGGTAGTGTGGAAAATTGTGACATTTGTCAATCAATCTGTTTTGCTCAAAATATAAATTACGAAATAAAAAAATAATTATTTCGGATTAAAGGATTGTCTTTTCCAGCATTTTTATTCTTATCAACGAGGAAAAAAGATCAGAACACAGAATTAAAACCCCTTTTTGGAACTTTTTCAAGATTCAAATGACAGTCATTCAAATAAATAATTTTTTTTCATTCAAAGTGAGTAGTGAGTACTATTAGAAATTTAAAACTGTGTATCAAATATTCATGTGAAGAATTAATTATGGGTTCGTATTGAATTTTAACGTGTATTTTGAAACGCTTTTGTTTTTCATTTCACGGGAGGTGAGTACTAGGCTATACAGACAAAAATTGTAAGATATTTAATAAAGTTCTTTGCTCAGCTCTTTTATTTTATTTTTAAGTAATTTTTTTCTGACCAAAATATCAAATTAGAAATTCAAGCAACAATCGGTAATACTTAATCTTCTTAAGTGTGACAGTGACAGCCTTAATTGCTTAAAATGGAATGAAGTTTCATTCTCAGCTCTTTCGTTTTTCCTATTTCCTTACTTCTTTCTATAATAAATTGTTCTTATGCATTGGATGTGATTTTTCATCTCTTTTTTTTAAATTTAAAACTTAATCAAACAAATTATAAGATGATTTAAAGAAAGTGGGATACAAATATAATAAGTTAAAAAAATGGAATAAATAAATAAAATATTATAATCAATGAAATAATAAAAAAAACATATACGTTTCTTTTAATTTTTTCTTTTTTTTTCTTTTTAAAATAAAATTCACCCACACCATATGTATTTAGTCTTACCGGCACTTGTGCGTGGCTTCGTCCTTTGTGGTTTAACATCTTGGCTGCTCATACCCGCTTGCCTGGCTGCATTTTGAAACATTCCAGCCGTTGCTGCTTGATGGTGAGAGTGGTGATGATGGTGATGGTGATATGCTGCAGCATAACTAGGTTCATAACCAACACTGCCTCCACCTACACCGCCACCTACCCCGTATGCAGCTTGTGTACTATCAAATAAGCTGCTTGCACCACCATTTAATGCTGAATTGTTGTTGTTATTATTATTATTACTTGTTGAATGATTATTATTATTATTGTTATTATTATTATTTATATTGCTAGCCCCATGCGTATTGTGATTATTGCTGGTGGTATTATTGTTGTTGTTATTGCTATTACTGTTACCCGCATTCGTACCTTCACGTTGTTTGGGCGCAGGAACTTGATTTGATACTCCACCGATGCCACCACCTCCACCGCCTCCAATGCCACCATTACCGTTTGGTATCGTTGGTTTAATATCCAATGCGCAACTTGTATCGTTAAGTGAGGTAGTTGATGCTTGTGCTTGATGCATGAATGCGTTCACAGCAGCCTAGATGTTTTTTTTTTTTTTTTGCGGAAGAAATAAAAAAAAAAAAAATAAAAATAATAATTATAATGATGTATCAAGATATACAGAATAAACCAACATTATGTTGAAAGTGAATTTTGCCAAAATTACAATTTTTGATTGCAAGTTATAAGATTTAAGCTGTAGCATGACATTGTAAGTGTTGCCGTTGTTTTTAAATAATTTGTTTTCTATTTTAGGTCATTTTTTTTTAGAAAATTGTCTTTCCTAAGAGAGGGGATAGGTCCCCCATTCGATTTTTTTAAAAAACCTATACGCTCTAGTATTTTGTCACAATTTATTGGAAAAAATATATTATTACAAACATTTATTTTTTTCTTTCCTCAAAATGACTTTAAAATTTTAAGTTGAGAGAAGAAAACTTCTGCAAAAATTTGAGCTCTAAATGGTCTTGTAAAGATTTGCCAAATCACAGGTTTCGGTTTTCAATCCTACGATTTCTGTAGAAAAAACAGCAAAATCAAGTTTTCTTATCAGCTCTTTTGTTTTAAATAATTATCGTTTAATTATATCTTTGTACAACTATGTAATTTTGTTTGTTTTTTTTTAAACTATTTCTTGCAGACTACGCAGAAGATTACGCGATTTTTTAAAAATTTTTGATTTTATAAGAGGAGAGCGGCTTTAAACAAAATTCTGGCAAAATCCACCTTCTTTTCATAAACCTCTAAATAAAAGCACAATAAATTTCTACAAAGGAAACTTACCTGATATTCGGATGGGCCTGTTTGTACTGAATCGGGCGTTGAGTCCTTTGGCGGTGTTGGAGGGAATGGAAATGAATGCTGGCCCGTTTGATGGCTTTGTATTTGGCCGCCAATTTTATCCTGCGGATCCTGTGGACATGCAAACGGACTACCCCACGGACTGCCAGGCGGAAATGATTTATGATCGCTGGTTAACCACGAACTTAAGGGCGGATGAAAGTGTGGTCGGCATACCTGAGGCGATGTATGTGACGATGGCATTCGTGAAGCTATAAATATACAAAAAACAAAAAAGAATATTTATATAGTAAGCTTAAGTAAAGAAAAAAAATAATTTTGAAATCATAATAATATTTTCTTATTTTTTATAAAGAACAAAAGAAAGAAATAGGTGTATAGAATCAATATACATATAAACCACCACCACAGGGTGTGTAATTTTTTGTAATAAACATTTTTTCTTTTAATAGTTGAAATTACGCCAAAGAATAAGATCATACATCACCGCTTGGCGGCATCGGCATCGACATGGCGATGGTGGCGTGGCGATGCAGCAGCCATCGCCTTTGAATTTGAATCGATGCAAGTATAGTGATGGTGGGACTTCTTATCCAGGAGGCAAATACACCACCAGATAATATAGTCTGGAGCGTACACCAAAAGACCTGACGTGCAACTTGGGTCTGCATCAGCTCAAAGAAACCAAACGAAAAATTCAGATGCAGATGTATGTTTGTATGGGGCTGCTGTTGCTGTTGCTGCTGCTGCGATCTGTTTGCGTCGTGTGTATAATTTCAAACACTTTTCGCGGACTACAAGGAGATATAGCCGGAAGCTTCTGTTTGGCAGGGCGATTGTCATAAATTGTTTAATTTGTATCATAAACAATCGCGTTAAGACTTATTCCCCCCCAAACAACAACAACAACAACAAAAAAGAAAGACAGATCTATATATTTTTGTTGTTGTTACTATTTGAGAGGGAGAAAGAACAAACTGCAGCAATCGCCCCAAAACCCGGTAAAGGCTTTTACGCAGCGTATAATTTACCGGACACCAAGTGAGATTTATGCACAGATTTATGTAATATACCATCCAGGGATCAAGGGGATTTATTATTATAATATAGTATATATAAAGGAGCTTAAATCTGGAATCAGAAGCAGTCAAATGCGTGTATACCATCATACACCAGTCAACTTTTCAGTCAAACCAAAGTCGAAGTCATCGGCATCGTCATCATCTATACAGTTGCTAAGGCTTCAAAGGTCGCACACACCTTGTGATGTATACAAAAAAATATAAAGATATACTGAATGACTGGATGCCATATCCTCCGCGTATATGATCCGTGTTGTCCATCTTCCAGATGATCGACGCGGATGACGGTGATCCACCACGATCGATCAGTTGGCACGATAATTCCCATTTGATTATCCTAATAACAGCTTTTTGCCAATATTATATGTACGTGGACCTGATTATAGATATTATGGCAGACTGATCGTCATCCGTTGGATGAGATGGGGATGGATGGATGGAAGATCGATGGTTATAGTGTTGTTTTCGCGATTGGATTGCTGTCTGTCCGTTCGTTTACCTTTTGCCACAGATTGTTGTATCTATATAACTCTCCGCATCAGAAGTAGAAGCTCTCTTAAAGTTGCACAAGAGTATAAAAACCAACGGATCGGACGATTTTAACAATCATCTTGAGATAATATTTAATTTGCGGTAGGATTTCTGTTGTGATTTTTATTTTTACTTTTTTTTTATTTCTTATATTATTTGTTGTTATGTATCTATCTATCTTTATCTCATTGATGGTGGACTGGCGGTGTATTTCACACTTTTTTTTTGAAATTTGCTTCCTTTCTTTCGCTGAAGCTAGAGATAAACCAGACTCTGGGGCATTTGCTCCCACAGAGAGTTAATCATCTTAATGTAATATAGGGAGCAGATACTGTGCACTGTGCATGTAATTTCTCAAGTTCTGCAGTGCATCAGAAAGTCAAAACTAAAATTGTATGATACTGGGTAAAGTTATTATGTTTTTTGCAAAATTATATGGATACACCGATTGCGATTTAATTTCTCTTTTGAGAAATACAATTGAATTGAATTTAGTTTTGAATTATTTTTTTCTGACATTCAAACACGTAGTTGAGATGAAATTTACGCCTTATATGGATGGATATGAATGTGGTATTGTAACAAATTATCGATGAACACATCCTGTGATATAAAATATAATGACCTGGCAATAGGTGATGACTGTAATTGAAAACAATCAACCTTATATGGTATGGCAAAAGGGCATTATTGTTTCACATATAGTTAATACCATTGGAAGCATCAATGGAGTATTACATGTAATACGTATGATGTTTATCTATATAGTCAAGATATAAACGATTTATAGGGTAAAGATATGACACCATTTCAACGTTAACTGCTTTGAAAATAAAACAATATAGTTTCAGAGAAATTTTGTGGACAAATAATAATCACCCCCTTTCACCCCCCCCCCCTTATATATGGTTAGTCCTTGTCTAAATTCTAAGATACTAACTAATCAAAATAAAGCTCGCAACGCAACGTTGTGAAGGTCTAATTTTATTTTGTAAGAAATCTTATAGTAAGTCACGGAGTTTCTCTTTAGTAAGTTGTTCTGTTTGAAGAGTTAAATATCACCTTATAAATAAAATTAATTTATTAGCGTGACAGCTCGTGGCGAACTATAGGGCCCCTCAAAAATTTATATGTACCTACATACATCTTATCTACAGTAATTTTTTGTTAATTTTTTTTTATACCTTTTGAGAATTTATCAATTCCTCAGAAAAGGTTTTAGGTGGTCGTGAAAAAAATATATTTATTTTTCTAACATATCATCACTACATGAGTGGTATGAATAAAGCGAAGCAAATGCTCAAAATTGTATGAATAAAATGCATAAATCCTATATATGAATATTCATAGCAACTGCTCAGCTCTTCATATTGAGCATTTATTACACTTTTGAAGCAAGTGCTCTTTTTGGTATGAATAAAATGCTTAAATCCTAGCGTTTTCATAGCAATTTCGCAGCTTTTTAAATTGAGCATCTACTCCACTTTTCAGACCAAGTGCTCTTATTGGTATGAATAAAATTCCTAAATACATACTACAATTTTCATAGCAACTGCTCAGTTTTTCATATTGAACATCTGCTCTGAGCACGTATTCCATTTTATTCATATCACCCTATACCTACATAATATAAATATCTTTCATTTTATAAACGGTTTATTTTTAAGCTCATTCTTCTCTAGAAGATTGGTCAGAAGAAATAATGCTTTAAAATAACATTATGGAATTATTGCGCTGCTAAGACAGAAGAAACTGAAAATTTTATAAAATAAGAAATTTTAGCCTTTTAAAATAGGTAGCGTTATTATTACTTTTTTTCAAAAATACTACCTGAACTGCTTTTATACCAAGTTTTTTTTTATTTTTCTCAACACAACAGAGCCATTAGACAAATTTCGTCAAGAAGTTTTTTCCTCATTTAAAAAAAATTTCCCACTCGATTTGATATAGATATACCTACATACATATATGTATGTACATAAGAAACCTTTTCGAAAAATTAAATGCTCTATTTAATCTAAAACAAAACCTTAACAAGATGTAATTTACAAAAAAAAAAAAAATAGACCAACCACGTAATCTAGCAAAACTATAGTACCATTTACCATCAACATCAACTAAAACACACACATCAGAGCAGCAGCAGTACTCAGTAGCATGCAGACGGTTCAGTGAATCATAAATGGAAAATTTATGTAGCAAAAATGTATATTTGCATCATATCGCATCAGGTAACACCTTTATAGTCATGCAACAACCGCCCATCCATTTTATTCATTCATTCATCTATCTATAGGTTATACCTGTGTAATGTGCGATGACGACAACATTCATATATGTACTTACTTTGACTTACAACTGACATGTATAAGATATGTTGCATAAGCTTCTGTATATATCATACATATATGTATGTCTTATCCGAGGCTGTCCCGTTTCGTTCCGTCATCATAATATAAAAAGGCCTCTATATCTGTCTGTATCTTATATTATGTATCTATCTTCCTATCATAGATTTTTATACTTTTTTTAACAAAAAAAAAAAAAAATAATAAGGAGCGCGCACGCGTACTCTCGATCTAGTTTTCACTTTCAGAACAACACATCATATTTGGCGCCCCAATATATATCGTGATATCAGGTAGTTCAAAATCATCCAGCAACAATAACAACAACAACAACAATCTCAAGTAGTTGTTGTCTTGTTACCCACATGGTGCATAAATTTCTCGAGACTTCACTAAAACTTAAGCAATATAATTAAAACAAATAAACAATTAAACTGCAATATCGTCGGTTGAAGTGCATTTTAAACCGTTCGTTGTTGGTTGAGTTGCATAAATATACATTTTTTGTACAGACAAAAAAAATGAAAATGAAAATTGGAAGCACAACACGAAAAGACGAATGTCGATAGGTATACTACCAACAAAACAACTGGGGCAGGTGCATGTCGATTATTATTAAGTCGTTTGAGGATGACTCGCGCCACACACAAAACCACACCAAGGTCCAGTTTTTTTTTTTAATTTAACTTTAAGGATTAAATAAACTATATAAAGCAGGTGAAGAAAAAAGACTAACAAACGAATTCAAGAAGTCTTCTTTCAAACTGACAACAGAAAAAAAAGGAAAAACAAGAAAAAAACAAAAACAGACAGACACAACACTCTCAACTCGCACCCCCAGAAGAAGAAATTTCTTATTACCTATCTTATACTTTGTAATTTCCCCATATATAATATTTAATATGATTGATTATCCCCTTTTAAATTGAGTATGCGATGAGAGTGTTTTATTATCATCAGGGGCCAAAGAAGCAGGTGAGATTTTTTGAGACGAAGAAGCCAACTCGTCGTCAAATATATCCGCATACCTAACCTCTAATAGACTCGTTATAGGTATTCTCGACCCTTTTATCCCAATTTTCCTCATTTCAACCCCTAAACGGAATTTATACAGTTTCAAAGCCCTTTAAAGTACCAATCACATTTTCCCAAAAACGAGATATTTATCAGTAGATAGAAATAAAAAAAAAAAAAATAGAATGAATCCTTCATTTAATCCGATTGCGGAAGGATTGATCTTAAAGTGATAAAATACATTCAATTCTCTCTTTTAATGCTTAATGGCTATGAGAATATATGTGGATTGCAACAATATGCTTAGTGTCCTGTCTTCTTTGCTTATGTCACTCAAGTTATATAGACAACACTCAATACTCATTTTACAAAGGGGTAGTTTTTTTTTTATATATATTCTTTTGAATTCAATTTCTATAACATCAAACCCCTCTCTTCATCATTCTCTCCCCTTGTCACGATTCAATATAGGACATCATGGAATATATATAGATAGCTGTCGCCGAAAATTGCAATCCTTTTTCCAAAAGAAAACGATGAAGTGTCGGGCTAAAATGTTTTTGAAAGATACAAAGATTTTTCATCTTTGATAATAAAAACAAAAAAAAATGGCGGGGATTTGATCTTTATTGGATGAGGAAAAAATCATCGAGTGTTGAAAAGTAATTCATTTGACTAATTACAAAAAAAAGGTGTCGTATCTTTTGATTTGAAAAAAACAGAATATAAAGATGGTTTTGTATATGTTTGTATTTATCGAAGGATCTTCTTTTATTCACTTTATGTGCGCGCATTAGTTAATGACTTGTGAGAGGATTTTTTTTCTTGCATTAACTAATGAGGTTTTTTTTTAGATGTTTTCTTTTATAGGAACAAAGACGGGTGATTTTGATAATCAAGATGACACAGATTTAACGGGTTTTTTTTTCGATCGAAGAAGTGTCAGTTTGTTTTTGCATTTCGAGTATAGTCTTCGCCTCGTTTGAAATTGTTTGCACCTTCTATAAGGATTTTTTTTTTATTGCTATTCATTGCATATTTATAGGATTTTTTAAACGTAAGTATATACATATGTACATATTTATACAAAAGTGACGATTTAAAATGGGGTTAACCAACCCCTGAATAGGTGGTGTAGACATCATACTCATCAGCCATTCATATATGTGTTATTTAAACAAATAAAAATGGACGTTTACCTAGACGGAAGAAAAAAAAAGTGTCCCTATACACGAGTACGCCAGAATTATATCTATAATAATAGAGAATAAAAGCCCAGATGGTGTACATATATGCCATATATATACCTTTACCTATGTAAGTATTTTATCTCTGATCTTCATCTATACAATTCAACTGACAAACAAAAATCTAAGAGGGTTTGAAACGGAAGGGGACTTAAATAATTTAAAAATGCATGTTAAACATCACACCCATCCACATATACATATGTATAAGGCAGCTGCAAATTTTTTTTTAAAGTTCCACATTGACACATTCGCGAGAATTTCAGAAAGATGCGGCGTTAAAAAGTTTACACGTTGAAAAAAATAATCTTTGTGAAATAGTAGTACCTACCTATCTAACCGTTATAAAAAGACGCCTTGCCATTATAGGTCGTATAAACTATACCAACCTGAAGCCAATTAATTATGTAGATCACGTTAGGTATATCTATGTATGTAAGTATGTATAAAAAAAAAACCATTTGAAAAAAAAAAACTTTGATTTTCTTTTAAACAATGGTCAATAGCATGCAGGTTTATTTTTTATTTTTTTTTTAACGGTCAATGTTATGCGCATGTGCAAGTAGCTTGTCATATTATAAGAGGCGCGCATATACACAATCTATAGTCAATATTATAAAGTTAAGCCGGTATAATAATAATGTTTTGCGCTATAAAATTGTATCGGCAAAATTGTTTGATCTCATAAGTAATACCGGTGGATAATCTATTGTTTCAAATGTATAAGTATGTACGTATGTATGTTAAGTTATAGTAGAAGCGAAAGGTAAAAAAAACGTTTTACTGCAGTCCGTCGCATCGTCTGTTCGTTTGTTTGTTAATAAGTCGGTTGGTGATGGTAATTGTTTGCAATTAACACGACAATGTCAAGAGATGCAAATTTTGTTTTAATTCAACTTGGTTAATGGGGGAATTTTATGATTTTTTCTTTTTTTATTATTTGTTTTTTATTGGTGTATCGAAAGGGAAAGAAAATTACATAAGAAAACGTGCTTAGCTACCGGATTGTCAATTATTGTTTAATTCTTATACAGATAGGTACATACCATCAGGTGCACTAGTTGCTATAAATTGGACAGCATATATAATATAGGAACTTCGAATAAACCTTTGAATTTAGGAGAAAACACGTTTGTTCTGTTCTGGGAAATACCTAATGTCGCTAGAAAAAAATCCGTTCTTAAGATGAGGAACTGCACAATTGCAATTTCGGTCGCACGATTATTCATTCATAAAAATTAAAACACTATTCTCATGTGTTGAAAACTGAATGAATGCATATAAAACCGAGAAATCAAACCATTTAAAAAAAAAATCTCAGCGACAAAAAATCGCAAGTACATTCCTAGTCTAAATCCTCTATAAGACTGTATATAGGAAGAGGAAAGCACTTGCAATTTTGATCGAATATCGCAAAATGTTTCATTTTGAATGACCGCATATAATATACCAACAAATCGCGACGCTTATTCAGGAACAAACTTGCCGTTATGATCGCGCGACTATTCAGTCACAAGAAATAAAAAATGAATGAAATTCAACATGAAACCAAGAAATCGGGAAGATTAAAAGAATTAATTTTTGTTTTAAGGCTCTACAAAACCAACGCGAAATATTCGGAACGACGAACAGGCTTTCGCCTGTCAAAATTTATTTACAGACGATATACGAACGTGACGATGCAATTAAGCGAATCTTCAATAAAAAAACATATATTGACAGCCGGAAGTTTTATCGTGGTTCAGAATGTTTCGCATTGGTTTGGGAGAGAGAGCCTTAATTTTTTAGTGTTGCGATTGTCGCAAGTTACAATGAATTAAATTTTATGCTCACACTTGTGATTTAATTTAATCACAATCACAACAAGAAATAGAACATACTCACACATTTGTAGTTTTCAATCACACGATTTTGAGAACGAAAAATGAGACAAACGTTTTCAAATGTGAATGCATGCAACTGCAAAATCGTTGAAAGGTTCTATTTTTAAGCGTTCAGTCGATTAGTTGAAGTAAAATAGATCAACTGAAATTAACTGGAATCCCACGCACTTGCGATTTAGTAAAAGTTTTTCCATATTTATCTTTTAGTCATTGCGTTTGCAAGTGTGTTCTTGCATTATTATTCTACAAAAAATTCGTCAGCAAATTATTTTAAAAGATGAATGCTGTAGGTACATATTAATTTGCGATTCAAAAATCGCGCAACAGAATGACATAACAAAGTGCATGGCAATTGTTTACTGCGATTGCGATATTTTTATAGCAACGTCAGAAATTCTCAAGTGCATTCCTAGTCGCAATTGTCTATGTTATGCTATTTAAAAATCACATGACAGAGTGAATGCGTGCAGTGCATGGCATTAATTCGTTGCGATTTTGATTTTTTTTTACCGCAACGACAAAAAATCGTAAGTGGGTTTCCAGAAGTTTAAACTTTCTAAAAACTCTTTTTACGAAATGTCAATTTTTTCGCTTACATAAGTTGGCAAGACGAGGTAATAAATTGTTCACTAGGGCATTATGGTAAGTGCATAGGAGTCTTGGGATCACATATCTCAGCCTTTGCCATCCTTTAAACAGAAATGTTTTTTTTTACTATACCTCTTGTGAGAAATTAACAAAATTTCCAAGAATGGGTATATCTCTATACATATTTTTCATGAAAAAGTATCTCTCATATTGGCATCAATAGAAAATTGTAGGTCCCTTCTATTCCTGCCAACTAACAAAACACACAAAGGAATGGCGTTTGCAAATTTATTTTTTTTCAAGTCGATGAAACGACTTTTCTCAAGGTGGTTGGTCGCACTGTTGTTAATCTGCCTTTCCTTCTAGTTCCCTTGCCCACCATCAGTATAATTCCAATTTGGATAGAAATTTCAGTAAAATCAATACAAGAATGCAACTTGGACATTTTTCATAAAAATTCTTGTGACACATCACCAAACACCACGAACCAGCAGGCATACCTATAAGAAGTCAAATGTAGCCGCCGCGCTGCCAATGCATTTATTTTCTTCTGCATCCCAGACTCTCAGATGAATGGCCTCCTTCTTTCTTATATACAGCAACAAAATCTATACAGCCACAATTCAGCCGCCACCACCACTGCACTGGCCACCGCACCGCCGGCATATAGCTATACAGAAAGTGCTCTGCTGTCACTTCTGTCACTATAGCAAGAAGTCATATTTTTCTCCAATTGATAGTCCATCATTGGGACGCGCGATTATAAATTCAAATGTGTCATGTTAGTCTGACAGCTTTTTTCGTGCAATTTAATTTGTTCGTCTTCTTCATCATCATCTCTATGGGCAAGTCCAACATATAAGCTTATACTTGTATACTATATACGTGTATATACCATACATATTTCCCTTGAGAGAGTGAGGAGTAAGTATAAAAATGAACACAAAAATTGCAAAAAATAAATAAAAATAAAAATGAAATAAAACTGACAGTTGTGTGCGCGGTGGGCTTGAGAAAAAAAAAAAAAAACATTCAAAGAAACTGAAAACCCTGACAGAAACAGAAGGATGCGCATTCACTCATATTTTTTTCAAAAACTAAAAAAAAAATATTATAAAAAATACTCCGTTGTATCTGTTCTGATGGTAACAACAGCATGGAAGAAGACTCGACTCCATACCTACTATATAGCCACAACACCAACAACATCACCTTCACCACCCAACTTGTGACGTTCATTGTCGTTTGCGGTTGCGCAAGCGCACCAGCCGCCCCATCATCACGATGATAAATTGACTAGTGATGGCTATCGCGGCGCAGCAGCTCAGGAGAGAAGATGCTGGGCGCGCGAAGATGCCGCAGTGGCTGCTCCTGGCGGGGCATATGTATATATGTACACTACTGCTGTGATGCGCCTCACTATTTCCCGTGTTCCACGGTATTCGCAGAATCCGTTCTTCTTCTCGCGATATGCTCTGCACACCGCGCTACCCCGTCATCGGCCGCACCGCTCGCTGTCTTGAGTCCTCGCAGACAATCAGGCTGCATTTATGACTTTGGATGTTGTTCTGGCTCTGTGATGCGCATGGGGAATCATATTTTCTATATAGACAAAGAGAGAGGACTAAAGCCTAATCAAATATTCAACGTTTTGGGGGCCAAATGTGTCGTCGATAGTGTCCAAAAAGCCGCCTGATCACAGATGATCACACACAGCCCTCCAATACTTTATACAATTTGGCAAAAAGGACCTCCTTGGTGACCGACCACGATGCGCTGTTTGAGTCTGAACATCCTTTTATACTGTCTTACAACAACGACGAAGACCGACGGACGACGCGACGGATTCAAGAAATTGTCCGCTCGCCGTGATGTGCATAATTTAATAAATAAATTATGATTGTTGCCCTTTTTGGTTGCAGAGAGACTATGAGTAGGTACCTACATATCCCTTTTGTTTCATATCATTCAATAGTGGGAAGGGAGGACGCGGTCGGTATCTCATGTATTTATGGATTTATTTCAATCGATCGCGCCCCAGCATCGCTCGTCGTCATCGTCATCATCGTCAACCAAACAAAAGACATCGCACGTCGCGTGTTTTGTGATAAATGTGCCAGGATACGCGTTTATTTTATTATAACGCGCCGCATACAACACATTCCCCGATTTGGCCCATTATACAATAAATGTCAACAGAATCATTGGTGGTCCGCATGGTTATAAGGTCCCAGGTCCACGGTCCACATCCGAGACTCAAGGCGTCTCTTGAGAAATTCCAAAATTTTTGACGATCATCACGCATCTATCGCTATATCGGGCGATAAAAAAGACTTGCACATCCATAAGATGTATGTATATAGTTAGGTATACAAGTATACCTTACCTATGCTAAAGAAGAGGCGCTTTCTGCAGCGCTTTGTTTATTTGGCCTGTTTGTTTTCTGTCATATCTTTTGTGAAAAGAAGGACAATTTTTTTTTCATGTGAAAAAAGAGAGAAAGAGAGAGGGGTAGATAAATATACGCAGCGGTAAAAGCAACCGCAACCATCAAGAAACGCGCAGACGTTAAAAATTCGACATAAATGAAGCAAAAACAAGTTGTACAACGAGTCAAGATACAATGTGCTCGATATGTTTTATATGAGTTAAGTCTCTAAGTTAAGTGTTTGTGGATTTTGGTCTCGTCTTTGGAGGTGGTAGATGCGTTTTTTTTTTAATATCTTGTCTTAGGTATAGATACTCTGATTTTTTGTTGTTGTTGTTCTTGTTGTATAGGTTATGTTGCTGGATGCATTGCGAGAGAGAAAAGAGTGATCGCACGCGCAAGCATCCAACTCAAATTTAGCGTGTAAACGCGATTAAAAACGCCTTGGCACAGCTCTCGATCGAAATAGCACAAACGATCTTAGTTTTTTTTGTTTAAATTTTTCTTGAACTGATCATATACAGTGGGGTTCACTTGATTAGAGACATTGCAGAAATTCATCTTTTTTTAATAAAAAATAGAAAATTTGTTTTCTACCTTAATAACATGTCACAACTAATTTATGAAATGTATGGCAAATTAGTCAGTAATAAAAGTTTCAATTTTTTGAGTGACTTCGTGTGAACTTAGCGAAAACATAGAAAATATTGCATGACAAAATGTATATTATCACAACTAAATATCGCCTAACTAACGGCAAATTTTTTCACAGTAAATGATTCTATAGGAGAAGTTTTACCAATTTTCGAGATGGTTTTTCGTTAAATTCATACAAACATAGCAACGCAGTACACAAAAACATAGAAAATATTGAACGACAAATCACAATTAATATATATGGCAAATTGGAAAGAAATACACATTTTAGATTTTTTGAAGGGGTACCTTTAATTGCTAACTTATTGAATTTAACAACAACAAAAAACATAGAAAACACTGAATCACTAATTAGTGACTAGTGAAGTTCAAATTTTGTAAGGAATACATATACCTTTAAATATAAGAAGTTTGTGCCCCTTTTCGATGTACTGGATTTGACTTGAAATTAACGAAGCAAAGTAGCATTAAAAAGCATAGAAAACATAGCACGACAAAATTGAAGTAACTAAATGAAGTAAGTAAATCGTTAACATTTAAAAAAATTATTAATATAATAAGTTTTTACCCTTTTTTGAGATATCAACATAGCAAAGCAAGAAAAAAACACATAGAAAACATTGAACCAAAAATTCGAAATTATAACAACTAATTAAAAGCAAATTATAAAGAAATAGACATTTTAGTTTTTTTAGGGGTTTTAGCTAACTAACTATGTAATTTAAAAAAAAAACATAGAAAGCACAATTAATTAATGATTAAGGAACTACCAAGTTTTAAGCAATAAACCATTCATATAAGAAGATCTTACCCCTTTTCTAGAAAGTTATTCGGTAACATGATATCAACATAAGAAAGAAGCCGAAAAAAAACATAGAAAACATAGCACGACAAAAAATGAAGAAATTAATGACTAAATTACGGAAATTGTAGGGACTAAAATCATAAATTCACAAAAGGTTCTCGAAAATTCCTGTAAATTACCTAGTTTACGAGGATAAGCAACTTAAAATTGCTTCGCGTTGCCGGCAACGAAGTTCGATTTTATAGAAGAATCTCAGTTACTATTATAAATTCAAATTGGTGTATTTTTTTTTTTAATCTGCATCTAACCAATTGTACCACACTGTATCCATATACTATATTCTGGATGATCTTCAAGACAAGATGAAGAAAGAGTCCGGATAGAGGTATAAGTATATATGGATTGCAAGAACGCGCGAAACTCTTGCGGATTGGTTAACAAGCTGTGACGCGCAATATTTAACGCCATGAAAAATTATGATCGCGACGATCGATTACGTTTTTGAAATATGATCACGAACTTTTTCCCCGCCAAAAAGTTAGCAGTTCGTCCTTTTGTCTTGCTTGTTGCTGGCAATGTTGTTCGGTGGTGGACACGACGAGACGTTAAAGAAAAAGACACCTCCTTCTTGCGCCAATGTTCATGGAATTAGGATCAAAATATGCTTAACGATGAAATGACCAAACGAATACATGATGTATTCGGTGTGATCTTACATCAGTTTTATATCGAGTTGAGGGATGAAGCGCGGGTATTTTATATTGGCGCGAAACACAGCACAGGCGTGAATGCGTTGCTGATTAAGTATGTTGAGCAGGCAACTTAAATCATGAGTGTGGAAATTGCAATAAAATTATGAAAAAAGCAATAATTCATATGGGGACACAAAAGACAAAGAATTTTACACATAGCTATATACGAGAGCATACTCAAAAAAGAGCTTTTCGACAGCATATGGTATAAGACAAGGGCGAGAGATATAAATCGGGAGTCTGATGAAACTCCGACATATTCCCATCATATAATATACATCAGTGATGTTGTATCCTCATCAGAAATTCCATACTGTCCAGCAATCAAATTGACTTCCAAAAAGACGACGAATGAGGGGAGAGGGTTTCCTTTTGAATTTATTTATACAACTTTGATTCCTTTTTTTATCTTCTTTTTTTTTTGTCTGAGTTATGACTCGATGAGGCACCATTCGACGATTGAACCATTCTAATAGATTTTCGATTTAAAAAAAAAAAAAAAAAAAACAGTTCGCAGGGATATGAATGAATGCGGGTTAAGTGGAATTTTAGGCCGCATTTGGCTGACTCAAAATGAAAAAAATACAAAAAACTATCGCACCACCTACGGATCCTATCGTCAAACGGAAGAACGATATAAATCAACCAGTTCGCTGTTTTTTTTTTTGTTAACCCTTTTAAGACTCAGACTCTTTTTTTTTGCGTCTTTTTTTATTTGTGGAAAACCATCCAACCGACATGAACGAAAAAAAAAAACTTTCGTACAAAACAATAAAAATGCAATTGCTGATTTTTGTATCTATGTAAGTTGGTGTGAGTGTAAGTTAAAGTATCTGCAATGACAAAATGGAAAACCTCAAGCTAAACACTATAGAAGCTGAAAGTTTTTCGTAAGTACCTATAGCTGATGATGAGGATGACGATGGAGCATAAAAACCTGTTCGCTCTCTGTAGATATAGTTTCATTGCAATCGCGGTATTCCTATACCTATGTGTAGTGTATGTATGTCCTATAAGAGGAGACAAATACATATACCTCTTTTTTTTGTATTTTTATACCTTGTTCAACTGGAATTGTTGTCTATTTTGAGAGTTCAGATCTTGAATTGCACACAAGAGAGTACTGCACTGATTTTGGATTGCGATATAGCAAAGTTGGATTATAGATTTGGTCGTATGTATCAATTTACCACCATCCCACAGAATGACTTTTTTCGGTAAGCAAAACGAATTACTTCAAATTTAGACTGATTGTGGTATTGGATTTCGTCTATGTACATACTTTCAATATACTCGCACCTATCTAGTATCTTTACAGTAAAGGGTTGTCTTAATTCTAAGTTAAAGTTATGTTTAAATTGTGAGATGGTTGACTTAATGATTGAGTATGGTAATTGGTATAACAGGCTTGGTAAGAAGTTTAAATTGTTTAATGTCAAATTACTGACAATTATTTACTTTGGAAATTTTTAAGGCCTAAGGGCGTTAGGTATTCGTCGATGCTTTGATTATTAGTTAAATCAGTTTTATGTCAAATTTAGCACTTCCCTAATATGAAGACCACCCACTGGTTTGATATGAATAGTTATAGGAGATAGGCTATATATACGAAGGTAGAAGTGGCTTTCAGCGAGAGAAATCGTCACACATAGGACATAGACCATTTTGTTTCGTTGGGAAACGAGAAGAACTAGTCTAGAAAACATCCTCACAGAAAAAAGCAGACAAATTAGCAATAGGTATACTATTTTTGTATAGGTACTTCAATTTGACCGACTTTTGCTGCCATCTGTCGTAAATATTTTGTTTATAACATTCTATTCTAAATGATGATTTTTTTTACAAATTATAATTGTGCACTTTTGTTTTCACTTTCTGAAGAGACAAAAACAAAAAATCGCATATTTATAACTTTTATACGGTCGAAAATAAATTTTGCAAAGTTGAAGTTAGCTGCACAATTTGCGATTCTCAAAAAAAAAGTCGTACATAACTTTTGCAGCCGAATATTGAAAAAAAAAACGTGCATTTGCAAATTCCATGCATGAGTCTATTTTTGTTCAAAATTAGGAGTTTCTTAAAAATTTATTTTGCGCTCAGTTTTTCCTGACAAATGGCAAAGAGATACAAAAAATCGCACATTTTTAAAAATGAATTTTTCGAACTGAACTAACGTAATTTTAGCAACGCCATTTTAACACAAATTGAGCACATTATTTTCTTTTTTTAATCGAAAATAGTGGTGTTAACCTTATGCTTCCGAAAATAAACTTTCTGCAGTTAAAGTTGCAAATACGGTTATTTTGAAAATGGCGTTAATAACTTCACGTTTCGCAAAAATTTATTTTCGGTTTTAAAAGATACAAATATGCGAATTATTACAGTTGAATATTTTAGGCTTCAAAAAATTAATTTTCTGCAGTTAAAGTTACATGCGAATTTGTAAAATGGTGGTGCATAACTTCAACATTTATTTCTGCTAGTAAAATTTGGAAAAATGCGAAAAATCTCTTCAGAATGTGGCAGCACAAAATCGCACAACTTGAATTTTTAACAAAATCGTAATTTTGAAAAAAGAAAAACCATTCGTAAAATTTGCGAATTTGCGAAATTGTTTTTTTTTTTTAAATATTTTCGGTTTTCTTCATGTACAAAAGCTCTATATCTAGAATAATTGAGGAGACTTTGATAATCGTATTCCTGTTTCCATATACGGCGCACTGGCTCTTACTTTATCAAACCCTAATGAAGATATCATTGATCGCTCCACTGATGTGTCGCATGCTGGAGTAGAGGTTTTAGCGAAGAACTATACGAGTAGTACATTCATCTCAATTGGATTTCGAAAGCTTATAAAATACCCCAACAGGATAAAAGAAAGTTAGAACATAGCTCGTATATTCTATCACCAAGTTGATTATATACTTTCTGTAAAAGTAGGTACATCAGATCTTAAAAAAAAAGAAAAAAGAAAAACCAAAAACTATCTTATAAACTCACATATTCCATATGATGCCATTAATTGAAATAGATTTATATCTGTTCTTGTTATACTGTCTATAATTTATTAAAAATAAGTATATCTAATGGACCTATGTGACTAACATTCGTTCGAATCTTCTTCGAAATAAAGTTTTCCATTTACAAACTCTCTATTTTTTTCAGGTTTCAATTCAAGGAAGTCAAAATTTTTATATGAATCGAATTCACCAGGTGACATTTTCCTAGAATTCAAAACAAAAAGACACTGAGTTTTCATTTCAAAGAGGATCCTCGCATTCGCATTCTAGCTATGGACTACACTAAACCAGGTAAGATGTAGTATGTAGGTATATCAAACAAACTCTTTCGAATTTCTCGAATACAATATTAATTTGATGTCTCAGGATAAAGCTAAGGACACATTAATAACACATAATGCCGCGCACAGCCAATTGAACATGACTTTTTTTTGCATCAAGCAAACAAACCCCGCATGCAGAACCATGAAAGGCACATCATGGCTATGTATATGCCAACCACGGCCGGCGCAGTGCGACGGCTAACCGAACAGGTAGATCCGAATAAAAAAGTTCAAAAATTACTTGACACTGTGCGTCCACTGTTGTGATTTGTCATTTTAATATTACGTTCTTAATTTTATTGTGGCCCTCATGGCACAAAACAGCATCACACATTGCATGCCACCACCACGCTATATACAGAGCTGAGCAGCAAACCGCCCGCCGCCGCAGGGGTACCAAACAGCTAACAATATCAAATGTGGCAGCATTCATTAATTTTATACGCGCGTATATACTGACTGCATCAGGCACAATTCCACCACCACCACCGCCGTCGCCGATCGGCAGCCAGCAATATCAACATCAGCAGCAGCAGTCAGCAGCATGCAACTTGGTGCGTATACCTACTCTAATGAAGTCACAGTGGCACAAAGTGTACAATAAATTGACAAATCGTCAGTAATTTCTTTTGCATTCGCTGCTTGCACCCTCGAAAAGCTATTTAACACAAAAACAGCAACAAAATTATTCTGCATAAATATATAGCTGAATCCCCACACATCATGGGGTATACGCGTCTGATGCATATACTGCTGTTGCATCCTTTTAGTATGGACTGTCTATAGCGTTTGTATAGTTTACAGACAGGACACAAGTGCTCATCAGTGGCGATGCAAACAAATTTTAACAAGAAATTTGCTTAGAAATGATTTTCATTTCGATATATCAATTGGATTGGTCAATTTTGCTATTTTCGAATTTATAAAGCCGTTCAGTGCGGTGTGTCTATCCTACATAATATATAATATTGTGTGTGTTCTGTGTAGTGTTTTGTGATATGCACCCGCACATTTATAAATATGTCAACCATTATTGGATGCAATCAATGGTTATATCCTCTAGGATACTGTACTCTCGGCAATGGCAATGGTGGCACGATTTCAATTGATGGTGATTTGATATTAATTCTGTTTTGTGCAATGTGTTCATCGATGTCACTATACTGATGAGGAAAATTAGTAAAATTTGTCAAAAACTATAATGTTGGAAGTCAATATAACAGATTGCCACAGTTAGTAGAAAATGTCATGAATGCAGTCGCGGCTTACATAGGAAAGGGATTTAGTTATGCAGTTTATAAATTTTGTGATAGAGAATTTTAGATAGTTTTTTGTATGACATGTCCTTTTTTTGTTATTAGAAATGGGTAGAGATGGGCATTTCATTCAATATTGGTAGTCCTTTGAAGGAACGATTTCAAAACAAAATAAATAGCTAGATTTCCAAAAAAAAAAACAAGAAAAAAGTAATTTTTTTTTTGGGCGAATTTTCTAGTTCGAGATCTTCCCACTTAAACTCAAGTTAAAGCAACTTTTTCAGTGCTTGAGATAGTATTCATGTGATTTTTTAGTCCTATATAAAATTTTTAAAAAGTTGTTTTGAAAAATAAAATTTAATTTTTGTTTCTTTTTAATTTTTGATAAATTTCGTCTTAAGCATAGGTATAAGTTTTTCTATTTGTAAAACAACGGTTTTTTCATTTTAACGCTTTTGAACTCTATCAATTACATTTAGTTACATTTAGTTTAAACAAAATAATTTTTTTGGCAAATCGTACCTACCAAATTTACTTCTTATTTTGCCTAATTTATTGTTTTGACAACAAAATGAAATGAACAATTCTTAGACTTCAAATTGTAAAATATTTTGTTTGTTGGTCAATTTTATTGAATTATGCAATATAAAACAAATACATAAATTTTTTCCCGACGCACGTTTTCTCCGCATCTTCAGGGGCGTGCATTTATATTATTTTTCTATTTCCCAAACAAAATATTTTGCAAAATAAATTGAATTAACTTCCACTTTTTACTTTTACTTTAAGGAGATTTAAGGGTAAATGGATCTTTAAAGTCCTTAAAGTTGCGTTTAATGAAACCTAACATAGAGTTTACTTTAGTTATACAATATGTATATTCGACATGTTTGACAAAGTTTAATTTTGAGTTAAAAATACAACAAGATCTTTTTTCGTCAAAATTCTCTCAAGAACATGATTATCAATTCGTATTCGTAGAAAATTTGTGAAAAACGAAAAACATTGACATTTAGAGAAATCCAAGAATAATTGGTTGACTTTACACCATTCCGTTATTTTTTGAAGGTCCATCTTGTAAAAGAAGACAGTCATACGTTGCTTCTATGCATTTGTAGAATTTTAAATCGTCTGCAAATAGAAGTCGAGAAGTATTTATGAAGATATCAGGCATATAATTTTGCTAAATAAAAGAAAAAGAAGTGGCCCAAGATGGCTTCCTTGAGGTACGCCTGCTTTCATCATTAATATATTTGAAAGTAGGTATTTGGTCAATGGATAGGTACTAATTGTATACGACCCTCAAGATAAGACATTAACAATCTCAACATGTTCGAACGAAAACTGAATCTTTTTATTTTTTTAATTAAAATCAAGTGACTGCCTCAATCAATTTGGTATCCTTCCTCGAGTTTATTTTGAATAAAATTGGAAAAAATTGAAAGATTGGTTGTTGTAGATCTTCCTGCAGTAAAAGCCGTCTTAAAACGGAGAAACATGTTTTGTAAGTCATCTTACCGTTCACAATTTTTTCGAGTACACAGTTTTGGCATACAGGAAAGTTTACAAATCGGACGACAGTTTGATACGACTCAGTGGGTCATGGCTTTGGTTGGGCAATATTAGGGGCACAACACCTACTTCGAACCGGTTTTGTGAATTGGAGTTATACAAGATTTTTTTAGATTCTGAAAGAATTTAACCACTCGCAAAAGAACCTTTAAAATGTAAAATAGAGGCTCCGAAAGAGTAACTGAGCATTTTTTAAGTACAATTCGAGGAATTTCTTCAGGACCAGGATTTTAATCACAATTCAAATTCAAAAAACCTTCTTTAACCTCAAAAAATATCTATACCTCTAAATGACTGATGTCAACCTTTAAATCGCTATGGAACAATTTAGCTCTTACTGATAGCTCGTCAATAGAAATACTTCAAAATGAAGTAAGTTCCCAACTAATCAGTTGCAAATTTATGAACTTAGACCCTATGACAACGTTTTGTGCGGGAGTAAGTTCAATTCGACTAGTGGGAGTAAACTCTTTTGGGAGTTAGTTCGTAAGACCCATATGAGTGGTATATTACTGCGTACTTCGAACATAAGACGAACTATTGTTATTCAACCCTATTACGATTGTCAATTTATCAATATGAATACTGACAATCGATATTTTTACAATTTGATTGACAAAAATGCTGATCATAAGATAATGGTGCAGAAAGTTGTAAAAATTGATCATTATTTCTGATGGGTAAATCAATTTTTGAATAAATTGAGTTTTATTGTACTAAATTTCAATATATACCGCGACTATCAATTGATAATTGACAATCGTAATATAGGATTTATTATTTTTATAAAACTAAGCAATAATTGGTAAAAAAAACCAAAACAAAATTTTTATGGCTTGTAACATCAGTATACCAAATTTTTTTTTTTTTTAATTTTTTGAAACAATTACTTATACATTTTAAAATTAAATAGGTATAGGCTCTTTTTTAACAAAAGCAGTAAGCAATTTTACGATGTCTTTAACATATTTATAAACATAAAATTTTTGTTGTAGACTACGTTACATATCTATACTTATTTACAATTTTAAGAAATTTTAAACTATTTTCAAAATATGTTTATAAAAAAATTATTTTCAACAAAGTTTAAAATTGTTAATAAGTATGTATAAATTAAATTATTTATTTTGTTCGCTTTTTCTTAAATTTATTTCTGTTATTTCTCTATAAACCAATTCAATCCTCTGCACTTATAAAAATAACAAACCTAATTTCTTAATCGTGCTTTAATTGCGTCTAGATCATAAAATTCCCAGAAGCGTAAGTGATTCTTTTCTTAGATTATATTATAAAAAAAAAACTTTTTGTATGTTAATTTCTCCAAAAGCAACAATAATAACAAAAACAACACAAAAAAAGAATCTAAACCAATTAATTAAATTTATTTAAATAAATCATTTCAAATGAATTGCCCAAAAAACCGACCTAAATTGTTGTAGCACAACAACAATAATAACAACAGCAAAAACAACAACACACCTTTATTTTGTATACATTACACGTCGAAGAATCATCATCACCACAACGACATTAAAATATATATACATTGACCATTACTCTCACGTGGTTTGAAAACCAACCTAACCTAGGATTTGCCAAAAAAGCTTTTTTTGTTTTTTTCTTTTTTTAATTTATATGCTCCTGATGGTCATAAAAATAAAAGGAGTTGAATTGAATAGGCAAATATACATACAAACTTATAGATATATGTATGTATGTATGTTCGGCATCACAACTAAAAGAAATTGGTAGCATACCATTGGTAGTTGTTTTTATGTTTTTTTTTTTTTAGGTAATTAAATCTAGAAAAGTGTGTGTAGACAGGAGAAACAATAGTATACCTAGTATAGGTAAGTAAGTTTTTGGCTCGAATTGTGAGAGATGGTTTATCTTTATGCGATTTTGACCATCACGCAGTGATTTTTTTTTATTTTTTGTTTACCTTGATTACTTATTTTATTTGTGTTTTCAATTTGGTTTTTATTGCCTTAATGATGTGTTTTATTGGTATTCTACAAATGAATCTCCAGAATACAAATAAATAAAAAAACAAAAACAAAATGGGGGGAATGTCTTCTCTTTTTTTTTTTTTTCATTTTCAGCGCATCCCATCAAAACAATAAAAGGAGGATGGAGAAAGTCTTTCTTGTTATAAGTAATTTTTAAAGACTTTTTTTTTATATTTCGAAGAGAAAAAAAACGAAACAATAAATCTAAGTGAAAAGATAGATAATAAAACTATACTCTTGAATCGTTAAAAGCATTGGTATAATAAAAGTATTTAGATACTATACGAATTGGTTTTTAAGTAGAGGTGATCGGTTTGATATATACCTAGATACATTAAAGAGTGTAATTACACTTTGATATATCTATACATTCCCTCTCCAACCACAATGCCTTTGAAAGGGGTCCGATGTGGTTTATTTGTTTTTAATTGCTATATAGGCAGTCGACACAAAAGTTGAACCCAGTCTTTCAGACAGCAAGATTCGTTGATAGATCAACATACATATATAGTGTGAAGCATATTTAGGCTGCATCAGCATATTATATAGCAGCACAGTCCGAACCGCAGTATATTAATTGAATTTTTCAAATCGATTCGGCAGCTAACGATGATGACGCGACCATTGCCGCCGAATTATTTTGTTTAACAAAGTAACAATTTAATCCGACAGAAGGATCTCAGAGGCAGAACAATTAACATGTCAACCGAAAAGTATATTTTTGAGTCATAAGTGAGTTGTTGTAAGTAGATTTGGGAGGGAGATGGTTATAGGATGTGGATGTTCCCAATGAATGTGCGAACGTGATGTTGTGTTTGAGAAGGAATTAGAACTTTTTTTAGGGAGGATATGAATTAACAAAATGAATATTTACTTATAAAAACGGTGATTGAGAGTGTCAAGAGTCTTTTATGAGAAGAAACATAAGTCAAGTCACAAACGGAACGGCACTGAATAACATTTTTTGACAAAACAAGCGACAGCTTCGAGCTGCTTGTACATATAGTAGACCGTGGCGGAATGGTTAGTGCGTAGGACTTTTACGCCGAATGTCATGGATTCGATTTCCAGCATATCGTCGGTCTCATATAAGCAGACCTCGTAACTCACAAATTTGTAATTTTTCAGGAGAGACGAAAATGTCTACCAGACAACAGAGTAGTAGTGGAGTTACGTGCTATGCAAAATTTTAATTTAAGTTCATTTAGAGTTTTATGAGGGATACGAAATTTTCTAGGTTGCTGCGCTAACGAATTTTCTATAAAAAAGAATTCAAATTACGAGGTCTGCTTATGAGGCCGACGATATGCCACCTAAAAGCAGAAATGTTTTTCACGAATACTGCCTCGCCTTTTGTGAGAAATTGACAAATCCTCCAAGAGTATCAGCTCTCGTCATGAAAAAGTGCTTATCACCTAGGACGTTTGATTCGGAAGAGAATTGTAGGTCCCAACCATTCCTGCCAAAAGCACATATAAATTGTTGAGCGTTGTAAGGCACTAGGCCCTGGTTCTACACGAGCTGTCGTGCTATTCAACTTATATTTATATTAATTTATTTAACTCATTTAGAAAACTCCAAACAAAAGTGAGTGTTCTGTGGCTTTAATTCCTGCACCAGCTGGAATATATATTGTAAACCATTTTCTGACAAATGCCCCATAAAACAGTTTTCCAACCAGTCAAAGTGGCTAGAACACCACGACCGCCCTAAAAAGGGAATATTTTTTTTCGAGATAATCAGCTTTCTTTCAATTTGGAATTTGGCCGTGAAAAGGATCAAATCGGTAACGTTTTAAAAATAAATTAATGGTGTGGATTGGATCACCGCTGGTAAGATTTATATAGGAAAAAATGGCTATGCTAAAAAGGTTTTGAATATTGTTTTTATTTATAATAATTCGTTCAATTTTCATTTCAAATTAAGATGAGTAAAGTGAAACTAATTAACATTATCAACAAAATGAGTTATTAGCGGTTTGTGACTCGATTCATCTTTAGAGATTTTTAAAGTTCAGCCCCACAAATGGAACCATATAACTCCGCCCAGTGCAAATTCACATTCCGCACATATGGAAAAAACGACACTACCCAGAAACTCTGTGGAAAGATCTTGACATGACGAATTCAATGAAATAAGTGTCGCAGAAATTTTAAATCTTTCAAGTTGAGTGGTTTTATAAGCTTACCACATTTTGATTACTTGTTTTAACACATTCCCCAGGCCATCAGTGTGATTTGTTTAAAAACTTATAATTAAACACATCAATTCTATGTGAGAAAATATTGTAAGGAGTGGCGCAGGATCTTAGCTTTAGGTATATTTAAGGTTATTTGAATTTTTATATTGTTAACATTTTTTGTGAGCTCTTTTTTTCTGATACTTTTTGAGCAAACGTTTGTAATTTTGCGTTTGCTTTATTTATTCCTAGTGAACGTTTACAAAAATGCTTATTTTCAGATATTTCCTACCATTTATTTGGTGGTTACTTGTGCAAACCATCTTTACAGTTAGTACAGTTTAACATGATTTATATGAAATTTTAGTTATAGGTTAAGGTTTTTTTACACTAAAAAAAATTTGGAAGGAAGCTTTAATCTAGGACTGGAGATCAAGACGCAGAGACAAGTCCCTCGGGCATAGGTTCCCAAGAAGTTTTGTCCCAATTGAGTGGAACATACCAAAGTCCCAAATCTATTTCGGAGCTTTTGTCCCATCAGAAAAAAAAACTTTCAATCAGCTATGTTTCTTTAAAATTATGAAATGTGGAAATTCTAGAATTTACCGAATTTTTGTCAATAGTTTTCTTGACAACAGTGCCTTTTGGGTGGCCCGCTTATGCATGTCCCTGTGCCGAAGATCAAGCGTATGTCAACTTAAGTTTATTCTAGGAGCAACAAAAATAGTTCTTTTAAAACTTTTTCTAGATAGATACTTAAGCAAAAAATTCTTTGAAAGTTGCAAGACCCGCAGGTTCCTCACGAGCTGTTGTGTCAGTAAAGTTATTATTATTTTTGTCTAAATTTGTCAAAAATTTATTTAACTTGAAATCATAGATCTTTTTCATAATCAATCTGATCTATGTTTATTTGTTGTTAATTTGATTTGATCGCTCCACACCTCCTTCATATGATTATTCTTTAGAGAAAGTTTGCAGACAAAAGCTATAAAATCGTACAAATTAAAAAAACAAATTGCACAATCTTTTTGGAGATCCATGCCAATGGCAATTTGTCAAACTTGAAATAAAAGATACGACATTATACGAATTCTGATCTCCAGCGCAAGAGAAACATCTTCTATAGTTTCATTACAAAACCACCAGAAGCCACCTTGGAAAAATAAATTAAAATTTTATTAATTACATTAATCCGCTGTTAATTATAAAAAAAGAAACGAAAACAAACTTTATAATGCGACATAGTCCTCACTTTTAATTATTTGTATTTTTTTGTTTTTTTTTTTAATTTTTTTTTTTTGCCAAAATCCATGTACATCTCTGTTTGTCTTTTTTGTTTCTTGAATTTCAATCACCACCAATTAATCATGGGTTCATACATGCTCCGTGGTAATTATCTACCATATAAATAAAAAAAAATAAAACCAAACAACACCGCACAACCATAAAATACCCATACCTATTCAGAAATAAAGAAAAAAAAAATCAAATTTGGCACGCATTTCTAATGAGACACGAATGAGTGTATTCAGCTCGAAATAGTCATGCAAATTAGTCGTTTGACGTTTGATTTAAAAAAGCCGCTCGCTAAATGTATATGTATCTATCTGTATATACAAATAGACAGTGCGTTGACAGGCAGGCACACTGACACTATAACTATATACTTAAACTAGCCTCAGAACTCAAGTAGTGATTTCAACTCGATCAAAGTGATTTCGCATCGAACGAGGAGGGTGTCAGTTAGTAAATATAGAGATGATGATAACGCACCGGAGGAGAGTTTGGATTTAGAAAAGTTAAATAAATTAAAAAAAAAACAAAAGGTTTTATAAATCGCGCGGGAAACACTCCTCAAAAACCGCCCACTTTGTGCGCGGATAGGTATTTTTTATAGAAGTGTCACTTTGATGACGGCGAATTTGATGACAGCCATTGCGAGATGTCACTGATTGTCGCTGTCGGTGTTGCCGCCGCAACGCTGCCAATGCCGCTGTGTTTGCTGTTTGCTGCGGATGGCTTCAACTTCGACTTGGACTCCTTGCGCCTGGGCCACCTCTCTCTGCAGCGTATATATTGATGGCAAAATTAGAATTCACAAGTTGTTGCGCAGTCGGTGCTATTAAGGTGACACCTTATTCGTCGTTGAATTCAACCATCATATATATAGATACACCACCAGAACCAAACCAACCTGCCTGCTTGCCTGCTGATTCTGATGAGCTGTGGCTATATATTGTGAGAGATTGCCTGCGTGATGTTGATGTGGTCATTGCGAAATTCAACAAACGTTCTACGTGTCACTGGATGCGACGCGCTGGTGAGTCTGAGTTTATAGCTTTGACTTTTTGTATCGCGCCATGCACAACATGCGGACAAGTTTATTTTGTCCCAGAGCATATACACAGCAGCTGTACACACTTGAGGGACTTAATTGGTTGGCATGATGTTGATGAGCCCAGGCAAAGAGAAGACTATAACGTGCAATGTAGGCGCGTAGCAGTAGCAAGCAGCATAGTAGAAGGTACCTACAATAATATAGAAGCTTCTTAACAACAACAGCAGCGCCACAGATTCCCCTTTTGGGGATATAAATTGAACGAGGCAAACTAATAATTATGTCATTTAGTGAAACAATGAATACACAACGCGCGAGCGGTCTTTGCAAAAATATAAAAAGCCGGCGCGGCGCATCAGACCACCACCGCATCGTATATACTGCAACATGTGCAGCTGTGGTTGCATCAGATGGATGGCACACAGCACAGCTCATCGCATCAGGCCCCCTGGCCCAAACATATACAAAAAATAATTCTAATTAAAACATCTCCAATATAATATGAGCGTTGTATGGACTTATGTGAAGGATTCGCATTGTTTGCTTATTAGATTCTGCGAGGGGATGAAATGGTCCAGCAATTAGGCGTGGCACCATCAGCATTATATTGCAACAAAACAACATCAACAAGTGGTGTTGAAAGTGACCGCCACCGCCGACGTATACGCGTATATAAATGTCTCGTCAGACGCACAAGTCATATGTCTAAGCCATGCGATGATAATACTACATATGTATATATACCACCGCATCATCATCATCTTCATCATATCAACATCAGCAGTGCGCGCACTTTGTCAATCTAAAGTGAGGATCGTCTCTTCCAGGAATTTGGGTCATAATTAATGTAGCATGCTGCTTGCAGCGATAAATGAATTGGAATGTGCTGCTGGTATGTTTCGGTCGTATATATAATGCAGCGCACAATAAATGCGCTTTGAAACCACACCATATAGAATTTTTTGAGCAAACGAATCAGGGTTGTTATATATGAAATATGACTTAGATTAAAGATAATCAGATTTGCCAATTTGAAGCTTTAAGACCTTGAGTTTCATTGTTACAATGGAATCTTTTTCAACGTAATTAGTTTCCATACAAAAAACAAAGAAAAGGTTCGTTTTTGCCAGCCTCCCAAATCATCAGTCAATTAGCTTCAACTCATTTATTTTAAGTGACAATTAATTTTTCAGATAATTCCGTTAATTTTATTTTTCCAAAATGACTAAGGCCATTTGCAATGTCCTAAAATTTTGTTTATTTTTAATGCGTGATTATGTACACATTTTTTTTTTCAATTATAACATCACTGATGTGTTTATTATTTAAGAATAAAAGCTTTCATTCTTAATTAATTTTCTGTGTAATTAAAAAAAATTAACTTTTATATTTATCAGTCGTCTTGATTTTTAAAACTACATATCTTCATATATGCATCAAGATTTCTGGAGAAAAAAATGTAATTCTTTATAACATCGCTGTGCTAAATCAAAGATTTCATCAATCATTACAATCAAACGGGCAAAATCGTTATTCTTTTGGCCAGGTGTTTTGTATATGTAGGTATGCCGGCCGTTTACTTATTTTTTTTTGGGGAGGTTTGACTTACGCATAGGCACATAGTTTGTCACATCGATCTGAACGCGCATCGACGACGGCCGAGAATTGAGCAGTTTTTATTTTATTTTTTTTTTTTTGTCCAGAAAATTTCATCGACCCCATGCCGAGAGGCTTTCGATGGGTTCGCTCGTTCTTCGATCGTCGTGGCTCGGTCGTTCGCCAAGGTGTGCACATTCATAACCTCTGTAGCCCCATCAGCCGCTCAAGCGCGCTCTCCATGATTTGTATGCGTCCATTCCGTTCCGTTCGTCCGTCCGGTGCGGAGTTCGCGTTACGGTTGTTGTTGTTGTTGTTGTTATTGGTGGGCTGTGTGTTTCACGTGAATTACCCAACTATTACACATACGTTATTGTGTCTCGACAACAACGACGACGTCTGTTTTTCCAGTGATTTCTCAGAGTCTAAAATATATTGTATGTTGTGGGTAATAAAAACATTTCATTTTTCCCCAAGACCCCAAAAAATAAAAATAAAAAAAAAAATAACAACAACAACAACAACAACGAGAGTGCGGAACAAGAGTAGGTATATACCATATAGGATACCTTCCATAGAGGTTTTCCACAGAAATTGTGCCTCTCCACAAGCTAGCTAGCTATATGTAGGTACATTGCTCCACTCGTCTATGGAAATTTATTACCAGAGGCTTCAGCAGTTTGCTATAAACCAGCTTCACCTGGCTTGGCCCACAATATATATAAGTATATATCTAAAGTGGATGTTGCTTTCTGCTGCTACTCTTGCAGCATTCAAATATACAGTTGTGGTGATGGTGCGTTGGGGACTAATGTTGTCTTTTGTCAGACCAGTTGAAAGCTTTAAGAGTATAAAATAGTATAAGACTTGGAGATGGAAAACTTCTTCACATGACCAAACCATTGGAAACAAGGAACACTTAAAAATGTGTATTTAGGTAGGTAGGTATGTAACTTCTTCTATAGTAACAGATTTTTTTAATTTTAAGAACATTTGCAAAATCAGTTCCGTTGCATGGTACATGCACATTGCACATATAACGCAAAGAGGCGAGAGGGTCATCCTTCGGAGATCTACTCTCTCGCTCTTCACGCTGGTCCCCCTCCCTGACCCTGTGTCCATGGATGCATGTTATTAACTCGTTCATTGCCACATGGGGTCTATGTTGTTTAAGAGTGACAGTTTTTAATTGTTGAAAGATATTGGTGCAGGTTCCTTTTTTTGATAATTAAATACATATATTTTATCATATTTTGTCATATATTCCTGAGACTTCAGCAATGTGTCGTCGATAAATGTAAGAACGCTCTTTTTCCGGAAGATTATATCGATGTCATGGTACATTTTTGATCTGACAGTCAAAACAAAATTATTTGGATTCCATTTTCTTTTAAAGAACATTTTATGGTTGAAAAATTCATGTAAATAGGTACCCACTTTGACTAACAATCACTTTTAATCCATATGATGGGTACCTACCTAAAATAAATGGCTGAATACATCACGCATAACAACATTCGATTGGTCATTTATTTGACATTAATCGTAATTATATACACACAAATAGAATTATTTTGTGTTCTGGACGGCGAACACAACATCTATATACACATAGTCAGTCATGCGTGTCACGTGGTTAAGCAGGAAAATTATATTCCTAACCTATATGTCTACTGTTTTGTAACATCTAAAGCGAACAAAAATTGAATAGATCTATATGCTGATGGTTGGTATTATACCTATATCTGCCAATGGCCAGTAAAGGTTTCCCTAATGACTTTAAAATTGTTAAATGAAATGTTAAATGCGAGCAAAGTATCTATATGGGTTATGAACCTAAGCACAAAAAAAAACTCAAAAATTTAAATAGAATTTAATGTGTTCATTAAAAGAGTTAAGTGGCGCCCAACATTTGTTATTTGTATAGACGCTCTTTCATCGAGTGACATTACAGATTGTAAATTTTAAATATGTTTCTGTACTATAACATTGATAGAATTCTTAACTGCAATTAAATGTACAATTAACTGGTTTTTCATTTTATGTACAATTAGGATTTGTTGGTCATAATTTATTCCTAAACTAACGTTATTTCATACTTTTTCCCTACGTTTGTTGAATTTTCCTATATCTTTGGAAAATTGGACTTTTTACAAGATTCCTAGTATATTTTTATTTGGTTTTTTGGTGGAATATTCAAAATAATGTAATAAGTGGCGCCCAACGGCACATTTTAACGTTCTATCTAAACAAATTAGTTTTTTTTATTAAATTGTTTATAATAAACTAAAAACAGAAGTTAGAGAAAGCATATTATGTAACTCATAAAGCCCCCGCACATACAAACTTTTTATCGGCCGATATAGTTTGGTTGGGTTGGGTTGGGTTGGGCTGCTAGTGTGATTTTTAATCGTTGTAGTGTGCACACTTTCATATATTTTCTTACTGATTAAAGACCCGTCCAAACTGTCAGCCGATAGAAATACTGTAGTGGGCGGTTGATAATTATTAAATGGCGCTCAACAATATTCTGTTAACCCAAGAAAAATAAACCAAAAAGTTAAAAGCGAAACAAATTTGTCGAATATGCTGGAATTTGAATTTGGTTTAGAGAGTTTTACTTTTCCATCTTGGATGAAAGGGGTAAAACTCATTTTTTGAAAATGTCTCCAAAAATGATCAATTCTTTATAAAAATGCAAAATTTTATACAGCCTATTTCATTTTGTACCCATCACGCAAAATTACCTAAGCGTAATACAAATAAGATGCTCTTCAAAGCCTTCAGAGCTCATATACTGCCTGTTCTGCTTTACGGTGCCGAGTGGTGGACGACAATAATGCAGAAACGTAGTGAGACAAAACAAATTATTCTTTAAAACAAATAAAAATCGTTTTAATTTCTATCAACGTATTTTTTTTTTTAATCCACAAGTATCTAGAGGATGTAGTTCCTTGAAACTTTCTGACATACTTTAAAAAACAACAGTCACACAAATTCCACTCAACAAAAAAAAGACATACCCACTCAAAAAAACACCACCGATTGATGCTTAATTTCAGTATTTTGGCTGTCGAATTAAATTCAAATAATAAGAACCTGATGTGAACGACTACCTATACATATACACTAAGACTCTTGTCAGGCTTTATTGCATGTCACTTGTGGGGGAGAAAATGAAAAAAAAATCCTGCCAAAATGACGAATCAACAATAGAGAAACGAAACGATTGTGCTTTTTTTGTGCACAATGTAATCAGAAAAGAAATGTAGCTACCTACAAAAGAAAAGGTATAGAGAGGTAAGTACATATATTTGAGTTCTTATTTATTGACGTTTCATACTGAATTTAACACAACCTATCCCACACTGAGAAAGAAGTTTAAGAACATAAAATAAAGGAATTGGCGCTCAATAACTACTCGAAAAGAAAATTATTTCTTCCATCGAAAATTAGCATGTCAAAGCAGAAAATTCAATAAAACTTACATAGGTGCTGTTAACTTCGAAACTGATAAACAAAATTATTTATTAAAAATAAGCGTCTTCGTTTTTAAATTTAATTAAAGTAAAACAATAAAAGTTATCAAGGCCGTTAAAAGCTATTTTGAATCAAAAGTTATCAAGATTTGATTATAACACTCGTATGAGTCGAAATTTCAAAGACTATTTTGAAAAATAGCTTCAAGCAATATCACCTTTAATTTTTGATGCCAAATTATACACGTATATTGTATATTTGTGTTCATTTATAAACCGTTTGTAATTTTAACAAACACATCCTTAGATTTAAGTAAAAAAAACCTTTTACGCTGCTGATGTGAAATTTAATGTTTGTGTGGTCTCCAATAAGACAACGAAATGCTTAAGAAAACATACAACCGAAAAAAAATTCATGCAGATTTCAATAATATTGCAGCAGAAAATAAAACAAACGCAATAATAAATCACATAATGTCATGCTATAATAATGCAAGAAAGACCAACAAAAAAAACAGAACCAAAACTCAAATGTCATTGTCGGTAAATACCTACACGCAATTAATTCTTTATGAAAAAATTGTGTAGACTTTTAGAATGATATATACCTATTACAATTATTATCAAATTTGCTTGTCGAAAATCGTGCTGCAAAACATTTCGCATCAATATTAAACGGTAAGCTTATAAGCTGCTAATCCGAAGCAAAATTTGTCTGTGGTTTCCAACAAGGAAATGAAATGTTAACAAACAACACAATATTCAATGTAAGTTTCACCAATTGCAAAAAAAAGAAATTAAACGCAAAATATTACCGAAAAGCCATGTTCAAACGACATTTTTCCATACACAATTTGAGGTCTTGGGAATTAATTCTGTGCGAAAAAAAAGAGTGTAGACTTTTCCAAATAATCTGCTTCAATTACCGATTTATATGTCTACTGTTGAACGAAAAGAAAACCGAATTTTGTTTTCGTTTTTGATTTCATTAGTTTTATATATCTTTACTTCCCATAAACTCTGCCAATATTGATCAATTCTAGTCCAATTTTATTTTTCTATATGGACTTTGACAGAACTTTGGGCTAAAATGGGTAGAAAGCGGCAGTTTTCGAAAGTAAAGAAACAAACCTATTGTGTCATTCTTGCTTGGGATTTTTGGTTTGATATTAGTAGCGTACTTAAGCTTAACATTTGCTGTTTGCAAGCAGTTAAATTCAAAGTTATACAAATCATCCAGAAAAAAGTATTCTTACATAGGTAGAAATGGCTAACCGAAATAATTTCGCAATATAGTCTTTATAAAGAAAAAATCCTCTTTAGGCGATTTGGTTTCTGTAAAAATAAAACTAAAGTTTTCTGACCGGCGGAGAAGTACGTGGAACTCGGAGCTGCATTAAAAATATGTACTTCAAATAGTTTTAGCAATTTTCTTCATCATTCTAGAATTTTTACATATAGTAAAGTTTCTGTTAAGAAATAAAAAAATAAAAATACTCCTATGTGGGAAACTTATTTCATACCCGCAGTTGGAGACTTACATATTTCATGCTCTTTAGGTACTTATTTAATGTTTCAGGAAATTAGAAACTTTTCCCCATAATTAGATATAAATTTCATGACTCTATAGATATAACTTAATCGGAACTTTAAACCTCTAAAAAATAATTACCCACAAAAAAATTTAATGATATCTGCCATATTTTTTACAAATTCAGTATAATATATGTTCATTAGATGAACAATCAAGCAATTTTATTGACAACCTATTTTTTTCTGATTATAATAGCTATTTGTTAAAATGCAAACTAATAAACGATTCCCCTAAAATATGTTAATATGTCCTCCATATAAGTAAATGTGTAAATCTTAAGCTCCCAACAAGCTTATTTATTTATATGCATGTTTACTGGAAAATATATAATTTCTTAAAAAAAATGGCGAACAACTTTAAAACTGCCATTTTGACAACCGAAACAATTTTTTTTTAGCTTTAAACATGTAAAATAGTTTGTTATGTCCAAAACCACAGACACCATTTAAAGTTAGGAATAGATACCTATAAAAGGCGGACGATACAATCTTCCCTATATATATTCAACATTAACAAAAATAAAATGGATCGACTATCTATAACTTATTCAAGGGTGCGCTTTAAGGGTGTGCAGCGCAGTTTTGTAGAAGCAAGAAAAACCTACCCAAAAAATATTACCTAAACCGGCCGTCCGTCGCGTCGGTCGGTCGGAAGGGCAGGATCGGCCGTTGTTGGTCGTGCATTTATTTTCGATTTCCCATTTTATTTTGTTGTGTAGTTTTTTTTTTCTGTTTGTTCGAGCCTAATGCGATTTTAATGGCATTCTTACCCGAGGCTCACACCCTTTATGCAATAAATACCATACCCAATATATTTTACCTAAAATCGATACAAAATATTATTCATGTTGATGTGTCTGTGTATTGAGTTTTGCGTTTGAAAGCCTATATTATATTCTATCGTCCCTGTATGATGGTTCTGCAAGGACACCCTAAACCACAAATATAAATACACCGACAACGAAAGGAACAAAAAAAGCCCCTTATTTCCCTCCTAACTCCAATACAACACAAAAATATAGGACCACAACTCAGTATATTGGGGGTGGAGTATCTATACATCTACATCTATATATATAAAGTGACGTATAGGTATATAGGTATATATTTATCTGACTAGAAAATGCCGACAATTTTCATTTTCTATTCACTTTGTCATTTGTAATTTTCATGTCTATTGAAAGATTTATGAGATGGCTCAAGGCGTTTCGAAATGAGAATGAACAAACAAAAAAAAATGAACACGTTAAATTACAGGTCTGCAGCAAAATAACATTTTTTTTTGTGGGTGGGTGGGCAGAAAGTGTCGTTCCATTGGGTAAATAATCATTCAACCTTATAGAGTAGTCATTTTATATTTTTTTCTAATTCCTGTATGACTTTTTTTCTATCTAGGTGTATTTATACATATATGTACATTCATAATGTACATGGTTATGTGATTTATTTTTTTTTTTGTGTTTGAGGTTAGGTATGACCTGTCAGTTCATCGTTAAAAGTTCTTTATTTTTGTTTATTTTTTATATATTTTTTAAAGCCCACAATAATAATATATGTCTGTAAAAGAAAAGTAATAACTTTAAGAACTGGACTGCGAAAAAGTCATTAAAACATTTTTTACAACTTTGACTTTAAAAGACGACCTACGCGCCGCTGATGTATCTTATTTGGGGCACGTTTGACACGCGCTTTTACACAATGTTGTTACCTATTATTTATGAAGAAATATTTGTATTTTATTTTTTTTGCGAGCATAAAGCAGAACTAGTTTTTTTTTTGTAGTCATTAACATTTCGGTACCTACTCAATTTGTATATATTGTACACGACTGACAAACTGTCACCAAAAAAACTGCCAAAGTAATGGAAGGAATCATAGACGGTAATATGTACATTTAAATGAAGTAACAAAATGGCAATCTGTCAGTAAAGAATGAGCAATTTCTTGAGGATCTTGATTTGTATATAAACTTAAAACATTTTGCAATATAATGACAGCATTAAACCTCCGTTGCACTTGTCAAATTTTGTATTATTTTGACATAAATAGGTACGCATTATAAATACGTAGATTTATACGAAAACGATGATAGGATCCTACACTTTTAGGTATTTAACTTTATTACTTAAAAACCTCATATGTATATCGTGAGTGATTTCTGTGATTTCACTGTCTGTGAATTTCAGTCCAAATCCATTCCGGTATTTAAAATAACTATATAGTTTTTTCATAGAAAAGAGCTCCCGCAAAAGAGTACAAAATTTATAATTTCTTTTATTTTTTGTTTGTTCCAGAAATTTCTGTTTCAAAAATCACCAGTCCGCAGCAAAAATTTAGAAGGCAAGTTTTATTAAAAAATGCATAGCTATAGGATATATCGCAGTCAAATTTCCGGCGGCAAACAATAACAAATTAAAATATATGACTTCTTAACAAAAAGAAAACGGTTACATTGCTTCGAAGCGTTTTTCATTTAAGATTCAAAAATGCTTCTATACTTCAAGCTTCAATTGAAATTTGCGAAAATGTAACGCAGTGAAGCAGATATGAAGCAGATATTAAAAAAATTAAAATGCCGCCGAAGCTTTTTTCGAATACATATTTTGAAGCTTTCTTTACTTATGATGGAAATATTTTGGATAAATTTTCGATTTAAATAACATTTCTTGAAAGTTCAAAAATATCTCAAAATTTCGAAATATTTCTCAAAATCTCAACATTTTGAAAATTTCATTTTTATTTTCTAGAAAAATATGAAAATAAAATTTTAGAAAAAAAAATCCAAAAACATATCGATTCGGTAAATTCTCGACTGAAAAGGTAAATCATCTTAAGTCCATTTTTTAAATTTTTCAGGAAGCAAAAAAACTTAAAAGAAACTGTGCGGCCGAGCGGCACCAGGCCATTTTCGTACATAAAATGATTTTTTTCCTTAATGCAAAGAAAAAGGAGTGGAGTGATATAGAAGAATGCGAATAAAACAGAATTGTGCGCATGATTAATTGAAAATAAAAGCAAATCAACCTAAGTCGTCTTAAGATGTTTTATCTTTTCAGTTGAGAATTAAATCAACTTTTACAATCAATATTTGGTTCATTGAAATTCATCATCAGGTAGGCTCCAGTCATGAAAACTTAACTGCGTTTTCATTGAAAGGGACAAAAGTTTTTTTTTTAATTGCTTGAAAACTATTAATTTTTTGAAAAAAAAAAATGTTAAGACAAAAATTAAAGCTTATAATATTCTACAAATAAAAATATTATGATACATTTTTTCGTAGGAGCAATAGATTTTGAGAAAACCGTTCCTTAAGGCGACCATATAGTACCTAACAACGCGTTGATGTTGGAAACGATCATTTAAACAAACAAGTGATCATCTAATGTTTCCGCACGAATTTTCTCAAAATCTTAGGAAACAAAAAGTGTTGCAATTTTTTTGTTTAGAATTTAATAAGCTACATTTTCGCCTTATATTTCCAAAAAAAACCGATAGTTTCATTATTTAATTTACGAAAATCTTAATTTGTCTCTTTCACCTCACAAAATCATATGCAGTTGTTCAAATTTATGGTTAATTTCTTTTCAAAAAAAATGATGAGCACATAAAACTAGAGCTCTCCATAAAAAATTTAATTTTGTCGAAATTTTGCTGAAATTTGGTCTTTTTTGTCTAATTATCCTGGGCAAATTCTATATTTATGACTAAAAAAAACCTAAATAGTATCTAAATGCTGGGTTTTTAAGTTTCCAATTAAAAGGCTTTTAAGGTTCTTGCGTTTATAAATCGGTTAGAAAAATATTCGATACAAAAGACAATGCAGATTTGTTTTTTCCGTATAGAAAATAACTTTCTTATAATACAAATTGCCAACCTTTTTTGGTGGCAGTTTCAGGTATATGAATTATAGAATATCAGACCAAAACGCATTTATCATAAAAATTTTATTTTGAAAGCAAAACGTAAAACAAAAAATTAATAAATGCATTATTCAAGAAAAAATAAGCTTTTGAATTGAAGAATTAAGAGAAATCAATCTGTTATCTATTATAAGTCTGCTTATACAAATAGGTATAACGCCCCTGAGATAGGATATCAAATTTCTACAAAAAAAAAATGTTTGTTCGCTGGTATATCACCACCAATGTTGTGTTGATTTTTCTTTTTTTTATTTCTTTAAAGACACTTGCATTTATACAAAATATTGAGAAGGTATCTATGTATGTATGTTTTTTCAGTATTATAAGTAAGGTGTTGGAAAGTTGAGAGTTGATGGTTTTTTGTTTATTTGATTTCATTATTTTGATTAAACCAAATTTTTAAAACAGGAATAAATCAAAGTCTAGAGTTACATTTTCATTAAATCATACAAATTTTGAATTGAAATTAATGACCACTGGCACCACGTACATACATAAAACAATGATTTGATTTTTTCTTTTCGAAAAGAGTAGATAGAAGAATCTTGAAATCGTGTTTATATACTGAAGGATAAATTAAACTCTTAAGAAATAATATAGTTTCAAATTTACTTCACGAAAATTATTCAATTATTATTTATAAAGGAGACTAGAAAAATGTCAATTTATAGCAGTTATTATAACACTTTTACGTCATTTAGAAAAGGTGTGCTTGCATAAAACGCTTCCCGCGACATAAAATAAAATAGTAATTTTTTGAACAAAACTGTTATAAACTTACATTGGTACTTGGTAGAGTGGTTCCCTTAAAAAAAATGTGTTAAATATTACGTAGTCAAGGGTAAAAATCACAATAAAAAGTTCACTATGTTAATTCTAACGTAGTCACTCGATTAAAATCAATTGTTTAAAGTAAAAACCTAAAAAGGTTATATTAGTTGAGAAACTTGGTAAGTATTCGCAATTTTGAAGATTGTTTATATTAAACGAGTAGCTTGCTTGAATTAAATGTTTATATTTTTTTAATTTCACACATCTATAAGTTATAGATTGGCAACTATGAGGGATTTAATGTAGCTAACTAAATTGGTTATTGAAACCGAACAAACTAACCCAGAAGTAGTTTAATAATATTTTCTGTACACTTTAATCAAATCAGTGGGTAGATTTAAATAATTTTGTTTAATCGACTTGACTCTTATAATTTAACCTGGTGAGTTTGCAGGTTGTTATTTAAATTCACCTAGTTTTATGTTGTTTTTAACCGATTATTTTTCTGCGTGCAGCTATAAGGCTATTCTTGTAAAATTCAGTTGAACCTAATTTTTATTTTCGAAAGCAATTTTTTAATTTTTATTGGAAACGAAACATTTATAAGTAAATCAATAGCTTCTTTACGTAGTTTTTAGGTTAAAACAATTTGTATGAAGATTTTTGTCAAGGCTCAACATAGAGAAAATCAAATCAGTCCACAAGCAATTTGATAGTTTTTTTTTAATAAATACAATAGTATTTAGCTTCAGGGGAATTTTGCAAAAATATAATTAACAATCAAAATATCGATTTTGTTTGAATTGTGATCCAAATTTATTATGGCCATCCAAAAATGATTTTTTTGCATTCAAACAATCTTTTGTATAACTATATTCTATAACCTATTACCATATTTTCTTTTGTTCATAAAATGTTCATGGTTTCATGGAATATTATTTACATATTTTGCATACATACGATTTATCGATTAATCGATATGTATTGTAAAATTTAATTATTATATAAAAAAAAAACAAACAACTCACCATGTGTTGGATGGTAGCCAGTTGAATAATATCTTCTATGATGTCCGCTACTTTCTAATGCATAAAATGCTCCCATATCAGATGCATCAAGGCCACCCGAGGTACCACTCGATAAACCCTGATGGGCACTACCGCCCACCCCTAGTCCATTAACATTTGGTGAACCACCTAGCCGCGGACTCTCGTACCAACTGCGAGCAGCTTCCGCTGTTGAAGTCATATCCATTTCGAGAATAATTTTGAAGGTTTTTTATTTAAACCACTTGTAACACGAAAAAAATCTTTATTTATAAAATATTGTTTTTTTTTGTTTTATATAACAAAAAACACTTAAATGTGTTAATGTTATTTATTTATTTATTTTTTATTCAAGTTTTTTTATTTTTTTATGTTTGTCACTTTCATTTAGGATATTATTATATTTAAATAAATTTTATGTAAAGTTTATATAATATTCCAATTTGTTACCTGAAATTGTAAAAAAAAATGTATACATAAATATTATTTAGTTTAAAGGGACTTATATAGTTTTTTTTTGTTTCACTGTGCACAGATTGAATCGAATTTTATAGAAAATAATATTAGATAAGAATGTGTTTGACCAAGATCAGATTTTTTTTTATAATTTTTTAAAAATAATTCCATTTATACAACCAAAATTAGTCTCAATTCAAAATTTTCTAAGGGTGATGGGTTTGAATATAGGGAAAGAAGATACTTTTGGGTTACCCTTTTGTTTTTTTTTTATTTTTGAGGCTAAATTATTTTAAAGAGAAGAATTCCCCCAAAGGAGGCGTGTGGTAACTTTCGTATAGTAATATATATAGTATTCTTAAAATTTTAAAAATTAAATTTAGTTAAAATAAATGAAATCTTTTTTGGTTAATTTTCGTATATTCAAGGAATCTTCAGAGTGTGTTTTAGATCAAATTTTTTATTTATTTATAAATATTAACAATAAATTAAAATTTATCATTAATAAATTTTTTAAATAGCACTACAATAAATTTAATAAAACAAAAATATGAGAAATTGAACCTGGAAGAATCAAGTTAAATATTTATAGAAATATTTACAGAAATTGTGAACAAAAAAATAGCTTATATAATATAGGAAGTGTTAAGTATAAAATTATTCTAAAATATAAGAGTTGACAAATCCAATTTATATATACATATATATGTAGATATAGATATATAATATTTAGATTATATCTAATCTATCAAATTATGAAATTGTAAAAAAAAACAACAAACTATTAAAAAAATTAATTACAAATTGTAGATCCAATGACAACTGACTGATTAATATAAAAATTACAACAACAAACTAAAACTCAAGCCAAAAATAAAATTATTTATCAGTACACAAAATAAAATACTAAATATCGTTATCAGTATACCAGTAAACCAATTACTTGAATTTTTTTTATGAGACTGGATAACGCCCCGAAAAAAAATATAAGTATAAGTGGTAATGAAATGATTTACTTATAGAAGTATTGTTTCTATTTCATGCTAAAAAAAATATATCTTGTATAATTTTACTATTTTTCTCATTGTACCTATATTGATCATCAGGTGCATATCAAAAAATTGATTTCCCACACCATACAATTGTTAGTAATCAAGGACTCACATATTTACAAGTCACCATGGTGATAAATACAACAACAAAAATCAAATTGAGTTTATTTTGGGAATCAGGTAGAGGTACCTGTGGTTTTTCACACTAAACACTGACATTTGTCTTATAAACAATTGTTATAAATGTTGTGCTGTGTTGTTGTAATTTTTCAATGAAATCAAAAAAAAATAAGGATACCTCTTCTATACGTACTGATGTGTGCGGTAGGTTGGTGTCTTGAATAAGATAGTTGGCGCCCGCAGAGGTAATTCACCCGCATCATTGTTCATTTTGGTGACATTATATTTTAAGGTTTGTTTGGGTTTTTATTTTGTTGTATACGTAAGTATATTTTGCTGATTGAGATTTGATGGGCGAAATGATTAATGGAATGATGATTAGTATATACAAACATATTCGAGTGGGTATAAATATGTGGTATATTAATATCTTTGCCAACCAACTCTGCACATTCGAAAACACGAATGAATATAAATATAGGGACAAAAGATTTATTATGTGAGGTTTACCACACTGACATTGCAAAATTCATATAACAAAAGAAAAAATTATAAGCATCCATGCAAGCTGCAAATTGAGCCTTGTTGTTTTTGACAATATCTCGTTGACTTTTGGTTTATTGTTGCGTATACCTATACCTACCTTTTAAAGAAAGAGTTTATTTGTATTTTATTGGAAGGTATAGGCTGGCACATTTATTGCCCTTTTTGTCACAACAAAACATTTTAATTATTTTCTTTTTCTTCTTTTTTGATCAATTAATTGATTTTTATAGGATTTGTAGGTCTATATATACAGTAGTTTATGGTCAAAGAAATGGTTACTAGTTGCTAGTCAAACTTGGGTGTTTATAAACGCATATTTTGTATCTTCAGAGGTGAGTTTGAGATACATAAACCAAATATTATAATAGACGGATAAAGTAAAATCTTAGAAATATTAACATGATAACATAAGGCACGTTGATTTTATCAAATTGTTCATCTTTTCGAGCACCAACAAATTTTGTTTGAGGAAGAAAATATAGTTATAGATAAAACCATTAAATCTAATATACATAACAAGTAATTACAAGCCCGAAAGTACTGTTCACAAAACTGAATGCGTTACATGAATATTTTACGAGGAACTAAAGGTAAAGAAAAAATAAAGAATTGAGTTCTAAGAAATCGGTTTACAAAATTTAAATCCGTCTTTTTGAGCTCCGAAGGGTGAAAACATTTCGTTCATCTTTCCAAACTATTCATCTTATAGAAGCGTTCATCCTTCCGATCATCTTCATCTTTCAAGATCAATTCAAACGATATTCAGCATAAAATTTACAGATTTACCGATTTGAAGTTATACGCGGCAATAACAGAACAATTTTGTAGAAAGTTGTGTCCCATATATCAATTGATATCATATAACCTAAATTTTCCTGTACAGTTTTCTAGCAACATATTATTATGTAAATACAGCTATTTACACCAATGGTCTGCATTTCGAACGAAATGGAATTTAAATCGATTTTCAATTTCACTCGAAAAGAAATTCCATGTTTTAAAATTCCTTCGTTTTCGAAAACTTCGCAATTACTTCGAACGTTCAAAATTGAAGATGCATCCATTTTTAATTGTTATCAAAAGTGACATTACACTGCGGATGATATTGGATGCAGAATTATTTGCATTTCTTAGGGCAAAAACGAAGGGAAATTTGAGAAAAAATTAGACGAACAATTTTGCAAGAAAAATCTAATACTCGCCTGATATATACCGTGAGTAATTTATTATGAATTGTTTATTCTTAAATGTATATTGATCGTATGTTCTTATGTTTTCTTCTAAAATAATAAAGAACAAAATATTAAAAAGAACAAATACATATACAAAGTTTTCTTATATTTTACACAAAGAAGTCCAAACTAACTGCAACTGCACCAATTTCACAAGCATAAACAAAGTGGGTGCGGAATTCGTTCAGAAAATGGAATAAAACGAAATGCAGATCATACATTTTTATATTCGAAATTTCTTTTTACAATTAGAATTTCGAACAAATTTTATGAACACCCGAATTCATTTTGCTGATGAGAATTCACAAGAAGTGAAATGCAGACCATGGGAATTATTATTTAATTTGACTTAAATAAAACCGTGATTAAGGGCAACTACATAATATGACTTCCAACTATTAAGACAAATTTGGTAATGTGACCTTTTGATATTCACATACAAAATGTCAGAAAAAATTGACAATTAAAATGGCACTCTATAGGTATATAGGCAAACGTTTGGGTTAATTTTATCAAAATCGGTCGATGCCGACTGTAATTCCTGGTGCGAATTTGAACAAAATCGCAGATTTTATTTTTGAAATATCAAACGTTTCTTTTTTGGTTCTAACTTTGTTGGTCTTCAGCTTTAATATTCCTCTTAACATCAATCATACTGAATTGGCATAGTCTAAACTCTAAGCCTTAAAGAGTCTAATTAAATTCAGGTATTATAGCCTAGCCACAAGTTCACACTTAGGTAAATCAATTAATCTCTCAGAGAATGTAAAAAGCTTAAAATTGTAATGCAAAAAAAAAAAAATTATAGAGAGTTCGAAAATAATTTTTACATATAATCATTTCAAATTAACACACTTGAAATTAAAAATACTGATTCTTATACATTTTTTCTTTGCTTTATTCACCTTAATAATAAATTGGTACAAACAGTCTAAAAATTAAAGGGTAAGAATTTGTTTTTCTTTAATTGGTTATTGATGGCTGTTACTTCGTGAATAATGATCGTTAAAAAATGTTTGGGAAAAGCGCTTGCAATTAAGAAAAATAATTTGATGAAACAAAATTCTAAATTATGTTTTTTTAATTTTGTCCTTGGTTTCAAAAAAAAAAAGTTCGTTCTTAAATAATGTCAGAGTCATTTATCTGAATTATTTAGCTTCAAGTTGGTTTTTTTGTTTTGCTCTGCGACAAATTTTGGATGACATATCGATTTTTCATGAAAATTTGCATTTTCTATTTGATCATCGATATTTCAGAAATCTAAGAAGGAAAATCACCAAAAAAAATTAAAAAAAAACTATAATTATTGAAAATATGTACCCATACATTTATTAATTTTTAACAAAATAAAATAAAAATTACAGAGATCTCTATTTTAAAGGTTGATTTCTGTAAAAATACCACTGGTTCAGAAAGAAATATCAAAACTTAATTCAAAATTTACTTGGGTTCCCTTGGCTCTATAACAACCCAGTGAGTTTTCAGTTGGTGCAATAAATTTTGCAGTGTTTTAATAGGAACTTAACAAACAAATTTTACATCGTAAACATTTTTAGATCAATTGAAATTCATTGATTTATCATCATTGAAGTTTTCAGCTGAATGCGCAGGTGATTGAAAAGTTCAACAAACTGAATTTTAAATTCATTTTGTTTTCATGGATTTCAATTCAATGATCTTAAAAATGCAAAGTCGTTAATTGAAATTCATTGGCGCAAAATTTAAAACGATTCAGTTCGAAGTTAAAGCATTTTTATAATATTAAAAATGACTTAACATCGTCCATCGTGTAAAATTTTGCGCCATTGACTTTAAAATAATTCTAAACAAAACATAAATTTCGAATTGATATATTATATAAAAAAACAATTTTACTTGAGTAAAGGAAATTTTTTATAAAACTAGAAAACAAATCTTTTGATGCCGAAAACGCTCGGTATGATGCAAGCGCATCATCTAAATTTTGTTCGTATGAAGTAATGGTCGTTAGTTAATAATATTATTATATCGATACTTCTTTACTGAAATGCTTTAACTTAAATAGAAGCAAAGAAAATGAGTATATTGAATCGAAAGTAGTTTTCAACAACATTTCAAAAAACGTTTACTAATAAATAAAATATTTCATATGAGAATTAGAAGCATTTTTATTTATTCCTAATTAATATTAAATATAAAGTTTCATGTTTTAGTTCTCAAATTTTTGTCTACCAAATTCCTGTAATTTCTTTAGGTAATTTTTTTTTTTTTTTTATTTAGCTGGCGCCCAACAACACGCATATAAAAATGAATGAGAGTATAATGTTGGATTTACACAACTGACAAAATGGTATTATTTCTGCCATATTATAACCATTTACTGCAGCAAACGTGTTTAATGACAAACACAAAAATTGTTGCATATTTTCATATATGTACATATGTACGTATATATCTAACTGTAATATTTCGTTTTTTTTTCAGTCTTGTAAATCAGCATAAGTCGAACTATATGTCTATACGGGTGCTACTTCGAAATGTCGCGCCAACAATTTCATTATTTAATTTTTTTTACTCAAGTAAAGATAAAGGTTGTGCAACTGTAGAGACATTATTAATTTTAATTTTTTTTTTTTGTTATATAAATAAATAATTTTTAGGTTCAAAAAAGCAATTCAAAAATAATAATCTTAATCTTTTTTGATTAAACAAAAAAATCAATCAGCTTAGTTTTTCAACATTATCTATATGCACATATACCTATGTTTATTTAAGATAACAAAATTAATTAAAATAAATAAATTAGATTGATTTCATTGAACAATTTTGAGATTTTTATCATTATTATCCGCGATAAGTTTTAATAAGCCTTTTTAAAAAGAAAATATTTTACGTAATTGTAACATTTTATATATACCTACATAGGTAAGGTAGTTGTTATTGCTATAGAAAATCTTTCACAAAAAAACAACATTTATACGCATTAATTTCATAATATGCCTTATCGATTTAATTAATAACTTTTATTTACGCATTAAATATTTCAAAACTATGAAAATTAAATACAAAGGTTTTAGTCCAAAATAGCTTTTAAGTTTTAACGGCCTTTATTTAGTCCATAAAAATTGGCGTTTCGTCTCGGCGATCTCACTTGGACTCATCGTCTATTTCAGTCTTCTGACACACTGAAGGGCTTTGTTACAGTTATAAAGCTATATAGAATTCTACATATGTATAACGTTATTGCACAACAATGAGAAACGGATTGTTATTAGTTTCGAGTCAGTTACCTAAAAACAGGTCCTTAAGAATTTTAAATCATTTCCTTTTATTCCCTAAAGCCCACAAGAGGTATATCTATATATTGAGAATTTTATTCTTCTTTACGCATTAGTCTTTATTCTTAATTTACATTTTATCATTATAAATCCGATTGAATTTTAGATCTAAAATATTTAAAAAATGCCATCATTTAAATCAAATCGAACACACCTAGGTGAAAACTTAAATTTCCTCCAAAAAATCTTTAAAATGAATTTTAGAAATAACTTAAAATTTCGAAAAATTTGAACATTTTATTGTTCACTATTTTAATTTTGTGTTTAAACAAAATTTAAAATAATTCTTTTTTTTATCTTTTATTCTTCCTTATTATTATTAACTTGAATGGATTTAATTTACTCTCTGGTCTTTATATACGAGTAGGTATGCCCTATGAATATGTAGATATAAAATTTTTTTAAACATCAAAATTCATGTAAATATACCTTCATTAATAGAAAACTCATTCTCTTTTAAAATATATCAAATATGTATAAGAATAAATAAATTAAATACAAAATCAATATAAATTAATTTGAATAAATTACAATAAAGAAAAAAAAAGAATCGATGTTATGGTTTGTTCTCATATTAAAAAATTATAGGTATTCCTACCTATCTACATACATTAGATGGGTATAAGGTATAGCAAAGTAGCTCGTAATGATATAATTAAATTCTAGCAAAACTTGAATTCTATGCCATAGACGATCGATATTGTATATATAGAGTTGTTGGTATTTGAAATATCAAAAATTTTATTATAGAAAATGAGTTTAAAATAATTGAATATTGAATTTGTATATACGATAATTATTTTAATTATGTTTGTTTTTGTTTTATGACTTTTTTTATTATTATTAATAAAGACGAATTCAATTAAATAATGACGCATGCTAGGTATATGTACCTATGTATGTATGTACATAGATAAATAAAATATGGACATTTCGACTTTCTTGAAAAAGATGTTATTTCTGTCTGAGGAAACTTAAATATCCATAATTATTAACTTATATTTTTTTTTATTGATTGCATTGGTTTATTAATTTAGATTAAGAAACTTGATGTTTTTTTATTAGGACTAGATATATTATTAAGATATAATAATAAAAACATTTTTTGTTGACCATAAAGTCGTTAATGGCTATATTTTGTATTAAAACAAAAATGTTAAAGGGTGTAATAAAACACTTGTTTGGTTTATAATATATCTATAAGAAGTTAAATTATAAGATCACAAATTAACTGTAAATTATTCCTACACATTTACTTGAATTTTGTTGTCACAGAGGAAAAACAAGAAACCTACTACTCGCATAAGTCTTGCAATTCTATGTTATAGGAATGCCAAATTGAAAAGGAGGCTAGGTATAACCTAACCTTTCATGGAATACAAAAAAATTGAATAATCATTCAAACCTTTTAGGCAAATGTTTAATAACTTAAAAGCGAAAAGATGTAGATGAAATGTCTGGTAAAAATTTAACATTTATGTCAATCCACTATTTTTTAATTCTAAAACATATACCTAAATTTGTAAATTCGAATTTTATTAAATCTTAGTCTGACGCTTTCAATACAAATATGTATCTATATAACATATTTTGTGCTTTGACTTAAATTTGACAGTTTTAAGATAAGCCATACTTAAATGTTATATTTAATTATTAAAAATCAAACTGTATTACAAACAAAAATATTATCGCACCCTAAGTGTTAATTAAATACGAGGAAACGAGCATTGGTATATGCGGTTTTGAAAAAAACTAAGACCAAATGGATCGGAGAAGCATTACAACAGGCACTTCTGACTTCTCAGACAATAAATAAATTCCTTCAACTTTATATAGCATTGCACTGCAAATTGACCGAAAATTAAATAAAACTTGAAATTCTGTTAATGCTCTTTTTTGTTTTCAGAATGCCATACCGGGTTTCAGTCGACATTTGCCCTTGATACCTGTACATTAAAGTCGGATATGGAAATGACGTGTAAATGCAATGAACACATCCAACTGGAATCAATTTAAAAATATTGTGTTAAAAGCTTTTGTACAAATGAAAATACATATACCTATATGTTTTTTTATCTGTTCTGCATATGCACATAGAACATACATATTAGCCTAGTTCCATTACTTGGAAACTCTGTACATTTCTGTGAATTTCTACACCAAAGTCTGTCAAAGTTCATATAAAAAAAATAAAATGACATAGAAATTCACACAAATGCACAGAGTTTTAAAGTAAAGGAACACACCTATTATGATTTAAAAATTTTCCCTAATCTATTTAATATTATGTCAATTTGTACGATTGATAAATTTGTATGTAAATATAGTAATATTTTCCGAACTTACTTTTGAGCTAGAGAACATCGTGAGTGAGAAGCGTCAAAGCGTCAACATAAAGGGATAGATACAATGCCTATACTAAAAAGTTCGAATCAATATTAAATTTTAACTTTGGAAAATTTTTACTTAATTCAAAAAGTTGAATTTGAAATTTGACAGCTGATAAAGACAATTGTCGGGTTCGGGGATCTATCTAAAGCTATCCAGATAGGTTTGTGTTGTTGTAATCCCTTGCGACAAAAAAGCTGATGCAACAACAACTCAACGTATCCGAACATTTTTGGGATAGGTTGATACCTATTTGCTAGATCCCCGAACGCGACAAATGAGTTCTCTTTTCTGACAGTTTTCACTGACTATAAGTTATACTGTTCTTTTCTAGTTATATTTGTTTTGATCTAGTAAATGTTCTCTATTAAACATAACTAAAATGTCAAAACTAATTATTGTATAAAAATAGAAACAGAAAAAATACAACAAGATATTTGTGGCCAATTTTCAGATGCAAAATTAAATGAAGGTCGTTATACAAAATAGGTTATTTTAGACTAAAATATTTTTGCTTTGAAAATGTAATAGAAGAGGGTTTTTCATTCGAAAACCTAACAATCTTATAAATTTTTTTGTATTTTAGCGCTTCTTTTTTTTTAAATAAATTGTAATAATCTTTGGACTGCCATTCACTGGGTTAAATTTGAACCAGGGTGAATCGAAATTTCGTTTACATGAACCAATTTTAATTTGATATTTGTAGATTTTTCTTTCCCTTCGAAATACTCGTAAACAACTTATGCGTCGTCAGTTTTCAACTATGTACATGTATTATATCATACTCCTTTCATTTCGTACTTCAATTCTCCCGACTAAAAGCTACATGTTCACTTGGTTGAATTGCCCCAGTGTGCGCAATGGACCTTCAGGTTGAACAGTTATATGAACATTTAAAATAAAATTTTTTAAAATTTGTCATTCTCATATTTAAAATGGTTTTAATGGAATTAACATATCCATTAGACTTTACGCAACTCTTTGCTCAAAGAAGACTTAAAGCTAATGCCGGCTTTTCTCTAGGTAATTTTTGTCGTTCGGTTTTAAGACTCTTCCAAACCAATGTGAAACATTCGGAAATCGGAACGACGACGAAACTTTAGGCTGTCAGTATATTTTACATGAGATTCGTTTAATCGCATCATCGCGTACTCACATTTATCGTCCTGTTAATACATTTTGACAGCCGAAAGTTTCGCCGTCGCATCGTTCCGAGTATTTCGCGTTGGTTTGGGGGAGCCCTTAATCGTCTCATGTAAAAATTAAAAGTCGTAAGTGGCTTAAGTCGCAAGCTCCGAAATAGGCTCCAAGCAGACTTTTTTTTCGCACGGCGACGGGAGTTTTCTTCTTTATTTTTATAATGATTACAATGGTATAATAAAACTTATGTCTTTCAACTTAATCGGATATGATTTTAGCTACCTTTATATAAGTTGTTAAATACAAATATTTAAACCAAGGTTTAACAACTGAAACCCACCGCTCCTGGTGGATTAACATGAGGTTTAACGTGTGTTCACGTTTTCAGTATTTATTAGTAGGTAGTCAATTAGAAATTTGAATAAGAGTTGAAACTCAGTTAATCCATTGAAATCGGTGAGTTAAACAAGGCTGATTCACGTTTATACAACGAGCCCTGAGTGTAAATTCATGTATACCTGCATAAAGTGTAGGATACATTGAGTTGCCTGATTGGATAGTCGGACGACAAAAATAGACTCGTGAATATAGCCGACATATATCTTTTCGAACTTCTATAAATCAAGGTTTTGTCAATTTTAAATTAAGCTACGAAAAAGTTGGCCAAGAATGTATTTTCAAACAAAAGTAGCGTAAGTTGTCATCCCGACGGAAGTTTAAAAATAGAAAAAAAAGTTTTTAAGATGAAGTAGAATTTATAATGATTACAGGGATATCTGTGTAATTATTTCAGAAAGCATTACATTTTTCCTTTATCACGGAAGCAATTACTACTACTTGATTATTTAACATTTTACATAATTACAACTATAGGTAGGTACAAATGGACCATTTATAATTGCGAAACACTCTTTTAAAAGAACAAATTAAGTTAAATAAATAACATGTCATAGTTTCGTTATCATCCTAGACCTAGAAGTTGAAGTAATAGTTTTTTTTTTTTTTTTTTTAATTTTTTACAAATTGAAAACTGGTGTCGATTTCTTCGAGCCTATAAAAACTACCGGTGCAATTTTGTATTCCAATTTTGTGTCAATATCGACAGTTAATTGTCGTGAAGGTTAATTCCGTTGGATCTATGTATGTATATAGTTCATTTTATCTTTGAGAAAACAGAGTAGGTATATCGAATGAAAGATTAAAAAATCAAATTTATGTGCCTAATAATTGGTTAAAACTAAATTACGACATATATCGACTTCGGAAGAAGATATACACGAATCTTGGAATCTGTAAAACAAATTCTCAAACATTGGCGCGAAAATTCGACGCACGTTTAATCGAATAAGTTGTTGAGATTTACTTATTTCAGGAATGGATATCAGATGAATAAGTATCAATCCTAAAGGTAGATACAGAGGTTATCCAAGTTTACCTACAATCAATATTTAAATTTGTAGCTAGATACTTTAACAAAAAAAAACTGTCAGGTACCTTTGTACTTTCATAACTCACTTAAAAAAAATATTGTTTAACAAAAAACAACAAATTTTGTATTCTTACTCTTGGGCAGTTTATCGTTTTTTATCGGTTATTATAATCCACTCGATATAAATTCAACAATCACAAAAAAAACAACACACACAAGTTAATTCAGGTTAATAATATTATATCTATGTACATAGAAACATCCTTGCGTTGTGGTCATAAATTAAGCAAGCAAGTGACAAAAAAAAAACCAATCCGTATTGTAAAAATATTTTTTCTATCTTTCACCAAGCGCACCTTATCCACAACTGGAATCGAAATCGAATCAATCCAACAATCATCACACACGATCCTGTCGATCAATTTTTATTTTTTTTTTTTAGATTTTGACAGGTAGTCGTGGTTATAATGTTCAAGTTATGACACTGTTTTCTTATCTATATATAATTTTTTTTTTGCTTCATAGATAAAAACCAAAAATCAATATAATCAACAAAAATCACTCGGCAAGTTACTGATGGGGAACAAGAAGTTTAAAATTTCAAATTAACGAACAAGAAAAACGAAAAAAAAAAATGGAAGAAACCGATAACGGGGCACATCAGTGATAAAGCAAAAAAAACACTTCACGATGATATGTTTTGGGTAAGTAAGTATAAACAGAGAGATAAAGGTGTACAATATTTTTGGATCGATTGATCCATCAGGTAGGTAAGGTAAGGTACACTCTCTACTATTGATGCGGCGAATTAATTGAGTTTGAAGGCGAAAAAAATCTGATAAACATTGGTAAACACACTCTTTACAATAAAAAAAACAGAACATAACAAAAATTAGTCAAATTCAATTCGATTCGACGGCAGCGATTGCGTTGCGATATGTTGGAGAAACAATAGCCGGTTGTTGTCTATGATGGTGTGATCCATGTAACTGTGCACAGTTAGGTTCGTTCGATAAATTTACATTCAAAATGGCTTACATAATTTTTTTTTGTTTTGTTTTAATAATGATGGGCAATCAGATCAGATCGATGATTATTATCGTCGTCGGATATCGATGTCTATCATCGTCGGTGATGATTTAAGTGAGATATAACGATTGTTTTCTCCACGCGTCAAGATTAAATTAAAATCATCGAATCTTTCGTTTGGGATGATGGGAGAGAAAATCTTGGTTTATTTGAAAAAAAAGGGCGCGCGCGAGATTAACCGCAATTAAACGCCGAGAATTAACCGTAAAAACCGTGTGCGGGAGATCTTATTGTCAAATCAGAGAAAAGATTACACACAAAAACGACGTCGCACACTCAAACACGTCAACGGTCGCAGACCAACTGAAGAATACGTATAGAGGAATATTGAAAAACCGCACGGTTGCGGGAACGACAACGATGACGGTCGACAACAACAACAAAACTTCAACAACCCAGCACAGCACAGTACAGTACAAAAACAGGGAAAACGAGTATAGCAAGCTGCCACCGCCACTGCCAGCCGGTCGGCTTTGGCCAATCCCACTGGGAATTGATGGTGGCAATGGTGGTGGTAGAGAACAGGCCTCTGCCCTGTTGGCTGACACAGCCATGCGCTCGAAGGGGTTGGAATGAGTGTTTCAATGGTCTTATCTCTCTGAACAATGGGCGTATCGATAGCAGTTTTTCTCATTCTAATTCATTATGGAGAAAGAGATAGTTGTTGTGGAAATTTGAGCTTGGCAATGCCTGTCAACTACAATACGTATACAGTGTGTGACATTTGTCTCACTCTCTCTTTTGCTCTCGCTCTTTGTTGTATGAGCGCCCATTTGTATCTCGAGTCGCATTCGATTATTTCGATTAACAAAAAAGTGTGAGAAAGAGGTTCGATTGCTGCTGCTGCTATTCTTTTTCTTCTTCTTCTTTCTTCTCACTCCCTCGGGGACGACTTAGATTGTTGTTTGTCATATGGTCTCGGGAAATGTAGGAAAAATAAAAATACAGTTGTTTTTTTTTTGTTCTGTTTGCGTAAAATCTGATTTTTTGCATTTTCTGTTGGAATTTTCTTGTTTCAGTTGTAGTTTGCTTGCAACTAAAAATCTCTATAGCAGTGGGCAGTGGTGGGCATACTTCGTAAGAGGGTTGAGAGAGAAGTTGAGATGGTCGTGGCGAGTTGTTGTTAGTGGTTTCATTTTGACGTCGTAGGTGCTATATAGCCTAAGTATACCGATACCTACCTATACTTGCTTGCTTGTTCATAGAGTGCATCAGAGCGGGGATACGCGTTTTTATTTTGTTGTTGTACTGCCGCCCCCTTTTTGTCTAGGATTATAAAGAGAAAAATGCTCATTTTGGAGTAGGTACCTAGTATAATTTTTTTTGTTATTGTGGTGGACAACCCGCTGCTGTGCTGGTTGCTCGGAAGGACTCCATTAGGAGCGAGTTTCTTGTATGTTTGTGTGGTTGTCTTACGTCCGAATGATGATTTTTGTGCTCCCCGTTTTCCGCTTCCTTTGGTTGTTTTTTTTTTTTTTTTTTTTTTTAGTGTTATGGGGGTTTTGCGAAATTCTTGGAAAATTGGATGTCAGATGTTTGTGCATACACTGGGGGTGGACATGAAGCACACACAGCATCTTAACTTTTTTATTTGGTTGTTAGGTACCTACTTATGTATAGGTATGTACCAATAGCAATTGCTATACCTATATATATGTATCTACTTATAGGTTTGTCGTAGGTATAGGTATCTACCTATGTATGGAATATTGTAGAATTATTTTATTCTGTCAGATTTGTCCGCGATAGTGATATGAAAGAGTTTGGTGAACATCATTTTTCCAAATGCCATATTTGTCAATGGAGAATCGATGTTTTGCGGAGATGTATCTGATTATTGCAATATTGTAGGTAGTATACTTATATCCTACTACATTTTGAGATATGTTTTTGTTTTAACTCACCTGTAAGGTATATATAGGTATAGGTACGTACCATTATGCCTTCCAATCATAATAAAGGTGGATTTAACTGGGTATACCTACTTGTATAACACACATAGGTATAATATAAGGTAGGCAGATAAGCCATAAAGCACGCATCGTGTATACTGACATGCGTAGGTATCTACATATACCTACTTACATTTATATAGATTTTTGGACGCATGTCATTTTATCTGATTGTATCATGGTGATGTTCTTAACTATTTTAACACGCTTCAAAAAAAAAATGTATGTAGCTGGGGATGGAACAACGCGTGTAACTGGCGCGCGGACATAATATTTGAACAAATCTTTAAGTTGTTCTTAATAACATGATGCTTATACCATTTTTATAAAATTAAGAGTAAAAGACAATATTATATACCTAGGTATAGGTAAGGTTTAGGTTAGAAATATAAAAGTTTCTATAAAAGGTTTTACTTATATAGCTTCAAAATTTGTAGTTGAAATGGACTCTATATTCAGTAAAACAAAAAAAAAAATTACCTTGATAAGGATAACCTCTAACTCGGTATACATAGGTTAAGTATTAATACCTGATGGAAAAGCGAGTTTTTATTATCAAGAAAGTAAGTAAGTACGTATACCTATAAATAGGTAGTTAAGAAGATTTACATCTTATCTAGCATTTATCATGACAACAAGTGACAGAAATTTTGCTATATTGGCAATAGAAGTGTGTTAACTACTTATATAGACCTACTGATAGCTTATATAAATATTGACGTTCCTATAGGTATACCTATATATATATCTTAACATCAAACTGATGAGCTTTGACGATTATAACACGTGGTTAAGGTTTTTTTTAATAATACAAATTCTTTATTCTATATATTATACTACTGAAATACATCAGCCAAGTAGAAGACAATTAGGACTATTTTAATGGACTTTGTTGAATTATTGATTCAAAATAGCTTTTAACGGCCTTGAAATCCTACAAAAATTAACATAAACCTATAACTTAACGGCAAAAACTAGTGGCTTCGAAACAATTATTCCTGAATCGACCACATGAAATTTTCGTAGGCGAAATCAAAAGCCTATACAAAATAAAATGCACTTTTATTCATATAATATCGAAAAGGGTTAAAGGGCGAAACCTAATAAGTGGGTTTTGCATGTTTTTCAGAAATAAACAACCTGCCAAATTTTGTATGCGGTGATCTATGGTGAGAGATCATTTTCTGTAAAATGTTCAGAACAACATTGTTACGCTTACCAAAAGTTGGCTCTAATTCTGCTGATTTTTTTGCATTAATACATTATTTTGGAATTTTTTGACTTATACATATGCAAACAAAAAAGTTGGTGTGCCCCAGGATTCCGTTTTGCCTCCGAATTCTTTTTCATATTCACCAATGATCTCATGTCTGAAACTTCGAATTCATTGAAATCTTTTGCTAATGACAGTTTTTTAGCCTTTTAAATCCGTTTTCAGTTCCAAATCCTTGTCCTCCGTTTACTGGCTGAACACAATGCTCTGCTGCAACTGAAATCAGAGCCACAATATTTTAAAGAAACAAAAAAAAAAAGCAACGACTTTCTGATTCACTTTTCTAATTCCAATCTTTTTCTTTTAATTAATAATTTTTTAGCGACACAAATAAGCACTAAAAGCTTCAATATTTTTTTCCGGCTCTTTTTTACTGCATATAAATTGAAACGTCAAAAGTGCTGTACGGGAAAAGTTCGCGAACCGTTTAATATTTTGAGCGATGTTCCTGATTCAACTCCGGCTACGGCTCCATTTTCTAATGGAAAATCAAAACCCGAATATATTGTTTTTGATTTTTACTACAATATGTCTGTAAGATTAAAGGTCTTTTAAAATTCAAATACAACCAAGCGTTACCTATTTGCCATATTATACCGCTATATATCGATGAACAACACTTGTATCGAAAAAATCGACAGCTTTTGCTTTTAGTTCTAGGTTTATGCGCATTAGAGATGCGAAATTAACACACATTCGATTTTACCGAAAACCTACTCAAAAGTACCAGTTTCTATAAAAATTGTAACAAAATCAGTTCAGCCGCTCGGTCTAATTAACCATAAGATATAATTAAGACAAATGCCTTAGAGTCTATAGCGCCACCTAAGGGTCAGAGCTGGTCTGAGAACATTTTTTTAATTTAAATTCCTTCTTATATATTTTGTAATAATAAATTGAATTTAACGTTAACAACGTAATTATTATGACTCAATTTCATAATCCCACTATTAAGCGTGTTTTTTTTTTTGCAAGTCCATATGAATTTGTCAAAAAAAAAAACGACATCGGGACTTACCAAAGTCATCACAGCGAAAAAGCCCATCACTGTTACAAAATGTCATCACTATCCTTTCAGCTTTATGGTGAGCATACAAAATAAAAACTTATCAGCCAAGCCACATTAAAATAAAAAGAAAACTTATAGCTAGGTATATAGAAACTTATTTCCCTTCATAAAGTAAAATTAAATAAAAACATAGATCTTAATTTCAAGTCATTAAGACAATGATTGCCATTTTCATAAAATAATTGTTTCATTCGATGACTCGGATAATTTGACGTTTCCATACAAACTATCGATACCAAAATGATAATTAGCCCTGGTAATGCAGTTTTATCGACTTAGTTAAGTCCATATACTTCAGTTGTTGTTGTATTTACGTGTAAATCGCTTACATAGTTCCTTCACGCAGGTTTGAAAAGTTCCGATCTCAAAATTTAAATGCATTCAAACTATAATTCAAATTAAATACAAACCGTTATTTAATAAAAAGACTCGGTGTAAAGCGGCGATGCTGGATATTGCTTAACTTTTAATTATCAGTCTTTTATATCAAATGCAAACAAAACTAAAATAAAACAAATCAAATCAAAAATTCAACTTGTAAGGATGTTTTGCCAATATATAGTACATACATACATATGATTTTTTTATATAGTGTATACAATATATTTTACATGAAAATGTACTTTATACATATGTATGAAGTAGTTTCATTGAAAATTTCTAAATCGAAATCATGTAATTTCCCAATAAATCATATTTCGAAATCAATTTGCATGAGGTTAGTTTGGAGATAATGAATCCTTAAATTAAATTAATTAAATAAATATAATTAAATATATGAAGTTACAAAAAAAAAACAATCGCAACAATACCAAAATTTTGTCCAGTTTTCCTGCCTCTCATACCTACTGAAAAATTAAAATAATCAATTCAACACTTGAAATTACCAATTTAATCGTTTGTTGAATGAATGAATTTTGGTGTTTTAAATTGTTTTGACTCTTGTTGTGCTTAGTTTTCTGTATTGTGTGAGTGTGTTGCAGAATTTGTTGCCATATTTATCCCCCATATACTCTTATGCCATTTTGTTGTTCATTGAACCAGGATGGTTATTATTGTAGATGGAAATTAGTTTTTGAATTCAACAAGCGATTATATTTACCAAGAAAAAGATCACCAAATATATGTATAGGTATACATAATTACCAATTTAAAAAATATATAAAATTCTTCAAACTAAAAACCAAAAATTAAAAATTTTCGTATTGCCAATTTTTTTCCAAAAACCAAATTTTTGAGATTGATGGAAAAAATCAATTTGAAAATTATCAACTGATAATAAGCTGTATTTTTTCAGAGGCTCCCGAGACTTATATTCCCTTGTAATAATTATGCACTGCATAATATAGCCATATTGCTAAAGAAGATATAGGACGGCAATAAGGCATTTTCCTAAAGAAAACCTTAAAACCCTATTTCAGTTGGGTGTTTTTTATAAGCAAAAACTTGAAACGAAGTTTTTATTGGAATTATAAGTTAATAAATTAAAGGAAGATACGAAGTTTAATCAAAAAAACTTTGCGATTATTTGAAAAATCGAACATCGTTCTAAGTCCAGTTACGCAGTTCTAGATGAAAACCACTACTTTTTAATCCTCCATCATTTTAATTTTAGATTTGATTAAAACCTCGACAATTTTTTGACACAAAACCAATTTACATATACTTGAAATTAAATAACATATATAACTTGATCTTGTAAGCTTAAAGCTTTATATTCATATATGTTGGTATTTATGTATAACATTATTATTTCAATTTAAAAATTTGTATATATTATATGATGCGTTTTTGTGATTATAGGCTTAAAACTCCATCTAACTATCTGAGGTGCCAATTTATATAGCTTTCATTGAAACTCATCATTGAAAATTTTAAATTCTTATTTTTGGGTCACTCAACAGCAAAATCAGTGATTATTTTGGTACCAATAAAAATCTCTTGACTCAATTATTATTTGTAGTCAAAAAAATATTTAATTTTGGCCTATCCTTTCACATAAAGTGATTTCTAAAATTTCAATGATCAATGTTAACTGGTAAAAGTAGTTGAATCATTGAAATAAAGAAATTCATTTCAGGAGAAAATTTGGACGAAAATGAAATTTTTTTTTGACTATAAAAATAATAATTTATATTAGCATCAAAGTAATCAAGGATTTCGCTTTTTAAGTGGTTCAAATTAAATATCAAAATGTTCATTGATGAGTTTCAATGAAAGCTATAACTGGCACCTAACTGTCCATACCTACATAATTAATTTTAAATGAGTTGTACGGTGCACACTGCACAGTGAGGTACATAAATCGTACCAATCTACTACTTTATTTAAAAGCAAATAATAATGCTATCGATATCAAGGCACCTGAACCTATTTAAAACAAGATTACTTATTTATTTTTTCTTCCTCATATCAGATTCAAATATCTCAAATCAACTTAACTCTAAAGTCGAAGAAAAATACCTATACTCACACCTATGTATATATCTATATATGCTGGCTCATATTCGTTATAGAGCAAACAAATTTTTAAAAATGTAAGTTTTATACCAATACACATATCTATTTATTTAATTTATGAGAACTCTCTTGTGTGTTTTTTTTATCGGAAATCAGATGTTTTATAAGTGTCATTGATATCGATCTTAAATTTTTGTTTGCGGATATGTTTATATATGTAGGTATACCTGCACATACCAATATTAATATGTTTAGCAGTCGGCAGGTTTAATATATAACTTGGAGCTCCTAATTAGTTCAAAACTATAACTCGAACTCGATATCGGTACATAATTTGCATTTGATATTCTATTTGAGAGTATAGTTTAATGAAATCGTTGATTAATGTGAATTTTAATGTTCTTCTTTGAAGTTAATTTGATTTATTTTTTTATCAAACTCAATGCGGGATAGTCAAAAAGTATAGGTAGGTATTTTATGACTTTTTTGTTTAATTGAGATTCATGTAGTGGCTTAACACACTAAAACAGCAGCAGGTGTTAGTTTGTAAATTAAAAAAAAAACCAAATCAAATCTACATAATATGCTTAGACGCGTACATAAACATATTATTTGAAAGATTTGACTTTTTTATTATGATGGAATGAGTGGTCGACGGTTGTAGATATGCAGAAAAGCTTATATCTCTTTTAAATTTCTTACCTTTGTGAAATAAAACTAGTTATTTTTGTATATATGTAGATATTACCTACCTAGGTATAAATTTAGTCTCGCAGAAATAAATTAATTTGAAACTGCGAGCTTTTATAGTCTTTTTGCGCATATATACCACCCATGTGTCATATTGAAACAATAAATATGTATGAAAACACTAATGGCTTTTTTATAGCTCGACAGTTTCATCTTAATTATAACGGTTCTCATTTTTGAATTAATTCAAAAGGTTTCATCGAATATAAACTCAAGTGTCTAACTCAAAAAAATTGTCCATCAATAAATAAATTAATTTAAAAAAAAAAAACAAATATTAAAATGGATTTTTGGGTTTTAAAAAATCTACAAAGTTTTTTCCTTGATTTTTAATAATTTTTTTTGTTTTTAGAAGACAGCCCCTCCCGTCTAAACGGGGGAAGTACTACCCTCTCTCATATATTTTTTTATACCTACATATGTACCTATATCTTAATCTTTAAACCGCTTGCAGCCACAGTAGGACATATGCAAAAAAAAATCTGACAAAATTATGGAATTAATTTATCTTAATTTGGAGCTGATTTAGATCCATCCAAGATATGACCTTTATAAATTATTAACGCCTACGCTAACGACCACTGTAATAGATATATTTTGATTGGTATATACGATATACGAAAACAAGCAATATTTTAAGAACAGTGAAGTTGTTGAAGAAAACCTTTTCAAAACATTATTTTTATCACAAACGAATCATTTACGATTTTCATGTTAAATTGTTTACATTTTGAATGAGAAAACCTAACAGTGAAATTAATAATAATAATTATTTCTATCATTTTAGGCACTAAGAAGCTGATTACTGACGACTTTTTTCTGTCGTTTTGCCTTTCGTTTTTTTGACAGTTGTGGTGAGGGGTGTAGAAATGTAGGGGGAATGAAGTAACGCAATCCAGGAATGAAAATTTTAAGATTTTTTCTGGTTGAACATTGCGACGTTTATGGTTTGACAACCGAACAGAGATGAACGATGAACAGATGTCAGCTAAAATAGTTACAGTTGGAAAAAAATGATTTTAAGATAAAATTTAAGTTGACTAAAAAAAATTAAAATATGTAAATAAAATGGTTTTGTAAATCAATTAATGCAAGAAAGAAACTTGACAGAATTTTGAACCTCATGAAATAACGCAAGAGTATTCACGAATTTTAAAAAGGAACCGTGTAATCACGACAGTACGTGCCTCTCAAAAAGACGAAACAAACGAAAAAAAGGACTCGTGAGTCATGTAATCAAACAGTAACTAAAGAAATAATTTTAAAATTTTATAAAAAAAATCTCATAAATTAAATTTTGTTCAAGAAATCAAAAACTAAAGCAATTAAGAACATTACGTTTTTATCATTCCAATAAAAAATTATAAGAGCGTTGAATAAAAAAATAGAAATAAAAATAAAAATAAAATAAAATAAAATAAAATAAAATAAAATAAAATAAAATAAAATAAAATAAAACAAAATAAAAATAAAATAAAAATAAAATAAAATAAAATAAAATAAAATAAAAATAAAGTAAAAATAAAGTAAAAATAAAAATAAAATAAAATAAAATAAAATAAAATAAAAAATAAAAATGAAAATGAAAATGAAAATAAAGTAAAAATAAAAAAAAATAAAGAAAAATAATAATAAAAGTAAAAATGAAAATAAAAATAAAGTAAAAATAAAAATATATAAGTACATATGTATGTATATGTAAAATTTTGAAACCGACTCTGGGAAACTATGTAGGTACCTGCGTCAGGAGTTTTTTTTTTGTTGAAAAAAACAAGAAATCTGTTCATACAAAATTCCACTCGGTTTTCCAATAGGTATGCAAAAAATATCATTTTCAGATTTTTTTTTTTTTTAATTACGAAAAATATATGTATGTATGTATGTATCTACATATTTATGTACACATGTATGTATATACCTACTAATGAATTGTTCCATATCATCGTGTGGTTTTGTATAACTATTTATTGCTATACCTACCAACAGTCTTTTAAAATCTTTTTTAATACTGTGCCAAAATATTTATTCATCAATTAAGAGGAGTCTATTTCCCACGTTGAAGCGGAAAGAAAATTTTCAAAAATTTAAATTAACTTAAAATGGAAAATAAATATTAAAAATAATCGCATTACTACACTGGAAAAAAAACACTTTAAATTCCTGAACAAACCACTTCATATCCTAATTAAAAGTTAAAATGTGTGAAAGACAACCGTATTGAAAAGTTTTCCATTTGAAAGTTACAATTTTAATTTTTTAACTTCAACGCCGCGAATCACTTTGAGTGATATCCTTTAAATATAAAGTTTCCCAATTTTAAGCTACGAAGAAAAGTTGACTCACGCTTTAAAAAACATCAAAAGTGTTTGTATTAAGACAAAAATTGAACACTTTAAATTTGAAACTGACATTTTTAATAGTCGTTTAAAAGCATTGAATGATGTTAAATTTAAGTGTATTTAAAGCTAATATTTTAAAAATTTTAATTTTTCAAAAATTTGCTGAAACTTATACTTAGATAGGTAGGTATACCTACTTTTAATCTTAACCATTGCTACATATCCATATATCTTAATAAGCTGAACGGCAAAATTGGACTTAATGTCCACAAAAATTGGCGTTTCAATACGTTCAGCTTACATATAGATTTCATGACGAATGCGTAGTGTGAACTATGTACCTACATATATCCAAGAAATGCTCAGAGATTCAAATTATTTTTCCTCCAAATCAAACCGTTAACTTTCAAATCACGGAGTTAATTTTTCTTTTCAAAGTACATATGTATTTATATCAAAATGACATTTAAATTGAAACTAAACTCATAAATAAAATTAAAAGCAAATACTTTAAAATTGACTGTTGGAATTTTCTATTCAATGGCTTTTATATTTGAATGCCAAATTTAAATGAACTCTTTCAAATTAAATTTAATTTGCTTTTAAGTCAAACGATATCCTTTTAATTTCAAATCTTCAAACTAAAAAATTAAATTTTTTCATATTGCATTTGAAATTTTTATGTTTTAATATAGGTACATATATTTAAAGCAATAATTCTCGTTATTTTAAAAGCTAAACGTTTTAAAACGATAACATTTCTTTTTAACTTTGGCATTTTTTTTTCATGAAACTTGAGATTTGCACAATTTAAATTTAAAAATGCGAACAATTGATTTTAAAGTGCATTTTTTCTCTCAGTGTATGCTATGCTATAGAAATCTTTTCTTTCAATTTGTAAATCAAGTTATTTTAATGAATACCTATTAATTGTTGAAAAGTATACTATCAAACTTAAAATTTAAAAACAAAAATTAAAACAAAATACATACCTACATATTTTTTTTCAAAATTAAACTGAAAACTACGTGTACCTATTTTCGAAAGAAATAGAGACTTTACAACCTTTGGTTATTGCAAGAAACAAGAAGAAAAAAAAACATTTAATGATATGCCAATTTGAAGTTATTTGTAGACATACAACTTGTCCTATTTACCCCTAATCTCTTTAACATCATTGAAGTAGAGTAGGTACCTTTAACTTAAAAGTGGATATAATCTGATTTCTTTTATCTTCAACCACTTTGTATGCCACTATTATATTGACAAAGAAATTTCGCATTTGTTTGAACTCATTATGAGCTTATATTTATTTACTACAATGAAAGTTCATGAATAACTTATTTAACTGTACCTATATTGAAATAATTAAATCTGCCCAAATGAATTCAATTATTTTTAACGTGACAACATTTTATATAATTAGGCCACTCATAGCGGGGACCGGAACCAGACAATGATTGTTTGTTATTTTTGTTTATGTAGATGTATATAAATTCTTCCTAGAAACCCCCGACAATTATGGCTACGACGCGACGACAGCTACGTGCAACGATGTCAGGCTAAATAATATAAATACCGCTTTCATGTTGAAATCAAGTTTCGCATATATCGAGGTATTATTTACTCGTAGTTATATAGTGGGCGTTTAAGTCGCGGAGTCCATTAACATTGCTGTTGTCATGGATGAAAGGCGTGGCATAGAAACTTATAACCACCAATTTTCGATTAAAAAAAAAACAAGATAAAATTCAAAAAGACTGCCATTTTTGTTAATTTTGCAAATCAATTAAGTGAGCAACTCTGATCATGTATCTCTTATTATTCTCCTGCACCATGGCGAACCAAAAGCAAGACACAATTTAACTTCAAATTTTCCAGTCGTTCGTCGTGTTGTCGTCGTCCACAAGTGGAAATTTGTATCTAGATGAAGTAATTGTACCGCAAACGTGATCAGAGCAAAGGCCATCAAACCACAAACAGACGAGGCTTCGGCTTCCAATTCTATACACAAAAATTCTTCTTTTCTTTACGGTTTTTTTTTTTTTTTTTATTATTTGCTTTTGCAACACACAACCAAAATGCTTCTACATAAAGCACTTTTTAATCAGGCCATTTGCATTCGAGGAAATCGTAAAATTATCCTGGTAGACACGTCGTAACTTTTATAGCTATACCCACACATACATAGAGACATACCCTACAAATAGACGAATGTAAATTGCCTTTAACCTTGACGGCGGAAGCTGAAAGCTAGGAATAAAGAAAGAAGAACACATACAACAAAAAAATAACTAGAAAAAAAAAAAAAAATATCCTTTCACATTGGATATAACTTTCACCCTTGCAGACCGAAATGAATTGCTAACTAAGGGGGTTTTTAACTGGATGTAGGATTGTGTACAATGAACATGTACCTACAGAATGAAGGTTCCTTTTACCTAGCAGACTGTTGGCAAATAACCCCCAATAGCCCCATTCTCCCATCTAACTACATTGGTATAACTGTAGCGTGTCATGAGCTTTATTTTTGCTCATTCCACAGCCATCAAAGAGTTAAAGGCAGGTGAATTTCAACAGAATTCTATTTAATATACCTTAATGTTATTCATTTATCTTGTCGATTATGTAACTCGCAATACTCGATCGACAGTTATTCGCAGTACAGTGTTTTTTTTCTTTTCACTGAGATAGAAGGGTGAAGTTAGCACCGCCATCTTTTATTTTAATAAAAAAAGTTCTAATTTATATGTGAGTACTTGTTCTGCCATAAATTTTTTAAACAAAATTTCGCAAATCTGCAAATTTATTTTCTTAAAAATTTAAGGTTTGCGATTTCGTGCTCAGTTTATGCTGTTAAGAGCCAAAGAGATGACAACAAAAATTCGCACATTCGCAACTGTTATACGGAAGAAAATAATTTTCCGAAGTCCCTTAGCATGAAGTTAGCATTTTCACATTGAAAATTTTTGATAAAAAATGCATCTGTAAAATTTGCAAATTTGCCATTTTTTTTAAATCTTTACGACACATGACACATGATTTTTATCGTAAAAAGCTGTGTTAACTTCATGCTTCGCAAAATTTATTTTTGGCAGTCAAATTTGGAAGTATGTGAATTTATGTTTTTTATCTCTTTTGCAATTGGCAGCACAAACAGAACACAATTTGTGTTTTTGCGAAAATTGAAATTCAAAAAAATGGTCGTCGGTAAAATTTGAAAATTTGTGATTAAAAAAAGAAATACTTCATACAACTTTTTTTTTTTTTGAATCGAAAGTGATGTTGCTATCGCTAACTTCATACAACTTTTTTTTTTTTTATCGAAAGTGATGTTGCTATCGCTAACCGCGCTTCGAAGAATTTAATTTCAGTTATCATCAGTTTAACACTGCTATATATAAAAAAAATACCGTTATGTTTTAGCAACAAATTTAAAAATTCCTTGAACAACTATCAAAACGGTGATTTTGATTCTTTAAATTTTCAATTTACTACCCGGATTACCGAATCATTCAGAGGGAGTAATATGTATCTACTTCCAGGTTTTACATAATATTCTCATTAATGATTCAGTGAATCTTTGGACCAATCCCGATGTATGGAAATATTATTTTCTATTCTTATCCACATTTCAAATTCGTGGATCGAAAATAATAAATTATTTTGGTAAGCAAGAATTTTGAAACACATGTGAAAAGTACAACCAAGTCCACGGGAGTAAATTGTTCGTTAATTACTTTACTTTAATCTAGATGGGCGTACAGTCCATCTACGGCCTCAACCAACAAGCCCTTCCAGCCAGCTCGGTCCCTAGCTAGCTGCCTCCAGTTGCGCATACCAAGATGGTTGATGTCGCTCTCCACTTGTGAGCGTTACCTACAAGGTGGGGTTCTCGCTTCCTCTATACTGCGTAGACCGTCAGGGGTAGATTTGACTCGTCGGAAAAAAATCTTGGTTCCGAAACAAATGGTTCGGTTAAAAAAAAATCATTCAGACATAATACTATATTAAATTGAAATAATAAAATATCCATATCATTTGCTGCTAAAATTCACCTACCATATTCTCTTACAAAATAAAAGCAGAAGCTATAACATTACTATTCGCAAAATGGAAGAAAGGTTTAACGGCCCTTTATAGAGTGAGTCCTTGTAAAGCATTATACCTATATATATCTATGCTTTTAACTTTCAAACAATGAACTTTTGGATGGAGGTGGTGTAACTATACTTGCTAAACGAACAAGTATAAACATATCTACATGCTGTTTATATCTAAGTATATGCGTGTGTAAATCACGTATAATATTTACCGTAAATTTAACAACTCGACTATACCTACCTCTATAAGATGTCTCTCTTGTTCTTTGGATCTTCCATCAGGGGGGTGTGAAAGCCATATTGTAATGGTGCGGTGGCGGCAGGCGGGGGCAGAGAACGAACGAGAGGCCATGACGACGAACTCTGTTGCCTGCATGTCGGACATCAATTCATCGCGATGTAGCTCAGCGCCATTTGCATAATTGACCCATTCAGGACTGTGCACGGATGAATTTGAGCTTAATGCCTGAACGAGCTTTCGTCCGAATTTGCATTTTCATGCGAGAAAATAGTCGAGTCGCATTCTTTCTTTGTTGGTATATATGAACCATTGAACGATTTCGAGTTTCAAGGCTTGATGAAGTATAAAGTTGGTCAATATGTGCCTATTTCTACTTGCTTGGTTGGAGACGAGTAACTTGTCAGAGAATCAGGACATATATATGTATGTTGAAGGTTTGGATATATGGAAGTATGATTTTAGGCAAACCGAATGAAAAACGATTTATGGGACTTGGACTACTTCTTATAGGTATATGTACTATAAGAAAATGTGAACGCTCAAAGCGAGAATGCTTTTAAAATTGATTGGCAGATGGCAACGTATGTAGTTCTTAAGTTTATTATGTAAAGGGTGATTTTTTAAGAGGTTTAGAACTTGAATGAAATATTTATTTGAATCGATAGTTTGAACCTTGCAATTTAATGTTTAAAGATAATTTCATGCAAATGTTGACCGCGGCTGCGTCTCAGGTAGCCCATCCGCTGAGTCCAATTTTGGCATACTCTTTCACACATATCGGCCGGTATCTCACGAATGAATGCATGGATGTTGGCTTCCAGTGCGTCAATCGAAGCGGGCTTGTCCCTATAGACATTAGCCTTGACATACCCCCACAAAAAATAGTCTAATGGTTTCAAATCGCACGATCTAGGCGGCCAATTTACCGGCCCGAAACGTGAAATTAACTGTTCACCAAACTCGCCCCGCAATTGCGCCATTGTTTCGCGTGCTGTGTGGCATGTGGCACCGTCTTGTTGAAACCACATATCATGCAAGTCAAGAACTTCCATTTCGGGCAAAAAAAAGTTTGTTATCATCGCTCGGTAGCGTTCACCATTGACAGTAACGCTGCGATTCGCATCATCTTTGAAGAAATATGGCCCAATAATGCCGCCGGCCCATAAACCGCACCAAACAGTGGCTTTTTCGGGATGCATTGGTAGCTGTTGCAATGCTTCTGGCTGATCTTCACTCCAAATGCGGCAATTGTGCTTATTTACGTACCCATTCAACCAAAAATGAGCCTCATCGCTGAACACAATTTTTCGATAAAAAAGCGGATCCTCGGCCAGCTTTCCAAGAGCCCATTCACCAAAAATTCGGCGTTGTGGTAGGTCGGCTGGCTTTAGTTCTTGCACCAGCTGTATCTTAAAAGGCTTTACGCCCAAATCCTTCGGCAAAATTTTCCACGTAGTGCTGTAACAAAGGCCTAACTGCTGGGAACGGCGCCGAATCGACATTTCGCGGTCTTCTGTCACACTAGCTGATACGGCCGCAATATTTTCTTCACTACGCACAGTACGTAAACGTGTTGGTGGTTTAATGTCCAACAAAGTAAATTTGGTGCGAAATTTGGTCACAATCTTCCGAATAGACTGCTCAGAAGGTCGAGAATGCCGACCATAAAATGGAAGCAGCGCGCGATGAACATTTCGAACCGAGCACGAATTTTGATAGTAAAATTCAATAATTTGCAAGCGTTGTTCATTTGTAAGACGATCCATGGTTAAATTGCAAACCAAACTGAAGCTGTTTGACAGTGACACAAGGTACTAAACACACGTCAGCTGTCAAAACCAGTGTTGCCAAAACCAAACCAGCTAAAAAATCACCCGTTATATAGTTCTTAAAGTTAAAAAAAAGTATGGTACCTATATGTATTAGGCAGGATACCTCCTTATAACTAATCATATAAGTATAAATATAACAAAAGGTTGTAGAGGTTGTAAGTTGACAATTTTTTATTTAAACTTAATCATTTGTTAATAGCCTGGGAAGCGACCATAAGATTACCATATCAATTTATTTATAAAAGATAATTCTGCAATTCTATAATTTATTTTTTTTTAATGATTTTTAAAGATTATGGTATTCAAAATTCAAATACCCTTCACTCTTACTGACGCATGTGAGGCAAAAAAAATTGTTCATTCGAATTTATCATTCAAATTTGTTCGTTTCCTCTATTGTAAAATCTGTTGCAATGAGATCAGAAACTATCATATTGGGAAATTTCCGTTGCAATTCTACAATAACAGGTCTGATTATGGATGAATTTGCCCCATCTTGTTGGCACCACGCAATAATTTAAAGAAATTCTCTTCCGGCGTTGATCTGGAAAAAATTCTTTTAACATTTTTAACTATCTACCTTGGACTCAATCTGAATGAAGTTCCGTCTCATTGAGAATTTCTGGGTTCGAGTCACTCCATAATCTAAGGTAATATATTGCGAAGGTTGTCAAAGTTGAAAGTGTCAAAAAATTAAAAATAGCTGTTCGAGTGCCCACAGGAACTCAACACGCATCATTATAAACAACATGCATGCGCTTTATAAAAAGGAAAAAAGATCCGCGATTGCCGATAGTTTCTTCAGTGTCATTTTCAATTCCAATAAACGCTATAGGATATTGAGCTTCCATATGGCTAAAAGATCATAGCGTAAATATTTTTAATGTGTTTTATGCCATAAAAAGTACGCTCTCCTGTTGCATTTGAGATATTATGTATGAAAAAAGAATATTTTCAATGCGCCATGAGCACCGTAGGCCCTAGTTCAGTGGTCCAATAAGCACTACAGTGCGCTGTTTTGATACTATAACACGGTTAAAAATTCTGGCATTAATTTTAATATTTTCTGGGTTGTATATATGACAACACCAAAAATGTATTAAAGTTTAATACATCGCAAATATTACATTTCTACTTTTAATACAAAAATTATTACATTTTTTTATAGAACTTTACTAGAAAAAGAGAGGAAATAAATTGAGGAAATTTCTCACAAAGAAATTTCTCACAAGAAAATTTTCTCTCAAAAGGATATTTCTTTTGAGAATTAATGCAACACAGAAAATATTATGAATACATACTCGTAATTCGTAATAGCTATAATAATGAATGTGTATTTTTGCAAGAGTACCTATTTATCTTTGTATGTCAATTTATTTCCATTTGGGAATAATTATTCTTATTATTTTTATTAGAAAAATAACATTATTTTCTCCATCGTTTTTCAGAAATGAGAATAGAAATCTTATTGCGATTGAAATTTTGTCTACTAATTAACATATTGTGCCTCGAAAAACTGCAAAGCGCCTTCAAAATAATGCATATTTAAATTTTTTTATTTTTATTATTCTTGCTTTTTAATACAATATTAATAAATTTTAATCTTGGGTGTATTTAAAAGTGACGCAGTCTGTTCAAAATGTTCATATTCAATATGGCTGACAAAAAAGAGCATCGAAGCAAAAAAAGGGCGAGGAGGTATTAGAATGTAATCAAAAATTATTAGAAAAATTCTCATATTTGAAATGGCAACTGAGAGAGAAATTTTCCCTCTCTGCAAGGGATATTTTTTATTCTTTTGGGTTAAAATCGACTCTTTTTTGTATTACAAATGATATTTTAATACAAAAATATTAGAATGTAATAAGAATTGATTAGAATTTTTTTTTAATATTTCCCTAGTATTAAAATGTAATATTTGCTGTATTGCATACGGCTGTAATACAAGAGCTGTATTAAAAAATAACCCAGAATTTTTAACCGTGAACTATTTTGACCAGTGGCAGAAAAATGATTAGAAAAGAGAGATTTATAGGTGTTCCTTCTGTGGATCAACTTATTATTATTGAGCTGTTCTAGGCCCAAGGGGTCCCTCGCAGTACTTTTAAACACTTTAAAAGAAACTATAGTTGGGACTCCCACACCAAATATTGAGCTATTGTGACCTCATTTGTAACCTATAAAGGAGGCTCCCAAATAACTCATGGTATAAAGATTATAAACTTAAGGTTTTTGAAAAACTGAAAGTTCACTTAAAGGAAAGCTTTCACACAAAATTTCAGGGCTGCAGAAAGAGAATAGAAAAGAACAGCAACGATATTTCGATTGCTGTGAGTATTTTTGAAGAAGAAAATATCAATTATGAAATTAGCATTATTGCAGTTGTTTTTTCAAAAATAAAGTTATATTTTTGTTAATGCGAATACCTATTAGAAATTTCGGAAAGGACTGTTTATGGCTTCAATAACACAACGATAAAATTCGCCGTTTTCCGAGCTTATTTTTTTTACTCCTTCTTCTGATTTTGTGGCCCTTTCTCTTAAAGTCCCGGGAAGCCCTTTGGCTCCCAGTTCGCCCCTGTTTGATTCCTTGGGAGGATTGGTCACTTACATATTTGGATGTGACAATTCGTGAGACCTTCGTCTGATCTTACCGCATTACATAAATTAAAAAAAAAAAACCTTTATCTGTTAATGAAACCAGAAAGAATTTAGCGGATTTGAGTAAGGTATCGTAACTATAAGAATTGGTCCAACAGTCATTGATCTTTAGCTCGTTGAGGTCATTATAAATGCTTGTTGAGGTCGTTAAAAAATGCCTGACCAAATGACTGTACTCTCATTCTGGTACTCATCATATTTCTCGCTTTTGTTCTGTTTGCTTATCTTTAATATACCGTATATATACTTGTTTATCAAGACGAACTCTAATTCTAATCTTCTTCATAAACTTACATAAACTCTATAAATACATAAAATTACCAACAGTCCCCGAAAATTTCATGCTTTTAGCACCAACACTCGAAAAGTTATGCAGCTTTTAAAATTTTAGAAAAATTTAGATTTTCAAGCAAAATTATTGAAAAAACGCTGATAGCGACCTAAGAGGAATTTTTCGGTCTTAATCATTTAGTTTCAATCTAAGCTCTATGATTTCGCATATAATATGATGTAACTATGTTATCGAGTCCTAATTTAGCAATCGTCAATATACAGTCATTTTTAGATCATGCGCTTCTTACGCTATCAGTTCAACATCAGGTGTCCCGCAAGGAAGTCATTTAGTTCCTTTTATTTTCCTGTTAACTGTTAATGATGTTGAACTTATTCTTACAAAATCTGATCTATACAGATGTATGCCGATGATATGCGGATATTAAAACACATTCTTTCCATCGTAGATGTTCAATAATTGTTAGTTGTTATTTGTGACAGTCAGCTTATTTTCCGGGACCACATTGATTATATTATTAATAGAGCTAACTCAACTCTTGGATTTGTTAAACGCTGGTCTAAGGAATTTTCAAATCCCTACGTCACCAAGTCCCTTTACATAACCTTTTTAGACCTTATCTTGAATAAGCCTCTCAAGTCTGATCACTATACCATCAGATCCATATTCAACGCATTGAAGCTGTTCAACGCCGATTTTTACGATTTGCTTTTCGGGGCCTTGGATGGGAGAACCATACCATTTACCTCCTTACGAAAACCGTCTAAAACTGATTAACCTACAATTGTTGAATCAACGTCGTGATAACGCCGACGTAATTTTAATTCACCAGCTTTTAACTGTAGCAATTGATTGTCCAGCCCTGAATTCTAAAATAACATTGAAAATTAACAATCGTCATCTAAGGTCCATACCACTTTTCACGATTCCTGTCCATCGTACTGATTACGGCCAAAACGAACCGATGACTAGAATGCTTCGGAAAGCCAATAATACAGCCATTTTTGATCCAAGCCTCTCCAAATCCTCTCTTCAACGAGCTCTCCAAACAAAGAACCTTATTCTTTACTACATGCCTACATCCTTATTACTTAGTTCCGTAGTTTTAATTTAATCTTAAGAATTCAATTGTTATCTAGTTTTAATTCATTGCTACATGCTTAATGAATAATTGTACTCTATCTGAAAAGTTCTTAAAATATGGGGTTTCAAATTTCAAAGGCTTGATTAATAGCTTGCGGAGGTAGGTAATAAGCATAATAACATATTTGATTCCGTCATACAGTACCTTGCCTACCCAGTTTGTTTGAATGCCGTACGTCACTGATCCAGTGTTCTTAATGTAGGTCCTACGAACAATATCGATTTTTAGGTCAATATTTTCAGTAAAAATACTTCAACGTCAAAACTTTAAAAACTATTCATCAATATGTATCTTTAGGAAGAATCAATCAATTTGCAAAAAAAGTTTAACTTCCTATAATAACAATATTATAACATCAATTGCAACAACACCTAATACCCCGGCCATCACAGTAGCACCAGGCCCAGCCCTAGCACCAAATTGATGAAAATCTCTCGCAATAATCACAACCGGCGAGGAAAGTGTTCAATAGTATTACACACTGCTACTACATCCTCACATCTCAAATCGAAAACCAAAACATGCAGCGTTCAGTGAACTTTGCTACTGCTACTGTTTCTCTATGATGAGTGGTGGTGGATTTGCTTCAACTCACCACAAAGGGGAAAAACTCCAACACCACCAAAAACCGCAATTAAATTTAAACATACCAACTGCGCGTTCAGGTATCATTCCGACGAGAGTGGGGAACGAATAAGCAGGTACGCAGGCTCGAGGCCAACCACAAAGCGCAGTTATTCTGTTGGCTCCGCCCGGAAATAAAATGGCGTATGATGCCATATGCAAGAACAATACCTTTTCACTGTTCTCAAGCACGAAACGAGATATGAATGAGAAGAAGCGAGCCAGATATAGAGAACACAAAGAGGGCATAGGTAAAGAAATGAATGGAGACAAAATCATAACAGTGGCGTAGAACTGCATCGATTGCAAAGGATTTTCCGGGTCTTGAAAGTTGTTTTCCTTTTTCGGCGTTTTGTTTTTTGTTTTTTTGCTGCGCTGGCTCGTTATCCTTTGTGGAAATCGCTATCGAGCTTCAATGAAGGAATTTTCATGCAAAGAGATTTCCATACGGCTCCAGATTCCGGGAGCCGAAGTGGAAGTCGGATGCAGATGCTGAGTGGGGGTGTATACGGTACGTTCGTCCCTATATACCTACTATAGAGTTGCGAGTTCATCTGTTTTTTTTTTTAGATGAACGCTATTTACTTTGACTATCAATGCGAAAACAACGACAATGGATGCGATAATTGCATTCTGTTCGATAATCTAGTTGCCCACAGCACTCTTACCCGCGCAGTACTGTTTCCAACGCCCACACACGGCACACGGATATTTAAGGCATCAGTTGGCTGATTGATTGAATTGTTTGTTGTGAAACAAAAGATTTTAATGGAAATATCGTCTCCTTATATGCGAGAGCGAGGGCCTTGGGCTCATGGATGGTTGAAAATAAATGAAATGTTGGATGTGGAGCTTCTGGTTCTGGAATATTGAATATTTCGAACATGGCCAACTTAATTTTGTGTTCTATATAGATATATGGAAATATACCTTTAGGTAAATTGTATAGAAGCTTAAAGTTTGTATGTAGGTACCTATCATCAGTGTAGCAGTAGGTATACGTAGTACAGTCTGATGAAACATGGAAATCCTTGTGGTTACGATTTGCAATGTACCTATATTCTATGTTGTTGTAACTGTTTATGGCGAAAAGAGGGAGGCAATGATTAGGTATTTCAGATAGCTATCTATTTGCGACTGGTGTTTGTTGTAGGTTTTGATTAAGGTCATACTTATATCTATGTGTATATCTATAGGTACAGGATTGGTGGTGGGTGATGTATAGAAACATTAATAGATATTTCTGTTTCGATGGACAATGAAGTGAAGACTCGGTATCTGCGACTGTATACCTAGTTGAATAAGTATTCCAAACAAGTCGAATAGACTACTGCTATGATTATTGACAGTTCTAAAGAGGAAGGCTAACTATATACATACTTAGATCAATTAACAGATTCAATTACCTACCATGTATTGATTAGTTTGAAAAATATCTTGATGACATTTATATTTTGGTATTGGTATAGGTAACTACCTTTACCTACCTATGTACAATACCTAAATGTATAGTATGTATCCTACTACTTAGGCATCCTGTTGAGCTTGAATTACGATACCTATCTAGGAATAATCAATTATAAGACGTATTTGTCGTAGCATAGCAGTACTCAGTATAGGAAAATTGTATTAATTTTTAAAATATCTTTTAAGTGTTTCCGTTGTTTTTAGTTTCAATAATTATATAACACGAGAAAAATGGAATGCTGCAATATGTAGATAGGTACCTAATGTATTATAAATTTGTCTTGTTTTTAGTATATAGGTACAGAAACCTAACGTTCCTCATACACCTAGGTATATAAGTTAAAGCTTCACAGTCGTATTCCTCAAGTTAGCGAAGAATCCCTCAATAAGTGTAGTAAAAACTTGTTATAGTGAATGGTTAATTGATTAGTAATTAGCCGTTCATTTGTCGTTAATTATTTGTAATAATAACAGTTTTGTCTTTCAATGTTTTCCATGTATTTTTTCAAAGTAATTAAAAAAAAAGCTTTGGAAGTTCTTATAATTCAAACAAATTTCAGTTTCCAAATTTGCAGTTTTTGCAGCCGCGTCGCACCGCTCCAAATTCACTTTGAGTTTGAATGACAGTACTTTTCTCTGCAACCACACAAGATATAAATTTGCAGTAAGGCTCCAGTGAATTGTTATAGCGTTGAAGTATGTTTTTTTTTAGATTATGAATTCAAAATTGATTTTGAACCTTTTCTGGAATTGCATTCAAAACTGTGGTTGCTGAGAAAAAACTGTTATTCTAACTCACAGTGAAGACGACGGTGCAATATGATTTTTATTTTTGCATCAATGAAATCTTTGGGGAAAGATTTATTTCTTATGTCAATAAGTTGCCTTCGTAATTTCCCAAATTGAACACCTTGACCACTTGCAATATCTTTCTTACAAACTTCATCAAACACTTCTCGAATCCCGCTTCGTTTTAGTAAAGCATTTGCACCAGCGTTGAAGAAGATTAAGAAAATTCGAAGAAGATTTCAAAATGAACTTTTTTTTATATAAATACATATATATATTCAAAAAAAAAAAAACATTACATAAATTTAATTTTATAAAAAAAAAAACTGAAATTCTTTGAGACTTCATATTTAAATATTTCAATATAGATATTGTTTAATAACACTTTTTTCATCTAAACCATAAATCATACATTATTTTTAACTTCATTTCTGCATGTATATTTTGTATATGTACATTGTTTTATAATAATTCTTAATTATACTTTCCATCTACTAACTTACGTTTTTAAAAATAAGCTAACAATTATTTTGGTGGGTCAAATATTTCGTTTATCTAAATATTTCTTTCATTTTTCGAAACATTTTCCTCTTTGAGAATATTTTTTTCCGCAGAGAAGGCACGAGTACGATAACTATGGCGCCAAGAATTTATAACGGTTTTTTGTAGAGGGGTCAAAACAAGCATTTTTTTATTATAAGAGGAGGGGGGTCCATCTCACCCGGCTTAGGAGGTAGGGGCAATTTTAGAAAAATATGACTTAAATTGAAAAAAAAATATTAAAAACAACGGCAGCACTTACTATAAAGTACTATACCGGTTTTGAAAGCCAGAAATTCTGTTCTATAATTCTAAATTTAAATTAAATAAATTATGTCAACAGTTTTTGAAAAATTCGCATGCAAACTCAAAATTTTGAAAAAAATCAAAAAAAAAGTTTAGACCATTTTTTTTCAAAATTGTGAAATGAAATGCTAAATTGGATATTTGTGGTTAATGCTAATATAAATTCTAAATCGACCAAAAAACCAAATGGTTTTATGTCTTCTAGTTTTTGAGAAAATTGAAAATTACTGAAACTACTTTTTTATGATATTTTTGTTTTTTTGCTTGCTTACGTAAATACATCAGTGCTAGCACACAGCATTTCGGCGTATAAACAGTGAGGTATGTATGGGTCAAATATTTCCCTGCAACCCCCCTGCTTGGGAACACTTTAGGATTTGGGGTAGGTGCGAGGTTGGGTATACGAAAAGTTTCTTTTGCATTTAAAGTATCTGGATTTAGAGAAAATTTGAATTTATCCTATATATCCAATGTCAACAGCTGTTTTCTAAATATACATATACGTATACGTTGCTCAAAGTCCCATATTAAACATTTTCATATATGAAAACGTAATGCATTATAAAAAATTCACATAACCTAGGTACTACTGTACGACTGCAGGAAATCTATATAATTTCTTATTATATTTCGTTTGTGACATGTCTATGTAATGCAGCAACTGTAACGCTAAATTAATTGCTGTACTTTACTTACAAAGATGAACCTATCATCAACATTAATCCTCAAAATGAAATCACCGTAAGTTCCAAAAAATAAAAATCTCGTAAAAAGTAGTTTTAGTAATTTTCAATTTTCTCAATAACTAGAAGACGTATAACCATTCGGTTTTCTGTGTTCGTTTTAGAATTAATATAAGCATTGACCACAAAAAGCAAATTGAGCACTTCATTTCACAATTTAAAAAAAATTGGTTTAAACTTTTTTTTCGTTTTTTTATTTTTTTTTTTTTATAAAAATTTGAGTTTGCATGTGGATTTTTCAAAAACTATTGGAATAAATAATTTAATTTAAATTTCGTATTGAAAAACAGATTTCTGACTTTCAAAACCGGTATATAACTTTATTGTAAGTGTTGCCGTTGTTTTTGAATATTTTTTTTCATTCTAAGTCATTTTTTTCTAAAACTGCCCCTACCTTCTAAACGGGGTAAGAAAGGCCCCCCTCCCATAATCAAAAATGCTTTATTTTGACCCTACATATATACCTCACTGGGTGCTAGCACTGTATTTATGTAAGCAAGCAAAAAACAAAAATCTCATAAAAAAGTATTTATAGTAATTATCAATTTTCTCAAGAACTAAAAGACATAAAACCATTTTGTTTTTTGCGTTCAGAATGCGTTCAGTGAACATCAGTGACTTCAAAAAGCCAATTCAGCACTTCATTTTACAATTTTGAAAAAAATTGGTCTAAACTTTTTTAATTTTTTTTTATCAAAATTTTGAGTTTGCATGAGAATTTTTCAAAAACTATTGACATAAATATTTAAATTTAAATTTAGGGTTATAAATCAGATTCCTGGCTTTCAAAATCAGTATAGTACTTTATCGTTAGTGTTACCGTTGTTTTTAATAATTTTTTTTCAATTTAAGTCATTTCTTTTTTAAATTGCCCCTACCTCCTAAACGGGACGAGATAGACCACCCCCTCTCATAATAAAAAATTATTGTTTTTGACCCCTCTACAAAAAACCGTTATAAATTCTTGGCGCCATAGTTATCGTACTCTCCCCGCAGAGAAGTTTGTTCGTCGTCTCGTATTTGATAAAGTTCATTTCAGAGAACTTGCGCTCTGTTGCGGCGGAACGGATAAAAAAGAAGTAGATTTTGCCTTTTTTTGGAAAATTAAAGTAGGTGGAAACAAGGATTTTTAAAATGAAGTAGATTTCAGTATTTTGCTGATGGTGCGAAGTATACGAAGTAGATTTTAAAAATTTATCAAAAAAAGAAACAGATTTATACTTCAATTGAAAAAAAGTGGTACCACTGATTTGCACACTCTTCTTTTATTTCACTTAAAATTTTCATTTTCATTCTCATAATTTCTGCAGTTATTATTGTTCAAATCAATCACAGCACTAGCACATGCACTCTTTAATGTAGCAAACGCATCGCTTCGACATTCTAGTGTTCATTTTAAATTTGTACAAATATTTTGTTTCTGGAATATTTTGAATTCGGTAAAAGAATTTTTTGTTTATTAAAGTTACAGTCTCGTCTTTCATTTCACGTCATATTTTATGGATGTCTTTCACTTTATATTAAAGCGAAATTAGGCCATATTGCACTTTTAGCTAATAGAATTTTGTAACATCGTGAAATTGGCTATGCCAATTATTCGGTCAGTTAAGAAAGGTGTAAAAGATTTGGGAAGTAATGAATCATTTCAAACAATTTTTGAATATAGCAGATGGAAAACAGAATGCTGTTGAATATGTTTCCCCCTTACCACAGATAATGAAAATTCGATCTACCCGATTATGCGAATCTATTGTTATGTCTTCACTTGGGGAAAGTGACAATCAAGATGAAGTAGCACGATTGAGCGAGTGTGTTTTGAAATTATGGACTCAGTTATTTTAGAGATAAATGAACGGTTTGAGTATAATAATAGCATACTAATGCTGTCGAATGAATGAATGAAGGTTTGGGGTTTTATGATTGTATATATGTATATATATACACTGCACTTCGACATTAAGATCTATTGTGCCCCCATTTAGAGGTAGATGAGTTGTCTCATTTATAACTCTTCCTCCATATTTGTTTCTTTGAGAAACTTCAGTATCTGGGGTATTTTTAGAGAGGCTAATTCGCTCCCTCTTATTTGGTGCCGTTCCAGATATCTGTGTCGTTTATGCATAAGTGCTTCGCAACTACCTAGAATGTGGTCCGGTGTCTCCTCATGGGCGTCGCAGAATCTACAGGTGGCGCTGCTCACCAAGCCGAGTATGCTGAGATGTCTTCGGAGCTTGCAGTGACCAGTGAGGAGTCCCGTTATTTTCCTTAGATTATTTCTACTTAAGCTAATGCAGGATGTAAAACGTTCTTGGTTATAATTTCCAAGTAATAGTTTGGCCTGTCTTAGCTTAGGGAGTTCATTCCAGTTTTTTTGTCTTTTGGCCTCCTCTTCTATTTTTATTTTGTGTTTGATCACGTTTTCACCTATTCCGCAATAGGGCTCTGGACCCGTTAAGGGTGTTGCTGCTCCTATTTTCGCTAGGGAGTCTGCCTCTTCATTGCCTTGGACACCAACGTGACCTGGTACCCAATAGAGTGTTACCTTGTTGTGTTTGCCCAGCTCGTTCAACCAGCTCACGCACTCCCAAGCTGTCGAATCTGCTACAGACTTTTTGAGTGAAAATTTAAACTACAAAGACATACCATTGACGGAATTGAATCTTGGCATTGCACTCACACGAAGAAAATTCAGTATAAACATTTTTGCTCAGCGAAAAAAATAGCTCCTGATTGCAAAATAAAAATATGCTTCAGATGTCGTTTCCTGTTCCCGTTAAAGGCGCTTTTCCTACAAGTTATCGCCTCTTTGAAACTGTGGAGATATTTGGTGCTAGCACATCTTTAAACGAGTCATCATTTTCGGCAATAGACTTAATTACTGCGAAATCTTTCTTTTATAGTAGAGGATAAAGACAAGCTTAGCGCAACTTACACTTACACCAATGTGATAAAGTAACCCGCCTGTGATATAAGTGTTTTTTTTTATGTTTTTTCTGTTTGGTTTAGTTTTTTGTATTAAATTGTTTTAAAGTATTTATTTATATAATAATTATTTATATTTTAAATCTGAATAAATGTTAAATCATATAGAAAACAATTTCAATAAATTGTAACCCCTGAGGAAGTTGAGAATCTTCAACGAAACGTAGGGTGTAAATATGGAATTGTTTTAATTCGCATTAAAGAAAACTAAACTGATTAAAAAGCCTATAAATAATTCATTGCAATTTAAAAATTTGATAAAAAAAACATATAATAAAGATTTACTTTAATATGCACGACTTAATCAAAATCACTCATATGTATTGTATTTAGACATACAAAATGTTATCCGATTTCTGATTTGTCATTTTCTTGGATATAATTTTTCTTGAATCCTTCACATTTCCATTTGCTAGCTGAGCATGCCACTAATATGTAGGTACATCACATAGGTAGGTATAATAAGAAAAAAAATGCAATCTTCCATGGATAGCAGGGTTGAGACTTGAGAGTGTTGCCCACCTGCTTAAATCTATACCTGAGCTAAGAAGGGACAATGACTAAAAAGAAAATATTCTCTGCAGCTGAATAAAATGTCTCATTCACCTTTCCTCTTCTAAATATACCTATATGATGTTGAGAGCACATGTCTTATCTCCAATCACTGTCATTGCTTGCAACCGATGATACTTGCAACATCGTCTTCGGTAGCGCATCTCTCATCTGATGGTAAAGGTTCAATAAAAAAAATAAGTCAAAAGTGGAATTTGCTCGCACGTAAGGTGACACATCACCAAACAAGCGACAACGAGGACGAATCCGACCGCGACGGCCGCTCAGTCTTATAGCTGAATGATGATGTACTTTATAAAGAGAGAGGGTTTCCAGTTCCAATTCCGCAGTACATATCAGCTTCACCACCCATAGGGTTCTTGTAGGGCATATATAGTGGGTACTTTGGCCTTAATATTGCCTCATCAGAGTTTATATTCCAAGTCACCCAATGCACATGATGCACTTGAATGCAATCGATGCCTATATAGATGCTTTAGGTGCACTCGATGGCGGGACCACTTTGTCTAAAAAGGCTCCTTTGTGGTGACTATATACTTAGAGATGCTGACGCTGACACTGTTATACGGTGGGCTCTTGCAATACTGAAACCAATGCTAGTATATGGTATAGGATGCGGACGGGACGTGCCCCACAGCCTGGACGAGTGAAAGGTGTATACGTGTTAATTGGCGTTTCTTACATCTATTTCCATCAAACGTTAACTGTTGTTATAATATACTCTGATCTGGCTTGAGGACCGCACTGACTGTGTTTCTCATTTTAATTGCCTGGATATTGAACTGCCATCAGCCAACACTTGATGTGAATTCAAATATGCCAACTTCAGAGTCTCCATTAAGTATCTTTTAATGAATTTTGATTACGATTATGGTTTGTATTTTTTTTATTTCTGTTAGGATGTATAGGAAGTGGCCGTTTGTGTGGGTTTTTCATTATTTGAAAAACAGAAACATTTTATCGTAGTTGGATACAATGACCAAAAGATTGACTGATATTGATGGGCCAATATTTGTTATGTGAGCTCAGCAGGGGTGTAATTTTTATAAATAAGTATTTTTCGGAAATCTTTCGCGAAATTGAATTTCTTATTTGAATAATGTGCTTGAAAAGCTCATCATTATTTTCTGTCTATAACCTAAACATTTTTGGGCATTCCCCCGACACTCTTTTTTTTAATTTTTTTAGGACAAAAAATACCTTTATTTTTTTCAGAATTTTTTTCTCAATAACAGTCCACTAATGCATTTAAAAATAAAAACACGTTTTTTTTGAGTGGGTTGTGATATTTTGAATGCATTGTAAAGTAGACATTGTTCTGATTATAAGTAAATTTGGGCATATATGACCCCCACGGTCCTGAAACAGGTCATTGCTCTTTTCATTTCGATGTCTTTTTGACAAAGATGTGGCTGTATCTCTTTTTCTCGCATAAAACCTAGACTTCAAAAATTCCCAAGGAAAGAAATCGCATAATCTTAGTTGCCAGTTGACACCAAAATTTCGTTATATGATGTGGTCTGGAAATCGTTGCTGCAATAAATCGATTGCTTCTTGCGCGGTGTCATGGCAGGGAAACAATATGTCTTCCAGATCAAGTTGAGACGAAAAGAACTCCATTATTATCACGTTTGCGGAAGAATGAAGAATGCAAAAAGCACCCTGGACAATTCGTGAAAACATGAATTTGTGGCATTATTTTTTCACAAGGCCTGCAATTTCAGCCAAAAAATCAGAAATAGAAGCATTTCTTAATTTTGTAATGTATTCGCACTCAGCTAGAGCTCTATATTATTAGACATTAATAACTTCCATATTTTTTAATTCGCCAGGAAAAAATCTTAAAACAAAATATATATATATTGAATTTACTTGATAATAGTCTAAACTTAAGTTTGTGAAAAATGTTACAACGAGTTCAGAAAAATCGCTTCGAAATCAAATTTTTTTTTTACTTCTTCGGGGAATGCTTTATAGAACATCTGTATGTAGGTACATGACTTTCAAAGCTATTAATTTCGTTTTCAGTTAAATTTTTAGAAATGGATTTCACTTTCGGTTCAGCAATATATTTCCTTGACGGGAATTTATTTTTCTAATAAGTTAATTGAAAGTATTGGTCTTTCATCGAAAAATTCTTTAAGCAAAAAATTTGTACAGAATTGTTCAAAAATAAATTTTACTCCACGAACTAAAATGTGAACTCATAATTTCTTCTGATTGCATTTCAAGGTTAACATCGTTAAATATTTTAAGAGCATAAGTTAAACAAAATTAATTTCAACTTAATATATATTGTTGTCTTTAAGGCTGGAAGATATGAAATTAATATTTTGTTTTTCGTAGTTAGTTTCAAAATCTCCAAGTTCGAAATAATAACACAGAGAGTCTCATTGCTGAAAAATACATAAAACATAATACAACAAACGTATAACAAAAATTCTTAAGGGCAAGTTATAGCTTTAGCTATATCGTTCAAATGCATCAACGTAATGATTTTTAAATGAAAGTCAGCTATTCAGTGAAACTCATTTTCATCATTTAAATCAAAATTAAATGTCTTTCTTTAATACAAAATGTATAGTTCATATGAGCTTAATTTTCGAACCAAAAAACTTATTATTGGATAAATTTGCCTATAAATTCAAAAATGAAATGTTCGCTAATGAGTTTCAATTAAAGCTTTAAAGAATAAATATACCTTGGATTTTAAGTTCATTAAATATAAAAATACGTGAGAAAGCCATCGTGTAGCACAATATTTTAAAATGCAGCTTTGTACCAAAATATTCTTGAAATCGTTGAAACTCCTAAATTCTACTCGCACTGTTGCAAAAATAATAATTTATTTCCTTTTATTAATTTGTCAACAACTCCCGGAAATTTATCGTAGCAGCTTTTGATGACAAATTAAAATTATGACAAACGCAGCAGTTAACAATATAGTTTGGTTTTTGTTAGCAAATTAAACACATCTCTCAGCTTTTCCTATTTAAGTTGCACTCCCACTTCTATGTTTAATGGCTCCATTCTTGAAATTTGTTTATGTTATTTTATAACCGATCTAGGCGCTCCTATGTAGGATAAGTAGTATGCTTCGACACGGACTAAAATGGGCCCACAATTGTCTCTAGATAAAATGAATCTCTTATAGATTCATTTAATTTCAAATGCCAGGTACCAGTTGGGCGAATATACTCCATCGCGGAAGTTTTCCAGTTGAATACGGGAATTCCCTTTCTTCATACCATGGAAAAAAGGGTTTTTGAATTTCGATTTACAATTATTTTAAATGGATAAAATGGATTTTGATGCGAAAAAAAATTTAAATGTAATTGGTTTTGAAACAAAAACTCAAGTGGATAAAATGGGTTTTGAAATTAACTACTGATTTTGTGGTCTGATTTCTATGGCATAAAATGAGATTTGGGATTCAAACTCTGGTATTTTTATTTTTGTTTAAAGGTGGATAATAATGGCCGTTTTGATTTTGATTAACACAATTATCCGTCGGGAACCCAACCGCATGATGTTCTAAAAAGATACCTTTGTTTTTTCTTTTGATGATTGTCTTGATCGTTTTAAAAATTCCAAAATCTAAGTGTAAGAAACATATCATGGCTTTTTTTGTCATATATATTCGGATAGCTACAGCCAAAATTGTTTTCATCGTATTTATCAGTAAATTTTACAATTAATGAAAAATATTGACTGTTAGTGATTTCCGAAATAATTTTAGAATTTTCGGGTGCCGTCAAGTTTTTGATAATTTTTTGACCCTTTTGACGATTGATTATCATTTTTTTCACAACCTCAGAGTCAGATATATTATTTTTTAATAATGCATATATTTAGATGGTCTAACACCGCAAAGGGCAAATTGTGCTCTGCTATAAGAAGGGACAGTGAAATTTCTAATTTCTTGGAATTTTCCGACACTTTATTGTGATTTTACGGAATAATTTTATCAATTTTCACAGATTGTTTTGCTGCTTTATATGCTTTTTTATATGACACAGTTCCCATATGTCCTTCATTGTGAAAAGTCCCACTGGCTACAGCGTATTGCGTATAATGCATTTTTTTAAACTTTTTTTCCGGGTCATCGTGCAGCTACTCATACTTGTCCTTCCAAGATTGTTGGAGTTGTACTTCCAGCGAATACTTTTTTTCTTTTCAGCTGGTTCGTGGATTGAGCATGATGGAGAACTAAATAAAAACAAAAATATATTGATTTATTTTTCCACACATCAAATTGCAAAACATATATTTAAGTGCAAATCATTGCATTTAATGTCGATTTCTTCAAGCACAGCATTTAGATTTAAATATTTATTGCATCGCAAAACGCTAACTTTTGTGATGGAAATCGATCTACATGATGTGCCTTTGCACTCAAAGATTCAATATTTGCCAATGTCGAGCCTGGTCACTGCTGCCGATCGGATAGTGTTTACGAGCCACCTTTTTTATAAATATAAATATACCTACATAGATATGATGTAAAGGAAATTATTGATTAATGTGCTTTACTTACTTGCCCATGATAAAAACCAAAGACTAGTAGTTTCCCAAGAATCCCAAGCACCACACAAAAACAAATAACGGTAAAAAGCAAAGCAGAACCAAAACAAAAAATAACAAAACCGAATTAAAAGAATGCAACAAATGTCAAGTCAATTTTCAACGAGGCACGATCATGAATGAAAGAATACACGATAACGCCACATTTCTTTTTTTCCGCTATGTTGTATGTAATTTCTGATAGCTCATTATGACGCTATTGGAGCCAAAAGACTATTTCTTTCCTTTTAGATAAAGGCGGAATGTTTCTAATTTGAAGTTAGTTCCATTGTTTTTTCTTCGATTTTGTTTAAAAGATTTTTTTTAAATTAATAAAAATGTTATATGCCTTATGTTAGTCTAATAATATCAAATAAAAATCTTAAATTACAAAGAGAAGAAGCATCGTATTTCCGTGGACTCAGTTTTGGAAGCGAAAAGACGTGTTTAAGACAACAACTAGGAAGGATGTGTAGTGGACCATATATCTGAAAAGGGTATGGTGGATGGAGTGATGCTCTTAAATGATAAAAATAGAGTTTTTATGTTTTCGATCATAGCCATAAATAACAATTAAAAACAGCTCCAACTGTACCCAGGTATCAGGTTCAGTACCATCAGTGTTTAAAATTTAAGGTGAAGATGTAGATGATTTATCTTCGCGGTTTTTAATGGTTGCAGCTAAGAAAAAAAAATGACAAATTTATTGAACGAACATACTCAGCCGGACGCTAAAGAAGCGTATACTCTGAGGAGGTCGTTGCTGTAGAAAATGACAGATTCCAACAACAAATTCCAGATTTCAAGGGGTGAACCAAGGATGGGCTCGAAAACATGGCTGGATATGTATGCCATAAACTGAAAAATAAAATTCATTCATTTCAATTCATTATATTAATTCGATCTTTATTTGCATATTATGTTTTTTAAAACGAAAACTTTATTCAAACATTAAATTCATTAAACTAAACGCACACGAAATTATTTTCAAAACAATCAACCGAAAATACTAAGCAAATTATTTGGCTGTCACATTTGTTGATATAGTTAGGTATTTCATTTTGTCTCCAATGACGTATGCATAAAAACAAAACAAAAAGTGTCGCAATCTTTTATTCTTTCGTTCATGAGGCACGACAATGAAAGCATCCAAAATTTAAAAAGAAACGAGTGCGTAAGTATATTTTTTTGATTGGGCCATTGGAGCGTCTTCGCAAATACTTTGTTGGTTGTGAATATATGCAGTCTGAATGTTAATATTATATTTTTTTTTGTTTTAAAGATTTAACCTTTTCAAAAATTAAAAAAATAGTATAGGTAAAAATTGTACTGAAAATTGAGAAGTGGTAAAATACTACTGAATTCAGTAAAATATAGGAAGACTTTTTGCAACCATGTAGGATGCTGATACCAATTTCGGCGACGGGCCAGTATATACAGACGGTATATAATTCAATTAAATTCTTGTAGTGGAGGTTCAAAGAGTAATACTTTTTTAAAAATTTTAATAAAATGTTTTTTTTTAGTATAAAAATGATTTTCTTACAGTAAATTCAGCAGGGAATAGTTTTTTCCTCACACAAGTTTTTTTTTTTTTGTCTTTGTTTGTTTTAAAAGTGATACGCATTTTATTTATTTTTTTACTCAAAATACAAATAGACCTTACAAAAATATGAGGATTCTAGAAAAATTACTTTGTTTTCCATTCTAAACATCTATTTTTATTATATAGTCAAAAAAACGATTTATATATCTACATGGTTTTGCTCCCACTTCTTATTTACCAAATAGCATTTAAATACGAAACTAAGTGATATATTGCGAATGGTTTAAACACCATACAACTTTCCATGATTATTAAAAGCACTAAACATAGTTTTGTGTTTTAAAGGTCAATAATATAACACAACACGTCACACTAAAGTTTCAAATCAAATCATCTTCGTTTTGTCTCAGTTTTATGTATAAATTTATAAATCAATTAATACATGCACAAGGCTTTAAAAAGTTCGGGGGTACATCAAAAATTCAATGTCCATCTATATCATGTAGGAATAGTTAAGAGACCTATACAAATACAAACCTATAACACCTCTATATTCCCAATAAAATCAATATAAAGATACCAAAAACAATATTATATCCAAACCAATATCTGACATTTTGCACAGCAACTTACATATCGCATCGTATACCTACCTCTATATGTACCATCTCATCCCTTCATCTTTTTCTCCCAAGATCCATTTGCACAAACGACGTCGACGTCTCATCCAAATAGATACAACTCACAGAGCGAGATCTTAGATAGCCAACAAGAAAGATACACAAGCAACACATAAATCTCCGTCTGATTTATCTCTCAAGGAGAAAACCCAATTCCTTTTTCTTGCTTCCCGCGCTATATACCTATATCTATATCCACACCACCAAAAATGCCAAATAAATTAAAGGAAAAACGAAAAACCGTCAACAATATACTTTGGCCCCAAATCTTATACTTATATGTACGTGTTATGTTACAGATTGTCCTTTATACGAAAATGGAGAACGAGAAAAGCGAAATTTCGACTGTCTTCTTCGTCAAGAGGAGCTCCTCCTTGAACTGTTTTCTATTACCTACCTTCCCTTGCTTTGCTACAAAGAAATCTAAGGAGTGAGAGACTTCTCATAGAAGAAGAAAGTTCAGCAACGTCAATATTGTGGGTCCCGCGCTCCGCGTAGCGGTGGTGTAGCGCTGATGTCGTTTTTGTCCCAAAGTTAAGGCAAATCCAAATAAAAATGGCGAATACGAAAAATTCAAGTCATACATTAAGCATTACAAATGTCCTGTGTATATATGAATGTATCATATATATACACCAATGCATCTTCTATATCACGTGTACAAAGAAGCTAGCTACACACTGGCACACATTATACAACCCAAAAATGCTCCCCAATCCCCATCTTATGCTTGGCCCATTCCTCACAGCACCGCACCTCAACTGAAAAGCGCGCTCGAATATATATCTCTTCCACAGTATCTGTATCTATGCTCGGTTTGGGAGATAAATTTTCGTAGATACTTTTGTATCTATATTGTGTATGTATGTATGTAATGTATATACCTTACCTACATATTTGTAAGATACACATTTTGTGGAGAAAGCTCGTATATTATCATAAAACGAGGGATGTGAAAAGTCGGATCGTAAATCTTCCAGATAACAGTTTATGTGAAACTAAGAAGCGAAGAGACAAGGCCGCTGTATAGCGGCAGAAACAGAGTGCAGAGGTGAGGGGGATTGATATAAAACGAGGGTGGAAGTTGTAAGAAAAGCATTCCAAATCAACATTACAGATAAAATATATAAGACAAGCGAAAGCGATTCTGCCAAGAAAAAGGACACCAAAGATTCTGATGTTATTCTTGTATAACAAAGGCTACCTACTTAGGTCTTAGGTATACCGTTCTCATTCTCTTATTCGAAGCAATGATTCAAAATCTCATATACATACCTAACTCTATACAGCATCCAGGTCCAGTTTATGTGTGTGCACTTGAATAAATTTAATATTCGCCTTTGCTCCTTCGTTCCTCCGAGTGCCCGGAGTCAACGCTGCTGTTTAGCCATAATTACCTTGTCATTAAGTTCTTCCTTTTGGTTTGATTGACGCATGCACCATCACGGATGTTCAAGAACTCAGGACCACCCCAAATCCTTGTTCTATGTGTTTCTGGAAAGACGATGACGACGACGCGACCCTTAAACATAACAATCCACCCTCTTCTCGAAATGTCACATGCGATTGTCCTCTATTAAATCAAAAGACGTAAAAACTGCACAATTGAGATAAGACGAGATACCCCACGAACCATCGCCACCGCTGCCACCGCACCACCCGTCACCGTCACCTTTACCATACCGCTCTCGAGTGTTTTTGTGGCCCAATCCTACACTCTCGGTATACTTATTGAGATTCAGATTACTATCGCCAGTCACAATCTTGTTCAATTTAATCTGTAACCACCACCAGGACACACCATCGCTGCGGATCTGGATCTAGATGATACGACCGATGCCGACGCCGACGTGCGTCCTTCGTCGTTGTCCTAATCGAATTATATTTCGACTTGTTTTCGGAAAAGGTTTAGCAGGAAGGTTTTGTGCTTTCACGTTTCATAATGCTTCAGCTTCTGTTTTGAGCTCTGACTAACTCGGGGGTGACGTGCGTCCGTCGTTGTCGTCGTACGTCAGTTATGGGCATATAAGAATAGTTATTTCTCCTCCCTCTGACAAGTGCGTTGCTCTTTTCATTCACTAAAAATACAAAATAAAGGAAATGAAGGAGTTTTCACTGAGCGGTATAAGGGTGGTATATGTATAATAGTGGGCTGGTTGGGTATCATGTTGCAAAGACGCATTCTTCTCTGATTTTATATTGATTGTGTTCATAGTGCTGGTTGTGCTGCGTATACTGATAAAAGATAGATGTGTGGTTGAACGTTTTTGTTGTTGTGGGTTCTTTTAATTTTTTGGTGTTTTAATCGCTTTGACCTTAAGGCAATTTGATTTTGATTGTTTAAGGGGAGATTGGTTAAAATTCGATTTAGGTTTAGGTATATAACGGGAGTTTATATTTATGATTAGATTACAGTTACATGATGTAAAGGCTATATCATAAATCTAATTAATAGTTTTAATACTTATCACTTTAAGCCAATCATATAAGTCAGGTTAAATTTATAGAGAACTCATTCAAGGCTTAAGTATGCTGTGTTGCAAGTTTTTGTGTCTTCGTTTGTTCTTAACTTCACCATTCTTCTTCCTTTGCTGATGAAGATGAGATATAGAACCTAGTTACCTTTCTTTCTTTAAAATATCGAAAACAGTATAGCAACCTTCATATAGGTACACTTACTTTACTTTAGTTGGGGCTATAGCATAGGGTGCTCCTGGGCCTCAAGTTAAAGACTCCACTAACTTTCTCGATGTCTAGTTTGCTGTCTCCAATTTTGAACACTAAGTCAGCTCTTATCTCCCTCAACTTGGTCACGCCACCGCCTTTTTTCTCGCTATCTCCGGCTTAGCGTTGAATAACTTACGGGTATGATCGCCAGATGATATTTTGCCTATCAACACAAACCGGCCATATACATATCTCTCGAAGATATCAAAGGAGCTTTCATACGCCTGGGAGAGTGTCCATGCTTCTGCACCATAGAGCAGGAATCATAAAATTTTGTAAAGCGTCTCCTCGGTACTTCTCCATAGGGAGATTGCTCAATTGCTTACTAAGCTCAAAGAAACAGCGATTAGCAAGAGGTAGGTTAAGTTTAGTTAGGTTAGGTTAAAAGGGGAAGGGGCGGCAGACCATCATCTCACTCGGATCTCGATGGATCCATTGCGCTCCCCGTTGGATCTACTCAGTGACATTATGACTTTGAAACTCAAATAAGATGATTAAACGTCATCAAAAATATCATCATTTTACTATCAACGTGGACCGTATGTCAATGCATGAAGCGTTGAGGTTCACACGAGTAACAGCAGTCGGTCAATGTTGTCCCAAATTGTTTTGACGTGTTATCTGTGTCAACACATTTTTTATACTTTGGTAACAACGCTTTGACATGTTAAACTATTACGATCAAACGACTTGACCACATTCGAAAACTTTGACCGTTGATGCTGAGTTGACAAGAGCAAAAATCAACCATTGTTGACGATCACACGACGTTAAAATGTTAATTCAGTTGAAGGATGCCTAAGATGTTGATAGATTAAAAAAAACCTGAATTGTTTGTTCTGGAAAAAGACTTTTTTAAGGCTCTTGGATGACATTTGGATAGAAATATTCAATATACGTCAAAATATGGAACTGTGTCCAAACCTATAGCGCATATCCAAATGAACTAAACTAAATTCCAGAAAATCATTGCTAAAATGGAATAAGTTCAAGTGACCTCAACTCCAAAGATTGCGTTTCGCCCAGGTACGACAGTTGGGCTCATCAGTTAGATGCTGTCATACCCTTCTAAGACGCAAATTATGGTCGATGATTACCGACTCTTAAAAAAATCACAGCATGAATATACTGAGAACTTTATATATCTAAGGGAATTTGATTAAATTCAGACACTTAGAAAAAATAGTAGCCCGTGGTCTGGCTTTTAAATAATAACGAAGGTGAATAACGGTACCCGTTATTGGATAATCAAATTTTGCCATCTTTTTTTTTTAAGCTTTCTATAGTACGCTTGTACAATAAGAATATTTAATTATCAAAACCGAGTACCTCTATGAAGCAGCTATACAATATGCATACATATTATACATAATCCCGAAGAATATGCTGATGTGATGACTACGTAATTCATTTTAACCATGCATCTCACTTCTGCATTTAATATTCGGCCAATATAGTTAATTACAGAGTCTGAAATGGATCCATTTACCCAACTCATAAGCTAATAACAAAGAAGCGTCCTTTTTGGCTTAAGTTCAGTTTCGAGAGTAGTTCTATAGCTACCTGATCAGCCTCTCGATCAGTTCAATAGGTATTCTCAATCCGCCAGCAATGCAGGCAAGAGGCGACTGCCTGCTGCCGTCGCCGATTGCCGTCTTCATCGGCGCGGCGCTTAGAGTATAGGTTTTCTATAGGTACATCGACCAAAAGGCACTTGTCCATGTCCATCCTCCTTGTTTCTTCTGAATTGGAAAGGTTCTTCTTCTTCTTGCAAGTCACTCAACGGTCTGTAGATTTATAAGTATGTTAAAATGCAAGTCCAAAAAACCGAACCACTTCAGATTGATGTTCAAGTGGCCGTATATACCATCATTGGGCGTCCTCTGCATGTCAATAGTTTTGAATGGTTCGTAAGTGTATTTTGACATGCTAATTAAAAGACCTCGAAGACCCGCTAAAATATTTTATTGTTGGTTGAACGAATCAAAGTTTGTGCGTACCTTTATACCTATACTGCATATTATGATGTGTATGCTTGATGGCCGGATGGTTGGTAAACAATAATAAATGTTGAAATAAGAAGTCAATTACTTTGAAATTTAGGTCAAAATATGTATATGAAGTTGCAATTTCAAAGAAATAGTTGCATGAAATATTTAATAATTTTTGGCACCGTGAATCAAAAGTTAAACGAATACCTTTAATAATTGTCAGTTCCTCTTAAGCATTTAGTGTTTTTGTTTAATTTGTTTGCAATCATTTTTATAGTGAAATGTAGTCTTGCATTTCAACCACATTTAAGGATCGTACACTGGATTTGCACGACTGATAAAATGCCATTATTTTTGCCAAATTGTTAGCCAACTTATTCCTATAATGCCATAAATTATGCCGATTTATCATTCGTGTACATCCAGCATTAACGTTAATAGTCAGCTAACAATATGAACCGTTCTTTTAAGACTATTTTCCCCTAATTCAAAGTCGATATTTTCAGCTGCTATCTGATTTCCTGAACACAATGGACGTGACGTAGGCCGTGTGCTACGATACTTTGGAAAGTCACAGCGTCAAAGTTGACATACTAACAAATCATACAAACTCATTTTAAGTGTGGTTGGATTGAAAATATTAGAGCACTCAGCAGCAGCGCAGAGCTTTGGCGCTTTATCCAAAATATGAAACAAGGAAATAAATATCATCAAATCGTACAAAAATTTATTTTGTGAAAGCAAATTTAGTTTTGAAAAAATATTCAACAAATCCAATTAAATAGTTTACCAAGTATTCTACTTGACTGATTTATTTTATTAGTATAAAAACCATAACATCGTTGTTGATGGTTGTTATAAGATCGTTCCATTAGTATAAGCCAAGGTACAGTTGATCACGATGTCCTTCATTTGGTGACTGAGAGTCATCTTACATTTCCGGAACACACCTGTTCAGATTTGGTGGAGTTGATTTTGTACTTGTAGCCTTAGCGCTGACGCTGGTATAAATACTCGCAAATAGTCTTACGGTTTCAACTATTCTTGCAGCAAAAAACGGTGACATATATACTTGCCGAACGTAGGGGAATCATCGGCAATCAAGAGAGGCTGTGATTGTGATTGGCAGCTTCCTTTTTGTACATAGAATGAACTGGAACGAAGAAAATTGTAAATAATTGAATGTGATAGTACAACAGTTAGTAACGATGAAAAAATAAATTATTTCAATAGTCATGATTTTTTAATCTGTTGTTCTGCTCAGTAAGTCTATTCAAATTCTGAAAGACTGGCTGATGGGATACGTTGTTTTTCTGTACTGTCTCTTTTGTAAGGGTAAAAAATTGATTAAAAAATTAATTTTAAAGGTTTTGGCTTCTTTTTGGTTTCGTTTTATAAACTGTCTGCAATAAGAACAAACATATACAGTTCTGGCAGATGTTGAGACGTTGCGAAAAACTTTCAATTTTTCTTATCTATCAATGACGAAAATAATATGATAAGCTTCCAATTACAACCACTCTCTGAACAAATCAAGAAACGGAGCTTCGTTCGGAGCAGCCCGGGGCAGAGTCATTTTATGCCGCCCCTAGCAGCTTTTTTCTGATTTTTGTGTTGTTTAAAAAAAAATCAAGTTACTTATTACCTACCTTGCTATAGTTTAGTTTTTTTATTGGAAGTATAATTGAAGTATTCAACACCAGTTTTATCTTTTAAAAACGGTTCGCTTGTTTTTTACTGTTCAATAAAAGGTGATAGATTTACGACAGCCAGCTAATTTTAACTTTTATTTTAAAGATTCAGATATTGCTGAGCAAAACTATATCACCTATTTAACATTTTTCAGAACAATTTTTGATAAATTTTTTTTGAGTTTCTAAGCAGTACCTAATATAATTCGTAAAATTTGCCATCTTAAAAAAAATTCTAATATTAGGTTGTGCGAAAGTGCCATTTGACATTTCAGATTTTTTGGTGGGAGAGTGAACATAAATATACGAAAAAATTGACATTATTCACTTACGCCTGACTTTCACCCTCCGTGAAAAATAGGCAGTAAATGTAAAAACTAAACATTCTAAAGCGAAGAACAAATTAACCTGCAAATTTGAGAATTGTATAAATAAAATTTGGCACACTCTAGCCTATTGCCCAATCCCCAAGCGGATAAATGACACAATTAACCGAACAATAACTCCAGAAATTGTCAGTTACTTTAGAATAGTTACTAAATTTACTGAAAATTCAAATTTTTCGTTGATAAGTAAAAGTGAGCTTATATGAGCCAACTCACATATAAATCAGTCAAAACAAACCAAATGTTTTTTATTTTTTTCGTAGTCTCACTCTCACGACTTACGAGCAGGGTTCGAACCGCAGTACTAATATTTCGTAGCAGACTTGTAAAAAAAGTAAACTAAATCGGAAATTTCCCGAGTTGGTTTTAAAATTAAGGAAAATTTCAAGTTTTCAAACACCATATTTTGAACAAAAAAATTATTTTAAAACTCATATAAATTCTATTCGTTTCACCACATGCATAGAATTCAGATTCAGACATTCATAATTATAGTTGCAAAATATAATAACAAAGTGCACTTTTATATTTTGGTTTGACTAATGAAATTTAGTAGATCCCAAAAGTGGCGGAGTGCTGTGTCACCGCTCGAAAACTTTTAAATAATATTTTTGGACTGATAAAATGTATCCATTTTGAAGAAAATAAAATACATAAACAGAACATACAGAAATCTTTTAACACTAACGCCTGTTTTGATAAATAGATGTTTTTAAAAATTGCCGTCCCCTAGCAAACTCTCTCCCGAAAAATTTGGAAATTTGCCGCCCCTAAAATGGATCCAAATGACAAAAAAAAAATAAAAAGAAATCATACAAAAATCTTTTACATTAACCCCTGTTTTGATAAATATTTTTTAAAAATTGCCGCCCGCTTGCAAATTGCCTTCCTCATTTTTGGAAATTTGCCGCCCCTAAAATTGGATCTAAATGAAAAGAAAATATAAAAACAGCATACAAAAATCTTTTACATTAACGTCTGTTTTGATTAATATTTTGAAAATTTGCCGCCCCTAGAAAATTGCCTCCCGGATATACATGTTTAAATTTGCCGCCCCCATATTTGGGAAAATTGCCGCCCCCAAACAAAGTGCCGCCCGGGGCCTGTGCACTCCTTGCCCCTGGCACGCTACGCTACTGAAAATGGTTAAATGTCTTATATAGTTTTTGGGAAACCGAAACTAACAAAAATAAATTTTATTTAATTTTACTTTATTTCATTGTGCTTCGCTTACTTGATGTAAAGTTAGCAATTAAATAATGTCTGTTTATTCCAATTTATAACAGATTCACCAAAATAAAAAAACTCATCTTTAATATATAAACCTCCTTCAGTGTTAGAGCATAGGGCAAGTTTACCAAATGTGTTTTATTTCTTTAAATTTCAAAATACATATAAAATCAATTATTTATTCTGTTGTAACTCGTTATATAGTTCAAAAGAATTTTAAAGAATTAAAATAAATTGCGTTTGTCCTATGAATTACTTTTTTACAACCCACCTACTTTACCTTGCTTCTACGAAGGTGTGTAAAATGTATATTAATCTTTGGATTCGATTTTATTAATGTTAGTGACAGATTGAAGACCGATTGTCAATTTGATGGATGTCAGCTCTTGTCTTTAACTAACCAAGGAATGCTGGCGACTTCCGTTGCGATTCGATTGAATCTTCTTAAAAAAAAAATCAATAAAACATGTATGTATCTTAGGAGTGATAATATAATCATTAATCATTTAACCAACAAAATGCCTTTGCCCATCCTTTCTGTAATTTTTTATAAGACGAAATAATTTGTTCATATCAAACTTGCAATGTGGTTATTTCAACTTCAGTTTTGAGATCTTATGGTCTCGAACATGCTGATTTCAGCGATTGTTTTATATTTTTATATTTTCGACTTGAAAAAATAATAATAAACGTAACTCGATACAATGAACACTTCATTCCAGAATCCTGATACAATAGTGACAGAATAACGTGTGCGAGGACTAACATTCTACCACAATACACAGCGCGCACATGATTTTTTCTTCATAACTATAGAAATTGCACAACTGGTGCATTTTAGCATCTTGTGTGGCACTCTTGAGGCGCATGCCACTCGAAATTTTGATTTGAAGTGGGTTAGCGCGTGCCTGCAATCTGTTTCGGAATTCCGATGAGTGGAAGTGCCAGGACACTTGATAATGTTTTGGTGTTTTGTTCAAGAAGGGCACATTCAAGGGTGAAACGCTGAACGCACTTTACAATATTAAGTATATGTGGTTTAAAGTTCGTATATAAATGGAAGTTGCCTCGCTTATACACGAAGTAAAACAATGTATGGCACGCGGGTGTTCCCCGTTTATGATGGTTATTGTTCGTACAGGTTAATTGCTAGCAATGTTTTGTATAGTTAGAGTAGCTATTCTTCTTTTGAAAAGCTATATACAAGAGTAGACATAATAAGTGAAACGTCGATGTAGGGATTTTTTTCACCACACTTGCTATCCTGGTGAAATTATTGATGTTGAAAATCAGTGTATTCATCACGAAATATGTTCACAATGCTTAAATGGTTATCTACATACGTGATGGAATTAGATTCATTAATGATGTATACCATAGTCCATCAAAATTTCTATGATGAACTGCATTTGTTATAAGCTCTTGGAAATATAGAACAAAAAATTTTTCAAACGTCATATCCACAAAATATTTACATTCCTATTAATTAACTCAAATCAAACATGATTAATTTTTAATCAGTGAATTTTAAGTGTGAATTCTTATCAATAAAACAAACAAAAAGTTATTTAATGTTGTTATGTCATCCAAGTAGGTTGATAAATTAGAAAATAAATTAAAAATACACACCGATTATAAATAAAAAGAAAACAAACGCTAGAAACAGGTAAAATTAGTAGGCAATTCTTTTCTTCTTCTTCTACGGTTTCTCAGGTAGTCGAAACCGATGAAGCCCAAAGACTTTATGCTGATTATAGCAGTTGTCCAGATGCACGCACGCACGTTGTTTTTAAATTATTTTTTACAAATTTTACGTCAATTTTTATGAAAATTGCTCCTCCCGGCAAAACGAGGGGAAAAAACAACCTTCATTTGGGTTTTTTCCATTTTTCCATATTATTTAGAATAGAAAAAACTCATTCTGTTGTTCGTTCTTTTAAACAGTTAGAATACGTGAGCATCATTTTTTTTTGTTTCATTGAATTTTGCTTTAATATTTATGTTATTGTTCTTAAGAATTCGTACGAAACACAGAACAAATATTGATCAACTTCTGAAATACAGAACATTTATGTGTTTTTGTAAAACAAATAATTCATAATGAACATCGTCTTCAAATACAGAACTGTTCATTATTATAACGAACGGATGGTCACCGTAAATATACATAATGTTCACTTGTAAAAGTCATAAATCACACTTGAGATAAACAAAAAAAAAGTTATAATAAAATCAAACAAACCCCAAAAAACCCAAACAAATTAAAAAATAAAATCATTATTGAGCTCTTCACAAGATAAAAAAAAGAGTCCCACATACAAATCTTCAATAATGTTAGCGTGCGCGCGCATCGCGTAGGTACAGATTTACCAAGAAGCTGCGCGGAGCTCTGATCCTAAACTAGATCATCGAATGCCGATATGTGCTGCGATCGAGAGATTAAATTAATTGTAAGACTACTTTATATGTGGAATTAACGACTATACTCAGAGCCCCATCAGCCATCAAACAGAAGTTTCCAATAACAAGACAACATGAGTTTCAGATTGTGTTGATCTGCTTCGGATGTTTCTTATATTTATATGCAAGGGAGTGGCAGCAGAAGGCAAGCAATAATACAATTGCTCGCGCGTTTCGAAGCGACCAGCAATAACGATGATATTATTATGATGACGACGACGCCAACACACAGCTTTAAAATCTTTGATTCAAACACAAATGAATTATAATTTTCGGGACAAGAAGAACTCTCATTCCTCCTCCCCCCCCCCCCCCCTTTCGGGCTCAAAGCCCCTTTTGTGACTTTGTCTCTTGATTCATAATGATCGGGCCAAACGGCCGGTGGCTGGCGGCGCGGTGAGCACAGCGCGATCGCATTGGTGGACAAATTCATTGCGACCACCATCCTGACAGCTCAGGCTTTTGATTTATTAATTCTTCAAATTCCAAATGACATAACGTAATTACTCTTCTGCCCGTGAGTTGGATTCTCATTCGGATTCATCCCGAGTCCGCGTCTGTGAATATATGTGGTATAAGTACGAGTCGAGTGCGACAGAGACTATGTGGCAGCCCAATCGATCTCGGAAGCAGCATGTAATCTTTTTGCCTGTATCTGCGGGTTTTCGATGTATCAGAAATCAGAGATCCACTTATGTACACCTTCGGGGAGTTTGTTTTGTTTGTAGTGCGTCCTGTGTGGCTTTGACAATTATTTTTGATCCATCTATCCGCCTACACAATGACATCTCGAATGTGTGTGCGGCAGCGAGCGGGCGACGACGAAGACGACGTATTGCGCGGCGGTAGTTACGAATTATAGGTACCTACTTCAATCGATTCGGAGAAAATTGTTTGAATGCCTTGAGCATTCAAGGTGTGGTTGATGTAAATTACTTGTAAAATCTGTGTGAATTAATCAATTCTTTTCACTATTAATTTAAAAAAAAAATTATTATTTCTATTATTATTGTTGTTTTAAATAAGTATTGGATTAGAGTTTAAAAATAATGCTAAGACCAACATCAGTATCTTAATCTTTTTTTTTTTTGGTGCAGTCACTATTGTAGGAGGTATTTACTTTAAGAATGCCATAACAGCTTTAACCAGCGGCTCAATTGGCAATATTTGAAGAAATAAATTGATTTGCTTATTGTCATTGCCTTGAATATTTTAAATGGAAACCCTTTGTTAATGGGAATGCCAATATTGATAGGTAAACGAAAAGCAATTATTGATTTCTACCGTTAGAGCTGAAGCAATACGTTTTGACTTTTCATTTCACTATTTCCAAAATGTTTTCTCCACGATTTTGAAAGACTTTTGCTTCCATTCGAAATTATGAATAGTTGAAAATATGAGAATTTATGAGAAAAAAGGAGACAAACAAATTCAATTGATGAAGGTTGCACTGTGGGGCCGAGGTGAAAAAATTCGTTTCCCAAAAGAACAAGACAACAATTATCTGCGTATACTAAACGAACATTTGAAATATAAAATCCGAACAGCGAGAAGGAATTAGATGAACTTTTGTGTTGGCGTGTCAATGGTCGGAAATTATCTGTGGGCATTAAATATAATATCCTTAATCATGTCTGAACATTTTATCAAAATTTCTTCAGTGGCTCAAATTTTATCGCACTAAGAACTCCTAAAAATATGCAAGTTCGAAAAACTTTATACAGCTGATTTTTTAAGAAGCAATAAGATTCATTCAAACATCATCCCGGGTTTTTAACAATTTTTATGATGATATAACTTTTTTTTTAATGGGCGTGGCAGTATCCAGGAATTATTGGTTTTGAATTAGAAATTGCATCCGTTATCACGCCTGAGAATTTCAATAAAATCGGTTAAGTGGTTGAGTGCGTGAAGTTAGCCCCCCTTTTTTGGAATTTGTTATTTTTGAAAGTTGTTCCAGATTGTTCCCGATTTGTTCCGCATTGTTTTTTTTTGAAAATATTCAAAAATGGGGGTTTTAGAGCCAAAAACCGTTTTTGACCTAGCCCCCCTTTTTTCGAAAATCAAATTTTTAAAAGTTGTTCCAGATTGTTCTAGTTGTTCTGAACATTGTTCCAAGTTTTTGGACCCCTATGTTAAAAATTTCAAAAGTTAAATTAATTTTGGATTTGCGTTTTAAAATGCATTTTAATGAAATTTTTCATACTAAAAATGAATTTTAAGAAACGAATGTCTGGAACAATTTAGAAGAGCCCTAGAACAACCTGGAACAAATTTTTGAATTTTGGATTTTGGAGCAAGGATAATAAGATATTTTCATTTAAAGTGTTTTTTGGGCTTAAAATCTTCAGTTTTCAATATTTTTGATGATTCTTTGGAACAATTGGATTTGAGAGATTCTGCAATTGGAACAAGTTTTAGATTTTGGATTTTTGAAAAAGGGGGTGCACTGTGCAGGGGTGTTTTTGAAAAGTTAAAAAACTCGGAGATGTTTTTTTAAAGTTAGGTCAGAACTTTTTTTCAATACATGCATTTATCTTCAGAATTCAAAAGTAAATGCATTAAAAAAAGTAAAATATTAGAGCCGTTTTTTTGGATTTTTGAAAAAAAATTTGGAAGGTTTTATCTTTAAAAATACACGTCCTACAATTTTGAGTTTTTGGAACAATGGTTAGAACACTTTTTGAAACCCGAAAAAAATTTCAAAATTAAGAATTTCGAAAAAAGGGGTATTAGAATTTTTTCGAATTTTGCCCATAACTTTTGAAATTTTGAACATAGGGGTCCAAAAACTTGGAACTATGTTCAGAACAACTAGAACAATCTGGAACAACTTTCAAAAATTTGATTGGGGCTAGGTCAAAAACGTTTTTTTGGCTCTAAAACCCCCATTTTTGAATATTTTTCAAAAAAAAACAACTTGCAACAATGCGGAACAAATCGGGAACAACCTGGAACAACTTTCAAAAATAACAAATTCCAAAAAAGGGGGGCTAACTTCACGCACTCTAGTGGTTTAGTTTTTATGAAATTTTGTCCACTTTTCCCTACAGAGTCCAACACTGTGCGCCGCGCCGCACCGTTTTGCAAAAGTTTGTTTCTATAATGCAAAAACACCTTATCTCCTAGATTAAGAATTGTTTGGCCTTGAAAAAATTATTAAGTTTGATCAATTGGTGTTATTAGTACATAAAGTTAGGTTATTTTTATATAGTATAAACGAAAATTAATTTTTTTATATTTTCGTTTGGCCTTTGGGTGTTACAAAATTTGGTATAGTGTAGTTAGAAACCTCTTTATTTGAATGTTCTTCGTATAGGTATATGATAGTTTTATTTTAAATAAGACCCACCTAATTTTTGCTTTTGGAATTTAAAACTTTTGAAATTTTATATTTTTTGAAATCATGTTTTAGAACATGTTTTTGATTTTATTTTGATTTAAAAAAAGCTTTAAAAGCCTTTGGTCTAAACTCAAAGCAAATTTAAAATATCTACATGCATTTCTGAACATTCACCTATAGAAGCTCATCTGCAATTATTTGCAATTCTGCTGGAAAGATTTGATTAGCTTAAGTCAATTCTTTTTTCAATTAAAAAAATAATCTGTTTTATTATTACTAATCATAAAACCATCGAGTGTCAGTCGTTTTTAATTAGAGAATTGTCAGAAGAAGTCCAGGAATCCCAAAATAAAGACAACAATAAAAAAAGGTAACTACCAAAATCCGATGCAAAGTTTCAAGAATTCAGCAGAATCAAGACCTATTTAACATGCTTTTCTTGGCTAGGGCTTGTCAGCACTGAAAAATACCTCAAAGCACGATTCACCTTAGTAGCGTTAGAACCTTACTCCAATCTTTGTAATTTTACTACAATTTTAAGAAAGAACATAAATATATTCCGCCACTCCGCATTTTTAAAATCTACTCTTTCTTTTTCACACATAAAAAATTTAGCTAAGCCACATGAAAGAAAATGACATTTTCTAACCAACTCTGACTGTAAATGTTGGAATCTAAAATTCTATTCTGTTCTGAAACGAATGGAATTTATGTAATTAATTTTTTTTTTGGTCAAAAATACCTAGTTATTTTTGGTAAAAACTTGAAAAATTGAGTTTTTCAAATTACTCCGGAAATTTTCTATTTACTCCATTTTTTTTTTAATCTGCTCCGAAATTTGACTACGAAGGTACTAACTCTGCTCCTTAGAAATGAGTAGTGTTCAAGAACAGAAAGAATATTATGTAAACAATATTGCTGATGACTGAATCTATTCGCTTCAATACTTGACCTACCTCATAATCAGTGTATTTTGCTACCATAGGCACTAAGCTAATACATACTGAATACTGAATCCAGTAATAAATTAAACAAACAAGAATTCCGAATATGCGAAACTAAATGCCCAACCAAAACGCAATTCACCTTGAACTGCAGGTTAACGAACTAAAGCTTCGGTAGTGGCAGTGTGTCTCGCGTATATGAAATTTGACCCTTAAATAAAAGTATTAATGTCGAAAGTCGAGTAAACAATTTTGTATTATTTTTGATTTGTACATTTTATTATTGAAAATATAGTTGATGTAAGCAATAATTTAGTATAAATAATATAGATTTTATGACAGTAAAATTATTCAACTTAGAATCGTCAGAAAGGTGTTTTATTATGTCCCCCCACCACCGGGGCGGTAAGGTGACTAATACTCTATATTGATCCCACAGGTACATTGGTACAAGAACAATCTATACCATCAACATTGGTCAAGGGTTGTATAGTTTGGTTATCATAATCGTTGAGGCAAAAGAGTCTCATCGTTAGCAGTTGGTTACCCCGACGTGATTGCTTCCCCCCACCAGAGGCAAAGGACAATTTACACAACCACATTAATTAAAGGACGTTATCTGGGCTAGACACTGATAAGGCTAACAAGCCATTTATACCTAATAAAATTTAAACTTCCGCAGTGCGTTAACAGGGCCCTACAACTGGTAGCCAGCAAGTTCCTGACATCCAAGGCCTCCTGGAATTCGGTAATTTCCTCTTCAAGTTGAAAAAAAAATTATCAGGATATCATAATTCGTTTGTGAGCTAAGAATTTTGCAACTAAAAAAGTCAATATGACCCACTGTGTGCAGCTGTATGACAATGATCAACTGCAATCAAAGTGATCCCGTCATATCTTAAAAAATCGAGAATTTTTTAAAGCCAAAAATAAAATAATTTACCGATAAAAAATTTAATTTTGGGCAAATGGTCAATATATCTATACTTTTAGTTCCTCGCAACACGGAGTTTTTTTTTGGGAAATCGACATTTTTTTTTTTGTGATGTCAAAATGTCTATATGTATAATCAAGATCGGTAAACGCCCAACTAAATGGGAACTTAAAACAATTAGTATATACTTATATATAAATTGCAATTTTGCTTTAATGTTTCATTTCAAAATTCAACCGAGCTGTATACATTTGCAAAAATAATATAAAATACTTAAATCCATCATCACAATATACAGTTTCATTCATATAATTGAAGTTTCTACCTATACAGTTGTTACTGTTAGATATAAATTAACGTCGATTTTATTCAAATAAAATTCAAATAACAATACAAAATTATAAAACAGTCAATATTGCATGCCATATCAAACGAACAGTAGGTAGGTACATTTATTTCAAGAATGTTTGTTTTAAAAACCTTATAACCGTTAAACGCCTATAATTTAGGTATATAAAAGAAAAAAGTAGCTACAGCCATAAATTTCTTAACAGCGCATAACTAAATGCGCACACTCCTTCCTTTCCAACAATATACATCATATACATACCTTTGCTTGCCATCAGGTCCAGGATCAGCTGGATTACGTCAAGCTATAACCAGAAAAATAGGAACCACACTTGGTTGCTTAAGACTAAACATAAAAATCCTTAAGTTCATTGTTCGCATAAGCAGTCGTTAGTGTAGCAGAACCTAAGTCCTGTCTGGCGCCAGTATTAGACAATATGTCCACTCCTTCATGTCGTCCTTAATATAACAAATATATATATGTGTGTATGTATATGTAGGTACAAATATGAAATATACGTCACCGAAAACCGCTGCAATCCATTCAGTACAAGAATCTTTATTTGTTTTAAAATATATAAAAGGTACCTGTCCAATCCATATTTAGAAGAGAACAAACAGGTAAACAATTTAGCAAACCTACAAATATAGAACAATAAACCAAAGGACTTTGTGTTTTTCTGTATCACAAACCATAAATGTAGAACAAGTATGCGAGTATACGACACACAGCAGGGGCAGCAGCATCCTTTATTAGAACGAAAGATGCCACATAACATGCGCCCTCTTTCATTTTTGGTGTTTTGACAGGACCTTCTATAATTTATATCGTAATAAATTTTATATTTTACTACCCTCAGTGTGTCTTCCCCAATTTGAATCACACAGCAAGAGTTCTATTCTATTTCTATTTCAGTGTATGTAGCTGCAGATGGGGTTGGCTGCCTTCTTTTTATGTTCATTTTTGCAGGACATAAAAATAGATTCACATTATGTAGGTACATTTATATGTACCACGGACCACGGTACGTGACATTCAAACAAAAATTATAAAGAAAACCTGCTCTAATTTTTCTGTGATTCGAATGCCCCTACCTGCGTTATCTTACACACAGGACGACTCGCCCACTGATAATCCTGGCGCAAACTATTTTGTTGGCATTGTTCTAAATACAATGTCCACAAAAGACATGTTTGCACTGATTATCAGATTAGACATTGTGCATACAAATTGATATTGTCAGTTCTCAAGTACCTTCGCTGTTGTCTCCTAGATAGGCAGAGGACTATATACACCGCCGCCGTACAGTACCTATATGTCGGAGATGGGGCTTTTGTCTCAATCCATTCGAACAGATTAGGACAGGGATTTGAGGATTAGTCATTTGGAACAAAGGTCACTTTGAGGATTTTCGATATTTAGGCTTATATTATAGAGAATGAAACATTATCGTTTTGTTCTAGTTTTGCAAGAATAAAATATAACAAAAAAGAGAAAGGATCAGTGCGAAAGGTCTTATTATAGTGTCTGATCCTTCATCGATATGGATTTCCTTGAACGAAACTCACGATATTGATCGAAAATTTGCTTTCACCATCATTTAGAGAAAAAGATGCATATCAAATGAGAGTCCTTAATCCTTCGAAGATGAAATTCTGCTGAAATGAATGGATGTGGACACAAAACAATCGAGTTGAATTGCCTTGCAGGATGTAATATGCATTTTGAATGCGGCAACCCTCGTATTGGGATTGTTAACATATGCGGAGCATGTTCCAAGTATACCACTTACCAATAAAATGTCCTTAATGAGAGGGGTTAGCCGAGGCTTGTATATAGATGGTGACTTAATTTCGATATACTGAGTTGAGTTGTGAACATGTGGTTTTATGTCACAATTACTGTGGTTTATTTAAAGTTCTTTCCTTGTTTAATTGTCCATTTAGGATGGTGATGCGATGAGAATGTTAACTTTGAGGTTTTAATTCTGTTTGTTTGATTCAACGAGAATAAAATCTCCCCACCAACAAGGTTATTCAAAATTGAAGAGTAATTGCAACAATATATACATATAATTAAAGTGACAAGTGTGATTACAGAACAATTGTTTAAAAGAGATTTGTGGTTTTGTCCCCTCATTTTTGTAGTGTGTTGAAAAACAACTTGTTCGGATTTTTTTGTTCTGTTGCGACATAAAGTATAAGAGGGTTATGTAATAACAATTTAATTTAGTTGCACCGCCATCTGTTGATATATTCGGCCAATATTATGAGTGTTGCTACTCGTAATTTTTTTCTATGGGATTTGACAGCAAATTGTTCTACGTAATATTAATTCTTTTAAAACTGAACAAACTTTCAATGTTTTCATGTTGTTTCTTTTCGGGAAACAGCTCTTATAGAACCTGGACACAGTGACTTACATCTCGCAACCATTCCTGTGGGCATATTATTGGCAGGAATGAAGGGGACCTTAAATTGTCTGCTGAATTGTCTGAAGGTGTGAGGCACTTTTTAATGAAAAAACAGATACTCTTGGAGGATTTGTCAACTCCTCGCATAGTCGCATCAAGAGTCAAGAGCCCAATGACTCTCTCTCTCGTCAAAAAGACATAAAATTCTGTCCCAAAGTTGTAAAGGCGTGTGATCGTCAACGCAGAATACTGTCAATGCGTTGACGGCTGCGTTAACACCCGCGTTGACACGAATTTTATGTTTAAAAAGTCAACGCATAGTTAGGACAAATCGACTTACTGTTATTAGCGCGTTGACTGTATAACTCAAGGTTGAAATAGAATACATTTTAACCACGTCAAAGTGGCCTGTTTTGAACTTCATCATTATTTCAAAAATTTCTGATTTTGTAGAGGTTTTTTAATCCATCGACATCGTAGCCATCCTTCAATGGAATTTGACAGTATTACTCTTCTTAAAATATTTGATGTTAAACCTTCATAAAGTTAGAACTTGGCATACTTTTAGATTTCACTACTTTTCACGGCTGAGAATTGTTACATACAGATTTTTTATAAAGAAGAACTTGGATATTTCTTAAAATTTATGTTTTTTTTCTGATCTCACTCCTTTTTGCAAAGATATGTATTTGTTGCCAGGTCAAAACCTCGTAAGATACCTACTAATATCATTCCACAACAATCAGAAGTGCTTTATATAATTGATAAAAATTCTGTGAAACTTGGTGGATACCACGCCCCCTGAATAGAAAACCTCAAATATTCTATTTTTTTCCTTTGATTGCACTTCAAGTTCTACTACTCTAGCAAATTTCATCATTCTACAGCAATAGGTAGTGTTCTATATAATTGATAACAATTCTGAGAAAGTGGGTGGATACCACGCCCCCTGAATGGAAAACCTCAAATTTTCGATTTTTTCGTTAAGTTCTAGCGAAGAAATTTTGTCAAGGTTTCTCCTTCCACTCAGTGAAGCTGACAGAAGTTTGCTCAGTGAGATCTCAAAGACGTGAACTGCCATTAAATCATTTGAAAGATTCAATCTTGATCAAAATATATCAAAAGCACCTCGATATTTTGACTATATCGGGGGAAATAGCTGCTGGACTTGTTTCCTTCAAGGAAAAACGACCAGTAGGACGACCATCATCAGCTCAAAGTGTGGAGCGACCAACATCACCAGTTCCTATAGCACATCCAGTGCTGGGAAAAGAGCTGTTCACCCCGTTGCTGATGTTCGTTGTGATGGCGAAAATCATTTTCCAATTTGGGTGGATAGAAACGAAAAGAAAAGGTGTAAGCACTGTAAAAAGTCAGGCACACAAGTCGTTTGTTACAAATGTAACCTGCATTTATGCTGTTAACAGCTAACAAAAATTGTTTCTGGGACTATCGCCATACAAAATAAAAGATCTTAAAATTGTTTTCTGGTTTTTTGTTAATAAATAAATTTTTGAATTAATGATTCCATCAAAGTAATTTTTACCCGCAAACCGACAAGACCGTCTTATAACGGTCTCCAATAATTCTCACGTGGGGGTCGATATGGACAAAATTTTTAACTGAAAATTTAAAATTATGCTTATTTTGTATATATCTATCTGAAAATAGATAGCCCGTTAGAGGGTTAGGCCTTTTTCTGGAGCAAAATATTTAATTTAAATTTTAATTTACTCATAGACATAGACAGCAAAGAATTTTAGATTCAAACAATCAGAGTCAGATTTAGTTAGAAAATTGAACAACACTGTGCTGTCATTCCCAACCATGTGGTTAGGCTAAAGAATTTTTTTTAATTTTTCAGTGTGGAAAAAAAGGAGTAGATCTCAAAAAATCGGAGTGGCGGAGTAAATTTATTTTCTTTCTTAAAATTGGAGTAAATTTGGGCATGACAGTTTGTAGCTTGATAGTCTATACTAGCGGCGATAAAGTCACATTGACTTGACATTTTAACGTCGTGTAATCGTCAACGCGAAAAATTATTTATTTTTGCTTTTTGTCAACTCGGCATCAACGAGTCACAATTTTTTACTAAGCCCCTCCTTAAAAGTAAACCAGGGCTAAAGGGGTCAAATTAATTTTTTAATACATATCTCGATAACTATATTTCTTTCAAAAATTCTGAAAAAAATGTACCACACTTTTTTTTGCAAAAGCAAAAGATTTCCAGAAAAACTAGCGCAAACACTACAATAGGTGTTTTTACTCTTACTTTTTAGAATTTTCAATTTTTACAAAAACTAAAAGGCCTAAATCCATTTGGTTTTTAGTGATTGACTTAGAATTATTAATATCATTGAATAATAATAGTCAAACTGTACACTTTTAAGAAAACTTTTCAAGAAAATCAGAGGAATATATTTTTTTTTTCAAAATTTTGATTTGGAATAATTTTTTTTCAAAAACTGTTCAGTGAAATAACCCACGATGAATATATTGTGGGGGTATATTGCACTGCGACTAGGGTGACCAAATCTATCTTCAATAAAAAAAGGACATCCGAAAAAATCCCAAACGAAAATAAAAAAAAAAATATTTTTTTAATTTATTGGATCAAAAAAGTCATAACTCATAATATATGGAGTGCGTGAAGTTAGCCCCCCTTTTTTGGAATTTGTTATTTTTGAAAGTTGTTCCAGGTTGTTCCCGATTTGTTCCGCATTGTTCCAAGTTTTTTTTGAAAAATATTCAAAAATGGGGGTTTTAGAGCCAAAAAACCGTTTTTGACCTAGCCCCCCTTTTTTCGAAAATCAAATTTTTGAAAGTTGTTCCAGATTGTTCTAGTTGTTCTGAACATTGTTCCAAGTTTTTGGACCCCTATGTTCAAAATTTCAAAAGTTATGGGTAAAATTCGAAAAAATTCAAAATTCAAAAATTTGTTCCAGGTTGTTCTAGGGCTCTTCTAAATTGTTCCAGACTTTCGTTTCTTAAAATTAATTTTTAGTATGAAAAATTTCATTAAAATGCATTCGTTTAAAATACATTTTATTGAAATAAACGAATTTTAATAAATAATTTTAAACGAATGCATTTTAATGAAATTTTTCATACTAAAAATTAATTTTAAGAAACGAAAGTCTGGAACAATTTAGAAGAGCCCTAGAACAACCTGGAACAAATTTTTGAATTTTGGATTTCTAAAAAGGGGGGCCAGGGCAAGGATAATAAGATATTTTCATTTAAAGTGTTTTTTGGGCTTAAAATCTTCAGTTTTCAATATTTTTTGATGATTCTTTGGAACAATTGGATTTGAGGGATTCTGCACTTGGAACAAATTTTCGATTTTGGATTTTTGGAAAAGGGGGGGGCTGGGGTCTTATTGAAAAGTTAAAAAAATCGGAGATGTTTTTTTAAAGTTAGTTTTTAAGCTGGTAGTAAGAATATACGGTCAGAACTTTTTTTCAATACATGCATTTATCATAAGGTTTCAAAAGTCAATGCATTAAAAAAAAAATAAAATATTAGAGAGCCGTTTTTTTGGATTTTTGAAAAAATGTTTGGAAGGTTTTATCTTTAAAAATACACGTCCTACAATTTTGAGTTTTTGGAACAATGTTTAGAACACTTTTTGAAACCCGAAAAAAATTTCAAAATTAAGAATTTCGAAAAAAGGGGGGCTAGAATTTTTTCGAATTTTACCCATAACTTTTGAAATTTTGAACATAGGGGTCCAAAAACTTGGAACAATGTTCAGAACAACTAGAACAATCTGGAACAACTTTCAAAATTTTTATTTTCGAAAAAAGGGGGGCTAGGTCAAAAACGGTTTTTTGGCTCTAAAACCCCCATTTTTGAATATTTTTCAAAAAAAACTTGGAACAATGCGGAACAAATCGGGAACAACCTGGAACAACTTTCAAAAATAGCAAATTCCAAAAAAGGGGGGCTAACTTCACGCACTCTAATATATGAGTTATATAACAAAAGAAAACAATAACAATAAACAAAAAAAAATCATTAAATGTTTTTGTTATTTAACATGAAAATAACTTTAAGTAATAAAAGTTTTTAAGATCACAAAAAATGATTTTTTTTTAAAGAACTATCCAACAATTTTCACTTTTATTGTACAGATAAAATAAAAATAAAATTTGATTGTAAAGGGTGTCCCAAAACTCACGCAAGGTGTTTCCAATAAAAAAAAAGACAGATTGACAGTTGAGGGTTTTTTAAAAATGGAGTGCTACACGATAGAACAACGCGTTGATTATTAAGTACCAGTTTGAAATAGTAGGTATTAGGATTTGCCCGTGATTTTTTAAACAAAATCATTTTCAGCGATGAAGCTCATTTTCGTCTCCATGGCTTCATTATTTCAAAGTTGTCGTTTGGCGTTTAAAAAATAAAAGGGTGATTGTTCAGAAACAAATGCATCCACAACGTTTCACTGTTTGGTGCGGATTTTGGAAAAGAGTACATGTACCAGCAAAGCCGAAGAGTCCACTTACCCAGTATTCTATTCCGTATATAACCTTATAAATAATATTGCATATTTTATGAATCAATAATAAAAATGTTTTTTTTATAAAAATTACTTCTTGCGTGAATTTTTGTCATTGGACCTTATTTTCATTAAAATATCAGGGGTTTTTAAAATATAGTTGTAAAAAAGACATACCTACATATTTTTATTGTGATTTAGAAATGAGTGAATTCAAAGTTCAATTTTTGTTTTCAAAATACTTTTAGGACCGTGTTTACACCAAAATAAATTTTGTATTGTTGTTTTGTTTAGCGAAAAAATTTAAAAATTGAAAAACTAAAAAAGAGGACAAATCGCTTTATTTTTCAAAAAGATACCGGACAAAAGTTTACTAGGTCAAAAGAGGACGTCTGGTTAGCCTAACTGAGACCTATTCAGATCTACTGTGCCCATGATATAATGTAGTTAAAATAATACCGATGTTTAAAATAATTTGGTACAATGTTCAAGGCGTCAGTTATAGAGATCAGGAAAAACCATCAGGAAAAGTTGAAACAGATGGAAACAGGAATTTTTTCCTTATCAAGTTTTCCTGATTGAAATTTCCTTTCGATTTTTTTTCCTTTCACTAATCTGTCAGTAGAACAAGTAAAAGCTGGAACGCAAATAATTGGAACGATTTGTTTCATTTTGATCGACATGACAATCAGCTGGTACGGAAAATGAAATTCAGTCAGGAAAATAAATAAATACATTTTTCACAAAAAATATGTCAATTAAAAATTTTACTGACACAAAAAATCCTTTGAGTTATTTGCCCTCGATTAGTGCATCAATTGCGTTACAAATCGAAAGAAAATCTATTAAATTATCTATTTGAAAGTTTTTTCTGTTTCGTTTTCCTGATCGCTATAACTGGCCCCTAAGAAAATATCCAAAATTTTAAGTTTTTTTTTCTAATTTAAGTAAATTTTTTAAATCTTCCCCTTTCGCCTAAACGTGGAGAAATAGAGTCCCCATTTCTATATAGGAATATTTTTGTTTCGTCCTTTCCAACACGCTCTAGCTTTTTTCGCATCTTATGCAAAACACCCTGTATTCAATCTCGAAGTTTCAACCAACCAGAATGGACTACAACCGAAGAATTATCTAAAAAATATTTCTCAAAAATAATGTTTGACATCTCGAGGCGTATCCCTTCCAATTAACTCATTAGTGATGCAATCATTATAAACTCCCGCACCTATTGCGGCCTATTGGCTACCTTATTCGTATATATATACCTTTTACATATTATCTGTCTTTCAAGTCCAGTATTTTGTTGTTGTTGTTTTTTTTTCTTATAATAAAGCTCTCTGGGTCTTTCTTTGATAGCAATTTATTACATCCCACTGGTAGATCAAAAGATACTTAAGAAAAAATCAATCTTGGACCGGTTACAGTAGCTGGATGCTGTCTGCACGCACACGTCACACTGGCCGGGCAATATGAAGTAGATGGAAATTGATGTCGACTGTCATGCCAACGGACCACCTACAGGAGCTTCTCGGATTCAGAGTCGTCCTCCTGTGCGAAGTCATTTGTTAAATTCTTTTGCTCTTCATCTTCATGTTTGTTTTAATGTTCTGGTTGATTGATAAGCGAATTCTTTTATTGTTTTGTTTAAATAGAGGGAATGTATTTGAAGTTTTTTTTTGTTTATTTATTTATTTTTCGTATGAATAAAATTAAAATAAAAACGTTGGTAGAATGTATAGGGAGGTAGATATAAACCACCATCTTATTTGTAATAAAAATAAATATAGTAGACAATTTATAATTAATAGCTTAAAATTTATTCAAATCATACAACGCAGTTAGAAAAATACACATCAAGACCTTCATCAGGAGTTACCATTATGGTCCAGGAATATTAAACTTTCACATTGAAAAAAATTCCGATTGCTCGATAACTATATTTATTTTTAATATTAAGGACAAAATTGTATTTTAAAGAATTATTAACACTTTTTTGGTATATTATGCATTCGTAATCTATAGCATTAGATTTAGATAGATGTACGTAACCGAACCCATCAGAAACTTACATCGATGTGATGTTGAAAAAAAGTACATTAAAACATCACAACATATATATGTTTGTGTTGTTTTTTATCTGATATTGTAACGCAAACCCATAGTTTTTTTTCAATATTTATTGCTCTTAATTTCTTTTTCGTTTACAACAGTGTTCCCACATTGGTGGTTTTTCCAAACAAAACGGTGAGCAAAAATCAATTTGGTGGGAATTATGGTGGAAAAATATTCCCAAAATAATATTTTTACACTAATAGCAAAATAATTTTATTTTATTTACAGATTTTTCAAGATTAATTCGATCGCAACAAATTTTGTCTAGGTTTTGAGTTAGACGATTTATTAATCGGAAAAAAATATGACAAACATCATCTTTTAACTGACCTAGAGCCCACTATTAAGTTTCAAATATCTATTATGACAAACATCCTTTAATGAGAATGCACACATTTTCTACAGATAAATACCAACGTTAAAAAAATTATTTGTTGATATTTTGTCTGTCGTATAATAAGGCTAAAATAGAAATATTATAACAAGATTTTTATCTAAATTGCATGTGCGTGCAGCCTCAAAAAGAAGAATCTGTTTCCCTTTTTTAATTGCTGCTATTTTTAGTCTAATGAATGTTTGAACATACATATGTGTGAACAAAATTCAGTCCTTTAAGCGTAACGATTTTTTGGTATCATGAGCGGTCATTATGCGGGGTTTTTGGTATTCAAATAACGACAAAATACTCTCAAATGTCAGTTGCCACAAGAACGCTGCACAGACAACTTTCCACTGTTATTGGAACTATTTCCTAAAAGGATGAACCGATTTTCTTCAAATATTGAACAAAGTATTTTTATGTGATTCCATGTTATTCCTCCGCCATGAGGAAGCATATACTAAAATCCAGCTTTCCGGCGATTTTTTCCGATGCAAATGCTTTATTGACGGGACATATTTTTTCTCAAATTCCCTCGAAAGTGACTCTTATTATATTTTGCTTAAACTTCGTATCTGTTATAACCAAATATTTTTAAGAAAACTATGCATTTCAAATGTTTGGCAAAAAATTATTACAAATTGGCGTTTTTTGAGAAAAATTCCTTATATTTTCAGTTATTCGCATATAGCTTTTCAATGATTTGACTGATTTTGATATAATTTTGTACTCTGATGCTTCTGTTCTAGTCCAAACAATGTTGCATTTAAAAATTATTTTTTTTACAAAAAAAATATAACATACTTTCGTTGAATATTAAAAAAAAAAATCAGACTTATGCATCATCTTATCGTACAGTTTTTTTTTTTACACGAAACCAATATTTGGCCTGAATATACGAAGTATAAAACAATGGTGCAAAATTTAGTACGATGTTATAGCATTTTTAGTGTGATGCTAGGTTAAAAACAGGATTTCCAAACTTAAAACGAGTTAGCACCGTACTATCTTTTAAACATTTTCTTAAAGTTGAAATCAAAAAATGATTTTTTTAAATGTTTTTTAAACAAGTGTAAAAATGGTGTCTCTCATTTATAAATCCAATACAAAGTTAATATAAGTCTAACTTTATAGAAGGCTGCCCAAGTCCATAAACTTATTTAGAAACAAATTCCATCGATTCAAACTTTTACTAAAGTGGCAACATTCCATGAACATAAGAATTGAATTTATCTTGAAATGAATGAAATGTTCATTGAACGTATCCAAATGTTTACGAAATTGACAGATTACAAGGATTTCAGTGAGTATATTATGAGAACATAATTAGACAGCTGTTGGAATGCGTTTATTAATAAAAAGATGTCCATGTCAAACTATTTACAGACAGTGCTTAGCTCGACAACTGTCCAAGAGTGGGTCTAAGGAAATCAAGTAAATACGACTGGGTATGTTTGCTTACTTTTTTGCACGAACTGTCACTGTTTTAGGCGTTTTCAGCTGTAGTTTAATCCGAAAATAGATTTAGTATGATACTAGTTAAAAAAAATTACAAATCTAAGAACATTGTTAAGTAGTATCATCCTTTACCTTTACAAAATACTGTTTAAAATTTTGCATCAATGTGTTCTGATTTTTCTGGGAAAAGATTCTAAAAATTCATCATTTCCTTTTCGGAAAATCACTTGATTGATTTCTTAATAGAATAATTGGCTTTAAAATTCAACTTAACATTAGGCAATTCCTTTTCTCAAGAGTTTTTTTTTTTTTTGATAAAATGAAGAAGTACAAATGTTGCAGTTTATTTCAAGTGTTTTTATAAATAAAAGGACCTGTTTTTGTATAATGTGTCCCCCCAAATTTTACTTCATTCTTAAGAATACTTTGTTAAGGAGATAACAAGCCCAAAAAAAAAAAAAAACATTTCCAAACATAAAGGTAAAAAACAGATTTCTTTCAACATGATAATAAAACCAAATGCAAAGAACTTCAAAAATAGCTGCAATTTTGTTAAAACTGTGTCGAGTGTTTTTTTCCCTAAACAAACATCGACACTTGAACACATATTCTTATAGATTTTGGATTTCTGAATAAAAGGTTCTCGTGTTTTGAAATAGGAGAACTTACCTGCGCAGAATGTATAGAGTGATATGACAGTTTTTTTTTTGTTTATTGGGACAAGAACAACCACTTGAATGATCTTCTTTTAAGTAAAGAAAAATAACTCTGCATGAAAGAGTTTTCCACTCACCTCAGTACCTTTATACAACTCGACTCTTATTTCATGTAAGCGAATCTATGCATGACCTTTTTTGACATTGCCTTTTTATATGTTAAAAATAAAATTGAAGATATTAAAAGAAGTTATATGTATAGAAGAATTTCACCTTAGCATGATTTGATGAGAAAATTTGAAGAAAAACTGTTTTGCCTTGATACCTACCTACTTATAAGTAAATAATATCAAAACACAAGCCTTTAAATTTAATAAACTATAAAGACTTGAAAATATATACCTATACCGCTTTGAGCCTCTAAAACCTCATTACTGCAGTAAACTGCGTTTTTTTATAAAACATTTATGGCCGATTTCACGAAGGACTTTTAAACATTTAACAGGCTTCTAAACCTTAAAATGGGATTTTTTGGCTTCACCAAACACTTTTAAATTAAACAAGATTTTATAAACACCCTTATAAACTAAATGCCCATTTTTTTCGCTCATTAAATTTTAAAAGTGTCATTGAAATGTCATCAGATGCAGTTAACAAGTGGATATATCAGCTGACATTTCAAAACAAATTTTGAAACATTTTATTTTTCATTTTTTTAAGCCCATTTTAGCCCATTTTGTTCAGCTTTTGTGTAATTTTAGCATCTTTCTCTTATTTGTATATGTACAATGTACATTCATTAAATTTAATTGAAAATCACTTTATAAAAACCTTTCGGCAGCGGCCCAATGTTTGTTTTTGATCTTGAAGTAGTGTACCGTTTTATTTTGCAATTCTTGACATTTGTTTCAATACATAATGCTTTCGGATTTTTCCTCATACATTTCGCTTATTAGAAAGAAAAAACCAATTTATTTTTCCATGGATGTGAAGAGAACTCGATTTTAACAAAAATTTCCCTGAAATTTCCCTTTTATAAATTGGTGAAACTAAAAATATTTAAGGTCCTGATAAAATTTAAGAGGTTTTTTGATAAAAGTGCTTTTAGTGTTTGTTTATAAATTGGACATAAGTCTTTTAAATTAATTTGTATTTCTTTAATATATCTATCGCGGTAAAATTCACCTATAAAATTTTCCATCAACCTGATGCTCTATATACCTTTTGGGTCGACTGCATATGTTGTGGGATCCGCCTAAAATTTGTCATAATTATTGTCACAGGCATATTGTGTCCCCTTTAATATTCAAAATACATAGTTAGATAAGTTGTGTCCTTCAAACAAAGCCAAATCCTTTCCAACAAGATCACATCACATCTACATCTACATCTATATACAAACACAAAAGACCGCCATTCCTTTTTTTCATATATTTTAATTTTTATTTCACAGATTTTGCATTGTTTCGTTTGATCCATCTCCCAGGATCTCTGGAGGACAATAGGGAAACTCTTCGTTTTATTTCGCATATATAGAGATAAATATACCGCCGCTGTCGCATTTATATAAGTATGACGAAATGGATTTTCATTCAAATTCAAATGGGTGGAAATTTATCATTTATACATAAATATACTCTCTTGAATTAAATAAAGGAAACACAAAAAAAAAAACAACCAACTCTGTGTAATTTTTTTGAATTGGTCCTCTGTTGGTCCTTTTTCCAATGACAGCAACAGCTCCATATTACATATATATATAAAAAGAATCTTTGCCTGCAAGTGACTACACAGTGACAAGGATGACAATCGTTTTGTTCATTGTGCCGAATCACAGCCAGATAATCCGATTTTGAATTATTTAATTATTTTTATTCATATCGCTGATTGAAATCCTTTTGAAGATGTAAGGATAAGAATTTTATTTTTTTCCTCGTCCTGAATTGAGGGCATTTTTTTTTTGTTTTCATTATTTCAAATTTCTAATTGCATATCCGATTGTGTGGGAATTGAAGAGAGAAAGTGGTTGCAAGCGTAAGCTTAGCATACGCGTTCGAGTCTTACGCCTCGAACATAAAATTGCAATAAAATTTACGCCGGTACATTTTTTGCATAACATTGCTGGGATATTAATGGCAGGATGAAATTTGCCATATCGCAATTAGGACCAGTTCTCACAATCAGAACTGTCAAAACAAATCAAAATAAAGTGTTTCGAGCGCCAGTGAGGTTAGTTGCGCGATGTTTGCGATGTGGTGTATCTGAACAACCCCTAAATTGGTTGGGCGTTTGGTGTTGGAAAATATGATTGAATCATTGCTTCGGGCAATAAAATGTAATTGATTTGTCACGCCACAAGAAAGATGTATCCTTACTGCAGTAAAGTAAGTATCTTAATTCATAATTGCTGGGAAATTTTTTAATTCAATTATGCCTTGAAAGAATTTGGATAACATATTATAGTATTCCTATAATATAAACCCATTTTTTCAGTGGTGAGTTAAATCAGAGTTAGTTAACTAACTCAAGAACTAGTTTTACAGTTAAGAATTCATGCAAATCGACCTTAGAAACTCGGACGATGAAACATCCACAGAGTCTGGTTATAAAATCTCGAACTAAGTAACAAAATTCGGTTTAGCTTTAATCTCGCACTGAAAATCTGGACCTAAGTATATTGATACGAATTGTCAAATTTTGTGAGAAATTGGCAAAGAGGTATTTCAACAACTCGGCAAACTGGCGAGAATAATCGCATATGAAATTAAATTGACAACAAAGTATACGTGGTGAAGAATTGAAGCAACTTAGTACTTTAGTAGTGCGTAGTGCGTACCTAGTGCGTATAAACTTATGAACAAATCTTCTACATCCCATATTATGTATATGGGATGTAGAAGATTTGTTCATTAGTTTATAACACTAAAGTTTGTTTTTCAAAAAAAAAAAAATGGACTATCATGTATCCCCATTTTTTAATTACAAAAAAATCATTTACCTTTTTGCTACCGCATAATTTGAGAAAAATTTACAAAATTCTTTCTTTGGAATTACTCCTCACATTCGATTGAGTTTTTCTTATTATGTAAAAAATCTTTTTATATTTAAAATTGTTTGTTTACAAAAATGACATATCGGGTTTTGTAATCACTTTAGTACCACAGAAACAAATCTTATCCTATCGCAAAAATAGAAAATCATTCTAAAAAGATAACATCATTTTTTTATTTAAAAAAATGCTGATTAATTTTCTCTACGACCGACGTTAGCGCATGATTTATATAGTATTAAATAAATTTTGTATACCTAGTAGGTACCTAATTACTTTCTTGAAAAGACTACCTATAATATATTTTTTTAAGTGTTTCCAAGAATTAAAGCAATTTATTGAATGAATGAATAAATAAAAAAAAACCTTCCAATTTTTTGATAAGAATACCTATCACACCTTTTTGATTACATTTTTATTTAACTGAAGCTTATCTTGTGGATTTTTCATCGTATAGTTTCACAATCACTAGACTGATTTGAAATTTTTTGAAAACTTAATCAATTGAGAGTGAGACCCACAGACAAATGACTTTCATCGTTTTTTGGAAAGATTACTCTGTTTATGAAGAGCCTCATAAGGAGCCTGAATGATGTAGTTTGATATAGTTTTTATAATTCTCATAAAAGATCTAAAAATCTTGATAAACTGCCAACTTCAAGTTTATAAAAATATACAACACAAACTGAAAGATAATAATGGTGAAGCAGATGATGATGTTGATGAAGGTTCACATTTATATATAAAATATGTACAACAAGTGCAACCGAACTGAACTACCGAGATCTGATAATATTGATAATAAAATCATAATTTGTATTGAGATTGAAGCAAACGAGATGCGGTCGTGTTTATTATTATTTTATATTTGTTGATGAATTGGATAAGCGCCATGCAAACAAGATGATGAACTGATAACCGAATGTTAAGAGTTTTTTTTTTCTGTTCGTTTCCATCAAATTGATTTGATAGAATGAAAATATTGAAACAATTTCAAAAACAATATAGTCTGAGAGATAGCGTTCAAAATAAATAATTGAAAAAAATAAATAATAAATAGTTGAAAAATATAATTTAAAAAAATCTTAAATTCTGAATCATTATAATAAAACAATTGTTTTCCAGTAAAAGAAAATCTTGATTTACATAATGTAAATTGTTAAAAGGCTGAAAACTTCACAAATGGTAAATAGACAATGAAACGTGCGTCGCGAACGACCGCGACAGTCGAGTCGGTCGGTATCCTCGTCGTTCAATATGACTAAAGACTATGGCGCATATTCATAGTCGTTTTTAAACCCCAGGTTATCTTAGCCTGGAGTTTATCCAATGTAAATTAGATAGGATAAATCCAGCATTTTTTTTAGAAACAACTTAAACAGTGACTATAAATATGCCCCTATATGTCTTTAAATATAGGAAGTCACTTTCAATAACATTTCCGAAAGTTCGGACTGACTGTAATATTTGTTCTATAGATAGTACCATGCTAAACCTATTTTCTTAATAAAATTAAACTGAACACTCCTTAAACAGTGACAGTTCATATGCAAACAAGCAAGCAAACATGCCATCTACAAATTTGTAAATGTCAAAGTGACATTTGGAGTTCGTATGATACTAAAAAGATAACATAGGAATAAACAACAACAAGTGGCTAAAAACAAATATTAAATTTAAACAAATTTAAACCTGACGATGTAACAGTGATTCCGAAACATATAATATACAAAAAAAGTTGTGATATAGTTAATAAATTTATTTATTTACGAAGTTAAAAGTCTTATTTCTTTTATTTACATATACTAATAACATAGCACGTTTAAAATTTAAAACGTTTAAATTGCTCCCAACGCATTTTTGTCATTTCTATAAACAGAATCGATAATACATAGAAAAGGAAGAAATAAAATAAAAAATGACAATCGAAAACAAAAGCAATAAAAAAAAACTATTTTATAATAGTTTATACTGCGTCAAAATTTATTAAATTTTCAACTCGCGCGAATAAAAATCGCTGTCATTGAAAAGTTAGCCTTAACCACCAATTTATCGTTGTTTAATTTTTTTCCTGAGCAATGAAAACAATTAGGCGAAATGTCAGAGTCGAAATTATCAACAAAAATATAAATAAAATCTGACAACAGGCCCGTTTGGTTTCAACGCCAATTCAAACAGACTATGAAAAAAAACTATTTGATGCCAAAATAAAGCTGTTGACTGAATTATTAATTTAATTAATTTAAAACATTATAAATAATAAATCATTGAAATATTAGGTATAAAGCCACTTTATGTTGAAATTTGGGCCGAAATGAAATCTGTTTAGTCACTTTTAGGGCCAGTTTGTTCACAACTGATCATCTTTAATCAGCCGATTTTGGTTGAATAGCGCCATTAAGCTAGAGGCTGATGAAAGTCATCGTTCATATTTAACCCACTGTGAACAAACTGGCCCTTATTGTCATCAAAATATTGACTGAATATATAAGAAATTAAAATTCTCAATGATCAGTTTTAATGCAAAACTGAAGTTTCTGCTGGCGCAGCCTGCACACCAACCTTATCTTTTTATTCCTAATTAGGAACATACCTATAATTCCTTAAATAATTTTCAACGCAAACAAGAATATTTTAAGAATTAAAATTCATCCTAAAATAGTTTCTATCCCCATCGGTTGACTTTTGTTTACTTTTAACCGATAACCATTTAAATACTTTATTTAATTCACTATTAATTTTTATAATGTAAATTATACAACACTTCTATAAACCAACCTTTATACGTATAAAATATTTACTGTTTTCTTCGATGAATCTAATTATAGTACCTACCATGCCAAAATGAGAAGTTTTTCTCTTTAAGAATAATCTTATACTCGCGTCGTCGTGCGTCTCCTGTTATATTTCACTTAAATATTAATTTTCAATTAAATAATATTTTTCGAGCTGTTCGTAGAATTTTTGCTGATATTTTGGGGGTAAAATTCTCGTAATACTATACATAGAAACATTTGGGCTGTGTCCATAATTGGTCAATTAAGTATTTGGTTCAATACTGCAAGTCATGGTGTTAAGGAAAATTCGATGTAGGCATATAGTATATGTACCTACAGTCAATTCCGTTTATTTGAAGTCTGCATAACTTCAAACAAAAATCGTTTGAAGGGTGCAGTTTTTCGTTGTATTTTTTTAATTTCGGATTGAAAATCAATTTCAAAAAATTTCGATAAAACAGAAAATTAAATAATAAGAGTTGCCGTTGTTTTCTTTTTTAAATAATATTTTCTCTTTTATGTATAGTTTTTTTTTTATTAGCCCTCCTGCCTAGACGGCGGTATGTAGACAATCTCCCCCAAACGTTTGTTTTTTTTTTCTTTTTATTGACTCAACTTACAAGCTCAATCTTTTTCTCGCCTCTTATACCTACGAATCAGCCTTTATATTGGAAGTATGTACTTCTACTTCTTATTCTTAGATTGAATACTGTTGTATATAATACTTTTATATTTATAGTCGTGTTTTTTTTTGGTAAAGCTATTCACAGTACATTAGGATTTTAAACGAGTTACACAGTAGAATTACTGCCAATATCAAAAAAAAAAAATACACACTGTTTAGATTCCGAAAGTTAAATTACATTCATATTACCCTTTTTCCGATTCATATTATATGCAAAGTTCACTTACGTTAAAAAATAACCTTTTCAGTTAAACAGATTCGACTGTATTATTGTTATTAGCTTACCTTCTTTCTTTGCACAAGTGCAAGTGTTCTCAGTTGGCCTATATACATACATAAATGACACCCTTATATGTATTTTAAGTTATTTGAGTTTTTTGTGTTTGATAAAATATAATTGACCAACTACATCTAAAGAAAACTGCGTGCGAATCAATGCACTTGGTGTTAAACAAACTGGTTCCAATTATGACTCCTTATAGTCAATCAACTATAAGAAATTAAAACTTAGAGAAGTTGTAATGACGGAGCTAAGAATGTTTATATCTTTCATTATAGATAGATAAATTAAATAAATTAAAGTATACGCATAGGTACTTTTGAATAAATAGTGCTCTAGCTTGTAACATAAAAAGTGTCAAAGAAATGGGTACTCTGTTTAAAATAACCTGATTTTTGACTTGGCATTATACATTATGCATCTTTTAATAATAAATTAAAATCAATAAAATAATTAAATAAAGTGGCCGATATGGTGTATAGTAGGAACTGATTGGTGTCAACATGTAGCCTGTAGGTGTTACAGTAACTAAACACCAATATGTGCATATTTTACCGCTTAGTGTTTACCGCCAGGTACTGGTTTATAGTCGCATCAGAAGAAAAAAATAATACACTATCGAAAATTACTCGTTTAATGATTCGGACAAAAGTGTTAGACGAGCCAAGCATTTATAGAATCTACTCCAATCGTAGTAAGCAAATAAATCTACTCCGACACTCCGCACATTTTTAGATTTAATCATTTTTTTCATACCTACCGAAAAATTAAAAAAAAAATTAAGACCTTATGAAAGGATTGATTTATTTTTTTGTGATTTTTTGTTAAAAAATATTTATTTTTTATTATTAATATTTATTGTATTATTCATACATGAATGTCAGTTTATTAGACTTGACCATTCTTTATTCCGTCAATTTCATTGAATTTCTGAACAACAACAACAACTTAAAGGTGCTACCACCAATGGTCTACGAATTAATTTATAATTCGTTTTAATTAATTATTTGGCTGGAGATATAGCTATTTCAAGGGGTACCAAGCCCTATCATCAGTCTCCTTATTAGTGGTGCCGAGCTTTAATCCAATTTTATTATGAAAAACTTTCTGCACACCATGAGATTCGAACCCATACGCATATCAGATTTGCTCAGTCTTAGAAGTCGTATGCACTACGCATTCCACTACCTTAGACCACTGACGTCACAGGTCGAGATGTGTATCGTTTGTTTATCAAATGCATTTGGAGCATCAGCATTTTTCTAAGCGCCTTCAAGTATGCTATCTTGTTCCGCCTCCATTTTTTCTCCATACCTTATTTCAATAGACTACAATTCGTAGTACGTATCAAAGGGGGAGAGGTTGGAAGATCGGCAACAGACCACACTATTAAGTTATTATTATTATTTATTGTATTATTCATACATGAATGTCAGTTTATTAGACTTGACCATTCTTTATTCCGTCAATTTCATTGAATTTCTGAACAACAACAACAACTTAAAGGTGCTACCACCAATGGTATACGAATTAATTTATAATTCGTTTTAATTAATTATTTGGCTGGAGATATAGCTATTTCAAGGGGTGCCAAGCCCTATCATCAGTCTCCTTATTAGTGGTGCCGAGCGGAATGCGTAGTGCATACGACTTCTAAGACTGAGCAAATCTGATATGCGTGGGTTCGAATCTCATGGTGTGCAGAAAGTTTTTCATAATAAAATTGGATCAAAGCTCGGCACCACTAATAAGGAGACTGATGATAGGGCTTGGCACCCCTTGAAATAGCTATATCTCCAGCCAAATAATTAATTAAAACGAATTATAAATTAATTCGTATACCATTGGTGGTAGCACCTTTAAGTTGTTAATATTTATTTTTGTTAAAATAATTTTTTGGAAAATTTAGTTTTTCTTTCGTTTTCAAATTTACTCCAGAAATTTTCGATTAGCTCCTCTTTTTTTACAAATCTGCTCCGAAATTTTACTTCTGAGGTTCTTACCCTATATGGGACGTGCACAGCAAAAGGATGATGTTTACGGCGCGCGGCATGAATTCAATAGAATTTATAAAAGATTTCTTCAACAGTCTGGAAGCAGCGTTTCCACCCAAAAACGAATGTCCGTGCCACATTTTCAAAAAAAAAAAAAACCGTACAATTTTCGTGCCATATGGGAAAAAAAAACTCAAATTCTTATATTAAACAAAAAATATAATTAAATTTAGGTTGAAATACAACAAAAAATTAAAAGAAATAATTTGCTCTATTCGTATCACAGTATACCTACACAAATCTAAGGTAATATATTGCGCAGATTGGGTGCGTTCAATCGATTACGTTTTACATCTGAATTTTCAGATTTCTGAATTTTTGGAGCTTCTGATTGGCCAGCTGTCATAAAAAGTTAGATGACTTTTAGTTACGTTTAGTTACGTTTCATCTGAATTTTCAGACAAGAAATTCTCATCTGAAAATTCAGATGAAAGTTGTTTGTGGTGGGGGAAGTGCCAAAAGCGCACATAAAAGCTGAACTTTATAATTTTCGTCTTGTTGGTGGTTGATTTTTTTAGTTTTTGTCATGAAAATTTAATACTTATTTAAATGAACGAACTTTTTGTTTATTGTTTAGTGAATTTTTAAATCAACAATTTTTTTAATTGATGTTTGGAAAGTTTTTCTATGTTTTTGTAAGTCATACATATCAATAAAAAGACTTTTAATGAAGGTAATGAAACCTGTTGCTGATTTAGTTACATATATTTGCATCCTCACAACTACTCACTCTCAATGTTTAATTTACAAATGTAATTAAAGTTCTATTTTATTTCGCTTCAATGTAAATCCTTTAGGTAAATGCAGGAATTTGACACAATGACTTTCGACTGAAATTTCAGATTTTTTTTTGCGTTCAACGAAATAAATTCAGAAATCTGAAAATTCAGATGTTAAGCTATTTTTATTGAACCCGCCCATTGTCAAAGTTGAAAGTGTCAAAAAATTTAAAATGGCTGTTCGAGTGCCCACAGAAATTCAGCACGCATCATTACAAACAACAACAAAATATTGAAATTAGACAAGTAAAGGTGCACTGGATCCACCATTTTACCAACATATTACCTCGTTTTTGACAGATGCCAGGAACTGAACAAAAATGAAAATGTTACGTCTGATCCTTTACTTTTTGCACAGAAACTCACAAACTGTCAAATATCAAAGAGTTGGGATGAAATTCTCTCAAAACACATACACACTGCACAAAAGTACGGGAGTCGGGAACGCAATTGATACGTCAAATCCATTGATATGAAAAAAAAAATATGTGATGAGTGTTACGTGCCGAACTCCGAAGTGAATTATCAATTGGAATTTACGTAAATGGATTTTCTGTTTAGCTTTGATTTTTTTGTATGATGCGAGTTTTCATAAATTTAGGGGTAATTATGCCGATGCATGCTTTGTTTCACTATGAGAAAGGCTGCAAAGAAGATTTGATAAATGGCAATCATGTATCAGTTGAAAATTCATCGTTAGACCTGGAATGGAAGAGCATGTAAAATTATGTAAGGCGGGAATCGCTAGAACATCAATACGAACAGGGGACTTTAGACGTGGAGTGAGATGTTTTTTTTAATATTTTATTTTATCAAACCCCAAAATAATTAAATTCTTTTATCAGATGCAGTATGCTGTGGAACTTGACGAAAAACTTACTATCTACTTAGGAGGGCGTGTTTCTTTTTTAGCTCAGAGCATCCAGTGCTCCAATTTTGTGTTTCTTTTTTCGCTCTGAGCATGTTCAGAGCACGCTCTACGAGCTCAGAATAAATTGATAGAGCAGACGGAGTTGAATAGCTGAGCACAAAGAAAATGATAACTGTGAACAAATAAAAAAGAGACAGCTGGTGAAGCGTGTTTCTTTAAATAAATCTGAGCTCTCAGAGCAGAGCACGCTCAGTTCAGAGATCGCTCAGAGTATGTTCGGACTTCGGAGTTTTCAGACTCTGTTTAGAGCTCTACTCTGAACTAAAAAAGAAAAACGCTTTTAGTGACTGCGCTGAATCTGTAGCTACTGTCAGTCACATTACAGAAGCTGCTGGGCTCTATGATCGCGGACAGTTTTACGAAGAAGCTTGTGCTCATTATATATCTGTACAAATGTGGAACAAAGTTAATCAAATACTTCCGAACAGTGTTGCCTTTTGGCCCCCTTTTCAGGCTCGAGACCCGGGGCCCCCACTTTTTCAAAAATGATCAAAATGGCCTCTTTTTTGTTTAAGTAAGATTTTATTCTTTATTGAACGAAGAAGAGTGAAAAAACTTGCCATTCTATGATATCTGCACTAAATTTATTAGAAATAAACAAAGATTTGGAAAATTGGGTATCAAATAAAAACCTTATATATAAATAGGTACAGAAAGAATACTTTAAACAAATAAAATACGAACATGTTTTAAATTATGTATTTAGAATACATATTATTTATTTTTTTTAATGAACTTGTTTTGTTTTATTTTTTATTCTATTAATACATTTTTTTAAATGTTTTTGCTGCAGTTGTTTTTTGTTTTACTTTTGAAATTTTTCAGAGGCAACACTGCTCCCGAATATAACCAGTACACAGTAGTTGATTCACGTCCAGATCCTCCAGAAATTCTGCTTAAGGCCTTGCCCTTAACGCCTATTGCACGGATACGACTAGGATCGTGGTGGAAACCGCTTTCATCTGCTTGTCATAAAAGTCATAAACTACAACTGGATTTCTTGCATCCTTTCGAAGCTTTTGTAAATGTTCCGGTTTTTTTAATGAAAGTTTTGGATGGCGCTTCATAAACCCTAAATACCAATCTTCTCCTGGAACATTGTCTTTAAAAGGAGTTTTTAATCCGCAAACTTTTATATATTCCCCGACTAATTCGCGCATTTCTTTTTTGTCACATGGAATTCCCATTTCTGACCGTGTTATAAGGCATCGAACTATTTCCTCTTCAATTTCTTTAGGAATGGCAGATCTTCGCCCAGATCCAATAGTCTTAAGGGGTGTTTTTCGGCCCTTTATTCTTTTAAAAATAACAGTTTTTGGAATGTGATAATATTCCTCAGCTTGTCTAAAAGTCATTTTTTTATTAACAACATCAGTCACCGCCTTTTTAAGGTCATTAATGCTGTACTGCGCAGATGGTTTCTTTTTTTCATATGTACGAGGCATTACTTTACTGGAATCAAATAATTTTAGAGACAATTTCATAAAAAAAACTGTTTCCATTTACCCCAAATTCATGTTTTCATTTACCCCTTACGTTTATCTTACTGGGGAAAATGAGAACACTTAAAATGTGACACACTAACTACTTATTACGAGAAATTGTGAACACAGATAAGCTTAATACTATTTATTCAACTCAAGAAAAAATTAATAAAACTCACCTTTTTATTTTAATTCACAGTAACACAACAACTTTGAAATACATAAAAAATTGATTTCACCTTTTTTGAGACACATTCACTTTGAAAATAAAATTTCAACTAAAATTTGAAAGAAAGGAGCCCGAAGTATATTGCACCGGTTGTTTTGGAATTTAAATTTTGATTTTAAAAGCAAAAATAACCGCCGTTTTCAATTACCCCATGTTTCCATTTACCCCAACTGACCCTATTATATTTTATTGAATTGATTTAGGGGCCAGTTATAGCTTTTACTGATACTGTACTGATAATTTTTATGAAAATGTGGCAAAAATTGCAGTAGTGACTGAAGGCCAAAGTTTTTTAGTTATTTTTTTGTCGGTTTTTGAATCTTTTGGCGATAACTTTTTTTTTAAGGCAAATAAAAAGAAACTAAAAAATATCGCCACTAGATTTTGCCGAGACGAAGCGATTGCCCTTTAGTTTTTTAAAATCGAACAAGTATTACGACTTTGGTGGTTGTTCAAACTTCAGCGGACGTATTGTCTGCAAAGTTCAGGATCATAATTAATCATGGCTCTATAGCGTTCCCCATTGACTATAACATTATGGCCGGCTTCATTTTTGAAGAAATATGGACCAATGATTCCCTCTGCCGTCAACGGCGTCACAACAAGGGCTTGTGGATTATGATCACTCAAAATACGACAGTTTGCTTGTTAACGTACCCATTCAACGAAAAGTGAGCTTCATCGCTGAACAAAATGAACTTCGAAAAAAGTATTGCCAGATTGAAAACCACACGTCTAAAAAAAAACACCCTGTATAAAATCTTATTAGATAAAAATTAAAATAAATTGGGTGGTGCGACAAATCGTATGGAACCATAGGGCCTAGCGACGCACGTACAACTCTCAACCATTCCTTTGTGCGTTTTATTGACAGAAATGGAGGGGAGAGAAGCACTTTTTCTTGGATGATTTGCAAATTCCTCGCAAGAGACAGTAACCCCTGAAAATCATTTCTGTTTTTAGGTGGCATAGGCTGGGAATCGAATCCAAGACCTTCGGCGTAGCAGTCCTACGCAATAACCATTACGCCACTTTCTACCAAGTTTGCTGAAATCTCTGAGATATCATTTTCCATAATTTAAATGATCACGACTCCAGTAAACTAGGGTTTCCAGAACATCTCTTTTATAGAGAACATGTTCTCTTTTTCTATTCCGATCTTTTTTACACTCTCTTTTTTCATAAAATTCTTTTTTTGGTATCTTTTTTTTGTACGTCCTCTTTTTAGTCTCTTTTTCGAAATACAAAATAAGTTTTCCACAAATGAACTTCAAAATCAATTGTATTTAAAATTTTATATGATTCTCAACTTTGAAAATAATTCACCATTGGAACTTGGAAGTTTCCAACTTTAGATTCTCTCAAAAAAAATATATTCCACTCAGTCCTAAATCAATCCTTAACATTTTAAATACAAACGGGTTTCAGTGAAGTACAATGCTTCAAATAAAATGCATTAATTGTTACGAAAAATATTTTAAGTACATAGAAAAATGGACACGTCAATTTAAAAAGTTTATAAGTTTTCACTGGATGATCTTGGAAAAAACAATAGTTTGGAAAGATGAAGAATAATGTTGCGAATATTGATTTCGAAAAATGTTAGAGGATGTGGAACTAAAAAATGAAGAATTTCGGAAAACAGTGTCTGATAAAAAAGGGTTAATTTTTTTTGGTTCCTCAAATAATTCTGAATTTCCTTCCGAATTTATTATTATTTTTAGGTCTGTTCCATTGGGTGCTGCAAATTTTCTTTTTGATATTTACCAGTAGATGATAAATGGAGCAAGTCAAAAAATATATAACCTCAGTATAGATGTAATTTTTGTTGTTTGTATTTGTATATTATTTTTGATTAGAGAAACACCAACAACAGTAATTTACTATATAATTTCTTTTTACTGATGGTGCTGCTTTTTTGCATAGATACAGTTCGTGTCTACATTATTGAAGTGCTTTAAACTTATTTGATTACAGAGTATAAGTAGTCGCCTAAGTCAGAAGTACTAAGCAGTAGATGCTGCAGGCCAAAGGGACATACCTAATATAATTACATATGTTTGAAGTTATTAAAAATTTGTTCTTTTTTTCTGTATTCCTGGGAAAAATGTGAACGTGGAGCGTACTTTTTTTTTTTCTAAATTCCCATCGGTCATAAAATCCTATCATTTTCAAACTCAAGCAGTCGTACTTATTAGATTTTTGTCTACTTAGACACTGTCTAATTATTTTCAAATTGGTGGAAATATGCTTTATTTAATAAAAATAAATATCACATTATGCTCGGTTAAGGCAATCTACTCTGGTGTCTAAGTAAGGCAGCTATAAGACAACAATAAACAAGGTTTTTGAACATATTTTCCAAAGTTGGGCAGTTGTCGAAAGTTAGACAACGTTTATAAATAAGATCATAGGTGTTTTGAAATAATTCTCGCTGTCCATACTTGCGGATTTAGTGTGCTTTGATTTTCGATTGGATTGAAAATTCTTGACGTTTGGAATTTTTATATCCGATTTTGATTTATTTTTAATTTTAAAAATGTTGTTTCAGCTAAAAAGTTGCGTTCCTTTAGTTTGAAACTCTGTGCATTTGTGTGAATTTCTACATATTTTATTTTTTTTATATTCTGTATTTGATTAAGAATGGAAATCAGAACAGCGTGACTATTGTTTTTGAATTATAATTTAAACTCTTTTATCTTCTATACCTGAAACAAATTGTGTTATTAAATTTAAAAACTATTTTGTGAAGAAGTCGTTATTTTATTAGTTTTTGGTTGAGGTTTTCTTTTGGTTGTGTTTGCGTATTGGAAATGTTCTCTTTTTTTTCATTTACATTATGGACACCCTACAGTAAACGAAACATTAACATCGAATTTTGGATCTTCATGTGAAACGTTAAACACACCATGTGTAAGAAAAATAATTAAAGTGAACCTGGATAGGATAGGAGATGAAGAGGGCTAAATTAAGAAGTCGCTTGGCCAACACCAAAATGTTGCTAGATTGCTTTTAATAGAAACAATGGAGGGTAAAATCATAAATTTACCTATAAAATAAAAATTGTCTTTGAACAAAATTTTATTTTTGTGCTAAAATAAACAAGAAATACAAGAAATATGAAATGTGAAAGCTTTAACAAGAAATCCATCAGCCTTCGTAAATGTGTTACAAGTTTATACATTTTACATTTAAATTTTTTTGATTTTAGTTGAGTATAATTTAATTTTTTTTAATTTTAAATTTTACTTAATAAATTGGATTTCTTTAAGAATACTAAGATTTTTGAACAATTTTCGAGATTAGTATATTTTATTAGGTCTGTACGGTTGATTGTTTGGTTGGGTGCTTGGAAGTTGGAACAAGTGTTTAGGAGGTGTTCTTTGGTAATTTCTGTGGGTTGTTGCAGAATATAGGCAGGAAGTGTTGGTTGCGGTTTTGTCGATGTGTGAGGCGGGTATGGCTGAGCCTTAATCTGATGATTGCAAATTTCTTCCCAAATATGTAAACTATCATGAAGAGACTTTACTGATTTGATTGGATTACCTAGGCCACCGCAACGAAATCCTTGGTTCGATGAGGAGTGCCGGCTGGCACATACAGCCAAGAGCTGCAAAGAGAGTAGCCCGTCAGGGGGCCTATGGGCAAATATTACTTTACAACAACAACGCGTACAACAACAACAACGAAATATTTTAAAACCTCACAAATGTAAAATTAGCGTTGTGATTTGTGAATTTAGAAATCTTAAGAACACCACAATTCAGCTGCTTCCCTATTGCAACTAACTTTTAGTTACGAAGCACAAACTAAGCTGCTTTGAATATTTGAATTCTGATGTTCACAGGAATATGAAAACCCCCAATTGCTAACTCAGGTGCGACGAAAGAATTAATAATATCAAATATTCAGCTAACCGGCATGCAACCTTTATTAGTATATTTTGTTTCCTTCGAAAAATGTATATATACCCTGTGAGGTTACCTTTTTGTATGTATGTACATTGTACATGGTACATATTGGATAATACGACACTTGCTTTATAGGGACAGGGAACTCCTCCTATAACATCAAATAAATGAAACAAAATAGACAACGAAAATCCCACTTCGCTCAAAGGGTTTTGTGATTTAATGACCGACAATTAAACTGATTCCATTTGTTTTATGAAGAGAAACTCAATCAGATAAAATAAATTATTTTTTTTTAGCCTAAAAAGATAATAACTGATTTGCTTATATTTTTATTTCTCCAGTTATATTATGCTTCCATTGTTCTATGTTCCGTGAACTCATAAAATCTCCGTGGCATCATCTCCATCTCTATATGTATCCAGTATCCATACATATAGTAGGTATAGTAAAGATATATCCTTTTGGTCCGTAGAATGATTCTATGAAAAACCTTTCATACACGAGGAGACATTAGGTTGTGTACGTATATACTTTAGTCCAGTCCACTAAAAAAAAACAAATTTCAAACCCAATTCAAATCCGGAGAACTTTATGAACGTTTTTATGTGTATCTTTTTGTACCACCACCCTCCTATACCTGTCCTATGTATAGAGTGAAGAAAAGGGCATACAAAGTCAAGGATTAATAGCTGGAAAGCAGCATGAGTGAGAGTAGCACCTTAATAGCAAAAAACACCGCATCGTAAAAAATTCTCTTTTTAAAAAAAATCTAATCGAGAAACATTTTTTTTATTCTCTATCTTCTTCAATGTAGTAGGTACGTATTATTATGTATATTGCTCCTGAGTACGATGGATACATTTTATTACTTTTTTGCGGTATCTTAACCTGGGCTGGGTGTAATGTATAACTCGAGAAGTTATAGGCTATAATATAAGAGTGTAATTAAGGTCCTTTGTCTTAATTGCTTTTTCGTTAAAAAATATCATTCTCGTGTTCCTAAACCTAATGACGTTAGAATACAAAACTAAGGTTTCACCTATGATATGAGAGGTTATAGACTAGTTGCATTTTTATAACGTGACTTAAATTATATGGAGCGCAAAAGATCTTATATAGGGAACATTTTTGGAGGCTTAGTCCAATTGCGAAGCTAAGAAGGTATCTACTTATTTTTTCATTTACAATGAATACAATGTATTTCGTTTTTTTTAATTATTTAAAATTTGAAGTTAAAACATCAAAAACCTTTGAAAAAATTATGCAATATTTAATGTGCCTTGCCATTTTACAAGACACTAATCATCCTGCTAATAGTTCGGGCCTAATGGTACAGGTCACACCGAAGGTCTTGGGATAGAATCCCAGTTTCTGCTATACCTAAAAACAGTTAATGTTTCTTTCACTGGTACTGCTTGAGACGAATTGACTTATTCTCCGAAGCTTTATTGTCATAAAAAAATGTGTCTCTCACCTTTGAAGTTCGAATTCGGTAGACTGAACTCACACCAGGAATTTTCGGGAGTATATATGTAGGTCATTAGGCGTAGGACCTATAGAACCTAGGTATACGTGTCAAGTTAGCGAAGCAACATTCGTGGTTCGCAAATTGGTTAGGTGTATAATTTTCCATTGTAATAAGCTATGATAACATCGAATTTGTCATTCAATGTTTTCTATGATGACAGTTATGACAGTTTCAATTTTGTCTTGTAATGCTTTCTATTTTTTTTTTAGTTTTTTGCTTCTGAAGTTAGCAAAGCACCTCCTCAAAAACAGGACAAAATTTTAAATATCAGTAGTAATAGTTGTTTAATAAAATTTGCCATTAACAAGCCGGTTATTAAACACGAAAAGCGATTAAAACTAGTTATATACATTGAAATATTTATACAGTTTATAATAATTTTCCGTTCATTAGTCGTTAATTAGTTATGATAAATATTAAATAAACAGAAAACATAGAAAACATTGCACGTAAAAATTTAAATAGTCACAACTAATTAAACACTAGCTAACGGTAAATTATGAAGCAATAAATTATTCACTATATAACAAGATTTTACACAAAAAATATATAAAACTTTGAACGACAAATTAAAAATTATCACAACTAATTAACGGCAAATTATCCACCTAAAAAAATTTCAATCCGCGAATGCAGCTTCGCTATATACCTTGACATTCATGGCATACATTTATACATATTCTTGTTCTGTTATAAGGTTTTAAGGGCATGGAACTTGCCAATGGGTGTTCCGTCTTCACAGATGGCCTCATCCAACTATTACGCCTCCGAAACTTGAAGAAAGCTAAAGCTATAGTGCTAGGGCATGTTTTGGCACGGAGAATTTTTAAGTAAAAGCTAGGTTTTTGGTGAATAAAAATAAGCTTAAACTAGCTAGTTAAAGATGTAATCGCCATTTTTAGATAGCCAACGCTTAATTCATTTAGTTTTAGCTTGTTTTTCCAGCCTAAGATTAATTTTGTGTTAATAAAAATAGCTTAAGTTAGAATATTATAGTAAAAGCTACAAAAATATCAAAATTCTTTTATTTTTAGTATTCTCTTTCGTTATAGTGCGAATATGGTCAAGGTTATACGAGTAATAGTAAATTAAATGTTAGGGAATAACCCCAATCTTATTTAAAAAAAAATCAATGCTGTATTTGATTTTTTTTTGTATTAACCTGAAACGCAATATTATTCAGATGGCGGTAGTTATTGCATGTATCTACGAAGAATAATTAAAATTTAATATATAAAAACCGTTTTACTAGAGCTACCTGACCTAGTTGAACTATATAGCACACAAAAATGAATTTCTCAATCTCCTATAGAAAATAACATAAAAATTCATTTAGGCTCGAGCTGTATATACAGCGGACGTACAGACACATGGACTGATAGACGATATGCGATAAAAAACATTTTTGTACCAGCAACCGATGATGCCCTATAGATAAAAAGTTTTGGCAAACAAAATCCTAAATAACCTTCTTTTGCGATTCGGTCTACATAAAACACTTCTAGCTATAGAGCTATAGAGAAATATTTACTTCTCTTCGACCTAAATTTGACCTACATAATTACAGAAAGCCCATCTTTTTATAAAATAACGACTTAAAATTTCTTCAAGTATAAAGAATAGGTATATCTCAAAAACTTCAAATACATCTTAGTGGAAAAAGGAGTATACCTACTTATATTAGATTATGATGGAAACTTAGTTCAAGGGCCTAAGGTACTGCACCTTAGTTAAATTTTAAAGACTTAGACAATTTATCAAACCTACCTCTCCAAAGCAACATATTAAAATATTATTCAATATTATAAGGGCAAAAAGAAGTTAGCACCGCCATTTTGGATTTTGAAAAAAAAAACTACGCTGCATTGTGCTCAACTTGTGCTGCGATGGGCCGTAAATATTTTTGAAAATTTTGAGGATGAAATTTTTTCCAAAATTAAATTTTTCTAAAAACTTAAGTTGTGCTCAAAAAATGATAGAAGAATGGAAGAGATACAAAAATCGCATATTTCCAACTTTAACGACCGAACACAAATGATGCGAAGGAACTTCACGCACATAAATAATGTAGCAAAAAGCCCACGAAAGTTTTATTTTTCTTCAAGTTTTCTATTTGTAGTTGGACCCCCCCTGCCCAAATCCTGGATCCACCACTGGTATAAGCTATAGAAATGTCCAGCTGAAGATACATGGTAAAAGTTAAAAATAGTAAGCTAAGCGTCCTCCAAAAAAAGCTTCTACTTTTTTTATATTCACAAACATATTTTAAAACGAACACAAAGTGGACGGATCACTGCGAATTGGATGTTTACCATCACAAGATAGATATTGTCCTCATTTTCTTGGAAATTCAAAACTCCCCACATATAGATCCTTCTATACTATCAAAGGTTAACCATTTACATTCTCATATGAAGTAAAATATTAATTTGGTCTTATTCTTGAAAAGAAGTTAAGTTAAGGAAACCTAATATATACGAAGAAATTAAAAAAAGCCACAGTGGCATCCTTCTCATGGAAAAAGGCCATTGGCAATAAATTGGGTTCCCAGGGTCCCCAGCAGACCCCAACCCCGCATTGCTCATTGGATATACACTTTGGTAGCCCGACCGATTCTAACACACGGTGCGTCAGTATGGTAGACGACTCCTGCCGCTGCATTCGACATTCTGTTCCATCTGACACCTCTCGATATTTTCTGCAAGCACAGCAATACGTCTTAAAACTTCCTCACAATGGACCAATAACGCAATTGGCCACTCCATCATTCTGAACTCATTCAGATCAATTCCAAGTATTACAGATTACATCACCCACAGCTACAGTTCCTTAAAAACTTTCCAGTTACCATCACTTCCAGATCTTTCTGGGAGGATCTGGCGTTCTTGAAAGATAAATCGATCAATTTTTATACCGATGGTTCTAAAACCTATAACGGGGTTGGTGGATGTGTATACTCAGACAGGCTAAAATTAAGTCTCTGCTTTCGTCTTCCCAATAACTGTAGCGTGTTCCAGGCGGAACTTTTGGCGATAAAAGAAGTCCTGTTTGTTTTGTAGACATTTAAATCAAAACATAAATGCAGGATGCATGCTTAACGGATGAGCATATAGAGTTTTCTTATGTGCTCCCTAAATCTTTCTGAAATATGAATTTATAATTTGTCTGATTTCTTTTTAATAACATTTTCAGCAGCAACTGTTTTTTTTTACAAAATTGTGAAAATAGTGGTCAATAAATAAAAGAACAAAAGCTTGATCAAAATATATGGGCATATATGGGTTTCAATTTGGCGTATCTGCCTTTCAAATCGCATTTTGTAGTAAAACAACAAAATATAATTCAGGTACAGGACATGTCAACTTATCATTTTTATTCATTTAATCCAGCTTTTTGTTGCAATGGTATAGCAGAATACCATTCCAAACATCATCATCTTCCAGCTATACAACCTTAAGAAGAACTTATAATTCTATACCATCTTTGACAACAAAAAGGTTGAAGTTCTTATACATCCCGCCAAACTATGCTATATAGGTAACAATCGATTCGCACACGACTCATATCTCCCATCAAATCCATAAGTAGAAAATCTCGAATCAAGATAAACTTAAACAATGTGTTTGAGATAAAAACTAACATCGTCCTTGTCGATTCGAATAGCTCCCGATGTATAGATACATCAGCAAATCTATTCCATTCGATCCATAGCTCTTCTAAAAGCAAATCTTCCGTCCGAGGAAAGGTGACCCGCCACCGATTAAAATCTTAATCTCACCTCTCTTTCTCTATATATCTTCATCAAAGAGCTCACACACACAAGGTCCTTCTTATGACTTCTATTCTATAATATGTCTTTGTTTGTTGGTGTGTGCACTGCTTACTTTTGAAAAAAGGCGGAAAAAGATACAATTTTTTTTTTGCGAAATGAAAAAAAAAGATATATTTAAATAAAAACATTTGATCTGAGATAAAAAATTAACAATCACTGCTGGAATCCTGATTTAACATCAGGCGGAGGCATTAACACCTCAAAACAAGGTATGGTATTGTTTGGAAACTCTGGGAAGAGAAACTATATTTGTATAAATATACCAGAGCCGATGCCAAAATGTTAAGACAAGAATAAATCTTCTATCAAGATTTATCAGAATTCAGGAATTCAAAAACTAATCTTTGTTCCTATGTATATATTATAGGAACACCAGTTCGTATATATAGTGTTCGCAGTTTTATTGTGGTTTATAGAGACGGTCAACATAAATTTCATTTTTATATTCCTTCTTCTCCCTTTCAAGGATCTAAACAAAATGCAAAATCAAATCCAGTCGATCTTAGATTTAATCACGAAGGCATACAATAATGTATGCGATATTGTGGGCTGCTGATGTCCTTGAAACATATAATTGCTGCATGAGTTTCTGTGGTAAGTGATTATTATTATTTAATAAATAAAGAAAGAGGAAGCCGGAACAAATGAAACGAAGTACGTTAAGTTGGAATTGTTGTCCTTTTTTTGTACGAAGTTATTGGTATATTGGCATGTTTGTGTTGGATATGCAGCTGTTTTGTCAACAAAACATTTGCAATTAACTGATGACTTGATAAAAGTGATTGCTGCAATGCGTGCGGAAGTTGTGTCTATAATCTATATCTATGTATGTTCCCAAATTGTGAATTGTTTAAAAATGATGATAAACTGTTGTAATGTGAGAGAGGAACATCTGTTTTTTATTACTTAACAATTGTATGGATAATTGTTCTATCTTCAATTGAAGGGTATATAAAAGTCACCTACCTATATAATCTGTTGGATCCAAATAAAAATTTTGATAAGAAAGTGTTGCTGATCGAAAACAAAACATTGATTTGATACGAAAATGCTTTTAAATGAATGTGAGTCACAGGGAGTCTAAAATTGTGGATTTGATAATCGGCACAAACTTTTTTTTACGAAAAACCAAAATGGCGCACAGTGCGGTATTATGGTCTAAACCTGGCCAAAAATATTTGGGCACATTTTTCACATCAAATAGGTAGGTACCAAATGACTAAAAAGTTATTTGGAAGGATAAATTTTCATTTTTTGGGTACAGTAAAACCCACTTAAGCATGCTTACCCACTTACCTTCCGATTAGCCGCGAGAAAAAAAAATATTAAAAATCAAAACAAGCACGTACAATGCTGTGCTATAACTGTTTTTAAAGCTAATATTTCATTCTTTATTTTCTTTTTAATTTAAGTTGTTTCATTAAATAGTTTTTGAGAAATTAAGCTTTAAAGATGAAATTTAGAAAAACATGCTTTTTTTGGTTTTTTAATTGATTTTTCATAAAATTTTGCAATATTAAGGACATTTTTTTTTTTGCAATCATCTGTGCCGCGTATGTCTGTTCATTAACAGACAACCTTTTGCGAAGTTCCACTGTTTTTCGACGTTTTGTTCTGTCACTTGATTCCCCGAATTCTTTGCTTGGGCGACCTTGAGACCTTCCGGGAAGTATGACAACAGGTAGTTTTATTTTGTCGCTAAGCCACTCTGCATACTTATCCAAGAAACGCCTTTCTGTGTTATTGCAGAGTTGCCATTCTGGTTTATAATTTGTTTTGAATGCCTTGATAATTTTTAGAAATTCATCTTTTTTCTCTGGAGGACACTTTGTTATATCCATAAGTTTTTTATCCAAATCTTCAAGTTTATCGTCAAGGATACTTTGTGAGCTTCCTCTTACCAACTCTTGGAGCTGTTTTCTGGTCAAAGACAAGCTGGAATTAGAGTCATCTGGAATAATATAAAAATCTTTTATTAAGGGTTGGTCGTTTTAAAGTAGTGTTTTCAAAGTCTCTTTTTTTTCTTAGGTGAAAACTTGTGAATGGTTTTGAAAGCTAAGATTGTTCTACATATCCAGCAGTTAAATAAAATATATGATAGACTATGTTGCGGCGTGTTGCGCTATTTTAAAAACACTAATGTTTTGAAAAAACAGCGAATTTTTTAAGTGAATACTTTAACTCATCGATATGAAAAAATTAAGTTGAATATACAAATAAATGTTTGCTTAAAATACTATAAATACCTTGATTAACGATATCCATATAAAATTTTTTCACTAAAATCACTATTAAGACTAAAAAAAACACGCAGAAAATACACTTTGTTTTTAAAAATCGCAAAAAAAAATCGTGCATACTCAACTAGTGCTAGTTGCAACTGATATAGTGTCGCGAACGGGGATGACCAATTTATAGATAGACTTCACTAAAGAGTAGCCTGGTTATCTACCTGTTATGGGACACAAGCTTAATCCTGGGAGGTAAAATTGAGAAAATTGAATGCCACGTTTCAGGTCAAAATACCGCACTTTGTGGCGGTGCTAACTTCAACCACATCATTAAACAATAATGAGATTCAAACAAAATATTCAGAAGTTCGATTTTATTTAAAAAAAATATCTTTTGGCGTCATTTCCGTTTCATAATTTTTGTGGTCGAATTTGGTTATTCCCGTGTCAATTCTCTCATATAGATGATATAGAAAAACAGTTAAAAATAATAAAAATATAGGTGGCCCACTGGCTTAAAATGTTTAATAATGTGTTTTGAATACCAGAGTAACAAATAAAATTATAAAATTTGTTTATATTAGTTTATATTAATTTATAGGTGCAAAGTATTAATATTTTGAAATATTGACCAATGTATATTACTATTAACTCAGTGCTTTTTTCTGTGTACTCAAATGATACTTCCCTTAACTAAACAATATATTTAATGAACTTAAGCATATTAATATATGTATTAATATCGGTTTTAAAAATAATTATGCTCAATACATTTTATGTAGATGATGGAAGAAGATTTTGATGAAATTAGACGCTTACTGCTAACTTTTTTACAAAACCTATTTCATCGTTATTAAAATTGAAAATATTAAATATAAGGGGTCTGGATATCTCTTAATTCCACATAAATTAAAAAAATGAAGATGAATTTTGTTTTCTCGAGTTGTAGCTCTATAAACACAAAATGGGTCAATAGGGTGTTATATATTATTATGAGAGATTCAAATCGAGAAATTATGTAACCACCATTTTAGGCTTACTGTACATATAACCTTTTCAACTACATATATGTAGGTATAAACATGTCTTCCACCAATTCAGATCGACCAACCAACCGGTGTTGGCGCGATGAATGGCGTAGCACAGCACACCGGGATATAGAGACCATGGCACCACCAGGGAAAGCCAGGAGCTCATATAGTAGCTGCTCTTACATTTGTTAGCCTGTCTCATGCACTTCAACTTGAAATTCTCTCAGATCGTCCAAAACAAACGAATTCGTGATGATGATTATAATGTTATGTTATATGTAGCCCTAACGCTAACCTAACCTAACCTAACCATAGAGTAGAGTAGTGCCCACTTATGCTCACCGAGTTCCATTGTTTGATCCTTTCAGTTTCGATGGTGCTGAATGTTATCAGTAATCTGGTAGATTCATCTTTTTGATAGCACGCAATGATTTAAACATCGGGATGTGTAATTTTTTACTTTCGTCGTCGTTGTCGGTTTGGTTTGGTTCGGTTCGGATGAATTCAGGATTTCCATTTTCATTCCATCTTCGATGTTGTTGTGTGTTGGGCTTGGGTTGTTTTGCCTTTGTTTTGTTTGAGCGGTTGTTGTTTGTTAATCGTGTGAAGCTTCCTTCAATGCTATTACTCATTGCCCATTGCCATTGGAATTGAATTGGTTACTGGCATTGGGACACACATAAATAGGAGGCCATCATCATTGTCGTCGTCATATTATACTATGCACACGCATATTGTGGTCCTTTTTATTTAAAGTATAGAAAAAGACAAGCAGGCTTACACATGTGACATTGAACAGATTTTAACCCTCGATGAGAATTGGGACTATGCATGGCGACATCAACGCCCGTTGTTGAGAAACCTTCCTTTTCGTAGAAATATATAGAACATCTGTCGATCTTGATAACAAATTTTTGATTCTTTTTTCCGTTGGCTTTAATAAAAAATTTTATATATTATTATGATTGTATGTCACAAGCGGTTGTCCTTTGGATAAAATATAATGCATTTGCATTATTCGTCAAGTTATGTATAATGCGACCAGCATATATTTGATTTCTATTTTTTAGCAAATAATATGCGCAAATATCGAAGATAAGAATCCAATATTTTTTTATTCAGGATGCACATCACAATGCTGTCCTTACATAATTTCCGGAAACATGTCCGGTCATATTTTCAATTATTATATGTAGATACATATGTAGATATATAGAAAATGTACTTCACATCGAATCTTTTTGTTTAAATTCGATGGGGGATAAGGAAGTTTGAAAAACTTTATTTTGTAGTTTTTGAGAATGTTAAAATGGTAGGTATATAGATTGCCAAATTAATATAGGTTAACAATTTAGGTCATTGCCTATACTACCTTCATATTCTATGAATTTTCACGAATTCCAAATAAAATTAATTTCTAAAAAACCGTTAAGTGTCATTAGAAATTAAAATTTAAGAAAGATTTTTGTCAAACTTCATATCTAGAGTCTTTTTAACTCTCTCTCAAGATACGTATTTCAAATTAATTCTATGAGAAATCATATATTTTTTTTTTTTAATTCAAGAAAATCTTATTTTCTTAAAATGGTCCACAGAATAAAAGAATCAATTAATTTCAATAGGTGTAGGTTACATTTTGGTGAAAAATTATTGTTTCAAAAAATTGTTAATGATGAAACCTGGCATGAAACATTTTTTTCACTTTTCTCGGAACTGTTTCAATATAATGTATAGTAACTAATTTATACCAAAATTTTCAGAAAAATATTTGTTTAGATTTTTAAAGTTTAAAGATTAATTTTTTTTTAATTTTTAATCAATGGTTAAAGTGCAGAAATCTCTTGGGTCGGATTTGCATTTTTTTTTAGAAAGCAAGCGATTATTTTTCTTCCACTCCGTAGGACTGTGGAATTCCTTACCGATTTCTATTCGACAGTGTAGTACACTTCCAGGTTTCAAAAAATCTCTTCTAATTTATATCTCTAGTAATAATAGTATTTTTTCCTAACATAAGTATGTGTATATTAATGAATAACATTAATTTCCTTTTTATCAATATCCTAATGATCTTTTTGTATATATGTAAATATATAAACTTAATTCCTGGATTATTAATATATACATGTGTACATGTACATATTTTTATTTAAAATTTTTTTTTTTTATTTTAAATTTATATTTCCTTCATATCTGTAGCTCTCTTTGACGAGTATTCTATATCTAAGTACTAATTATAAGAATTTATATTCTTCTTGTACTACCACATTTTAAAAAAAATAAATAATAAAAAAAAAAAAAAAAAATAAAAAACATCCTGCAAAATTTTGTATATGAGAAATAAAATACGAGGTTTTCAATTCAGCCTTTTTCTGTAAAATATAAAAAAAAAAAAACATTGTTACGCCGAAAATGCCAAAAGGTAACTCTGATTTTCTGATTTTGCTTACATTAATAATATTTTTGTGTTTTAAGACTTCCGATTACAACAACTGTTTAAAATCGGTTAAAGAAAATCTAAATTTTCTCAAAAACGTTTCCTTCAATTTCAATTAAAAAAAAATTCAAAATTCATTTTTTGAATTAAAATTAATAAATACTTAAAATTGGGGAATTAAATTTTCTTGAAAATGTTTAAAACATTTTTCAAATGGTGTTTTTTCAACAGTTTTATTAATTTTTATTTTTTATTTTTACTGTTGACTTCAAATTTTTTTACTCAATTTATAAAAATTGTTCAAAATGATAATGAACATGTACAAGCGCACTTGTTTATTTTTGTATTGAACCTTAATTCCAGGATTATTGACAAAGTCCAGAATCCTTTCGAATTATTCTTGATAGAAATCAAGAAGATTCAGAGATTTTCATTAAAAATGTATGGAATTATGGGTCTTTGTGAAAAATGGATAATGGATAATTTAGTTCATTGTTGGTACATTATAATATGATCATAATTTTAAGACATTGGGCCTTTTATATGTCCGCCCCTTAAGTCGGGGAGGGCAAATTAAAAAAAAAAATTTAAATAGAAAATTAATAAAAAAACAACGGCTGCACTTACAATTTTTTTTTGACAGAAACCCATTCTTTAATTACGTTTTTAAATGAAGGTCTTGCTGACATAAAATAATCGTGACTAAAGTTAGGGAGAAATTGTGTCATTAACAATCAAAACGGTGCTAAAGGCACTTTTTTAAAAATATGCGAGTTTGATATGCCAAAATTTGCGTATCAAAGAAAGCTGTTAGATGGCGACAAAAGTTTGTTTCAAAACCGAATAATAAAGAAGTTATTACTATTTTAATTTTGAGTTCGGTGTCAAAATATATAAACAAAATAATTTTTAAAAATGCCCATAACATATTTTTAACAAACAAAAATGCATTAAAAAAAACATTCCTCAAAAGGACGAAAATAAAAGGGCCATATATAATTTTTGTTAGTCAATCTAATAAAAAAAAACTTCCATAAATCAAACAAAATTCAATTATTTTGAATATTTTAGAAATTATGTATATGTTTTCGCTTTTTACTCAATTTCAGGTTCAATTTTTTTGCCCTCTGTTTGATTGTTAACGCCACAATTGGAACATCAATGTTGTTAAGAAGGTCGGTAATCTCTTATTTTCACAAACTCAAAAAATTCACGAAAAATTTTTTTTAATCCAAACATTTCAATTAAAAAATTCTTCAACTGCTTTTGGTTATTTAAACTTGTTTGTATTAGTATAATTTCCTACATACATATATAACCTATAGTTGACAAAATATTTTAAGTCAATGTGTCAGACACAAAGTTAATGTTAAATTTCACAAAAATGTTGTACATCTTAACAAACACCTAACATGGGTTGTTTTTATTTTTGTTTTATATATATTTTTTTATTTTTGGATTTTGCATGCAGATTGCTTGAATCTGATGTTAGGTTATTTTTACTCTCAAATTCCCAAATGCGTTTGCATTTTCTCATTTTTATTTTCATTTTGTTTTGTCCTTCGAACTCATGCCCGCGATTCGTTTATATACCCCAAGAGAAACCCAACCTGGTAACCCAACCAGACACCTTTTGCCAGTCTGTCTAATTAAACAATTCGTAGAATTTCATGTTAATTGAAAAAGGAGAAGCCCACAGCCACAAGATTCTTGCAACCACAAACTGGTAGGATGCGAGCCATCTTATAGGTCTTATAAAGGGAGAACTTTAGCTGGTGCTATGGCAAAAGTTGGCTTGTATAGATATACTTTTATTCTTTTGGTTGACATTCATTTGTTGTTGTTTTTCATCTTCTTGTCCAGAAAATTCGTATTAATTATTTTGCAGAGTAAAAGTGGGGGCGCAAAGCGCGATGCTTGAGGGAGTATATAGTTTAGCTGTATATGTATGTACCTATATTATACAGTTCAAATTTTCACAATCTGCCTGCCTTGAAGTTCATATATCCAGAATCAGAATCAGAACGTGGATATAAGGAGCATGAAATGTTCGTGCAAATCACATGAAGTGGAACTGGACAACGGTTTTCCAGGTAACTTAGCTGATACTAGCATCAGATAAAATTAAATGGTTTTTAAGTTGCAGGTTACACTTAGGTATAAGTGTGTTGATATTTTTGCTAATGACTTATAGAATCTATTTTCTTGCCAATTTAAAATCGGTTTGCACTAAAAAGGGAATAGATATACATATTTTTTCTTGTAAGAAGCCTATTTTATATTGTATAAATAAATAGTGTGGTATATTCTTGTCATTTGTTTCTGTAATTTTTGAGAACAAAAAATATACTGTTATAACTTTCAGCTTTATAATGATTTTGGAGATGCGTTTAAGTTTTAAAGAACATTTAAACAATCAAGCCAACGAATCGTGATTGATATATTGGGAACAATAAGGATCATTTTATTAGTAAAATTGTTGTCTGAAATGGATATGGACTGGATAAATAATATGAACTTAAGAGAATCGTAAAAGCAACACCAAATTGTTGGATTCGATGTGAACAATTAGGTGGAAAACACTTATAATCAATCACATTTATTTGTCGAACTCTCGTAATTCGTATTAATATATCTCAATTGAAGAAGATATGGATATTTTAGAGGAGTTTGAGTTATTAAGTGAATTGCAAAATGTGCCACCAAGAAAAAGAAAAATATACAAAACACTGCCTTTTCAGAATTGTATTCTTTATTTCAAGCTCTTTCTCATAAAGATTTGTTTCACATCTCATTCGTACTTGTTCCAAAGCTTATATAGCTCTTCTTTTAGGGTGTTTTCGCTACAAATTTGGTCGCTGGGTAGTGCATTGTTGAAGAACATCATTTTCTGTCTTTTTTACGTTCTTTTTTTGGTACGCTTTTTTTGGCAATGGCCTTAGATGTGTCAGCGAACCAGTTCCCGCAAAAGTTCCTTCTCTGGTTGTGACCACTTTTTCCTGGCGTTCGCGTTTTACATTTTCTTTGTTGTTCATCTAAAAATATTATAGAATTTTGTTTGAGTTTCTTTTTTGCATTTTTATTTAACAATTTTGTTTTACTTACTTTTTTCGAGGAAGGACCACACAAAATTAATACTTTGGAAATATAAGAGCATTTTTTTTCTTTGACCTGTCATCATTTGAAGTATAATTATAGTAGAACATAACCTTATAACCTGGGGTTCTACTGGGAAATTGACTATGAATAAGACCTGTGTTTATTTAACCAACAAGCCTTAAACTATAGATAAATAAATCACAACTTTAGTAATTCTCTATGAATACGACTTAATATGTTTTATAATAGGTCAGATTTATTGAAATCAATTCAGTTATAAAATTTGTTACAGTCTCGACTCTTAACATTAAGAAATTCGTTTAAACCATAATTAATTCTATAAATCTATAATGTAGAAAAATGCCAAATTTCTAGTCGATATAGGATGGATATTAAAGTTTTGTTGGCTTAGAATAGATTCCGACAATAGTTTAATTAGGAACATGACGTTGTTAACTTCTATCCTTTTTTCCAGGATCTCAAGTTTAAAGTTAGTATTGTTATAACTAGGACGCCAAACACAGTTACAGTATTCCAACACAGGCCAAAAAGTGCTCAGTGGTGTTTTAAAGATGTAAGAATCATTAAACTCCTTTGAGAACCTAAATCCAAGACGGTCACGTACTTTTCTGATTATTGTATGGATAGGACGACTAAAAGAAAGTTTACACTATATACCTATATATAATCCTAATTCCTAGATCGTTATAAAGATATCAACTCTATTAACAAGTACATTTTCGACAAAATAGAAAGATGCAACTAGATATTGTTTCCGAGAGTAGGTCATTATCTTAAACTTATTAGTACTTACATCCATTTTGTACTTTAAGCACCATTCGAATAACCTATCAATAACTTATTGTGTTGCAGAAAAATTTAACCATTAGAGCTTTTGAAATTATAAATTAGTTTGAAATCCATATCAGATAGTAGATTGCATATCACTTAAGAATATTATAAAAAGAATAGGTTCAATATGACTGCCTTGTGGAACTCCAGATAAGACGTTTAAAAAAAATTAAGTTTTAGAGATGAAATTTTTCAATTTGACATATTGGGTTCTGTTATTTCGAGTACGGTGGTATATCCAAGTCAATATCCAGTTTGGGAGCCCATAACGGTTTAATTTATAAAGAAGTGTTTTATGGCAAATTCTATCAAACACTTTACTTAAGTCATCATAGAGCACATCAATTTAAAGTCCTTCCATCAAGTTTTTGTTTGTTTGATTGTATGAATTCGAGAAGATTTGTTGCAGTTGATCTTTTACTGCAAAATTCATGTTGTTCCTTTGCAATTAATCCTATGCAGTGTACGCGAACCGCAAGGCTCTTTTTAAGATTTAAGATTTGACATTGGGAACAGGGCCGCCTCAACTTCAAATAAAAAGATTCCTCAGACTGCAGACATCATTCTTTCTCATAGGCTTAAATATATTTTACTATGACATCAAAGGTATAATGGGTTAAGTTCTTGCAGGCCGTGAAGTATCGTTCTCATTGTCATTCTGCAGGAACGATATGCAAAGGATATCAAAAATAGCCCTATAAAGTTTGTCTTTTAGATGTTGTCATAAGCTGCTTTGAAATTTGAGCATCTGAATTTTTCCAAAAATCAGCCGTAATGCGAATATGGTGGACTTTTATGGCCTAAAATCATATTGATATATGGTTCATGTTCGTAACGAACGGTTAAGGTATTTACATAATATTGTAGCTAAGATCTTAAAAGTTAATTGTCCTACTTAGGTAGTTCGACAATTTTTTGATCAACTAAGACCAAGCGCAACGATGGGAAATTAATTTACTATTTAATTTCTCTATGATATAACAATCAGAGAGAAAGAACTAATAGAGAGAGTCAAATTTCCTCATCTCCGTCCCCTCGAAACCTTTTGTTTACATTTTTTATAACGTGTTGAATTCCTATCGGTGTGTACATGTTTTCACCTCGGGCAGTGCAAAACAACAAAAAAGGTGGTGAGTATGCACATCTTCTTGCATATGTATCTGTCTCCACATTTTTTTTATATGGAGTTAATAATTATACATATGCAAGATGGTGCGCAAGTCGCAACATCGTAGCTTGTAGGCTAACAGGGCTATTATGGCGTTGTGAGGTCTCACAAGTCACAAGCCCTTGTGAGGTTGATTCCTTGTGAGGTTGTTGTGATTCGATAACATGTTCCGTATTCTGCGATAACCTTCACAAGAAACCTCACAAAAAAACTTACCACAGCAAGGTGAATTTTTTATTGTGATTGCTAAGGTCTGAATTTTTGTTGAACGCACCCACTGAACTCATCGACAACGAAGATGATTGTGATGCCACATACATACATATGTAAATATCATATATGTACACCACTTGCTGTTCTATGTCGATCGTACTCGACGAGAATTGTTTTGTGAACAATAATTTTCTTTTATGGAGAAATAAATTTTGTTCGATTCACGACAGAGGATACATTTTTTTCACCAGTTAACCTATTCATTTGGTTACAAAATGTTTTTTCAGACAAGAAAAAACAAAAGTGTCTTAAAATTGTATTTCAAATATCAAATTTGTGAGTTGTGACCTGCTCTGAAGAAGATCACAATTTCGATAGTTTTTGTGAGGCTCACAGTTGTGAGGGTGCTGCCAGAATACGAAAACCTCACAAAATCGAGTTCACCTTACCTTGTGAGGTTGTTGTGACTTGTGAGGTATCAGTGAGGTTTGCCAGAATAGGGCTGTAAAAGAGAGCCACCGTCGAATTTGACTCTCTCTATTAGTTCCTTCTCTCTGATAACAATAGCGAACTTCATCCCAATTTTTTGCCGCAGTCAGTAATATCCGCAATCTTATATATGTAATTTCGATCGCAATTTTAAGGAGCAGACTTCCATGTTCCCTTGTGAATTTTAAGATGTGGGAACTGCGAACTAGCTACCACAATGTCCGTTTCGCCCCCAGTAAAATCGATCATCTTGATTCCTATGGGTGGGACGTTGTCCTTGCAAGGTTTTTAATAGTGACATCCGTCCGTCATCCATACTCCACTGAGACCTGTCAAGGTTGGCCCTTCTGCTGAAACGAGTTCAATGGTGAAGGTGGTGAATGCGGGGAAGGCATATATATGTTTGTGTTGTAATAAAAACTAATGAAACAAACAAAATATTAACAAAAACTAATTTACATAGGTATCATTGCAATCAGTAGCAATAGCTCCCATATGACTACGTCTTTGGAAAACACCATGGACTTTTACGGAGAAGGATAGAAATCGTTAATATCCTCATCCATGTATAGATACAGAGGAATAAGAATACTATACCTTTTACCTATTAATTATTATTGATTTAAAAAATCGATCAATCATTTAATTAATTTTGCACCACTTCAGCTATGTAAATTCTCTAACCAACAACAATAATACATACCTACAATTAAATCATCAAATCAAGTCAAACCTTCAATTATTTAAAAGTGAGTGCTAATAGCAGAGTAAATTCTTACCACCGCCAAACTTCGCTATTGTTCCGATCCGATTACTATCTGACACTGACAGAAACACAAAATCTCCCAGAGGGCATAAAAGGCCAAGCCAGACCATCAAAGACATCTGCAGATAAAGCTCAAAACATACCACTATCGCGGTAACCATCTTGTTTCCGTCGGCTTCTGATGTGGATGTGGACTCTAATCTTTTATCTCTGATTGAATTATTAAAAAGCAGCTATATAGGTACGAGTATATACGCAACGCACTCCAACTTTTTTTTTGTACCTATACATACTTTTTGGATTCATATCTATCTGTAAGTTTAAACGGATTCCATAAATATAGATTGTCTATCAGCATTCAGCATCGTTGTCGTTAGAATTCGTCTGAAATCACAATCGCGCACAAGGGTTGACTTTGTTGTCATTTTTATAAATATTTTTTGGTCAGAAGAGAACCAGGGAAAAAGATGTCATCTTGTTTGGGTCCGACGGACCGAGCTTAATCGAGAGCATAATTATTTCAATTACTTCGATTTATCTCTTAGATCTTAGAAGCAAAATGTTGTTTTCATTTCTTATCCTTTCTCTGAGCCTTTTTAGTTGCTATAGCTATTTATATATACCTCTTGGGTTAAATTATAAAGGAATTTGCGACCGCAAGTTATACTTATATCTATATATACCTAGTGCATAGATATAATATACAAAACGAAGCATATAAACAAACTTCTTGATCTTTTTATAGAATAGAAAATATACATAGAAATGAAAGGAGCTAGAAAGGATAACACAAAAAGAACAAATTTCTATGGAAATTTCAATTATTTTTCAAAAGAAAATGAATAACAGGATGCGTGGTTGCCATCACAGACTTAAAATACCGTTATATTATTCTCCTTGGGGTGTGTTTGTTTTTTTGTTTTTTTTTAATATTTAACTTTTTTGACTGTGTATACCAATAATGCAGTAGCAAGAAGGCTTTTTAGGTAAACTCCCCCCTATAAATGGGCAACACTAGGGAGAGTCTTTTGACAGGGTGGTTCTTTTGTTTAAATAGATTTTAATGTTTAACTATGTTTGCTTATATCCTTCTTACCGCTTTTGATTCTTCGTTTTTTTTTGACATGAATAAGATGCATTTTTTTTAGTGTTTAAGTATAGGTATGCAGGTAGGTAAAAGTACATATTTTTATTTTGCTGTTCATTCACCTCGAACTAAATATCTTCTATGATATTTTATTTGATATTATAAATGGAAAATTTATAAACAAAAAGTAAATAAATACAGAACGAGCAGTTGAACAGAATGGCCTTTACAACACTCTTTGAGATTTTCATAAAGTTTCTTAAATATATAATTTAATTATCTATTTCATTATAATTACTGTGAAATCAATAAATTCTCTTATCAAAAAATAACTATTGTAAGTATATTTAAGAGTTTTTATTTCAGCTGCAAACCTTTTGTTGCGAGCGAGCACCATGTGTTTATGAAAAAGAAATCTACCGTAACTAATCTTCTTGAATGTAGGTATTTTACAATTAATAAAACTATTGAGAAAAGGACATACCAAGTTCTTTTTATAGGAATCATTTCTGATTTAATTGACGCAAACTCTGGTGTACCTTAAGAAAGTCACCTAGGTCCACTACTCTACACGTTTCGCACTAAACTACTTGAATTGGAATGACCTAAATCAACGGCCTCAATATATAGCAATATTCTCCTTCTTTTAAACATGACTACTCTGGAAAAACGTCGAAAAGTTACCGATGTTTTGTTTTAACACCAATTGGTTGGTTCCTTTGATTCACATGTTCTTTTGGACCAAATTAATTTAATAGTCAGAAGTCACAGTTCTCGGAACTCTGACATTTTTCATCTCCACTTCCTTCGTATCAATTATGGTCTCAATGAGCCATTGACTCGTCTGAAACAAGGTGCGAATAAAAACTATAATGTTTTCGACTTGAGTTACTCAAAGCTTACACTTAACAACAAATTGTATATGCGTTCTAAGTATTCCCAAATTTTGTCACCTTTCCCTTTGGAATATTTTGACTCGTAGTTATTTTTGTGGCTGCGAATTAATTTATGTATACGTATATTTTTTTTTTCTGTGTGTTATATTTAATCTCTTTTGTAGTGTTTTAGGCTTTTTATATATCTACATATTTTACTAACAACTAAACCATGCTAAATAATGACTATGACAAGTTCTTCAAAAATATATTATTTTTAATTATGTATATTTATTTTAATTTTTTATAATTATTTTACTAATTATTGAATAATAATTTCTTATTTTTTAGGAATAGATTTACTGAAGAACTAAAGTTAATATTTTTTAGTATTTGAAGGTGAAAAAACCCGAAAAGAAATGTAATGTTACAATAAAATTTTTGATGCAAATCAGTACAAAAATGGTCTAAAAATCTTTCTTCACTTCAGTTCAACTGGTGATTGAAATTCAAAGATGGTCGGTTCCTTTTTTGGGTGGCTCTCTCGGCTTGTGGCCTTTTTGAGAAAACCTTTTAAAATTTTCAATTTCGCAAATACATACATAATATGTATATTGTGTGTACATAATTTTTTTGAAAATATTGAAAGAAAAAAAAAATTGTTTTTTAATATAATATTTTTTTTTGAAATATGCAGTGTTCGACATTGCAAAAATAAAAATGACACACAGTGTGTAAATGCATGTCTCAAATATATATTCTGAAGATCTCCGCAAGTGTGACTTTCCAACCATATAAAACTTATCGAAATCGGTCAAATACTTTTGGAGAAAATGCAGGGTTACCAACTTCGGAAAAGTCCAGAAGCGGAGGTTTCTACCAAAACCATTGTTTGTCCTTCTTCTCTACCCCGAATAGCCACGTTTTTGTCGCTTTGATGTCTTTTCGCCGTGTTACTTTGGAACTTTTTCGCTTTTCCGTTTTGTCGTTCTGTACTTTGATGCTTTGAATCATTGCTTTTTTGCTGCTTTTTCGCTTTGACGCATTGTCAACCAAAACATAGTTTTTTTCCTATTGGCTTTGGCAACAAATTGTTAAAATTTATGAAATTTCGTTCAAATACGCAAGAAATTTCACGTTACCAAACAGACCTAACGCTTTTTTAAACAACACCACGACGACAATGAAATAAACTTCAATTCTAAAGCAAATGTCAGTTCTGTAACTCTTGCAACGATAAAATTGATCGAGAAACGTTGAAAAATGGAACAAAAATCAAATGATTTATTTCAATTTTCGTCGCTTCTCGATTAATTTTATCGATGCGAGGGTAACAGAACGTAGGCACAGATTTATTTCCACTCTATATTTGGTATGTTTCGTAAATTAAAATTTCTTACAATTTTTTACAATTTGCTGTCAAAACTTGTTTCAATGGCCGTGCACAAAATTGTACTCAAAGCGATCTGAATAACTTAGTGTTGTTGCAATCCCTTGTGGAAAAACAGTTGATATCACTGAAGCAAAAACAACTAATCATGTTATCTAAATTAGATACAATAATATGAACTCAAGGGATGGAAAATTGCAATTTGTTATTGAAGATTTCTAATTGTTTTAAGGAATGCGTTCAAGAATGAAATAAAATAAACGAAATATTAGGCCCGGAGAAATTTTGGCTAGGTCCGGAGCCCGGAGGTTAAATCGAATTCCCGGAGTCTCTGGGCGATAATACCCCTGTTGGTAACCCTGAAAATGGTAAGGTAGGGCTGGGATAGTTGGCCCACTTTTTACTTGAAGTCTCATAATTATCAAACTACTCATAGTACAACTATGGAGCTGATATCAAAAGAAAGGATAAACTTTTGGCTTCTAAATGAAATCTTAAAAATTTGAAAATATGTAACCGCAGAAGAATAAAGCTACCTTAAATGGATCAAGTGCAGTGTGTGGGGTTAGTTGGACCAAGCCCTGAAAAGTGGCAAGCAAGTCTCATAATTTTATTTAAAACGGTCAAACAAACTAAAAAATAAATTTTAAATAAAACTTTAAAAATAAATATAATAGAAATATATTAATGTTTAAAATAAGTTTCGGAATCGTAATCGCTGTTGTAATTGTCGCATCGAAGAGGGAGCCATCTCCGGCTACTGTTTAGTTTGTATGAGCCCACTTTTTGCAAGTATGGTACTGTATATTCACTCCTCACCAGACAGTCTTTCAGCGTATGATTCGATCCACATATAGGCAAAAATATCCCAGTTCCTCTTCTTCTTCAGAACTTTATTTTTGTAACAAAAACCCCCTGGGCCAACTAACCCGACACCTGGTTTGGAAGCATATTTAGTCATAATATAAAAATACTCAAAACTTTTCAATTTAACTCACGAAATATGAAAATACAATACATTCGCTTATAAAAAAACTTTACAACAGTCACTAGGAAAATAAAAAAAACTATCTTATCCGCATTTTTTACTTTTACCGTCGAAAAAGACAAATCTGTGTGTGGTTTACCTTCTGAGGGCACAATGCAACTGGAACCTTTATGGCACGTGCTGGTAAGAGAGCACGCTTTGTTCGTAAATGATCATTTTCTTGTAGTTGTTCAAACATGAACTTTCAGTTTGTGAATAATTCGCGTGGGCCAACTTGCCCCGTGGCCCAACTAGCCCCGCTCTACCCTACCACAAAATTTATTTAAGGCTATTTTATATATAGATGAACATCGTCTTAAGATACCGAACATCATTATTATAACGAACGGATGGTCACATACCTCGCACAGTGCAAGTATTTGCATTTTTAAAACTGCTTAGCGGGATAAATGTCAGTTTAACAAAAATTTTAATTTTGAAGTTGATGCCATTTTCCTAAGGAAAAACACAAATTTTTTTATTTATAGAATTGTTTTTTTTTTGCCTCGTTAAGATTGTTATGTTAAACATTTCGCACTTATCCCCTCGCAATTAGCCACTTTTCACTCAGCACTTCGCAGTTCGCATTCCGTAAATTTCACTCTATTTTCTATTGTTTTTGTTCTTCTTCTTCGGGTAAATTATAAGTTTTAAGAATATCATTTGGCAAGTATTGCCACTTTTTTGTCTCGTCTTGATCATCGTAATCGGGGTTGTGAGTTTATATGAATTAAAAAAACACTTAGCCATAAGCTGTTTTTGATTTTTGAATTGAAAAATATTGATTTGAATAATGAATTGAATTTGTTTTAATTCACAAATCCCAACTAAATTATGAATTAAATTTTTTTCAATTCAAAATTCCAAACTAATGTCATGTTTGAAATCTCAAATTCGTTTTTACGAATAAACTGCAGTTTAGTTAAACATGAGTTTAGCAATCGACTATGAATACTTATATATCAGCATAAAAGATCTATTTGAACCTTCATTCTTGTATTTAATTGACTAGGTTTATACTAAATTGAAATAGACAAAATTCCTCGAAAAAATTGTACCAAAATCTATAATTTAGGCCTTTAAGTTACAAATACATCTGTCGCAAAAAATGGTCAAGTTGTGTCCAAATAAAAATTATAACATTTTTCTTCATCGTGCAATCTTAACTCTAAACTTTTCCATCATTACCTATACTCCATGTTCCAGTACGACTATACTATGTGGCAGCTTAAGCATCAGAATCAAAATATATCAACTCGTTAGTATGTGGCAAACTACTTAATATGCAATTATGCAAATTGGTTGCCAAACGTTGAGCAAAATTACATTGGTCGAAGTTATAAGGCCGATGCGTAGATATATAGGCCCAACCCGCAACCAAAAGACGAATCAAACGATGCATGATTTTCAAGCCGCATGCAGTAGTGGTGGGCCATGTTATTATAAGGGATGAGCGCCCTAATCTGATGCATAGTTTAAGGCTTTGTAAACACTAGATTACCAGTCCAGCTGGCGTTGGTTATAGTTTTGAACATACACCCATAGCTATATACCTATCATATGTGCAAGTAGTGCCAAACGTTTTCACAAAAGCCACACACTCTCTTCGTCTACACTACGCCAGCTCACAGATCACGGAATGGTAGAAATATTCTTAATTTGCATCCCAGTTATACGAGCATGTTTATAAAAATATGTAAATAGGATGGATGGATAACTATACAAGAGTCCTGTTTGGTAGGTCGTTCTAAGGCCCGATTAATTCGTATATTTCCAAGCTTTAATGTTATGCAAAAGAGTTACAGGTATAAACCCACTTATATACATAGCTTAGCTTAAACGAGATACATTTGGATGATTTGAAATTTGGCTTCAGCTTTTAAGTGAACAAAATGAAATACGACTTGTTCGTTTGGATCAGATTTCAAGGAAATGCACTTCTGGAATTTTGTATACATTTATATCGTTTCGTTATCCTTAAATTGATTTTATTTGCATATATGCACACAGAACAGTAATCATATACGAATGTAGTATTGATATTAATCGTATGTGGTCAACTTTGCAAGTAAACTGTTTAATGCAGCAATTAAATTGATTAAGTGCAGCTAAAAACTGATACGTTCAGCTATAGTTTTTTATATTAAACTTATCTTTTTGATACACACAAATGGAAGAAAACTATATTTGTTAATGTATAAACTAGAGATGCCGCGAATATTCGGCCACTATTCGGCATTCGGCCTATTCGGCCTATATTTTTGATATTCGGTATTCGGCCGAATAGTTCACAACATTCGGCCAAATACCGAATAACAAATGGAGAATAAAAAAGGCATATTATCTTACAAGAAATGTTTTCTTTTATTCAAAAATTTGTATTTTAGTATTTAAAACCTACTAATGGTAAGTTGTGGTGAATAAAAACTTCTTTTTCGGCATTCGTTGGTAGCAAACGATTACGTCTATTTTCGTAAACAATTCCAGCTTCTGAAAATATGTCAAAAGTCAGAAGTCACGTAGGAGATAGAAACACATCGTTGGCTGAATGTTCGGCTGCCGAATCATATAATGATATCTATTTTAGGATGGTTTTAAATAAGGTACTTATGTATAGGTACGTAAACATGGTAAATCACTATTTTATTGTCTTTCAGCCAATTTCAATTTCTGTTTCTCAATATCTAATTGCTTTTTCTTTACTTCCAGATCCAATATTTTGAACTCATGTTTTTGAATCTGGTACTGTTCCTGCCTTTTATTTTTTTTTCTTTAAGTCTTTCCTCTTCTAAATAGAACCGCTTCCTCTAATACCTTTAATTTTCTTTAATGATTTTCGATTCTATTCAATGACTGCTTCACTTCATGGTTCAGGTCCTCGTGGACTTTTGTGTGTCTTTCCAATTTCTGGTTAAAGTTTCGCACAACGTTTGAATTTGAATAATAGTGAGTTGTGTTTGGTAAAACATCCTGATTTATTTTTATATTATATTTTTTTTTCTTGAGCGCTATCTTCAAAAACAATCCCACTTATTTTTCCACTTATAATTCAATTCATCTGATGTTATGTAAGTAATTTTAGGTGTCGTCAAAGTTGCGGTTGGTTCGCTTATACATACATATGTAGGTGTAATTGATGTCGATAGTAAAACACCCAAAACATTAACTTCCATATGGTCAACCAAATTGTTTAGGCCAAGGAGATAGAGTTATGCTTGATCCAAATCATTCAAAATTTTTTGTCTAAAAAGTCCCCCTCTTGTAGATCTCAGCTGTTTCTTATTGTGAAGAAGTTTTTGCTTCACTTTAAATTTTGCATCAAACCAAAGCTGTTAAAACATGCTTTTTAATTCAAATATTCGAAGGTTTTTTAATAATACAAACTCTATATATACTACTAAAATACAAGTAAAAGACTTAGCACTATTTTATTTGAACTTTGTTGAATTATTAATTCAAAATAGCGGCGATCTCACTTGAACTCATCAGTTGACTAGTGAAGGTCTTTTTCAAGATGAACTGAACTTAGCAAAAATTGCGTAGTTCATACATTCTTTAATTCATTTTGAATGAATTTTTACGGCCAGTCGATTAACAGTTAACTGGCTGAACACAATGCGACGGAGCCAAAGCCGGAGTCGGAGCTGGAACACCTGTCAAAATATTAAATACACATACAAAAATTAAAAAATTTTAAAAAAAATATTAATTAGAAGAAAAATATTGGATATTAAAAGTGAATAATAAACTCGTGGCTGTTTTTTTTGTATTTAAAACATACAAAAAGCTGTACAGCTAGTTGTGGGAAGATAAAAAAATATCTTCCCAACCTATTATTGAAATTCGACTTGATCGCATTCGCAATCATCATGTAGGACTTAAATGCCGTTATAAAAGCTATTTTGACTGAATAAAAATTAATTTTACTTTATCAACTGAAAACTGATTTAGGGCCAGTTTATTCACAATTAATTATCTTTAATAAAGGATTATTGCAACTGGTATATCATTAAATGTGCATGTTAATCAGATTTTTAACATGGAAATCGATGTTGTGCCCCTAATATTACCCAACCAAAGGCATAACCCATTGAGTCGTAGCTGACTGTTAAATTGCTTCAGATTATTAAATACTGAAACATTGTCGACAGCAGTTTCGCGTTGCACTTAATGTGACGCAGCGATTCGGTGCCACCAACTTCCAGAATGCACCCTCAGTAGGTCAAAAGCTGAGTAATACATTTTGGAAGTTAACATGCCAAGAGTTCCTGGTTGGCCTCCAGACAGTCTTTTATTAACCGCAACATATTCTGGCGCAGCTGGTAGGATGACCGCAACTCTGATCAGCTGATTTTTATCGATTAGCACCATTTTATTAAAGCCATGGTCCTGATTTAACCCACTGTGAATTGGCCCTTAAAAGATGTGAAAAACTGATTTATTTTTCTTTGGTTATTTTTTTTTTTTTATATAAAACTAAAATAATTCCAAAGCATGTTTTATCCATACGGATTTCGTTTGATTTTGCTATCTATTAAAATAATTTCAAAATGCGACTTTTTTTTCTCGTGACCCCTTTTTTTTTGCGACCTTTTCAAATTTCTCAGTGGCAACACTGGTTGAGACTGACATTTCTGTATCTATTTTTAAAAGCAAATACTGGCACTGTGTAAGACATATTATGTATTAGCGGTATTTTATTTCGCACAGATCTGATGGGGACAGTATTCGAAAACGATAATACATTTATTAAAAAATAACTTAATATACAGATTTTCTTTTAGATTTGTAAATCCATTTCTGAACACACTCCTTTAAAACTTCCTTAATCAAATTAGTTTTTAATTTGACGAGTAGATGGCTGTTTCATTTTGCTAATGGTAAAATTCGAAAGGATAAGGTGAGTGAAACTTATTTCAAACTCTTTGAAGATTTGTCACTTATTCGCAAAAGGCAGTAGGTACCTGAGAAAAAATATTTCGGTCTTCGGTTGGCATAGGCTGGTGCGTTCGATCCCAGATCTTCATTATGCCACAAACTAATAATATATTCTCTCTTTCTGTAACTAAACTGCTAAATTCAAGAGAAAATAGTGTAATTTAATGTGAACGATTCAACTAGATTACATAAACTTACTGCCGAAATCCAAATTAATGACGGCGGTGTGAATAGCACAGTATACTCGTGTGCTTCCAAGCAGATACTTACACCTAACTATTTATTTTCCAGACTTCTGTCTTCTTTCGATAAGATCCTATAGAATCATCAAAATGTAAAAAAAAAAAAAACATAAATTTTCCCAAAATCTTTTTAATTTTCTTTATCATTTCAGAATAACTTTAAAATGGTCCCGATTCTTCTTCATTAAGTCGCGTTGACGGAATATTTTTTCGTACTCGTTGTCGAAATAGAACCCAACAATTATCTTCTTTGAAAAGCTGCAAAACTTGTAAAACAAAAATTATAAAAACAAGACACACGATGATAACAATCAGAAAATCACGTTTGTTCACTTGCGTATGAGTTGCCGCAAGATCAGGTTCTTTATATAAAGTTTTCGCATGAATTGTATGATGAGGTTGACTGGTCGTCTGGTGCGACAGCAATTCACCGGCTTCATTTGGACTCAAACGAACTATCAGCTTTATGCCATTAAATGTTAGATCATCTGACATTTTCTTCAATAAATGATTGGACCAGTAATTTCCGTGTATGCACATTTCCTTAACATTAACCTGTTTTCGAAGAAAAGCTTCATAATCGAACGAATGTAAGTGGTTCTCTTCCAAATACAACTTCTCCAAACCTTGCATGGGTTCGAAGACTTTTGCATCCAAATTGCTTAAATCATTGTGAGCTATATCTAGATGAGTCAGTTTGTCTAGAAGAACAAAGTTTTCCACTGTTAATGTTTGTAATTGTCCATATGCAACATTCAAAAACTGTAAACTCGGCAAATCCAACAACTGCGATGTATTGGTACTGTTTAAACTTCTAATCGCATTCTTTGAAGCGTCAAGCTTTTGTAAATTCATCATGCCCTCGAAATCTGACAGCGTCTCGAAAAGATTATTATGTACATCGATTTCCTTCACTGAGCCCTTATCGCCTATGATGATACTCTTTAACTGGTTGCTGTTGAGTCGTGCCCTGATAACGCTGCCATTGATGACACAATGTTGCAATTGTGAGTTCTGCGCACGTAATGTATCCACAGACTGGAGATTAATCGAACTTATTGCATTGTTGGAAATGTCAAGCAGTGTTAGATGCACCAAATTGGCTAAGCTGTCGCTCTGGAAAGTTGCAATGTTGTTGTTGTTCAAAAGAACCGTCTTGAGTTGTGGAATTTTAGAGAATATATCACTTTCAAAGGATTCAATGAAGTTATAACTGAGATCGATGTATTCCAGAGTGGTAAGGTTTTCAAAAACTGCTGACGCTAACTCGTGGATTTTATTACTATTGAGATCCAAATGTCGGATTACTTTGAGGCCCGCAAAAGCCTTAGGGTGAATATGGGATATGTGATTGTCGGGAAGACGAATATCTTCTATCGAACTGGACCCAACAAATATTTTCTCTGGCAACTCTGTCAATCGATTGCTGATCAAGAATAGAAACCGCAAGTTAATCGCCGCTGTAAAGGTTATCTGTTGAAGACTTCGCAAGCCGCAATTGTACACCACTAGACGCTTAAGCTTAGGAACATTCGAAAACAATGCTAATGGAATCCATTGAAGACGGGTATTTTTAAAAACAACTTCAGTAAAAGGAAGGTAATTTTTTTGATCATCAACGATTTCTATATCATCATTGTAACCAGAAAGAGTACAAGTGGTACTATTAATATTACATTCCTGACGAAGGTTGATACTCAGAGACACTGCGTAGCCAAAGAAGAGCAAGAAAATACCCGACGACGACGAAAAAATCATTTTAAGTTTCTTGATTTGTTCTGTCGAAAACAATAAATAATTATATTTTCATAGCGTACGAATAAAACAACCGACAATCAGTGAATTCCCAAGTAAACTGTGAATTCTGTATGAGTCTTATAAATAAGTGATAACACAAGTTCCAAATAGAATGCAGCTCAGCTGATATTGTTTATATATTTTTTTTTGCACAATTTCTGATTTCTTTATAATAGGTATTACAAATCGGAGCGAGAGCTTTGTCAATGAACTGATAAAAAAAGAATAATACATCAGCAAAAAGATTTATTGCTGTACTCGTATTCCTTGGAATTGATACTTTGATGATACATCAGGGTTGATACGTCCAGAGGTCAATGTCAGGGGCACACACTGAATTAATATATGTTATCAAATGTTAAATGAGTTCCAATAATGCGTTGAGACAAAAATCTCAAGAATTCATCGGTAGCTAGATTTTGTTTTACGATTTTTTGAAATAAACGAATTTCAATTAAATATGGAGAAATTTGAATAAGGTATTTTGTTTTTTCTTTAAACATCAGGGTTATCTCTGTGAGATGACCTTTTACAATACTGCTATACAAATGTGATGATAACTTGAATGTACCCTGACAAATTTGAAATTTTTATTTTTTTAGACAATGCAATTTTGGGCAGTAAAAAGTTATTTTAGAATTGAGTAAATTACGCAGTCAAAACAAAGACATAGAGCTTCATCAATTATGCGGATTGAAAATTTGTGTACATTCCTAAAAATTTTTTTGCTAAAATATATCTTTTGGATACAAACTTTTTTTTCGTTAGATTATCCAGTTTCGAAGTTTAATCCTAATTAACTGCTGAAACATGTTTTTCAGTCAATTTAGATCCCAAGTTATTTCATGAGTTAACACAATGATTTTGGAAAGTTAACACTGGAAAAAATATCTTGATTTTCGAGTTATCTTTAACAGGCATTTCTATTAATAAACGTGAGTTAGCGAAATGTTATGTATAAATCGTCGATTAAATGTAAAATTCAATAAATACAACAAAATTTCCCCGAAAAATTACACTACCCCATCCCCCCCTGGGGGAAAATCTCGTCCTGCCCAAAATGTTAGGTCAATCCTCCTTTTGAATGGACTAAAGATAATTTCAAATTATTATAATAGATTTTCATATTGCAATAGATTTTCTATAAAGATTTTCAATAAACGTCATTTTAGTATTCCACGAGCTTTTTTTTTTACTAATAGGAAATTTTAACTTTCAAGTTAATTCCTATTCCATGGAAAAGCAAGCTTTTTTTCATGACATGTTGCATCATGCTCAACATCTCATTCGTCATCATCGTGTTGTGTGTTGTTTATTTATTTTGGACTGATTTGAATCGAATTCTTCTTTACTCGTAGTATTTGATAAAAGCTGACCTTTTTAATGTTTAAAACCGCAGCAAAAATGTTAATATTTCATCATGCATTTCAGACGTCTTTATTTCACTCGAATCGCAGAATTAATTAGCTAGTCCAAAGTTTACTTTCTGTTTAGCTGAAGAAGAAAAAACCAAATCGTTATGCGGATAACAACCTTTAATTGTCCAGTTAAGCCGAATTTTTGTTTTATAAATAGCAGTCCATTCTCTTAAACAAATAATTTATAAGACAAGACAACCTAAATTATGACTATGAATGTCACAGAAGCAAAAATATATACAAAACAATGGCATTGTTAGCCATTCTGGAAAAAGTAGGTAAAAAACAATCGATCCAAAATATGGTGATCCAATAAAATTGTATTGATTGCTATACATTTTGAGTATTAAAATGAGTGATCACTGATCCGGTTCAAAGGACCAAAATAATATTGTCACGAAAGTTAACTTATGTAATGTTCAAGTAAAAAAGCAAAAGATGATGGTTCAAGATTGTAATGATCAATATTTTATTTCACAATTATTTCTTTACAATATAAAAATTTAAAAGAGGAACAATTTTAAACAAAAACATGACTTGCAAAATTATAATTAAACATGACTTGTAAATTTTTGATTCACATTTATACAATTGACGTTTACAAAAAATGACATTAATAGCGAATTTCACGAAAAGATTTTCACTTTTTGTTAAAAAATGTGCGCTTTTCTTTCTTATTTTAAAAGTTTCATTGCAAGAAAAAGAGCAATTCTAGCCTCTAGATCAATTCGCAACACGAAATAAGAGCTCTCACATGGCATGAGAGATTCGACCTGAATACACAGCTTTTTCGGTCAAATTAAAAATATTTTGTTATTTGTTGTGAACTTGTGTCGGCTAGTGCTAAATTAAAAAAAAATAACTATGGAGGAAGTTCATAATTTGGATTTCATAAATTTGTTTGAGTTTTTTGTCAAAAAGCAAATGACATAGGCACGTCAAACTATTGAAAAAAGTTTCATTGAAAGTTTCTTTCATTGATTTTGAGAGCAATTTCTTTAAAATTTGAATATGAAACTCGCTATAACTTTCAATTGACATCTTCAATATAAAGGTGCGTTGACATCTTAAAGGCGTGTTTAGACATATCTAACACTGACTATATGAATGACTTTTATATCTGAGAAATCTTGTAACTTAAAATAAAACTTACCCAGTTTTGTCGTAGGTACTTAAATTGAAGTTTCAAAAAGGCTAACATTTCGAACTTGACTAAGGCCCGTTTGCTGATACTACACATAACGATTTAAGTTGAACTTAAATTCTTAAGGGGTACTTTTTCCATGTCATAAAGTGATACTTACGAAATTAAGTTCAACTTAAATCGTTATGTGTAGTACCAGCAAACCCCCCTAAGTGACTTATGTATACAGGGTGTCCCAAAATCACCGCCTCAGAAGAAAACATTGAGTTCCTGAGGTCATTTCAAGTCGAAAACTTAAGAGGTAATTTTCTCGTTTTCGATTCGTTTTCGACTTATAACGATTTTTATGATTTTTATTCTTTTTTCCTTTGACTGGCTCTAACTTTGCCAAACTACAACCGATCTTTGAATTTGTTTTTATTTAAACAAAAACAGAAATTTTTATCTGCTATACAACTTTTTTTCTGTGTGGATAAGGGTTTTCCCGCTATTTATTATCAAACACTTTTTTTTAAGCATTTTAAGGTTGTTTTTTTGACTTTGATATGATTTTTTTTTTCTAAAAAACGCGTTATTAAGTATAATTTTTTTCTTTTTATTATGAAAGTCCAATATGTTTTTTTAAAAATACTTAACATATTTTACCTAAAAATACATTTTAAATTATTAAAAAAATAAGAAATAAAAAATAAAGGAAAATCAAGAAAATATGAATATTTGAATAAAAACGAATCATAATTTTTTCGACTTGAAATGACCTCAGAAACTCATGATTTTCTTCTGAGGTGGTGATTTTGGGACACCCTGTATAGTTCGCGAAAAATCTAGTTTTAAAATCAAAACATTTGGGAATATGTGATTGGTTTAGAAGATGCTTTAGCTGACTCTGATTTGATATCAAATTAGCGAAGCACCTTCTCAAAAATCTAATAAAAACTAGTCATTGTGAATGGTTTTTTGCTTCATAATATGCCATTAACTTATATTTAATTATTTGTGATAATTTAAATTTTGCCGTACCATGTTTTTTATGTTTTGTTTTTTGTTTAATTCACTATATGAATTTTCAATGTTGTCTTTGTATTTTTTGCCTAATTTATATTATGAAGTAAGAAAAGCATTAAGAATGTTCATTGCATAATGATTTGCCATTAATTAGTTGTGATGATAACATTTTTTCGTGTGATGTTTTTTGTTTTTTTGATTTTAGAAGAAAAAAAAAACTGAAAAATGTGTTTCTTTTTTTTCAATTTAGCAAGAACCCCGAATTGTAGATTGACATTCTTCTTCCAGTTTTCGTTCACTTTTGCTTTCGTGATTATAAAGAAAACTCCCGATTTAAGCTTGGTGAGTCAAGAGAGCTCTCATAATAAACTGATTACTGAATCCACAGCTGCGAAATTCGAAATGATTGTATAGGTATTACTTTTGTCGGTATATGAATCACGGTTTAGCTGCGGATATTAACACATTCAGTAATCATGAATATGAAAAAAAGTGAGTATTATATTAGTCATTCATGATAAACTAATCTAACTTTAGAGAAATACATATATAATACCTTAAAAAACTTTCGAAAACAATGAAAAATATTTTCTTAAAATGAAGTATTTAAAAATATACCTATCGTGTTATTTTCACCCTAATTCTTCCTACATATGTATATATTTTTGAAATATCTAGCCCTTTAAATGATCTTTGGAAGTCCATTTATAAAATGTTATCTATACATTACATGGCAAAAAAAGGGTTTTTAAAATGGATACCATACTTTGTATTGTATTTATTTTTTTTTTTAAATAGGGGGGTCAAGGTGATCAATACCTCTCCATGAGTCTTAGGTTTAACCATATGTTACCTTATCACAAAATAAATAAAAACAAATTCCACATCATAAAAGAGCGAAGCGTACACACTTACTTGGATTCTCAAACCATTTCATTTTCTCAAGCTGGGCGACAAAATATCTACTAGGATTTCAACAAAAATGAAAATAGTAAATAGATTCACGAATTTCTGATCTAAACTGGTGTTTTGCGTTATTTGAGCTTTTTTCGCAAATACCATATGAATGAATCCCTTCATTTACTAAAAGAAGTTTTATTCTGGAAAAATACGAAGAATCTGATGAAACTCTATGAACAAAACCTTTGAAGAAATTTAGCCAGTTCAGGTTTCCTAAGATCTCAGCAATTTCAGAAATCTGACGTAATTCCTCAGTGAGATTACTCACTTTTGCTGCCAAAAAGCTGAGACGAAATTTTTTGGATTCGTTTGCTCAATTATTTTTTTCCGCTGTTGATTAATTTACAAAAACGAGATGGAGAGTGCTTCTGACTTCTAAAGAAGAAATTTTGTTCAGGTTTTTCCTTCTCCTCAGTGGAGCTGACAGAAGTTTGCTCAGTGAGATCTCTAAAACGTGAAATGGCTAAATCTTTGAAAGTAACGCCAAAAATTTTAAAAACAAAATAGGCATGTTCAGGAAAATGAGATCTCGGAGATCTCAGCAATCTCAGTTCCCGGAAGAGGATTCCTCAGCTTCGCTGTCAAAACTCTGAGGAAAAAAAATCTTGGATTCGCTTGCTCACTTTTTGAGTGAGAAAATTCTCTGATGGCCAGTTGTACAATAGTGGTTCAGCCTCGGTTCAAGATTTTAATTCACCGATTTCGGCGGATTAACTAACGTTCAACGCTGGTTCAAGTATGTAATTGGTTATTATCACACATTTGAACAGTAACCCACTGTTGAAACTCGATTAATCCCCCGAAATCGGTGAATAAAAATTGCTGAACCACGGTTTCAATATTTGTACAACTGGCCCTGAGATCTCATTTTCCTGAACACACCAAATTTTAAAATAGTTTACAGGTTGTCAATTTTGTTTACCAACTTTAAATTAAATTTAGATTTGTTACAAGGATTTCGCCAAAGATTTACAAAAAAGCATGTGGAACGTGTGGGGGATGGACCAGAATAAGATGATCCGCAAAATTTCATCCGATTCTCTATATTCCATAGTGCAATTCAACAATAATTGTATATACAAATCACTGTGTTAACTTGGCCCCAAAAAGTGTCCGATTTTTTTTATTTTTTGTTTGTTGTTGTTGACTTTATTTGATATTGATCACCCATCAGTTATCGAATTAATCGATATTGTACAAAATGGGAGGCCAATTTTCTATTTGCCAATTGTTCTATTTTTGAAAATTATTGACCATCCTTTAACTGTTTTTGACCACCCCTTAAATTTTTTTTTTGATTTTTGAGAAAAAAAATGTATTAATCAAATTTGAAAAATCGATTTTTTGGGGTTGGCGTTTTTTTGGCTTCCCATTTTAAAAAATCGATTTATTTGATAAATGGTGGTCAGAATGGGTGGGTCATTTAATTTGTCATTTTTTACAAATAAATAAAAAAAATCGGATACTTTTTGGGACCAGGTGAAAACTGCCATGCTATACAATTCCCGTCCCACAACTCTACTACAGCTGTTTAACAATTGTTCTTAATTTTTTTGTTGCAACTAAACTTTGCAGGCTTAATTTGAAGGCTTAGCAATAAATGTTATTTATAATTAATTTTTTTCTTAGATTTAATAAAATTGTTCAGGTGGTTAGGTCTCACAAGTCGTATGTAAGGTTTTAGAATAACTTATTCAAGATAAATACTTCTAACTGTTAAACAAAACTTTAACGATCACAAAACGATATTACTAAAAAATTGTTCTTCTTTAACAATTTTTTCTTTAAAAAGCTTGACTTCTATAATTGTAATCTAAATTCTCCCTTTCAAGTTAGAAATAAAAAGCAAATAAAAGATATATATTAAAAATAAAAAGGAAGAAGAGTTAAGGGAGAACATATAAAAAATGTAGTCGAGATAAGGAATCCATCTTAGGGATGGACTATGGTCCATGGATATCACAAAATACTATACACAATCGGCCATACTTATTTCACAGTACGTATATATTATGCTGAGTCTGTTTAACCCCCAATATCTAAAAGCTTGTAAAAGAAAAGACAAGAACCAAACCAAAAATGCGCCGCCATTGTGAAGAAAGGTTGCAAGAATTTTGTGTGTGTTTTGTGGGTGGTCCAATTGTATATATCCCTTTAGCTTGGTTTACTTTTTACGATTCTCCAAGTTTTACTTTATTTGTATTTTTTTTTTTTTTTGGCTTTTACTGATTTTATTTCTCTCGAAAAAGGATCCCAAAGGAGGATTCAAGATTTATGACTCATTTTACTATTAAAATGTTTATTAGGATATCAGTTTGAAGTCCTACAAACAACCGAAAATCTTCCCCCACAACATCAAGCTGGCTGGTTGGATTGGGCGAAAATATATGTATGCTGCTGCTGCGAGTGAATGTTATAAGGGATTTGCAGGTTGCTCTTCGCTTTGTGATGGGGATGCGAATAGATGTTTGTATTTAAGAAAATAAAAATGAGGCTGTTGTATACTTAAACAGTTTGAGTAGATGGATTACATGACAAAGAGATAAGAAGTCCTTCTTCTCAACTGAGAAGAATTTATGTATATACGCTACGCACTCACTCACCTTTTTGGGAAGGGGTTTATGGGGAGGAAGTGCTATCACATTTAATGGCATTGAAAGCCCACTCCTTGGCAAATAAATGTACCTATAGAAGAGTGGATGGATGCTGGATATATATACACCGATGGGAATTTTATGGATATAAACCCAAACCCAACTTGTGAAGATTTGTGTATTTAAGGAATGACCAACCAAAGGACACGAATTTATTTACTTCATATATGCAATGGAAAGAATTATACTGATAGCGAATGAAAGTACTTTAAGATGTTTCAGAGAGATTCAGATTCAGTGCATATACATTATGTATAGTTAAAGAAAATGGGTAAATCTTAGTACGTTTTTTTATTTTTAGAGATTTTAATATACTTACTTATAAATTCGATGTTCCTACATTATGCACAACTATAGCACTGTAAGGTCATGCATAAATTTTTATGAATTAATCGAAAAAAAACAGATTAAAACTAATTTTACATCTTATACTCAAAATTTACCTATATTTATGGGGTAAAATGGAAAAAAATAAACAAAATACCAATTTTTTTTAACTTTAAGAAAATTTTTAAGGCTATCAAGCTGGTGAGTTTCAAAAAAATATCTACACAGTGTGTTTCAGAATTTTCTATTGAAAAAATAATTTTTACATAAAGCGATAGACATAGTTCGAATTTTATTTTAGTTTTTACAAAGGTCTTAAGATTGGAAAAAACAGAGTGGAAAAAAAAATAAAACGTTTTTTTATATACATATTGGCGCAAAATTTTAAACAGTCCTCGTTTAAGAAATAAAACCGACTCTTTATTTAATGCAGTCGTTTAGTTACGTTTACATAGTTACGAACCTTTATCTAAATTTTTCCGAATTTTTAAACACTAAACAACTCTTCTAACTAATAAAGGTTTTTAACGTGACACTAAAAATCTGAGTTAAACACGCCTTATTTTGACAGATGAAGTAATCAAACAGAACAGCTGTCCGTATCAGACATGATAATCCTTGCCAAAATATTTTGTTTTTTTTTGTCGGTTTTGGTTCGGATTTTTGTGTTATTAAAAATTTAAAACTTCGCTGATTAAATTATTTGCCAAACAACTGGTCGCAGTATGGCCAAGTTCAGTCGACTGTTGATTTAGGAATCGTTGCTGAACCAATATATGTAGAAGTAACCATACGAATGATGTTCCAACCAGATGCAGCTGCACTCGAAGATGGATACTGTGTTCCATGGCCGCAAGGAGATCGCTAAAATGAATGGCCCCTCGGCATTAAATAAAAAAGTGGACAAAATTCAGTCATTATTTGTAGCATGTCGTCACTCGGAAGCGCGTCTTTATTCGTTCGCTTTTGGGAAAAATGAGGATTGGTTTGGCCGATCAGACTGCTATAAGCCTTAGCATGCACAAATACTCCTCGTAATCAGAAAGAGTACCCACCAAAGATTTTAAATATCGCCAAGAAACTCAGCGAGGGCGCTTTTAAGTTCCAGGTTCCAACTCTATAGACAAAGAGGCAACATATGAAATAGCAACGTTCAAGAAATTTGTTAAAATTGAAAAGGGACTATCTTTCTGGTGTCGGAGATTCGCTGGATTTCACTGTGATTGGAGGCTACATATGCAATTGAAAGCGAACTGGAACCTACGGAGGTTTTCTGTTGGCTTGCTACGATGCCGACAGCGAGGAGTATCAAAGTATTTGTAAAATTGGAACAATTTAATCCAGAAAATCTTCATAGCTCACCGATTTTGAAAGTTTACATTCTTCTTTCAGGTTTCAGTATTTAAGATCTCCAGACACATGCAGTTCTTCAAGAAGTACGTAATCCCGAAACCAAAGTCGTACTATCGCTACGACAATTTCGACGAGCCCGACAAATTGTTTGACGCCGTTCAATTATTATGGGAAATAAAATGTGCTGATCTGTCACTTAGTCCTGCCCAGAAGGCGGCGATTGGAATTGTTGATCCCGAAAAGGGCTTCTTATAGCGTTATCCACGTTCCATTCGGATACGAGATGACAAAACCCCTGAAGATTCCATTCATGTATGTACTCGAATCAATATCAAATCAAAAGTCAACAGCACAGACCCAAAGATCCCGAAGAAGATTTCTATTGAGGCCAAGACAAGCAAAAAGTCATTTAAGTCTGTTTATTTTAATTCTAGGTTAAAAACTAATAAAACACCTTCGCCTATGTATCGCATTCGTTTTTGTTTTTGTTGGGCCGGTCGATCAAATGCAAGTTGGTGAAATGTATCCACCTGGTTTGGTGTCGTAGTCAATTCAATGGGGTGGATGGGAATGGTGTTGCATTGTCATGTAATAATTACTGCGTGCATGCGTCACAAATTCAAGGTAAGACAGCATTCGTGATTGTTCTTGACATTCCTTCCGAAAAAATGTAAAATAACAAAGACTTGCAAGTCTGATGAAATGGGAATACCGTGATTTGTTATTGGCTCCCTGATATTAAGATTATCAATTAAAAACGGAATCTTAAATATAATTCAAGATCATCAAGCTCTTCGAATGGACAAGCTGGAGGCCTAAACACATTTGGCTTTCTAAATAGCTAAAAATCCTCGAACATATATTTGACAAACGTCAAATGGGTAAAGTGATATTTTAAAAAAGATAGATTAGCATTTTGCTGCTTTTAAAGATAAACGAGTGCTTTAGCGATAAAGTATACCTACTTTATATCATTCAAAATTATCAAAGAGTCGACTCTCATTTTAAAACTCACTTCGAAATTAAAAATGATTTAGAGTAGGTTTTATAAATGTTTAAAATTTTGCGCCATTATTTTATTATTTGTTTAATAAGTGTATAGTATTTTAATTTTTTGACATAAAAGAGTGTACAAAAAAAAATATTTTATACTTAGGTAGATTACAATTCGAATAGTGGAAAAAATCAAAAGTGATAGATTACAAGTCAAATAGTGGTCAAAAATTAAACAAACCAAAACTATACAGGGTGCTTTGGATAAGATGCTAAAAAAGTCTAGAGCGTTTAGGTTTGGTCGAGACAAAAAAAAAATCATACTGGGAGGGAGGGTCTTTATCCCCTCGTTTAGCCGGAAGGGGCAATTTTATAAAAAATTGACTTGAATTAGAAAAAAAAAAATATTTAAAATTATCGGCAACACTTACAATGTCAAGTTATACTTTTTTACACCCATGAAATCCATCCACTAATTCTGTTTTTAAATTAAATTTAGTTTGTAAATAATTTTGGAAAAATAAATTTTCAGACTCAAAATTTTAAACAAAAAAAAATGGACTGACTTCTTCAAATCAAATCCCTTTAGTGCACGGGAATTTGCGGCGTTTTTTTGTAACTCAATTTAAATTTGAAAAAGTATGCCAAAAGTCGCGTTTCAAAAAACAATGAAATTCAAATTCAGTTTTTGAATTAGAAGAAAAAATGTGTATTTTTAATAATAAACAAATACATCAAATAAAATAAAAAACAAAAGTTTTTTCACACACTCCTCTCAATTTTTACTCTCAAAACTACAAAAAAAAATAATTATAAAATTATTTTTTTTGCTACCATAAAAATTTGTTCACTTTGACTGGCTCTACAAGCCAAATTATTTATCCAAACGAAAGTATTTTTTTTTTATTTCTAATGGTCCGAACATTTGTTAATTCAATAAACTTTAGAGTTTTGCAGTATACCTATATAGACCCACCCGAAAAATGATTATGCCACTAGATTTGCATAAACGGGCCACTGTGCGACGGATATGGTAGGTATAAGGTAGAAATGTTATGGATTAGGTTTAAAAGAGCTTAATTACAAACATTCAGCTTTCTATGATTGTTAACGTATTTTAATAAAATCATTTAAAGATGAGTGCAAATGGGTAAAAAAAAAGAATTGTTCGATTCCATCGAATATAGGTATTAAAAAAAGTGCTGTCATTTTCAAAAGATGCGACCACCAACAAAAAGCATTCAATGTTTGTTTATTTACAGATTTTCAAGAGATAGTCATGCGGATGGCAGAATTTCTCTAAAACTAAACTGTTCTTTGGATGCACTTGCATATATTTTAAGTAAGAATTTATAAGGCACGTGTCGTTTAAATCGAAACCTATCACTCTTCATTAATCAGCATATAGATCCAACAGCCATGAATTCTATAAGAGTATAATAGATGACCTTAGCTTAAATACATTATACAGTATCACTTATAAAATGTTAAAGAAAATCCTTAAGCCAGCTAAGTATACCAAACCTATCATAGGTATAGATGTTTTTTTTAATCCCCTTTATTATGATAATAGCAAACAATATTTTCCGACTCCCCGAATACGTTCTGCACACATGATATACCTATACCAAACAATCCTCTCTGAGTCAATCATTTCTGATTGCCTGCTTTGCTGGCAAGTTCTCATATTATGGCAATAACAACCACCACCCATCCACAAGGCCTTTTTTAGGAAAATTATATTTATATATTTATATCCTCCCTCGAGTGTATCCTTCGCTTGTCGAATCGGAAGTCAAAAGAAAAGGCAGTAAGCAGGTTGAACCCATTCAACTGAAACCAAACATAAACGATTAGCTATTCAAAACGATTTAACATTTTCTCTCCTTAAAAAAAAATATAGAACCATCATCAGTATACCGCAACACAAAAGTCGATCTCATTCATTGCACGCTGCAGGAATGCAGGGATGGTGAAATGTTGTAACGCAGTCTGCCCTTACAAATGATGGCACGTTAACAGGGGTGTGAAATACACTGTCCACAAACGTTCAACTTCACCGAACGGAAGCGCGTACACGCGCCGACAGTTATTTAAGGTCTTAGCACCCGCTCGAAGTTGAACATTTTACATATGTCATTGATATCCCCGTGGGAGTGCATCATGCCCGGACATCTCACCAGGGGTGCACAAAATATTATAGGTAGGTACACCCTATATATGCTTGTGTTCTCGTTAAGGGATAACTGTGAATGAACAAAAAAAAACTATTCGCATTCCGAGTCGAAGTCACAAAGTCATCCACTTAATCCTGGATGGTGTAAATAATATGATTAGCACAAAGGATGGGGATGGACCGAATACCAGCGCAACGCAGTATCCATAAATCATCTTATAAGCATTTTTGGGCCACCTTTATTCAAGTTGGATATTTATAATAATATCCTTACGGGAAAAGGTGCTAGGTCCGGTTTTGTTGTTTGTATTTGTCCTTAAAGGGGTTTAAGCAATATTATTGATTTTTTTTTAAATTTTAAAAATATTTTCAGTTCAAAATATTAATCCCATTTTAGTCTTAACAGACCATATTTCTTCGGAAAACCCATGCAACCTTCTTTTGGTTTCCCTGCCTGTACATTGGCGTATGGCACAACTGTTGTGGAAGTAATTTTTATGAAGTCAGATCTATTGTATTGGAAATAAATACATTTATAACTGACTCCTGAATTCTGGCTCCTTATTAAATTATTTTTCCCTTCCATATATGAGGCCGGAACAAAAGACGTTGGTTTTTAACGGTTGGAGTGCTGGGTATATAGCTTTTGTCTTGTGGGATCTCTATATATATAAATCGATGATGAGATTATGTTTAAAGGTCGAATGATATGATTTAGATGCTTTTTAATTTAATATCCTTCCAAGCGTGTATATGTGAGTTGCCTGCGAAAACTTGAAGTTTCCGATAAGATTGTTTACATTTAATGGTTATAATATTATATATCAATCGATTTGACATCAATGAATGCAGTATTTTTTATATATAAATGATCAAAAATGAATTCTTGCAAGAAATACGTTTTTCTATAAAAAGAAGGGGAAAACTAAGTACATACGCACGCGTGTTATTGTATAACATTGTATTGTAGCCTAGGTATATATTTTTTTTTAAATATGGAAGTTTTATAGTCCGAGCCAGTATTACACTGCGTGCCAACAACAAAAATAAAAAAAATGTCAGTTTATTTCAAAAAATTTATTAAATTCAATTCATTACATAACTTAGTCTTTATTATAATTTCCAAATTACGCAGTCAATGTGCGACTTCCGCTACATTTTTTTTCTCTTTTTACCGTCAATGGCATGTTCTCCAAAACTTTTGCAACTTTTTTGACACACCCGGAGAAAAATGGAAGTCTAATTTTGAGCATGTTTAGATTGAATTTAAGAACGCGATCCTTCTTGGCATAACATACTCAATTTAACTCCGCTTTTTCTTATTTTACCCAAAAAGTGCTCAATATAAGAACGCTCGGAGTTAAAATGACTTCTATACCATCAAAACAAAAAAATGCGTGCGTGCTGGTCGTGCTTAACTTAGGAATGCAATTACTTAAAGAAAGAATGCGTTAATATTGATTCAAATCCGACGTACTTAATTATAGTATAAACACGATCGCGATGAAAAGAAGTTTGAAATTTGTCAATTTGAGTATACATATGTTTCTCCTTAATTATACTCTTTTTTTTCTCTGAGTGCATATATGACAAATACTTAATACTTTTTTAAGCACAAATACAATTTTTTAAAGAAAAAACAAATCAGGAATGACCAATCCAAACAAAAACGATTAAAACAAAACAGATAATATTTGAACAGATGACGATTAGTAGTGTGGGTGCTTTATAAACTTTCTAAGAATTAGATTTTTGTTTGTTAAATATTTTATTTTACTGTATAAAAATGAAAGTGCCATATTAAATATTTTAGTGCCACAGTGCCATTTAAATAAAAAGTGACAAAAATACATCGGCAACCCTGGTCCAAGCTTGTTAGATCCTTTTGCACGCGCATCCTCCACTGAACGAAATTATTATTGAGTTCTGCGTGTAGATTAATTTATGAATGATTATGAATGATTTGGATCACTTTTTTTGCGAATATCCAACCGCATTACACATAAGGTGCTGAAAATCTGTAATGAACTGATCAATTCCTATAGTTGATCTTTTTTGGTAAATTTATGACTTTTAATATGAAATAAAGGATGAGTTCCAAAACGCATCAGATGTGTATTTGATGTAAAATCATGAGTTCCGAAAGTTAAAAGAGAAAATGGTGACAAAGTTTTTACATTTTAAATGAATCCCAAACGTCAGCGATGTGTATTAACTGAGCAGCAATTAATGCATCCAATTTTGGTTGGATGTTTTCTTTTCATAATTTGACGTTTGAAGTGAAAGTGAAATAAAAATATCTAGTCTCCTCGAGCGAGGTAAGTTTATTTTTCTATTGTTATTGTGTTTTCGTAAACTATGGTTTGTTATTCACGGTTTTCGTTTCCCTAAAACGATATCTAACCTCTCTTTATTTTTAAGCTACATAAAAAGCAATCCGGAAAAGCGTCATACAAACAAAAAGTGTGAGTGCCGGGACTCACAGTTAAGATGTGTAAACATACGTAACGTAACTTTAATCACAATCACAGAATCACAATCACGTTCACAAGATACGTTACGTTTTTTTTTCACCCTACCGCCAGTATAGATCACATCAAAAATATCACTGAGAGCTCAATGTCAGTTTGATGGAGGCGGAATCATTTCGTGAATTGTGTGACAAAAAAACATGTGCTATAATTCTCGTACTGAATTTCAAGTTTGCTTAAAAAATCTAATTGTTTAAGCACAAAACCTTTCGGAATGATTGAAAAATAATATCAACTTCAAATTATTTTTGTTTTTATCAACATCTTTATTTTCCATTCTCTTTTCTTCTCATCTGATCCCTCAGAGATTTTTTTCCGAGGGACTGGCGTAGTGCAAAGCGTCCGGGATCGCATGAATAGTATAATGCTAATGAAAACATTTTGTTCGACGTTTTCAAACTCAGCCACACTTTTTTTTTCAAAAAAAGTCAACACTGTTCGAAAACCCAAAACTAAATTTGTATGCAAACGTATTATTTTCGATAACTCGATAGCGCAGTTTGCTAAATTCATATATGAATATGCAATACAAAAATTTGTTGACCACAAAAATATTGAAAAGCCAGGGAGTGTTCGTAAAGAGGAAAACACAAAGTTACTTTTGTGTTAGCGCTGACTCCGTTACGCTACTATACTTTCGATTGTACTTTAACTGACGTCTGTCATTTTGGCAATCAGCTATTAGAAAATAAGTTTGTTTTCATTTAAAGTTATTTGAAATCAATTATTTTCCCAATTGACAAAAAAATGGGATTAAATAAGAAAATTCACATTTTTACCAATTTTTACCCGCACATTTATCATTAAAACAATGTTTTTCACAAAATAATGATTTAATTTCTAAAAATTTCCAAACGAAGCGCAAACAAAAAACCAACTAAAATATCCGTAGCAAAAAAAAGTAGAAAATATGTCGCTTAAACATATCCAACAAAGGGTAGAAAATATTTCAACTTTTACAACTGCTTTTGCCACGTTACGTATATGTTCCGTTTTTTTTGCTTATGTCAAATTGAAGGTCGAGGAGCTAAAAAGCTTTATTGTGATAGGTTGTTAGCGAATCCTATATGGTCCAACTTAAGACGTCACTCAACGCTAACACAAAAGTAGCTTTGTGTTTTCCGCTTAAAAGTTGCCAGAAAATTGACTGAAGTTTAATAATAAAACTTCGATAATAAATATGAACCGAGCAAAAGGTCAGTTGGTTCTTGAACGTACCCTACTCAATGAACACAGTTCTGTTTTTGACAGTTCAGTTCACTTCACCTCACATTTACTGCTTTAATAGGGAAAGTCGGCATTTCATTGACAATGTCAATGTGATGTGAATTAAACTAATTTTTTAATGTGAAATGAAATCTAATTTAAAATATAATAAATTATTTAAATTTTTTATTTCTTAGTAAGTATTGAATTTGAAAGAAAGAACAAATATGGAAAAACGGCCACGGAATATTCGATTTTCTCATAAGCCTTTTAACCGGTTGAAATGAATTTTTTTTACAAAAATGTTATTTTTTACATATATTTTTGATAAAAATAATTACATACTTTTTAAAAATTTTGAAATTTTTTAAATATGATATAGATATAATACAATCCCTCCCATATTTTGTTCCTTTTTTTTTTGCAAAACTTCCTCATAGTGCAGTGGGTTGGGTAGGTAGGTATTTATTTGTTTTCTTTCTTCTTCTGCATATCTACATACCTAAAATACTGAAGAACTATGAGGGAAATTCATGATTTGTAAGAAAATCAATGGTAGATAAAGATTCTGTTTATATGTCAAACATGAACCTACTTAACATACAAATTAAGTACAAATGGGTAGGTAAACCATTTTTTGAGAACTCGCATTTTTCAAAACGTAAGTGTATATAATGTATAAACTTTTTGTTAATAGTATGAAATAGAAATTACGGGCAGCGGTATCCCTATTTAGTTCTATCGGTATATACGTATATGTGTGTTAATTTTAATTATTAAATTTTTGCGAAGCAACTCGAGCACGGGTCTGCTAGTCACTTAAATTCTCGCATAATAAAAGACCTATAAATATACTATCACCCAACTTCAATATTCCATAACATCCTTCTTTATCTGGCCAAATTTCTGTAAATCATATAAATATAATATATATGTAGGAAAAAGGTGTTTAATAACCCACTCATATCTTCAATTGAAATAAAGATAAAAGTCCATGTGCCATGCCATATGAAAAATAAAAGAATTCCAAAAATCTCGTTAAATTTCATCTTAATGTTCATATTATCAAATCGTTAAAAATATATTATATAATATCTGGACTCTATACTCTAGCACCATCAGTATATAGAAAGAGCTCTGGCCAAAAGAGTGTGGTCGACTATTATTCTCGTATATATGTAAAATGTTGGACAGAGAATTTTATTAAAAAAAAGTTGGACACAATTTCTGGTGAATGTATATGGAACTTAATGTCGTCCCAGGGATATACTCATAGCGATTGTTTTTTATGATTGCTTGGGTTATCGTTGCGTTATCACGGGGATAATTACTGTCCTGGGGTCTATGGGTCCCTTAACTCATTTTGGTTGTGGATTGTGTGGTGATTTAGATGACCAACGCAAATATAATATAACCTATCTTCTTTTGTTATATGTACAGTGTCTGTAGGGAAGAGCTAATTTTTAAAGGATTTTTGGTAGCTTGGTAATGGTTGGTAAAGCTAGTTTTTCACATTTAAGGTTTAAACTATCATAACTATTGTAAATACAGGAACAAATACAAAAATAAGCTCCTGTTGCTACCACTAATCCTACACCAGAGGTTACAGACTGCACGTACCTACATATATAGCCTGTCAATTTCCTATGTGTGCATTTGATGTTGAGTATGCGGCATTCGAGTTGATAAACAAGTGGATTTCAAGTTTATTTTCAAAATATTAAGAACATGCAGCTACCTCGTGCAGAGCATATATAAACACCGTTATAACAAGCGAAAATATTGCCTGGGCAATCAGTACTTTCTCTCCATATAAATCTCCAGGTCTAGACAGCATTCTACCAATTGTGCTTCAAAGACTGCAAGTCATAGCAGTGCCTTGGCTGAAGAAGATTTTTAAAGGACGCCTCTCCTTAAGCCATGTACCTGAATCATGGAGACATGTCAGAGTATTTTTCATTCCGAAGGTCGGTAGCCTACGGCATGAATCCGCGAAGGATTTTCGGCCAGTAAGCCTAAACTCCTTCTTACTTAAAACTCTCTAGCACATTAAAGACACCCATATTAGAGATATACTAAATGTGCGTCCCTTAGCAAATTCTCAACACGCTTACATGAAGGGTAAAACAACAGATACGGCCCATCATGAGGTTTTGCGAACAATTGAGAATACAATAGACTAGAATTCACTCTTGCTTCTTTCTTAGACATAGAAGGAGCTTTTAACAACGTCCTATTCTTGAATCCCTAGTTGACCTCGAGATAGAAGACTATATTAGGGAATGGATAATATCCATGTTAAGAGATAGAAAGATTCAAACGATGTTAGCAAATATAAATTCGATCAAACACAATATTAGGGGAACACCTCAGGGTGGTGTTTTATCCCCTCTTTTGTGGCTTTTAATAAAATTCTTGTGAAGTTGGAGAGTTGTGGGGTGAAGGCAGTTGCGTATGCGGATGACTTGGTACCAGTGTTGTCACTTTACCACAATTGTGGTAGATCTACCTCTTTTCTCCAACATTTTCATAATCTACCACTTCCACCCCGGAATTAAAAAATTCAACCCCTTTTTGCTGGCCCAGAAAAAAAAAATAAAAACAATAAATAAAATATCTGCTTCGATTTTTGGAAAAAAAAAATTTTCTCTGCACTTTTTATGCTGTTTTACCTGAATACATTTATTGGCTTTATCTCACAATTCTTTTTTTACTCAATGTGAATGCTTTCATCTGTCATTTTGCATACGCGTATCTACCTATCGTTTTCTCTTTTTTCCGCATTAGGTACATGCCTACGTTTATTTTGTAAAAAAACCAAGATCTAGTCAAAGATACTGAATTATAAAGATTGGAATCTTTCGTACGTTCCATCCCCCAAAACCCATTTGTTTACATTGTTGTTTTTGTAATTTCATCTCGTGTCGATGAATAGATGTGAATTGCAACAACAATTTATGCAGTGGTGAATTCATATTTTTGCACTAGTGTGCGTTAAAACATGAACACTAGTGCAAAAATAAGAATTCACTACTGTCCGCCATTTTGTTTGGCTTGTAGGCAAACCAGAATGACAGCCGAGGATTCCAATCTTTATAATTCAGTATCTTTGGTTCTAGTCTGCTTAAGAAAAATAAGTAGATCCTACTTCCTACTCACTTACTCCTAAGATTGTGTGCCTTATTTTAAAAGAGTAATATTTTTTACTTGGATTTCGTAAACAGTAAGCAGTTAAACGTTTATTGTTTGCGAAATTTTCTAGAAGATTGGTCAGTGGAAGTCAATATTATTTCTAGTGAAAAAAAAAAATTAAAATGCGAAAATTTTTAATTAAACTGTCTGAAAAGTTAAGTAAAAAAGATTTGATTTTTAAAGCGATCGATTGATATTAAAAACAAAAAAAGAAACCAGCTTGATGTATTACTTTTGCAAAAGAAATGAAAAAGATGAAATATTTATTCCATCTCCAGAAATAATTCGCTTTTATTTACAATTTAAATTTGTTGATGGTAAATTTGAAAAACTATGAAATTTATTTTAAAACTGTATCTACCAAAAATTGGTACATAATATTCAATTAAAGAATTATAAATTTTCTTTATATGAATGTACATATTTAATATTTACGGCTGTGCTTAAATAAACTGATTCGAAATAATTGTGATTTAATTTTTCTTCAAAAGAAAATGATAAGAGTTTAAGTTAACTTAATTTACTTAAGGTACCTACATTATTTCTTTTGTATCTATATTTAATAAAAAATAAAAACTAAAAACTAAATTTGTTTCTCTCTTTATTTAAATGAATTCTACCATGGAAAATCTGAATCTACCACTTTTTTTTAGCTTTATCTACCACTTTTTTTAAATAGGAAGTGACAACACTGCTTGGTACTGCTGGTATCAGGAAAATTTACACCTGTGATCAGCGAAATCACATAGACAGCGTTGCCGATGTGGCACGATCGTGCACTTTTGGCACTTTTTTATTTAAATGGCACTGTGACACTAAAAGATATCATATGGCACTTTCATTTTGGTATAGTAAAATAAAATATTTGACAAACAAAAAACTAATTCTTAGAACGTTTAAAAAGCATTTAACGCACACTACTTATCGTGTTTTTATTGCAAATTTGCTAATTTCGTTTGACAGATAATTTCATTTTGTATTTGACTGAGCAGTTTATAGCTTCTTTTGTTGTGTTCTCTTTCTGTTTCTGTTCTCTATACATCGAATTTTGACATTTTAAATGGTTTCCAATGCGTTTCCACTATGGGTGCATTCAACTTGGGTGTGTTCACAAAGTTTTTACGTAATTTGCAACCTAATTTCGAACAAATTTGGTTGAAACTACCCCCTTTCAAAATGAGTATTTATATGGGAAATGAGATAGTTTGCAATCGAATTTGGAAATTTTCAACGAAATTACCTCATTTGTCGCAATGAAAACGTAGTATTAATTATTTTTGTTTGTGAAATTAGTCATTCCTGATTTGGTTTTCATTAAAAAGTTGAGTTTGTGCTTAAAAATGTATTTAGAAGAATATAATTTTCTAAAGATTTGTCAATAAAACTGCAAAAACAATAAAAAAAAATGCAGCGGAAGTCGCATTGGGTGCGTAGAAAATAAAATACCTAATATAAAGTTATTTATAATGAAGCGCAATTAATAATTTTTTTGAAATAGACTGACATTTTATTAATTTCTGTTGGTGGCACGCAGTGGCTTAAAATGGCACTATTTGCTGGCGGCGATGGCACTAACAAAAAACTATTTCCGGCAACGCTGCACATAGATGGCTTTGAGGAAGGTTAGCAACATGGGCCACGAGTTGTAGATTAGGCGTTAACCAAAGCAAAACTGAACTGATGCTTTTCACTACCAGGACTATAATTCAACCCTTCACTCCACCACGACTAAACGGCCAAATACTTTCACTTTCTTCCAGCGTTAAATATCTAGGGGTAATTCTCGACCCGAAATTACACTGGAAGCTTAATATTGAAGAAAGGGTTAGGAAGGCCTGCAAAGCCTTCTGCGTCTGTAGCAAAACCTTTGGTAAAAAGTGGGGCCTCCAGTCGAAGATGATAATTTGAACCTACACTGCCATAGTCACGTATGGCTCATTGGTGTGGTGACCCGCTCTTAACATAGCGTATAATATCAACAAACTTAAAAAGGTTCAAAGAACAGCTAGCTGTGGTGCCGACCACAGGGGCTCTCCGTACCTGCCTCTGCCTTAAGCGTTTTTCTGTACCTTTTACCACTTCATTTACATATAAAATACCATAGTATCTTGCAGCGCGTTTAGATTAAAAGAATCAAATAGCTGGGTTACCAAACCTTATGGTTGCAGCAATATCACAAGGTTGATTCCAACGGCTTTGTTTTCGACTCCTACCGACTACTGCCCTCCTACTATAAACCTCAATAAGGATTTTAAAGATAAATTCCCACCTTAAAAGTACTAGGAGGATAACCCTTCGACACAACTATTTTACTGATGGATCAAAAATGGAGTGTGGAGTTGATTCAGGGGTTTATTCCGAGTCTTTGAACATAATTAAATCTTTTCGGCTTCCCAACTTTGCTAGTGTTTTCCAGGCGGAACTAATGTCAATTAGGGAAGCATGCAAAATACTCAAACAATTCCCTAACCAAAATCGAAAAACTGTTAACTGTTATGCAGCCGTGAAAGCCATTAATTTGGCTGTATCATAATCAAGATTGGTTCAGCAATGCCGTGATGAGCTCAAAAGCCTGAATGCTAACCTCATGGTCACTCTTTTTTGGGTTCTGGTTCAGTTCACTGTGGCATTGAGAGAGTACGCGGAAGAACTGGCCAGGCAAGAATTAGCCGTTCATAGCTCACTTGCGGAAAGAGTCAACATTCCACTTGGGGTTATAAAGGGCAATATATTCTCAATTTTTCATAACGAATCAAATCGCAGGTGGGGCAGTTTAACAAACTGCATTAGGAGAGCATGCGGCAAAGCAAGAAGTCCCTCAAAATACTCACTGTCGTAATTGTGGGGACCAGCAGGAAAAGGAAATGGTCGCTCACTTGATTCGCAACCAAAAATCAAACAGAAACCAAAATGATTGAAAAAATTAACGATTGAAAAGAACGGATCATTGAACTGAACGACATATGAACGATTGAATCTTTTAAAATGAACGATTGACACAGCTCCACTCAATTCCTCGGCATATGCCCCGCTCTAGCCAGAATGAGATTACATGTCATTTGATAAACCATTCTTCGATGACCTCAACGAACTTTCCGAAATAAAGATCAAATATTTGGTCTCCTTTCTCAACGTAACGAATTGGCTCTAAGATGAACTTCGATCGCGAGTGAGTGGACGATGTTTTTCTGAAAGTTATATAGATACACGTCTCTGAACCGGAAATCAATTTACCTATCTCGGGGAGTGTAATGATGATTCCACAAATTCGTCTCAACAATTCTTTTTCTTATACAGGTCAAATGAGTTATGGTATCAAAACGGCGCATTCAAGCGCTAATTGAGCCACGGAGCTAGGTGCTCGTGGCCGCCTTTTCTACCTACCTATAATTTTCACTTGATCTATCGATTGCAATTATGAATTAGTTCTTGATAATCTTCGATACTTAAACAAAATTAACTATTTATTTTTAGCACTTGGACTCTTAACCGTGTAAAACAACAAAATGTTAGAAATAAATTAATTTTTAAAAACAAAATACTGATATCTCTGAATGTCTTTTTCACATTCTAAGCCTATCTTTCCAGCAAAGTCATAAAGGATATAACCTTAAAGGTAAAATTTCTAAGAAATTGACAAATCTTGTACATGCTATCGAATTCGAAACGAAACACATCGATGTTTGTGATCACTTGGAGCTATTAATTCTTATATATAGTGTTTGCAGCACGCCAGTGATTAATCAAAACATGCCAAAGCATCAAAAGAAATAAACAAAAACAAAAGTAGGTATACCTTCAAGCAATAAGAAAATCCCAATACAGCACGCATTACTCATTTAAACGCATATACACTCCATCTGGCTGGGGCATCCTTATGGACACATTGATCAGACGAAAGAGAATTCCCAATAAAACTGCTGCATAGTCCAAGTCGGTCGATGTCTATAATTAAAGAACTTCACACCTTCACCATCAAGGTATCCCCTCTATATGTAGGTATACCGGATCATACCTACATACAATATACGAGTTGGGGAAAAAAAGCAGGCGAACCCGAAAGTGTTTAATTCCTGCCGCATGCAACAGTTCCACTTCTTCGACGAGCAATGTTTCACCTCAAATCACATTCTTCAAATAGCAACGTGCCGATGGACATCCTCATGATGCCAAAAAAACAAAACACTTGCCTTGGTTCGGTTTGGAGTACAAAAAGTCTATATTGGAGTTGGGGAGTTTAGAGTATGCCTGGCATTCGTGAATTTCTCATAGGTACTGATGCATATGGATGGTTTTCAGATCGAAGGAAGGAGTTACTGGAGGCTGGTGCAAGTGTAAATTTATAGTCGTGTGATTTTAATCTGCCTCTTCTACACCTTGGTGCAAGAAGTTCACGTTCACTTTATGGTCTGACCAACAACTCTGTGTAACATATTATTAAAGTACACAACGACCGGGTGCGCACATCAATGTTTTTTTTTTGAATTGGTACATTCGACACCTAGTAGATATAATGTAGGTACGTACCTATATTGTGCCATCTGGGATTCTATAAGGTTCCAATATGGTTCCTTAAGTTGTGACTTATGGGTTCATTTGAAGTTTTTGTCACTTAAGATTAACTGATTCAGATGTTTTCACTTTTTTTTTTTTTTTTTTTTGAAAAAAATCAAAGATTCTGCCATTTGCTACCAGGGTTGACCGAACTGTCACTTTTAGAAGAAAAAAAAACTATATGGCCATTTTCGAAAACGTCATTTGCATGAAAAATAAATTTCTTAAACGCAAAAGTCAACTATTTGAAAACCCAACAACGAATTTTGTTTGCCAAAGCATTATTTTCGATAACTCAGTTTAGCTTAATTCATATGTTCGATAACTTTATCTATGGCGCCGCAACTCTACAGTAAGACGTAGGAAATTTTTTGACGTCGTAAAATCGTAAAGTTTCCGACACAAGTTTTATGAACGCACCATAAAACATATTACGTAAATGTTGTGATAAATTGTTGTCGGAAAGTTTACGATTTGCTGGAAAAGATTTCTAGTGCTAATTTTGATAGTTCGTTTACTTTCTGACGTTTACTAGGGTTTTCCAACGTTGCAAGAATATCCGAATTGAAAAGCTAGAGATCGTGTTTGTAAACGTCAAATGTGTTTGCTGTCGTTGATCAAACACATTTTATCCAAGCATGACTGTTGCGTATTTGACGATAACAATATCTGCGTCAGAAAATGACACTCATTTGGCGATCAAATTGACGTTTTCAAAAACGGCATATTGGTTACTTTTGCTGCGTATTTTACGTTATTTAACGAATGGCTTTTTTGATTGGAATAACAGTTCCAGAACAGAAATGGTCAGACGCATTAAAATGTTCTTCCGGGTTACCAATTGAAAAAGCCAGTAGTTAAATGTATTTATAGAAACGAATTATTGCAGACGTAGTTTCAAATGTCAAATGATCATGTCAAATGTCAACTGAAGTTTGAATTTTTACCTGAAATTTTCAGTTTTTAGGTATGGAAAATGATATCTTGGAGTCTGGAGATCTCAGCAATCTCAGTAACATGATTCAGGATTCCTCAGCAAAATTTCTGAACTTTGGCAAATGCTGAAGCAAAAATTTTTGATTCTCTTGCTCACTTTTTGACGGACCGAAGACTCTGAAATTTCATTTTTCTGAACTCACCTATTTATTTAAGATTTCAATTCCATCGAAGCGAAGTATTATCCTTCCATGTCAAAGGATCCGTTGCTGCAACGAATTTGACGGATTCTAAAGGCGGAACTATAATACGCTTGAGCAAACATAAGCTAATGTTAAAAATACAACGAAAATATGCTTAAATTGATCTGTTGTCTCCTATGTTTTTTTTTTTGTTTTGTATGTTAAGATGGTGCTCATTTATAACATTTTTATATCCTATATCCATTATTAATTTTCTGTGAAATCGATTTACATTACAAGCTACAGTTGAGCTTTATAGAACTAAAAACAAAAATATTTTCATATTAAGGAAAAAAACATATTTTTGCGTATCTATTTTTTACTATTATACAATTTTGTTATAATTTGTTGTTGGGCAAGAATAAAAGACTTAAGAACATGAAATTAAAAAAAAATAAAAAACATCGCCTCTAGAGTTTGGAAAATCTGATTTGTGCATGTAATTTTTTTTTAATGTACCATTCGTCGATCCGAAGTTATAAGGGTCTAAACTTGCCTGTATTTCCTTTTAAGTTTCATGGTCGAAAAAGCTTGTATCTCTTCGGACGTGGATATGGCAGCACAAACTACGCACAAAACAGCTTACAACTTGTGTTCTTATGGGAAATTGAAAGTCAAAAATAATTCATTCGTGTGAAATTTTCAATTTTTTTTTTAATATTTATGGCACATTGCGAACAAGTTAAGCTCATTTATCCCCAAAATTTTTATTATGAAAATCGAAAATGAGGGTGCTAACTTAAGGTAGAACTATAATAGTCGGATGCCGACGTAAGTGGTCGTACGAAACGAAACGAATACAATGAATTCATATGACGTAACCATAATTGAGGTTTGCTTCGTTTCGAACAAATTTTTTTTAACTTTTGCTTTCGGAAGTGAAGAGCGCCCACCGACCGCTCCATGCGTAAGTGAACTGAGAGAATTTTCTTCCGACATCTTCGGACTATTATAGTTCTACCTTGACCCCTTCTTAAAATTTATTTACTGCCATCAAAATTACAAATTTGCGAATTTTGCTTACTTTAAAAAAAAAAAAAAACAACACAAACATATAATATGCCAGTAAGACCTAGGGTCTTATAAATTAGGCAATGTTAGAAGGATAGGATAGATTTTTGTTGGCACAGTGGATTGAGAAATAAGGTTTTGATTATTTCATTAAATCCCACGGGTGGCGTTCAGTTGAGGGAATGCCTAGACTGGGGACCGAACCCACACATCCAGGATAGCAGTCAAACACTACTTCCACTGCGCCGGGGCCACGCCGGACAGCACCTACTCTATAGGATTATAATGTATAATGTAATGACCCTAGCTGACCTTATTGGCGTCTAAACTATTATCAAATATACTCTTAATAACGCTCTTCTCAAACTTATAATTAAAGTTCGATAATGGGGGGGTATATAGCACATGTTTGCTAGAGGTGATATAACCCTAAAGAATTTATAAACAAAAATTTTAAAGTAGGTTACCCCAACAAAAAAATCTTTATTAAATAAAAAAAAGCAAGTTTAAACCACTTTATATTGATCGGTATAAGATGATGTTTTAAACGTGAATGGATCAAAAATATTATTTCGCCTGATTAAGGGGCGTTACAAAAATCAGGCGCTTCAAAAAAAAAAAACTGTACAAAAAAAAATATTCATTATTGGTCGATCGCGCAAGGATTCGCCATATTATTGCTCTGCAGCAAAAACGTCTCTCGCAAGCTCGTTGATCACGGATTAATAATTCGTATGTTAACGATTTGCCTTCGGTGCTGATGGGCGGTTATCGATATAATACTCCCTGACTGATTCACAAGATGTTTTTTGATTTTATTTTTGTTGCAAGAGATTTTCATAATATTCTTATGGTTGTAGGGATACTGGCGAAACAGGTGAGCATCAGTCTCCTTGTCCTTTTTTTTTGCTGTGAAGCATAAGCTCAACGCACTCAACGTTTTTAATATGAATCCCTTTTTACCAAAAAATTAAAAAGAAAAAAAAAATAAGTCTTCACAAGCTCTGCTGACGCAAAACGAAGTCGTTGTCCTGAAGAATCGCACTCTAGATTTATCTGGCAGGGAAACATCTTTTAATTAAAATTCAATACGACGCCAATCGACGAGGTGGTTTTTTGTGTGTGCTGCAGGTGGGGAATACGACAACGGAATGTTTGTGCAAACGTGCACTCTAAGCTTATATTTACCGCGACCAAGAGCCAAAAATACGACAACGACAATATACACAGTAGGACAAAGTTATTTCGGAATTTGAATTAAATCAACGAATAAATTTAATAATGTTACAGAAAAAAATACCTTTATTTTAAATTTATATCTAAACCTGCCGCACATCTCAGCGCCACCTATTGACAAATTTCCAAACAGCAAAGTTTCAACTTTCAAAGAAAACTTTAAATATGTTAAAAAACAAATAAAAGAAGAGTAGGCGGACTTAAAAAATTAAAATATGTCATAATTTATACGTTCGTTTTAATTATACAAAATTTTAACTTTCTAGGGATGCAAAGTAAGGAATCTTCAGATTAAAGAAAAGTGGTCGTAGTATGGTAGGTAAATTTCCAAAAAATATGACATATGAGAGTTTTCTCATAAATTTTCAGTCTTCTAAAGCCTTTACATAACTAGAAAAATTAAATCTAGGAAAAGTGGGCGTGGAAGAAGGCGGAAAAAATAACATAATATGTCATGCCTTAGGTTTAAGACAGCTTAATCACAAAAAAAACAACATTCAATAAGGTCAAAACAATAATATGATAAAAGTGGGCGTGGAAGTGGGCAGATTTTAATAAAACAAACTCGCTGCGCTAATTGGAAAAAACTTTTAAAATTTCAGCTAAATTGGTTTAGTAGTTTTCGAGTCAAAGACACTCACAGAATACAGACTATTAAATACATTTTTATGGGTATAAATATATGTACATTTTAAACTAGTACACTGCAGGCTCTTGCGTTGCTTCGTTTAATTTCTTGAGATAAAAAATATGAATATTTTAATCAACACTTATTTAACCTATACTTAAATTCCTGCATATAATAACCGCTTAAGGAAATTTAAAAATAAACACGTCTTGTTAGTAAGTTCACCTACAAAAGTTATAAAAAAATTATTTTTTGAAAATGATATTATTCCAACTTTGGCATGAAGGTTGCCCCACTAACAATGTTAAAAGACAACTGAAGCTAAGTCTCTACTCGCTATATATGAGCCACATTGCACAAAATACACCTATCTGGGTCTCATATCTTATATATGCACCACCTCCTTCTGGTTCAATGGGAATTAAAGGATATCCTTTCGGTTCAACGGTTTGCCTAATCGATTATATTTTCGGGGCTCATTAAATTTGGCAAGTGGTTTCATATGCTTAGCGAATAAAGAGGGCGCGAATAATTTCTTTGTTTTACACCTTATATTTCTGGCATACCTATGTATAAACTCGTACTCTATACTCACCATACCTCGCGATTTACTTTTTTTGTACCTCTGTACTTTCTTGGCTTAGGCTCTCCGTCATTAAGGCAATTTTACGTGCACATCGTTGTTTGTTCGTTCGTGTTCCTGATGTGGGTGAATTGCTACAGTGCAAGTGGTGCAGTCTATCTACACGTACTTCAATACTTTGCGCCTCTCCTTCAGTGAAATAATTACAAAATTTTTCGATGACATTGGGGATGTACCTACTTATATAGAAGACCCCAATTCGCGGTGGAGACTGTTGACAGTATATGTATTTCGCTAATTAGTTATAGGCAGTTGGAAATTCTATAGAATTTTCGTGTGCGGTCCAATTATAGTGGTATGGTTGGTGGTATAATGTTCTTGCATTTAATTGTGCATGGCACATGCTAGTGATGCATTTAAAAGCTGTTTGTTACTCCTCGGGTTAGGGTGTCTCGATTGAATTCATGCGGTTTATAAACAATTCCCTTATTTCTAGTGAAATTTATATATTTTCAGTTAAATGTAATCACAAGTCAAGAAGATTTGGATAATTGCAAAACCTAATCAGAAATTGAAATCAAGACTAATCAATAGTTTTAAATTGAAATTTCGAGCAGATATTTATACATATATGTATGCTGTATATACCTTTTAGTTCGATTTGAATAGTATAGTGATAAGTTTGCTTTGTCACGTTAAATCAATATAGTTAATTAATGTTATAGGTACATATATGTACATCATCTTCCTGAGCTATTATAGGTCCTTGATCTAAACTGACAGATAGAAAGATACATATGTATATATTAACTGTGTGTAGGTATATAGATAGAATTATAAAATCTGCTTTTATAGCTACTTGATTTTAGGAACATACATATATGTTGGTACCTATTGTCAAACAAATTGCAAAGGAAAAGCAAGAAAAGTAAAAAGCGCTTTTCCTAAATAAATCCAAATCACTTTAAAATGCCCCCCTCCCCGCCTTTCCGAAAATTCAAAATCTAAAACTTGTTCCAAGTGCAGAATCTCTCAAATCCAATTGTTCCAAAGAATCATGCAAAAATATTGAAAATTGGTGATTGATTTTGCCAATGGATAAGATTTTTGATTTAAAATTTTTAATAGATATTTTTGATTTTTGTATTTTAGCAATTTTGCACTTTGGAACAAGTTTGAGACTTTTAAATTGGAACAATTAACAAGAGCCATAGAACTACTTAGAAAATATTTTTATATTTCGGATTTCCGAAAGGTTGGTTGATAATTAATTAATTGAAGTTTTTATTTAATATCGTTGGGAGAAATTCTTATATACATACATATTTGTATGAAGTTATGTCACAATGAATTTTTATCAATTTGCGTTGAGAGCATATTCTATATTTTCAATTATAGTTGATATTGCATTTAACATGTAAATTATTCAACACCGAAGGGGGTGCAAAATAAATATTTTCTTTTAATATCGTAAATAAAATTTTTCAGATGTAAAATGTTTTACTAGGCGAATTTTTTTTTTTGAAATCATTTATTTTAATTGGGGGGTTGGGGAAGGGTTTTTTGAAATTTTGTGTATTATAAATATATTTTAAAGAAACATGATTTATTTATTTATAAAAAGGGCAATATCATTTTTTATTAGGTATAATAAGCCTTTAACTATATTTGTATTTTTAGATGAAATTTTGGTACATATACTTAAGACAAACCATACAAAAGGGGGGCTTGTAGCCAGTTTTAAATTTTATGTATTTTTTTAAAGTTCGTTTTTAGGCTAATATTATGAATGGAAGGTCAGAATATTCATAATTAATATCATATAAAAAAAAACTACACCGATAGGGAAAAAGTAGAATTTTCTATGAAAAGCGTAGTTAGGTACTTTTAGAATTTTATAACTAAATAATTTTTCATTCAAAATAGCTTTTAACGCCCTTTAGTCCTACAAAAATTTGGTGTTTCGTCCCGGCGATCTCACTTGGACTCATCATTTGACTAGTGAGGGCCTTGTCAATACGCTGTCAAAAGTCAGTTAAAAGCTATTTTGTATCAATAATTCAACAAGTCCAAGCTGATGTATTTCAGTAGTATATAGAATTTGTAATATTATTAAAAAAAATTAAAAAAAAATAATTTTTGAATATTTTTAACACGCTGATGTTTTAACGATAAATTAGAATATTTGCACAGCCGCATTATTAAGCTGAATGAGATCATAGCTTACAGACAGAGTTACCACTGCGGGATACAACTGTATCCCGGGGGATTTTTTTTTCAGTGCGGCATTCGGGGATACATTTTTTTTTTCAAAGGACATATTTTTTAACAATCACTTTAACTCAAATAAGGTTAAGTTTTTTTTATGAAAATTAAAATGTTATTTTATTCTTTTACAATATTTTTTTATATATTAATGAATTAATTTATTTAATTTTTGTTTTATAAAATTAAAAAGCTTTGATAATATTTAAAATCGGTCATTTCGAAAAGTTTGCATTTATTTTCAAAAGGACTCTTTTTTTCACTCGTATAGGGATTCATAAATAATTTTGGCTGCGGTAACACTGTTTAGAGATCTAAAACTTTCAAACCTATTTCCCTGAGAAACTATGAGTATTTGGGGTATTTCAAGAGAGGATAACTTGATGCTTCAAAAATTCTTATGTATTTCTTTTGTTGGGATTTTAACCCTCCGTTCGACACATTGGTCCAGGCAGGCCCTTTTCTATTTAAATCCTTAATTAAATATATTTTTTGTTTAGCTAGCAACTTGTACTTCCAGGTAGCTTGCTAACATTTTATTGGCTTTCGATTTATAAAAAAACAACCTGTGTAAAAGTTCTTAAAAAGGATGTTATATGAGGACTTTTAGAAAATACACCTTCGGACCGACACATGGGTCCAGCAAGACCAATATGTATTTTGTATGAAAACGTATGAAATATGATGCATTTTGAACTCTCTAAGCTAAGTTTTTAATTTTTCATGGGATAATAATCTTTTGGACCCGTGCAAACTAGCTGTATTCTTCCAGAAGAAAATAGATTGTTATAAGAAGAGGGGAGTGAAGTGTGCGGTATGAAATGCACTAAAATCTTCCACCTCGGATGAAGTCTTCTAAGCGGAAATCGGGTTTCTCCCAAAGAATAATTCATCCCTCGTGCACTTAAAGTAAGAAACGAAACCGATTTTCCGCCTGAATAATTCATCTCGTGTGAGCAGGTCTAATAATATGTAGATGAATAGGTTTACATAGAAAAATAAAAAGAAGTACCGGATAAATTCTTCCAGGCAGGAAAGAAAAACTGTAGGTAGTATAGAAATTTTTCGAAAGAAAGCGAAAAGGCTCCGAAAAATCCAAAGGTGCACAAAATTCAGTATGCTAGCAACACTCCAAATTAAATATATTTGTGTTACTTTTTTTGAGACAGATAAGAAATGAATAATATAAAACTTTTAAATAAAAAATGACTTTAAATGTATCCACATACATATTTGCATTCAAATATGCATGTGAAATGCATTGGGTCCAGCCAAACCCATGTGTTGGTCCGAAGGGTTTAAAAAATGTGTCAGATGGAGGGTTAATTTATTTATGTTATTTACATGAGTTCTAAGATTCGAAAGATTTTCCTTACATTAGAGAAAAAAACAATTTTTTTTTTAAATAAAAGATCGTACCAACATTAAAACTTTAAAATCAGTAAAGAAGATTAATGAACAATACATGCACCACGCATTATCATCCTTATTCCTTAGTATATTTATCTGATGCGGAAAATTTACTTTTATATCGCCTCGGCGTCGTCATTAAATTAACAATGATCACGCTCCATCTCATCGCACAATACTGTTTCGTAGATTTAATTGGTAACGACTTGAACTTCACCTTAACTTAATTTCCCACAACAATTTTTTTTTAATATTCATGTAGGTACGTAAAACCAAGAATGATGTTAAAAAAGAAAAAAGAAAAACAATACCAGCAACACCTTAAGAATCATATTTTTCTGATATATCTACCTACCACTATACCAACCCCTTTCTGCTTTAAGGCTGCACACTAAACTATCTGCGAACGCAAATAATAAAGATCGAAAATAACTTAAATGGTTTGCACCTCCATTTATCTGCTAAAATTATTAGGACCGCCCCAATCAAAAACCTGCACAGGTTTTCGTATTAAATTAATGCGATCGTGCAAATTGCTGTCTCGGGAGAGTCCTTTTTCGCACTGCAGATTGCATCCGCACCGAGATATATTTACTCGCTTGTGGGAGTGCACGTGAAAACTTTAACAAGAAAACCGAAAAAAAAGAAGAAAATCCCAAGCAAGTCCGACAACGATTAGTATACGCACCAACTCCAATATATAAATCGGATTCTGGACGAATGTGATCGTTGTTGGCTCTGGCAGTGATCTAAATCGTATACCTATACCCACTAGAGAACCGAAGATTGCAACACTATATTTTAGCTTCGGCGGCGGCGGCCGACCGACGTGTATATAGTTTCACCCTCGGCTGTTGCAGCAGATGCAGGAAAAATGTGCACACCTTTTTTTTTTAAGTCTGGTCACAGCCGATGGCAGAAACAGGATGACCAAAGTGGGAGTTACCAATCGCAATTCCTCAACCATTCTGACATGATCAAAACTGGGTATATGTTTGTATGTTTGAGAATCAAGTGTCTAATGCGTGCACGTTTTTTTCGAATATAAGTAAATACAATCGCACAGTCAATAAAATAGATATCTTTTCCAATGTTATATGAATGACTTATTATAGACAACATGTTCATTGTTCATCGAGGAATATTTATAACTTATACATACTTGAATTATACGACACGCACATGATCCATAAATATCTTGCAAATGTGACTTTTCAAATAAAAAAAAAATTTAATATACTCAATAGAGCGGGGATTTAACACTTGGTGGAAATTGATTTTAGTCATCATATTGTTAAATCAAAAATAATTTAATAATAAAAGAAAACACTTGATTTTTCCATAAATCTAAAAGAATTTTTATTTAAGGCCTTAAATAAAAATTCTTTTAAATTTGTGGAAAAATCAAGTGTTTTCTTTTATTATTAAATTATTTTTTAATTTAACAATATGCTAATTAAAAAAAAAAATTTCAATCTTATTTTATTCAACACTTTTCTTTACTTAAAGCCTAGTTGATACGTATAAACGCAGATCCCGTAAAATTTTAGCTTGCATACAAAAAATAGACTTGTTTTTTTCTAAGTCCATACATATGGAATTGGTAAAAAAAAACGACGTCGGGACTTACCAAAGTCATCACAGCAAAAAAGCCCATCACTGTTACGAAATGTCATCACTACACTTTCAGCTTTGTGGTAAAATAAAATCTCATGAGTAATGTCACATTCAAATTTCAAAAAAAAAATGGAATAGAAAATTATTCCCCAACGCCCAATTTCTTCACAGAAGTACTAAGCCAACCTATAGTACCCAGTCTAGCTAGACCTGGTACTAGCTAGACTGGAGTATCAGTCCCAACGAAAAGTTAGTACCTGCAAGCATTTCTTCACATCACTAGTATCGGATATAAGTTCACAAAGCGGTGCTAAGAACTTAATACGTCTAAAACTGGTCTAATACAAATTTTGACTGTATTTTGACATATTTAAATAATATTTTGATATTAACTAAAAATGTATAGTGATGTTTTTAAATAAAAAATAGTTTTTAGAATACCTTTCAGTATAATGTGCAATTTTTTAACTACATGCATTTGCGATCTATAATCTATTTAGTTCTTTGTTTATTGTGTTTCGCATTTATAAATAAATGAAGTAATTTTAATACTAGAAGTTTAATATGTTCCTCGCGTTTGTTAAAAAATATTTATAATTTTTTTACTTTATAATGAAGAGATGCGAAGTGAAGAATGGAAGCGACGCCGACGATGAAAAAAAGTCACGGAGTGCAAACTGGAATCAAAGTAATACGGATTTGCTGTGCAACCTGGTACGAGAGATTGGCCTATCGCGACTGCGATAGTTTGATGCAGAAATAGGTATAGGTACCGTATATGTATATACACTATAAATTTGAAATTTAAAACAGTGAAATTCATTAGGTTAGGTATTGATGCATTACAAGGTCGATTTACATGATATTTCTGTTCTCTATATCCCAATTCTGAAGATCTTAACAGTTTTAATAATTTATATTTTTTAAAACAGCTGAATATCAAGTGTTCAATATGAATGATAAATAAATTTTATATTGTATTCATAGTGAAATAATACTAAATAAAATATAAATTATTAACACTGTTAACAAAATCAAAAATTCATCGAATATGGGTACCTACAATACAATATTTGCAAAATAATTAAAATCACCACCATCAAAAATTATTGTGGATGCAAATTATTTTTTAAATGTCCACTTTTCTACTTTAGATTTTTAAATGTATTTATAAATTTTTGTTATCTTATAGACAATTTCTATGAATATCTTTCGTCCTCCTTTAGTCAGAAATAGCTTTTTTTAGTTGTTTAGTTGGTCTTACAACTCTGTTGTAATTCCATGCCATCCCACAGTGTTGTCAATGTAGAGTCTACCACCGTTCGCATTTGTCATAAAATATTTTTCTATCTCTTCCCGTTTATAAAATGGCAAAAAATCTTAGTATTCTTTAAATCAAAATGGCAGAAACCCTGCAAGATTTTTAAAGTCGAAAAACTCGGATTTAAGCTTCCTAAAAGATACTATAACGATGGCACTAGACTAATAAATTATATCTGTATAAAAAAAATTGAAAAGCCAAAGAACGTGTTCGTAAACCTCAAATGCTTTTGCAGGAAAATTGGCTGACGTTAATCAAACAGATTTTGTACAAGCAGAACGATTGCATATTAATTAACGATAGCAATATCTGCGTCAAGAAATGATGATCATTTCACGATCAAATTGACGTTGGTTTGACGTTTTCAAAAACGGTCAACGATTATATTATTTTAAATGTTGATTTTTCTTAAAAATGTGCGAACCCATGACACGTATACCAACTCTTTTTTATGGATAAAGATGTTTGGGTTATCTGCCGCCCTTTTTTTGTAAAATATCTATCTTTGACAACACGCAACACTTAAGTAAATTAATTTTTTTAAAAGACCCTTTCAATCAAAGTCCAATGAAAATTCGAAATAAAATACTTAAAACTAAATTTTGAAACAGAAATGAAACATAAAAAAGGGTATTTTTTTTAATCAAATTGATGTAAATACTCTTAAGCACCTTGCTGTAAACTGTTATATTCCGATTTCAGTAACAATTAAATAACTAATGGTGTAAACTATTATAATAGATATATAGATGATAAGAACCTCAATCTAATACCTACCGCATTTTTTTTTTAAGTACCCATTTTAAGTTTGAGAAAAGCCAATTGGTCGATGCCTGCCAGCAAAACTTGGTTTTTTAATCCATATAAAAAAACATAGGTATAATCATTGCCTTAGACACAATTTTCTAAACGAGTGTCAAAATTCCTGACTTACGTATTCTGTCGAGTAAAGGGAAACAAAAAATTATGACCAAACCTTTGTTAAGTCGATTAAATAAAACCTCAACTCCACCCCCAATCCAGCCCTCAGAGTATATTTTCTGATCGAAATCAGTTCACCTGAAAGCAAATCCTTATTACATTCGAACACAAATTTCGCGTATCCAATATGGCACGGCATCGGCAACGGCATCGACATGGCATCATCATCACATCGCAACAACCTCCATCCACAAGCGATATTCTTTCGACTCCGCAAAACAAAACAAAAGCTCAAAAAGAAAGTGTGCGGTGCGGTTGACTATATAAGCATATATACCCATCACAATGAGAATCTCATGAATCTCATTAAGGGCAGCCATAAAATTCTTGTAATAACAGCAAATTGGGTTCCATCCCATTTTCCAATATGCCTCTCTTTAGGGATAAAACAAAAGTCGACCTAAGTTAGTTTATAATGCGAAAAACCGAAAACCCCGACTGAGATAACAAGCTTCGATGGTCTTTGCCCAAGGAGTTTGTGCAGGTTCCACCAGCTCCAGCAACAACAGCAGCAGCAGGTTCCTCCATCATCATTTTGCTGGACGTTCTTCGCTTGCCTCATGGTTTAATGTGTTCTGGACATTGGAGAATATGGTGTACACGTTTACGGCGAATCAACTCAGGCATTATTTTTCCTTAGCTTGCAACTTGTTATGGAAAGATTACACTTATAGCTCCTAATGAAAACCCTGTTATACGGTGTACGCCTCCTATTTTAATGTAAGCCAAAACCACACAGCCATTGCAAACAAGATGTACCATACTAACAGGGCCGCATTGTTATAGTTGAAGATAATTTAGGCCAATGGGCTTATAAGTATGAAATCTAGTCATTAAAGCCACCTTGAAAATGCTACATACAAAATTTAAGAATTACAGAATCTGTTAAAATTGAGCTTGAGAATTAATATGCCGAACAATTATTTCTTGCGCTAAATTTTGACAGATAATTGATGTACAATAAGAAACGAATATTTGATTTTTTAGCTGGAGCTGCGTACCTCTCGGCTAAAATGGTTTCCTTATTTTAGCTGAACTGAATTTTGGAGACAATTTTGTATAGAAGCTCAAATTTAGCGTGCTTAACTGAAGATTTTTTTTTTAAATCTGGTAGCCATTTTTAATAAAAATAAGATTTTCAAAAAAGCTACAAAAATAATTGTATGTGAGGGACCGTTATTTTTAGTGCCAAATAAAGTTTAAAAAAAGATATCGCGGGAGTTAAATGTGGCCCTGATCCCTGAAACAAGAAAATCCTGCAACGTCTTTTCTGTCATCAATCTTTGGCTATAGAAAGGCGCATAACTTTTTATACACACATTAACGGTCCAATAAATAAATGCAAGAAGTTCCGATTGGTCGCTTAGTGCTCACGAAAACTAAATCATTTTCACTGCTCGTTGAATTCTATTCATATAATATGACGAACGAACTGTTATTATTTTCATGTTGCCAGCGAAAAGAATGTTTTGTTGAAACGGTTAGCTGAAAAAGGACGTTTTTTCTCCTTCAAGCGTTTAATGTACCTATAGTTACTACTAAAAGCACAGGTATTAAGATTAAATGTCTATTATTAAAAAGTTTAAGGTTAGCGGAAAAAAATGACCAAGTGGCTGTAGTAGTTCGATGTTGGTACTTTACTTATACTAACTTTTGATTGTTATCTCTCAACAAAAGCAATTTACAGCTTGTTTAAATAAATAAATTCCATTTCTGAAGACCGAAAATATTCGCGTGTTTAAAATACATAATATTAATAATGTACATACAAATTTTAAAAGAGCTTTTTAGTTATTTATTCAACTACTTATACCTACCTCATACAGGAATTTTCCAGTTCTATGAGCTTTAATTTATCTTAACGAATCGAAGAGATTTTAATGTTGTTGGCAGTTGATGTTTAATTTATTTTGGAATGTTTCGTTCGTAAAATTTTTAAATGGTGATTTATGATTTATGCATTTACGTTTTATTTTAAAACCCTAATATAAAGTCCCTAATTAAATACAGTGTCAGTTTCGTTATAAAGAAAATGTTGGCTGAGTCCGTTTCTTCTCTTGTATACTGATATTCCTCAAGGGAATTACCAACTGTTAATAGAAAAACAAAATAAATTCCATCAATGATCGATTTCATAACAAAAATGTTTCATTTGATGAATTAGATAATTTTGATATTTCCATACAAACTACCGATAGCAAAATAAGAATTGGCGCCAAAGTGAACAGATAATTTCACTTCTCTCTTCTAAAATGAAAGAAAATAATAACACTCTTGTTATTAAAATGGAAAGTCTATTCCCCGAATTTCAAAAAAATATCACTAATATTAAAAACGGAGTGACACGATTTGAGGTTTCACGAAACACAAACAATAGCGGTGTTGCCAATCTTACATCCGAAATCTCACTTTTAAGACCTCACTCGCAGTAACAAATAAAGATTTGGTGGACAAAATTGCACAAGTGAATTTTCTGAATTTATAATTCCAAAGAATTCTCGTGACTTAACTTAAACGCGCAGCAAAAACCGTACTGCCGGCGCGAATTACATACATAGGTACTTGCTATCGATAGTTTGTATGAAAACTCCATTTTGTTTCTGTGATGACATCGCTAATTCTTGTTGTCGTTTTTTTCAACCAATTGTCCCTGGGCTTGCAAAAATATACGCCTTATATAAGAATATAACATGATGGAATTTTCCCGCCGCGCCGATAAAAAAAGTGTGAGTGCCTGGCCTCTCGGTTAAGATGTGTAAACCAAATTTTTTTCAATTTTTGTACACAAGTTTGTATTGATATCAGCAAATCATTGATATCAAAACAGAAAAATATGTTGTTGCTGCAAAACTCTGAAATTTGAATTTTTTAAAAATGGGGCTCCCCGATCTTAGCACCTCATATAGGTATGGGATATTCGTAAAAAAAGTATTTCATCTAAAAGGTCACTAATTGGTCATAAAAGGTCAGCTATTTTCAGAAATTGGTCAGGCTTAGAAAACTTGTAATCCAAGCTTGAACTTTTTCAAAGTCACTAGCGATTTTTGGCACCTCATTTATGTGATATTCGCAAAAAAAGTATACCATTTGAGAGGCCACCGGATCGTGATAAAAGATCAGCTAGTTTTAGTAATTGGTCAGGCATAGGTTTTTTTTTATGAATTTTTAAAAAAAAATTTCAAGGTCATAGTATAAGACTTTTAGCACCTCATTAGTGGAATTTCATCCATCATTTCTGAAACTGCCTGATCTTTTATAAGGATAAAGTAACCTTTCAAATGGTATATACTTTTTTCAAATATCCCACAAATGAGGTGCTAAAAATCGCTATGACCTTGAAAAAAATTAAAAAAAATATTAAAAAAAATATATGCCTGACCAATTACTGAAAGTACCTGACCTTTTATGACCTTTTACTGACCTTTTAAATTGCATACTTGTTTTTTTTTATAAAACTGACCTTTTAAATTGCATACTTGTTTTTTTATAAATTCCACTAATGAGGTGCTAAAAGTCTTATACTATGACCTTGAATTTTTTTTTTTAAATTCATAAAAAAAACCTATGCCTGGCCTCTCAAATGGTATACTTTTTATGCGAATATCCCATATATGAGGTGCTAAGATCCCAGAGCCGCCAAATGGGCCTATTCTTTTTCTATAAGCGAAATAAAGTCAAGCCAAAACTTCGGGGTTATTTTCACATTGAAACTATAAGATTTAAGGTTAGGTTATATTTATTTCTCTATTTTTATGGAGATACATAGTACCTACCTCGGTGTTAAGTTATATTTTTTCTATTTGTGTTATGACAAAGGATATTGCTTTAACCGTAATGAACGATAAATAAAGTGATGTAATTGTCAACTGTTTTTTTTTTTTAACTATAGTTTGGCCATCTTGAGGTCTAAAATCCAAATTAAGTTTTTTTGTTTATCAGGGTATATTTGTTTTAAGGACTTGAGTGAGATTTTCAAAATGAAAACAAAGCCTTTCTATGAAAGATATTTTTATATTTTATTTCATTCAGAAAAGGAAATGAGTATACCTTTTCGCAATCATGATAAAATATTATTTATTTACTATCCCCACATGGTAAAACACCTACCTACAAAATAAAAACAACCACTATTAATAAATTTGAATAATTCGCGACCTTTTGCTTTTGGTAATAACAAAAGACAAAAAAGAATGAATAAAACAAAAAATATTAAAAATAAAAAAAATAAACTGGCAATAAATAGGATAAAATAGGTAAAGAGTTGAGTTGTGGACTATGATGGGGTGATGCTGATGCTCGTGTTGGTACTAGGTATGTTGATGCTATATAGTGTTATAAAGGATGGTGTGGCTTTTGATACTTTGGAATTGTCCTGGGGGAAATGGCGACCATCTCCGCACCAACAACCACACATAAGGAAAAAGTAATACTTTTGCGCATAAATAACCACCATAAATCGAGAATGGCTAAAAATTCTGTATTTATAGCCGAATGATAAAAATAAGATTTATTAACTTTGTACGGCCGGCGCCCTTCTGGGTGCATGAGAATGGAGGGATTCCTATACATGATGTGGTGTTTTTTTTTTTGTCTTTTTTCCTTAAGGAACCTTTTCATTCCACATCGAATCTGAAAGCGAGAAAGAATAAAATGAAGAAAAAACGAATTAGCAGTTTTCGTTTCCTTTTTCTTAAAAAAATGAAATCACAAATGAGTCGCACGGACTTCCTCATTGGGTTGGTCGCTGAAAGTCGGTTTAAAAGAGGAAAACTCTGTCATCCAACAAAATACAGAACTCTGTTCCGTTCCTGCCTCTTGCGAGGAATTGGCAAATGATGCTCCAAGAGAATCTCTTGTCATGAAAAAGTGCTTCTTAGCCCTTAGGATTCGACAGAAAGTTGTAGGTCCACTGCCGATATATAATTCGCAGGAACGGTTGGTAAGTCGATCCCCATTGCCCTGGTTCTGCTGTTGTGCTACCATTTAGCAGATTTACACAGAAGCATAGAAGGATTGACGGGTTATATGCCAAATTTATCAGGAAGTTTTAATTATTATTGATATCTACTTTTTTTTATTTTTTTTGCAATACCAATACTAGACCTATGGAATAAATAAGTAATACAAAATTTTCTTGTTTAATGCCTGGAGAATTTATAACAACGTGAATAATAAGTCTGTATGTACCTACAACTTCTTCCCATATGCAAAGCAAAGTCAGGGCAAGCAAGACAATGATTAGGGAGCAGTTTATATGCTAATTTTCTCTCACAGGTGCTTTACACTGTCAACCAATTCAAATTCATTGCAGAAAATTATATTCGAATGGATTTTGGTTACGGATTTAGAGATTGAAATAAGGTTCCCGTATATTATGGAACATTGGTTCCGACGTCGTTCTCTCTTGGTAAACGTTAGCCCTCTGCTCTACGGTCTACCCTTAACACTCTACTTGAAATTAAATTTGTGAGACCTAACCTTGTTTTCCGGCGCGGCGTATGCTTCCGGTTATAGGGTGATTTCGTTTTTTATTTCTTTTGATATCAAAAGTATCATATTTCTTTGAAGCTTATTCGCATTGAATTATGATGTGAAATATGGTTATTAAGTGACATTTTATATGTAAAATAAAGAATAGAGTCACCAGTCACGTGGCTCTTATACATTTTAAGGATCTTATTTCAGATTTAAGTTTGGTTAATCTTATCATCTTATAATTGTCACCTTAACTGGATTTGGATAATGTTTGAGTTTGAAAAGAGCGTATTATAGAAGAAGATTTCGATGCATTGCAAGGTTATACATCGCCTCAATTAATTCAGTAAGTTTAAAATTCTATTGGTTCAGGAATCGCTGAAAATAAATAAATAATCACAAATCCAGAATATGTTGTGTTATCGTGTGTAAAACTTTAATAAAATAATTTTAAATAGCTTGTAAGTCCAGTTGAAGCTAGGGCCTGGGTGTAAATAGGTATATGGAAAAAAATGCTGCCGGTGGGGTTTTAAGCTACAGAACAAGGTAACCACTAAATAAAAATAAAATTATTCATTGAAAAATTTAAATCAAGTAGAAACAATTAGCCTTATTGTGAGTTTCACCCGAAAAATATTTCACCTTAAAATGTTTTGCTATTGTGAGTTTCGCCCGAATGAAATTTGGTTCGCCTACTAAAAATAAGTGAACATTTAGGCTGCAAATTAAATTAAATTCCGCCCGAAATGAATACTCACAATAAGGGGAATTTTTGAACACAAAATTTCGGGTGAAACTGATAGGCGAAAAGTGAAATATTCAATTTTCCGGATGGAATGTTGTTCGCGCGAAACTCACAATAGGCGTTTTTCTTTTTTAGCCCCGAGCGGGGCACAGAGCGGGCTCTGAACGAATAGAGCTCACTCCGAACAGAGCGTGACCTGAGCGCACAGATCTATTTAAGAAACTCAATTGAGCGCTGAACTCTCATTTGCTTAGTAATCTGTCAAATTACATGAAAATTGTATGAAGTTACCCGCGCTCAGCTTTGTGCTCGACGTGCTCGGTCATTTTTTTCCGACCTCATCGAGCGAGCCCCGGTCGAGCTCTGAGCTAAAAAAGAAATGCAAGTTGAGAGCTCGGAGCGCTCCGAGTTAAAAAGTAACATAGTTTTCTTTTTGACAGCTCAGTGGCACACTCGGGGCTAAAAAAGAAAAACACCTTATAAGGCTGAATACTTTTAAAAATAAATTGCACGGCTGGGTAGCACGAATTAGCAGACCACAATGTGGTTTTAAAGTCTGAATAATTTAGATTTATTATTTCTGAATATAAAAGAAATAAACTAGTTAAGTGAGACTTTATTTTATGCCACCTGCCAAAAACATTTTTTAATTTTAGGTATAGTATTATGTGAGTACAAAAATATGAACAATATAGCACCGTATTGCAAATATGCATGGAACTTACAGTAAAGACTGAACATTTTCTAGAAAATCAATATAATTAGAGATAAATTGATTAAACAACCCCTGTATGTATGTAATGTATACCATATTATGGTTTCTTAAACTAAGATTATTTCGTGAGAACACAATTTTGAAAATCGTTGGAGCGGTTTTTAGTCAAAAAATTAAATTTGAAAAAAAAAATCATCTATATTCGAAATATCGAAAAATAATAAAATATAAAATCCAAAATTTGTTTTTTTTGTTTAAGTTTTATGATTATATTATTCAAGCTTATTAGAAGCTCTTGTACAAAAATTTTCTTTAAAATCGGTTTAATAATTCGAAAACCAAACAAAAATGGTTCCATGAGAGTTACCGTGTTTAATTGATAGATAAAGAATTTTTTCTGATAAAATGGAAGATTGTTCTGATACCTATTAGCTCACATAAAAATTTTGATCAAAATCGGCAGTTTTTGATAAAAATGAGATTTTCTTTAAAGGTTTGAATGAACAACAACACTTAAGTGAGCTACCACTAAGTTTTTATAGGCTGGAGTTATAGTTATTTCACGACTGCCACGCCGCTCATCGGACTCCTTTTTGTGGTGCTTGGTCCTTTTTTTATTTAGAAAAACTCACCAATTTAGACCAAGCTCACTTCATAGCCATATGGACTACGCACTACGCACGTGATTGGTCCATCCCAATTAAGGTTTTATTGTTTGACAAATGCATTTGAATCAACCAGCATTTTTACTATAGCCACACACAAGTTGTTGCTGTACACTGGGTTTCTTTCTAGAGATTTTCTTTACCGGTTTTTAAACACTTGTATAGTAGATACCGTTATCTTTGGTTATAAAGAATAATTCTTATCAAAAATCTGCTAGATAATTTAAAAAAACTGCTGAGTGCCAATTTTAATAAAATCGACCAAGTGGTTTTCGAATTATTAAGTTCTTATACAAAAAATTTTGAAACTTTTTTAAAAAAATCCAATAAAAATTTCTTTAAAAATTTTGGTATATAATAAAACTTTTAAAACATTGAGACCGTTTTTGAGCAGATGAAAAAAGTGGTTCTATGGTAGGTACCATTTATAATCTTTTTTTTAATGGTAGCCTTTTTATAAAAAATACTGAATTTCTTTTTTTTAAGCTGTGGGAAAATTTTTCTGAAAAATAAGATTTTCATTACTTGCTAAAAACATTTTTACGGTGGCTGGTAGGTACCGTTATTTTTGTTCCAAAAACAAAATAAAATTTTTGGGAAATTGCCCAAAAAACGCTACTTATGTAGTGTGACTAACTGCTTTTGAAAAAAAAACTCAAAATAAAAAATACGTGGCCACAACAACTGATACCAAGCTTCGGATTAGCTTTACGAAATATTCACAAAGAAATCGATGTAATCCCTGAAGATGTGGTGAAACAAATCGTTTCAAAGTCTATTACCAACATTTTTGTCCTTGCAAAATTAAAATATCAAAAACTGTTTAAAAAAAAGTTGAATTGTTTATTTGTTTATTTGACGTTTACTAATTGAAATTTTACTTCTTATTCATATATTTTTAGTTATACCTTACCAAAAGTTTTATTTTTTCAAAGCTGTACGTTATCCATTCGTTTCAATTGACACAGCCACCTCAGTCGGAAAAGGACCTAGCGATCTACTATGATTCCATCAGTCCGACGTCGACTTTGCTTTTGACAAGCCATACCTTGACTACAACGAGGTAGTTTTAGAGTCAAAGTTGGATTATTTTAATCTCTAAATTTTGTTTTATACCGTAGAAAGTTATTTTCAATAAAACTCAATTATGTATTACATATTTTCAGAAATATTTGGTCGATTCATTGTATTTATTTTATAAACGTAAGTCTAGTATGCATCTAAAGTGAAACAACGTTTTTCTGTGGTCTCTTAAATGACAACAAAAAACTTATGTAGTAAAAAAAAAACAAAAAACGCAAACAAATCACATTAAAATAATATTCTACAAAGACAATTATTATCAATTTAGCTTGCTACAGCGTAATGCAGAATTAAACTTTCTGTTTATGATTTCGTTGCCATTTTTTTAGAATTTTTCGTTTCACATCACCAGCATACTAGACTTAAAAGACGAACAACTTTAAATAGGTAAGGTACTATGAGTAAGTATTAAATACAATTTCTAGTAGTAGGTAAATGAACACTTCAAAAGGATTTTCTTCCGTGATTGAATAATATTATTAAAAAAAAAATTAAAAACTGTGTATCTAATTAATATCGTAACTATATTGCGTCTGAACTTTGAGTTGGCATTTTTAAAATAGCCAAAAGTTCGGCTAATTGAACGTTAATTTTCTTTTGTTCTTCAAGCTGATCTATTGCGATATTTCTTTCCGCTTTTAATTCATTTATATCGTTGAAACCTTTGTTCACTGCAATTCCTTGAACTGGCATGATTTCAACGTTTTCAGTATCCTATAAATAAAAGTACATGGTTTAAAGTATTTGAATTGAACAAATAGAAAAAAAAACTCACTGAACCATCTGATTCCGAAGATTCATTTTGAAAGGGTGACACCGCACGACAATCAAGCATTTTCACCAATTTTGCCATTTTATCGGAATCAGTTTCGAAGCTAGTTATTTTTATCACTCGATGATCTTCCTCAGATAGTTGAAGCTCCTCAGGAATTTCAATACCCTCACTTTCCTTTGATTTAATAGCTTTTAGTTTTTCATTCGCACAATTTTTAATAGTTTCCCAGTCCTAAAAAAAAAATATTCTTTGAATTTCTTTTTAATAATTAATTAATGTTTAAGTTCAACATAAATGTACGAGTTGTATGTTGAACTTAAATATCAATATTTCGATTGGACAAACAAATTCAAATTACCTCTATCCATTGATGGATCGTTTGTGGGGGACCCAACGCATTCAATGTCTCTGCGATAATCTCCCATTGTAGAGCATGATCTACGTCACAAGGTTCAGTGTATGGGAAATGTTGTTTAATCAACTGAATCAAGCGACTTCTTTGTACAGTGTTCATCTAAAAAAAATCGAAACTTTTTTAATCCGTGGAAATGTATTTCTGAAAAATATTCCGTTCTAAAAAATTTATTCTCAAAATTTTAATTATATTCTAAAATCTCGGATGATCTCTTAAGATCAAGATTACTTAAAAAAAATTGTTTGTCAGAATCGATAATAACTATGAATCAGTCTTAAACACCAAGTTTAATTTTTAGAAAATTTGTTTAATTCCTTAGCATAAATCAGAAATACATAAAAAACAGAATAACTTTTAAAGGAGCTTAACAAACACATTCCACTTATTTATTTGTGAAAAAAATTAAATTACACAAAATAACGTAAATATATTAATCGTCTTTTATCTTCTACTTTTGTTGTTAATCTTCCTCATCTTCAGCTTTAATGCAGCTTACATCCTGATTTGTTGTCACTTCGTCAGTCTGAAAAAAAAATCGATTTAATATGAATACTGAGGGAAACAACTGAGGGATTTGACGAAGATGAAAAAATTTAGAAAACTACTTCTGTTTAGGTTGAGCGATTGAATATAATTCAACTAAAAGTTCAAGTGACCTCAACTCTAAAATAAGTTTCGCAATCATGCTGTAATTTTTATAAGAGTCGACCATAATTCTTAGAAGGGTACGACATCATTTAACTGATGAACCCAATTGTCGAACCTGGGCGAAACGCATTTTGGAGTTGAAGTCACTCAAAATTGAAACCTGATTTATAACTCCGAACTCGAGGAACGCAAATGACTATAAATTTAAATGAAAAATAAATTTTTTTTTACAAAACTCAAAATAACAAAATGTAGGCAGGTCTATGGGACATTCCTTTAATAGATCATGTCTCCAATGGAACATATAAAAATAAGCTTTTCTTGGGTCGATGTTCTGTTAATATCGCATCGACAAAATTAATGGAGAAAATAGTTCCATTTCATTAAATTTTCCAACATTTCTGGACGAATTTTATCTTTAATCATTGTTAAAATTTAAACATGCCTAATTTTATATTTATTTATATACATTAATACATCACAAGTAAAAATATGTATACTACTATAGATCCATCTTGTGGTAAGAAGTAATATTCACAAAAAATAAGATTTATAAAAATTCATCTGAGTTCCTTTAGTTTCGAGGCTTTTGTGTTTTTTCAGTGCAATACACTACTACATGAATAATAAAATCGCATAACGTATACTTACAATACAATCAATAGAATACATGCTAATGTTATCTTTGAAATCATCATCGTTATCTGTAACTTCATCGCTTACTATCTCTTGTTCCCCATCAACATTTGAATTTCTTCGGGCATAATTTCTTGCTTTAACAGGTAGTGTTCTTTTCTTTTTTTTAACTACCATACGAGAACTATGTTTGACACGTGAAAGACGTGATCTTTTATGTTCAAAACGTCTCTTCGAATTCGAAATAATTTTTTGAAAGAAATCCTTCAACGATTTGATGCTGTACTCTGAATCAACTCGTCTAATCAAGTCAAAGAAAAACTGAAAAATACGCTCGAATTTTAGAAAACTTTCTTTTGATTCAGTTCCTCTTGAAAGTCCAGTCCAAGTTACCAAAGTAAATAAGCGACGAGTAAATATGTGATCAATTAAAGCATAGGCCACATTATCACCATATAGATCACTATTTCCTCCACAAACCGATTCAAAATGCTTCATCTGAAATAAAGAAGAATACAAATTAGAAGATATATACAATCAACTTTACAAACGGAATATCGCACGAAACATAGAAATACGATTTACTTACCATATTCAGGGTAAAGTCAAAGTTTTTTAAATTTTCTTCAAACTCATGACAATCTTGAACGGAATCAATTTTCTTAAACGTTGTTCTAGTTGGTACTGGTAATGAATGCGTGGGCTGTGAATCGAGTTTTTTCATAAGTAGCGCCTGCGATTGTATGAGATTTTCTAATTGACCATTCATCTTAGTTTGGTTTTTTAGGATGGTCATTAATAAGCTCTTAGTTGATGGCTCCTCGTTACTGTTGACAGTTGCTGTTGAAGTCGCAACATACCCACAGGACTGATTTTGCACTTGATGTTGACAATGGTTTGCATGCATTTGGCAACACTGCAATGATGGTTGTCTTAAATATGTAGGCCCTTGAATCCATGGCGAGTATGCTGGAGCAGGTTGAGTCTGGTTTTTTAGCATAGTTATTAATAAACTCTTTATTGAAGACTCATCATTGATGGCAGGAGAATCAGACCTAAGATTTTCGGAAGGCTGGTTCGGCATTTGGTTTTGGCATTCATTTGAAACCATTTGGCAATGGCAATGAGGTCCATAAGTCGCAGACATTTGATTCCTAGCAAATGGTAGACCTGGTGTAGCTTGCTGGTGTTGGTTTTCAACAATGGTTTTAAGTAAATTTAATATAGACTGATCATCATTGTTGGCAGTGGTGCCAGTTGTACCACTTCGGGAAGTCTGATTCTGACCTTCTGATTCTGCCATTTCACCAATAAGTACTGCAGCTTGTTCTGCCCCTGTTGATCGGTCTCGTTTTCTTGTTAATGGTGAAACCGATTGAGTCTGACGTTTTGACATTTCCTGTTATTTTTGCTACTGTAAAAAAATTAAACGACCATCAATGATAGCATTCAATCGGAAAGTTCGTTATTGTCAGATTGTCCATGAGCACAGACAAATATCACTTAAGTTGTAGTATATTTATCTTTTTCCCAAAACTCGGAAAAGAGTAGATACCAATCAAGGAATAATTTCAAAACAGATAGGCATAATTCTTTTGATTTTACAGTTTTGTTTTTATACAAGATGAATACAATGAACATTTTGGAATTAACAAGAGCTTGCTTCAGACTGTATGTTTATTATAAGAACAAGCTATATCCTTAGATAAAATATCCTTGGGAGATCCAGGCTATTATTATTTATTTTCTAATATACGCTAGTTTTGATTATTCGTTGATTGGCCCAAGGGTAAAATGGCACTCGGCGGAACTGCACTTCACCGCAACCGCGCCCACTTTCGCAAGAAACTTAATAGAACTTCATGTCGCGACAAAGTATTATCAACGCAGCACTATGCGCCGTGAAGTGCAGTAGTCGCTTAGTGCGATATAGCTCATATAATTTCCCACAAATAAGTCGTGGAGTTCAATTCCGCTGAAGTGCAGTTCCGCCGAAGTGCAGTTCCGCCGAATGCGGTCTTACCTCAACTTGTTAGAATTAGTTCCAGCTATAGACATCTATGCTTTTGTACAAAATGACAATATACACCTTACTTCGATGCAGTTCATCTGAATCCGGTATATATCTTCCGTGGATAAGAGGTTTTAAACAGGCCACCGACAATTTGATCAAAAAATAACTATAAACATTTCTATTAATTAACCAAATTCAACAAAAAAATAAAAATAAAAAGAGCTCATCATACGAGTTTTTCATATAAAACCAAAACAAAAAATTTATCAGGAAGGCTGATTTTCTATGGCGAATTTGTGGGATTTCCAATTTAATTTAAATATTGTTTATTAGATACATAGTTTGTTTAAAAGATATATAACTATATTTTCAGAACATGGATGACTTTAATAAGTAATTAATAGATTTAATCCAATAAAAGGTTTATAATTTTCCGTGTCTGGACTTTTGTTTATCCTTGAAGTTGAATGATTACTTTTTTGACATTTCTTTTTCTTTCAAATCTGAATTATTAGCCGTGTTCATTTATTCATGAACACCGATACTCAAATCAGAACGAAAATCGCCAACAGGGTTCAGAATTCAAATTGTTAGTACTATTTAGTTTTAAAGGCTCCTCCCAAAGAAACACGAAAAATTTGGAACGACAAAGAAACTTTCGCTTATTCGCATGGTCGTGTTAAGCCGGAACCACACCTATCTCGTGTGGTGTGTTGTGGTGTCGAGCGGTTTGTCGTTGAATGTGCACACTTGTTTGTAGTGATGTTGAAAAAGAAAAGTACAGATATATGTATATGTCATGACTGCAGTTGTTTTTATTTTTGTTTATAATACAAATGTACTCTTTCTTACAAATAGTAAACTCCACATCGTACTATGGCGCAATCGAAACAGAAGCGATTCCTTCACAACGCACCGCTTCACAACACAACATGCTTCACAAATGTGGTTCTAAGCATATGAAACACATTGGAGCGATAGCGACACACCACTCCAAAACACACCACAAGAGATAGGCCTTGTAAATACATTTTGACAGCCGAAAGTATATTCTTCATTCCGAATGTTAGTTAGTTTGGGAGAGCCTTAAAGGATCCCCCACACCAACGCGAATTTTCGATGGCGACAACGAAAACAATAATATCAACGTGTTGTTTTCATTGTCAACCACGTGTTGTTATTGTTGTTTTCGTCGTCGACACCGAAAATTCGCTTTGGTTTGGGGGAACCTTAATACGTTGCTGATGCGAAACGAGGAATTTTTAATAGCTATATTTCACTAACTTAAAAATTGTAATTTACAAGCACTTTTTAAAAAAACATAAGCTAACACAGCTCCAGATCCAATTCAGATCACATCATTAAAATAAAACAACCCAGGATCTCAGTGACAACTTGTTATATACCCAACTCTATTTTGTTTCTATACACCCGTTGTCTTTTTTCTTTACATAAGGCGTGTTCCTTTGGGCTGCAGCTTTACTTCCAAGTAGTAAACAATTACATACTTGAACCATCAGCGTTAAACGTTAGGGAATCCGCCGAAATCGGTGAGCTAAAATCTTGAACCGAGGCTGAACCATGTACAACTGGCCATTAGGGTTTAAATATTTGTACAACTGGCCCGTGAATTACAAGGTGGTATTCACTAAGGGCCAGTTGTACAAATATTTAAACCGTGGTTCAGCAATTTTTATCCAACGATTCCGGCGGATTAATTGAGTTTCAACAGTGGTTTACTGTTCAAGTGTGTGATAATAACCAATTACATACTTGAACCAGCGTTGAACCTTAGTCAATCCGCCGAAATCGGTGAGTTAAAATCTTGAACCGAGGCTGAACCACTATTGTACAACTGGCCCTAAGTTAACTTTTATTCTTTTTTTATTTTTTTTTTTTCATTAAAAACAAAATTAAAAAAAAAATACATAAGAACATGGGGTTAAATCGTGTAAAAATACCTATAATAAGGAGTTTACAATTTTTCTATTTCTTAATTCTTATTTCTTTCATTTCGTGAGCTTATTGCGTCTTAACTCTTATATGATGTTTTGTAGTTAAATACATTCTCGTAGAATACTTTTAAATTGATATTTCATAGCAATTTGCTATGAAAAAGCAAATTGTGTAAAAATTATAAATATACTTCAATCACGTGAATTATATACGGTCTCATTTTTCAAAATTAGAAATTCTCTTCCAGGCGTCACATAACTTTTTGTTGAAGATGGCAAGGCGCTCAAATCCGTTGAACGCCCGTAGTGCAGAGTGTTTTTTCAATGTTTTAAATTTTCTTCAAATTACTTTATGTTAAATGTGAGACACATATCAGCCGGTGAAATGAAAAAAATGTTAACTTTTTACTATAGTTGTTTTTTTTAAAATAAAGTATTGCATGAATTCACTATTTTTACTTTTATTTCACTTTTGTATTTAATAACCTTTTTTCACTATTTTAATTATTTTAAAATCTCAAAACACATTCCTCAAAAAACCTACCAAAAATTCCCTTAGGCAACCCAGCATTTAAAGCTGTCTAAGTGCACGCAGATCCTGTAGTCAATAAATTTATGTTTGTGTAAACGATCCCCCACACCAACGCGAATTTGTCGTGGCGACGACGAAAACAATAATAACAACACGTGGTTGTCAATGAAAAAAACACGTTGTTATTATTGTTTTCGTCGTTGTCGCGATAGATTCGCGGTGGTGTGGGAGATCCTTAACTCACACTATTTTCAAAAATGCCTTACAGAGCTGATGCGTTCTTTAAAAATTTCGTCGTCGTTCCGAATGTTTCACGTTGGAGCCTTTATTTCAATCTATTTCAATTATTTGATAAAAAAAAATGCATGTACCTAACTAGCACTTCATATTTCTGTTTGGTAACTTGAAATTACTTGGAAACTTTCCCACTTTGCTGTTAAAACCCATAGCAAAAAAACTTAAGTTTGTGAAAATTTGTAACAAGTTTGAAGTTATTAAACATACCCATTTTCAAGGAAAATTAATGGAATTGTTTAATAAAACACCTAATTTTTATTATAATATTTTGTCATTAAAAATCAACAATATTTTTCTGCATTTAATTACATTTTATGCATTAAAAAATCTGTCAGAAGCGGCCAGAAAAATAATTCCTATTCGAATTATTTTTTTCTAAACAAAGACAGACCGATACATATTCCGAAAAGTAATCCAACTGAGTTCAATATGACCCTAGTATATTCACTATTCAGTGTCAAAATATATGACTGCTTCAATCACTTAACAATAGTTTTGTTTAAATCTGATTCATAAAATCAAATTACTTTTGATGGATTAAGACGCGTATCGAATTTTTAATTGCGAAAGTTGTTGATTTTATTTTGTTTCTTACCTTTTCCTGTCAAAATGGGTTAAAATTGAATTGAATTGAATAAAACTCGAAAGAATCAAGTTATTTTGTGTTTAGAATGTTTGTTGATATATACGGGATTTCTTAAACACGAATCTGTTATTAGTTTCACACAATTATAAACACACTGAAACTCAGCAAAGCTAATCTGTTGTTTTAAGCATAGAACCCTTTAAGTTGACAGTTTTGTATTGTTTTTTTCTTATTAGTTTAGTTTCACAGCACCTATAACTCTATTTTCACTTTTACTTTTAAAATATTTGAAAACAATGGAAAAATCAATATTCTTGCACAGAAGCACGAGAACGATATGAAGGACAACATTTTTTTCGTGACAGTGGGGCTTTTTGCTGGAGCTATAAACAGGAACAACAGACGAAACAGCATTATATTTTTTACACCATCGCAATGTACACCATCAGATTTCTTTAACAAATAGAAATTTATGAAAAAAATGAAAACTTTTAAATCATACCCGTTTAAAAAAAATAATTTCTGTATATACCTACAATTTTGTTTAAACATTTTTTGATAATTTAGCTTTGTATATAATAATGTGAGGTTAAAAATTTGAGTTTCGAAAAAATGCATAAACCAGTTTTTTGAAATATCAAAAAAAAAAATTAAATCCATAATTGTAAAATAATTTAAATCGTATTTGATTTAAACAGCTCAATTTAAGTACTAAAATCAAAATCAAAAAAAGATGAAAACTCATTTGACATATTGTTTGTTTCTTTTCTAGTTTTTAAGATTTTTTTAAGCTCCCAGAATTAAAGAAATGAATTTAAATATAATTATTAATAATTAAATTAGTTAATAAATAAATAAAATTTGAGTTTATTTGCAAAATGCGTGCTGTGTAGTATCGATTAACTTATTTATTTTTCATTTTAGAGAGACTATATTTTCATTTTACTGGCCATATTAGTTTTATTTTAATTTCCTTAAAAATCTCTTGTACCTTTTACACGAAGAAACAAAATCGTGGACATTTTCTGTAGTTTCTTTTAAAAGTAGCTTGGTTGAATACACACTACTCTGTATGTCAAGAGGAATGTCAAAAAATCTCCTCAAATCTTTGACCGCGGAGATTTCATTTTCCTCTCTTACTTCTTGCCCTTCTCACCTATGAACTGAAAGTTGCTGGAAACTCAGTTTCCTCGTGTGAAAGGGGACCTTGTCCGAATATCAATAAAGACGCGTCGCTCTGTCGCTTCTATTGTGTGCTCGTAGATAATAATAAATTCTCATCGCTCTCTATATTGTCAAACTAGAAACAATTCTTTCATAACTACTGAATTTTGAAAGACTGGCGCTAGTTCTGCTTAAGAGAATGGACCATTTGACATTTGTTTTCCTGTTATTTTCTCTCTAACATTTCGTGATGAAAAAATTTTACGGCTCAGAAATATTTTGTAAAAGTTTTTCTATAAATAAATCCCTCAAATAGATATTAATCGTAAACTAGGTAAAAAACAAATTTCTTAACAAAAAAACCCAATAGAATGCAGTCCAGAATTGGAAATTATAATAATATTTAATATACTACAATCAAGTAAGTATTTCTCAAAAAAAAAAAAAAATAATTTTCGTCATACCTGTCTGCCCATTTTCTTTTGTCCTGCAGAGTTCTAAAAATATATAAAAATAAAAAAAGAAGAAAAACTGCCAAAAAGCACTGGTGCTTTTGGTCATAATTGGCGGCGCATACTTTCCACATTGAGAAAGAACTCGCTGCCTGAGGACGACGACAACGGGGTTTAAAGCTTCCAAGGATGCCATCACTACAGGAATTGGACATCTTTGAGCTCAAGCCATTGATTACGAATTTGAATTGCAAGCTGTCGAAGGTGTCGGACTATGATTCTCAGAAGCAATTGCTATGTCTGGTCTCTGAGGAAAATGAGATTGTTTTGCGGTACATTGCCAATGGGGAACAAGAAGTGTTGAAACTTATTTCATGGTTCAGACGTATGTCTAGAGTAATACATGATGTCAGCTTTGATCCAAGTGGAACTTGGCTTTTGGTTTTGTGTAAGTTATTTGTTGAATGAGTTAAGGAGGTTTAAAGAAGTTTAAATGAATTATTAATACAATTATTAAGCTTTTATGTACATTTCTATCTGGGTTAAATTTTTGGATTTAAAACTTCGTTCTTCGTTTCGTATTGAAAGAATCTGGAACCGTGTCGTTTAACTTTCGTTTTATTAAACAACAACCGTATTAAGGCATTACTAATCTTAATCCTATAATTTAATGTCTTGCATATTCTACAAATGCATTGCATTCCGCGACTTTATCTTTAACGATGACATCGAGTATAGAACCTATGGCTCTTGCCGTTCAACGTTCAACCATACAAACAATGTTATCGAAAGCTATCTATGCCTACGTTCTGTAACTTTCGCATCGATAAAATTAATCGAAAAACGATGAAAATTAAAACAAATCATATGAGTTGTTCCATTTGCCAACTGGATGTTGTGTTATTCCCTTGGTAAAAACATAGGTGTTCGATAAAAGTGATCGTTTATCGAAAAACGAACGACGCTCTCCATAAGGGTCAATGTCGTGGATAAGGATTTTTTAGCAAGTAATACAATTAATAAATGAATATAAAAACTTATCTATACATTTAAGCTTAAAAATTTGTTTTTTCTGTTACTTTCGAAGGAAATCAAGATTATGCAGGCACATAATAATAATAATAATAATTTTAACTATATGCCTGCAAGACCTAAGGTCTTTTAATTGCAACCTGAATTGCACGACACTAGTTAGAAGAAATAGAAGGATAGGATACTTTTTGGCACAGTGGACTGAGAAATAAGGTGTTAATTTACCTCATTAAATCCCACGGGTGGTGTTCAGTGTGCCTAATTAAAAGACAGACGGCCTATATTTTTCTCTTATAGTATGATTTTGGCATTCATTTTTCAATATAAATAAAAAAAAAACCTTTTGATCAAAGACCTAAAATAAGGAGAAAACTCAGATTGTATAATAAAATAAAATGCACGACTAGGTCGTACGAACTTGCTCTTATGTGGGAGACATTGTGGTTTTAAGGTCTGAATATTTCAAAACTATTTATCTGATAAAAGAAATAAATGAGTTGTGGGTGCCTTTATTTTGTGCCACCTGCCAAAAATTTAGTTTAATTGAAAATAGTATTTTGTGAGTACATAAATATGATTAGTATATGTAGAACCGTGTTGATATGCTATATGCATGGATAGTTTATACTGAGAAATTATTAAAAAATCAATATAATTAGAAATAAAGTAATTAAGCAACTTCTGAAATTAATTTGATTCCAACGCGATGTATACTATTTAATTTCTTAAACAGCTCTAAATTTATGAAAACAAAATTGAAAATCGTTGGAGAGCTTTTTTTTAAATTATGTAATTTTTTATATATAAAATTTTGTTAACATTTTTAAGAAAAAAAAATTGCTATGCAAATTTTTAGTGTTTATTAATGCGAGGTTAAAAAATAATTTTGAAATAAATCATATACACATTTTGAAAGTATAGAATTTCAAAAAATAATTTTGAAAATTTTTTAAAAATCCAAAATTTGTTTTTTTGAAAATTTTGATATGCAATATTATTTAAACTTATTAGAAGGTCTTGTGTAAAAAATTTCATTAAAATCAGTTCAGCAGATAGTGAGAAAGTCGAAAACCAAAAAAATGGTTCTATGAGAGATACCATTTTTAATCGATAGATAATTTTTTTTTCAATAATATGGTAGATCGCACTAATATTAGTTCACTTAAAAATTTTGATCAAAATCGTAAGAGCCGTTTTTGAGAAAAATGAGATTTTCATTACCAGTTTTTAAACACTTGTATGGGAGTTACCGTTATTTTTGGTTATAACAATAATATTCATTTAAAATCTGGTAGATAATCTTAAAAAAAAAGCTGGATGCCAAGTTCAATAAAAATCGATCAAGTCGTTTTCGAATTATAAATTTCTCAAATCCAAATTTGAAATTTAAAATTTTGAAACTTTTTTTAAAAATTCAAAAAAAAAATTGTTTGAAAATTTTGGTACACAATTCTTTTAAATTTTTTTGAAATATTCTCCATACAAAAATTGATCCAAAATCAGTTAATCGTTTTTGAGAAAATCAAAAATCAAAAAAATGATTCTATAGCAAGTACCATATTTTATAACCATTTTTCGGAATTTTTTTTACAAAAAGTTGTGCACGTTTTTGAGATAAATAAGATTTTCATTTTTTACTAAAAAAAAATTCTACGGCAGCGACAGTTATTTTTGGTCCTAACAAAAAATAAAAAAAACACTATTTACCAAGACTTCGCTATCATCGTAATGTCAAGTTTGATCAAAATCTCGAGTTTGATTTTTTTACGAATGCATAACTTATGTATGTAGTTCCTATATATCGCAAGTAAAAATGTTCAAAATTGCAAATTGAATATTTTGATCGCTAACTTTTTCTTTCTGACCAATAGGAATTGAAATAAATCGATTTTTTAAATAAAACAAAAAAGGAGAATGTGCGCTGGGAGGGGGAATATGCCAAAATATTATTTATGCTTTAGACTTTAGACCGTTTTTATATTAAAATTTTATATTTTCAAACTCATTATCAGTGCTCTACTCAGAGCTGACAAAAAACTTAATTAATTAAATGGAAATCTGTGATCATAATTTTTTCAGAGCGTAGTCAATTCGCTCAGGTTCTGCCAGAGCTAAACAAAGAAAACGCTTAATTGCCAAATTTTTTGAACACAAAAAGCTCCCAGCGTCAAAATGTTTTTAAATTTGTATTTTATTTTTGTTTGCATTTATGTCTTACACTAACACATAACCCAAAAAATATACTAATGTATATTGCTTTCATTTCTTAATATTATCTTTAAATTTTAATTTTGCAGGTTTTGACAACACTTTACACATAATACCAGCTCTAGCAGTTGTTGGCGGCAAAGTACCACAACTTACATATCAAACATTTAGCACAACCCAGGTCACTTCGTACATAATACCGTTTGTAGGACCGCACGAATGTCCAAATTCTAAGGCTTGTCCAAATCACGAAGCGGAACGTAATGCAAAACTTTCTTCGGTCTCGCCGCCAATTCTTACACCAGAAGAAGGTGACGATGCGAAACCAATTAATGAAGATGAAACAAATCAGTTACAAATCGAACAAAACTTAGATACGTGCAGTCATGATATACCTATAAATATGCAAGTATCAGCTGCTGCTTGTGTACCCAATGTGCCCAATGGGCCCGAAGATAATACGGGTAACAGCCAAGTCATGTGTACGTCATTTATGTGTTCGTCGACGTGTCCATACCCGCTGTCAGTGGTTTGGTGGCAAACCGTAAATTTAGGGCATCGAGCAATAATCGGTTATTCGGACGGTTCAATATGTTTTGTTGGTCTAAGCCCGAATTGTCCGTTTGTTGCTAGTACTGCAATCGAAAGTGGATCTGTTGTTAAGTTGCTCATTTGTAAGGACAACAATATAAACAGTGTAACTTTGCTTGTATGTTGGTTTCCAATTTTTTTTTTCTGGCTGTTGTTTTATTTAACTAGAGGATGATTTTTTTTTACAGATAACATCATCTCTCAAACAGCAATATAAACTTCTATTAGAGCAAAGTGACATTCAGTATGTGTATCCAGGAGATATTTCTCCAGTTTCTTCAAACTGGCAAATAATTACACCCATACAAAATAATAGTAACTGCTCAGATCCTGCTTCGGATAATAGCCAACAAGAGGAGGAAGTTTTTGCAGAGACCAAGGAAGTTGCGACGACAGCTGCAGTGATTCCAACTACAACTGCAACAAATTCAACTACAATTAATAGAATTAACCAAGATTTAGACGAAGCAAACAACCGCAATGGTATTCTACCGGCTGCACGTGCTCGACTAGCATCTCTGAAGTGCCTTGGATCTCAAAAATTAAACGCAATTAAAATGAGATTATCAGATCGCAGGCAGAAACTAGAAGAATGTAAGTAAAACATTAAATATTGCTAAGACTTAAGGGTTTAATTAACTAACAAAATGAATGCAGTTCCCTGTAACATAAACTTTTTTTTTTACTAAACAAAACAGGTAAAAGTTTTTTTTTTTTAATTTATTATACATGATGTGCATAGGAGTATTATTTTTTTTTTTTGTTATTTTAAATCTTTTGTATACACTTTTAAATGAATGATTTGAATTGTTTTTACATGAGTTGTTTTGTTTAATGTTTAATGGACCACTTTCTGGACACAGCACTTTTGAACATTTTACACTAATTACATGCATCCATGTTCTTATTATGAAACCTTTGTAATTTTAATTTACTTTAAACATAAAAGCAAGTGAAGCTATTCACGAAAAATAGCTATCAGGTTTAGGTTGCTATTGCCCATTAAATAGTTGTGTTAGCAGTGAGTGCGCACACTTTTCGGCCAACTTTTCTTAAACGATTTACTAGTCAATAAACAGATTTTGCAGAAAACAGTCGCATAATGAAAAGCTGGGACTATTAGGTGCATCCTATCAACAGTGATAGGTTATTAAATTGAAAATTTTGCACAATGCAATCCAAATTATTTGATTGATGACAAGAAGCGATAGACAACTAAGCAGTTTCATAATGTTCAATATGTACTTACAAATATCCAGCACTAAAAATAAACTGAATTAAAGTTTTCATACTGATTAAGAGACCGAGCAAACTGTCGGCCGATAGAAAATCTGTAGTGTGTGGGGCTCAAAGCTATTTGAAGCAATAATTCAACATATCCAATTAAAAATCCTTCTACCTGGCTGATGTACTTAAGTACCTATATAAAATTTGTATTATTAAAAAACCTTCATAAAAACTAATTTTGTTGTTCCAATCTGGATTTAATAGTTTGTAATTTGAAGCATACTTTATAAAAAGAAATCATGTTTAAACATTAAGATAGAAAATAAAATTCAAAACAATTTTTATAGAGAATCGCATAAAAATCTTTATAGAACGAGAATCTACGGCAAATTTTGGGTGTGAATGATAGCAAAAATTCACTGGTATTATTATATAGATATTAACTTTCATAAGCAAATATAAAAGTCTTGCATTCCGTGGTTGGGGCCTTTGTCGGTAATGGTGCATTGAAAAGACCAGTTAAAAAGTATATAAAATCATTATATTTAATAAAAGATTTGAGAGCTCTAGACATGATTATTTAATTTTTTTTATTTACAACTATATCTCCTTCCTCAAGCAAATGTTGATGCTCAAAAAGATGAACAATTTGAAAAGATGGACGGATTCTGTTTTATATCTGTTCATCTTTTCGATATTCTTCTGTACCAGAGAGTTTTTGTCATCACTCACACACAAAAAAAACTGTGGGCTGTCTTTTAGTTTGAAGTTTGAAGAGAATTCAAATAACCATTACCTGCCTAATTTGTTGTGCACATCTTTTGGACAAAACTCTTTCAAAGAAAACGGGCACTGCATTCCTTTAAAAAAAAATTATATAAAAAAAAACTGAATGAAATACAAAACCCCGATTTGATTCGTTTTTCTTTCTTCCTCTTTTTGTATTTCCTATTTGACTCCTGCTTGCATAGTTTTTAAATTAGCTTTTGTTTTATTAGCACGAATACGACTTAAGCGTGGTGAGTTTCAAGGTATACGAGTTAAGTTTACCATATTCTCATAATATGTTACGCTCGATGATAACAAACGCTTTCATAACCATCGTCCATTTGAATTATTTATTTTAAAAGCACTGTGGTGCACTTTCATGAAAATAGATTCTGTAGTGCACATATTCAAAAACAATAAATATAATGTTATGTTAATCTCTTTGTTTTATTTCCTATATATCTACCACATTTATGTGTAATATATTCAGTCACCGACTATCACTCGAGCCGACAACATCGTTATCTCGTATAGTTCTCGCCTCATCTTCGTTGGTGTCTTTCCTACTATTTCTATAGTGCTCTCTCTCACTCGCACAGGTTTTATTTTTTTTTATTATTTCTAGTACTTACCAGAAAATACTTATATAAAAAATCAAATCAAATTATCTTCATGGCCCACGGGCCACGTGGTGTACTTGAGGGCAATCAATTCAGCATTCTTTCAGAAGAAATGCTGTTTGAGCCCAAAAATAAAAGACGTAAAAGACTTGACATAGTGTCCCCCCATCTTAATTCCAACTCTAATCCGAAATTCATAGTAATATCACCTTCCGACCCTTCCAAACCCCTAACCAATTTCAGTGTATTCCTTCTTAAAAAAGCAATCGACAGTATAAGCACAGCTTACGAGAGTATAAGCCAGTTGCGTGATGGAAACCTTCTCATATTAGCAAAATCTGAAAAAATTGCCAATATATTCTTATCCAAAAGAAAACTTTCAAATCTTTGTGAGATCTCTGTCAAACTACATGAACACCTTAACACGTGCAAAGGAACAGCATACGCTCCCTGTCTGATTAATGTATCAGAGAAGGAAATTGTTGATGAAATGAGTTCCCAAGGTGTCAAAGAAGTTTATAACTTTACCAAAACCCTAGACGGAAAACAATCTCCTTCAGGTCTTATTCTATTCTCGTTCGACCTCTACCGACCGCCTCCTACAGTAAACGTTGGCTGGTACAGCATTAAAGTAGAAGAATACTTTCCCAATCCCATGCGGTGCCGTACTTGTCAAAAACTCGGACACACCTCAAAACGCTGCAATAGCGACCCTTCTTGCGAAGTTTGCAACCTTCCTCTCCATTCACCCGAACAATGTACCCGTGTATCATGTGCCAACTGCAAAGGTAGTCACCCATCCTCTTTTAAAAAATGCCCAAGGTTTACCCAAGAAAAAGAAGTTCTAAAAATTAAAACTATAAAAAAATGTACAATGGCAGAAGCAAGACGAGCTGTCATCGAACAGTATCCCGCTCAAACTCCTCAGCCAACTTATTCTGAAATTACAAAGAATAAACCCCAGCCTGAAAAAACTGCCCAAATAACCTCAAACCCTGCCAAAGGCCCCACTACTTCAAATATTGCATTACAATCAAATTCAACAACATCCACCACAACTCTTGCTTCTCAAATCAAAAAACCCCAACATATAAATCAAAACTTGTCAACTTCTAATAACAATAATAACTCACCTCTTTCAAACTCAACCTCTTATCAAGATTGTAAAACACCTGAAACTTCTTCACAACAACCTCCCCCCGTTATACCCAAACGTACGCAACAAAATAAGACGCAAATACCCACTTCCTTTCTCTCACCTCTATCTAAAATCACACAAGAACAAATTATTCAAAACAACTACTTTGTTGATGATACCGAACAAATAGACGACGATGAAGTCTTATAAAAATACAAATAATAGCAACAACTACGACCCCGGCGCTCGAGGGCTGGGGCAATCGAGCTCGTATATGAGCTCGTTTGACCCAGCCCCTGAACGCCGGGGTCATACTGCTCAACCTCTTATTTTCCAACAAACAAATTTCACACAACATGCACACCCACATACCGTTCAGAACCGCACACCCCTTCAAGATAAAAGTCAACTTAAGATTCTCCAATGGAATCTAAAAGGCTACATAAACAACTATGACGAACTAAACATCTTAATAAAAGAACAGAATCCAAATGTCATATGTCTCCAAGAGACGCACTTCCCAACAGACAGTGAACCAATCCCCCCTAAGACATTTAAATCTTATTTTAATAACCTCCCCTCCAATACCACTGCGAAGCAAGGTGTCGCACTATTAGTAAAACAAAACATACCACACAGAGAAATTCCAATAACTTCAAGTATAGCCTGCTCTGCTATAGAAATTTCCTTGCCTATAAAACTTTGTATCGTATCATTTTACATACCTCCTCTTCAAACCTTCTCAAAACACGACCTTGAATCCCTACTTAACCAATGTTCCCACCCAGTCATCTTAGCTGGTGATGTCAATTCATGGAACATCCTCTGGGGATCTCCTGCCTCAAACCATAGGGGCAAGATAGTAGAATGCTTTCTATTGGACTCCAACCTCTCTATTTTGAATGATGGCTCACCAACCCACCTCTCTACTCACAACACTCTCACACACGTTGATATCACCTGCTCGTCTCCTGAACTTCTTCCCAAAATGCACTGGCGCACTCTCGATGACCTTCACAATAGTGATCACTTCCCAATAATAGCAACAGTAAACCTCAATCAATATACACAAAACGTTCCCTCAACCCCAAAATTTAAAACTGATTCTGCAAACTGGCTTATCTTCAAAGCCCAAATTATAAAAGCCTTATCAAATAAAACCACAACTGCAAACACTAATAAAGAAGCGGCTCTCATTCAAAAAGCCATTAGGACTGCTGCAAATGTTTCTATCCCTCAGACACACCCAAAACAACACCGAAGGGTAACTGCTTGGTGGAGTACAGAGCTAGCAGAACTCCGAAAAGTAAAAATGTCAGCTTGGAAATCCTTTAAAAAACATCCCAACCAAAACAATCTAATTACCTTCAAAAAATGCAACGCCAAATTCCGAAGACAACTTAAAATAGCTAAGGCTAAAAGTTTTGAAGATTTTACATCTACCATCAATCCGAACACTCCAACAGGTAAAATTTGGAATAATATTAGATGCTTAACGGGTAACCCTACTCCCCTCACAATCAATTACATCACAACACCAAATGGTCCAATTTCAGACCCAACTGAAATTGCTAACTACATAGCCTATTGTTGGTCTAACTATTCACACGACTCTAATTTCTCAAACGAATTCAAAAATTTAAAATACGACACTATATTGAGCCAAACTCCCATCCAAGCTAATAATTATAAGGCTTTACTTATTGAGCGAGACATATCAGAAATAGAGCTTGAATCTTGCTTATGGAAGCTAAAAGGTAAAACACCCAGCAGAGATAGGATATCATATCCTATGATTAAAAACCTCCCACAAAGTGTTAAACTTAGAATTCTCGATCTCTACAACAACATACTAAATAGAAGTGTCATTCCCCAAAATTGGAAAGTAGCTTCTATAATTCCCATCCCTAAACCCGAAAAAGACAGACAATCGCCAGAGGGTTACCGCCCTATATCTCTCATTCCATGTATTGCAAAGGTACTTGAAAAAATTGTTGCCAAACGTATATTTTGGTATGCAGAGTCAAAACAACTTTTAAGTAAAAATCAAGTTGCATTTAAACCAAATCGAGGATGTACAGACGCCCTTCTATATATCGACGACTTTATTACCAGAGCATTGAGCTCTAAAAATCACGTGTCTATACTCACTTTAGACTTCGAAAAAGCGTTTGACAGAATAGGAATACATATCATTCTAAACAAACTCAAAGAATGGGGCGTCGGCCCCAAAATATTTAATTACGTAAGATCGTTTCTTAGTAATAGAAAATTTTGTATTAAATCTAATAATTCCTATTCTGCCACACATCGACTTGATAACGGAATCCCCCAAGGATCACCTTTATCAGTCGTTTTGTTCTCTATTGCTTTTCAACATATATGCGATATTTTATCAAAGCATAAACGTTTAAATTACTGCCTTTACGCAGACGACGTTTATATATTGGGTAAAAGCCATCAAGTAAATGATATTAAGACTATCTTTACTAAAGCTCTTGAAGACATCCTAGAATGGGGAATTTCTTCTGGTGCCAAACTTTCACTATCAAAATGTAAGATCTTACATGTGTGCCGAAAGCACACTTGCACACCTCTTACTCTTAATATTAATAACGTAGAAATAGAAAATGTAAACAATTTAAAAATTTTAGGTTTAATATTTAATAACAAATATAGTTGGAAAAATCATTGTTTATATATTAAGAAAGCTCTATCTGCAAGGTCCAATATTGTTAAATATTTATCAAGTAATAAAAGTAGTGTACATGTAAATACCCTGTGTAACATAACTAAGCTATTAATATTAAGCAAAATCGACTACGGCATTTTTTTATATGGAAATTCTCCAAAAACCACACTTGGAATCATAAAACCAACTTACCACCAAACAGCAAGATGTAGTATTGGCGCCTTCCGCACCTCTCCCATCAGAAACATCCTGGCAGAGGCTGGCCTCCCGTCCTTCGAAGAGCGAAGAGAAACAGTCATACATAAACTGTACGCCAAACTAATTTTTGCAAACGAATCACTGATCGATAAAGAAGTTAACCTAACGCTTAATCGGAAAAGGAAATATAAGATCCCGTCGGCCATCTTTACAATTCTCCAGTCGGGTAATACCGAATTTCCAAAACGTGATCTACTAAAACTAAACCATTCAACAGCTCTTGAACCACCTTGGCTCATAAACCCAAACTCTTTTATAATGAGCCTTACACCGTATGTTAAAACTCATACAACTGATGAACTATATTGTAAGCTTTTCCTAAGCATTTCATCCGAACTCAAAGCCAAAGATTGGAAGTTCATTTTTACGGACGGATCCAAAACCTCAGATGCTACAACTTTCGCAGTCATAAACGAAGATGGCAACACGATACGCCTTGGATTACTCCCACAAGCAGCATCCATTTTTACTGCAGAAGCTTTTGCCATCTTTACTGCCATTGAAGTGGCTATTCAAGTCGGCGAAAAACATGTAATTTGCACCGACAGCCTATCTACCATCAGAGCCATCACAAATACCAACAACAACACCTATCTCATCAATAACATTCGCTCTCTATTAATCAATACGAATCATCACATAAAACTGATGTGGACTCCTGGGCACGTTGGCATCCGTGGGAATGAGATGGCTGACGAAGCTGCATCCCTTGCAAGCAAATCACCAATCTACCTCTATAATTTTTATACAAAAAGCGACCTCATTAAAAGCCACTTAAAAAAACTAACTTACGCTGATCAAATTGATTGGAGTTTATATCAACACCACTACAAAAAAATAAACCCAACAAAGTCAATTCCGATCTACCCCACGAACATACTGAAATCCAAGATTCGCACCTTCATCCGACTTCGACTTGGCCATACCTCTGCCACCCACCTTCACATCCTCAAAAAAGAGCCCCCTCCTATTTGTCCTACCTGCCACACTACTTTTGATCTTCAACACTTGCTCCATGATTGCAACAGACTAAGATCAACCATCAACAACATCTTGAATGGAAACGACATCATCGAAATATTAAAATGCCCAATTACACATAACATAGACAAAATTAATGAAATCCTATTGAAAACAGACACAAATGTATAAACTAATTATAAGAACTAAACTTAAGTATTATAGAGCGGTAGGCCTTCGCAGCTAGTAGCTCGTTAATTTAATTATTAGCCTGTAATTCATTACATGTTTAATAAATATATAATAATAATAATAATAATGTGTAATATTTATTTCAGGCGCGTACGAGACCTCAATAGCTGGATTCATAGTAATGGATCAACCAACTCTTACTCCAGAAGTTCTATCAATGTCAGCCGGTTCCTTCTATACATTACAAAATCTGCGACATACATACTTACTTAGTGCCTTGCACAGTCATACCAATACTCTTTCCGTACACAGAATGGATATAACCTTGAAGCCAGTGTTTTTATACAAAATTCCCACCAATTGTCATGAAATTCTTATTAGTTCGAACATTTTGTATTCAATTCAATATGTGGAGAAGGAAGGCAGTGTCCCAGTTAGTCCTAGCAAAAACCTATCAGACGAAGAGATTGAAGAAACCAAGGACAATAAAGAAAAGCAAAACAACGATGATGATAACAAAAGCTCAAGCAGTGACATGGTTAATGCCGTAGGCGTTATAAGCAGTGCAATGGCATCAGTTCAAAATGGCGATAGAGATGTAAATACAACCAAATAATCACCATCAGTATTAATAATTTGTGTATAAATGTATTTTTTTTTTTTTCAGAAATTCAATAATGTTTCACTTCTGGGCTTATTTAAATTTGAAAACGAAACAGTTTTAAATATGTATCAAATAACTACCTACGCTAATAATGAGGCTAATACTGAACCAACAGTCAATAAAGAAGAAAAACCCGAACTTATGGATCGAAAGCAAATTCGTTCTCCCATAGAATATGTGCACTTCTTTAAGAATATCGATAGCCAAGACTCGTATTCTCTGCGTGAAATGGAAATAATGAAAAATGAATTCCCTAAAATCTGTTACGATCCTTGTTATGTGGTGACAAATAAAAATGTCTACTACATTCAACTGAAAAAGGAACCTTTTGCAATATTTTTAGACGCTGCTGTGGCAAGTAAATGGGATCAATGTCATGAATTTTGTAACACCTTCGATTTGTCATTTGAAGCGTGCATTGAATTTGCCGGTGACTATTTGTTAAGGAAGAAAAAAGTAGCACAAGCATTGCTGACATATAATGCAGCTCGCATTAAACCGATTAGGACGGCTTTAAAGCTTGCCATGTTCGGACAGACCTATGCTCTCATGCATCTTTGTGCAATGGCTCTTAAATCAATTTACATAATTCGTAGTCAATATTTTTGCAGTGCAATTATTAATAATATTATGGAAGATGTGACATATCGTCATTCAGAAGACGTTCATCCAATCCTACCAAAAAAACCGTCCAAAGGTGTAAATGTTAACGAAGGCGAACCATGTAGTGATTATCATTATGGAATAGATGAGTCTATTAGTAATTTGCAGATGTCACCATCATCACAGTTTCATTTGGCAAATCTACTTTTAATAACTTTGGCAGAAAAAGCGGTGAAAGATAAGAATTATATTCCGCTGTGGTAAGTTTGAAGTGTTATAGATAATTTAAAGAATTTCAGGGAAAACTTATTTTTTTTTTATTGCTTTAAGGAATTTCTTGGTTACGAATACAAAATTCCATACAAATATGACCAGTATTGTTTTGTGTCAGAGCGGACTCTACTCAGCGGCTTTGATATTAGCAAAAGCCAGAGGTGCATGTATTGATACGTTCTTAGCTCTCAACAGTGTAGTTGGTCAGGAGTTCGGTAACACAATGTTCCATTGTGGTAAATATGTAAAAATAAATGAATCTCACTTAGGGTGGTACTCAGAGTTAAACGTTTGCCTGTACAACTTGAGTGAGCCAATATTTATGGAGTGCATAACGTATCTGTCACATGTGGCACTAGATTATTTTAACTTTCTTCAAGACAAATTGGAAAATATTCGAGAATGTGTGCTAAAGGTTTGATAAATACAGAAATTAAAAAAAAAATCAATAACTTAAGATCTCACAACGTTTTGTTTCCATTTATGTATTTAGCGCCTGGAAAAACAATTGAATCCATTTTCAGCAGTTTTTCGGCCAATAGTTTCGCACACTTCATCCGCTAATTCTAATTATCAACGCAAACAGGAATACAACGACAATAATTCATCGTATATTTTTGACTACTGCAAGAGTCTTATCGAAACTTATCTGGCTGTTCTTATTCACATGGAATCTCTTAAATCGAAGCAGGACAATATTTCCAATGCACTATCTTCATTTCGATTAACATATGAAGACAATCAGGTTTGTGGTGGATTGTTTGTTTTGTTATTCTCATTTCTCATTAAACATCTTTTTAGTTTGCTATTGAGACTTCAAAGTTTTCACCACTATCAGCTGGTTTTGCCCATTGCGCTTGTGTTGTAGATGGTGCTGCATATTTTTGGGGATCAAATGGGGTGCCTTGTAATTTTAGTGTTACTAAGTCTTCGGGTATGTTTTTATATTTAAAAATTCATATTTTGATTGGTTATATTGTTTAAAATTAAAAATTTAATTTAAAGACCCACCAGAACCTCCACATGCTGTGAAATGTTTAGATGTTTTGTCACAACTTAACTTGGAAGTTCATGCTGTTGTTTGTGGCAGACAACATTCGCTTGTCCTTACTAACAACGGAGTAAGTATATACATTTAAATACGATTTCTTAATTATTTAAAATATTTTCCATTTAACAGCTGTATGCTTTTGGCAATAATAACTATTGTCAATTAGGCATTGGTAATGATATGCAAATGTCATTGCAACCTATGTTAGTTAGAGCATTAGATGGCAAGAATATATCAGCTCTGGAAGCTGGACAGTATCATAATGCTGTTATTGCCGATGGATTCTTGTACACTTGGGGGTAAAAAAATGATTTTGCTTAGATTGTTGTCATAACATTTTAAAATAATGCTATAATTTGTTTTACAGATGGGGCGTTTATGGTCAGTTGGGCCAAGGGAGTACAGAAAATATACCTGAGCCAAAATTGGTGCCCTTCTTTCAATACAAGGTAAGATTATAATATTCTTATTACAACAGAAAATGTGATTTAAATTTCCAAAAACAATACAAACTACTTAGGTTTTTATTGAATTAACCAAAAGGTGAGATTTTCTATTTTTCTACTAAAAGTTGTCTTGAGTTTATGCAATTTCACTGAGTTAACTCTGGATTTAATGTGTAAACTCTAGATTTACTGAGTTTGTTAGGTCAATGCCCATAAATTCACTACTGAAAAACTGCTTCTTGAGTTACCTGTAAATAAATTTAAATCCAGAGTTAATTAACTCTAGTTTAACTAACCAATGAAAAGTTTAATCTTGGAATGTATTATTATACACCGAAGCAATCAAGATGAAATTCATTGCGTTTTGATTAAAGCAGGTCGCCAAAATAGGATGGACCTGAACACGTGACTCCGGTAGCGAAATGCTTGTCGCATATTGCTCTGAAGGAATGGTCTGGTTCGACTTTCAGTGATGGCAAAAACATTTTTCAAATAAAATAAGCGCCACTAAAAAAAGGAGTAGTCGTGAAATAGAGTCCTGAAATAGCTATAACTCCATCTTATAAAAACTTGTGGTGGTAGCTCACCCAAGTGTTGTTGTTTCATTCAAACCTTCAAAAAAGCAGGTCACATTCAACTAGTTTGCAGTCCTTGTGAAATATGGTTAAAAAGATAATTTCAAACTTATTTTAAATCTTAATTCAAAGAATTAAAATTAATCAATGTGTTGTTTTATTTGTTTCAGAAAGTAATACAAGTTTCCTTGGGACATGCACACAGCTTGGTTCTCTGCAAAGGATTATACGGAACTACAGAAGTTTACGTTTTTGGTTCGAATCATTTTGGTCAACTAGGTACCGGGCCAATTGGGTCCAAAAATATTACCGATTCAAATGCAGAAAGTCTCACAAAATCTCTCGTCCCGATGAAGATCGATATAAACAGCACCGCAAAAATAAGACTGATTCATACGAAATTCTTCTCTAATGTAAGTAAAGCTTGCATTGAGCCATAAACACTTTAATATTTATTTTTAATTTGCAGATTGTAGTTGATGAAAATAATCAATTATATACTTGGGGTTCATCGCCTCAAGCATTACGTTTGGCAAATCAAATTAAACGTCGAGCAAATGCTAAGCAAAAAATTGAAGAATTTCAAAGAAGAGAAATTACTAAACGTTTCAAAGAAACCCTATCATTCGATGAAGAAAACGTGAATATGAAATATGAAGCGGCCTCAGAACAACCCATCAAATCTGATTCAAATAATTCGGACGATAAACCAAAGACAGATTCCTGCGATACCAAAGAAAATAATGAAAATAAAGTATTAAATTCAGCAGAAGAGAACAAAGATGAGATTGAAAAAGACAAAGATGAATCTGCGCAGAGCACCGCTGCTGAGGGAACTAATGCTAATATGGTAGATGGATTTCAAACTGTGGAAAATGAAATGGATGAAGAGCCAAAAGTTGTCGAAGAAAAACCCTTACCTATTGAAGTTGATACGTCAAATGAGCATATGACACCACATTTAGTTGATACAACAGAAGTTGCTGGAGATATACATCAGGTGAATGTTTTTTACGGAACGAAGTGTTATGTCTCATATTTCAAATTTATAATTGTTGGCGTTATTTTAGGTTTCAAGTGGTTTATTCCATTTTGCAATGGTTACTTCCACTGGATTGATCTACACATGGGGCAAAAACCTAGAACATCAGTTAGGAACAGAAGACAAAGAACGTAAAGCTTTAAATCGGCCTGCTGCTCTAGACAACATTGAAAACCCAATGTATGTTGAGTGTGGAGCCGACTTTACGCTTGTCATGACACGCGATTATATTGTAAAAGCCTTCGGAGGAAACGCCAATGGACAGGTACGTCTTATATTCATTTCCCTCCTCTGGTATTCCGCTGATTTGTAAATTTGATTTGAAAACAGTGTGGCAGAGATTTGGGAGCATTGTTTGACAAAGTGAAACAGCGTGTTGTTTGTCTGCCCACAACCAAGCGATTAATGCGTTACGAAAGTCAATGCGTTGAAATACCAACAGAAATCAACCTACCCCGGCCAAGAATACGCCTAGACTACGAACCAGTGCGATATTTGAAGACAATTCCCGAGTATCAGCCGCATTTTATCCAAGAAGCCGGTATATCTCTGGATCCTCACGAATCAGCTATGAAGTCACCTCTGACAACAAATCCATGTCAGGAATCAGACGACATGATCTCAAGTATTGAAAATCTCAGCCACATCGATGCAGATTCTATAATTTTGTCGTGTCCAGCCTTCCCAAACAATAGCTCTAACGATATATCTGCCGATGAGCAAAGCTATTCACGTCTTCCCCCATCTGATGATCTCAGTTCAGAAAGCAGTCAGAACAGTCGTGAGCTCCGAAACTATATTCACTACTGTTTATATGTATTCCATGGTCTTTACAACCCGGACAAAATTGAGAAGTTCTCTAAAAAACGCCTTGAATATCGCATACGCACACTTATGTTAAATTTTAAATTTGTCGACGCTTTTACTCTCTGTTTGAGTGACTGCTCAAGCGCATCAAAATCACTTAAAATCTTCGAGTATTTTACCAAAGACACTAGTTTTGTCCCTATGCGAAGGCAGGACCTTAAATTTTTTATCTACCGACTATTTGTGCACTTTATAACGAAGAAATTCGACATCAACGAATGCGAGGAATTCTTCCTATCCGATCTCGATTACTATTTGCTAGAGCTGTCCTATGTGCTGTATTTCAACAACAACAACACGGAGCTGGAACAGAATCTTAATCTTAAATTCAAAAACCTGATCACACAGGATCCAAACCACAATGAAGAATATAGGCTCGAAGACACAGATTCGATCTTTGATAGTTTGAGTGTAAAATTCAAGACCATTGTGTGCCAGAGCCTTTTGAAATATTGTGACGAGGGCTAGCATAGGAGTGTGCTGTGGCAAAATTTTTCACTTTACGATTTTTATAAAATTAAAACCATTTCATAGGCGCGAAATGTAAATATTTTTAATATGATATTTTTATCTAAACACTAAACAAAAGAATTAAAAAAGACGGAATAACGTGTGTGTGTATGGGGTGTAAGTCTTGAATTTTGCGCCTGAAAATAGAAACAAATTGTAGTGCCATTCTCTTTTTTTATATTCCTTAACAACAATATCAGATTATCTTTAAGAACAAAAAATTTAAACGTTTTATTTTTTTTCCTTCTGACACTAACAATGCATGTGGTGAAATAAGAATTTTATTTTTTACAAGTTTAATCCCAACCCCCGTCACATTGGCGCAGGTATATTATTCGAAGTATGTATCTTTAATTTTTTTTTAAGTCTCGCTTATAATAATTAATTAAGATCGTTTTTGTGCTGCAACATTTTATTAAATGAATATTTGCTCATAGAAATGCGCGTTTTGTATATTTTTCAGCTTGTGATCTAATTTAATCAAAGATTTGTTAATAAAAGAATAAAACAAATATAATACAATGAATTTATAATATTCATTAACTAATAATATAACACTAGAAAGATAATAATAATTAAAGTTATAATACAAATTCATGTAAATGTTTATTTCTGAAATAATAAATAAAAAACAAAAACTGTTCTTTCTAATCTGTATTACAAAAAATGTTTTTTTTTATTAATTTTGTTTTTCATTGATTCAATAGAAAAAAAGTAAATAAAACTGCCTCACGAAGGCAGATTGTTCTCTGTTCAACTATCCCAGAGGATTTTTCAAAAAGAATGATAATTTTGCGTACGAACAATTTTTGATGATGATTTTATTAGTCTTCTGTAAAATAAGCATTACAGCCAAAGTGAGATATTGTGTCTTCAACAATGATATCTTTTAGGGAGTTTTGCGAAACCCTGAATTTTTCTTGTTTCGTAATGTTATGTGGTCATATCAGAATCAGACGCTACGAGGCTGCAGATTCCAGACATTTGTGGAGAGTTTACCATGAAGATGCCAAACTATTTTGAAAAGTCGTGGTCTACCAACAAAGTATAAACTTAGTAAATAGATGGTGAGAAAGTTAAGTTTCGTCGTTAAATGGAATTTAACATTCAACAATTGACGAGATGCGGGGTAAAATAAAAAGTGTTTTTATGGAGGCTGGATACGAAACTGTGCCAGGTGGACGAGAGTAAGAGTTTCATGGATATCGCAAGACACCTGGGATCAAATAGAGCTTCGTAAATCGTTGAAGATAAAAATAAATGCCGAGGCAAACGTTTAAAGAAAGGCTGAATTGCGAAGTGAGTATCGGATAACACATAAGGTAGCCTATCGTTGTGTTAGACGTGACAGGAGGGCGAGGTTAGACGGTCTCGCAGATCAGTCGGAAAACGTTTCAAGAAGAGGAGAAATCAAACATCAAAAGAATTTCTAGGAAAAAAAGCAACACCAATCACCCTGTAATGTATACACACTTTTTGGTATCGAATGAGCTACGCAAATGAAATGATCACTTCCGTGCACTGCTGAATTAAAATTCCACTGAGTGGGAGATGCGAGATGCGGTGGTCCTGTAGGGGTATGGACACCGAACACCCTTCAGTACCGGAAATCCAAAATCGATAATTATCCTCAAAAACAACAAAAAACAAACAACTGTTAGTACCTATTCTTCATCCTTTGATACAAGCTGTTTGGGAAAATTAAATCTATTCCAGGGACTGGGAGAATGAAGTGATTGTTAAGCTGCCAAAGAAAGGTGACCTTCAAAATTTCAATAATTGGCGTGGTATTTCCGCTTTGTCGTTTTCCGAAACTAATGGCAACCAGTGGAAAAAGGTATTATGGCGCAGGACAAGTCAAGAGCGACTAGACGTCGACATAAGAAAGCATAAATGGCTCACACATTGAGGAAACTATACGATGATATTGCAAAGCTGCACTTTGATCGGAATCCTCAGGGTGCACGGGGGGTTGGAAGATCAAGGACAACATGGACCGCAGTTAAAAAATCTAGCTGTAGACCGTGAAGAATGAAAACGTTTTGTTGGCGCCCTATGCCCCGTCCGGGGTTTCAGGTCTTGATGATGATGAATCTCTCTGAAATACTTAACCATTAAAAAGAAAAATATATGTTTAATTTTTTACTGGAGAAGTAAACTATGCTTTATAAGACAATCCACGGGTGTTCTAATTATTCTGTCAATAGATCTAAAATACCTTACATTTTTAATGTAAAGCAAATATATTCATAAACTTCGACAGCAAATAGGTTTGACCATCAGTTCATATATCGTAGAGATACATATACATTTAAGAAAAAAATCCTTTCATTTTTAGTTTTATTGTTTTAAATTTATTTTTTTATGAATCTATATGTATGTGCAATTTATAATTACAATTTTTTTTATACAATTTTGTATAATTTAACTTAATACTTAAAATTTCTTATTTATCTAGTGACTTAATAATAAAACGGAATTATTTAATATTAGCGTTTTATACGATATTGTAATCTGCCAAATTTTTCAATCTCCAACAGAATTAACTATAAATTTAGAATCACGAACATTTTATATTTAATTTTTTTTTTTCACAATATTTTACAAAGAAAAAAAGGGAAAAAAAGAATATTAACAGGTCGACTTAAATCAAAAATAAAATCAAATAAAGTCTCGATCCCAAAATTGGTAGATAGTTGTTAGTATAGGTACCTAATAATTTGTTTTTTCTTATATTTACACTCTCAGAGTTCCTTGAAGGTCTATATAAATATAAATAAAATTTTAAAAAGTAATTTTCATTCAAATCAAAATACTGACATGCATAAATAGTACGAAAATATGTTCTTAAAATTTTAATTTTTTGTTTTACTTTCCTTTTTGTTTGTTTGTTTGTTTAAACAGAATAATATTCAAGACTCACTTTCTCACTGTCTTTCTCTCTGTCTGTCTCTCTCAGTTCGAACACATGATTTCTTTGAAATTGTTTTTATTTTTGAAAATTTCAAAACTATTACAAGTTACTAGGAGGTCCTCTGGATCGATGTCCATAAACACCGGAATGTCTAGAGCCAGGACGTGAATGAACAATTGCATAATGATCGGTATCAATTGGTAATGACCTTCAAGAACAGTTTTTTAAGATTTATATTATTACATATTTGTCTTTTGGAAAGGAATTTTGATTAATAGTAAGAGTAGTAGTTGTTTTTCAAGAATATAACAATGCATTTCGAACATTGTATTAAAAAAAAATAAAATAAATATTATAATTTTGTTAGGATATTTCAAAATGTTTTGTCTTTTTCAACTTTTGTTTTTTTAAATTAAATATGAGTTAGATAAACTGTGTCTTTTTTTTGGCAGGCTGCTACTGTACAGATCTTTATAAAATAGAAGCAATATAAAACAAATCAAACAAAATGTTATGTGGAGTGTTGTTGAGGAGAAGTAGAATGGAAGAACATGCTTAGTATCTATCAGACCTATTCGATTGAATCGTTGAGCCACCACTCGCGTATCCTTTGTTATGTCCTTCGCGTCCATGTAGGGAATATCTTGATCCATATTGGCTTCCATGCCAACTTCTGTATGGGTCATATTCTTCAATGATTGATGCATCTTTTTCAATTATCTAAAATAAGAGAATAAATTTTAAAGCCGGAAAAGAAATGGTTAAATAAAACCACGGTCGGCATGTCGTCATATACTCCATATTTGAGATTCATAAGAGTCTTTTGTTGAGAAATGAATGAAGCAATAGTCGAACCTTGCAACTTTTGCAACTTACAACAAAATCTACAAAGTTCAATTAACTTACCTCGGTTCGTGCACAGCTAAAGCTCATTGCCGTGCAAAGGAAGATATTCATAAGCAACATTATTAGGAACAACACTCCGAGTGTAATTGTAAGCCACAACAGCCATGATGGTCGTATTTCCCCATCTTTACATAGTGGCGAAACTACTAGAAAAAGTTATAAACAAAAAATATATATTATAGATCCAACTTTTGTTTCAAGAAATAAATATATTTCTTTTCGTACAAGGAGCCTCTGCTGGATCAAGGACAAATACTGTTGTTGCACCTAAAAGACTTCCTTCGTCGGTTTCATTTAAAGTACGACTCCCTTTAACATTTGGTGATGTCCAACCTGCAGTTGCGTGCGGATCTTCACAGAAGAGATCTTCAATGCATTTGGTTGAGCACTGATGAATATCACATTGGAGATGAACTTCAGAGCCTTTTGTCAGAAAAAAAACATACGTAGGTATTAAGATTAATAAACTTTAACAAAATGTAATTCCTTATTTTTTTATACACAGTGATACAAACCTTCGGGAAATTTGAACATAGATTTAAGTGAAGCACTTGCTGAAGTGCCATCGGAATTCGGTGAGAATGTGGTGATAATATTCGAATCAACGGGACAACTAAATAAAGAAAAAATTTGAAAACTTAAATTTGGATTTTTTGTTGAAAACTATTTTACCCTCTTTCGTCGATCAATGCAAAACTGACATTCTTTTTATCAAAAGCAAAACAATTTGATACTCTTATGCCGTTAGTTGCTATACGGGCGTTTTGTAAAGTAAAAATATGTTTTAATGTTTATTATTTTTGTTAATTATTTAAATATTAGGACATTACCATTTGGCTTTGCTAACTCAGCCCGAATTGTATAATCATGACCATAAACGGTTTCTCGAACTCTTCGATCGTTTTCTAAAAACTTCAGAATAACATGAGCATTGTCGTCCCTGAAATAAAAAGTTAAACAAATTATTAAGTATAAACATTGAACACAAAGACAAATATTGCATTTTTTTCTAAAAAAAAAAACATTTTAAGAATTTGTAGTAGGTAAGCCAAAAGACGCTTTTGTATCCTAAATCGTCAAAAAGCGATCATCAACAAAAAAGAAACAATTTTGAAGACCAGTGTAATTATTAATTTCTTTTGCTAAACGAAATATATTTCTCAATATAAGACCTTCTGTCTTATATTGAGACTTGAATTCTTCCAGGGAATAATAGAATATCACATAAAAGTTATGATCTTACATTAAATAAAACTTACTTTGGGAATCCAGTTTTGCCGCAGGTTATTACATAAAACTTATCATCAGCCAATTCTAGTGTCTTATGAACTCTTACTGCAAGTTGAATTGATCTTTCTTCGGTTTTCTATATGAAAGGTTTACAAATAAAAAAAAAACAAAAACATTGGTCTTAGAAGAAGTTTTAAATTTTTAATTAAATATTAATAATGATTATTCTAAAACTGTATATTTAAGTGGCTGTGTTATAATGTTATAGCATTTTTGTTTTCATTACAAAACATAATTTTTTGTAAATCAAATAAATATTTATGTGTATGTATGTATGTATTTATGTACATTAGGAAGCAAATTATTTCGAATGTGAAGTGTGACGGTTGATTTGGGTATATTTCAACTTAATTATACTATGATTATTGTTTAGAGAGATATATTATGGTTATGGTTGAGTAGCATACCCAACGGCAGTAATTCAAGTGACAAGCTATAGAATTGTTATTTTGATTACTCGCAATATATATTTGGTAGTTTGTTAATTTTGCAGTGAAATATTTCCGCATAGTAAAATATTAAGTTAAAAAAAATTAAATAAAACAAACTAATGATTTTACCTTCAAAGAAGTTGTGTGTAACATTTTAATCATTCGATTATGGAATACGCAGTACTGGATCCGCAGTGATTCTCAGTTCAGTGTTCTCTTTTCTTTTCACGACAAATGAGTAAACAGAAAAAGAGAGCACTGGATTGTGAATCACTGCGGATCCAGTATTGTGGAATATTTTATTTTAAATTTGAAAATTATGAGTTAATTTGGGTTTCATGGCTTTTTATTTTGTCTCGATAATCTTTATCAAACTAAATAAAATGTACAACATAGTTGCGACTCGTGAGTATTTGCTCCATGTACATAGCTTAATAATTTATATATATGTATGCACTGTACATTATGTAAGAAGATGGATGAAATTGGAGAAAAATGTAAAATCTCATGAAACCCATTATTTAAATTGCTTAGAACAACTCTTAAGAAGTTTTGCATCTTTTTTCTTTATTTAATACTTGCTGTTTACCTCTGGCCCTCCGGAAATCCCTAGCGTAATGAAAAGTATAATTTTAGGTCTGTTTCTAGAGACAGTGCTAAATTGCATTTAGTTGCAATTGATTAAAAGTTCGATTAAATTTTATCCGAAAATTAATTTTATCCGAAAATTAATTTTATCCAATGTTTAATTATTGACACTCATAATTGGGTAGTATGTATGTACAGTGTACTCGTTGAAACCTCAAAATTTAATCTCAACCTAAGATATTAATAAAAAAAATGCTTAACACTATCTTCTATTTCACCAATCAACTAAAATGTTGATCAATTATTAATTTACGAATTATAATATCTTATTAATAAAAAATTAACTGCTTATTCACGTTAACCAGTATCAATTCTTAACAAAAATCTACTACATTCAATAAGATCTCTTGTCGTCGGCCAACAAAAACTTAGACATTTTGAACTTAATCACTCATTAATTTACCTACTTAGGTGAATTAGCAAAATAACAATTCAATTTTGTTTTATTGATAAGATTTCGCACTTCGGAAATTCACTGATCATTAAAGATAATTCATTATTGATTTGAGTTTATTAATAGAGATGCTAAAGTTTAAAAAACATCACTTAGTTCAAAAACCTAATTTTAAAACAACTTTAGCCTATTATTTGATTATGAATTACATTCCAGAAATTTTTTGCTTGTGTTCGTATTCTTGAATAATATTCCGTTTATCTGTTACTTATCGCCATATTATTTACTTGATACATCCAGTTTAAAACTTAAATCTGAATGTGAATTATATGAAGTGAGCGAATAATATGGTGGTTAATATAACCTAATTGTACCTTAGACCACCTTTAATTAGGTTTGCACTTTTTTTGGAAAATGAACATAAATTTCAGGTCGCCGCAATTTAAAGGAACTTTTGGGCTTTCTCTGTCTTCTATTAACTATATAATAAATCATTTATAATTTATAAGACAATTTTCTGTCTACGCCCTTGTGCCTGTATTTATGTAAACCAAAAAAAAACAACAATGATTATTTTTGTATGTACCATACTACTGAACTATAAAGCAAATGCTATACGTAGGTACTTTAACATTAATCATAATAAATTAAAAGCAAGTATGCCTAAGTATTCGACAAAAAATAAAGAATGCATTGTCAGTTTCGGATTCGGTGACAAAATCACGTAGAATTCCTAAAAATTTATGAAACCTCTTTTAGTTGTCACAGTTATAAGTTGTGGTAAAAAAAATTTCCTTGTCTTTCTTCCTCTTGAACGCAAACAAATTTACGATTATATCAAATTATTTTTCAACATTCTTGAATACCTGCAGATTCGTTTACAGCTACACGTACATATGTATGTATTGAGTATTTATAGAATTTTCTGAATGTATTTAAATAAATTTATTAATAAATGTTTATATTATATGTACTAAAAGATGTAGTGTATTAGTAATGAAATATGTTAGCTTACATCTGCACTAACGTTGCTAACCAGAATTCCACAATAATCCGGCTGCCCCTGGTTTGCAAATAAATTCAAACTAAATCCAACTGTATCGGATCCATTGCCCAAGACCATGCAACTTGGAATGCGAAAATCTCTTGCATGTACAGCTCCTGAATATGGTCCATTGAAATGGACTTTGATGTTCATTGTTCCGGCTTTGCATGTTGCTGATACTCTTGGAGCAAATTCGGTTGATGTTGATTCTTGACATGATATCTATATAAAAGAAAAGTTAAAAAAAAGAATTTGATAAATATGATATATTACATATTAAATAAATACGCGAAGAAAAAAACTGTTATACCGGTTTTGTGTGTGTTTATTAAATAATTGTACATTCATATATCGTATAGAATAAATTTTGCACATAAAAAAAATATTTCTGTATGTTAAAGCTGATAAGAGATGGTCAAGTTTCGATAAATGGACGACGAAGATACAATTATTATATGTACAGTACCGTGCATGTTAATTCGTACAAGATTTTTTTTTTCAATTTTACGGTATTTACGTCTAAAATTCACAAAAAATGCACTTTTGAAGTTAATAAATGACATTGACTCTTGACTTTTTGAACTCTGTTTGGAATCGATCTCATGAAATTTTGATAACTTTTTTTTAATTTAAGCCTCATGAAAACATGTATAACAACACTTTTCATCTGTATTTTGGTGATAATTACAATCAATCTTTAAACGTGTCTTTTGTAAATTTTCGATGGGCTTCAAATCAGGTAAGTCCCCAGGCCATTTTAAAACTGTTAATCTTATTCATGAACTGCTTGGTTTTTTAGAAATGTGACAAAAAGTGAAATCATGCCAAAAAGCAAAATCGTTAGAAGGGTATACCTTTTAAGCTGTAGTCTAGTCATTTATATTTTCCAAATTTCAATATACATACTTCTCTTTTTTTCATGATCCCTTCAACTGGTAAAGGAGTTTCAGAATCGTACAAAATTAAATTCGAATAAATAAAGGACTATTTCTATGTATTTTAAAGAGCTATCGAAAAAGTTGAGTTTGTTCCAATTAACATTCACGGTATACATGTATACAAGTATCATAAGATGCACAAAAACGATAAAGCCTGTAGGTTGGGTTTAAGGAAGAAACTGTAGATCATTCGACTTATGACTATAAAAATATTCAATATTTTGTGCCTTGAACTATTATTCTTATTTTATCAGAAATTTTTATTTCCATTTCAAAAAATAAATCAAATTAACAACAGGTGGTAAATTTGATTAAAACTTAACGGTATCTCATTCTTTGAAAAAATTGTAATCAATATAGATTGATGCTTTCACTTTAAAATAAATAAAATAACATTAAAATTTAACTACTGATGATTTTGTAAAATGTTTAAAAGCCGACTAACCATTTTCAAAATAAACGCACAGCAACGGCGGCCGTTTATACAAAAGTAGTGGCAGTAACAAAATGTTGTTGGTGGGTCTGTAATGCAAAAGTCTTACAAGCTTACTGAAATAACAAATATTTGACCATTAGAAATCATATAGTTTTGCTTTTTGAGCCAGTAAAAGTAGTAGACAAATTTTTATGGTGGCAAAAAAATAATTTTTTTTAGTTTTGATTGTAAAAACTGAGGAGAGTGATGTTTTGTTTTGTTGTTCTAGTATGAGTTTACCCTTAAACATAACGGAAAAAATCTTTATACATTTTTTTAAATAATCTGAAAAATTCAGCTGCATAAATTTGCATAGATGCGTGCTAGAGATATTTGATTTGAAGAAGTCTGCTCATTTTTTTTCGTTTTTCTCTATTAAGATTATTTTTTTCAAATTAAGATAATTTAATTTAAAAACAGAATTAATGGATTTCTGGTTTTAAAAAAAGTTATAACATGACATTGTAAGTGTTGCAGCCTTAACGGAAAGAAATATATCCCATACGATTTTTTTCTTGTCTTGAACCAACCTATACACGATCTAGCCTTTTTTGCATCTTATGCAAAACATCCTGTATACTTTTGGTTTTTTTTCGATTTTAACTTGTCATCTACTACTGAATTATTTTTTTAATGCACTCTTTTATGTCAAAAAATAAAATTATGTATTATTTTTTTTAACAATAAAATAATATTTAAAAAAATGGTTTATTTCTTTTTTCCCCACTGTTGACCTTGTAAAGTGAAATGCAAACTACATATCTATGTCCACCTTAAATAAAAATTCTTTTTTCAAACGAAATTTTGAAACACCCTGTATAGTTATTTTTGAAACTCACCAGATTAATAGCCTTAGAAATTTCCTTTAAGTTAAAATTTTTTTACTTGTTTAAGAGAATTTTTATTTGTTTAAGAGTTATGATTTTAACAACCAACAAAGTGGAAACGGGCCATTAACCGTCGGCAGTGTCTCGTTTGTGACCTGTCCAACAATTAAAATAATTCAAAAGCAAATGTTAATATTTAACCATCCTAAGTTTAAGTAACATCATTTACAGTTCACTGTTCTACGAATTTAATCTTGAACCAACCTATGTACATGTCCTAGCAATTTGTCACATCTTCTATGTGAATCACCCTGATAACTATATAATAAATATTCAGCTTATAAATATTTGCATATCTGCAGTTTTTTATATAAATATGCTTTTTATACCACTTCTACCGTAAGTTGACATAAGAGCAAATGGATTAATAAAACATATTATAATTGTTATTTATTAGAGCGTGCTGTGCCTTGTTTATTTATTTGAAATTGCAACATTATTTACAATTCCATAGTTGAAAAAAAACGGCTTTGTGTGAGAACAATAACCTCGATTCGACTGTTTATTGTGTTCCACAAAAAAGTTGTTTCGACTTTACGACATTTTACATATGAAATTTAGATAGTTACCCCAGTAAAGTTATACTTATTTTTTTAGTGTTTAATGTTCTCCGGCACCGTTGAAACTTTACTGTGGATTGCAAAGCTATATTGCTCTCAATCCTTTTGGATCAGGTATAGTTAAATGCATTAATGGGTGTTTTATGTTTGATTAACACTCCAACCAACCTATAATATGGAATAGGTCTTCAATTATTGATACAATAATTAAGTGTTTCTTTCCACTTAAAGTAAACAGTACATAATATTCAAAGAGTGAATGAATTTCAAAGTAAACTTGTAAAAGACAAGATTGTTGATTTTCTGGAGGAGACGAATAGTATATGTATGTATGACTAATAGGGTTGCCATATTTCTTTTTATGCTACCCATAGGACAGATGTGTTCTAACTTCTACTTCTTATATATTTTTATTAATATGTTCCATTTGAAGTATTTTTTTTGTGTGAGAAATTAGGGAAATTGGATCTGTCTTTTATAGGATTTTTCTTATGTCGACACAACCTGTTGCAATTAATTCGAGTTACCATTTATTTTTTCATTTAAGTAATATTCATAAGGGATGTGCATTTGTTCGTATATATAATTGTTGTTTTGAGATATTTGTGTGTTGGTAGGGATTTTTTAATGACAAGAATTGATAATATTTTCCATTTTTTATGGAGTTTTTAATTAGACAATTACATTACCCAGGCGCTTCTTTTATGAGAACTACAATTTGGGTGTATTTGGTAATTGGTTAACTAGCTACATATAAGTATATGGCCTATTTATGAGATGATACTTATTTCTTTCTGTTACGAAAAAATGAACTTGGGGAGTTTCCACTGAACGTGGATAATATTGAACGGGAACGGAACGGGTTAAACCGGGACACCTGGAAACCCTCAAATACTATGTATAGGTATACATCAAGATAGCTTATAAGGGATATTCATTAAGATTTTGAAAACTTTAGTTTAATAGGTTCCCTATATGGTATTCTCTATATATTTATCAATAATACACGTTCCATCTTTGTAAACAAACTTGTTACACACAACTAACATTGGAGCTATACCTACAATATTATACAAGGTGTTTTTTTTATTGACAATGGCTGTAGTGATGGTAGAGGTGCGGTACGCCGTACGTGTCGCAGAAAGACATGAATGCCGACTAAAATTTTCGAACGGCCAAAGTTGCCCTGGTAAGATGAATAATGACGCATCTTATGCAAAACACCCTGTTTAAAGAGCGTGTAAGTTGGATTGAAACAAGAAAAAAATCGATTAGGAGGGGAGTCCATCTCTCGCCGTTCAGGCAGAAGGGCAATTTACTAAAAAAAACTTACTTAACACAGAAAACAAAAATAATGGCAGCACTACAATTTTCATGTTATAGCCATTTTTAAAGCCAGTAAATCCATTCGTTAGTTGAATTTCTAAAACAGGTTTCTTTATAGTGAATAATATTTTTGATTAATTTTTTTATTTATTATTTTCGAAACTCAACATTTTGAAAAAGTGTGAGTGCCGGGACTCACGGTTAAGATGTGTAAACATACGTAACGTAACGTGAATCACAATCACAGAATCACAATCACGATCACAAGATACGTTACGTTTTTTTTCATCCTACCGCCAGTATAGATGTTTACACATCAAAAAAAAATTGTGTTCAAAATTTTAAGTATTATTTACGTTTTTAAAATTCAATGCTCTTATCAATTTTAAGTCAAACTATTGATGCTTTTATAGTCCTCTTGATTGATAAAAAAAATTGAAAATATCACAATTACCTTTTCAATTATAACTATGTGGAAAAAGGATCTTTGGAGCAACAAGCAATGGATGTTGAATCTGAAGGAAATCTAGAAGACTTGCATTTGATATCCAAAAGTTGAAAAGAGTATTGAATGTTAAAAATAAAAATCGTATTTTAACGTAAAATTTTTTGCAAAAACAGTTTTCAAAATTTGTTCTCATTTTGTTTCAAAATTTTGAGTTTCAAAAATAATTTAACTATACATTTTAAATTTTGAGTTACATCATGATATTATTAATATTGTTGTTGTGTTTTTTTAGGCCCATCCCCCCTTAATGGGGAGATAGATTATCCCTTTCAATACGATTTTTTTTTCTTGTACCTATCGACCCCACCCAAACGCTCTAGCCTACTGTCGCATCGTAAGCAAATCACATGAAAAGTTATGGATTCGTTAAAAATATTGAAGTCGAGACTTTGATGAAACTTGATCATAAAGAAGATGAAAAAAGTTAGTCTCTCAACTCCATATCTGTCTGTCCAGACTAAGCGGATTGGTAAATTTTCTATAAACTTGGTACTTATACCTGATTTTTTTTGGCATTTCCCTGACACTTTTATTTTCATATTTTTTTAAAATCGAAAATGATGGTACGTCCAATACAAAATATTTTTTTAAGACAATTTTTTTGATGACGTTCTGGATCACCTTTTATATGTTTTCACGTTTGAATCATTCTGATTCTCAATTTTTTTTTTCTTCAAACATTTCATCTTGATTAGTTTTTGAGGTCTGTTTTTCAAAGTTAGCGACGTTTTTACTCAGCTGATATTGAAAGAATGTTTATGAAAGTTTTTGTAATAATAGAAATTTTTTATACTGCTATAAATCAGCCAAAAAAATGAAGATTTATAATTGCATGTTTAATTAGAGTTTTTGAATTTTTTGAGATTCAAAATAGTTTTTAAAGGATTTTAGTCCACAAACAATGGCGAATTTGAGTTGTTTTGCATCGATTTAAAACTATTAAGATTATGATAATAACAAATTTTTTATTTTTCTTTAAATCTTTGGACAGTTCAAAATAAGTTAAGCGCATATCATTATTAATTCAGTTTTTATTAATGTTAATTTTACATTCAAAATTTCATAACTTTTTTTTAAGTATTTACGCCTTTTTTTTAAACTATGCCTGTGGCAAAAAAAATCTCTCAAGGTTGAATTAATGTACCTACCATACTATTACGTATACCACCTAGTGACCTAAAAATTGTTTAAGACATCAAAAACCCATCTTTAAAGGTTTCCTTTAAAAACGTTTACCAACAAAATTTAAATAACCATTAATCATTACTTAAAAAGAAGAAAAAAATATATATATGTATGTATATAACTTTTCACGCTTCTCTTAATGTAAACATATACTCGTACATTCATGTAAACCGATTGGTTTAAAATATTTATTAAAGTGGGTATATGTCATATGATAGCATTAACTGTTTTCTGACTTGCTTTGCTTAGATACTTTATTGTTAACTGCCTTTACAGGAAGTGAAAGAAAAATAAGAGATACTTTTTTTCGCCAAAGAGACGACCTTGGTAATAAATTACACTGAACGTTGAATACCTTCGTGTTAAATATAGACAGCTGAGATCTGTGTAGCTACAATCCCATATATTATTTATAATAACGTGATATGTGGTCCAAGTTTGTAAAAGATAAGTTACGATTGTTTAGATAAAATTTGAAATTCCAATTATTAAAATGTGTATAAAAAATCATGTGGTGTATAGGAATAGTTTCATTTGCTTTTTCAAATATGAACACAAATCGATAAGGGAAAGGAAACGTGCCAAATTTATTATTTTCACATATGTATATATAAAATATGTATATATCATATATAAAGTGAAGTGGTGTTTATATGGATAATAATTTTTCACGACAGCAACCGGGAAAAAAAAGGTAATTTTTAATGAAAATTTCACTTTGCTTAAGCTATATATATAAAACCACTTATACGAAGAATACAGCTTTAGATGCGTGATTTATTTTTGTCAAACTTTGATTTCGATTTCTAAGCTTTATTTGAAAATCCGGTCAGTGAAACTGATTGAATTATTTTTCATATTTCCCCTTTGAAATACAAGAACAGACGAGAAAAAGAATTTTGACTTTAACTGATTACAAGTTTATCATTTTCATTTATTTAATCTTCAATGTTAATTAAAGATTAAACTACTTCCGACTAGTGTATCTTACAAATTAACTCATAGATATGGCAATTATATTTTTGGGGTTTTTATTTTAAGACATAATTAGCCTTGATAAACTAATTAAGTTGTTTTGTATTTTTCAACTTTAAACATGGAACATCAAACATACAAAAATCCTCAGAATGTCTATCTGTATCAAAATGTCTATGGGTGAATAAAAAATTAACAAACCCCCCAGCAAATTACCATTAACACTAAAATAAAAAAAAAAAAAAAAAGAATGAGGTTTGATAATATCAATAAAAGTATGAATAGTATTAATATAGTACCTACCTTCTCAAAATAAATTAAAAAAAAAACTGAAGCATCAAAATTCTATTATTATTGTATTTTTAAATGAAATAATCGAATCGATCAAAAATGATTACTTTTTGTTGAAAATTACTGCGGTTCCACAGAACTATACATTTATCTTTTAGGAACAAATTTATATTTTTAATGAACCCTTTGACTTGCTTTTAAGGTCATATTTTAATTAAACTTTTTTTTAAGTTAAGAAAAGAACCCATGAAGCAAGAGAATTTGTACTTCATTATTCTTGCCTTTCTTTATAAGTTATGACCTACAACTAATCATTCGAATTTTCCACTTCATATACTACAAGCAATGAAGTCAGTCTATTGGAGTGTAAGAAATTTAATTATTATTGAAAAGCCCCACGAGCAGAAACACGAGGTATCTGATATACTCTTTTTCTACATATAGTCGAATGCATATAATATATAGTGAGTAATGATGGTCCATTTGAGAAAGGTTCAGACGCCGCGCCGTTCATGCAGCTATTGTCGAATATGATTAACCATAAGTTCGAAGAGATCATGAGATAGGATCAGCAAAAAAAAAATATAAGAGTATGTATGTAAAAAAATTGAATCGGTTGTTTGAAGAAGGAAACAATTCGAAATACCTGATTTTAGTGAATTGAAAAAAAAAACGTTTTAACTTCTCGCATACTTTTTAATAATTCATAATTTATACTGAGTCATAAGAACTTTATTATTGTAAAATTAACATGTTCAAAATATTATATGTACACCTACATCTACATTAAGAATTCCGGCAGGCGGATCCAGCCAACACTGGGGCCTACCTATATTAATTCTGCAGACAGACAGAAGGGTGAGACGATTTATATTCAAGGCTGCAAGACCAAAAGAGAAGTCTTTGTCGAAATGAGATTGAAAATACAGAAGAGCAATATATGATATACAGAGAGCTGGAGCAAACTGTTTTCTAGAGTGCTTTCTAGAGTTTTATACAGAGAGCTGGAGCAAACTGTTTTCTAGAGTGCTTAAATGGTAAAGACAGCCTACATTCGAGTTTTTAGACAGAACACTTTATTCAACCTGGACGATGATGAAGAAAATTTTCGTCAACCCGAAAAACAAGAATTGCGGATAGCAATATCTAAACTTAATACCTAATTAATTAATTTCTACTGGTCTTATATGGTATCGTGAGAAACATTTCTTACGTTGGAATCCTTGCCAAACTCATCCCCTTGTGCAGGATGACGATGGGAAAATCTGGCTATTCTGTTACCATCACTAAAAACATCACCAATAATTTTAATATCGAAATAAGTGTTAGTCAAAGCGACACGTCTTATTTCACAAAAGTCTGTTCAACTTCTTGCTTATGTGATGACTGTAAAATTTTAAGGAGAAAATCGTTTATTGATACTTTGGAATAAGTAAGCTTTTTTTTCAGTGCAATGAAGGAGCGAATTGCGTTATTTCTTTTAATGAAAAGGCTATGATTTTTTATTATACCATTAACGTATTCCGATTTCCGATCCTAAAAGTGATAACAACGTGAGGTGACTGCATTTTGACGCTGGAAATTTTAAAATATTGTGCCTGAACTTTGAACAAAATTTTCTCGATTTTATTCATAATTCCACTGTTTGCTATTTTCTTAAAACTTGAAATTTTTTCCTCTCTTTGTTTTCAAATTTGGGTCTCTTGACTAAGCAATAAAATTAAGCTTTTAATTTCAAAATTAATAAAAAACTGGATCTTTTAGAATACTCAATTTAGTTGTTATAAGTTTACAAAATAGTTGATTAACAAAGGAAAAAAACTTGGAATACAAAAAAAACTTTAATAAATTTTTTTTGTTTATATATATTATACCTACATACATATGTAGTTGAACTTTATTTTGAAATACCAGTTAACGACCCACACCCTGAATAAGTTGTCAATTATTTATATTTACTTGCCCACACTCGCCTAACGATAACTTGATGCTTAGTCTAAATAAATTCAAATCTGACCAGTTCATTGACACATTCCAACTTGTGTATACATATGTATATATATGTACGTATAGCTGTAAAAGACGTCGCAAAACTATTGTATCTCATAAATAAATCCAAAAAGTTATTACCAATGCATGACATCATGACGTAAGCGTTATTGATATATACAAAAATATCTACAACTAGTAAAGATATCTACTTAAGTCAAAAGCATACCTACATGTGACTTTTGTTATAGTTTAAGAGGTGAAGTTACAAAAGATAAAGTATAAGGAATCATTTTTTTTATTAAAAATAAATAAATATTAGTTATAGTCTTGAAAGCTACGAACGCAGATCTATGTGGTTTAAAGAGTAGGGGAAGTCTCTTTAATTTATGTGGTATCACAATGGAACAATTTATGATCTGAATGTTTCAAGTTCTCCTACTAGGACTGAGCCATGTCAAACAAAAACAATCCTTTGGATGTCTGGGTTCGAATTCATTGTAAATATTTTTTTTAGTGGTACTGCCTCTTGTGTAGAAGTGACAAATCTTTATATAGTGTCTCTTGTCAAACATATGATTATGTGTTTATTGTACCCCCCCCCCTTCAATATTGTTGAAAATATTTACACGAATGGTTGAGAGTGTAAGTCATATAGGTGCAATTCTCTATAACCTGTCGGGCTATTTATTTAGCAAAGTCGAACGATTTTTGGTACCAATTTTATTAGTTTTGTTTTCTGATTATATTCAAACAAAATGAGTTGTTGAAAATAACAACCCAATGTAAAACACTAAATCTTAGACTATTATTATCCATTCTAATAACTGACACACTAGGAAGGTGGCTTCTACCTACAACAACATTACACATAAAAATCCTTTTATATCGGAAAGAAATAAAAACAAAAAATTCAGCAGTTTTGGTGCGTCATAATGTAAGGAACTGGTTTTATATTTCGATTTCGCATTCATTCAAACAGAGCAACGACGACTACAAACATCGGTGGCGGCCGCGGCGGTGGCAGTGAATAGCCATAAAATGCATGGGCGATTCAAAATAAAACTTGTTCGTGTTCTACACTTCTGCAGAACAACCATCAGGCGACCACAAGAAACGAACGAATTTTTTGTATGGTCTAAGTCAAAAGATAAGAATTACAAAAAAAAAAAAACGGTACAAAAACAAGTTGTCTTATACTCAAGGACCTCTATATGGTGTGGACTTAGCTAAAAAATGCATTCATTTTAGAAGGTCATACAGTAGAAAGTATGGGTTTTACTTGATTTTGAATGGTAAAACAATATGTGCAATAAATTTGTTTGGCTTAAAAGCAGTTTTAGTATTTCGTGGAATACAGATAAAACCTAGGAATTAACGCCCAACATTCCTAAGCAGCAAAATCCTATTTATTTATTTTTTTTTTCATAAAACCGCACCACTACAGCCATGGCAGTGCATTGAAAGCCATAAAAGTGACCATTTATACGCTCTCCTCGTATTCGGTCGCCCACAAGCACCCGAGCCTGGGCAGATATTAAAATATGTATACAAATATTTTGATTGCGGCGAAGGCAATAATGACATGATAAGTACAGTTCATGGAATAGGCGGCTTCCTGAAGTTAACCCCAACTCGAAATATTGTAAGAAAAGAAGGCCTATCTATATACCTTCATGTTCGTGGGTCAATTTTACGATCTTTAAACGAATGTGAGTTAATGGAAAATATGTGTATGTAGAGAGACTCTTGCTAAGTGAACTTTGTTTGAGGTCAAATATGGCAATCAAATAAATTATTATTGTTCAGCTTGGATTGTCTAACAACCCAAGTTCTCATCGTCATTATCATCACCACTAAACACATCGCAGTTAACCGCTAGAGTGTTAAGTAGAAGAGTATATACGCCTTGTTAAACTATTGTATCTCACATCAAGCACACCATCTTATTTAATTTAAGTAAACACAATGTATGAACACTTCATATAATATATTCTTTAAATTTTATAATTACATTCCCATATTGGTATAAAAAAGAACCAAAACAAAAACAGATGAAAACACTATTAAAAGGTTCGCTTCTCAGCTCTTTTGTTTATGATGTATTTATTCAGTTTGGGGTCTCTGGTGGGCAAATAAAACACGCTTCCGTGAGCGAGTAGGTTACTATGATCATAATATGTGTATAGGGTGTTAGATTTATATTGTCGGCAGTAATGCACCGAGTCAGTTACATTATATATCTAACATGTGGGCGAATTGTTGAAAGCAAGTATATGTATATAGTTCAATTTTTGTATTATAAAAATCAAATTGTGCACGGAAGTGTATTTGTCAATATTCGTTAACAAATTCATTTGCAAACAAACAAAGACTAGGAAATGCTATTCAAAGCTTTTTAAGTGGGAAAGTGTACTGAATAGTTGATGATGTTAGAGAAAGTTGCATTTATTTGTTTGGTTATAGTGATTTGCACGCTTGAGCTGCAAATTTTTTTGTTATGTCACACTATGGGCAAAACTTGTTATGTAAAGCCTTTATAGTGGTAGTTTAAGGAGTAGTTGGATTTTGTTTTATAGTATAGGGAATAAGATGATTAGATGATCGATGATTAATTGTTTTGTCTTCATTGGGTTTGCAACATATCAAACAATTATTTTGGACAACACAATACAAAAAGAGGAATTGCCGTGTTTAAGGGTTTATTTTGTCTTCTTGTGCCTATTTATATTCTGCTGAAGACATCCAGTTTTAATATATTTATCCATTAAAATATTTAAAAACTAATATTTTATAAAATAAAAAAAAATTATAAAATGTAATTTATAATTTATTAAATGTAGGTAGGTAAGTAGAAATGGCGGTCACGAGCCACCTAGCTCCTTGACCCAATTAGCGCTAAAGTGCACCGTTTTGATACCATATAACTTGCAGCAACATGCCACACTGATCAGATTGTCGGTTGGCTCAGAAACGTAAGAAGTTTGACCCCTAAGAACGATCGTCTAGTCCTAGAAAAGATGTACAGTGGCTACTGAGGTTTATCCTAGAGCCAGTGCGTTTCGTTGAGGAAGGGGATCTTCATCTCAGAAAAATCGTTTAGGTCACTGAAAAAAGCTCTACCAAGTGATTGAGCTCTTGAGCGGTCCCCGCAACTACGACAGTAATTATTCTGGGGAATACCTAGCTTCGCTGCATGCTCTCCGATTTGCCAGTTTCCTGTATACATGTCGCAACGACCCTGGCTATGTCTGGCCTGGGTCTGCAAATTAAGTCATTTGTTCGGGATTTACTATAGGTGGGCAAAACCTTCCTGGAAATGATGCAATTTGACTAATTGCCCCACCTGCGATTGGATTCGGTAAGAAAAATAAAGAATATATTGCCCTTCATTACTCCAAGTGGAATGTTGACTCTTTCCGCAAGTAATGTATTTTATCATTTTTTTAAAAATAATTTTAAGTAAATAAATATATTTAAAAAAAATATTTTTTGACTACGTTTTCCAAATAGCTATCTTCAACTAAATTTTATTAGAAGTGTGTATGTTATTTTTGTTGTATTTTTACAACGAAATTTATTAACGTCAATAGATAAATTTTTTTGTGACCTCTTTGATAAATTATAGTTATGTATATGGCACTAAAACAATTCAGAAAATAAATACAAATCAAAAAATGACCTAAAGCTCACGCCCCACTGGGGGTACCTTTTATTTATTAAAGTCAATTAGCCCATTTTTGTTTTAATGTAAACAAAAACCAGCCTGTACGACACGAATATTGATCAAAATGAGAAAAGTAAAATGATTTTTTTTGGAATATTTTTGAATTAAACAAAATCAACTTAAGTATGCTACCAACCAAGTTAAGGCTGATTTGTTTGTTGGTTTGGTTTTTTTATTTTAAGAAATGCGACAACATCTTAAGATTCAACAAAGGTAACTCAAAAAAAAAATAAACTATCAGTTAACTAGAAAAACACAAGTTGCCTGCAAAGTATTTAAGTCATAAAGGAACAACGAATGCTGAAGCAATAAAGCATCAAAATTACGACTTTACAGTGGGTATACACGACACACGTGCCAATTTAGAATTTTTTTTTTCAAACTACAAACAAGAATGCAAAACTATCAAGATCGTGCTGGTGCGTTTCAAATTAAGACCTAAACCCAATTTTGGGAGAAATTGCTAAGTCAATCAAATGAAATTATATACCTACATGCATTGATTCATTCTCGAAGCATTGTCTTATTATTCCAGACACCTGTACAAAGCGAATTGGGTTAGAATGGGAAAGTTATTTAGAATGCAATTGTTTTATTTTTTTTTTTCTTATTTTTTAAGAATTCTGTGAATGTATATTTTATTTCAACAAATGAAAGTCACTTTAAGGTGTAAATTCATGGAATCAATAAATTATATTAATGTTTCCATGAATTCTATACCAGAATTGGGAACTAGCAAATATCAGACAAGAATAAATTTTGTTTTATTTTTCGTTTATCAATTAATTTAATATTAATGAAATAATGGGGTGTTTATTATTTGTCAGTTGCTATTTATTGATAATTTTTCAATGTCAAACATTTTCTGCTTGTAGCAAAAAAAAAACAGTCTTACATAATTTGTTAATAAATTTTACAAATTTGGGTAGAACAACCAACCATTTATGACGTCTTAATCACTTCTTTGACATTCAATTTACTTTTGGGTTTGGCAAACACTCGAATACATTTGGGCTTCCATCGATCGCCGCCGTTAATTGGAATTTTATGTTAATGTAAAATTTAACCTACAATACTATACAGTGGATTTTTTTGGAACCAACACATATGTAAGTATAGAAATACCAAATAGATACAATGTGATGTTTACATATGTGCTGTGCTCTGAATTCTTAATGTTTCATTAAAAGAATAAAACTATTAATCGATGAATAATCCAAAAGTAGAGGTTTGGCTTTTAGTTTTTTTTTTTATTTTTAAAAATAAAACACAGCTCACATCAGCTGGTGGTGGACTTATATGTTTGAAATTCCAAACTCAGGCTTTACTGTTAAAATAAAGTGTGCTGCTTGCTACTGCTGCTGCTGTGGTGTTTATAGGTATTTGAATTTCAATTTTTTATAGCGCGTCTTTGTGCTGAATTTTGCCTTAAGGGTGCAGTAAAAAATATTCTAAGAATAAATTTCAAGAATATAACGGATTTTATGTAGAATTTAAGTAGATTTAGGTAAGAAATACTAACACACTTATAGTAGGTACGTGATGAAATCCAGCTATGATTTATTTTAAATATTTTTTTTTTTCATTTTTACAGTTTACCTTAATAAAGGTTGGACTTTTATTTTATTTTGATTCATTTAACAAAAAAAAAAACACAAAAAGGAGAATGTTTGTTAAGTATTAGTCAATTTTGTTGAACAATACTCTAAGCGTCGACTTAGCCCATGAGGTTGTAAATTGTCTCGTCTATGGGGTCAAGGTGAGAACCACGTTCAGTCGAGATATATGGAAAGATAAAGGGTTGGCTGGTCTAAAATGGTTACTTGGTATTCGCAACCTAATGGTAAACACATTGTTTTAAATTGAATCATCCAGTTCAAGCTTGAAAATTGATGTCATATTATAAAAGATAACATTCTAGTGAAAGGAAAAACTGTGGTTTCCAATTTTTAAATTTTCACATTAACCTGGTAATCTCAGCTGAATAAAATAAGTTGTAAACAGAAAAACAGGCTTTTCATTACAAATTGTTGTCTTCGATTTTTATGAGTATGATTTACGAGCAGAAAACTAATAAGATACTCAATAGAACTATTGAATTATTTAAAAAAAATTACAAATTTCTAATTAAATATAGTTTAAGGCCGCACTCTTTTTGATTGTCTGTCGCAGTTTTGAATGGAAGCGCAGCTGTTGTACTCTTAAAAAATTATAGATTGCAACCCTAATAATGAACTCCATTTAAGTTTTATGCCATTTCATAGTTTAAAAAATACTCAATTAGCTTGGTTTGATTACCCTAACAATATAACTAAAATCTTCAATCCAAAATTTATAAGAAGATATTTTATTTGTTACGACAGTCACTGATCATCATTTTTTTTAAATTCAAGGAATTTTCTTACTCAATAAAACCTGAGAACTCCAACCAGAACGCCTGATATCTTTTAAATACCTGGTTTCCTCTTATGATAGGTATATAGGATTAATTGAATTTAGTTTTGAAAAAAGCTTGATTCTATTGGAATAAGTTTTCAATTTTCTTAAAATAATAATCAGGAAACCCTAGAGCCTACTCAGGATTTAATTATTATTAATTTAAAAATCTCACAAAAAACGAATATATTATAATTCCTAGAATAGTTTATTAATTAGAATATTTAAACATATGCATAGTTAAATACAATAAAACGAATATTTAAGGTTTAATTAGATAAGTTACAAAACAATCACGGAAATCCTTCCATAAACTATAGGTATCATGATGCATTTTGTATTATGAATAAACAATGAACACTTCTCATGCATGAATAAGCTTTGCTAATTTTAGAAAAAAATAATAACAAAAATAAATAAAAAAAAGAAACCAAATGAATCAATATAAAATCTTAGACGTCTGTATATATGTACGTATAAAAACTAATACTTAACTAAGCAAGTGTGCATTTGCACCCATGACGTAATATACTTGAACATATGGCTGCTTGAATGAATAAATTTTTCCGCGTCAAACCATAAAGCAGATAAAAATTGTGTGTGGGTATATATATTTTATTGTGTGAAAAACCTGAAAACCTTGATGCTTAACCGCACCATCAAGCTCAGGTAAATATCTAGAGTAGGTCTATGGGAGGCTTAATATATACACATACACATATATATACAAATAAATAAAATACACGACTGAGTCCTATGTATATTTGTTACTATTGGAAATTAATTTTGATTAATTTAATTGATCAAACAAGAAGTATTATGACTTAGAACAGTGTTAATAACTGTAAAATCAAAGATTAGGATTTTTTAATAATCATTAAAAAACAAAGTTAAAAAAAACAATGTTTATATTTTAGAAAATGGCCGAACTTGGACGTGCGAATATGTAACCTATGTTAATTTTTGCCAGAACTGGGCTGGGTAATGGACATGCCGGAATAATTAAAAAAAATAAAATAAAAAAGATAAGAACATTTTTGTGGCTTGGCAAACATTTCTGAGAAAATTAATAAAACAAGCTCCAACTATTTGCTTACCTGCTGGATTTATGATCATTAAAAAAATAAAATACTTAGTTTTTTGTTTTGTTTTGGGTCATTGTAAAACCTACCTGGCATTGTCACTGTTTCTCAGTTTAATATGATTAAAAAAACAAAAATTGGTCAGTGGAGCTTCACTGGAGTCATAGTTTCATGTTTCCACAAAGTTGCGAGTTCCATCATGACGAGACGTTAATTGCGTTTTCATTTTCTACCTCAATTCTCATTCGTTTAGTAGATTTTCGATTAAATAATAATTTTATTTTTTACAAACAACATGGAATTCAATGGCTATATGGATAATATTGAAAAGACCAGCACGTTTGGGAAAGATATTAAAAAGATAAATCTGATACATCTACACAGACAAATTGAATTTACTCAGAATGCACAGCACAGTGGCTGTCTAATGACAGATTGCCATTTAGATGCTTTTGAAAATTATTTTTTTATTTAGAAAGTGCTTCTCTAGAAATTTGTCAGGGATTGTTTTAGACGCATTGCTAGAAAGTATGTAAGTAAGTTTATGATTAAAACAAGAAACAAAAAAATAGAACAAGTTACAAGATATTACCAAAATTACGTGAGAATATTAATTGCAACAAAGTTTTAATCTGATCTTGCTTTGTGTGTTGCGCGGGCAAAACTGAAATGATGGAACATCAATGAATAATGACATCATAAAAATATACACTTTTGTATTTGGAAAAGTCTTTAAAAAGTGGAAGTGTAGTCTTAAAAAGGAAACTTGATTTTATTTTTTTATTTAATTGCATCGTGAATTCGGACAGAAAAGGAAAAGTAATTTCAAAACCCACATTTGAAGACATAAGTTGACATTTTAAATGTTAAAATAATAACGGATTATCCAAAAACAAATTGAACATGCAAGTCAGTTGGTAAACAAAATCTTAATAATATATCTGGAAAAAATGTTCCGACTCTCCAATTTTTTTGGCCAAATATGAGTATCATGGTTCTAAAGGACTGTTCACATGAGACGATTACCGACGAATACAAGAACAAATGAGATTTAAAATATTTAATAAGCCTAAATTCTCTTTAAAAACTAGACAAAATGGTATAAAACTTATATATAAATTAATTTTAGGACACTCAAATTTACATTTTAATTACTAAAATAAGAGAAATTTGAGAAAATAAATTGGTCGTCACGAATTGCAACCTGTTAGCGACGACCAACTTATTTTCTCAAATTTCTCTTAATTTAGTAATTAAAACGCAAATTTTAGTATCTTAACATTAATTTAAATAAGTTTTATACCATTTGGTCTAGTTTTTATGAAGAATTTAAGTTTATTAAATATTTGTTCTTTTATTCGTCGGTCATTGGTCGCTCTCTTGTGAACGGTCCTTAACGGGCGATCATGTCCCAAAATACTAAACATTAGAATTTATATACTTATTCCATTTTTAATTGCGATGAAGGTATATACTGTACATGTACATATTATGTAGTGTAGATATGTCCTATACAGATATGGAAAGTTATGGGTTCAGAGAAAAATAAATGTGCATAAGATTTTGATCAAACTTCACTTTAGAATAATATATGTACATAGGTGGGTCACGCAATTTCGCCCGTCTGTCTGTTTGTCTACTATTTAGCTGCAACCTTGTTCACTGGGCACGGATGGGTTGATTTTTTAAATTTGTTATCTTAGCATCTTTTGGACTTTCCCCGTCATGTTTTTTTTTGTCCATTTTGGATAGCCGTTAAGAAATTATTATTTTTTTTTAAAAATGGCTTTAGGTACTAATACAAAAAATCAGAAAATTAAAATAGGTATATGCTATCTTTAGGTTAAACAAATTTCGGAAAAATATTTATTAATGGATCCTCTCATAAAACCATTTATTTAGGTTTTTATTTTTCTAGAAAACGGTTCGGACGGATTTTGATCAATTTTTTATGGGGAATGTTTTTAAAGTGAACCAAATTTTGTGAACCAAAATTTTTAAAAAATTATTATATTTTGGATTTAAAAATAAGTTTAATTTTTTTTTTGAACAATCAATATTTTGAAAAGAGTTGAACATCATATCCAATTATACAATATAAAACTGTTAAAAACGTTAAAAAGAAAAATATTATATTTCTTGGAAACGACTTTTACGAATTTTATAAAACTTTTTTTTTGTGTTTAAATAAGTAGCAATTAATTTTACCAAAAATAGTTACTAAGCGAAAATTTGTCTCAGAGAACTATTTTTTGATTTTCTAATTATGGGCTCAACTAGTTGTAAAAATATTTTTTGAAAATTCGATATTTAAAAATAATTTGAAATAATGATTTTTTGGCAATTTTATTTTCAACTGCACTTTTTGAAATACTCAAAATTGGCGTATCAAAATTTTGTGTAAAATTTTATGTGTACAAAATTATGATCTACCATCAGTGTAAACATTTGACCTGGAAAAATTTTACTGTACACTTTTATGTTCATTCATTAGAGGGAGTTATTAAGAGCATATGGGTAGTTTTTCGAGAAAATCGGGCTGGAGCTTAAGCCACCATCTTGCAATAAAAAAAAATGACTTGAAATAGGAAAAAAATATTTAGAAAGAACGGCAACACTAACAATGTCATGCTATATTTTCTTTAAAAGCCGTAAATCCATTCTTTAATTCGGTTTTTAAATAAAATTATTTTAGTGAATACTTATTGAAAACAACTTATTGGAAATTAATTTTTTTTTAATTTTTTAAAATTTATTAAGTAATACTTTTGTTTTTAATACTCAATACTCTTATTTGTCTTCAGCCTAACGCTAAAAACCAGATGGTAAAATTTCTTCCAGTTTTTGAGAAAATTCAAAATAAAGAAATGTTTTTTACTGTTTACTAAGTGGAAACAGGATTTTTAGACTAACTTAAACCTAGAATTGAAGCCAATTTTATGGAAACTTTTTTTCTGATATTTCTTAAAAACTATAAGACATTGTAGCATCTGGTTTTTAGCGTTTGATATAATATAACAATGTTGCCGTTGCTTTAAATACATTTTTTTTTAATTTTAAGTCTTTAGAAAATTCAAGATGACCGCTTTAACTTCAGCCCAATTTTCCCGAAAAACTACACATGTCCTACTAATAACCCCCTCTAACGAATTGTGAAAAAAAGTGTACAGTTTATTTTTATCCAGGTCATTCCTTTTTTGTACATAGCGACGAAAATAAACAAAATTTCCGGACCCTTTTCCTGGTTTGTTTTGAAAAAGTCGAAATACTATACATACGTATAAGTGACCCTTTTCTCGGGTTCAAGGGAATTGCGTGAATCGTACAGTGGCCCCATGGAGGGAGTCTGTCTGGCACTATATCTAATAATTCTGGCTCATTTTCCACACAAAAATTTCTGGCATTTCTAGTAGCCGTTTTATAAAACATCATCTTACACCTCCTCTTAAAAGCTCAGTTCCACCCCAGTTAATGGACTGTTGCATAATTATTTTTTTTCATGGTAAATGCAATATTTTTCAAGAGGTTAACAATTTTATTTATGTCATATTGAGCCTCTGTCATAAAATAAGATTTTACGGCCCTTTATTACTCCCTCATATCATTAGGACATTTTCTAAGATACAAATTGATGCCAAACATTTGTTCTGTTAAAGTAACAGTTCAGAAGATATTCATAAGAAAATCAGTTTTGAAGCTACCGTAAAATTCTTAGTTGTGCTCAAACCATTGCGACTTTTAACAGTTTCCTAAGACCATACAAATATTTGTTTCTTTTAATTTTTCCAGAATTTCACTAAATTTATCTCCTATATAACTATTCTATAAGTTATTTTGTATATATTATTAAGAAAAAATAGCTTAAGATGAATCATATCAATTTGTGGATATAATATGTGATGAATAATAATAATTTGTTATCCCTTCATATTACTAATTTATAATATATTTAAAAAACTCTAAATATTTTGCTGACACGAATTTCAAATGCCTCATTTAAATTTGCAAAGAACAAACTTTTATATATAAATTCTCGATTTAAGCAATTAAATTCTGGTGGAAACATTTATATTTTTATTTTTCCGAGCAAGTGTTTTAATCAAGCATTAAAAAATCAGCTATTATCTATGTATTTAATTTTATTTTGTATATTAATTAGTTAAAAACATAATTTTTTCTGCTTACATAATTATATTGGAGTGGGTAAAATAAATTAATCTTTTGTTTTCGTTTTAAACCATAAATAGTCAGTTTATGGGCCTCAAAAACTGTCTGTTTTGTATTAATAAACTTCAATTCCTGAAAAAAGTATATTTAAAGAATTCAAATTTATACTTACATCTGCAATAAATCCACAGCAAAGTAGAAGTAATCCAAAATACGGTCGCATTGTGACACTTGAGAGTTTGCACATCAAGTCTTTTGTTTTAATTATTTTCCTTTTTAATTTTCTTTTTAAGTGCACTGTTGAAATTTAATTTTTTTTTCAACTAAAGTTAAAAACACAATTAAGTTAGAAGTTGAGAATGAGTAAATATAATATGAATATTTTCTTTATGAATCATTTAAAATTCCTAAGAAATGGCATGACTTCAAAGTGATGGTTGAGGTTGAGAATACAAATTACTGTCAAATGAATCATGAGCAATTAAGGCATTGTTATGTTTATCGATATTCAGAAAAATAGTAAAATGTTTATTTTACTATTTTATTTTCTTATAAGGAAAATAAAAACGGATTATATATTTAATCATACAAATAGCCAGACTTGAATTGTTGTCCTAAATTATTATTTGTTAAATCTGCCTTCTTTTCTGATTTTAAAAGTATTTATCGCGAATACCTAAAAGCTTATAATATTCTTTAAATGCTTTAAGTTCTTATTTGAAGTATGCTGTAAATGCAGCCTTACAAATCAGACTTATCTGGTAATCCCATAACATCCATAATTATTTTTCAGATCGTGCGAAGCGTATAACCTGATTCTTGATTTTGCTGCTAAAATTTTTTAATTTTTTCTAAATAAAACATTCATATGTATGTATAAATAAAATCTGGTCAAGTCCGGGAAGGAAAGTGTTATGTAGGTAAGTGTAAGTAGTCAAAACTTCAATTAATAATCATGAAAAATCTGTGGCCTAACCCACGATTAAATAATAAGTTCAGAACACAATCATTACTGAATACATTTTTCAACGACATTCTATGTCTGACAATTTAAATCTCTAGAAACAATTCATTATCGAATGTCAAGATGAATTGTGTATACAAAAAAAGATTACAATAAACCTGAGTTGAAGTCAAGATTATCTGAATTTATAAACATAACTCAAGTAGGTTGTTATGTAGTTATATTGATGCTTCCACAAAGGCATTGTAGAATTTTATTTCCAGGGTCACATAGAATATATACACGCAATTGTAGGTGTGAAGAAAATAAAATCTTTGCCAATTTCGAACAAGCCCATTAAAAATTACCAACAAATAAATATTATTCGTATTTGCATTTGGAGATCTCGTGGGATTCTTAAAACAAAAAAAATATATAAAAACACACACGATCCAGAGCTTCATCTCAAATTTCCTACACAGTTTTGTGTGTGGTGCCTGTCATTGTTCAGATTGTAAACCTTTTTTAGTTATAGTTTGAAGTTTGAACGAACCTAACAAGAGAGTAAATAAAAGCAAAACTTCAACTCGCGCACATATATACATATATATATATATATCCAGATCCACCCACCGGTTTTCTTATTATAGCAAGCAACCAACTATAAGTACCTATCTCATTTTTTTTTTGTATTTAAGTAAATTTTTTATTTGTTATATTTTGTGACAAAACCAGTTAATTCTTTTTTTTTGTTGTCGTACAAAAGGGAAATATATAATCGAATACATCAAACATATCACTCATATTGACGAAAATACAAAGATACAAAATATAATTAACTTAAATTATTATTCATTCTCAACCATACACAAATAAAGAGATTCACAGAAAATTCAATGTCGTTAATGTAATAATATTCATGGAATATTTAATCTTTTGCAAAATCAATTTTTTGTATTTTAATATAACTTTGGTCTTTTAATAAATTTTTGTAAACTTTTATTGAATTTAATTATAACTCAACTATTATTAAGTTAAAAAAATAAAAGATTTTGCAATGTTTATAGCGAATATAATTTTTCAATGAAAAAAAAAGAGCGCACGCACCAATTTGACAGAACAAAAAATATAAATAAATAAAAAAAAAAAATAAACAACAAGAAGATATCCAACGATTTTTTTATCCGCGACTTTACGTTCTATTCAACGATCTTGTGGCAACTAAAACTGAGCTGAGTATAAAATATCAAGTTAAGAGAAACATTGAATTGCGTCCGGCATTGCGGTGGATGGCGTCTGCCTTACGGACACCAACCAAACCTATCTATACCTATGTATTATGTGTAGATATAGGTATTTGACTTACCTTTATTTGTGTTTGGAATTTTTAGTGAGTCAGTCAGTCAAGTCTGTAAAGACCGATATACTCTGGTCTCTGAGCTGACTCTGCTATACAGCAAGGTAAGATAGGTACAAAATTGAATTAAAACATTGGGTCTAACATAGGCTTAGATACATCTATAGATACGAAGTTTCTTTCTTGTCTAAGCTATATGTGTTGTTTTATTTTGTCGTTAAAGTTAGCAAGGGTTTAACAGTGGCGTTGGGTGTACTTTATGTATTTTATAAAAATAAATAATGCACAATTTCACATAATATATATGGGTGATTCTCTGCCAACTGTGATTCTTTGTGTCCAGGGCTTTATTTGTAGCTTAATGTAAAAATTTCTTATGAATTTTTGGTTTGAATTGTGGAAATAAGTTGGTACTACAATTTACATTACAGATTGTTTAAAAATTGCTACCCTTTCCCCTTGACTTGAAAAAGTATACGCAAAATGTCAGTACCGTGGCATGTCCCATCCCTGTTTTTCCAATTAAATCTACAATTTTCTATTAAAATACATCATTGAATAAAAATGTTGTTCTCAGAAAAGTTGGAGTACAATAGTTGCTTGATTATATTTTGAGAATATCAAGTCAAAATATTTGCTTTCTAATTAAAAAATAATAATTGAATTTTATCCACGGATTTCATTTTCATTTTGAATTCAAAAGATTTACCGCTGAACCGCCATTTTGTTTTTAGTTTTATGGCATTTGTGTGGTGCTGTTTGAAAGAGGCACTATTTATTTATTGTTTACAAAAGTCAATTTATTTTACTAACGTAATTATGCTGTAAGAGTGAAGTGTTTTTATTCTAAAATCTTGTGTCACAAAATTAGCTGTCAGTACCGTGGTAGTCTTATCCAAGCGTGTTATGAAATTTGTTGGGGTGATTTTTAGAATATTGTATTTCTTTTTAAGTCATATAAGTTAAAATTATAACGGATTTTATTTTTGTCAGAAGCTTTGAGATATGAGGTTATATTAAAGCCTAAATGTCAGTACCGTGGGTGTCAGGACCGTGGTATATTTATTTATGATGAACTTAAATTAAATGATTTCCAGCAATTTTGCTAAAAATCTTGTTATTTTTTTTATTAAGAATGGTACCAGTACTTTGGACAAAACAAATTTGTGAAATAAATGTTGATTTATAACCTAGCCTAAAAATAAAGACTCCAACCTCAAAGAACAGATTTGAAAAACTAAAAAACATACAATTTTGAATAAAACATTGGCTTTTAAATTTGAAAACGTCAAAACGTAAGAGAGAATTTAGAAACTCAACAAAAATATTTTCAAAAAGAGTTAGAACGTATAAAAATTCAAAAATAAAAAAATCAGTGTCAGAACCATGTCTTCGAGATTTAGTACTTTTTACCATATTTTTTGTTCCTTAAAAGTTGTAGTAAAATGCTCTTACAGATTTAATACCATGTCTATTTAAAGACAAATAAAGTAAAAAAAATTAATTTTTAATGACTTTTAATTTTAGCAAAATTCTTATTTAAAAAATCACAGTTGGCAGAGAATCACCCATATGTCTGTAGATGCTATAAACTAAAAAAATATTTAAAATTAGAAAAGATTGATTTAAGAACTTTTTTAATTGTTCTGTCTAAATCTAAATTTATAAGAACAATTTTATAAATTAATTTTAATTCAACAGGTCCTAAGTGCTACGTTTTCTATTTTATTTATTTCAGTAGTATATAAATTTGTATTATACAAAAACCACATAATTTTAAAAATTATTGGATCGATTTTAAAAAAATAAAATCAAGGACAAAATTGTACGCCATTCTGTATTAATTGACGTGTAGTTATAAATGAAATATCAGAAAACCATCAACCAATTTTCTGAATACTTTTTCATTTTTATTTTCAATAACTATCGAATTTTCAAAAAAAATATCTAATATACATACATATGATATGTTTTCAATCGTAAAAACCAAGGTCTAGAGTTTTTCAACTCGCAATCTTTTTTTAGGAATGGGGGCGACCTACATTTTGTCTATTTATGTCAATTGTCAATTCATCGTAAGAGGTAGTAGGTATATAACAGTGAACAAATATTGTCATACTGGCTTCAACTTTTTAAATGATTTTGGATACAAATATGATCAGAATTAGTTAAATAAATCATTTTCGAAATAAAAAATAGATAGGATTAATAACCAATTTTCACAATTGTTTTTCTCACTAAATGGTATAATGTATAGCCTATACCTACATATATAGGTATATAATTAACACATTTTTGTTTATAAAACTGTTTTTGAAAGAAATAATATTTTCTTAATGGTAGAGGCACTATTGCATTCGGTCGTCAGAAATTTTTGAAATATTTAAGCTACATTATAAAGAAAAAATGTCGAAAAACACAAAAAAAATAGATTTTTTGTTTAATGTTTTTTTTAAATAATTTTCAAAATATTTAAATGCAAAAATGTTTTTAGAAGCACCCGATTGCAAAACTTTATCAAAATCGGTCCAGGCACTAAAAAGCTTTACGTGGATTACTAAAATATAAGGCAATTTTTTCAAAAACGTCAAAATCTTATTTCCTATAAATGTGATGATTTTTTGAGAAAAAAAAAACTTGAAACTCAGTTTTCCTACTATCACTTTGGTTATTACATGTACGAAGTTTAATCAAAATCATAATAACAGCTTATATCCATTTTAGATGAGCTAAAACTAAATTACGATTTTCCACTCTAGGGAATCACATAAAAATGCTCTGTACTAAAAAAAAAGTATAAATACAAAAAATAATTATATTTACTTTATTTTAATTATTTAAAAAAACTTTGTTTTATTAACAGCAAAACAATATAATTGTTTAGACTACGCGTTTTGGAAATAGGAATCCACATTTTTAATATATTTTTCTCAACTTTCAAATAAAATAGTCCAATGAGTTTTTAGGAAACAAAAAAAAAACACCTTTCTCAAAACAAATAACACTATTCCTAATTATTTCTCCATTTTGTTAAATTTATAGTTGCTAAGAATGTATAATATTCTCATCTCTATATATTAAGTATCTTAAAAGCAATCATGTATAATAAATGTATAATAAAATCGAAAAAAAAATAAATAAGTAAATAAAATCAAATAAAATATTTTTTCTGCAATGTCTTCTATGAAAAAATTTAATGTCAAAAATTGTGCTAATCTACAATTATGGGTGGCTCGAAGGACCGAATGTTTGGTTGTATAGTCTTTTTAAATATATAATTCAGTAAAGTTTGTCAAAATAAAAAAAACACAACTTTCTTTTAAAAACATTTTTGTATCACAGACGGTAGCAGGTTATTATTTGGAATGTATTATTATTTGTGGTTTGACATTCGCCAATTTGATGCATTAGCAATAGAACATTTAATGTTGAATTGCAGCTTTGTGATGATCGTTGATTTGTCAGATTGCAGAAATTTCTTTTTCTTTGAGTTGAACTGTCCAATATTTATGGTCGGCTGACTGTCACTTGGGTATGTTAAACAACTATCAATTTCATTTATAATAGAAAATGCCTTCGTCAATTGAGTAACACAATACCGAACGCTAAATTGATTAATAATTTTTTTTTAATATTCACGGTAGATAACTGACAATTACAATAGTAAATAATATTTAAGAAATCTCATCCACATAAGATATCGAAGAAGAAACATATTTCACATCTGATTAAAATTCTGAGGTCGATTTTTTTTACAAAACTTACCTTTTTGGTATACCTATCGCAAGCAAAATGTACCTAAAGAATATCCAACAAAATTAAATAGACTTTCCCCATGTAAATAAAACGGAAACATCAATTTTTCATTTTGACACAAACAAATCTTACTTCGTTAATTTTGTTTGCAAATGAATTTTATTTCTGTTCTTACTGTACTAATATAATTTTACCAAATACACAAACCACTTCGAAAAATAAATAATAACCAAAAATTAAAACCAAATCGGTTTGAGTCTTGACTAAAATCTCAGCGAAAAATCAAACTATATTGATTTTACCATTTTGACCACCTACAACTAAGAGTGAAACCCCCCCACTATACTCAATTAACTCCCCAAAAATACCCACATTTCACTGTCACATTTGCTCTCAAAATAAAAGTAAATAACTAAATCCCATACTTTTTTAATCAATACTCAAAGAAGTATAAAAGCATGCGCGAGCTCAAAATTATATGGAAAGATATAAAAATACCTATCTGCCCACTAAAATATATTAGATTTTTCAGTGAAAAATTCCTCTCGGTTGTATTCGGTTGCAAAAACGGAAAAAATACCTTCTTCCTTTAAAAAAAAAAATTAAATTTATTAAATAAAAATTATTTTAATTAAAAACAACAAATATCCTGAAAACGGTCTTGGAAAATTAATTAAAAATATCATTTTTTCAAAAGATAAATTAAACTTTCAAGAAGAAAAATAAAAAATAATTTTTTTTTTCTGATAAAAATTGGTTTTGTTCTTCCTAAAAAAAATATATCTATACCTAGTTATCAGTGACGAAAAAGAAAAGATTCTATAGAAGCTCCTTTTTTTCGAAGTACAAAAGCAGAGGTGAACAAAAAAGGAAAAAAAATAACAATTTCAGCGCATTAACAACAACAATTTCGTTTTCCATCATCAGACATCGAATAATATCTATCTAATCGAAGGGTAAGTTGAAGGCGTGATTAGAAGTTAAGCATGTTTTTTTTTTCTAAAACACTCTCAAGCCTATTCTGCGATAAGGAAAAGCACATTTGCATCGTCATGATGGTAGTCAGACATACTGGCGTATTCACACTGATTTCATAGTGTGGCACAGTAGGTCAAGTGAAATAATGAGAAATAAAAAAATGTATGTACATAGGTATACTGGAGAGAGATGTAAAGCGTGTAGAGGTCGAAGACATCTTTCCATATCAACGACGTCACCCCCACCCACTCCTCCTCCCAACGGAGGACGACATAGCGCTAGCGATACTTAAAAGGATTATGTAAAGTGTATGTTGTACCACTTAATTTTATGAGTTGGGCTCTAGAAACCGTTGTAAGGATCCTCAAGTCGGCTCAAAAAACTAGGCATAACTAAAGTGCCCCTATATGGTGATGGAATGGAGGTATCAAGTACTCTATATCTTGTATTTTTTTTTCTATTTTAACATTTTCAAATTGTACCTGAAAACCATTGCAGAATTGCAATTAATACATTTTTATATTTTACAATTTAATACAACTATTTTAGTCATCAATTCGACAGCTTATCTTGACAATCCAAATATATACATCACCTACGTTCAAAGAGGATCTACCACGCAAGGAATGTGTGGTGTAGTATAGTTGTATGGTAGTAACGATTTGTTGAAATGGAATATTTGATTTCATCTGCAACTGCGCCTTCTTCATTGATTATGCTCCATCTTTTTCCATCGTTACCTTCTTTTCGGAAGGAACCACCTTATAGTAGTGTATAAGATTAAAACCTGACTCACCCCTAACTTGCTTGTTTTTTTTCTTTTATTTTATTTTTCTTCTTAAAGACACGCAACTTTATAGAGAGTGTGTGGTGACATTTAAGTGAGGGCGAGAAATTAAAAGAAAATCAATGATATTATCGTAAAAACGAAAAAAAATCCTCTGAAAAACTGCGACACATGGCGATGGTATTTCAGTGGGTGATTAACTTGTAAGGCAATTAGGTGCTTATATTATTTTCACACTTTTTTTTTTGGGAATTCGACCGAGGTATTTGCAATTATTATTTATTTAAGAGAAATATGAGAATAGTAGAAAAAAATATGTTTTATTATTTATACGAGAAACATTACTTTTTCGACAATTTTTTACTTCAGAGTTGCCAATAAGAAAATCTATAAGAACTTCAAAAATGTACATATTAACTTTATGGCTTCGACCTTAGGTATATCGTAAAAAATGTAAATTTGTAGATAATTCAAAGCCTCCACACACGTTATAGTTGAATAATTTATTTAGTTTTTTTTTATTTAATTAAGAGTGATTCCACACGGAAGTAGGTATTGAAAATGTGGCTTTATATAGGATAAATTTATTTGTTTTGTTTTGCGGATAGTTCGATACTGAATGTGGTATTTTTTATTCCGGATAAGGAATAGAAAAGTTTAAAAAGACAAAATGGTGTAATCCAGAATATGTAGAATGAAATTAATAACGAAACAGAACTAGATTTGTGGATAAAGTGGAAAATGGATTTTAATTTAAATCAAATAGGTAGTGCATAGATATTTTTGGCGTGAGATTTTTTTGTTTTTGTTCACATATATAATTCCTCTAGGTAGGGCTACAGTCTGGAGTGGGCCAGGGTCTTAATCAACAAGCTTCTTCCAGTCAGCCTCTTCGATCCCCGATCCAAGATGGTTGATATCCTCTTCCATCTGCGTGTGCCACCTGAATCGCGGTCTTCTGCAGTTTCACATGGCGAAGGTCATCTTGCACTTGCCTGAGTAGCGGTCCCTATTGTGTGAACTTAAAGTTTTTTCGGGCCGAAGTATTGATTTCTATTCCTTCAAGGAAAATGACCCAGCCGCATGAATGGTTATAGTATCTAATAAAGAGACGCTTTGGTTTCTCGAGAGAGGGAAGAAACAGCGATTGGTAACAGTTTTTCCATTTTTTGATCTAAGCGGTGGTATCGTTGTGTGATGAGTTGATACCGGAGTCTTAGTAGACAAAGTCTCTACAACTTCCTCAAATGAATAGCTTTTTATTGTATCGGTCTTTCCAAGATGTTGGCTTTCTTCATAGATTTTTAATAAACCCATCTTCTTCGCTTTCTTCTCAATACTAACAAAAGCATGTAATACCTCATCTAAAACCTTTTTTGAAAGAAAGTGTCATTGAGGTCTTTGCAGAACTTGATCGAGCACTGTGCACAATAGAGTTCTTTAACTGAAACTAGAGCTGGAGCCGGAATAGCTGTGAAAAAATGTCGTACGTGTCCACAATTCAACAATCACGGGCTTATTATCCACATTTTCTATTACCGATATTATTTCTTCTAATTTATAATTTTTTTTCACGAAATAAGTACTATTCATGAAATTTGAATTGTCAAAAGTGGTGTACGTTAAAAGTTAAACTTAAAAGTTAAACTCTTCCTGTGTGTATTAAACTTTTGTGTGTATTCATTATTTTGACGGTTATTCTATGTAGCTGATATTCTAGTTAGAGCTACTTCTCCATTGTTTTCAGGCAGTTAATCGACGAGTTGGGCAGAGATGCCAAAAAACTAAAAAGAACACGGGATCCTGCTTTCTATCCAGTTCACATTTCATGATCCAAAAATTATGTTTTTACTCTGGCATATTTTGAAGATTATTCTGGTCCTTTCTACCAAAGATTGGGTCCTTGATATGCTCGGCAGTTGATTAGGTTCCAGGAAATAAAGCCCAGGTTTGCGCGTAGCTTAAAATCTTGCTAGTATTTCAACATTTTGTTTGAAACACAAAATTTAAGTCAATATATGTAATTTCATTTAAGCAAGTTCAGGTAAATGAGAAAAATAGAAAAAATGATATTTAGTTCAAGTTCAAAAAATGTCCAAAGCAAAGTTTATGAAATATGTCTATGTTCAATTCAAAAACTCAAGGGAAAGTATTTAATACTCTAACAATCTTGTGTAGGTAGAATTGATTTAGATACTCGTACAAATAGTGCTCTTATTGAAGAATAAATTTTGGAAATAAAGAAATCAATCGAACACTGACCAACCATGAATCAATCAAAAGCACCCTAAATCGGCCGCATAGGAAACCTAATTTTATAACTGGATCACATTCGCGTTAATATGAAACTGACAGTTAGATTCAACAGATGTAAAAGCATTTATATACAAAGAGAATAATAAATGTCCAAGAATGGACTCTTGAGGGACACCAAATATGCTTGTTGAATTTAGTACGTTAATCCACCAAAGTGATCATTTTCGTTGAATTATCCTTGAATAGAGTTATAACAGTGCCGGTTAAATAGTAGGCACAGTCACCTGCCATCCATTCTTCTCCCATGAAAAATTCTTGTTTCATCGATAAATCAAATTTATAGTAAACCATGTGTCGAATTCGCAGTTTATAATCGCATACTATTTGGACTTTCAATGAATAATCATGTTTTCTAGAAAAATATGCTTCGGAATCTTCTGTGGGTTTTTCGAACAGGTTCCATCAACGTAGCAATGGGGCAATTCATCCAGGATTTCTGCAACAATATATTTCCGTTCTAAAGCACCTGGCCAATATACAAATTTATTCTTTAGCCTAAGCATAGCTTTGAAGCCCCTGGGAGTGATGTGCTAGAAGATGATGTATTTCAATTTTAATTGAAAGGTTTTTGATTTATTCGAACAGGTTTAATTACCCGGATTGTTCCCCCATCACCAATAATAAATAAGTTTAAAATCTTGCAACTGTGGCTCCCTCATCACTTAAACCTAACCGATATAGAAGAATCTTGGGCCACTGAAAAGTTCGTTTTCTTTGATTAAGTTAAGGAAAACATCAAAATTTGAACAATCTGTTTGAATCTGCCATCATCTAAATACGGCAAAATATCGGTCAGGAAATTTATTTATTTATTTACATCAATTAGAGCTTATACACTCAAATAGACTAATGAAATAATTATATGAACATTATATAAACTTGATAAATAGTATCATTATTTTAATAGTAACAAGCATTTTAATTGTCTGAGTTAGCTAAAAAATACATAAACTTAACATGTTTTTAAAAGAGATTCTACTCAAATGAAAATTAAAATCAATGTTATTTGATATATTATTAATTTCCCTAACACTGCGAGTAATAGGCTAATTGAAGGCATAATTTACCCTATGATAACTTTCACGGAACAAGGTACAACTTCTTAACTCTCGAGAGGGAACGTATAGATCTATAAGAGATAAAAGAAAAGGACAATCAATATGATAGGATAAGATATACTTTATAAAAGTTATAGCAAACATCTTGCAGCGGTTTTCTAATGTCTGAATGCCAATAAGCTGACACCTTACATTGTAAGAAGGCATTTCAATGTTCCATCCTAGTTTGTTTACTACAAATCTTGTAAATTTCTTTTGAACTTTTTCGATTCTACTTATATGGTTATTATAATAAGGATTCCATACTACGCAGCAATATTCCAGGATGGACCTTACATAAGCAACTTAAAGGAATTTAAGTGTGTAAGGATCCTTTAAACCGAAAGAATTACGCGAAGCGAAGCCCAGCATGGAGTTGGCCTTATTTACCATATATTCAATATGACTCACAAAGTTCAGCTTGGAGTCAAATATTACTCCAAGATCCCTTTTCACCGTAACTCTATTGATTAAATTATTTTGAATGTTGTAATTATAAACAATAGGTAATAAACGACGAGTAAATGAAAAACATTCACACTTGGAAATATTAAGGCTCAATTGATTTGTTATGCACCATTCATTCAGGTTGGTGATATCATTTTGATGAAGCGTGCAGTCGGATGAACTTTTGATGCATCTAAAAAATTTGAGGTCATCTGCAAACATGAGACGCATGGAGTTTGTAAGGATATCAGGAAGGTCGTTAATAAATATAAGCAACAACAAAGGACCTAAATGGCTGCCTTGTGGAACACATGATGTGACTGAAAAAGGATTTCAGATATTCGAATCTATTAAAACTTGTTGACTTCATCCTGTAAGATAAGTCAATAACCATTTAAGCATGCTTGAATGAAGTCCTATGAATTGTAATTTTTGTATTAAGATTTTATGATGTACCCTATCAAACGCCTTAGTAAAATCGGTGTAGATAACGTCTACTTGATAACCCTTTTCTACTGAATTAAGAATAAAATTTGTGAAAATGGTAAGATTAGATGAAGTTGATCTGCCTGATACAAAACCATGCTGGAAAGGGGATATAGTTTCTTTTGATAAAAAATTTAGTCTATCACAAACTATTTTTTTCAAATAATTTAGGTATTGAAGACAATTTACTGATGGGTCGTTAGTTCAATAAACCTGTTTTGGACCACTTTTGTGAATAGGAGATACAAAAGACGTTTTCCATTGTGACAGAAATTCACCATACGTTAGTGAACTATTGAAGATGAAACACAAGACTCTAGAGAGAGCAGCTGAACACATTTTAAGTACAATAGGCGGAATTCCACCAGGGCCAGCATTCGTGTCTTCATTTAGGCCAGAAAGCCCCGTTTCTACTTCTGATATGGAAAGACTCAAGTGACCTATATTCACACTATTTACAGATTGGCCAAATGAGTTGTTTTCAAAATTGGTAGAGTCAATAAAATTGGATTTGAAAAACTTAGCAAAAGCATTACAAATATCGGGTAGACTACTTATAAGTCGAACCCAAATATTGCATATTTTTGGGAATTCCATTTGATTTTCTTTTATTTTTAATGAAACACCAAAAACATTTACTGTTCTTTTTTAACTTGGAGTCCATTGAGTAAATATAATTTTTGTATAAAAATTTATTAAGGACATTGAAATTTTTTTTCAAATTCAATGTAAAGATTACGCAAATTGACATCAGATAAAGACTTTCGCCATGATTTATAAACTTTGTTTTTTTTATTACTAAGATTAATAAGCTGTCTATTATACCAAGGTGGCTTAGAAGCATTTTTCATTTTATTTTTAGGAACAAAAATTGTTTGCTTTCGGAACAGAGTGATGTGAAAATGGGGTTTTATATCGAGAATTCACGGCTAGTATCATCTTTTGGCAGTTCTTCTAATGTTTTAGTCTCTTTTTCTTTCTTTTTATCTATTGTTAAACGAAAATTAAAATGTAAAAGAAAATGTAAAAACCATAATTTTTTCTTATATGTAGTTCTAAAATTAGTAAATCATTAAAAGCAATTTGTTGGCAATTTGATCCCAGAGATTTTCCTCACTCAAAAAGTGAGCGAGCGAAGCCATTATTTTTTTTCCTCAGAATTTTGTCAGTAAATCAGAGAAATTTTGCTGATGAATCCTGTTCAAGTAACTGAGATTGCTGAGATATCAGTTTTGGAACATTCCAATTGAATAAATATCTTTTTTTTTTGCTTTTTTTTGGCATATTTGAACTAACTTTTTTTAAATTTTTGTACAAGTTTATAAAAAACTTGCACAAAAACAATATTTGACGTTTAATATTTCGTTTAACGAATAGCTGATTCAATTACACAGCATTTATTAACCAAATGAATAAAGGGGCGTTCATGCAAACTTTTTTATAAATTAATAATTTTACACAATTTGTAAAATTATGAAGTTGCATGATGAATACCCTTAATTTGACAATTCATTAATCAAATGGTAAACTTATTCAGAACGTTTTACATCGTTGCCCTCCAGTGAATATAGAATACATCTTATAATATAATTATTGATTTATGGTATAGTTTGTTCCAATCCAATTTTTCATATAACTGCCCCTCCCACCTAAAAGTGTTTGAAAATTTCATTCTCTGTGCAATTTTTTGTTGTTTGCTTTCACTCCGCACCAACCCATTTTTCTAAGGAAATAAAATTAATAAAGGGAAATATGAAATGATGGTTGATAGTTTTTAAAACTGAATAAAAAAAAATAAAAACTCAATTAACAGACTTCCGTCAGCCACATTCATAGAGGTATTTCACGTATGTATATAAATTCATTATAAAATATAAAAAATTAAATTTGAAATTGTGTAAGAACTTCAATTTTAGAATTTATTTTCCCATCTGGTATTTCTGCTGAACTGAAGCTCATACTATTTCATTTCCAGGAAAAAAAAACTTTAAACTTTTTTAACATCCTCGTATATCTAACTCTTTCTTTCAATGGGTTTTTCGTCCTTCCTGTGAAATATTTTTCGTTGTGTTTCATTCATAAATTCTTCTCTCTGCTGGGATGTATACTGTGACTGTTTGTATAAGTGTGTAGTGAACACCCATATACCAACTATATGTACAAAAACGAGGAATGATGCTGCTGAGTAAAAAAAAAACTTTTGCAAGTTACGTAATAACTTCCTTTGATTTTAAAGAATTAAATGGTTTAGGGGCACGCATTATAACTAAGGATGCAGGCCAGCCTGTTTTCTATATGATATTATGATGACTTTGTGCCTCTTGGGGGATTTTGGTTTTCGTTTTATTTTTTTTTTCCTCTGACTGACTTAAAACAACTGAAGACGACGACACCACCGTTGCATTCAACTAGTGAGTTGGATTATAAGGTGATGAAAAGCTTGAAAATTAGTGGAATGGGGGTGGGGGAGGGGGGGGGGAGAAGGCTCGCTTGAGAAAAGATCACACCACTGCCTAAGTGTTTCTTTGTTTTGTTATTTGAAATTATGTCAGAAAGAGGCATAATTCTGTACCTACTTGTTTTAATGGCAAGGAGATGTAAGTGTTGAGGAGGAGAATCTATATTACTATATGCTCATTCAAGTTGCGCAGAAAAGCTAGATATAGGGACCAGAGTTTTTAATGAAAAAAGGTGGATGACTTTTTTTGAGGTGGTTTGGCATTTAGGTTTGTACTAAATTATTCCCAAGTGATTTTTACACCGAAATTTAAAATAGAATATTAATTTGAAAATCACGTTTATTTTCACGTGAAGAGGAGTAGATTTCAATTTCATAATTACAACAGACACAGATAGGTGAAGTCGGTTCTTTGTGAATTTAATATAGAGCTTCGTGTCAATATTCCATTGAAAAAATAATCACATTATATATTTAATGCTTAACCACTTCATAAACTCGAGCAAAATAAGAGCAAGTCGATAACACATTTATTTTACTTATTTTTTTTTATAAAACCGTAATCTATGTATATAGTTATTAAAAGGTCACTGATAGTACTTAAGGTTAACATCCTCCAGTTAGGTATGTATTGTTTGAAAATTTGACAAAAAATTGTAATAAGAAGATATTTTGTTGTAAGACCATAATCATTCAAGAAATTGTGATGGTTTAATTAAGAATTTCGGTTTCATCTTAACGTGTTTTATCTTAGGAATTTTTGTAATCATGTTTCTTTCCTTATACATTATTATTTCTTTTGCGTCCAAAATCTGGTTATACAAGAGTATCAACAACGCCTTTTTCTTTTATATATACACGCGTATTATCAGATACTTTATGTGTTTAACACGTTTTTGTGTAGAAATGTTGTTAGCCAATTAATTTAATGTTTTTGATGTTTCTGAGAGTTCTCCTCAAGTCCCATTAGAATTGTGATTACGGCCAACTTCCCTTAACACTCCACATCATCGTTTAAATCTTTCCATAAGCAAAAATTGATTCCGCATGTTGAGTATACGTATCTATCTACATACAGGGGTATCAGATATTTATTCCCTTATCATCTTGAAATGTCAGAGAAATATAATTAAATCTCTTGTATGTAGGTGATGTCCTTAAAGACTATATTACTTCTTTATTTTATATATAATATATCATGAGAATACATATTAAGAAAAGTTTTTCGTTTTCATTTTCTCATGACTTTTGGATTGTTTAAGAATTTTGTTCCCTTGATACAATAGAAATACATACTTTGAACATCATAACTTTTTCTACAGATTAATGTATATGTATTTTACTATATATAAAATATTTTATATTATATATTATATATAAAATAAAAATTTAATTTCTTATTAAAAAAAATATTGAACAAAAAACAACCCAAACAAGTTCAAGTATACTTTTACTTTAGGTATGTGTTTCCTAACAAAATAATTACAGAATCAAACGTATTAATATTAATTAAGTTTGATTGAACCATTGACTGGTGACTTTGTGAAAAACAGCAGCTCCCACGTCTTTTGTATGTATCTCGTTTCAATCTGAAATAGATTTTGTTTTCGATTTTCTTTAGTATTGCATACCTACTCATAAATATATATTGCATATAGGAAGGAGTATAGGTACAGTGCGGTTCATTTGGTAAGACGCATTATATTGGGCAATATGCATAAAATGGAAGTAATTACTAGAAGTATAAGGTTAAAGTTAAAACTATAATTTTAAGTCTGAGGTTAGAATTAAAATATTTACTACATTTTATACGCACAGATTTAACTTAATACTTGCTGGCAAGTACTTTCATCAAAGTAAATACTAAGAATTCATCGGAAATCGAAGTAAATACTGTTTTTTGTACTTTTTTTGTGTAATAAACAAAATTTTTAAAAGATTACCACTTGTACAATATTCAATTAAATCAGAAGTTGCTTGGGTATTGATTGGCGGATATCCTTTCCAAATAATGTATTCTTCCGAATGGAATAACAATTTCAATATGAGTATATGAGGAAAAGCTGTGTTTGCTAAACCATTCATCTTTTGCATCCAGTTGTTCTTCATAATTTGATGGAAATTTTATCAAACGGCTTAATCTTTTATTAGTCAACAAAAAAATATTAACTGTTCTGAAACAATATTTCGACTTGGGTTATACCTCCCCAAAATCAAACGTAAAACCCGGATGTCTAAAAAACCCTGAAAAATTCTCTATATTTTTGTTCCAATTAATTTCATGAACCATTTGTTAGAGTAAAACATTTTAATTTAGCTACATTTCATTAGTTTTAAAACTTTTTTCCTGAAGCGAATAATGATTTTATTTATGTCAGTTTCAAAAATAATCAAAAACAAAAACAATTAAATGATAAAAGTCATTTCCAATATATCAGTAGATCATATAGATCTAAAAGATAGTAGATTAGATTTAGATTAGATTCTTTCTTTATTCATTAGATTGATTCGATTTGGAATAGGGACATGACAATGCTGCCGTCTGCCGGAAATGACATTTCAGTAAAATAAAATTAATATAATTATATAAAGAGAAGATGTATCAAAAAGATTTCATATAGTAGATTTGAGATTGTAAATTACAAAAAATAAATAATATGCAAAATATTAGACAAAAGTTTATATTTACATAGATATGAGAAATAATTATATATTAAATTTTAAAATTTTAAATGGGAAACCAAAAAACCTGAGGAGTTGAGCAATTTTAATGATTTGCAACATAAAAACTAGTAATTTTAATGATTTAAAACATAAAAATAAAAATATCAATTTTAATGAATTGAAACATAAAGATTTGATTTAAAAGCAATAATTTGCAGCCCTTGAATTGAATAGAGACTTGTAGTATCAAAAACTATTACGATAAGTCATAGCATGATTGCAATATTTATACAAAGTTAGCCAACCACGAGTGCCATTTAATAATTCGTACAGACTATTTACGGACAGAAAACTTTCTGGGAAATATAATCTTCGGATTTCTTGCAGAATTGGGCATACAGCAATGAAGTGGTAAATATTTTCAGACTCTCTCCTGTCTAAAAGATAGTCTTACAAGGGTAATTGCAATAGCTTATCAATGAAATGTGCAAATAATTCAATATATACTAACAACAATCCCAATTTCAATAAACACAGTGACCAAAAATAAGACTAAATAAGAAAATGACAACAAATAAGAGTTATTGAAAAATCTTTCTGGTCTCTGGAAGAAAAATACAAAATTGATAAAAACCATTCATTAACTCCTTCAATATGTATTTGGTATTAAACATAAATAAATTTGGCCGCAGTTTGTGAAGAACAATTGATGCCTTCGTGTTCAAAGTCGATATGTGATTGGTGGTAGTATTTGCTAGAAAAATAAGGAAAAATTTTCTTCTAAACTACATTTAAAACACTACGAATCCAAAATTGGCTAGAATTGCATCAAACTAAGGTCAGTTCATGGATTAAATTTAAAAATGAATTTGAAGAAAAAAATCCCAGCAAACGATTTATTGAAGAATGTACCTATGTTTAAATATTACAAAAACATGCAATTTGATACGGCAATCAAGGAACAACACTTGGAATTCTCATTATTAAAATAAATAGGTAAAATAAAATCTTCCAAGACTTATGAAAAAAGAAATTTTGATTGATCCGTCATCATTCAAAGTTAGCAGAAGTAATGGGATATAGGCCATTTCATAATTTTGCGTCATTGAGTTGTTTTTTTGATTGAAACCAAATGACGATATTTCCATATAATGAACTTTTTTAATCAACTTTTCTAAATAAAATACTTTTTGTACCACTCCCGTGGATTTTATAGCAATATAAATTCTTAAATAAAATGTAAAATTACATCCGACATTTCACATTATTGAAAATGTTTGATGATGCCTTACCCGACAAAATTACAAAAAAAGGTAATCAGTATGAATGCGATGTGAAGACTTGAATCTATCAAACAATCAAAGCAGTCTGAGCAAAGATTCACTTGGAAAATTAAAAAAAAAATTATAACTCTCTGAAAAGTAATTTAAGATAGTGAAAGTTAGAAATAATAACAAAATAAAAATAAAAAAAAGTTTATTTTTTATTTTTGAAAGTGCATCTAATCAAGGGAACCAACAACAAATTGGTTTTGTTTTGATATTACTGATGGAAATGATTAAAAAATAACTTTTAGTTAAGTGAAGAACCAGAAGCCTAATGACTTATACAATATCAATCATTCTTGTGTTGGAAGTCAACTCAGCAGGAATGCAGGGCACCTACAATTTTCTACCAAATGCGAATGGTTCAGATAAAAGCACTTTATCATGACAAGGTATACTCTTGGAGGATTTATCATTAGAAATAGTAGAATAGTGCATTGGATTCAATCTTAAAACTCCAAGCCACGAAAGTCAAACGTCCCATAATACATCTTTTAAATTTTTTTTACCAAAAAATAAATTCCCTTTTGCCAAAATTCCATTGTTAGCTTGTTAATACAAGAAAGCATAAAAAAGGTGTTTTAAAAACCAAAAATTGTGTGTCTAAGCAAATGAGCCGCACTGTATATAAAAATATATCCTCTATAGTCTATACTTATAGAAAAATGAGCTCATATCCTTCTTTAATAAGCATTATTATTCTTTTTCTTGTTTTCCTTATAAAATCAATCCCAAACCATTTCTTCTTAGACACAATAATGATGTCTATCTGTTTCATATCCTTTCATAAAACAGTAAATTATACGGAAATCAAAATGTGTAAATAGATTTCTTAAGGGATGTTCTTGAAGCTAAATTACAAATGTTTTTCTGTGAATATATTATTATCATTCAATTGTGTTGGTATTAAGATGAATATAATGTTTTAGTTTTATAACATGAAATTGGAATTGAATTAAAGTGAACTGCTTTCAGTAAAAAGTTAACTATTCCATAAAAAAACTTTAGCAGGTTAGTATGTCGATCATTGAAACAAAAATACTGAAAGACATAATCGAATACAAATCATTGGAATAGTTGTGTTGTATTTTATTAAAATGAAAACTATTTGGTCATTCAACACAATTTTGATAATTTAAATAATAAAATTGATTTATAAGAGAGAATAATAAAAGACCAATAATAAGGCTATAGGTTCACTCGCCGCCCATTTGTTCACATATAGACCATGTGATTTATGTAATTTAATACAAAAAGCTCTGCTTATATTCTTTTCGGTAAAATTCCGTCTAAACCAGGCCGTGTAATAAAAATATTGGTAAAAAATAAAAAAGAAATAATTAATGAAATTACACTCATGACAAATTAATTCACTAACAGCATCTGCTGTACCCAAGTTTGTAAGAAAAGTTCATGAGACTGGTTTGCTGATCGATAACCAAACATATTATATTCCTGTATTTAAAGGTGTGGTTTTAAGAGTGGCGGTATTATGTGTCCATTTTAATCTTTTTGTTGTTTTCAACAAAGCAACAATCATTTAAAAATAATGAAAAGCCTTCTTTAAAAGGAAACTTGCAGATACTTTTTACCCATATAGTGCATATTGTCGAATCGATTATTTCAAATCTGTATTTTTAAAATCGACAAATCTTATATTCAACTGCAAATAAGAATAAAAAAGTCCATAGAAATATTTGTAGTAGTAAAAATATATACAATATACATATACAGTAAACTTAAACTAAAAAGGATTAAAGACTTCTTTTAAAGTAGTTGCATTGTTTTGCTTTGATGTCCTTGAGTAAGGTATTAAAAATACCCTACAGTCTTGTCCCATGTGATTGTAAATATTTTTATTTGATAAACTTTCACCTTCCTAACTCTCTTCCTTTTTGAAGAAAGTTTGGATAATGCTGTGGAGAGTAAAATTGTGCGTCATCGATTTAAATCTTAAAATTTTGTGAATACATTTTATTTACACTAGAATCTTTCTTTCCTGATAAAATTGGAAATGAAATATTTCTGTTGGCAAAACAAAACAATATATATATATATATGTATAGACTTTAACATATATGTAGGTATATTTATCATTTCTGTATCATATTCTCCATTTGTCTCAAAAAAAAAACCAATAAAATAGTTCAATTATAGCTATAACTAGTGCCTTGATATCACACAAACAGAAATAATAATAGAATGAAATAATTAAATTAAAATTGAAAATCTTATGGTGTGTGATTTTGCTGAGACGAAGAACTTTGAATTGGTAATACTATTTTCGACACCTGATTTGACTGTTTTCATTCGTTTTGAGGTAATTTTAATTTTCCAGTTCATTAAATGTAAAAGTTTTCCGCATCTTATTTTATATTCGTCCTTTCAAGAAACTTTTTTTCTATAAGGCAGTTTTGTTTGTTAAAAAAATGTTATGGGCATTTTGAAAATTATTTTGTTTATATGTTTTGACTTTTGACCCCAAACTCAAAATTAAAATAATAATAACTTCTTTATAAATTGGTTTTGAAACAAAATTTATGCAAATTTTTGCATATCAAACTCCATATTTTATACAAAGTACCTGAAGTACAGCGTTGATTGGTAACAACACAAATATGTTAATCCAAGGCCTTTTTCAAAGGGGCCGCTTGTTTGCGAGATACACTGAAATAAAAATTACCGCCAAATGCCCCGAACCTCGACATGAAAAAATTTCATATTTGGATACGAAAAGTTAAGATCTATCTAAACATATCCGTGAATTTTTGCTATCATTCACACCCAAAAATAGCTGTGGGATCATAGTTTATTATATAATAAATAAAGCACCAAATAAGGCATACTCATAAAACAAAATCTATTTACTATCAGTCTAGAGACTACTTAGTAACTTCTTCAAAAGAAATGGGAATTACAAAAAAAAACAAGTATACGCCCGAGTATCCCCATAATTATTTTGTTTGATTTAACTGATTTTAGAAAAATTTTAGGACTTGATTAAGTTCTAAGCAATTTCTTTACCAAATTATTTTTTTTTAAATTAAAATTGAACATAAATTATTGTTGTTACATCCAAACCTTCAATAAAAAATGTATAACAAATTTGGGGATGTTTCCATTGAACGACGACAATTTATGTATAGACTCATTTTGACAACATTTTCACTTCTCGACAAAGGGAAGTAAAACGAAATCAAATATATGTATTTCTTGTCAAATTTATAAGTGATAAGGTTTTCTGTCTATAGAATTTGTGAGGTACTTAACAATATAAAAAGCATCACCTCAAGTTCTTCAAGTTTGGAAGGATACAAAAAAATAAATAAATCTGGTGGCGCGACAGCTCATGTAGAACCAAGGCCTAGTGACTAACAACTCTCAACCATTCCTGTGTGCGTGTTATTCGCAGGAATGGAGGGGACCTACAATTTTATGCTGGATCCGAACGATTTAGGTGACAAGCACTTTTCCTTGGAGGATTTGTCAATTCCTCGAAAGGGACAGTAACCCGTGAAAAACATTTCCTTTTTAAGTGGAATAGGCTGGGAATCAAACCCAAGACTTCGATGCAAGAGTCCCACGCACTTACCATTACTGCATGGGATACTACGTATTTAGAAGAATAAACCATTAAAATAGAAATAAATGTCATACCATTCAATTAAACCAACTTTTAACTTAGCAACAATTAAACTATGACTCTATGAAACGAATACAGTCGAATATGATTTTGTTAATTTTAATTTTTGATTTGGTTTGACAACAATTGTCAAACTTGCTCTAAACTGTGATAAGTGATAACCTTTAAATTAAATATTTTCAAGTAAAAAAAAACTTTAAGGTTGAATCTGATTTTTTTTATTTTTCTTATTAGAATTTTCAAAGAATTGCAAATATACAATTAAATGTTAAGAAAAATAAAGGAGAAGAATGTCTTAAGTTTCATATCATCAGAAAAAGGTCATTGATAATAATGAAACAAAATTCTTTATCTAGTTAACCATGAAACTCTCACATTACTGTCAGGATTTCTTTTTTGTAAAATGAACTTTTCTAAGAATTTGAATTATGTTTCTTCTGGGAATTTTTGTATTCTATAAAATAATGTAGGTATGTATATAATTACATCGAGTACTATACCTATATAACATTTATACGATATAATATATCGCACCCTTAGAATGAAAGTGACCTAACTCAAAATGTTTGTAACTTCTGATTTTTCAATAAACTGAACTTAAAAAGCGAAATGAACCCTAAAACCAGGTGGTAAAAAAGATGCCGAATTTTTTAGTTAGGTCACTTTCATTGTAAGGGTGCGATATATCGTACAATTTTGTATCTTGATTTTAAAAAAAATATTCATTTAATTATTATATTTTTAAGTTCAATTTAAAATATTTGTTTAACTTAAAATACACACACAGAAGTTTCGTTTGTTGATTTAAGTAATTTAGATCTAATTATAAGGGTTAAGGATTCAAAGAAATAAAAGATTTTGAAGGTGAATATTACTATTTAAAGGTGCATTAGAGATTCTGTATCAACAGATACTAAGGCGACATCTTTAAAAGCAAAACTTAGGTGCTCTTGTTTTCAGTGAAAACATTTCCCTGAAATCTAATATACGTATCAAACTCCATATTTAATATAATAATATAATATGCAGATGAATATTTTTAAAAACTGAGTGTTGGAATTTTGATGTTTTTCTGCCTTTGATATTTAATTATCTGTAACCTTTACCCACTTCCTATATGCAGTCGATTTGGATGCTGGGGAATTTTAAACAAAATATAAAGGACAAGGAAGTGATGTTGCTATGATATAACTTCCACTATATTTGCTATGATTTTCTAATTTCTTGAAAAAAATTTACAGGCCCATTAAACAAGACTAGTGTTACGTGCAAGTATTTAAGTTTTTAAGTCAGATTTTCATTCTATTAAGTTAAGCAGAGTACCTAGGATGAGAGTTTTTTCAAGAGCTGTAAACACTAGATTATAGATATTGTAGTCACTACATGTATGGACTATTAAACAATTTCCGCGTTAAGCATTTAAATATTAAATTTGTCACAACTTATAAATTGAATTTTATATTTATTTAATTCTGGTTCCATAGAAAACTAAATTAAAAAAAAATTGTGATATTTATTGGCTATAACAATTTTACATCTCTTTTTTTCTTTTTAATTCATAGGTCCATCCAAAATATCTAAAAAGATCTGCAAATTTTTCGAAGTTTTTCAAAAAAATTCAATACAAATCGTAACTGAACTCAAACAACAACAACAAAAAAAAAAAAGAAGAAGCGTCTTTGAACTGAACAGCTCATCACTGTTCGGTCGGTCGCTTTAAGTCAATATTAGCGCAATAGCTACTGCTGGGTGTGGGCGAATCTGCGCCCCGCCACCGGTAAGTTGACATAATTTGTTTTCTTATTTTTGTTTAAATTTAAATTAAATATGCTCTCCAACAAAATAATACATTCAATTTGTAGTACTTTATAAAAAGAAAAACCCCAAGCTTCATTCAATACGTATTTAGTGCTCAGTATTTATTTGTGAGTGTTTGTCGCTTCATGTTTTTAAAAATGTTATAGAAGTAATAAGTTTTAACTAATTAACATAGCTCATGTACTTGAACCTGTCGTTTGATTGTAAAATGAAATGCTAAGTGTCACATTTTTAAGGATATTTTTACTTAAAACCATATACACTCAAATCGAAAACTGTCATAATGCCCAAAAATGGTCATATAGACAAAAACTCAAAAAAAAAAAAAAAAACAAAACAAAAAATGACATAACGCCCAAATCGCTTTTTTAAATGAAAAAAGAAAGATTTTTTAAATTTTAAATTTGGGCATTTTGACAAAGGACTTTCTGGAATTTATTTTTGGCCTTATGACGATTTTGATTTCTATCGTTCTTAAGTATTATCACCCAACGTCATAAATCCCAAATTCGAAATGTCATAACGCCGAAAAACAGACGCATCGTCCAGAATGTCACGAAGAAAGCCTCGAAGAGCCCAAATAGAATGTCATATCACCCAAATCTACTTTCAATGTCATAATACTTCGTTTTCATTGAAGCCGATATGAAGTTATTTCGTAAATTACAGAAAAAGTGTTTTCATTGCAAATTTGTTAATTTCGTTTGACAGCTATGTAATTTCATTTTGAATTTGATTTGGCAGTTAATAGCTTATTTTTGTTGTGTTTTCTTTCTGTTTCTGTTTTCTATACATCAACTTTTGACATTTTCAATGGTTTCCAATATGTTTCCACTGGGCGTTTTTCTTTTTTAGTTCAGAGCAGAGCCTGAAATGTCAAACAAAAGGTCGTGTTTCTTTTTTAGCTCAGAGCTCCAATTTTGTGTTTCTTTTTTCGTTTTGAGCATGTTCAGAGCGCGGTCTATGACCTCGGAATAAATTAATAGAATAGACGGAGTTGAATAGCTGAACACAAAGAATTCGCTCGGAGTATGTACATATATGTTCGGAGTGTTCAGACTCTGTTCAGAGCTCTATTCTGAACTAAAAAGAAAAACACCCATAATGAATACAATCAACTGGGTATGTTCATAAAGTTTTTACGTAATTTTCAACCATATTTCGTGCAAATTTGGTTGAAACTGATAATTTGGAAGCGAATTTGGAAATTTTCAAAGAAACTACCTCATGTGCCCTAATGAGAACTATAATTTAGAAATATCATAACGCTCAGAGAATTTCTTTTCTATTAAATTTGGGCTTGATGACATTTATGCTGCGCAAAACAAAATTTAAACCACGCGACAAATCTTCGCGAAGAAGGGGGATTTTCATTTTTCAAGCTCAAAACGTCGTAATAGCCAAAATAAACAACAATTACGTCACAATTCCCAAATTAGAAACACATGACATCTTTTGGGCGATATGACAATTACTAATTTAAGCATTATGATATTTTAAAGTTATTTAGGGCATTTATAGATTTTGGGTTCTGTGGTATTTTCTGGAAAAGTTTTTGGGTGATGTTACCATTTTTTAGCGCTATGATATTTTTTAATATTTGGGCGTTATAAACTTATAAACACTTAGGCTGAACACATACTGGAGCTGTGAGCAGAGCGGAGATGCGAGAGGTGAGCAAAGCGTCGAAAATAAACAAATGTTTTCTTATGAAAGCTCTCATACTGAGGAGTCTAGCAACGAGGTAGCAGCGCTGCTATAAACGAGCAGAGCGGCGCGTTCAAACAAATTTGTTTTCTTCGCTATTATCGAAGTAAAGTTTCATGAAGAAATTGAATATACAGACGAATTAAAGCGATATTTTAACGGAAATTAATTAAAATTATGATAAAAAATAATTTAAAATAATTAAATTTCATAGGTTTGGTTGAAATATGCATAGTTTTCAAGAGCTTATATTTTAATTTCTCTTATAGTAGACCTTTTGGCAAAGATTTTGTCCCGATGGAGTTCCATGATTGAAATGTGTAGTTTGGTCGTCCCTAATTATTCAAAAAAATAGATGTAGGTACACCATAGACTATTAAAGGTAAAATCATTAGCGTCTTCATTTTTGTTCAGTTCTGTACATCTGTCAAAATCAAGTTTGGTGGTAAAATGGTGGATCCAGCGCCCATTTCATTGACTAATTTCAATATATTATTGTTTCTGGGGGCACTCGAACAGTCATTTTTAATTTTTTGACATTTTCAGCTTTGACAACCTGCGCAATATATTACCTTAGATTTGTGTACTGTGGATGTACTACATCTTCCATTTTAAACGGTCATTCGATTATATGCATAAAATCTTCCCGGATCCAGTCGAAGTTCTGCATGTAACGGGTGATTTTTTAGCTGGTTTGGTTTTGGCAACACTGGTTTTGACAGCTGACGTGTGTTTAGTACCTTGTGTCACTGTCAAACAGCTTCAGTTTGGTTTGCAATTTAACCATGGATCGTCTTACAAATGAACAACGCTTGCAAATTATTGAATTTTACTATCAAAATTCGTGCTCGGTTCGAAATGTTCATCGCGCGCTGCTTCCATTTTATGGTCGGCATTCTCGACCTTCTGAGCAGTACGTAAATAAGCACAATTGCCGCATTTGGAGTGAAGATCAGCCAGAAGCATTGCAACAGCTACCAATGCATCCCGAAAAAGCCACTGTTTGGTGCGGTTTATGGGCCGGCGGCATTATTGGGCCATATTTCTTCAAAGATGATGCGAATCGCAGCGTTACTGTCAATGGTGAACGCTACCGAGCGATGATAACGAACTTTTTTTTGCCCGAAATGAAAGTTCTTGACTTGCATGATATGTGGTTTCAACAAGACGGTGCCACATGCCACACAGCACGCGAAACAATGGCGCAATTGCGAGGCGAGTTTGGTGAACAGTTAATTTCACGTTTCGGGCCGGTCAATTGGCCGCCTAGATCGTGCGATTTGACACCATTAGACTATTTTTTGTGGGGGTATGTCAAGGCTAATGTCTATAGGGACAAGCCCGCTTCGATTGACGTACTGGAAGCCAACATCCATGCATTCATTCGTGAGATACCGGCCGATATGTGTGAAAGAGTATGCCAAAATTGGACTCAGCGGATGGGCTACCTGAGACGCAGCCGCGGTCAACATTTGCATGAAATTATCTTTAAACATTAAATTGCAAGGTTCAAACTATCGATTCAAATAAATATTTCATTCATTTTTTCGAATTTTTTGTGTTTTTTTTTTAAAAAAGTTCTAAACCTCTTAAAAAATCACCCGTTATATTGCGAAATTTTCCGTGCACGTGCCTACTTTTATTCAAGGCAAGGACAGTGGACAGTGCATATTCTGTTTTTTTTTTCAATAAGTACCCATTTTTGAGCGAAGAACTTTAAAAAAATAGGAATACGTCATTTCAGTCTTAAATCTCATAATCGACTATCAACGCTTCAGTATGTGATACCTATTCTTTGATCAACTCCTTCTTTCATCGACGCTCTGTTCACCTCTCGCATCTCCGCTCTGCTCGCAGCTCCAGTATGAGTTTAGCCTTAGGTAATAAGACTGAACGATGATTTTAAATTAGAACTTCATAATACCCAAACATTAATCGTACAACAACAAAATGTTAACAAAGTTTTGTTGTTGTTGTTGTTGTTGTTTTTAATTCGGGCGTTTTGGTTTTGGTCGAAAAAAACCTAACGTCTATTTTATTCGTTGTCATAAAAAGTTGGCGAAAAATATATGTACATTTAAAAGATTTAGGGAAAAAACTGCTTAAATCCAAGCTTTCAAAACTAAATTAATTTGCAGTTTTTTGTGCTTATCTACTTTGTCGTCGTTGTCTTCCAATTGAAAGTTGCTACGTTTATATAGATTCTTTTGAAGTTGAATCGCGTGAAATCCGTAAAAAGGTTCCCCCACACCAACATGAATCTTTCGTGGTGAGACCGAAAACAAAAATAACAACACGTGGTTGTCAATGAAAACAACACGTTGTTATTATTGTTTTCGTTGTTGTCGCAACAGATTCGCGTTGGTGTGGAGAATCCTTAAATCGATTTTAATTTACGTTCATTTTTATTTTGTTTTTCATTTTGCACTTTTAAAGGATGTTTGTATTGACTGACAAAAATTTCAAAAAATCGAATTCATCACTTAAAATTCAAAAGCCGAATTTGGCAAAGGAGCTTACACCAAAAATTATACTGCATACATTTCTGCGCATTTCATTTTTTATTGTTGCATCTTAAAATAAAGGGTTGTATGTTTGGGGGGCAACTTTAAAATATTTCTACTACCATGCTGTCTTAGTCCATTAGTTTAAAAGTAGATAGGTATTATATAATCAAAGTCAATAAAGTAAAAAAAAAAACGTTTAAACCTTGAACTTCTGAACTGCAGCTTCTATTTTTTCCAGAATACTTTGTCTTACTTAATATTTGAAACGCACTATGCGAAGTCATAAACCTCATAGATATGAATTTTAGAAGGATCATCGGACTTTCAAATAAATATTTTATGTCTAGAAAAAACCCCTTTCTTCGAGTTTTTATCTCATTTGTGATTCAATGTGTAAATATGCTTTTTAAAATTTTTCCTTCACACACAATAACGAAATCAGTTAGCGTTAAATTTTTCTCAACGCATGATGGTTAATAATGTTTGAATTATTGATTCGGTATAATATTTGAAAAGACAACACTTCACATAGAAACATATCTATATCTATATTGTGCATACTTTTGTCCGTTTTAAGTTTCATTTCGGATATATTTTCATATTTCTTTTTTTTTTTCCACAAGAACATTCTTCGTGTGAGATTTAGGGTTAAAAACAATTTTTATTTAACATTTTTTTTTTCCTTTATTCCTTTATTTTTTTCAATTTCTTGCGTCATTGTTATTCTTCTCCATTGTTGAACGACTTGAATAGAAAAATTTGAAGAATTAAATTGTAATTTTAAAATAGCTTAACCTTTTCGAAAGGTTCAACAAAATTGAGTATATATGTATATAAGTTTGTGTATTATATCGTTTTTCAAAGGGTCGATTTGGGCATTGACATGAAACAGGAAAATGATGTATACAAAATGTATGTACGTGATTTAACTTGGTCATCATTATAAAGATAGACTTGACTTGGCAATGTATTTTTAAAATGAACAACAAGTTATACAAGGAATTTAAATCCTTTCAAAATAAAAAAGTGTACTTAAGGTGTTGAACGCATTCCATTTTTGAATGTACAACAACAACTTAAGTGAACTATCATCAACACACTCAAGTTTTTGTTGTTGTTTCATTCAAAATTTTCAATACTAGTTGATGCTATAAGAGTCCTTATATGCAACCTATATAGAATATAGATACTGCACTTTTGGATTGTCATCAAAGGAAAATATCTTCAAAAATTTGATAAACAATGATTTTTTAATCTAGACTGAACAGAATTTTAATGTTGTTTCGAACTGAAAACATATTTCGTTTTTGAATTTAATTTAACTAATTAGGTTTTAGTTGTTTATAAGGGGTGTCTTTATGTCAACGCAAGATTTGAATTTTCCGCCATTTGTGTAGTTAAGTGCAGTTGGCAACCATAAAAAATAATTTGACAGCTGACAATTTGGGCTTAGTAAAGATGAGAACTATAAGAACAAACGTTGAACAATATTTTAAAAATAATGATAGTATGGCAGCAACAAAATGTCGTACAAAGTATGGTTGGAATATAGATTTAACTTCGTCAACATGTGAAGAGAGTAATTGAAAAATTCAAGGAGACATGAAATTTTTTTTATGGGGCTATTTATTTGAAGTCAAAGGTTGATGCCAACAAGCTCACAACCAATCGTAAATTGAAATAAGAATGTGCCATGCAAAGCCATGGAGGACATTTGTCCGATATACATATAACCTCATCCTCGTGTGCTGTTATATTCAATACGAAATAGCAATAATAGGTATAGAAAAAAAAACAATTTTCTGTTTAATTCAAATCTTGCGTAAATTTTGGTAGACCCTTCAGTATACTCGTTACCTCTATGTTAGCGCTTATTCGTGCTCATGGGTAGTACGAACTTACCCTTTTGGTTCTAGTCTATATAGACTAAAACAATATAACATGGCTAAGCAGTGAATGAAGATATAGATTTTTTATTTGCGATATAGTGGTACGAATCCTGCATAACTTATGAATTCTGCATAACTTATTATACATATTCGGATTCGTAAAAAAATCGAATTCGAGATTTGGATTTAACTTGACATTACGATGATAACGAAGTCGAAAAAAGTGGGTCTCACAGTTTTGTTTATTTTACTGCAGCCAAAACGGGTGGCTCGATTTTCTTTAAATTTGGTGCCTAACGTTTGGGCTTTCCCTTCAGTATTTTTTTTTAATGTTTTGTTTTTTACGGTACCTGCCGTTCAAATTTTGTTTTGCAAAAAATGAAAATCTCATTTTTCTTAAAAGCGTACGTGCCCACAACTTAAAAAAAACAATGATTTTTGTACCGAAAAATAGTTATAAATGGAAGCTCCCATGGAACCATTTTTTTTTTTAATTTTTGATATTCTCAAAAACGGTTCAACTGATTTTGATCAGTTTTTTTTTTTTAAAGAAAATGTTTAAAAATTTGTAAAAGTATTGTATACCAAAATTTACAAAAATCTTTTTTTTGAGAATTTAATAATTCGAAAAGTTCCTGATTGATTTTTTTTTTGAAGCAGATTTTAAACGAAAATTATTCTAATAAACAAAAATATAGGGTTATCTGGGTGATTCTCTGCCAACTGTGATTTTTTAAATTCAATTTTTTTTTTAATTTTGTTTATCTTTACATAGATACAGATTGAATATGTAAAACATTTTGCTACAACTTTAAAGGAACACAACATATTGTGAAAAATACTAAATCTCGAAGACACGACACTTACACTGTTTTTTTTTTAATTTTGAAATGTAATACATTCTCATTCTTTTTGGAAATATTTTTGATGGGGTTGATTCCCTATTATCTTTTGATGTTTGTTTTGAACTTTGAAATTAAATTATTTCTTCAAAATTGTATCTTTTTAGTTTTTGAAATTTGTTTTTCGAGTTTACAGTTCTTATTTTTATGATGGATTATTACTCAACATTTATTGCAGAGATTTTATGTGTCTCTTTCAAACGCCACCAACTAAAAACAAAATGGCATTTCAGCGGGAAATCTTTTGAATTCAAAAATAGAAATCCATGGACAACATTCAATTATTATTATTTATTTTGGGCCTTGATATTATCAAAATTTAATCAAGTAACTTTTGTACTCAAACTTCTCTGAGAACGACATTTTTATTCAATGATGTATTGTAATAGAAAAAAGTAGATTTAATTGGAAAAAGGAGGATAGGGCATCCCACGGTACTAAAATATTGGCTGCACTTTTTCAAGTAAAAGTGAAAGGGTAGCAATTTTGAAGACAATCTCTAATGTAAATTGTAGTACAACCTTAGTTGTACAACTCAAACCAGAAAATCATGAGAAAATTTTACATTAACATTTAAATATTTGAAAAAAAATTTCTAATGAAAATTCGATATTTTTAAAATGTGTAGATGTTTTTTTTTTTTTAATTAATTTCTTTACTTCACATTAATAAAAGCTAAAAAAGTTTGTACCAATTGAAGAAGCAAAAAAACAAAATTTCTTAAAAAAACGTCCATTCTCTACTTTTACTTTGCAAATTTTCTACCAAAAACCTCAACAATGTTTGCAAATAGCTCAATTGAAGTTTAAAAAAAATCTTTATAGCTGTTTTCGAGAGATTTTGAAGCAAAACAAAACAAAATCGTTGTAGGTTTCTGGGGAACAGCCCATAATCCCATATAACCTACTAAATCTGAAATCTGAAAAAATATATATATAAATATTGAATCCTGAATCTATAAATATTCCAAATCCCGAATACCAAAATTCCCAGTTATAAAATCCTTAATAATTTTAGCGTGGTTTTTAACTCATTTTGAAATTGTGGAATTTTGGAATTCTAAATTTCGTATCCAAACCAAAACCATGTATCTAGTTGAGCTAAAACAATTATTCTAATTTTTTTCTCTATAAGTAATCACGTAAAAATGCTCTGTATTAAATTCAAAACAAATCGGTACCTTAGCTTTGGCTTCTAGAACGGTGTGCATGCGGAATGACGGCGGCGACGGGCGGTAGATATGCTAAACACAACTTTTGTTATTTTTTGGCACAAAAACAAAGCTTGTCCCATAAGTCAAATAAAAATTAAAAACCTAGACAGGGTATAATCTGACGCATTAAAAACTTACTTCAACGCAATATATTTACGTTTGGTCCATCAATGTGAGGTTCTTCCTATCAATGGTCGTGAGAATTTTCTTAAATAATGACAAGTTCCAAATGAACAACATTCTCCACACTGTAAGACGTTAAGTTATTTTTAAAATATGTAATTTTTCTTTGCAACAGCTTTTTCAAAATTAAGCCAATGATACCACAAATTCAAAAATCCTTTCAACAGAAATGTGTAAACATGTAAACCCACCAGTTATTAATATTAAAGGTACATACTCCTATAATTTTGAAGAGATACATTAATCACTTTCATTCGTAATGGTAGCTCATTTCAAAGTTAATCAAAACATATTCGTTCAAACTATGTATTTATTTTACCCGCAAAATATTAATGAAGTACCTATTTTAATTCTGTGGCTAAAAGCTTTATAAGCCACAACAATAATCATGTAATAAACATATTATTATTTGTTATCGTAACCCCCAAAATGCTATAGTAGCTCAATACATTCATGCACATACATATATCTTTGTACTGAATAGACAATATATATCCATAAAAGTTACATTGTAGCTATATAATATAGGCTATAATACTCATACATATGTATGTTTTGTGTAATAAATAATGAAAGTGTTACCAATAAATGATAAATGTATGTTTGCTTTTATGTTAGGAAAACGAAAAAGGATCAATGTTTTTGTAATTTGATAAATTTTTCGTGTTAATTTCACCGCCCACACTCGATGGTTATTTGTTGTAACTGTAAACACGCTACTATAATCCAAGGAAATAAGCTCCTTAAATTAACCAAACCAAACCAAATATAAAATGGATGATTCAGAATCGGACTCGGATACGGATGATGTAAGTTAAAATTTAAACAAAAAAGAAACACATTTATGATTTCCAGTAATTTAAAGTACTTGAGATTGTTATTTACATATTTGATTTGATGGTCCGTAGGGCCTCCTCCATCTCAGGAGAGATTATTTTAATAATATTCTCCATTAACTTTTTTTTAATAATGTAGCAAATAACCATAATTTCTTATTTGTTCGTTACTTATGCAGGATTGAATTAAATGAGTCTCTTCACATAATTCCAGTTTCTACTTCAAAATTGAAACCCCCTCCTATAATAACAACTTCATAAAAATAAAATCAATGGTTCATTGTGGGTTTTAGGTTTAGAAACCAGGGTTGCCATAAGTTGCATATTTGAATGAAGTGAATGATGGCTAACTGAGAATACGAATATATTTTTACTTTTTGTTTTAAATAAAGTTGAATAGTAATACATAAACCAGACTAATGATAATCGATAACTCTAACTTATAAACAGTGGTGGTTATTTCATTGAAACCTTCAATGCCGTTTTAATTACGTTAAAGTATTGCAAAAGTTAAGTGAGTATTCATTCAGTTGTTGTTAAAGAATAAAAGCAACGAAAATAGCAAAGTATCACAAGTTTTTTAAACTGTCAGAACAGGTTAAGAAAAAAACTACACTTTCGTGTCAATAATGACGTTTAAAGAACCTTATCAACTGTGAAATATGAAATTAAAAATTTTTTGGATTCTTCTTCGTTTGGAATGATTTTTAAATTTAATATAATATCAATTCGCATTTTTTTAATTTCATTTTGTAAAAATCACCATTTTCGATTTGATACAAGTTAATTAAATTAAAAACTAACACCCCTATTAATAAACTTGAATTAAGTATGAATTATTTTTAATCAATGACTTTTTAGTTCGAAAGCTTATCAATAAAACAAACAAAAAGTTAATCCATGTTAATTAGTTAACAAACCCAAGTAGGCAAATAATTGAACTAATTTAGTAAAAATACATTAGATGTTTTTCCAACGATTTTTTACTAAATTGATTGAGAAGACAGAGCTTTAGAAATGGTGAGCTAATTAATAAAACTTGTCAATTTAACTCTTGATTAACTGAGTAGATATTTCAGACAGATGTCAGATGTGTGTCAAAACACTATCGAAACAGAGCGAAACTATGAAAATCGTACTTTCCTTAAGTTTCAATAATGAAAGGAAATTAATATTCACTTATTTAAACTTAAATCCAGACGTATTTACATTGGGCCCTACCCAAAATTAAGAGACGACTTAAATATTTAAGTAATTTAAACATAATGGTATATACTCTATATAACAAACAAAACATGGTATGACTTAAATATTTAAGTAGACCCTTAATAATGAATATTACAAGGTATGCACTTAAATATGAAAAATGTGATTGGTGCATTATTTATAGTCCTTACCATGGTTCATTTTACTTGAATATTTAAGTCGTCTTTAGTTATTGGTAAGGCCCATAGAATTCGTATAATTTACATCCAAATTTAAGTTCTAATCTGGATTTAATAATATGGCGAAAAGTCTTAGCTTTTAGTTTGGAAAAATGTTAACATTTTGTTTTAAATATGACATCTCTCAAATGGGTGCCCATTATTAACTTCAACCCGACAACGACACACTTGCTCTTTCCCGAACATTTTCCATAATTCGTGTTGGAATTTCAGATCTCAGCACCTTTGATTATTCTCGAATATTGGTTCTTCTGTGGTTTTAGTGAAAAATTCATCCTTTATGTAATCCGAAGGAAAAATTCCGTCAAATCGGTGGAATGCGGTCTTATTTAAAGCCATCCTTATTAACCCTAATTTCTTCGTCATTTTCGAAAATGTATGGTCCAATGATCTTTCTGAGGTTGTCCACACCATACTGTGCGCCTAATTCCGTGCACTTGATGTTCAACAATTATTTTTAGATTTCGGGTGCCGCATGCCTTTATTCACGAGACCATTTAGTTAAAAATGAGCCTTTGGGCTTATTATGAGGTTATTAATAAACTCGTTGTTGCAAATGGAATGCTTTTTTTGTGGATAATTTTCTTTTAAGTCGTGAATTAATTTAATCTTATATATAAAAAATAATTTTTTTATATCGTACCCTGGGATCCCGAGATTCCTGCGTTCCACGGTGGCGACGCATTTACAAATGATGTTAGCAAGTTATTTTCAAAAGTTTGTACGATATTTAAATTTTCGCATTTATTTTTATATGTGGCTTTCATTATTTTAACTTCGCGTCCAAATGTCATTCCGATATATATTTCGCAATTTTTGTATCCATTCATTGACATTAGCCGTGTTTTTTTGGGATTTTATGTATATCATAGCAAGAAATTTAGTTTTAGTCTAGTTTTTATATTTCACATTTAGTAAATTATCTGTTATTCGGTCAGAATAATAAAACACAAATAAAAGAAAGTTTGGTATACAAATAGAAAGCAAAATAAAAAATAACTTCAATCAAAAATTAATTTTAGTTACATAAAATGGACAATTCCATTCGACACTCGAATAAACATCACCAACCCATCCGCAGTAGAATTCTACTTCTGCTGTTATTGGCAGTAATTCTACTGTGGATGTTGTTTTTGTCACTCGTGTAAAATCCTACTGTACTGTGAATAGCTTTCCCAAAAAAATACGGCTATTTTCAAGAGAGTTTCACAGCTTATTTGTAGCTTCGTTGATCGTTTTGTCCACTATCAGTGCCATCAGCAAATGTGACAACAATAGTGTCAAAAACAAAATTGGACCTAAAACACTTCCTTGTGGTATCTCAGCCACTATTTCTTTTCGTATAAAGTCCATCATGCAGAGTTTATTGATTATTCCCAACATTAGTTGGGTACTTTCCCTATCTATTTTTTCAATTGATTTTTAATAAGAAATTTTTTGGGTACAAGAATGTTATTTGATTTAATTAATTTTATGTCAAATAATAATAATAATAATTTTCTATGATCTTGGAGGTCGAAAATATGAATTTTTTTATAATAGTTAGTACACAAAAATATATAAAAATTTATGTTAGTTATGTTATGACCTTACATACATTTGGCCTTTTGTAAGGCAAAAACCCTCACTGATTTGCAATGTGCACAATATATATTGAATTATTTGGAATGTTATATTTTAACTTTTGAAGGAGAACGCAAAAGTCGAAATTTTTGTTCATTTAAAAGCGATAAATTTTCTCACCATGCTTTTATGGTTTTCAATATAGCACTCTTATAATATCTTCCTCCCCTTCTACTAATGACTTTTAGTGTCATTAAAAACACCGAAAAAAATCACAAAAACAAAGGCCATGGGAAAAAATGTACTTACAATTTACTTTCTAAAGGACAATTAAGCTCTGCAATATCCCAAGATGAACAATCACATAAAAACAAAAAGTTTTGTGAAAAGTTAAGTGTTTTTTTTTTTTTGCTAAGTAAACTGAAAAACAAACGCATTATGACATTCTTAAAAGTGTCTCCCTTGAAACCCATTTGTACCCCCTTAAAAAAATACTCGGTTCAAATTTTTCTATCTATCCTGGTAACCCTAGTCAGGATATATATCCCTATTTAATGATGTCATAGAAATAAGGCTTATTGAACCTTCTAAAAATTCATATGTGGGTGTTAATATATAACGGATAATTTTGTCTATTGAAAAGTTCTTCCAGGATATGTAATAAAATCCTATTGGGGTGGTTTTAATGTGATTTATTTTTGTCCCTAAACAAATTTACTTGTTTGTTTTTTTTTTTTTTTTTTTTTTAATTTCATCGTTAACATAAAATTTTATGGATTTCTCCACGAAAATTCATGCAAAGGAAATTACTTTTTAAGCAAAACAAAGTAGATATAAAAAATTATCGTGAATGACTTGCTTAAATTTTTCAATATAGGAAATAAACTTCCGCAAGTGTATAATAAACAATACTTAAAAAAAGAAACTTATAAAATAAAGAGCATTATCTTGTACGAAATTGAAATTAATTTGTTTTATCATAACAATTAAGTAAATAAATGTGTGAATTTTCTTTTTTTTATAGGAAACTAAAGCCGGCACCCTGAATTTCTCGTCGTTCAAGACCAGCTTTACTTCCAATGTTAATTTCCTGAAACGACGGTAGGTACTATATAAAATCATCTACCAAAGCATTCACAATCCACATGATAGGTTCAGCTCGGGGGATCTGTCTTCCGAGTGTGATGACGTTGATCCAAATGATTTGCCACCAGCGGCTCGGCCTCCGCAAGACCAAGCACCACCATTGCAACAGCAGCCAAAGCCACAGAATGCTGGGCCACCAAATATGCCACCTCCACCGGCACCATCTGGACCAGCTGGACCAACAGGACCTGTACCACCACAACCTACTACCGCTGCTCCAGATTTGGCATTGAGTTTTGGCAAGGGTCCTGCTCGGGGTGTGAGTGCTCCAACAAGTCCAGCTAAATCCAGAGAAAGTCTACTACAGAGGGTTCAGAGTTTAACAGGTGCAGCTCGCGATCAAGGAGCTTCAATTATTGGTAAGTGCATTCATAGGTTTTATATAGTTTTAGAATTATTTCATTTTTTATTGCTGTCGAATTTTAGGAGCAGCTGTACAGAGTGCCACAAGGCCCACATTCAACAAAGACAAATATTTTACTCTGCTTGTCCTCGACGATCAAAATACTGATTGGTCTAAATATTTCCGAGGAAAACGATTGCATGGTGATTTTGATATTCGTGTCGAACAAGCTGAATTCAGAGTAAGTTCATGATATTTTAAATTGCTAATTGAATTTCATATTAAATTGTGTATTTTATGTTCAAGGAAATTTCATTGACTGCAAATGCCGAAAACGGACCTGTTGTATCTATGGCAGTATATCGTGGAGGAACTAGGGTAAGAGAATTTATTAAATAAAAGACATGAATGTAAGCACCAGCTGTGGCATGTTTTTTTTTAACTGTAATTATTTAGTAAAGAGGGAAAAATGCAGATAAAAATCAACCTTGCAATTATCTAAATGTACAATGAACAAAATTGGCCGACGAAATTATATTCTGCAAAGTTAATCCAAAAGGAAATAAGTGCAGTCAGTTTGAGGTCAACATAACTTTTTTTAATTGAAACAATTCAAAGTGGGTAACACATAATTTTTAAAGTGTAGACAAACATGGGAACAAGAAATAAACTTAAATACAATCAAATGAAATTGTTATATTTTTTCTCTTGAAACCATGAGTTGTTGGTTACTTGGGATTCTAAGAAAAGGCTGTCAAAATATGAAAATGTGTAACTTAAATCTGCCAATCTTAGTTTTTTCATATTTGAGTTTATTCGTCCCTTAATAAAGTTAAAAAAAAAATATTTGGCAGATACATTGAACTCAACGTTAGTTTAAATTTGGTACACACATCATCTACTTACGCACTGGGCCCAGGCTCTATAGGAAAATGAGATATAGATATCTCCTTTGAAAATAAGATATCTTGAACACAAACAATTACATGTGAATTTTTTTTTGTCAAAGCTATCCAGAAGAAATTTATTCACATTTTCTGACTAAGATTATATTTATTGATGTTTATCTTGTAACTTTTGTACCAAAACTAGATTTGTCTACTCATGCAAATTCAGAGCGGTCCAGCTAGTATGAAATATTTGTTCTCTTTTTAAACTTTATTTAAAAATTAAATAAAACAAAATAGATTTCTGATGGCTTTTAAAAATGCCGACAATTTTTATACACAAATTTAGCAGTCTGAGAGATCGTAACGCCATCTGTTGGCGATCTTTTTTTTGTGAGGGACAAAATTTTCCGATTGTCAATTCCGTAGTGTGTTTGTCATTCTTTAAAATCAATATTTTCTCCTTGTCATACAAAATGGAGTTTTAAGCTATTTATGCACATACATATGTCGTCACCATTTACATACCCCTGTAAGTATGCAATGTCGGGTGTTTAGAATTTTCTGACTTTTCTGTTCGAAATTTCAAATGTTCGGTATGATGAACTGAATAATGCGAATCGAACTAGAAAATTCCATGAAAATCTGTTGACGTTCAGCCAGCTGTTATGCAAGTACAAAATAAAAATTAATTTTTATATACAAATTCTGGAATTTTGGAAACATAAAGTCATCTCTCTAATTTATTTAAGAGTCTTGTGGGAAACCTTCAAATAATTATAATTATTTATTTCTTTGTCTAAGAACTAGCTAGGCTCAGCGGATGATGTATCGCTCTACTATTACATAGAAATTTTGCCTATTTTATTAAATAGGTTTTAGACCAAAAAAGACCTAGTTACGGTTCATACACGAAAATAATCTGTCCTAGAAGACGTTATACTGTCCCTTCCAGTAGGTGGAACCGATGTTGGATCGAGCTTAACCCCACATACATATTTCAATTGATAAAAACCAACATAACCGAGCCAGTAAATCCAGTAAAATTAGTTAAAAATTCAATAAAATAAAAAAATTTCGTATACGCCCAAGTGAACCAGTGTTTCACAGTCGTTTTTAGAGACATATTTTTGATTTTCTTCTTTGTTAGGCTGAAAACATACTGAAGTTGCGCGAGCACAACGGTGATGCGATATGATTATGAATGTTCTCATAAGAAAATATTTGTTTGCTTTTGTCAATTACTTCTCGCATCACCGCTCTGCTCGCAGCTCCAGCATGTTTTCAGCTTTACTCAATCAACATGTATTTTGAACATGAGTCTTTTTGGTTTAAAAAATTTAATTTTTTTAGTTACTTGGCTTCAGCGCCACCTATCGAATAAGTACATGAATAAAAACCTTCTCCAAGAAAATATACCTTTATATAATTGTCAAACTTTCATGATGATGGAGCTAAAGTACAATTTTTTAGCTTTCTTTGGACTTGAAATAAAGAAGCAAATTAAAATATAAGAAAAGTGGTCGTGGAAGTGTGCCTCAGTCTTAATAGAGCTCAATCACAAAATTTTTACTTTATTGACGTTGAATACGAAAAAAATTTGAATTTAAGAAATGTTGGCGGATTTTACCCAAAAAATTTCTACAACATCTCGGCGCCAATAGGAAAACTCTGAAAATTTCAACAGAGTAGGTATTGAGGTATTTGAGTTTCCAGTGATGAAAAGCAAAAATAAATTTTCAGACAACATTTTTTGCAAATACATTTGCAATCACAAGAAAAAAAAACATATTTTAGTTCAAGTGAAATACAGTAAATAATTGTAAATTAATTATTTTACATATAATTTGAGGATCAAACATTTTAAATTTTTTTGGGGAGATAGTATTCATAATTAAACTCGTGTTTTAAGAAATTCATTACAATAAAATCGTTTCCTTTTTCTATCAACAAGGACGATGTACCAGTTTCTCTGGTAAGTTGGTTATTCGATGGTTTCCAGTAGGACTTGAATTATACATAAGAACCCTTATTATAAACGTTTTGTCCAATTGTAATATAACTTTCCTACCAAATAGTGCTATACCTATAAAACAAAAATGAGAACACATACAAAAACAGCCGCTATAACCATTTAATAAAAAATTTATTTAACATTCTTTAATAAAAAAAATATTATTTAGAATTTTAGAAGTTTTAAATTAACATTAAAATTTTGTTAGAAATAAATTTATTTCATAGTGAATAATCATCAAACAATTATTATTAATTTTCGTTGAAAATTTAAAAAATTTCTTATGAACCTACGTACATACATACTAGCAAATATTTTTTTTGCATTTTATTTTTTGTTTTATATAAATCACAATATTCTATACTGTGGGTTTGTAGTTTTAATTTAAAAAAAATTATATATATTTCATTTTAAAATTGAAATTTTATTCATACATGCAAGTGTGTTTTTTTTTACTCACAACCATTTATAGGTTGCTCGTTCATTTCGACCTGATTTTGTTCTAATTCGACAACCACCGCGTGATGGAGCTAGCGATTTCCGTTCAACAATACTTGGATTAAAATATGGAGGTGTTCCTAGCATCAACTCTTTACATTCATGTTATCAATTTCAGGTATAGTAAGATTTTGTTTTAATATTATGTACGAATTTATTAAATTTGTATTATTATTTTTTTTTCAAGGATAAACCATGGGTTTTCGCACATCTATTACAATTACAAAGACGTCTGGGAAAGGATATGTTCCCACTTATTGAACAAACATTCTTTCCCAACCCTCGAGATTTGGTAAGTCACAGTGTTGTTTTTGTTTTTGTTTTTGTTATATCATTAAAATTCTAATAAGTATTTACAAAAGTATGAAAAAAAATGATAAAAAACAGCTGATTGTTAAAAAAAAATAATAAATTACTAAAAGTACATAATTATCATTAAAATTAAAGCTCCTTTGTCGAAGTTACATAATATGTATTTTGTTTATACATTAAAATTATTTATGGATTGGCTAAGCAAGCCTTATATAAAGGTGTTTTTCTCCAATGACACTTGGCAACAAGTCGTTCATTTTTTCCTCTATATACCAGTGGAACACATAAACTGAAATCTGTTTCGCATTTCTTAAATGGTGACCAACTGCAGGAGTTTGTGTTTTCTATCGAATGACCTCCTAGATTCATTTGTATCTGTGAAGTTTGAAATAAAATAATAATAAAAGAAGAATAAATACATATACGAAATATTTATTCAAATTTGTAAGAAATTAACTTACTCCACATTTACATCCTTTTCGATAAGATCCAGAGAATCCTCTTCTCTCAACTGCCGTCATTTTTTGATATTCTTTGATGTAGTTACATAGGCTCAATTTGGAACCTCTTCCTGCAACTACATAAAGTTGACCTACTTTCAAGTCTACTCCACACATTGAATCTGAGAGAGCGGTTGTTAAACGTCCGTGTTTGAGAATATTTTCGGCGGCATCTGTCATCTATTAAAAGAATTTAAAAAAAATATTTTAAATAGGAAAACGGACCAAGACTATAAATTGGCTAATTAAATTATTGAAGGTGTTAGAATAAAGTTTCTGAATTAAATGTCAAAGTAAAAACCGAAATTAAAGTTTTGATTTTAACTCATAGATATGAGGTAATTCTATACTTTGTTTATTCTACATACTTGTTAATAATGGGCCCTACGAATAAAAAAATTTAGAAACGACTTAAATATTTAAGTAAAATGGACCATTATGACCTTAATATTTAAAAAGACCATAAATAATGAATATTACATGGAACGGACTCTTAAATATGAACAATATGATGCATGATGGTTCATTATTTATAGTCCATACCATTATGGTTCATTTTACGTGAATATTTAAGTCGTCTTTAAATTTGGTTATTGGTAAGGCCCAATATCAATAAAAATTACATACTGAAAAAAAACAATTATTTTTTATTTACCTTATATGATTTTTTTATTTCAATCTTATACGCCAATTGATCTTTGACCAATCGATCTGATTTTCTCAGAACTCTCATGACAATCACTAAATGAAATAAAAAAATTATTTTTTAGTTCTAAAAAAGTTTTTTTTGTCAATTTTAACTTACCGAAATCAGCATCACAAAAATGTGTTTGTGGGTGGCTAGGCATACAAGAACAAGCATTTACGGATGGCATAAAAATATCAACCAAAGACAAAAATGCAATTATCCAGACGCACAAATTTCTTAAGAAATTCATTTTGGGATCTGTAAAAAAATACAAACATAAAAAAATAAAAATTTATAATTTATTCGTGTTGTACAAAATTTAAATGTCATTATTTTCTCATTGACCTTGTTAAATAATTTCTGTAATTTGGGTGGCTAAAAGAACTGTTGGTTCTATTTAAAAATGCATTTTGTATCTTCCGTTGATGGAAAGAAAAAGAAGAAAAAGGAACCTTCTCGTGTTTTTGATTCTGAGCTTCACTGAGATACGGAGACGCCTCAATAGTGGGGCGGCTTAGTTAAATAATTGTGCACTTTGTGATAAAAGCATAAAATTTTTTTCATTGTTGGTACATTATATGAATATGATTTTAAGATATTGGGCCACTTCAAAATTCCGCCCCTTTAGGTGGGAGGGGCAAATTTAAAACAAAAATTACATAAGATTGAAAAAAAACATTAAAAAACAACGGCAACACTTACAATATCATGTTATACCTTTTTTTAAAGCCAAGAACCCATTCTTCAATTCTGTTTTCAAATTAAGTTATTTTAGTGCTTAGTTTTTGAAAAAAATATTTTCAAACTCAAAATTTTGAAAAAAAAAATAAAAAAAAAAAGTTTATTATGATTTTTTTGCAAAAATTTATTTTTTTTTATTGACTACTAATTTGCTTTATCATTTTCGATACTCTTAATAACTTTTAGTCGAGTCCTAAAACCCATATACTCTTAAGTCATTTAGTTTTTTTAGAAAATTGAAAATTACCATAACTACTTTTTCCTTAAAACCGTCATTTTTGAACATAAACAATGAATTTTGACTTTCTTGTTTAAATTATAAAATTAGTTTAATCAATAGACCTACAATAGTTTAGGTAGTTATGAACTTTTAATATGTTGGTTGTTTGATGAAAAAACAAATTACGACAACCACGCCACATACGCACGCCTTCACAATTCTGAAAAACCCACACTTTTTTCGGTCTCTTGCCTATAACTTCATTCTGGTTTTTATTTAAGCAAAAAATATTTTGCGACAAATACAATCAAATGAGAATTATTACTAAGATCTATTGCATGCACCCCATCGTTTTTCGTTTTAAGTGTATGGGGAGATTGTTTTATACTTTTTAGTAAAAAACGTATTATATTAAGATTTAAATTTTTTGTATTCACTTAGTTAAGAAGACTTTAGTTGTTTTATAATATAAAAATGACATAATTTGGGTGTAATTTATACAATTTGTCTCAATTGATTACGACAGTAAATTTTTCAATCAACAATAGTGTACATTCATAAACATCAAACATTTGCTTTGTTGCGATGCTGATGCGCAACGCAGCTGATGCTGATGCAATACATCAGCAACTACGCATCGCATTTCCTTGATTCTGGTTTTGCTTTAAGTTTGCGCATTATTTGATGCAAGTTTGCAATAGTGAACACTTTACATTAAAACTGATGCTGGTTTGATGACTTTATGAATGTTTGACCCAAGTGATTGTGCAACATCTCTGCAACGATGCGTTTGTGAATTTACATATATTTTTCAAACGGTTCTTTGATCTTACTTTGGAAAATAGTTAACGGAATGAAAGAAGGATTTATAATGATCATTCCGGTTTTGTTCAGGTTCTCAATCTCTGACCCCCATATCCCCATTTACGCCACTTCATGCGTTCTTCAAAGCCACTTGGGCCCTCTTATCTTTGTTCTAACAATAAACGATATTGACAGTCAATATAACTACTGGCTCATATCGTAGTTATGTAGTTGATATTAAAATCATTAAGGTCAATTCAATTTATTCCAAACTTGGTGCGAAAAGAATTTCTTAGAACTCAACATTACTTTCAATCTATAACCTTCTCCCGTAAACGATTTCCCTCAACCCTAGTACATGTTGCTTTCGCAACGTGGCCATTCCCATAATTTAATCCATTCGAGAACTTGGAATTATTTGTGACAGTGAGCTTAACCTTCGCTTCCATTTTGGTCAAATAATTAACAAGGCCAATACCTCTGCCGGCTGTATTAATAATCTTATTCCCACAGATATTTTGTCAACTACTACTGATTACTTCGCTCCTATTCTGTGTCTCAGTAAGGATTTTAAAGTTGTTTTCCCATCCAGATAGGACTGGCAAAACGACATCGTGACGAAAGACTTCGACACAACTATTTTTACTGATGGTTCAAAGATGGAGTGTGGGGTTGGTTCAGGAATATTTTCCGAATCTCTAAATATCTCTAGATCTTTTCGGCTACCAAAATTTGCTAGTGTTTTTCAAGCTGAATTACTTGCAATTGGGGAAACATGTAAGGTACTCAAACAAGACCCCAACCAATACCGAAATACCACTATCCTGACAGCTGTTAAAGCCATTAGCTCAGCTGCATCGTCTTCCAAATTGGTGCAGCAATGCCGTGATGACCTCGCCAGCCTAAATGTGAATCTCAAGGAGGGCGAAACGAGCGGGCTGACGAACTGGCCAGGCAAGGTTCAGCCCTTCATGACTCACTTGCGGAAACAGTTAACATTCCACTTGGAGTCATGAAGGGCAATACATTCTCTATTTTTCTTACCGAATCCAATCGCAGGTGGGGCAATTTGTCAAATTCCATCATTTATAGGAAGATTTGGCCCACCTATAGTAAATCCCGGACAAACGACTTAATTTGCAGACCCAGGCGAGACATAGCCAGGTCATTGCAACATGAACAGGATACTGGCCAATCGGAGAGCATGCAGCGAAGCTAGATATACCCCACAATTATCACTGTTGCGGGGACCAGCAGGAAAAGGAAACAGTCATTAATTTCCTCTGTAAATGCTCCGCTTTGGCCAGAAAAAGAGCTCAGTCACTTGGTAAAGCTTTTTTTCGTGACCTTAACGAACTTTCTGAGATGAGGATCAAAGATTTGATCTCCTTCCTTAACGAAACGCACTAGCTCTAGGATAAACCTCAGTAGCCACTGTACATCTTTCCTAGGACTAGATGATCGTTCTAAGAGTACAAACCTTGTAAGTCTCTGAGCCAACCGACAATCTGATCAATGTGGCATGTTGCTGCGAGACTAACAATCCATACCATTTCCATCCATAGGTCCTATGAGTTATGGTATCAAAACGACCCACTCTAGCTCTAATTGGCTCAATAAGCTAGGTGGCTCGTGACCGCCATTTCAACCTACCTACCTACCTCTGCCGGGTTCTGCGGCCTTCCGTGGACCGATAACATCAGCCCCATATGTACTTTATTTCTTGTCTCAATAAGTTAAAAATCGTTCGCAATCGGATCGAAAAGAAATCGGTTTAATTGAAAATGAAACGTTTGAAAAAAAAACACTTTCTCAATCCCCCCCTTAATAAAGGTATTCATCGCAAAAAACAAGTGGTACCAGTAATTTGTATGTGATCAAATTTTAAATTTATTCAGAAGACTTAATTAAGGGGTTATTGCGCTGTACTGTGCGAAGAAACTGAGAATTTTACAACTAACGGAATTTTAAGTTTTTGTTGGAGCTTAATGGCGTCGGTTATGTACAAAAATACCATGAGGATCATATTTGTAGCTTCTTGTGTTTTCTACAAGTCGCAAAATAACTTAAAATACATATACCAGAATGATGTTCAAGGCAAAAGACTGAAAAATTGATGGTTTTCTGTGATTTTATTATGATACTGAAGGGGTGGAGGGGGCGTGGTTGTGAAAATTTGTTTTTTTCATCTACTAAACTTATTAAGTAAAATTTTAAAAATTTATAACTAAATACATGACCTTTAATAGTTTTATCGATTGGACCAATTTTATAATATAAACAAGAAAGTCAAAATCCATTGTTTATGTTCAAAAATGACGGTTTTAAGAAAAAAGTAGTTATGGTAATTTTCAATTTTCTAAAAAACTAAATGACTTAAGACTTTCTGGTTTTTAGCACTCGACTAAAAGTTATTAAGAGTATCGAAAATAATAAAGCAAATTAGTACTTAATAACGTAAAATTTCGCAAAAAAAAATCATAATAACCTTTTTTTTTTATTTTTTTTTCAAAATTTTGAGTTTGAAAATAATTTTTTCAAAAACTAAGCACTAAAATTACTTAATTTGAAAATAGAATTGAAGAATGGGTTCTTAGCTTTAAAAAAAGGTATAGCATGATATTTTAAGTGTTGCCGTTGTTTTTTAATATTTTTTTTTCAATCTTATGTATTTTTTTTTTTAATTTGCCCCTCCCACCTAAAGGGGCGGAATTTCGAAGTGGCCCAATATCTTAAAATCATATTCATATAATGTACCAACAATCAAAAAAATTTGATGCTTTTATCACAAAGTGCACAATTATCTTTTATATGGACGCTATGCCGCTCCACTACAAGAGAAAATTTAATTTGTTTCGTCCCAAAGTTTGATAATTAAATTGACAGATGGTTAGGCTTCAGGTAAGGAGTACATTAATTAAATAAAAAGTGCAGACCTTTTTTAAAGAACATTCAATTTCCTTTAAGAATACATTTCAATTATTTCCTTACAGTAAAAAGTTAAGTAAAAAAATTACCATACTACTATCGTAATCTCTATATATTTATCGAAAGGGCCTGAATTTTATCCATTTATTATTTTAACGGCCTTTAGTCCTACAAAATTTGCTGTTTCGTCCCGGCGCGATCCACTTGGACTCATCAGTTGACTAGTGAAGGCCTTTGTCAATACGCAATTTGGCTGATGTATTTCAGTAAATAGCAAATAGAATTTGTATTATTAAAAAAACCTTCTTATATATATATGGTATCTTTTTACGATTAAAAAATCCTGTGACTTTACCACAATTGAGTGCATAACAATAATATCTTGCGATCTTTATTTTTTTAATCGCAACTTCTGAAAATCGCAACTGTTCCTAGTCTTCTGTGGCATAATAATATACATATGCAAAAATACTTTTCTATAACGACATTATATAGCACATAAAAATTAGACAGTTAAAATAGTCGCAAGTGCAAAATTGGTTTCAAATTTTATTTATGTTTTCAACTATGTCAATTTTTTAACAAACAATTTTTGTACTCAACACAATAAACAATACTTTTGATTTGTCTGACAATGCCTGTCAACGAATCAACCAATTTTTCATAAACGATGGCCAACCGTGTGGTTGGTTTCAACCAGTAAAAATTGTCAGAAAATTCATTGTCAGGTTGTTGTCAGGCTTTGGGACAGTATCTGCCAACCGTGTGAACTGAAAATTTTTCATTATAAGGGTAGTTGTCTATGTTTGTCAGCTCTTGGCAGCTCATTGTCAGAGGATTGACAGATCTGCTAATATTGTCAGTTATTTTGCGCGTTCAGAAAAATGAGATTTCAGAGATTTTTCTCACTAAAAAGCAAGTGAATCCAAAATTGTTTTCCTCAGAGCTGATAAATTTTGGTAAGGAATCCTGTTGCTGAGATTGCTGAAATCTCCAAGACCTCATTTTACTGAACAGGTCTATTGCAAACACTAACTCGAAATAAATTTCTTTTTAATTCAAACTTACCGCCATGTTATTTATTCAATACATCCAGACTTAAATCCGGATGTATTTATATTCAGTTTGTATAATTTGGATTTAAGTTTTAATCTGAATGAATCAAGTGAATAATATGGACGTTAGACACTACGAAATCAGTTTTATGCTATACCTACATCTTCATATCATGACCATTTGTACATATCTTCCTACTGCAAAGGCACTTTCATTCGACCCAATCATGCTTTTAATTATTTCGCACTGCATTTCCGACGATGTTTTAATAAAAAAAAAAAACAGCAAGAGTTTCAATTTAAATGTTACTACTCGTATCTTAAGTGAAATTTTAAAATGTTGTTTAAGCTTTTTGATATATTTTTGCTTATGGGATCAATCTATCACCCACAACATTTTAAAAACTCGAATAATTTAATTTCGTCAAACCGCATTGTGGGACGTTTTGTTTCCTTATTTAGAAACAAGATTGCTACTCTCGTGTATATACATATTATTAAATGAATCGATTATAATAAATCTATTCTAAATATTGCATTCATTTTCAAAATATAGAGTTGGTACTTAAAACAAATCAATAATATTACAGCCCACATATTGCAATATCTTAATTAAAATATTTAATTACATTATGATGTTATGCTATGATATTTTAAAATAGAACAAGTGTCACAAAGAACTAAACATAAGAACTATAAAAAAAAAAACAAATCAATAAATTTTATTTATTGACGATAAATGATTTTGCATCTCTTTTTATCTCTCTCTACAAAACAGGCTCCACATTCTTCAAATGATTATATCCCTTTCATTATTTGATACATATATTTTTGTGACAACATATTATAGTCTCGCTCAAACACGCAACGTATATTAACTTTATTAAGCATATCTTCAAAACAACACTCTGAGGACAGTCATTAAACAGAAAAATATCTTAAAACTATAAAGATTCCACTCAATGACGACTAATCGTACTCAAAAGTCGAAACTTATGAAGCATCTGCCTCTCGGATGTTTATATAAAAAAAATTTAATTTTTTTCTATTTTGTCATTCAACATAAACAAATAGATATAGTTCTTCATAGATTGTTTATTACGAAACTTATAACCTAACCAGACACTATTCGAAATGCAACAGCAATAAAGGAACACCAGCAAAAGCATATTATATTGTAGATCAGCCTTAATTGCCGCCACTTTTCGATTCCCCTGAGTCAAAATGTTTTTTGACTCTGGCCACCCACTGGTGTCACAATAAAAACTCTCAGTAACATAAACAATATATGTATGTATGTGCAACGTGAATTGGATGCTAAAATAAACTCAGGGCCAGAGTCGATACAATGATCCCAATTCCGATTCCCAAAAGTGTTTTGTCTTGTGGTATACACTATTTTTTATACTATGAATGCGATGCAGTCTGTGAAGCAAAAATAAAAAATTTTTCGGTCGCGTAATAAGGTGTCAATTCATTTGTTTTTAATTGACACTTGTACGATGACAGCGCGGGATGAATACAACACTAGTTAGACAAAAAAAAAAAAGATCAAAACCAATGTTTTGAATCTGAACTAATTGGCTTAAATGCTGTCAATTGGTTTGATTTTTTTTATTTAAGTACCCAATATTTTATGAAAGATTAAAGGTGCGAACAATAAATTTTTTTGTTAACAAATACAATAATTATAATTTTACAACTAAAGGTGAAATTATGTATGTTGTTAATAGAAATTACCACATTTATTTTAATTTTGTTGTTGTGATAAAACTAAAGTAAAATTAAATTTAGTGTTAAGTACACGTGTAGTACATTATGTATAAGGTATGTACAGTAATTATATTCAAATTTTAAGATATCGCTGGTGTCCCGGTAGACATAGTTTTTACAATACAAATCTACTATAGCGATATCTTGGAATTTGAATATAATTAGTGTATAGTACATTTATATGTACATTATACTTATGTACCGCACATGTACTGTATACTTCTTCTTATGCGTAGATTTTGGAAGTTATATATTCAGCAGGCCCTACCAATAATCAAATTTAGTGACGACTTAAATATTTCATTAAAATGGACCATAATAGAATGGGCTCTAGCTAATAAACCATATATAGTATGACCTTAATATTCAAGTGGACTCTTAATAATGAATCATAAATGGAATGGACTTCAAAAAATTAAACATTCCATGAATGGTACATTATTTGGGATCACCAGAATTAAGGTTAGTTTTACTGAAATATTTAAGTCGTCGCTAAATTTGATTATTGGTAAGGCAGAGTAAAGTTAGAGACTTTTACTGCAAGTGGAACACATATATATGCAGGGATGCGCGTCGTTGCTGCTGCTCGAGCTGGAACGCGTATGAAATAAATTGAATTAAAAAAATTAAACGTGCCGTTCTTTTTTCTATTCAATTTAATTTTTAGAAATTAAATTAAATGGAATTTATTACTAAAATTTCAATGTACTATAATTAGTTGAATTTCGTTTAGTTCATCTGCGATATAACAGGCGCGTGTGATAATTAAAATTTAACCAATATCCAGCAGTAGCGTCGCGGATCTACGATGCTCCTCAATTGTGTTCACATTAACAAAACTGATTTTTACTTTGACACTAGGTCTTATGTGTTCAAGCCAAAAACTTCAGCCGTTGGGCATAATTCAGGCACCCAAAGTTTTTTTTATTCACGTGAAGCTCGTTAATCTACATTCACTGCACCACTTTTAATAAAGACAAACTGGTTTAACTGTTATAAATCAGAATTTCTCTAATCTCGTCCTAATAATAAGAGCGAAACAAAATGGCGAAAAGACCACAAATCGGTGTTTTAGCAAAACTAATTCGAAATTAATGGGCTGAATATAATTACTTGTAATGCTCTTAGACTTACTCGTATGTAAGGAAATTATATAGTTAGCCGATACTTATAGAGACTGTTCAGGCACTGCGGTATTAACTAACACTGAACTTTTATTCTTTACTTAAAGAACTTTTATAATATGTAGTTAGTTTTTTTTAAAGGTTTATACAAAAACTGCACAAAGTTAACATTGAGTCAGCCCAACCCTTTACAAAGTCGCATGCAAACTCATAGTTGAGAAAAAGTAAATATTTAAACAGAATAATCAAGCTAGGTATTCGTTATCTGCAATGTATAATAAGATATTCCTAGAAACACTAAAGTATATTCATGATTAATAAGAATATGATTGTGTAATAATTTTTATTAAACCAGTTTGTCCTTATCAAACGCAAAAAAAAATTGTTTTCTCAATGTTATTTCTTTGTAAAAAAAGATCACTTTATATTTCACAGAAAACATTTGCAACTGATTGTTGTAAATTATCAATTTAAAAGTAAACAAAAATTACTCTTGTTTGTTTTAAATAGTTTAGTTCTTATTTCACAGAAGGCGCTTTGCAACTGATTGTTGTAAATTATCAATGTAAAAGTAACCAACAATTATTTTTGTTTGTTTTAAATACTTTAGTTTTTGTTTTAATTTTGATGGTGTCATTTGTATAACTTTAGAGGGCCATTTACAATGAGATGATTAGACAATTAATGAAGGGGCACCGCCATTTTCTTCGATTTCGACAGTTGCGCAGAACTGAAGATAAATGAAATTGCTAATATTACTTTTAGTTCAATAAGTGCACTGAGATCTATATCTTTTTAATGGCTGGGACGATTTTGTTATAATTTAGCAATCCAGTGCTTCTAAATAGTTAAAACAATATTACACTAAGAAATGTTACCAATAATAAAAAAAAATAGAAAATAATTTTTTTTGTTACTTTTGATTTTTTTTTTCATTTTTGCATTGGTAATATCATAATACTATTGAACCCTTAATATAAACATAGATATGTTTTAGCTTAATTATAGTTTTTAACTACAAGATATAGTTCGTGTAATTTAGTCGTGCATTTTATTTTCTTATAAGCTAAGTATGTATACAGGGTGTCCCGAAATCACCGCCTCAGAAGAAAACCATGAGTTCCTAAGGTCATTTCAAGTCGAAAAACTTAAGAGGTAATTTTCTCGTTTTCACTTCATTTTCGACTTATAACGGTTTTTATGATTTTTATTCTTTTTTCCTTTGACTGGCTCTAACTTTGCCAAACTACAACCGATTTTTGAAATTTTTTTTTAATTTAAAAAAGAACAGTTAGAAATTTGTATCTACAATACAACTTGTACTTTTAAGTACAAAAATGTTAAGCTTTTTTAAGAACACATATTGGGCTTTTATAATAATGAAAAAAAAATTATACTTAATAACGTGTTTTTGTGAAAAAAATCATATCGAAGTCAAAAAAACAACCTAAAAATGCTTAAAAAATGTACTTGAAAATATTTTGCGGGAAAACCGTTATCCTCACAGAAAAAAGTTGTATGGTAGATACAAATTTCTAACTGTTCTTGTTTAAATTTAAAAAAAAATTCAAAAATCGGTTGTAGTTTGGCAAAGTTAGAGCCAGTCAAAGGAAAAAAGAATAAAAATCATAAAAACCGTTATTAGTCGAAAACGAAGCGAAAACGAGAAAATTACCTCTTAAGTTTTTCGACACCCTGTATATTTGCATATATAAAGTTTCTCATCGAAAAAACCTATATGTGTTTTCTGTAGGAGTAATTTTTTCGCAAAAAAAAATGCTTGATGTGACTTTTTTTTAAACTCCGAAGAATCTCAAAGAAAAAATGATTTTTTCCACAAAATAAATCCAGAGTTTGGCATTGTGTGTGCTTTTTCAGACATTTTACATTACAAACAAAATATGAATTGTAAATTTGTGACGAATAAACAATTTTAGTAACACCAAACTGTTTTTTTTTTTTTATTTATTTTTTTAAGGAAAATAATTTTTAACTCAAAAGAATTGCTTAAACATTTCTGTTGCAATCAATCCAGATATAATTTGACGTCTAGCTGACAACTAACTGACATTTGTGATGCTTTTCATCTTTATATATAGAATCGAGGAGTTGAAACGAAATTTTGAAATGGAAATCACAAGATTTTAATGGAACAGTGGATTTTTGCAGCTTAAGAAAAAACTATAAATATTAAATAATAATGAGGTTTTATGTACATAAATTAAATAAATTCAGATTTTAATTTAAACATTGATTTTTTTCGTGACGAATGGAATCGTTAAAACTATTTTTGTTTGTTTTAGAGTGATTTTTGTCTGTGTCAAGATTTTACCAAATGGAAAACCTCATAAGTTTTTTTCCGGGAACCTGACACCAGCTCTCAAAAAAAAAAAATATTTGCCGCCACATGTAGGTACGAAATCCAAATGTATATGCAAACCAAAATGTTCTCAGCGACACATGCACGAAATACAAAAGTTGACAACGACTGACATACCTACTCATGAATCAGGACTGCATATTTATGAAGGAAGAAGCTATTATTTTGGTTCCGGATAGTTATAAATAAGTTCTCAGAATGTAACGGAACGAACCACACCATACTGTGCATTTTTCGGGATGTAACGGTGGCCAAAAATGAGCCTTATAGCTGAACAAGTTTTTTCAATGAAACAGCTCTATAAGTTTTTATGCACATAATCATAATTTTGAAAACAAAAATTCTATAATTTGGTGACATTGTTTGAGCGAGCCATTACGATAAAATTACAAAGACTATACTTATTAAAAAAGGCACTGATAGTTTGCAATCTGAAATTTGCTTTGACAAATATAACCCTCTGAATTTAGTACTAGGTTACAAAAAAACACCCATTACATTTTGTAGATGAGGAATCGATACGATATTTTAACCTTGAACATCTACAGTTTCACCTACGCACTCGTACATATATAAATAATGTATATAGACTTCATTTGTTAACAATACGTTTTACTCTTAAAATTAATGGGGAAAAAGAAAAGTTATTGCACGTCTGATGTATCATCGTGCATCGTTCGTAACATGATGCAACCATAAATACATTTCACTATCAACCTAATAAAGTTTTGAAAAAAAAAAAAAAAAAAAACAACATATATACCTCACGAAGGGTATCTTCCTGCGTGGATAAAAATGAAGAACTGTCTTTCACAACCACTAAACCATCCGAGAAGATAATATAATTAAATTTATTTTCATCCAACTTTCGTGCCCGCCGCACTCTGTTTGTATGATTTTAATGATTCATAAAAAAAAATACTCAACCATATGAAAATTGATTCAGGTCGTAAGGTTTTAATTTCATTTTATGAATTTTGAGGTTTTATTTATAAGCTTCTGTCTTGAGATATAAGATAATTGTTAATTGATTGTTTTTTACTTTATTGATTTGCTTTATTTATGTACATTCAGTGTTGAATTCTAAATAGAAGATGTTTTTTAAGTCAATTTAGTTTTCAATTTTTTTTTAAATTTGAAAATGACCAAGCATTATTATAAAGCTAACACAAATTCAAAATTATTAATTCACATGCATTTATATTTTCAAAAAAAAAAAATGCTCATTCATTTTTCAACACCCACATGTTTTTCTTAATTGTAAATACAAATTAAACACGACAGAATGTTAATAATTTTTTTATGTCAAAATATTTTACAATAAAATTTAACCTTGAAAATTAAATTATTTTTTCTTGTGTGTTTTTACTTTCTTATACACTGAAAGTAAAACAATTCATGAGAATTTCCGATCAATTCTGGGAAATACAATAATGAATGATGTCTATAAATAATAGGATTCTTAATTTTGTGAAAATAAATAAAATAATAATAAAAATTTGTTTTTTGTCATCACCAATTTTTAGAATGACACTAAGTAAGAAAGAGTGACAATTGTACAAAATATGTAAAGTAGATTTTTGTTCCGCATCCAAACTGTAAAGTAGGCTCTTTTTACAAGAGGTTTGTCCGGGTACTTCCAGGACTAAAAATAGCTATTTTAAGTCAAATTTTGAGGAGTGGGGATGAAATTCTCTCATAGAGAGAAGTTAAACTGTCCAAAAGTACATGAACGCTTTAAATCAAAAAGGTCTGACATTTTTAAATGTCAACTTAAAAACTAAACAAAAGAGCATTCATATCAAAAAAAAGTAAACAAAGTCACAACATTTGAATCTTTATAAAACTTGATAACAAAAAATAAGTGAAAGTGAATAAGGTTATGATTTTTTTTCTTTTAAAACAATTTTTCTGTGGTTTCATTAAAAAAATACAAGATGCACAAACGAGAACAAAATTTCACTTCTAATAAATTAAAGTAAAAGTAAACAACAGCCATTTATATTTTGTTGTTCTTTTTCCACTTCAAATTGGCTTCTGGCAGAAAACAGACTTTAAAAGTTTCTACTCCAACAAATAGGTGCGCTCCTTTACTTTAAATCACTTTGATTTTTCTTCTATCTGCGATTTTCAGTATCAGAATAAATGTTGCCTGATTCACAATGTGGCCGTAGACGTGAAGGGACCTCTTCACAGTTTTCCTCTCAATGACGAACTTAAAACAGTGAAATAATAGCCGTTTTTTTAGTATCAGAATTGATCTATATGGATCATCAAATAACATACATAACAACAAAAACACATGAACCTGCTCTTTATCGGGTTCACGTTTCATGATCCGAAAACAGGGTGCTGTTTCTCGCCACTGTGAGGTTGTTTTATTTTTTCAGGATGATCCATATGGATCATGGTTCATAATTAAAAACGGCTAATAATAATAATAAAGAATTTCTCGTCGTCACGTTCTGTCTTTTTTTTGCAATTTTTCGAACTTTTGACGTGAGGACGAGAAATGATTTATTCAGCCCTATCACAAATTCCATCGTAATCGAAAATTTGCTACGAATCACGAAAAATGTATTGCAGAATCCATTCGTAGTGGAAAATCTATTAAGAATTTCGAAATTCGGGAAATTTGGTATCACAAATTCCGAATGAAACGGAAATATGACGCCCTTTTCTACGACAACTGATTCTTGTCGTAGCCAAGTCGTAAACGATTTTGTTTCATTAAAAACTAGTTTTTTTTACAAATTTTAAAATATGCAATGGTTGCAAACGCAAATTAATCAATTTTTATTTATGAACTCTTAAAATAATTGAATACCACGCCATTAAGAAACAATTTACAAAGAAGTATAAACAAAACTATGTTCCTTAAAAAAAAAAACGAGGAATTAAAAGAACACATCACTTTTAAAACAAGCTGGGCTGAAATTAGTCCTCAGTACATTTGAAACCACTTTTTTTTTATAACTTCTATTTATTTTTGTGTTGAATCTATTTTCCTGGGAAAAAATGCTAAAACATTGAATAAATAAACAAATATCAACAAAACAACTTTTTTCACGATCTCAATCATTTGACAGCTGTAATAGTGCTCAGGGATTTTGGGATTTGTTCTTGCGATATTTATTTAAAAAAAAGTCTAGCCGTACTTAACACAAATATTCAGCTTTTTTGTGTAAAATAAAAAGGGAAAAGAGATGGGACTTTTTAAAAAGTTTAATGGATTTCTTCTTTTAAAAGCTCCAAGTATTGCTGTGACATAGGACAGCTGATTTCGAAATTCAGAATTAATTCTTTTAATGAGGCAATGCTTTTTTCGATTCAATTCGGATTTTGTGAATCCTTTTTTTCGGGGTTCGTAGTGGAATAATCCATTCGGGGATTTTCCACGATGGATTCTGTGATAGGCCTGATTATGTATTGGGTATTTCTTTGTTTTAAATTTGTCAAGGGAGAACGACTGTAGAGAGGTCTCGTCACGTCAAAGTCTCTTTGTTTCGTCATTAGGTCCGTTCCCAAGATTTCTCGCACTAAAAGTTGGTCAAATGTCAAATTTGAGGAGTGGGGATGAAATGCTCTCAAAGAGAAAGAAAACTGAAAAAATGTCTGGAACGGTTTTCGCACTAAATTGGACTACTTTTTAAACGTCAAAAAATATATTCGACTATGGTTGCCGTAGATCAGTGATAAATCTTAATCAACATTTTCAAGAATCACATCCCAAGAAAATAAAATGTTAACAGAGAATAAACGTACAAACTTACATCAAGTATATTAATATACAAACAAACTAATCTTTAATTATACATTAAATTATGAAGCTTAAGCGTGTTTTTCTTGAAGTAGCACTATATAATATAAGTAATACTCAATATTGTCAATTTTAAATTTTCTTTTTAAGAAATAGTTTTGCTTATTGGCGTAAATTTTTTGTAATTAGTTGATTAGTTAAAAGATTAATAAAATGATAAAAAGTATGCTTATCTTTCAAAACTAAAATCAAAATAAAATTAACACTTGGGCAACCCTTGTCCGGCATTGTTATTTGTACTCAACTGACAAATTACGTCATCTGACATACGGCAACCAGGCATTTGACATCCAGCCCAGAAATAGCCAGAAGAAATTCCTCGGACTAAAACTGGCAAGAAGGGGAAATGTTTTACTCTCTCGAGCGCGCTCTCTTTTGTAAGAATTAGCACAACTTTTGAAGTCTGGAACGACTTCGGACTAAAAATGACTAAATCTGGCAATCTGAAACTGTTTGAAACTGGGTGTGGAACACACTTATTGTGAATCAGGCATGAATGAAAGTCAAACATCATGTTGGGATTGTCATTCACATAAGAAATACTGTGATTTCGTGTGAATTTGCGTAATCGTGTTTTAACGACTGCTGAACGTCAAAGTAAGATGGTTGTGTTCCATTCCACCATTCTACTTCTACCATTTTTATTCCAAAAAACTGTCTAAATTCATATAAAAAAAAAATAAAACTGGTAGATTCTGATAGTTTTGGGCAAGTAAACAAACAGACCTATATTGTGAACAATAAAACTCGGATTTACATCAAAATAAGTCGTGTGAGTACAAAATTTCCTTTATCTGTGAATTTATGTCCAAGAAATTTCTTTGAAGTAAAATTCACAGCTCACAAAATGTGAATTTTACGCCCATGTTCTGCATTCCACTTATTGTGAAATCACATGGCGAAATTGAATTTAGGTGTTACACAATTCGTTCGCAATGATGATAGTGAATTCTAATTTCGAACATGAAAATTGATGTTCTGCATTTTGATTCATTCCGTTTTCTAAACATTTTCAATCCACATTTTTATGCGTTGTGAAATCGGTGCATTTGTAGATAGTTTTGTATTTTTTGGTGCAAAATGTAAGAAAACTTTATGTTTTTGTTTATTTATTTATTATTATTTTCGTAGGAATCATAAGAACATACGAATAAAAAACTATAAAAATCATCAGAACCATTCATATTTAGGTAGGTATATTCACGCCGTCGTGTCGGGCAGGTTTTTTCTTACAAAATTGTTCGGCTATTTTTTATTTCGAGTTCCGCTTTCTTTTTTCCCTTATAAATGCCAATAATTTAGAATTAATTTTCATCTTCAGTGTAATTTCACTTTAAAACACAATTAAAAATGGAGGCACCTTGCATTTTGACATTTCGAACTAATTGCGAAATTTTCGAAAACGAACTAATTGTAGAACATGGAATTTCAATTTATGTGAAATTGAAATGCGATTTCAATTCGATTTCATTCGAAATGCAGAACATGGGCGTAACTAAAATGAGGCTGTGAGTGCAAATAAGCTTTTGTCACATTCGCGGTTACCAAATATAGAAATCAAGTTTTGTAAAATGTTGCGGATTCCATAATTGGCATCTAACTATACTTTCTTTTCATATCCGTACTAAAAGAATTGTGAATGAAATACTATAATAACTACGCAAGTTTCTTAAAAGAAATTTAAAAAGTTGCTGACTCACCGGGAGGGGAGTAAAGAATGGTTCGAATTCCACATTATCGTCACGTGCACTTTTATTTTAAGCGAATATATTTGCACGCACAAAAACACACACCTAATATTATTTTTGTTATTTTTCTGTTTTTAAGGCAGTTTTTTATTTTCTAAAAGAAATATCGACTTAATTCATTTTTGTATACAATAGATTTTTTCCCATTTTCCCATTCCAACCGTTAATTCAAAATTGGTTTTATTTACATGACCAGCAGTGTACAATACTATACATTCATCGTTCATTCACATGCCCATATATAAATATTCTTAATCATTTTCCAATTAATGCCCTCTCATCGTAAAAATTAATACTTTATGTCAGACGCGTGTACGTTGATCTATTTTAGGAAACAAAATAGATTTTATTATTGAAATTCTATAATTAGAAGTTATCTCAGATCGTTGAAAGAGCCTAGAGACAAAATTATTTATTTATTTATTTGTAAACCCTTATTTTTTTTTTTACTAAAAAAACGATGTTTTGAAGTAAATTCGTGTACAATCATCAATGTAAAAAGTATATACGATAAAATAATATACAATTAAACATACAAATAAGGCACCTACTCAAGAATTGCAAAGAGTTTATGTTTTTTTTTATGAATCTCTGGGGTTTTATCGTCGTCGCGTCGCTCGTGTTGTTGGTTCTTCCATCACGGTCGCTACTGCCCGTCATCATTCCTAGTGACTTATCAAAGTTAAGAATTCCAGAAAACAAAATCAAAGCACCGAATGCCTAGTTAGGTACTTTTAAAACAAATGAAAAGAGCTCGAATTACAATTATTGAGCTATCTTCTATATAGACTGTCTTATGTAAGCAATATCATTTTGCACTGTATGTCATTTCGATTTTGTAGATTGAATTTCATTCAATGTATATTTTGTGAGTAATCATTTTTTGTTTTTGTCTGTATTTTTAAGTAGAATTATCTGTTTTTTTGTTTTATAAAATTCAGGGCGTTAAAAAATGACAGGAAAGAAGTTTTATGTTCAAATGAAAAAAAAAAATATCATTTTTCTTTTCAACATAATTAAAATTGCAAGTACTTGTATGTAGACAAGGTTGTAAGCAGCAAAATATTTCAGAAGGGGTTATTACAATTTTATACTTTATATTTAATTCTTAATTTGAATGATTTAAAATAAAAAAAAGTATTAACAATAGTTTACAATGTTAGTTCATCTTAGGTAAATAACTACATTAAAAAATTATATTTTAATTTTGGGCCGCAGAAATAACTTTTTTAATTGTTCCATTTTAAATTCTGATCAACTGTAACTCAATGATTTTTAATCTGGCTAACAGGGATCAATTATTATTTATTACTGAATCCAAATGGCCTTTTATGATCAACTAATGACCTTTCAGACAACACTTAAAAAATTCATAAAAATTGCTAGCCAATTACTGAAACTTAGTGACCTTTTGTTACCATTTCCTAACTTTCCAGATTACATACTTATTCTTGAATATCCTATAAATGAAGTGGTACAACATGCTCTAATTGGTGATCTTGAAAAGTTTTTAAAAATTAATAACAATTAACAATTAATATTATTAATTAATAACAAATCGCTTATGGCTGATCTATTCCTAAAACCAACGAATTTTGTATGACCTTCAAATGAGGTTCTAACATCCTTTAAAGGGTGACCTTGAAAAAAGTTTGAAAATCCATAGCAATTGGCCTATGGATGACCAATTACAAAAACCAACTGACATTTTACGAATAAATTAGCAAAATTTTAGACGGAATACTTTTTGTTTTGAATATCCCATAAATGAGGTGCGTCCACTATGATTTTGAAAAACACTTACAAAAATCCATAAAAAATCGACTATGACTGACGAATTACTAAAATTAATTGAATTTTTTGATAAATTACCTGACCTTCTAGATGGCATACTAGTTTTCTGAATATCCCAAAAATGAGCTTCTAACATCTTCAAATGGGTGATCTTGAAAAAAATTTGTAAATTCATAATAAATGGCCTATGGCTCACCAATTACAGGAACCCACTGACATTTTACGACTAATTAGTGAACTTTTAGATGGAATGCGTTTTTTTTTGTATATCCTATGAATGAGGTAAGTTAGCGCGTCCTCTATGATTTAAAAAAAATTTTTGACTTGTACAAAAATCAAAATGAGCCATAAGATACAGTGCAATAAGCTCCCTATTTCCCAAAAAGTAGAAAAATATTTTCTTTAGTTAAAATAAACCATTTTAATGCAACGTTTTTTTATTACCATTCGTGATTGAATTTAAAACCCACACAAACTTTTTGGGGTGTACCGAACCACTGTTAACCTCCCTTAGTTATACTGCACTGCTAAAACATTTACACGAAGAATATCCAACTTCTTATACTTCTCAGTCTACCGTCTAGTCAATTAGCCTAATTACAAAGATGCAAAACACATTTTCTATAGAATGCAATAGATATGCGCGTCTGTTTTTAATCTTTCTCTAATAGACTATCACTGGAGAGTGTGTTCCTAGTTTAGTGGTTTGTATATGAACAGTGAACACACATTTTGTTCTATATGTGATGTTGAATTTCTCGTTTTTTTTTTTAGCTTTGTAAATCCCTATTTGAAAATCTTTGCCATATGGAAGACTTGTTCCTAGAGGAATATGTATTTTTTGTTCGTATTCTTACAGGTGGTCGCTATGCGATACATATACATATATACTCGTACATTTAGGCTTAAGTACTACAGTGTTTACGATCGATACAACAACATTATGAAGTGTGTAGTACCATTAAAAATGGATACGAGCACTTTAAAATACATTCGCTTTAATTTTACGCGCATTCTAATGGGTAATTTTCTTGAATTCATATACTTTAATTCTCCTCGCTCTCCTGATACAGCCGCCTTTATATGTATATGGATTAATTAAGTAATGAAAAACTTCTGCACAAAAATAAAATCAAATTGAGTTTTGTAAAATATTATTAAGATATTTGGTTTACTTGACTAGCGATGACAAGAAGATTGCAACTAGTTAAAGTTAAAATGTTTCAATTTTTGTGAGTACACAAACTTTTTCCTGTTCATATAAAGATGTAGAAAAATGTGTTTTGACATGAGATAATTTTAATTTATTATGAATTCTTAAATATAAATGTTATGTCAGTGAGATTGTCGTTTGTCTTTTAATTTTTAAGTTTATTGGTGGAACAAAAATATTCTAATGGACAAATAATGTAGTGCATTTCAGCCTCAACAAGCCAAGATTATATCATATTGTACTTTGTTAATTACATAATGAAGACCGGTTGAATAACCGATGCATGGTTCAACCTCAAATCGTTTCAATTTGTATGGAGAAAAAAAGAGCCGGACAAAAATATTGAAGTTGTTAGATAGTTGGGTTTTCTGCTACAAACAAAGAGTTTAGCGTCAGAACTCTCGAAAGAGAACCTTGATTTGTTCATTCGACTAAAAGAGGAACTAAGAGTAATCGAAAGGTCGGGATTTCTTATTCTTATGCAGTAGAATCTCGGAAAGATGAACGGTTCTATAATAAAAGATATAAAAACAGTTCGGAAATATGAACGAAAAATGTTCACCCTTCAGTGTTCAAAAAGATGAATGGGTTTAAAAATGTTTACTCGAAAAGATGAACGCTTTATTCCCAACCCAATTCTTTACTTTTTTTTTGCTTTTGATTCTTTGTATTATATTTATGTAACGTTATTCAGTTTTATGAACGGTACGTTGCTTGTTATGTGAATAATATTTATTTATTTATAAAAAATATATACTTCTTCAACCAAATGTTGATGCTCGAAAAGACAAACAGGTTGAAAAGATGAACGGATCTGTTCATCTTTTCGAGATTATTCTGTATATGGAAATTGTTTTAATGAAACGGTTGGAAATAGATACAATCCCGAAACTAATATTTTGGAAAATATTTTTTTTTGGGTGTGACATAATATTAAGTTGTACCTTAAAAACCGTTCTTTTACACTGTAAAAATATCTTAAAATCGCTTCACCACGTAAATTTACAAAAAAGTTACACTTTTATAATTACACGTGTATTTTATTTACACGTGTATTTAGGAAATATACGTTTACACGTTTTGAATTTTTTTACTACACGTGTATAGTGTATACGTGACACGAATACTCGTGTAAGCGTGTATCTACGCCTAAAATCGAGAGCTCTTAATTAATAATAATGGTTGCCCTACTCTAGCTTATGTCATAAACAATTTTATATCAAAAATTTGGCGCGTTCAGAAAAATTATATCTCAGAGATTTTTCTCGCTGAGAAAGTGAGGAAGCAAATCCAAAACTTTTTTTCCCCATAGAAATGTCAATTAAAACGCAGGTTCTATTATTACAATTAAGAACAAAAAATATTGCATAAATTCAGGAAACATAAGCGATTAACAACTAGAAAATTGTTTAGAAAACAGTTTTAAAAAGTCTTCGTATTTGATATAAAATTATTTCTTTTATATTTGTTCTCTATATTTTTGTATAAGAACATTACTAGGAACCTATTCATCTACCTCTAACTCCAAATCTTTTCCTCTTAAAACATTTAAAGCTGAAAGCATTGAATGGCACTTTTCAATTTTTAATTTATTAGTAAGTTTGCTTTTATAAGTGTAAGCTTGGAAAATATTCTCTCAGCACATGCACTGCTATGCGGCAAAGTCAATATTTTTCTTACAAATTCGTATAAGTTTGGATACATAAATTCATTTAAGTGGTTTTTTAAATTTACTATTTTGAACCAAAATTGTTCTATATTTTTAATTTTAAAAATCCTCTCAAAATCAGCATCATTAGCTTTTAACTCGAAAGCTATATACTCTTCTATTAATTTTTCGGGATTAGAAATTAAATTTTCAAATTCTGAAACCGAATCGAAATAATTGAATTCATTTCAACTTGCAAACTTTTGTTTTCTGTAGTGTGAGTGAGTGGTGAATTGCATTTAATTCAAACGCAAATATACAGATCGTGTGTCGTATCAACAGAGATTTTTATATGAAAGATAGAGATAGAAATAGATAGTTTGGTGTATTTTTTTTATATATTTTGGTTGTTTGCAACGGGTTGCGTTCCATTTTTCGAACAAATTTGTTTTGCTAAAAATACTGTCCAAAGAGTTGCTAGATTTATAAAAAGTGTCCAAATCGACTTATTTTTGAAAAGAGGTGTCCTGGTGTCCGAACGCTGAAAATGTGTCAAAATGACACTAAAGTGTCCCCAAAAGTAACGCTGCATCCGACACAACACCTCATGAAAGTCTTTTGTTACGGCCAGATCTTGGATTCTTTATACAATGGATAAGTACACACAATTAAACGAAAAAAAATTTGATTTTGTCTTTTCTGCACCTCCTCTTATGAAATCGACAGCTATTAGTCAGTGTGAACTGAGAAGATATAAAGTTAAAAATTGAATGGAATTTTATAAATTCCAATTTATCGCATTCGGATCAATTTTGTTCTTAACAAATAAAATTTTTTCTTATAGGTAGCAAAATTTGGTATGGGAAAACCATTATTTTTCATCCTTAAAAAAATTAATAAAACGTCTGGGGCTATATATTGTCCAAGAAAATCGATCCCAACCATTTAGGGTGTAGCCAAAGCGACAGTCAGAATTGCAAGACCCACTTTGTTGGTCCTCCCTTTTTTTTTTTTAAAGTTAATCACTAATATACCATTAAGCACGATGCTATTAAAGCCATTTTTCCCATAAATCTTATCCAAAAATTGTATAGTTTCTATATAGCTCATTCAACCCATTGATGTTTACGAGCAATAAAAATGCTTCTGGTATATAGGTATCCCACAATCACGACAACCATCATTGAGGAGGTGTTGCATAACCCAATATATAAACTCCAGATCATTTGCATATAGCCTATAGCTTATTTACGTGCGGCACAAAACAATAGGCAATTTAGAATATCTCACATTTTCCTTTCTGTGTTTGGTTGTTGTTGTTGTTTCTTTCTATAAAGCACGATTATTTTTATTATCTTCCCATCAGAAAGATTATTCATAAATTTGTCGTTAATATGTAAGTAATCCGAACTTAGCCAACACCATGGATCGGGTCAGATTTCTATATAGAGACTGTGGAGGATATTGTATAGGAACTTCTTGTCTCATATAATCACTTGTAATTTATGTTGGGAGATTAAATCAAACAAGCTCAGGGATTACCTTTTGACTTGACGTGTGCCACCTTTGTCAATTCAATTAATTATGCTCCACATGGGTGATAATTGTCAGAGTCGTCAAGTTCGTGACAATCGGATTGGAACAAGTCAGTTGTGCCGGCTATACAACACCAGCGCCACATTCGCCTCTACCACAACACCACTACCCTAAGGCTATAATATTAAACGATAGCTAAGCTATCTGTGCTTAATGATCCATGGACTTAATTCAACCAATTATATCTGAATGCGAACCAGTCATTCATTCAGTCAGTCAGTCAGTCAGTCAGTCGATCTTAACTGAACCCCACCTTTGCTCTAAAATACTTCTTTTTTTAAATATAATATAAGAACACAACTCACGACAACCGCGACGCGGTGCTTTCAAAATGTCTTTAGGGCTCTGTATTTATCCTATAAATTTGCATTTTTGAAAATAAATAAAAATTGATTCAGCACTCAATAAGTCGCCTGAGAAATAAAATGCATATGTCAACAATATTTATTTGAAAGTAAATATGTACCTACATATCAAGATACTGTGAAATTAATTGTGCAAGTTGTTTTACATTCTATGTAAAGGCAAATAAATTTGATTTAATTGCGTTTTGCGGTTTATTTCATAGTTGACAAAAAAAGTTGCTTAAAACAGCGAAACAAATTGTAACAAATGTTTTAAGGTGAAGTATGAGTGAATGGTGTGAGACAACGAAGTTAATTTTTTTTTAAACTTGTAATGTAAAGGGAAGTTATGGATTTGTGAAAAATTGTATCTATGACATTTTGATCAAATAGAATAAATGAGTTCCCTTAAATCGCTGGTTACGTTTTAATTGCATGATTTTTAATCAAAACACATGGGAAATTCATAAAATTTAAGCTTAAATAGAACTGCATTATCTTCTTTTAAAAATTCAGATTTCGTAGCCATATTTATTTAGCTGCAAAAGTAGTGGAAATAGATTTTCACTAGAAATACAAATATTTTTTTTTTAAGAATATTTTATTTACTGTCTTAAAAGGCAGAACGAATGTATAGGAATTCCGGTCTTGAAATTGAACGCATGAAAGGCTTAGGCATAGATATTCTGCAAAGTGAGACCGTTCAAAACATATACAAAATGAAATTCAATTTTACTAGTGCAGATTTTTTTATGAATAAACTCATACATCCCGAGTGTTGAATTTCCCACTTTATTTTAAAATTACTGAGACTTTGAATTTCAATGATTCCATAAATTGTGATCAAATTGGACAAAATTCAATGAACACAATTTTTTTGAAAATTGCCTAAAAATTTCAAAATGAAAAACATTAAACTTTAAAATGATTTTTACTTCATCTCGATTAATGAAGCAAAAATCATTTTAATGTTTAATGTTTTTCATTTTGAATTTTCTTAGCAATATTTTTTTTTTAAGTACCGTGATTTCTGCAGTCATAAAAATAAGCAGGCAAGAAATTTATTAATTTTTTCTTGAAGAGTCCACGAGGTCGGTAAAAATATTTTCAATAATTAGTCAATATGTTTATTCAACTTTAAATTGGTATTTTGTTTGTTCTTCTGAGTCGGTATTTTTATACGAGATATCTGACTTTAATTTAAAAAAAGAGACTTTTGTTTTTGGTCATCAATATCAAATGGAATTAATTGTGACACAACTAATTGAAGAATGCAAAACTTGAATGAATTTCCTAAAGAATTTATCGTTTTTTTTATCTCACCGTGCGTTAGATTTAAAAAAAGTATACAAAACGGCATTTTATAATATTTTATTGCTTTACAAATGAAATCTTGAAATGCAATTTTATAGAGTAAATTTTTTTTTTAAACAAGCCATAATTTTATTTGAAATACTTCTGTTGCCTTTCAATGATTTTTTTAATTTTTTGCTAAATGTATCTATATAAATTGTTATATAGTTTCAATGAGGATATAAATCTTCTCTAAATTATTATCATAAGTTGGTATAATGCCAACTCTACCAATTGATAAGTTTGCAATGAAAGACGTCGGTCGGTTGTTGGTTGAACACTAGGGTGGAGCGCGGTTGTATGAAAAAAAATAAAGTTGTTAAAATGAAAAACATACCCCACAAAAGTTGCTTTGGGTTTTAAAATGAATTCCATTTTTTTTTTAATTTTTAAAATTACCACAAGGGGTCGCGCAGTTATATTGAAAATACATACAGATCCGTTGCAGAGGCCCTGTAGACTATTTTTTTAAGTCAAGAAATTGTAAGTTTTAATTCTGCGTTGCACGAACCCTAGCAGAGGAAATTATTAAAAAAATTAAAAAAAAATTTTAAAATTATTTTTAAGACCATGTGTCCTTTTGCGTGGGTGTAATATTTAATTTCCAAAATTTTGGAAATCGCTCCGACAAAGTTTTCATTATTTCATGAAAAGATAATTTTTAAGCAGCACGTACGTATTTTTTCTGAGTAAAATGAAAATTTGAACACAAAGGCAGCTTTTATTAAAAAAAGCATTAAAATACCACTAAAATTTAAAATTTTCAAGAAAAAATCTCAAAAGATTGTTCCTAAAAAATTATGTAAATGAGCTAGGGGACTCCTTTTTTTTAGCAAAATTCGCTTGGAGTCTAAAATTACCTATTAATGAATCGATTTTCTCAAATGATTTAAAATGTTCACATCATTTTTTTGGGGCATGTGAAACTGCGTTGGAATTTTGGTTTAATTAACTATCATTATATGAATTTATCAGATGTAGGTATGTGATGTATCAGTATGTGTCATGAAATAGGGTTAAATATATCATCAAGTTCAAGAGAAATAAGAAAGTATGATTTAAGGGATTCAAAGTCAATAAAAACTCATTGAGATTCATACGGTGGCAAGGGTTGTATTCAACGTCGTCGACTCGATATTCTCTTGAATGGTGTTTTGAATTTTCTCAATTTTATTCATAACGTTTTTGCAGTATTGTGACCAAACAATGCAACAATATTCCAGAACAGGACGTGCAAAGTTTATGAGAAAAAACTTTAGCAAAAAAAAAAAAAACACTTGGAGTTTTAAGAATTCCTAATCAAAAATCCCTAGCATGGAGTGTAATAAACATGCATCCTTTTATCTAATTAAGAATCAAATATCAATATTTAATCAACATAGTTACAAATTACTTGCAGCTTATTTTTCTTTAATTTGTAACCATACATTTTTGAAAAAAAGATTTCTAAAGTAATAAAATTCATAGAGGCAAGTAATTGAAAAAAAAAACTAGAACAGAGTAGTGGGCTAAGATGGTTGCCTTGAGGAAATCCTGATTCATTAATGATTTTAATGATAAATTTAATAATTAATTTAACTGAACCAAATTTTTGTATATTGATTATGATTAATCAGAAAGCTTTTCAAGCAGTTGAAGAATTTGCCCATGGAAACCTAAAGACACGAGTAGTCTTATTTATGAACTAGCTGTTAGCCCGCCCGCTTCGCTGGGCGTTATTTAAATTAATACGAAAAAAAAAATTTTATTTGTAACACATTTTGTTGTTCTTTATCACTGATAATTTTGTCCTTTGGTTTTTTCTTCTTTTTCTAATCTTGAATCAAAAAATAAATTAATTAACATTCTATAAAAGTCTGTACAATCAGTTTTTTCAATTTTAATGGCCATATAAATATTTTTAAAAACTTCAATCCTTATAACATTTTGTTTGACCTCAGAAAGATGCATCCTCAATTTTTTTATTGCTGGCATTGTTTTTTTTATTCATATGAATCCATTATTTTTTTTCTAATTTTATTGTTTTAAAAAGAAAACAATATAAATATAAAACTGTTATAATAAAAGTTTAAAATTGATTAAATTGGTTTTCAAATTTTCCAAATCTTGGAAAAACCAAAATTGTAAATACCTAACGAAATAAGAAATAATAAACCGTACTAACCTTTAAACGACATGGTACTCGAGGGTTGGGGTCAGAATCCCGAAAACCGAAATCCCGAAAACCCAAAATCCCGAAAACCCAGAATCCCGAAAAACCCAAAATCCCGAAAAATTATTTAAATGGAAAATTTAATTTTCAGAATTTTGGGTTTTCGTGATTTTATGTTTTCAGAATTTTGGGTTTTCGAGGTTCCGTGTTTTCGGGATTCTGGATTTTGGGTTTTCCGGATTAAAATTTTTGGGATTGTTTCCGTCTCCCGGTACACGATTATTTCGTATTTGTTTTGTCATCTATCATCTGTCATCTATCTTCTATCATCTGTCATCTATCCTATCATCTGTCATATTTCATCTGTAATCATCTGTCATCTATGTCATCTGTCATCTGTCATCTGTCACTGTCACTGTCATCTCTCATCTGTCACTGTCACTGTCATTTCTTTTCCTTGAAGAAATGAATTTAAATTTTTTTTTCTCAATTTTGTTAGAGAAAAAACTGAGATTTTTTTTGTCCAACATATCCCACTTTTTTTTTCTTATTTTGAGTATGTATTTGAATGCAACACTGTGTCAAAATTTCAAAGCAATCGGTGAAGAACTTTCGGAGATTAGCGGTAAGGAACAAACGTACATTTACATTTTTATTTATATAGATTCATATCAAAGTAAGTCTTACTGTGCACAGCTGTCACACTTATTTATAAACATGTTACATCGATTGTTTAACTTAGACACTGTTTAAATTTATTCTAAAGTTCAATGAACAAAGAATTGAAAAGTTATCTTGAAATTAATGAAATGTTCATTGAACCTATCCAAATGTTCACGAAATTGACAGTGTTTACAGGAATGTCAGTGAGTATAAGATAACTTTTGGAATGTGTTTATAAATAAGGAGATGTCCAACTATTTAGACAGTGGCTTGGCTAGCTGGACAACTTCCCAAGAATGTTCCAAGGAATTCTAATAAATACGACTGAAGTTTTCTAAGCAGAATTTTATAGTTCACTCTATGGCATGCCTTAGAAAAGTTTGTTTACCTAGTAGCATAACAAAAAACGTTTTTAAACAGATTGAAATTAGTTCAGTTGTTTTATCACCCACAAAATCTACAGTAAACCAATTACCTACCTCATTAAAATTGATAGTCGGTGGTTCGAGATCATCCTAAATATACTTCAAGCTTAAACATATTTTAACTTCTTAATCATGTTTTTTAGTCAATTTAGATCCCAATTTAACTCAATAAAGTTGGTAAGTTAAACACTAGATTAGCTGAACATACAAAATTTATTTCAAAAACATATCGAAATCGATATTATATTATAATAGTGCCATCTCAATTTCAATCTTGAAAAGACAATTTTTAAATTGTCACTTCGGTTTCAAAAGATTTTTCACAACTGAAAGCTAAATTTAATCATCCACTGAAAAACTGCTCTGAATTAACTTGATTTAAAGGCCACCTTCAAAATCAATAGGTTTTAATCAAGAACCAAGGTTGAACTATGTTATGCACATCTGACCCTAAGAGCCATGGTATAATAAAATAAAAAAAACTGAAGAATCGAAAAAAGGTTAAAGTCACACAAGAATATTCACAAATTTTATTATAAAATAAATACATGCATAAAGTACACATGTACCTTTAATAACATTTTATACATATCGGGTGTATTTTTTTTTTGTTGAACAGATTGAAAAAAGCGACGAAAATGGGAGCATTTTATTACATACACTCTGTTTAAGACCCACTTTTGGGTTTTGGCTTTAACAAAATAAAATTTTAACGGAAAAAAAAATTACTTCAATTCGATGCGTACCTACTTATTGAAACCATTCGTTTATTCAATATCCATCCATATCGATGAGAAAGCGATTAAAAATACCAAACATGAGTAAGTTTCCAATTTTCATTATTGGCTTGGCTCTTCATCATCTGTTTATTATCCTTTCAGTCACGAAGACCATTAAAGTCTTTATGACTTGTTGCGGAAAACACATTTCAATATAATCCAAACTGTGCTAAATACATATATACATAAATGGCATTGGAAAATATACCTATGTATAAAATCTTTTCGAGGCATTGATGATGTCATTTGATTCCTTTTGGCAAATTATTGCACCAAATTTAATGCAGAACATTTTTAAATGAAACAAAAATAGAAAATATTGTTGACAATTACCTTGGTATATCGAAATATCAATATATTCTTATATGTGTTGCATATTCGACTGTTGGTAACGAAGAACAATAATTTTGAATAATATATTTAAAAACAAACAACATATGGCATCTTATAGATATTCAAGGCTAAGAACTGATCACTTTTATTTTCGGTACAAAATTTGAAAACACAAATAATATTTATACACACATTTAAATGAAACACATTTTGTAGTTGTTCAAAAAAGTCACAAATAAATATTGTCATCTTATAATTCATTTGACAATAAATTGTAAAAATCTTAAAAACTGTATTTTCTTATGTAGGTATGTATTTATCTAATGTTTGCATTGTAAAATTTTTTTTGAGGAACCAAAAAATGACAAAAAAACAGAAATTCAACTAGATTTTCGTTTTTTTTTAATATTGAATGTAAAATCAGATTTAAAAAAATTATAATTAACATTTTACCAACGTGTTATCAAATTGTATAATTTCATAAGCTTATGTATCAAATTATATCTTAAATTTTTCCTCAAAGTTATTTTCTCCTGATATCTCAAATATTTAAAAATTTTTTTTGTTTATTCAGGCACCAGCAGATAATGGTATTTCATTCAGGTTCTCGCACACAACTATTTTTCATTTTATACTATAAAAACACTTTTTTTTTCATTCGACTATATTTCTTATTTAAAATCAAGATCGAAGGTATAAATCAGTATAGGTATACTTGGAAAATTTGTACAGCCTGCAGAGTATAGCCTTTCTTTGTCTATATGTATAAAAAATCAATTATTATTAGTTACGTTATTGTAATGTTTTTTCCATGCTGGCTAACACTATCTATTTATAATTAAAAAACCATTCATCATAATTAAAGAAGACGGCAATTCAAAGTATAAAGATTTAAAGGTTAAGGCTTAATATAAAAATATTAATTGAATAACTTTAACTATAATTAATTACTCAACTTGACTACTTGAGTTATTTTAAAATACATATTTGGAAATAAAAGCTTTAAAAGAAAAAAAAACAATGTTAGTATGTTTACAAAAAACAAATAATAGCTTCAACACGCAATATTTAAATTTAAAAACAATTTATAAACAAATAACATAATCAATTATTAGAAACTCGTTCAGATGAAGTCTGTTATTGTTAACTATTGTAATTTGTAGTCTATACAAATTCAAAAGATGATTTCAAAATTTTTTAAGCGAAGCTTCAAGATAAGCTACGGGATGGATAATTAACACAGAAAAACCTTCCGAGACGAAAGAATATGATGATGGAAGTAAATTCACACTATTTTATAACATATGACGGTTTGAAAAAAAAAAACATAAAATTGAATCAAATGGCTTGTTTTATTTTTTGCTAAATATTTGAATACAAATAAATAAATATTTGAATACAATGGATAACGGTTGCCTTTCGATGCATTAAGTTCTTTAACTTTAACTTTCTTTTAGTTCTTTTTATGTAATGTACATTTTTGAAATCAGCCTATACTTTAAATAAATTAAAATGGCACCAAATTAAAAAAAAATCAGGCTCTTTTAAGGTTTTTTTTGTTTTTGCGTGATTACAATTTTCTAACTTTAAAATTCTTTTCTAAAATGTTTTAACTTGTATCATACTAAACCTATTTTCTTAATAAACTTCAGCTGAACATGCCTAAAACAATGACAATGCATGCCAAAAAGTAAGCAATCATAGCATTGGTCGTGTTCTGGTGCACTAGGATATCCTAACTAAGGTACTCCAGTTTCCATGTATGTTTCTAGTTGTTGCGTATTGAAGAGAGAAAAATAATTAAATTAAAATTAGAGGGAAATTTTGGGGATCTATACGATTTGTTGAAGTTTTAAAAATTAGGCAAATTTTTGTTTTTGTATTTTCCCCAATTCTTATAACACTTCTTTAAAGCTATCAACTTAACTTCCTTTAGTAATTTGTGTGTTTTAAATGGATTTGAGTATTTATTTTTGTATCATTTAAATTTTAAAGGATTATACATATATTTACAAAATATTGTTGTTTCTTCAACGATTCAATAATTTGATTTTTCTTAGTATATTTTATCGATAACAAAAATCGATTAAATAAGGTCTGTTGAAAATTTTCACTACCCACCTACCGTGATCAAAGCTTTCTCCTAAACTTCGACTTCTTAATTCAACTTCATAATATTAACCTACCGCAGTCACTTGTTTCAGTTGCCTTGAAATAATTTAAGTAAATTTAAGTAAAACTGCGGTCGATATTTTTGACAAAACTGATAAAGTTCAAAAGCGACTAGACTTAAAGAATGTAGTGTTATATTTATATAATCAAAAGGCTGCCTCCAGTGTTTTACCGATGATGACGAATAAAGTCGAGACATTTGATACAGTAGTTGAAACCAGTCGAGATAGTACAACCACAGATATTTTTATCAGTCATCTTAAAATTTTACAACGTCGTTCGTTGTCTTCAGGAACGAAAATATACTTTTTCTATACAGTTTGCATCAAGGGTTTGTAATACATACGCACTTTCAGTTCGAATTCGACCACCTACAACAGTTGCTACTTCAGTCCTGTATACAAGGTTGGAATAGTAAATACAATTAACGAATAAATAAATTGGCCGCGCCACAGCTTGTGTAGAAACAGGTGACTTTTTAATACCAATTCCTGTATGCGTTGTTATTCAGCAACACGCATTATTATTATTATTATTGATATGACACGATATACCTTTTAAGGATTTGTCACTTCTTCCCCACAAGAGACAAAACCCTTAATAAAAACATTGTCTTAGATGGCAGCACGAAAGTCCAAGCATCTAGGTCAAGGGGTACTTTTGCACTCTTGTAAAAATAAAATGCATATAGAAAAATACCATTATGTAGTAGTTCAGGAGTATTTTTTTCGAGGGATAAAAGAATAAAATCTTTATTTCAAGAAAGACAGATGGAAGTTATTAAAGTTATTATCTGAAGGGACTTCTAGATGAGAATATTTCAATTCTTGCGAAACCAGGATCAATTTTTTATGAAATGTTTGAAAATCGTTTTACTGATTGATATATAACCGAATATATTCTCATGTTCGTACTAGGCGCTTAAGGAAAATATTGCAACTGTTACTGAAAGTGAGTGCATAATTTTTACAGACAGCAGCAAGATGGTACTACGTGCAATATCAAGCCGTTTACCGACCGATTTTTACAGACTAAAAACCAATTTTTAAGACCCTGAGTTAACTCTGAGTTAAACCAGAGTTAGTTAGTGCCAGTTGTTCAGCAATTTTAACCCACCGATAGCGATGAATTAACATGAGGTTCAACATGCAGTGATTCAATTATGTGATAATGGATGTGATTGCGTTGACAGGATGGCCTATTCCCAAGCGGAGACAGTCATTTGAATGAAATAACAGGCATGTTCAGGAAAATGAGATCTCGAATATCTCATCAATCTCAGTAACATACATGAACGGGATTCCTCAGTAAAATTTCTCAGCTTCATTGTCGAAATTCTGAACAAAAAATCTTGGATTCGCTTGCTCATTTTTTATATGAGAAAAATTTTTAGAGATCTTATTTTTGTGAACGCACCAATTATTCCATAAAAATCAAAAGGTTTACTCTTATAAAAAAAAATCGTTGACAAAAATTAAAGCATTTTTGTTATAGCCTTTTAAAATGATATCAACAAGTTGTCCAATCTTTAATAAATACGTACGCAACGTAAATACAGAAGAACTTCTCCAACGGGTGCAATCATTTGTTTGCAAATTTTGATGTTGATGTAAAAAAGAAAGAAGAAAATCTAGAATAATCAAGGAGTTGCCTCATTCTGACCAGATTATTCAGTGAATTTTGATAGACGATTTGTACCCTTTCTCCTACAAAATATATTTCGTCCAAAAATCAAATCTTTATATAGGAACACGTCATTTCGATTGGAGAAGGAATGACGCAGCAGTTCTTAGTCTCGTTGAGCTTGACGAAAGAAAAAAACACTTTTTGGTAAATTTATTGACCATCGACGAAGCTTATTTTCAATTGAGCGATTTTGTAAATAAACAAAACTGCATGTTTTGGGGATTAAAAAAATTCATGTTGCTGTTTTTGTGAAAAATTGTTATTCCATTTCAGATGATTTCGAAATAAGAAGATTTAAAATACCCACAGAATAATCAACAGATGATTTGATTGTATACAAATATACAAGTAATCTGAAGAAACCTCAAACCTTGCATTGGTTAAAGGAAATCATTTTTGAATAATTGGTCTTATAAACACTCCGGTGTCATGGAGAGGCTATGAGAAATAGCAGATATTAAAAACATTCAAGAGTTAATAGTTCTTATTTGGCACGATGTAATGTTTCATTAAAAGAATAGATTTTTTTTCGATCATTAATAATATTACTTTATTACATTTAGTTCCAGTAATTTAAATCTAACTTAAGTGAATAATGCACATATTATACAAACATTTTAAATTTTGAGAATTTGTAGTTATGTATGTAGATACATTGTTTTTATTATTTAAACGAAATAAGTTGAATGTAAAAATAGAAACTTTCTTTACAATTTCGAAGAAATGTGAACAATCAGTACGTGTTATTCTGAGGTTATCTTAAATCAATAAGAAAATTATTGAATAAAGTTCATATTATTTGTTTTTGATTCAAATAGATTTTGGTTATCAAGAATTCAGTTGTTTCAGTTGATTTGGTTTCCGCAGTTGTTTTTTTTTTTGTGAAAACGGAAATGCCACAATGTGTCATAGAATATTTTCTCTATGCTACAAATGTCTGATTTGAATGTTTAATAAAACAAAAATAATAAAAATGATATCAGAGCTTAACAAAATGTATCCAATCATCTACCTAACAAAAAAACAATCGGAAATAGATAGGTTATTAAGTTAGATTTTGAAATTATTCTGAGCTATTTAAAAACACAAACAGTTGTCAAAGATCTTAATAGAAAGTACGAGCAATTCAAACAAAAACAATAAAATGGAATTGAAAAAACAAAATGTTTAATTAAAAATACAAACAAATATAATTTTATGACCATTTTTTTTTACTGACAAATCATTATTATTATTAGAATTTTTTTGTTTACGGTTCCCACAAGTCACAGCAAAAGTTTTTATCGATAAAGAACTTAACTTTGATAAGAGCCTTTTTTGGTGTAGGAAGCGAAGATATAATGTGCACCTTTCTGGTCTTTCTTTTGAATTTTTTTTGAATTTGTATGCTCCCAAGGGCTCTAAAGGTTCAAAATATTTGTTTAACAAATCTTCCTATCTTGATAATCAGCCTCCTTCAGAGACAATACATTTTATTTGAAATACTTGAACTATTCTTTATAGGAGCGATGTAAATCTGTAATAATATATTAAGTGATGAATGCAAGGAGCACTATTAAATTGGGTTAGGAAATGCTCGCTTAGAAGCACTCATTAAACAGATTTTGATTCATATTTCGCTCACGAGTGTGAGCAACTTTTAAACACCCATGAGCGTAAGTACGTGCATTCCTGAGCAATCTTAGTATAAAGAAAATGATCATGAGCTGAAGCAAAAATAAAAATTTTCGCACCTTTTGTTTTTTTTTTTAAATTAAAAATAGCATTTTTAAGTATAAAAGCTAGGTTTTAAGTGAATAAGAGAAAGCTTAAGCTAGCTAGTAAAAGATTTATTCTAGTAATAGCTATTTTAAAATAGCCATTGCTAAATTCATACAGGTTATTTTTCCAGCTTATGTTTCAATTAGTGTGATTAAAAATAGCTTAAACTAGAATATTATAGTAAAAGCTACAAAAATATCAAAATTCTTTCATCTCAGTCTAGAAAGCTTTGACTTTTTTAAAAATTAAAAAAAAAAAACATTTTATAGAAAACGGTGGGAAAATTTTAATTTGTTTTCAAATTTGTTGATTAATTTTTAGGGGACTCAACAAAGCGTAGAGCAGGTACACTGACATCTGATCAAAGGGTTCAAATATTTCTGAGATATATCTGAGTCAACATGGATTTTAGTACTTACGCACGGCGTAGCACAAAATTTAAAAATATCAAAACAATTTTATTAGATCTACCCGCCCTAGATAAATTTGTATAAAAATTTCCATTTTTCCCCTCGGGAATGACTAAAATATGCTCTGCACCAAATTTGAAGCAAATCGGCCTTCGAAGTTTATGAGTGAGCATTTTCGAACCCTGTTATTAGATCTGCATTTCTTCTCGACCCAAATAAGTGCTAAATCAGGATATAGTTAATACGGTTAACGCTTGTAAGGTTCAGTTAAGTTTATCAACGGATTAACTGAGGATCAACTATGGTTAAAGGTCCAAGTATGTGATAAAAGCTAATTACACAATTAGAACCTATAAGTTCAAATATTTAAGTTGAAATACGGTTCGTATATTTGAATCACGCTTGAGCAACTGACTCTAAGTGAGATAAATAACTCAATATTTAAAATTATTTATGTTTGGGCTAAGTCTAAAATGTTCTTTAATTTAGATATGTGGATGCTTGAGACTTAGGAGAAAATTGTTTGTATTTATTTCGCAACCCTTCAGTCTATGGGAGTATAAAAACTCCGACAACAAAATTCAAAATAAAGGACCATAATTTTGATATATTAGAAGAAGACGTATAGTATTATATATGTAGGTATATATATATACAAATTAAATGCATGACTAGAACACACGAACTTGCTCTTATGGTTCAAAGCTATAATGTGGTTAGACACTGAACATTTACATCTATGGTAATTGTTCAAAAATATAATGAACCAATCAACCACCAAGAAAATGCGAAGAAAAGTAAAAAGTTGGCACCCATTAAAATTTTTTTTTTTTTTAATTAATTTGTTTTAATTTATAAAACAAAATTGTTTTAAAAATTTTAAAGGCTTTATTGTTAAAGATTTTTTTTCTATATTTGTTGTAATTTATATTGCATCAAATGTTTTTAGAAAATATTAAAAAAATCAAAATTTTTAAATGCAAAAATATTCACACTACTTAGAAGTACAGAACTTCAAATTCGATCAGGCTATTAACGAAATATTCGCGAATAACCCCAAAATAGCTTATTTTCTCATAAAACTCTGTTTTCTGTATGCCTAAACGATTTTGTTTGGCATCTGAAATGCTGTATTATTGCAATTGGTTTTACAAAAGTTGAATCGTTTGAGAAGTTTTTGAGAATATTTGTGGAAAATTTTTGTAAAAAATCACATAATTTTTATGTGTACAAAATTAGAAGCAAATTCGTCTATCTGCTTAAGTTCTATCTCAATAAACACGACCGATGGTCGATGAAGAAAACCACTTTGATCTGAATCTGAATCTGATATGCGTAGGTTCGATCCCTATGGTGTGCATGTAGAAAATTTTTCAAATAAAATTGGATTAAAGCTCAGCACCACTAATAAAGAGACTGATGATAGGGCTTGGCACCCCTTGAAATAGCTATATCTCCAGCCAAATAATTAATTAAAACGAATTATAAATTAATTCGTATACAATTGGTGGTAGCACCTTTAAGTTGACGGAATAAAGAATGGTCAAGTCTAATAAACTGATATTCTAGTATGAATAATACAATAAATAATAATAAAAAACCACTTTTTGTTCTTCTTCATTATAGTAATTTTAAATTTGATTAAATCATCAAAATTTTGTTTTACACAAAACTAATACTTAACTAGCCCTATAGAACAAGTTTACAAAAAACAAACGAATTCATTTATCACTTTATAAGCTTTTGTAAGTAATAGCAACAAGGTTATAGGTTTCTATACAAAAAAACATCTCTAATCAAATTGCGAACAACATAACCCAAAAGCTTAGAAAAATCAATAAAGTGTTAAATTTTCATTTGTATAATAAAATCTCATGAATTTAAATTGATGTCCCGCGAGTTTTATATTCAATATCCCACAAGAACACAAGCAGGAATTAACACATCGTATATAGGTATGTATATACCTAAACAGAGAACAAAACACTGCCACTTCCCAAAAACTGTTAAAAATCAATAAAACTTAAGTGTTAAAAAAAGCGAGTGCATTAAAATAGACAAAAATAAATAAACATAAACAATATATCGTAACAGCCTGTCAAGTTTTATTAGATTAAGGCGAGATGTGAGATCTTATGTGTGGCAAGTAAATAAATATAGCTAGCTAAGCTCAAATTGAAAACAAATTTTATAGCATCTAATATGGTCTCAATGTGATCTCGTAAAATTAAAAGAGATAGTAATTAAAAAAGAATTTAAAATGGCATAATAAAAAAAGTAATTTTATATGAATTGCATTGCCATAACTGGGTTAATGCTTTTTTATCAACAAAAAATGACGATTGACATTTTAAAATAAATAAACTTCAAATTTGAAATATATGTAAATAAAAAAATAAACTCACCAAAAGATAAACTGTCAACTTGAAAATAAATTCAATATTATATTTTTAGGTATATAACTGGTTCAATACTACGTTTTTGTATAATTTTTGTTTTGTATTTTATGAAAACATTTCAGCTAAGCATACCACAATACAAATTTTCTTAATGAATGTAAACCACAACAGAACCTATTTGTTATTTATAAATAAATATAGGTTTTTTTTTTTAAATAACACCACACTATAAAACACAAAAAAAATAACAACAACAATAACAAAAAATTATGCGATCTTAACAAATCAAAGAAGATGCGTTTTTATTATATTTTGTTTAAACTCTTTACACGATCACTCGATCCGTTCGAATAAGTCCACATGCGATGCTAGACTAAAATATAACTTCGTACCGTTTGGGCTTTTTAATAAATAAAACCGCTGAGTTTATAGTTTTTTTATATGTTCTCCCCTATAAAAGAAGATACACTCCGTTACGTTGCTCATATCACATATGGTAGCTGTGGCAGTGGGTGCGAATTTTAGTTCCACATTTCAATTTCAACTCAACCATAAGTCTGTATGTAAATAAACTCCACTCAATTTATGCGTGATCGAAATGTGGGGAAAACTGTATCTGTATAGCTGCAAAAACTTGTAACTCAAAGAGTACAAACATATGCAGCTGCGGGCGGAAAAAAAGAGATTTAGCAGTTCATTACTGATTAGAAAAACTTCTCAAAGCATTGCCATTTCAATGTTTCCAAAATAAATACAAACAAAAATATTAAATTAAATTTAAAATAAAATTGATTTAAGTGAAAATATTTAAAATTTCAGATTGCTAAAAAAAAAGTTAAAGAATTAATAATAAAAGACAATATTCCGAAATTTGAATTTCAGTTTTCACCTTACAACTTAAGGTTTATAACCTTAATTATATTTAATCAACTTAAAGTGGACAACAAACTCGTTCACTTTTTATATCTAAATCTTATATCTCCTCTCGTATCGATTGCTTTGAAATTTCAACAGTTGCATTCTAATACGTGTGTTTTTACATATAGGTATACTTTTTAAAAACAGATCTAAAAGCAACATAGGCTAAACTGAGATCTCAGCAATCTGAGGACAGGAGTCCTTAGTACTGAGGAAAAGAATATTAGAATAACTTGGTCAAAATTTAAAATTTACAGGGTAAATTGGGGAAAAACTAAATATAGTGATTTTAAAAATTGCTTTTGTGTTTGAAAGGTTAAACTTAAGGAATCAATTTATGGCTTTTAAATTTTTGTTTCTTCAAAATTTAGCAATTTTAGGGTGAAATGGGGTAAAATAAAGAAAATAGCACCGGATTTTAAATCCTTTTAGCGATCTCAATTATAGGAACTTCTCAGGAAAATTTCTCAGTTTTGATGTTAAAATAATTAGGAAAAAAAATGAATTTAAAATTTAGCCATAGTAGGGTGAATTGGGATAAAAAGAAAACAAATGTTATATTTAGAGGATCGGCTTAATTTTAAGCAACTGTTCTTCTAAATTTCTGTAAAAATATTTATCATTTAGATTTTAATAAATTCATTTAGTAATCAGGTAATTGAAATACTTATTTTCTATTAAATATTTTCTGTAAATTTATTTCTTTAAGTTTCAAAACCAACAACATCTTTTAAAAATAAAAAAATTGGAATAATATTTCTAAACTCCTTCAGATGTTTTTAAAATGTATCTATCTCATTTTCATTTCATTTATTATTTGGAAAAATGTACACAAGATACTTTATTCTTTATTGTTCTAGTATTGCATGATTAAGTCTAGCCAAAAAATAGACATTTACAGCCAAATTAATAAACGTGGAACAGCGAAGGGTTAGGTCTTATTCCGTGGACTAAGTGCAAAATGTTATGAATAGAACCAGATATGTCAAACTTATTCTGAAATAAAAAAAAATACCTAAATGAAGATTGCTAATTTAACTTTGAATAAAATTAATAATGTCTGCTAGATTTATCGAGTTTTTAAAACCATTAATTCTAATTATTTGACAATCAGCCATCAACCACCATAAAAAGAAAACTATACAAAAATACATGTATATGATCTATAATGGAAGTGCTCAGACACATTCCATTTAAATAAATAAAAACAAAACAGAAAAAAGACACAACACAACAATATTGACAGAAATATATTAACAAGAGAATTCTTAGGTTTTTTTGGTGACTTGAGCTTTTTTTTACAAATTATATAATTTTCTGTCAGAACCCATACGAAAAATACCGAAGTTTGCGAAACTTGGGGAAAATTTCAAGTTACCAAACAGGCATCTTATTTATTGTAGTAGATTTTCTTAATGTAAACGTCGATTTACTATTCCACGAACATTTTGGTTTTATTCATGGAAATTTTTAACCCATAGCTTAACTCGTATTCCCTGCTTTAGTTAACTCGTGGAATAAAGGTGGAATAAGCGTTTTTTATTAATTTGACTGTTAATGGATTAGAAAAAAAAATTTAAACAACACTACATATATATTTTTCTCAAAATTTGGCTTGACTACAAATATTTTGTGTACTTTAACAAAGTCGAATTTATCGAAAAAATACAATTTTGTCGCTTTTTGCAGCAGTTAATTCATTTTTAGGGAGCTCTCTCCACTTACAGGTCGGAAGCTTTTAAAAGTTTCATTTAAAAAATATTCAAATAAAATGTTTGTAGAAAAAAAAATTAAAGAAAATATCAATTTATGGAGAGAAACGAACCATTTAGCAGTTGTATGTCTCGTTCCGTTATTAATTTAGAGCAATAACAATTTTTATAATCCGAGAAATCCTCAAAATCTGGTAAAAACTATTAGGTTGAGGATTGAAGAAGTTAGTGAAGTAAGACGGAACATTTTCTTGTATTGTAACATAAAATCACGATTTTTTACGTTTTTTCTTACGTTTAGGAATCTATACCTATCCAATAGCATTATTTATTTTATTTGTTTTAAGCTAATCACCTTGATTACTAAATCCAAAGGCGGGAGTTGTAGACTCTGCACTTTTATCTTATTCTTCATTCGCTCTTTTAATAATTATTTTTCTTTCATATTTTGTATAAAATGGATTCATTTGGTACGCAAATGTCTTAAAACAAACTTGGGAAGTGAAGTCCCCAATTCCCAGGGAATAAAATATAAATATTTTACGGACTATATATTGGCAGCATATTTTGTGTATAAATGTTTTAATCTGGCATTGCTGATAGCGTCTCACGCATAGTTCTTTTTTTTGAAACTCACTCTCTCATGCTTTCAAAATCACTCAATTATTTTCACATGCCGAAAGAGAAATAGATAAGATTCCAATATGTATAAATTGAAAAAAATAATATATAATATCTACTTTATTGACGATTTGATTATACTTGGGGTAATATAATCATGTAGAACGTACAAAATGTGGGTTGGAAAATTGCTCATTTCCCCTTAACCAAATGCGTCATAAGTTTTATTTTAAGCATGCTGAGGCAGCGATGATTAGTTCGAGGAACGCTTCTGAAGTCTGTTGCTGCTTCATCTTCTATACTTTAGCTCTTCAACCACTTGATGACGATCGTGGTTCGTGGGAGGACGCCATTCATAGTATATTTTTTTGTTTATATGCAAAGTGTGGTGTGCGTAGTAAGTTTTACTGTCTAGTAAAAACATTACAGAAAACTCATGCTGTGAGACCTGAGACTTTGAACATGTCCGCTATGCATCATGCGCTGCTTGTCGATTTGTTATTGTTATGAAAATTGGCAGACGGGGTCGCAACTCGGGAGATAAGAATTTTATTTGCTAGGGTGCTAGACACACATAATATTTATGCACATATATATCAGTTACAAACAGTAGGTGGGTTATCTTATCTACGGAATTTAAAATAATGTGCAATGACCTTGAAATTTTGTTTGTGTTTTATTAATATTAGCTGAATGGTTGAGCGGTTTATTCAAAGCATTCCATATAGAATTCCATTATAAACAATACCGGTAGTGTATTCAGTTTACAGGAAAAACCACTCAGCTAATTTGAATATTCATAGATCCATAAAGGTATCTATAGGTAGCCTTAAAAATATTATTTACCTAATCTAAATATTTAAGCAACTTTTGAGGAAACGTGTAGAACTTTAATATGTACTTATACATAGTATATTCACCTTTATTGTAGTCAACTTTAATAGAGTTCATAGAAGTAGAAATGTTCCTTAAAGTTTTACAGGTTTTTTTTTATCTCATGTGTTACTTTAACAGTTTCCTGAATATTTAAATATAATTAACATATTATTGTCAAATAAATTAATTAAAACAAAAAAAAGCATCCAAACAGTGGCGGCCTTAGAATAGGGTTATATGGGTGACCATCTAGGGCCCCAAAGATAGAGAGGCGCCAAGCGAAAGAGCTACACCCACTTTTTTTTTTAAGTATGGGAAGAGAACAATTTGAATTATTATTGGAACCCTTCCCTTTTTTATTTTTAACTGTAACTAACCGAATAGCACATTTGGGGTTTCATTTCGTGTATATAATTCCAATACAACAATCAAGTTGTTGTCCAGGTATTTTGGGAACATTGTTTCATAACACATTGCAACCGAAATAGCCGCATTTCCCCAGTTTATTTTCCACAAGTCCTTAGTAGTTTTGTTTTGTTTAATTTGTTTTTTATAAACAGTTATTTTTCGTATTGCTGTTTGAACAGAAAATTGTTACATGCAACTTAAATTAAGTAATGGACAACCAAAATTCTACACGACGCACGTAAAGAAAGTAAGCACGCACTATGATCAAATGAAGAACAAATTGTTTGGTTTTCATTCTTGTTTTTCATTTTGTACAATTAAGAGACTAAAACAAAAACAAATTGTTGAAACAAATTTTATTAAAAGTTATTAACTTTTGCCATATATGGCTGGTTGTGCAGTTACACATTTTTCAAGAAAAGTTACTTTTTACCACATATGGCCGGTTGTGCAGTTACATAATTTTGGGGTTCATTATATCTTGGCACCGTTGATACCAACCTAGACACAACATTTTCTGCTAACACCTAAATATGAATAACCGTCTGCTCTGCAATAACGTTGCCTTGCTCCCCTGAGAATAAGTTAAAGTCAAAGCTGAATCCCGATTTTCCGCTTAAAACGAGGTTTTTGTAACTCCATTCATGTGGTTATTTAGGGTTATACTGCTTAAAGAGAGATTTTCCGTTCATCTATTGCAAGGTGTTCTTCTTTTGGTATAGGATGAGGGACGTCAATAAAGATATTCTGACAATTTTTTGTATTTCACTTCGAGTAATGTTGACTGGCTGTTATCTTTCAATGCTTTGTCAACTAATGTCAAACAATTCTCTCGTGATAATTTGATGAGATAATTTCATGATTCATAACAGATTTCATTGTCATCTTTCAATTTATCTTTTCGTCAAAAAAATACTAGTAAAGCGCATTTTTGAAAAAAAAAAAAAAAAACAAAAACCTCGAATATTTCATTAATTTTTTCTATTTTTTTCAAAATTTTACTGTTTAAAATTATTCTAACTCGTCAAAAAATATTTAGTTAGAATAATTCAAAAGAGTGAATACTTTACATAATTTTAGACCATTATAAAAGTCATCTTTCAAAATTAAAAAAAATATTTTTGGAGGATTGAGATCAAGTTTGTTCTCCATTGAATGCGATTTTCTCTTACAAAAACTAATAACTACAAAATTTTTCTCGTACATATATTTTCAAAATCAATTCCTAAGCAATTAAAAACATTTAAAAAAAGATTTCATTACGAAAGAATATATTTTGCTTAGTATGTACAGTGTACACACGTTTGAAAACAAACACCATTATGAAATTACAGTTATTAAATCAGGTTTGAAAATGATTGTGACAGCTGTTAAATCAGGTTTGAAAATGATTGTGTTTAAGAGTTCTTCACTTTGAATTGAAGTTTAATTGTTGAAATAAAGTCCATCAAGGTTCAAACGAACACTGTGACCCCCAATAAATAGTTGAACTTAAGTTTAAATTAAAAGTAGAGTGACAGGTTTTCATATTTTTAATCACGTGATTCGCGTAATGTAGCATTATCTTTGTTCGACAAAAATAATATCTAACCAAAGAAATGTTTTCAATGAGTTTTTGTTTTTAATAAAAAAACAAACAAACAAAAACATTACACAAACAAATTGTTATTACCAGAACTAATTAAATACAAATTAATTATTAACCTATAAGCCAATAACAAGTTGGTGCTTTGCTAACTTTACGAAACTAACACAACTAATTAACCTATCAAATTATCTACTTTTGTTGCTATTTTACTGTTCGATCTTCGTTTATTAGTTAATAAATACTTAGAGAAGAATTAAAGAATTTAGCGATATCTTAATTAAAACGTTTTCAAGCAAACTACTCAATGTTCTTTCTTTACACTCCTGTTCTATTTTTGACTAATATCAACAGTAGGTTTACGCATGTAGTACCTAATCTACATGACAAATTTTCTTAGAACTAATTATGAAAAATATTTGCATATTTCTAAAATAAAAACATCAAGATGTATTACATTTTTTTATTCAATTCATATGACAAATTAGTCATCATAATGCATATACGAGTATACATTTGGCACAGATTGCCCACACACTCTGCGACACATCATTGCTAATTTTAAATCTCATACTATTTATCTGTTCTGTATAATATTTATTTATTTGTGTTTTTTTTTGTCTCATTGCAGTTCAGCTGGTCGAAATTCCCGTGTGTACTTAAGGCAGGGCACTGCCATGGTGGTATGGCGACAGCACGGTTAGATAATACAAGCGCTCTGCAAGACGCAGCCGGCCTTGTGTCGGGATCAGTGACCAATGATGCGCAATGCTACTGCACAATTGAACCGTACATCGATGCCAAATTCGATGTTCATATTCAGAAGATTGGCACCAACTACAAGGCTTTCATGTGAGTGCTCAAACTATTGCTAGTATAAGTAATATACACACATGTATAAATCTGTTCGCTTGCCAATCAAACTTGCTGACCTTGGTGGGAGATAATTACGCGAAATAAGTCTGCTCCACAACGAGAAGATCTTGCAATAAATGCAGTGCCAGTTAAGTGCTGAGTGTTGATGATAAAAATAAATTTATTCAGAAACGAACAGGTTCGTCTGGACTGGGCTGTCACTTTAATTGCCAAGTTATGGTGAATTTCATGGAGTGAGAGAATTATTAAATAAAGAAGAACACTTTCAAAAAGCATGCGACGCACGCCACCGGTCGAGTGAAATACAAACCTATACAGAATTATAAATCATAATAACAGGGACAGATAATGGAGAAAAGTTGAAAGTTAAGACGGATTCGGATTTTAAGTAAAACGGATGTGACAGAAGTGAAGGAGAAGAATGGTCCGAAGAGTGATTTAGAAAGTGTTATGAGATGGTTAGAAATAGCGCCAAGACGTTGCCCGTTGGGAAGAATTAAGATTTAAGAACATGAAAATAAATGAAATTTATAAATTTGTGATGAACATATGAAAAACGGCTGGGCGTTACACAAAACGATTTTTTGTTAAAGTTATGAGCGATATTATGCATTTGATGTAGATGTATTTAAAATTTTGAACTGAAATCTTATTTTAGATTAAGTTACTGCAACTACCTGAAAACTATTGAAAAATATATTTTAGACTTTTTTTATCGTGGTAATGAAACATTGTAAACAAACGAACACTTAACGGACTTACCGCGATTAATTATTACATATAATCAAAAATTATTTTCGGTCAACCCATGATCACGACAAGTGTAACCTTGCCGAAAAGTCGGGCAATAAATCAAAAATAATTTTTGATTATATGTAATAATTAATCGCGGTAAGTCCGTTAAGTGTTCGTTTGTTTATATTGAAAAATATGTTCCACATACGCCACAGTACACCTTCAATAAGCTTCATAAAAACTATAATTATTATTTTTGTTTTTATTGCGTAATATTTGCTGAGTTTCTATAAAACACGCTTAAATTCAAAAATTGTAACAAGCGCCCATGTTCCGCATTTCGAATAAAATCGAATTGAAATCGCATTTAAATTTCACGTGAATTGAAATTCCTTGTTCAACAATTCGTTCGTTTTTGAAAATTTCGCAATTAGTGCGAACTGTCAAAATTCAAGGTGGCTCTATTTTGAATTGTGTTTTAAAGTGAAATTACACTGAAGATGAAAATGGATTCATTATTATTGGCATTTATAAGGGAAAAAATAAAGTGGAACTCTATAAAGAAAAAATTAGCCCAAAAAGTTTGCGAGCAAAATCTAATAGGTATATGAGACTTGCCTAAGGGCGTGAGTGTACCTACATGCATGGTTCAGATGAATTCTTTTTTATGTTTTTATGTTTCCTACGTAAGTAATAATAAATAAATACTAAAGGGAATACAAATATAAAGTTTGCTTACATTTTGTGCCAAGAAATTCCAAACTATCTGCAAATGCATCACTTGAAGACGCATAAAAAAGTTGATTGAATACGTTCCGAAAACATAATGAACCGTAAACATCAGAACATAAATTTTCATTTTCGAAAATCCAATTCACTATTTGCATTTCGAATGAATTCTGGAACACCTACATTTAATTTCGTCATGTGAATTCTTAATAAGTGGAATAAAGAACATGAGTAAAGGTAACAAAATTGAAGTTGAAGTGTGTCGGAGTTTTTTTTCTGATGAAAACAAAATTATTTTGTATGGTCCAGATAGATGCAACTATAATCTCCACAATCTAAAAAATGAACCACGATTTTTGGAGCATAACCATAGCCGGGAAGCAGGTATAAAGGCCATTTATTAGAATGGAACTCGCGATGTGGATTTTTCTACATTAAAAATATCGGCAAATAACTACAGCCTACAAGGGTATAGCTTGTGCTTTGTTTTGGCAAATCAAAATAAAACGATAAAGATTCTAAATACAATAGTGTTGTATGCTCATCTATTTTTTTCTTATATTTGTTTATTTTTCGCATGTAGATACTGTCTTTTTTCTTTGAACTACAGTTTGTACTCCCTATCGACTGAAGAGCTGTCTACCCGTCAGAGTGAAAACTTATTTTTCGATCTTTAAAATAGATCCAGATATAGAGCAGGATCCATAGTTGTTGTTGTATTACGTGTTAAAAGATGATCCCGATCCAGATCCGTAAATAATAAAACGCGGCTAATATCTTGACATTTCAAAAAGTTAATGTACCGATTCCCAACCCAAGGATCATACAAAGTTAGATATCCGAATAAACCGTAAGCTGAATCGAATCCTAACGGTTTGCGTACACTGAAACCAAACTTCGGCCGATGATGGATTAGGTGTACACGAGCCGTAACACTATGCAAAAGTTGATGGTTTGCCGAGATTTCAGACAGTAACAATGACCTCAAGATAAAGTTTACGAATACTACTGTTATAAAAAAAGCCTGGAATGAAACTTAACAATTACGCGGTTAAACCCACGTTCCACAGTGAATCATTCGAATTTTCCCATTTGGTGTGTATAAGAAAAAAAATGAAAAAAAAGTAGAGATCTAACCGCTTTTCAATTCTTTTCCTATTAAAACAAAAGTTGAAGTTGTGCGATCTGCGGGTCTTGCGCACAGGGAGAATATTTTAAATTTACTAGTTGTAAAAAGAAATCGTAATTTTTGTTTTCTTTCAAGTTGGAAAAGTAATTTGACTATTGAGATTCGTTGAATGTTAAATATACTTTAATTTCATGAAATAAATTAAATACATAATGCTAAATATACTTTAATTTCATGAAATAAATTAAATACATAATCGGCCTTATCACAGGCCCCGTCGTAATAGATTCGTACTACGAATCTTGAAAAAAGTATCATAGCATCGTCGTCGTACGAAAAATATTGCCCCGATTTTGTGAGCTATCGATATAACTTTTCACGACCATTGAATTGGTTTGGAAATATTACTGTTACAACGGCAGGTTTAATACTTTTTTCCGGGATTCGTAATACGAATCTATTACGACGGGGCCTGTGATAAGGCCGAATATTAGATTATTTTATGAAAACAATTTTCCCCAAAAAGCAACTACATATGTATGTCTAACAGTGAGCCAATTCTTAAAAGTAGGTACACAATGAACCAATAAAATTTAAACTTTAATTTATTTTTTATTTAAATATTTATTATTTCTTTTGTTTTGTTTTTTTACATTATTACAATTTATTTTGTTCAGCTTTTAAGAAATTAATGAAAGTGTTTTATAAATATTTTGTTATTGCTCTCATTTTAATGTTTTATTGAAAGCTTAATAAAAAAGTTTGTTCATTTTGGATATTTTTTTATTCATGGATACATTAGGAAAATAAACATTACCGGCTTGCTGTGTACCAACCACTGATTCATTTTTTTCACAAGGGACCAGATCAGCTTATGAAAAAAAAGTTCAAAATTTACTATTTTCCATGATCCATTCAAAGCTATATGTTTAGAAATACAAATTTCATAAACCAAACACGAAGTGACTTTTAACCCTTAGAAGTGCAGGATAAAAAATTCCAAAAAAATTCCAGCGGTTTTTGGGATTGAGCAGCCACATTTGTTACTAGATAGATGCTTACGCTAAAAAAAATCATTAAAATTTAAATATTTTAAAAGAACTGACAATAGATGACATTCAAAAAAGTTCGTTTTTTATTTAAATTGAATAAAAGACATTTTTGTTTTAATTCTGTTCGGTTTATTGGTCCATGAATTGGACAGTTTTCGTAAATTTTATCGAATTAACTTTTTGTGATCCTTCCATTAATTTTTTTTTACAATCAATAAATATCAATAAGAGAGTATAGGTATCTTTGGTTGCTACGTAAAGGCGAGTTTCATGGAACAACCACCGAGTCCCAAGAGCGCTGCAGTAAACTAGAACACCAGTGAAGTTGGGAATTAGCAGTTTATATATAAATATATTACGTAAATGCTTGCAGTTTATTTTATGTTGAAGCATTGTTGAAAGTAAAGTTGTAAGTAAATTAGGTTTTTTCTAATCCAGTACAAAATTCAGGCAGTTATATATCTGTCAAACTAACTGCAAAGTGTCATTTTTATTCAGTATTTCAAATTTTATCGTTATAATTAGCCAGTTCACGTTTCTGAGATCTCACTGAGCAAACGTCTGTCAGCTCCACTGAGGAGAAGGAGAAACCTGAACAAAATTTCTCCTTTAGAAGTCAAAAGCACTCTCCATCTCGTTTTTATAAATTGATCAACGTGCGACAAAAAATAATTGAGCAAACGAATCCAAAAAATTTCAGTCTCAGCTTTTTGACAGCAAAAGTGAGGAATCTCACTGGGGAATTATGTCAGATTACTGAGATTGCTGAGATCTCAGAGATCTCAAGAAACCTGAACTGGCTAAATTTAATTTAGATTTTTTACTCTAGGGTATGTCAATAAGTAAAATTGTCACATTTGAATCAAAGATAGTTAACATGAGATCATCGAAACGCCACGCGTGCTGCCATTACACCCCGAAAAAAGGAAAGTTTGCTGTGGGCAAGTGGAGTCAGCGGACGCTATATTTTTCTTTTAAATAAGGCTAATCAGCATGCACTTCCGACATAGGCAAATATGGGATGCTCGTGAATAGTATAAAAACCAAAAATTAAAATTTTCATCTAGACACCTCAACATTTCCAAAATGAATTGCCTAGTTCTTAGATTTAGGTGCAGCGGTTTACACAATGTAGTTGTTTAGGTATATCAGCTCAAAAATTTAAAAATTCAATTCGTGCATAATTTAACAATGCAAAGCCACTTTATTGTCTTTAACCGCATAAGAGAAAGCACGTAGGTGTATGCATTGACTTTTATTATTGTGTACACGCATCAAAATTATTCTGTTGAAATTCACCTATCGCAAGTTTGCATCTAGTATATACTTCAAAAAATAAAACTTCCGTGTTTAGATTTTTTTTTATGAAAAAAATCAAGATATGAAAAATCAAAACGATTCTCATATCTACCGATATCGTGGAAGAGTAGGAAATATCTTTTTTTTTTGCGAAATTTACATGTCGCCTAATGCGATTATTCGATATAACTCGATAGTGATGAATGACGTTCTCGGTTTTTTGCCGTCAGACGACGACGACGTCCGATTTTATATTTTGTAGAAAACAATTTTTTAAGTAGAGATTAGTTATAATGTTTTTACCGCCGCCGGCCGGTGCAGTGCAGTGCGGTGGTTATTATTGCAATTTAACATGTATCTATATTTTATGAAATATGTCGACACGCAAAATTATTTACCTTTCAAATTTTTTTGCGTATTTTCAGGCGAAAGTCAATTTCTGGCCACTGGAAGACCAATCAAGGCTCAGCTATGCTGGAACAAATCGCAATGACCGAGAAATACAAGTCTTGGGTAGATGAGGTAAGTTGATTAAATATATGAAATTTTTATCGCAGGACTAGTTGTTTGGCATTTTCAGACAGATACATTATATCAAATGCTAAAGTATAGTTGTTGTCTGTTGATATTTTATAGATATTTTTTTTCTTTTTTTGTATAAGAAAGTTTGACGTTAAGTTGGGAAGAAGCTATCATCAATCAAAAAGTATTTTCAAGATTAATGATACAACATCTTTATTGCACTCAAGGTTGTTATTTGGGATTTGGTTTACTTAATTCAATTAAAACGGGGGCAATTTCTCAGAGACATAAGATATAAATATAGATGCAGATAAGTTTTTAAGATTCATATATAGGTACATACATTATTATGTAGGTAAATACACCTAAGCTAACTAGAAATATTACATTTGTTTAGAATTTGGGGAGAGATATAAATACCTAACCTTTGTAATGAAGACAAGACTTTGAACGGGTGGCTCATAACATACGAGAGCACACTAAATATATTTATAAGATCTCAGGAACTCCGTATTATATCAAAATATTGATACAAAAAAATTAGCTTGATTTGCTTGTTCGTTTTTTTGATGAAATATAGATTGATCAAATGAAAATGGGTTTGCAATCTAAGCCGAAATAAAGTAAATCTATTTAATAGACTTCATTTTAAAGAGGAAAACTTTTTTATTTGGAAAACTAAACTCAACTCGAGGCCTTACGAATTAACCACTCAACAAATTTGGGTCACATTTTTCACCAAGATCTTGTTATTAGCCGCAAGCCCTCAAAATGTATCCATACAAAATTGATTATGGGTAGTTCCGCGAATTAAACGGTAAATAATCGTAGCAAAAGCTGTGTTGAGTTCACTTCTAACGTTGTCGAAACTATTTAAAGTACGAAACAAGCTCTATAGAATGTAAGAAATTTTTATATACTGGGATAATACTTAACTTCAAAATAAAATAATAAGCAACCTAATTGAATTAATCCCTTACCTATCTCTTGTAGACGATATGGAGTAATCTGCGGGTGAGCCTGAAGTTAGCACCGCCATCTTTTGATTTTCACAAAAAAAAAGAAGTTTTATACGGATGATTTATTTTTTTGTTGAAATTTTTGATTTTCATCACAAAAAAATTGTGCTCAGTTTGTGCTCAGATTGTTCTCAATTTGTGCTGCCATGGTGTTGAAAAAATACTTGGTACTTGGCAGCGCAAATTCAGCAAAAAACAGCACAATTAAATTTTTGAAGAAAATCGAAATTTTTGATGCAGTTGTTGAAGATGACTGGGGTAGTCATTTTAGGATGAAATTGGAAATATTTGGTCAGTTTATATTTCAGAGTCCTCACTTACTTTGCCCCGTCAAAACTAAGCAGGCGAATCCAATTTTTTTTGCCTCCAGTATTTGATACAAAAATTGAGATATTTTGCTGAGAAATCCTGTTCTTTTTTGTGACATCTCAGAAATATATATATACTGACCAATTATCTAGTCCCGTTGATTTCATTGGATGGCAATTCTATTTAACATTTCTTTTAATTCTTCGGGTAGGTGAGTTTAGAAATAATTGTCTATTGGGCGTTGGATTGAACAATCTCTTGCATAAAATATTAAGTGTGAACTTCATCAAGAAACCCATAATCCGCTGGTGGATTTCTTTCTTCAAAAAATTTGTATTTAGTCGAATTCTAACAGCTGATGATGACTCATTGAGCATCGAAACAATTGTTTTATTTAACAAAATTAAATAAAAAATTGTATGTGACAAAAAGGTGATCGATTCGTGTTTTAATTCCTTATTGGTGGTTGTAATGAATGTTGGCATTTGAGGCATATTATCAATATTGTTATTGATGCATATTCTGGTCTTGCTTTAATTGCTTCTAGTCACTTCTGGAAATGCATGTCATTGTGGTGCTTCATAGAATTCCTAAACATGATGATTAAACATTTCATCTCACTTACAGCCGTCTAGTAGTTGTTGTTGTAGTTCGTGTTAAGTTCTCTGTGGTGGATTCTTTGAAGCATCTTCCTCAGCCATCTGTTTGTGTTGGTATACAGGCTTTGTATGCTTACTTTGTTGCTTCTGGTTTCCTAGTAAGTTGGTGAGAACTACAGTACACATATTAAAGGTAATATCATGAGCGTTTTCATTTTTTTTTTCAGTTCTGCGAGTCTGTCAGAAACCGAGGTATATGGTGGTAAAATAATGGATCACATGCCCCTTTACTTGTCGAATTTCAATATTTTGTTGTCGTTTCTTAATGATGCTCGCTGAATTCCTGTGGGCACTCGAACAGCCATTTTTAATTTTCTGACACTTTTAACTTTGACAACCTGCGCAATATATTACCTTTATTACCTTAGATTCGTGTACTGTGGGTGACAACATCTTCTAGATCTTCAATTTTAGAATCCATATCTGGTTGCGGGTGGTAAGATGATAACTTCCACATTTTCATGGAGATAAAATATAAAGGTTTATTAAGAGGAGTATAGCTCTATGGTTCGAGTCAATGATGAGTGTCATGCAAATGAAGTTTAGCATCTGATGCCAAATAACAATTTGTTTTGTTCTTAGGTTTATTTCGTTTTTGATTACTTTTTATTTTTTATTTTATTTTTTTTATTTTCTATATATCATGATTCACATATTATTATTTGACTAAATTTTATCCATTATGTCTGACAATATAGTATCAACGATAAAATTAATACAAACCCACACAGTGTCTAGGCTATCATCAAGCTAATTGCAATTCTTGTTGCAGATAATTTACTAACCTATATTGTTGTGTCTTTTAGATCTCCGAGTTGTTTGGAGGAATGGAAGTGTGCGGTGTGTCTGTTGTAGTGGGAAAAGATGGACGTGAATTCATTATCAGTGCTTGTGATTGCACTTTCTCTCTAATTGGAGATAGCCAAGAGGAAGACAGGCGACAAATTGCAGATTTAGTTACATCCCGGATGCAGGCAAGAATAATTAATTCGTATTATATTTCTTAAAATAAAAAAAATATTTATCTTTAAAGAATGTCTGCCGTCCTGCAATGGCAACTAAGGCTCCTACATCAAGATCTTCAGTTTCATCACGTGGTGAAAGTCCAACCGAAGATCTTCCTCAAGCTCCAACAGGTCCTCGACCGGCCCCAATGGGTGGACCACCACCAATTCCCGAGAGATCTTCACCAGCAGTCGGATCAATCGGACGTCTTAGTAGCCGAAGTAGTATTTCCGAGACACCCGAGGAGGCAGCCGCTGCAGCAGATAAGACTGCTTCACTAGCTTCCAACGGACGTCGTGACTCTCAAACATCCCAAGCATCTACAGTTTCGAATGCTTCCAAAGTCTCACAACGTCCTCCGCAATCTCAGACATCGGTTGTTGAGGATGCGGAGGACACTATGAAAAACCTCCGGAAGACTTTTGCAGGGATATTTGGTGATATGTAGGAATTAGCAAATAAGAAACGTGGAAGGACCGTCAGTGACACAAGCTCATCCTTTTTGGGAAAACAATTTTCCTTCTCAGCGGGAAAACCAGATGTTATATCCTCGCAACCCACTAAGCCAGGACCGACTTCGAATGATTTCAGTAATATTGCTGAGAATATTTCTTCCCAATTGGCAAAAAACGCTAAGGATTCAAGTGGAGGAGGAGCCCCAATTACGAGCAATAGTGATGCGCCTTCCAACGTTTTACAAGCATTCGAAGAGGAGAACAAATATAAGCCAGTTACCAACTTTGAGCCTCAAGAGAGAGTGAATCCATTTGACAAGGATAGCAAGACTGCGGATACATTCTCGGCTTCGTCTATATACAATAAGACTTCAGCAGGAATTCCAACAACAACTGCAGCAGTGCCAGCAGTAGCAGCAGCAGCTCCATCAGCAATCACAAGCAAAAGTGCTTTTTCAAGCGATATCGGCTCCAAAGAATATCTAAAGAAGTATGACTTTGAAAGTTCTACAGCTTCTTTGGACTCGAGGACTGATTCGATTGGAGGAAGTGATTATAAGCCATCTATTCCAACTCATAGTCCAAATGTGGCATCTAGTTCAAGTGGTTATACATCACAGTCAGCTTCGCATACGGCAAGTCCTTCCAATGGTTATAAGATGGCCGATATGAAATCCAGCTATTCACGGACTGAAAGTGAGTATTTTGAAGCCTGTTACGACGTTTAGAGGATTTTTGTTTTGTCAAATGACAATTTTTAGGTACAAACAAACACAAAAATACACACAAATAAGACATATCAATGTTTGTAGGTATTGTCAATTAATATTCTTATGCGGGTTTTCAAACCACCTAACCACCTATACTTTTATAGATAAAGTAACGTATTTACAACTCTTCCCACCCACCAGGATTTCAGACTTTTTGTCAAAACAAATACTTTTTCAAATTTTATGAGGCGGATTTAATGTCAATTAACTGCAAAGAGGCAATTTCATACATAGTTACATATTTTCTTAAATTTTGAGGAGAAAATTTTTGAAGCCTATTACAGAAAGTAACTATTTTATGTTTAAGATACAATATACCTTTGCTACGATTGAAGAACGTGTTGACCCTCTTATATCACCAAAACAAATTTTCAATATAATTTCAACGAACTGTTAAAGTTTACCTTTTTAACGCAGCATATTGTGTCATCACTCATCAGCCTTGTAAAAGAATGCAAACTTTTGTGAATGCAATCGTTAATGACTTAAATAATAAGATTGAATTCATTGATTTTATTTTGAGACTTAAAACTTCAAATTATGTAATCACCATTCACTTGAATCAAAAAAGATTGCAAAATTTTTTTTCCCATTCATTTCACAGTAATCAATTGAATGCAATCTTTTGGGAATTCATGCATTTTTTACATTCTTTTGCATTCCTCGCATTCTTTTGCATTCTTTGTATTCTTTTCATTCTTTGCATTGCCATTTCCCTCCATAAATGTAAAAGAATTCGACAGAATGCAAAGAACGCAACAAAATACAAAAGAATGCAAAGAATGCAAAAGAATTCAAAGAATGCATGGATTCCCTAAACATTGCATTCAATTGATTGTTGATGAACGGGGAAAAATCATTGAAATCTTTTTGATTCAAGTGAGAGGTGACTGCATAATTTGAAGTCGATCTTTTAATTGAATTCAACAAATGATTTTAAAAGACAGCATTCTTTTACATTCATTAAACAGAGAATTACGTTGATTTGATCTTAATTTTCTTAAAATCTCGAAAATTTAATATTTTTTTTCGTAAATCTATGTAGATTTAAAATTAATCTTGTTAAATTTTCATAGGATCAATAGTTTTACAAATTGACCAATCTTTTCCCACATTGCGCTGAATACTATAGAGAATAAAATATTCGAGAATCGATGTTTTTGTCATCTTTTGACGCAAATCAAGCTTTCTGTCTTACTTCCTCTTCATTTGGTGTGTTCAGAAAAATGAGATCTCAGAGAATTTTCTCACTCAAAAGGTGAGCAAGCGATTCCAAGATTTTTTTTCCTCAGAGTTTTGACAGTAAAGCTGAGAAATTTTGCTGAGGAATCCTGTTCAGGTAACTGAGATTGCTGAGATCTCCGAGATCTCATTTTCCTGAACATGCCTATTAGAAAAAACGAAGCATCAAGTCAAAAGCGTTATACAAATTTATTAAATATAAACTAAAGTAAAATTTTAGTGGGAAACATGTCATTTCGAAAAACTTTTACATTATCGAAGCCTCTCTCACTATGAAGAGAGAATCATTTACTATGACCCTGTATGTATATTGATCGTGAATTTTCACTACGTTATGACGATGATTTTGTTCTTATTCCAAAATTTCAATACCATGAAGGTTTACTTTAAAATTTATAATGGGTAGCTCAGTATCATATAGTTGCGTTTTTTTTTACAGGTGGAAATCTTCAAAAGACACTTGATAATATTCTGTACCAAGTAGTGTACAATGTGTAGAATGTACAACACTGAAACCACCGGGAAATCAAGACCAATCTATGAAAGATCGACAAAAGTTTTATTTGTACAAAATTGCATAGGGGGTAGTTTAAAGTTTTAATACTTTCCCATCGCTCATGAGGCTTGGTTCTTCTTAGTATCCGAACATTGTCTCGCAAATTTAAAACAGTCTCTATCTCGGAGTTAGAATGACTATATAGTCGCTGATTATTTGATACAGCGTGTTTTCTAACCTCTTCTGTAACCACATCTATTTGTAGGTAACGATGTAAATCGCTTTTTCTAACAAATACAGTGTTGGTCCTAGAAAACTTTCTTGTGGTACACCGGCCTCAATACTCTTGCTCGTACCATACTCTAGAGAGTCGGTCGGTAACAAAGATTTTTAGTATTTCGTATTGCGAAGTCTCTGTGCAGTTTATACTCAATTTGCAAACCTTGTAAAAAAGCTGGAGCAACATCTAGCAGTAGAACGGAGCACACTTCTTTTTCTTCAAGTGCAGCCATTTCAACAATATCTGTAATTCCATGCACTTGGTCTATCGTGCAATGTATATTTCTGAATCCAAACTGATGGTTTGGGATTAATTTCCTTTCTTCTATTACTTTGCTAAGCCTTTTGAGTTCTTCGAAAACTTTCGTCATAATTGGTATAAGCGATATCGGCCTGTAGGAAGTTACTTTTGTTGGTGGCTTACCTTGCTTAGGAAAAACGATGACTTCTGCAATTTTCCAATGATGTAGCACATATCGGAGCTTAAGGCATATGCGTTTATTATATATTGAAGTTATTTGAAGGCTTAAGATGGCATTTCTTTCAAAACCTGAGCAGTAATTAGATCATAGCCGAGTGCTTTTTTGTTTGATAATAATTTGTGTTATGTTATTCACTCGATTAATCCACTTTAAAACTCAAAATTTAAATTGAATTGAGTGAATAATATGTCGGTAAAGGTTTAAACATTGTATAAGCTCTCTTTTACACTCAAATTCGACAGGAAATGTACAGCTTTTGTAGCTTTGAATTTTCATAAATTTAAATTAAATGAAAATTGAATGAATTGGTGCTTGGTGGATTTGATTCCAAAACCATTACGAGTGGGATAATTTACTATACAAAATTTGGCACAAAATTACATATAAAATATAAAAAACCTCATTCAAATTAAATGAACATGAAAGTATTTAATATTAATAGAAAGATCTTATTCTTTGCGAAGATTTATTAAAGTAAATAAAAGCAAAATGTGTTTGCTATTTTAGAAATAAAATATTATTATTATTAATTTTAAACAAAATGAAAGCAAAGTTAGTACGTTTCAATAACATTAATTTTTTGTTATATTCTTTGACATCCAAAGCAGAGCACTTTGACTAATATAAGCATTGCACATATTCTCACAGTGTATTAATACATGTCAAAATTGTGTAAAAAAAACATACGTTCATATATGTAGGAATTATAGTGTGCAAAATGAATTCTAAAGCTCCTCGCACAAGGTCTGACAGCCCATCTCACACAATTTTACAGTCTATCCCATCTCAAACGGTGTGACATGTGTTTATACACTTTCTATCACTTTAGAGAGTTTGACTTCATATAGTGAAACTGATTTCTTCGATGCTTTAGTGTGGAAGCAAAATATGAAAATCTTCTTCCATCACATAAATTTGACAGTCGTATAGAATTGTTTGACACTTTCAATTTGACATTTTTAAATACTTAGTGAGAAAGTGTGGAAGAGCTTAAGGAAAGATCCTTGAGATCAGTGTTTGCTGTTAACCTTATTTTATATGCCAATAAAGGTACAAAATACCTCGTAGATTGACGAAATTATTATTAAAAATATTTTCTTCCAATAAATTTAATATCTAAAAAAAACCAAAAACAAAATTCTGTTCTTATTTTCTTTACAGGCAATGAGAAACCTTCCGATTTAGATATTATTTTTGGAGAAAATAAGTCATTATCTGGTGGCAATGGTAAAATAACACGCTCCGGAGGCTCCCTCTCCGATGCTGATATTATTTTTGGAGGACCTCCAACACGTTCTGATCGTTTTGCAACATCGAAAAGCATGAGCGTTACAACTGATAGCCGAATTAGCTCTGTTGCTGGAGATGCTGGCACTAATTCATATAAAATCTTTGAAGGCATTCAAAATGTTGCCTTCCAGGATTTTGATTCGCAATCAATAGGTTCCACTGCAAGTGACCATTGGAGCAAATCAATTGAAGATGATGGCGATATAGATCTTAAATAAAAATATATATACTATCATCATTAATATCTAATATACCGTGCTATATGATTTATTTTTTTTATTTAAGAAAATGAAAATCTTTTTTCAATACCATTTCATATGAATATAGGTATAGTTGAAATTCAATATAAATCTATATACTCTTCGAATATGGGAGAAAAGAATAAATTCAAGAAACATGTTGTCGCCTCCATAGTTTCCTGGTTTCAATTCAAAATCTTTTTCCAATCCTAGAAATCATATAATCGTAACATTCATATAAATAATATTAAAATTTAGCCAATAGACCTATAGTTCTCCATTTTTACCATAAAATTAGTTCAAAAATACATACATAACTGATGAAAAAAATTCCCACAGAATCATATGAATGCTGATTGATTGAAACCTAATTATATTATTCATTTAAAATTTATAAGGTTAAAATAAATATAATATGATATATCTACCAGCAACTAAAAAAAAAGAATATATAACAAAAAGTCAATATATAAATGTATTTATACATATATTATTATATTATACAATATATGAATAAATAAATTGTTTTTATTGTTACTGTTAAATAAAATACGCATCAAACAACCTATCATAAATAAAACATACATATATACATACATTTAAATTAAACTTTATTAAATTATGTTAATGTTAAATTTTAAACAAAACAAAAATATGACACCGCAAAATAAAATTCATTCATAGACCTTACATGAAGAAGGACATCAAAATACAAAAGAAAACATATTTAAATTAAACAAAAATAAATAAATCGTAGTTCATTTTAATTATAATATTATAAATATCATACATGACAATATTACAAAAAAAAATACATTTCTTGTTAGAAAATAAATTATACAATATATAATATATATAAAAATAAAAATATTTATAAATACGCAGAAATTATGTGTTTGATATAAATGTTTGTTACTACAAAAAAAATTAAATTACAAAAAAAAAAAATATTTTAAACGGAAGGCCATTTACAACGAAAGAAGGTACGTTTTTGAACAAATTTTAGGACCATATGGCCAGTATTAAATATAATATTATACATTAATGTTTGCATACACGCCTAAATACACTTGTGCATTAAAAATACAAAAAACAAATACTAGTTAAAGCTACGCACACGTTCATAATGCTGATTACCAAAAACAAAAAAAAATACGCATGAAAAATTACATTATTCATATTAATGTAAAACTAGATATAGTGTAAATGTGAAGAAAATTATTACATATTGTGTATGTAAATTGCACACAGTTATATAAACTTCCTATATATAAATATATTTATGGTCTTTTAAACACTATACAAACACATCTCTCTATAACTTCCTCCTTTCATAATATGATCGCCGTTTTCATTTCATTGCAACAGCTATGCATTGAACTATAAAATCTTTCGTTATTTTTCGTTATAACTATCTTTCCTATATCATAGAATTTTTTTGTCACAAATTATCAATGTTTCTATAACATTTAGAAAATATACGAAATATAAACTTAAAACACTATATATTTCTTTCAAATTAAATTTACGATAAAAAAATATCTATTTCTTAAAATTATTCACATGTTACATAAAAAATCACTTTAAACAAAAAGAAAAAAAAATGTTTAATAAAATATACATTTTAAATAATAAAAATAAAAAATGTTCACATGACATAAAATTCAATTCACATATACATATTTCAGAGTAACATAATTACATATATGTATGTAAATGCAATTTAAATGGTTCGAAAATAAATGTATGCATGAAATCCGGAGTATAAAATAATAACCAAATAAATGAATATTTATGTATGATGTTGAAAAAAAAAAAAACAGAAATATGTATGAAAATAAAAGATAAACTGAAAAGCTACTAATAATGTCATCATCTTATTATTAATATGTGTTGTGTAATCCAAAAAAAATATATATACAAATATAAAAATTGAGTTAAATAAAGGAGGAATTTTTAAAATTAAAAATAGAGTTTTAATTAATGCACTAGATTAACCGCCCCAGATTCGCATGGTAGATCACCAAGAATTTCAAATAACGTAATGGTTAGTAAACAAAATGCTAATGCTACAGATAAAATAATACATATTATTCCCCAAGCACTTAAGAACTTAGTTCAATTTTAGGTGTCCTAGGAACCTGTTAAGTTGTTAAGAAAACTCAAATGCAAAAAAAAACCGGCGCGCGTGGCAGTGGGTAGGTAGATAAATAAAAAAAATTTGTCTAGGTTAAAATGTTTCTTTCCGCAAAAGAACGAGGACGCGTTTGGCAACGCTAGGGTCCAACTATGTAACTTCTACTTTCGAACTTATTCGACAGTTATTTTGGATGTTAATTTAAGTTAATGGTCTGGAGCTTTTCCATTTTCATTTATTTAAAGATGAGCTAAGTTGTGATTTTTAAATCACAAGTGTAGCCGTGACTCTGATTTAATATTCACTGCGATTTTAGTAGATGTATTTCTACAAACAATCACATGCCAGGTTCTCAGGTTTTAAAAAAAAATCCCTTTTTTGGCACCAAAACTTTTTTTCCCAAAGAAAAAATGCAAGCATTTCAAACTTTTCTAAACATTTTGATTTTTATTCATAAGAAATAACACTTTACAATGTTGGTAAACAAAAAATTAACAAAAAAGAAACTTAAAAACATTTCTTAAATTAAAAAAGTTCTTTATATGTAAATAACATGTTGAGCGAAAAACTAAATGATAAATACTTATTTGTAAATACTGTTGTTATGTAGCTAAAGGAAGTCTTTTGCAACTACGAAGTTGTAACAATTATCAGTCTTCAATAAGGCTTTCGTATGCAAAATGTCACTTATCGTGAAATTCGATAGTTTATTTCGAAAATTAAAATTGTGTCTTATACTGTTTTTGATAAGATTATATTTTCCCCTGTTAAGTTTTTTTTCCCCATTTTTTATTCCCGTCTCCTTTTTTTCCCCTTTCGTCTAAGAAAATCGGCAAAAATGATGATTTTCCCCTCAACCCGGGACCCCTGATCACATGTTGCGCTTTAGGTTGTAAAGAGCATATTTTAATAAAAATACACGACTGGGTCGCACGAACTAGCTCTTGTGTGTGATCACACTGTGGATTTAAAGTATGAGGGCTTGTTTCACAATGTCTGAGTAAAGTTCTGATTATGTTACTCGACACATAAATACTGACACAGGGTCATAAGTCCACAAACCAAAAAATAATATTTTTGCATTTATAACCTAATCAAGTCGTCAAAAAACAATTGTAAGTTTTTCTCCTATGGACTTATGACCCTGTGCCAGTATTTATGTGTCAAGTAACTAATCAGAACTTTACTCAAGCATTGTTAAACAGACCCTGAATATTTTAAAAACTATTTATCTGATAGAAGAAATAAATTAGTTATGGGAGCCATATATTTTGTGCCACCTGCAAAAATTTAGTTTAGTTAAAAGAAGTATTATGTGAGTACATACATAAATATGAGCAAATGCACGTATATATATGCATGGAACGTACAGTTTATAATAAAAAATTGTTAAAAAATCAGTATATTTAAAAATAAAGTAATTAAACAACCTCTGAGATTGATTTGACACCAACGCGATGTATACCATCTGATTTGTTAAACAAATTTCAATTTATTACCATAACAAAAATATTTGGAGATTTGGAGAGGTTTTTTAAAAAAATAATTTTATATGTATGTATACATTGTACATACATAGGTACAGTAGTCCCTCGATAATAAGAACTAATTAAAACAAGACGTTTTCGGATTTTAGAGCGATTCACATTACTGGAACTTTTTTCAATTCTCATTAAACTGATTAAAATAATCTTTATATCCATTGAATACAACACAAAATATATTTTAAGCACATTTTCAACATTTATTGAATTCAGAAAAAATAAATAAATAAAATACAAGTAATTGCTAGTACACTTCATTAATTAAAAAACTAACAATAAATCATTAGAATAGGTTAAATTTGACACTTATCTTTTATAGATGCGCTTTTTGTTTAGGTGCCATTAGGTGGGTTCCTTTGGGCCTTGCAAAGTACTTTTTAGTACTTCCCAGTAGATGATGAATGGAACGCTTTAATTTTTGCCAAAAGAAAAATCTAACCTCAATGTAGACGAAATCTTCGTTGTCTGTATTTGTATTTTATTTTAAATCATAGAAATCATCAACAATAATAATTTACTATGTAATTTATTCTACTGAAGGTGTCGCTTTCTTGCGTGGATTCATTTCGTTACTACATTATTGAAGTGCTTTGAACTACTGTAGAAGTAGTTGAAAGCAGCCAGAAGTACTTGGCAGTAGATGCTGCAGCCCAAAGGAACACGCTTATTGCCACATGCACTTACAATTTTATTACACAAAAGGACCCATAGCAAAAATAAATAAACACAGACCAAGTAAAACCCAACTCAACGAAAAATGATAACCCGTAACTGACCAACAAAAAGCACAAAAATGTAAAATAAACTCATAACTCTCCAGCCTGCAGCTGCATTCAACATTTCTTAAGGTCTTAAGTCTAGACAAATAACAGCTAGCCGGTACCTTTAAATTGCATGCACGAATAAGAAAAAGATAAAAACTTTTACAAAAGAAATTCACATTATAGAGTGTGTGAAAATTCGAAGTTCCCATTATAGAGATATGACAATGTAAATTTTTGGCGATTCACATTTTAGAGAAATTCGCATTATCGGTAATTCACATTATCGAGGGAATACTGTACATGAAATTTTGTAAACATTTTTAAGAAACATAACTGGTACGCAATTTTTTAGCGTTTATTAATGCGGAGTCCAAAAAATTAATTAAAAAAATTTTTTTTTCAAAATATCGAATTTTCAGAAAATAATTTTGAAATTTTTTAAAAAAATCCAAAATTTGTGTTTTTGAAAATTTTGATATGCAATATTATTCAAGCTTATTAGATGGTCATATGTACAAATTTAATTAAAATCGGTTCAGAAGATAATGAGGTAGTCGAAAACCAAAGAAATAAAATTTTGAATTGATAGATTAAATTTTTTAATAATATGGTAGATCGTACCTACTAATATTATTCCACTTAAAAATTTTAATCAAAATCGTAGGAGTCGTTTCTGAGAAAAATGAGATTTTTCTTACTGGTTTTTAAACACTTGTATGGGAGCTACATAAGCTTAAATATTCATTTATAGCAAAATATGCAAAAATATGCGCTAACGATTTAATGCCATTTTAACAGAAATTTCTTAATTCGAAAAACTACATTTATCATTTGCTCCCACTGCTGTCCAAAAAAAAATATGTTTTTACATAGAAATCCGGGTCCTATAATAACCATTCACCCAAGTGGGACCCAAGCCCCAAATATTTTTTCCTCGTCAACTAACACAACTATATAATCACAAGTGGGCCCAGAAAAATAAATTGTTTAATAAACTGAATATAATAATAAGTTTAATTTGAGTTTGAATTCCTTCAATATAGGTACAGAAAAATCTAGGTTTTATCGAGATTTTTTGCATTCGAGATTTTTGTCATTCTTCATTATGTCATGATCTCCATCAAAATAACTACCAAATTTTCTTTGTATTTTGTGAACCTGTTATCTGTGTGTATGGGATTTGTATTTATTCTTTAATATTGGGCACAGAAAATAACTAGCACAGTAATTCTAGTCCGTTCTTCATACTTTCGTCGTGATCTGTGATATTTGTATATTTCTTTTGATTTCAACCTAATCGTGATTTAGTTAAAGTTCACAAAATAAATCAGGGATCACGAGTCACGAACAAAACAGTTGTTGTTCTCTTGGTGATTTTTGATGTCTAAACGTCTATACTGGCGGTAGGGTGAAAAAAGAACGTAACGTATCTTGTGATTGTGATTCACGTTACGTTAAGTATGTTTACACATCTTAACCGCGAGTCCCTGCACTCACACTTTTTTTTTTGTGATTCGTTATTCTTCGATGTGATTTTAAATTGAAGTTGTGATTTATTCAGAAAATGTGAAATGCACATAAGCAAACAATGAAATCACATTTTAGGCAGTTACAGTTTATTGGTGAATATTGAGGTTGTGATTGTGATTTTTTAATCACAGGGCGAGATTTTTTGATCTGATCTACATTAATTAGATCTTGCTTATTTATTTCGTCGTCTCTTGTCGAATCATTTCCCCAATTTTGTGCTGTTCTTTTGAAGATGTTTACTTCCCTTTCCTTGGTTTTTCATCGTAAGTTCTGGAAAGCCTAATTAGTACCATCAACAGCGAAGATTTATCAACCCTTTAAAATTCTTAAAATCATAACAAGTTATTCTCCATTAAAATGCTTTGTTGAATAATAATTTTTCCTTTCTTTTTCTTTTCTTCCGTAAATAAATAAATCACTTATCTCATTAGAATAATCAATAAACCAACAAAACCTTAAGTGCATTTCAAAATTGTTCTACCTGCAGATATGCATATGCATAATATACACGCAATGAACAACTTACCTGAGCCGTTCAACTGAAAAATGCACCTAACTTTATATCAGACCTAAATTGTTCTTCTGAAATAACGCAGACTAATTTGAGAAAAAAAAATAAATATACCTACATAAATGGAAACACGACTGACTAATCCCAAATTGACTTGGCGACAATATTAGTCTTGGTATTATGAGGAGTTCCGTTGTCGTCGTCATCGTCGTCAAAACAATCTTTTCCCTTTTATGCTCATCGAACCTTATAGCGTTTGTATTCGTATCTTGTTATTGTGTTTCTTCAGGTATAAAAAAACCATTAGGTTGCAATAGCGCAAAGCAAATTATTCACGACACTTGTAAGTTAAACTTCAAACAGTGATGGTTACATAAAAGAACCAAGGACATGTACTCTTGATGTTAGTTGTGATTTTGAACTGGTACCAAATTGTTGTCTCAAATTTTTATAGAGAGCACTGTCGTTCACTGAAATGTATCACATCGTGAAGTGTATAGTGATTTATCTTATAATCGCAACTGGAATAAGTGCAAATGATGAAAGTGTCGGAAACGAAATTGTGGAACGTGATAGTAGTTGGTTTAAAAGTGCAGAAAATGTCCTTGCTGGCCCAGCAGGACATGTTGTTGTTGAAGTTGCTAAAGATCTTCTAAGTCGTTCGACCGGAAACAGTCAAGTTTTAAGTTTAAATTTAACTAACTTACTTGTGATTATCCTTTTGAAAGTTTTAATATTTGCTGCTGGACTTTTAGGAGCTGGTCATTGGAGTCACTATGGAAGAGGCAGGAGCTTAACGTCATGTAAGTTTGTAAAGATTTAAGAGATTTTCTCGCTGATGTAATAAGTTTCATAACGCTATAATTGTAATACCAAACTTTTCCGCATTAGCGCCTCTCCAAAATTACATACAAAAAAGACAAATAAGTTTCTAACGATCGTTAAAAGCAATTAACCGCCTTTAATTTTGTCTCATATTGGATCGTTTTAAAACATTTAAAAATAAGGCGGCTTTCTGTCTTAAACGAGTTTATACAATTTACATTTTAAATGCAACAACTTATTCCCAACGGGCTTTGTTGACCCAGAGAAATTTCATAAAACATGGGTGATTTCTCTTGGAATTGAATAATAATAACAATCTTATATTATTTCTATATATTCTAGACTCACTCTCCGACTCTCATACTACACCGATTTTGACAAATGCAATGTCAAACGAAGCCAAATTACCTTCTGATTTGACGAATTATAATTTTATTTTAAAAATGTTAATAATTTGTTCAAAAACTGCATTTGTTTGTTTTCGTGCGTCTCTGGCACGGGTAAGCAAGTTGTCTATTAATCTTACGAAAACAATGGAAAGAAGATTTTTCAGCCGTCCGACTGGAGTTCACATTTACTACACCGGTCTTTCGATAGAGAAAATAAATTATTAAAAAATTTGAACTACAGAGCTAGTCGATCGAACGGTCGTTCGACTGGTGTTCATATTACAAAAATCTAACGACACGACACGTGTTGATGAACATGTCATTGAATGTGAACGCCCCTAATCATTCAAAACACTTTTGATAGAATCTTAAACAGTTAACTGATTATTTTCCTAACCTTGCAAAAAGCAATAGGTACGTTCAGCAGACACTGCGAAGACATATGAGTCAACTACATTCATTGAACGCAAAATTGAGTAAGGAAACTTGTTATTTCTTTCGATGTCAAAAATAATTCTTATAATATTTATCTTGATTATCGAATATGCAATTCTACATCTGCAGTGATTTTCAGTACAGAATTCTCTTTTCTTTTCACGACAAATGTGAGAAAGGAGAGAACTGCACTGCGAAACACAGCGGAGGATTCCATATCGACATGAATATGTTTATTTGAAAAACACCTCACACAAGTCAAAAATAAATATTTCTTACATTTTTAATTGATATGATAAAGAACCACTTCAACCCAAACTTATAACAAACTTGAAAAAAAGAAGTTGCAGAACAATGAAGTTCAGCTTGCTATTTAGTGATGAAATATAATCCGCTGATACATAAATACACTTGACTTGAATAGTAGGGAGATATTCCTTGACTAGCTATCCAGTAACTTTCCAATAAAGTTGCCTTAATTGAAAGGCAATTTTTTGACAGCTGACAAATCAGAGACTAGAAACTTGCCTTAATTTCTAGTCCCTATACGAGCTTCTGAACGTACCCAATATTTCGGCTTAACTCTCACTAAGTCATGTTTGAATTACATACATGATACAATATGTGTTATAGGAAGCCCCTGGATTGGTCAAATTCTTAGAATTGACTGATAAAACAAAAAATTGATATTCAAAATGTTTATTAACCCTTGGACTTCCCCATCTAGACGCCACCTTTCTTTCCAAAAATTCGTTAAAACGAATGTAAACGGCCTATTCCCGAATGTCAGAGGTGTTTTAGGTTATGTTATACCACGTATTTATATTTTCCACAAAAACTTGTTATGTCACTAAAAAAGTAAAACAAAATTCACTTCAAAATTCATTTCAATTTTTTCCAATGTGTATATTTTTTAGGTAACTACTCTGGTCAGAGGCAGTTAAAATTGTGTTGAGCAAGGAATCTACATAACTTATTAGCTGGACCATAATGTTCAGGTTTTGAGAATTTTTACTTTACTGTCCGAAATGGACAAGACTTCTTTTTTTTAAATGATTTTTAAAAAAAGTTTAAAAACTATTAAAATAAATCCCAAATCCCGAATGACATCAGTCTTTTTATGGCTGCTTCATGTTTTTGAAAACAATTACAGGAAGATTAGAAACCTCATAAGTACATTATAGAAAGACATTTTTTGAAAAATACAATATTACTTCAGAAATTGCTCCAAAATAATGGTTATTTTTCAAATTTTTTTTCGACTAAAAAGTTTCGATTTGATAAGTGCATTATTAATATACCACAAACAACATAAACAAAATCAAAAATCCAAACGGCTAGGGTGCAAAGCACTTTTTCATGACAGAGATACTCTTGGAGGATTTGTCAATTCCTCGCAAAAGGCTGGCAATCGAACCAAGAGACCTTCGGTGAAATAGTCCTAGGCACAAACTATTACACCACTAGCTACTTCAAGATATGTAGGTAGGTATGTGTAACAACCCAAAGGGGATTATTTCATTGCCTTTTTCCAATGTTATTTGGATTCGTTTTGAAAGTCTTCGAACAAAAACTTAAAATCAATTTCCACCATTCTCAAAAAGGCTTAACTTATGTATGTGCCTACCTAACTACCTTTTTTTTATAATTTTTATTCAGAAAAGTGCAAATATGTATGTATATTAATTTAAAACATCAATTTGCAGCTTCATTCTTTGAAGATGGCGAAGGACATTTAATAACTGGATTTTTGGCTGCACAAGGCTCTGGAAATGATGGTTGTCTATATCAAGCTTCCTGTCGTTCTCCAATAGCAGCCTATGAATACGCTCGTGCTGCAAAGGCTCTACTAAGTGGAATCGAAAAATTCGAAGGGTATATAGCTGCACTATTTTCATTTTTACTTATTTTATCACCATTTACATAATTTAATTTTAGAAAAGCTCATGACAATCCCCGCTACAATGATTTGATTGTTCTGGTTGAGAAAGCAGCCTACGACGGTTACAAGGGAACCCCATGTGACAAAACGTACGAATGTAATATGTAACAGAACCACCAATGGCGATAATACGAAACTTTTTTTTTTTATTAAGTAAATACTTATTTATTTTGATTTTGCTTACTTTTCTTTTTTATTAAGTAGAAATGGCAGAATTTGTAAATATGTTGGAAATTTCAACGAAATAAGAGGAATTATTAATGTTTTTTTTATATACCTATATTATGTACCTTATATACCACTTAAAAATAAAAGTCTTTTATATTAAATTTTGTTCAACTTCTTTGCTTTCGGTAACAGCCTTCATGTACTCAGGATAGTGTAGGAATCCATCTTTATTGGTATCGGCAATTAAAAGGAATTCATCTATTACCTCTGTGAAAATTAAAAATTATTATTATTAAAGTACCTATAAGTTTAAAAAAAAGGTTCAGTAAAGTTAAAATTAAGGATTTTTACCAACAATATGATTTAGTTCATCAGATGCATTTTGCAAGTAAGTCTCTTTGTCTAGTTTTTTAAATGAGTCGTCTTGATGAAGCGCTGCTTGCAACATCTCTAAGCCATCCAAAGCATTATTTTTATCGTTGTCATGAATCTGAAAGATAATTTAATATTTTTTTAGTGTTTTAAAGATGCATATTGTTTGTTTATACTCTATGTTAATTTTAAATGTTTATCCTAGGAAAAGCAAAAAAATATACACGACGCGATGGATTTTGCATTTGTGGTTAGAAAAGGTAAAAGTTATGGATTTTTTGATATTTAAAAAATTAATTATTTTCAAAATTTCTAAATGCAATATTGTTTGAAGTATTGAAAAGTATCTGATTGAAAAATTACTACAAAATAAGTCAAGCCATTAAAAATCTATATGTGAATAAATCAAAAATGAAGCAATTTTGTCAAAAAACTTCAAAAACTTATTTTCGTAACGCGATCTGATTTCTGAAAGGCAGTTTTCTAACAAACACTTTGGTCATTACCAGATACAAAGTGAAATATCAAAATCGTTAAAAACCGTTTTCACGAATTCTTAAAAATAAACAAAATCTTTTATAGCAAAATCGTTAAGAACCGTTTTCACGAATTTTTAAAAATAAACAAAATCTTTTATAGAAGAATTCAATCAAACCGGTTCACAGACCGACGACGGATTTTGTGACGAAAACAACTTTTTTGAAGATATGTTTTGATGACAAAACCTCAAATATTTTTTTTCCCATGAAACCAATACTTGACCTATAAGCAAGTACAAAAAAAATACAAATACAACTTACTTTGAAATAGTAAAAATGTTTTTCATCTTCTGTCATCTCATCAAGATTCACATTGATGCCCATTTCCTGTAAATCATCTTCAATTCGACTGAAAAAAATAACAACAAAATAAACAATATAGTTTGACATTTTACTATCGGCTTTTTTTATAAGCAATAAACAATTATATTCTTACTGTTCTTCATGTGTTAAATGTTGATCAACTTTCTTATTTTTGGACTGTTCACTTCTTGGATGATGTGGTCCTCTTTTGAGACCACTTCCCAAATTCAATTCTGCAAGTAGAACTAGCCAAAGTGTGGCCCATTGGCAAATACTCTTCGAACCCATTTTTTTTTTCGGGTTTTTAAAATACCGACATTGTGCAAATATAATAATTTCTTCACGTCTTTGACTTGAATACCATTGTTTAGTTTTGCTGTATTAAAAATCAATAAAAATAAATATATTTCTTGCGCATGACTGTTCAAAAATAAGAATAAGTATTTAATTCCACTAGGTGGCGCAGTTGATACTTGAAAGAAAATTATATTTTACTTGACGACAAATTTCTGATAAGCAACCTTCTCAACAAGTTTTGTCAATAATAATATTATACACTTTTTATTAAAATTTCAGCAATATAAATTTATTAACTTACTGATTTCATCAAAAAAAATAAATAAATTATTAAAAATGTGTGACAAATTTTGTGACCAGTATGAGACTTTTAATCCCGAAAAAGAATATCAGAAATTCCTTAAAACAAAACCAGTAGTCAATACAGCAAAGTTATATGAAAATTTACATGTTTCAGAAAGAATGAAATGTCCTTGTGAGTAAATTCAACTAGAGTTATTTTACAACACTATTCTACATTACAATAATAAATTTTAATTTCAGATTTATTCAAAGGATATGGAGTTGAATTGGATGAAAATCCGATGTATAGAACAGTTAATTCAGAATATGGCTATTATTCTCCAAATGCCTATACAATTCCAAAAAGAAATTTTCCACTTTCTCAGAAGTTTTCCAATGATATTTCCAGATATGGAATGTATAGGAATTTTTCATTAAATACTCAAATGGATAAGAATATTTATTGAAGGGATTCATTTTCTCTTTAAGAGCGGCTACATTTATCAAATGCATAAGCTGCGATTATAATTTTTTTTTGTAATTGCCTACCTATTAATTTTATTTAATTCATATACATGTGCATGAAGTTATGTATGTGAAACAAAATAAAATGAACATATCAAAGAAATAAAAGAGTGCACAACTATGGCGTTGATATAATTTTTATTTTTTTAACGTGTACATGATTTTCTGGTGCATTATTACTTTTCAGGAATTAAATACCTACAATTAATTGGGCGCCATTCAAAAACACAAATTAAGTACATACACATCTTTTATTATAAGGACATAAAATGAATTGGTTTAGTGTTTGTACGCGCAAAACTCGGCTGAACTTCAACCGATTTGCATGCCAGAAATTGGAAATTTAGACCGGAAAAAAAGTTGTAAAAATCGTGAAAACATGAAATTGCATACTTTCCGTGAGATTGGTGGTGGCGATATCTGCAAATTAGATATATGTACATACATTGTACATTTTATTTTCAATTCTTAAGATCGATGCAAAATTCCGTGCGAAGCCAGGGGGTCCAGCTATTTTATTATAATAAAAACATCCTGCGACTTGTAAAAGAATGCAGTCTTTTAAAATTATTTATTGAATTTAACTAAAAGATTGCATTCATTGAGATCACTTTGAGACTTCAGACTTCATATTATACAATCACCATTCACTTGAATCAAAAAGATTGCAATCATTTTTATTCTAATCTTTACCAGCAATCTTTTGCATTCTTTGCATTGCCATTTCCCTGTGGAAACTGGGAAAAAAGTTTAATGAGACCAGAGCACATAGGATTTATAGAGGGAAATGGCTATGCAAAGAATGTAAATAATGCAAAATAATGCAAAGGAATGCAAAGAATGCAAAGAATGCAAATGAATGCAAACAATGCAAAAGAATGCATGAATTCCCAAAAGATTGCATTCAATTGATTGCTGTAAAATGAATGGGAAAAGAAATGATAGCAAACTTTTTGATTCAAGTGAATGGTGATTGAATTCTGAAGTCTCAATGTGCAATCAATGAGTGCAATCATATTATTCAAGTCATTAATGATTGCATTCACAAAAGATTGCATTCTGTTACAATCCTGACCGTTCTGATGGGATGGATGGGTGGGGTTTTGGTTCTTGTTCATTGGCGTAGTTAGGAATTTTGTCTAGGGGGGGCAGTCAGCCAGTTGATATACCACCGCAAGTTTTAAATTTTATTTTTAATAATATTTATAAAAATACTTTCAAAAATATTTAATTTAAATAGAAAATCATTTGGTTTTATAGATTGAGCTTTTGTCAAAACCATAAGTGTTGTAATAAATGAGTTAGTTCTCTCTCATACGAAGTGACACCACACTATACTCTGCTAAATCAAAAATGTTGTTTTCTAAAAAAGTTGATATTTTAAATAGAATTGGTATATTTTATCAAAATTTATTGCATACACTAAATTAAGATTTACAAAATAACCAAATTTTACAAAAAAAGACTTTGTTTATAAGTTTTTGTTTTTTAATTAAGTTTTAGTTTTACATGTCAAAAAAAATCAAAATTTATTGCATACACTAAATTAAGATTTACAAAATAACCAAATTTTACAAAAAAAAGACTTTGTTTATAAGTTTTTGTTTTTTAATTAAGTTTTAATTTTACATGTCAAAAAAAATCAAAATTTATTGCATACACTAAATTAAGATTTACAAAATAACCAAATTTTACAAAAAAAGACTTTGTTTATAAGTTTTTGTTTTTTAATTAAGTTTTAATTTTACATGTTCTTGGCTGAACTGGTTCAGGACTTTTTCGGAAGTGATTTTATTTTTAACTATTTCATTTTCAATATTAAGTAGTGATACATTAGAGAAACGATTTTTGAGCATTGTTGTTCTCGCCGCATTACTGAGAAACTCCTTTCACAGCTGGCGGAGCTCACTGGAAGAGCTAACGCTACACAGTGTGCAATTTTGGCATTCTAGGTGGGCAAAAGTACTGGGATGTAAAAAAAATACAATTACATAAATTTTTGTGTTCATAACTTTAAATAAATACAACATAAACATTTTTTTATTCTATTATGTGTTTTATTATTTTAAAAAGTTTGTACTACTATATTAAAAAGTTTAATTTGGTAAAATATTTATAAATTTTTTTTGAACATTTATTATTGAATATTATTCACTGTCAGTCAAATCAGAGTCTTCTGCATGATCAACAATCACTTCAAATCTTGTAGAAATTGAATTCGTGCAACAAACATCAAAAAGTGACACGCAAGTAATTTCAGCAGCCATTATCACCTATGTACAATACTATAGTTCTTTCGCAAACTTTCGCAGAATTTTTTTGGTTTTAACTATACTATAAATGTTTAGCTTGATTACGGTATTAATCGCGGTCCGATATTCTGCGATATAAGAAAGTAAAACTTTAGTTGAAATTTTCAACCTTACGTTTTATTAGCGATAAACCACTTTCATATTCAATAAGATTTTACTAACTCAAAATTGTGTGTATAAAAGAAGTTTAGCCTTTTATGCAAAGATAATGAACCAAATTATATATTAAAAATAAAAAAGTAAGCACTAGGACCACAGTTGATGAACTCGAGTCACGAGAATGAACCCACTCATTAACAATTATTGATAATGTTTTTGAGCAAAGTAATGAACGGTAACTTCTAGAAAACATTCCGTTACTTACACGTGTGTTTTTTTTTACCATGGGGTAGTCATAGAGTGGGTATTTAATAAATAGAATACCAACAATTTTTATGCGTACTAAAGATTTTAAAAATTGACTTTTGCCCACCTAGATAGTCAAAATTGCACACTGTGCGCTGCCTGAAGAAGTTTGTAAAAGTTTGGAAACATCTCTTTTGGAACATTTTGTTTTAAATTTTCGATGCCTGTTTCGCAATTTTTCAGTTTAAAAATATTTTGTAATATCAAAGCTTCAGCACTCAGTGCTTACACAATCAACTTTAAAAACATCTTTATAGTTATTAATAAAATCTTCTGCAGTAGGTAATCATGTTTAATTTCAGGAAAGCGTCTACAGCATTTGCTAATGGTAGGTTTTCAAAACGGCGTTTAAAGTTGACAATTATGTTATCCATTACCTAAGCAGTAGTATGCTGCAGTAAGAGCTGAAAAAATAGATGAGCGTGGTGGATATGACATTTTTGGACTAGTATACCTTTCTTAACGCATACTCCTGCAAAACCTAAATGACACCCCATATTTCCTATCTATAACAATTATAATATCTGGTTTATATGCAAGAACGAAAGATAGAGTTGGATTAGGGTCGGATTTTCGATCCTGCATATAAACGAATTACGCGTTTGTTTGTAGGTATTGTGTTTGCAATTAGTTTTCACGTATTATGTACACATACGAACGAACATAGTGCGATACGTTGTTATTATTTTTGCGTTTTTTTACACTACCTTGAGAAAAATACGACGACCAGCTGGTAAAAAACCTTAATGTAGGAAAAATATAAATTTTGTTGTCTTTATAATGAATGACAAGTTAGTACTGTCGATTTTCTAGGGTGGGCAATATGGTTTATAGGGTGGGCGCCGCCCACCCTTGCCCACCCTTAACTACGCGCATGTTCTTGTTGAATTGTATTTGCATACTCACGTGTGTGGTTCTTATGCTTTTTAATTCAATTGCTTCTCTTAGGTAGACATTCAATCTTTCTGTGTAGCAATTGATCTGGATCAATCAAAACTAATAAAATGATCTTCGTTTCATATAAGAGGGAAGAAGTCATCCTTTTTAAAATACTGGGTGGAAGCATCGCTGTGGGACGCCATTTTTAATTACAAATTGAATACATTGTATTTGAAATTTAAATTCACTAACGTATTCTTTGGTACTTTACTAAGTTATTTCTAAGTAAAATAAGGGTATTCACGCAACGTCGTAAGTTGTGTAAAATGATAAGTTTACACAAAAGTTTGCGTGAACGCCCTTTTAATTAATTTGGTTAAATGCGATGTAATTGAATCAGCTGTTCGCTAGACGTCAAATATGAAGCTCCAAAATATGTATACAAATAAGCGTGTTCAGATTTCGAAATTGTTTTTAAATGGAACCTCTCCCAAACTACCTAACTTGAAATCGGAGCAGAATGTCTCGGAACGGAAAAAATGTAAGGTACACGAAAAAAACAGGTTTTTTTTACGCCTGACGGGAATTATATGAGAAAACGATTTCGGGGTAGAACTGTAATAGTCGCAAACTCATGGCACTGATCGAACGAAAATGAGCGAATACAATAAAAATCATATGGCACGCCCATAATGGTGCTGGATATCTACTTTTCCTTCAGTTTAGTTCACTTTCGTTTTTGGCGGTAAAAGTTGTCCTGAGCTCAACACAACTGAAAGTAAAAGTAAAAGCATTTACTTTTGTATATCTATATGGCCCATTATATGGATTTGTGTAAATAAACAATGCTGATCAATAGTCAGAAAATGTGCATGTCCTAATTATTTTTTTTTTTTTTGTATAAACAACGTTTTTATTCACAACTTTCATCGCCAACTAATCTCAATGCGATAGTTACAGAACACAGGCAGAGTTTTTTTTAGTTCTCTGAGATACCTAATTATCATATTTCTGAACATGCCTTATTCTAAAAGTCACAATGACGTTTGGTTAAGTTTACCAAAAAAATTTGGATAATTTTATCCAGCAAAATCCTTGGAGAATTTTAACCAAATTGTGTAAATCATTTCTCATTTGACAGTTCTTTAGCCAAATGGTAAACTTATCCAGTGTTTTACATCATGGCGTGAAGGTAGGTATGGTCGAAAAAATGCAAAATGTACTTTGAATTTGTGTGAATTTGCGTTGTCGTACTTTTGCTTCGTTTTATTTTTGAGAGAATTTCTTCCTTTCTCCTTAAAATTTGACAGTTTGTGTGTTTCTGTGCACAAAGTAAAGGACCGAAGGCATAAACTAGAAAATTATTTATTTCTCAATTTTATTTTCATTCAACTCGTTTATTGTTCGAAAAGTCAAACAAATTACTATGTACATAAATGAAATAAGTCTTCATTTTTCTTTATATGTACACATATATTTTTCTTTGTCTTTAATTTAAAAGATAAGCTTAAGCTCAATTACCATATACCTAACTTTGTTTGGTTCAACAATGAGGTAAGAACGCATTAAGGCCAAAGCTGTCTTTATCAGTTAATTTTAAACCTCGAGTGTGTTAACTTGCGTACGTATCTATATTTTGTTTATTTTAGTGAAATCAAAAGCCTTCTCAAGTCTCTACTTCGAGAAATTTATGGTCGAACACCATCAGATATTACCCAAAGTCGTGTCAAAAAGAAAAAGAACAAAATGCATCCTAAATTGTATGAGAAACGTCTTCTACAAAAGCTAAGTATGATAAATTAATACAAAATTAAATAATTTATTTTGGAATTAAATGTTTTTGTAAAAGGTCCAAAAGTTCTAAAGGACATTTGTGAGATTCTTAAATTTGAAATTCGCCTCATAAGTAAGTATCTGGAACGTGTCCTCATCAGCCGAGACAAAAACCGCACCCATCGCATTATACTTTGTGGTTTTCTTGACATATTGGTATCGTCAAGATTCGGTAAGTTTCTAACGAAAAATATTATCAACAAACTAAGTGCGCATGTGAAATATTTGTCAAAATAATCAAATACTATCACATTCTCTTCAATAACAAACTTATAAATATACGATTTTGAATAAGGAAATGCATAAGTACTCGTATATAGCGAGACAACAATTTCATTGAAGATTGCCTTTGTCAGTATTGGCTCGTTCTTTTCTTCAGTGAACTTCTAAACTTCCAATCGCTTACACACACTACTTATATACTATACCTACTCGTCCCGTTATCATAATCTTTCTGATTTTTTTTTGTCAATCCTTTTTTGTAAGAAGAGAAAAATTTTAAAAAAGGTTTTTCGTCATTCATTTTCATAATAATCTACTTCTTTTTTTCAAAAAAACATGTTTTCAACCTTCGGAGGTTGAATAAATTATGTTAATTTTCTTTACGGTCTCCTCAAAGTTATGTGTGAAAAATTTGCATTGTTCACATCCACAAAATATCGATCGACAAGTTAAAAAAAATTATATCAATACTATAAGGAGTATACTTAGTGAAAAAATTAAAATTAATAAAATGTTATTTATTTAGTAAAAATAAAAGTGCCGTGATTGGTGTCAGTGATGTGATTATTTTCCGTTTGTTTGGTCATAAAAATCATATAATTTGATTTTTAAATAATTGATTAACGAGACTTGTGAAAAGTTCTTAATGTGTTTTTTTTTCTATTTTGACATTCTTTGTATGTTTTTATAATCTGTTTAAAAGTGGGTCAAGTTGAAATAGAAAATACTTAAAATATTTTTTTTTTTAGTTTTTTTTTGGCAATTCTGTGAAATCTCCCTTTAACGAAATAATAAACTGCCTTTAGCTGAGGATATACCAAAATATATACATAATAATCTATCATCATCATATAACCCAAGTGTTGGATATAAGTTTGTAACACTTTATCTGTCTTAAGGATATGTTACCGATGCAAGCTTAACAAGGATATTTTGAAGGGCTGAACTAGATTTTGGAAAATGGGTGATTAAGCGTTGTTTTTTTCTTACAAGATTATTCTTCGTTGTTTTTTTTTTTTTTTTCTTCTTTTTTTGTAATATTATATGTATTTTGAGTCTTTTGCACCTTCTTCCTTCTGTATATTATCTGAAATGACCTTTATCTGTTTAACTATACGGTGTGTATATTTGTGTGTATGTTCTTTGTATCTTTCATGTTGCATGATTGTGTATACATACATATATATTTATTTTTTGATTTTCTAAATTAATGTTTTCATGAACGTAAACTTCTCTCTACCTATACCTACTTCTTTTCTAAATGATGTAGTATACCTGCTACATACATATATGTATGTACAAACAAATGTACTCTGTATTTTTTTTTTAATTCAACAGGTAAACATAAGAACAAATTTAAAAGAAGTCGACAGGGGACATCCTTAGATTTTTTTTTCGTATGAGGTAGTAGAATATTATACAATATTAATTTCGATCTTTTTTTTGTTGTGTAGGTGTAGTAAGATAAAATTGACTTTATTTTTGAAATAAATGGCATTTATTATACATGTACCTAAGTATTTTCTTTCGACATTTAACCTTTGAAGAAAACATCGGAATTCGTCTTCAAAAAGTTCATTATATAGCTTGTGTATCATTGTACCTTAGATACCTATCATAAGCTTGAATTTGACATTTAATAATCATTAATTTTTTTGTCAATTTAAAAGAATATTAAGTATAATGTCAAAGCTAAGTAGGTACCTATATAGTATATATTATGTACATACACACATATCTACTTAAAGGTCAAACAAACAATATTCTATAAATTGAAGCGTTTTTTTTTCTTTAGATATACTATACCATTAAGAAGTTCTACTTATTTTTTTTTTTTTTCGAAATAGATGTCCCTTTGGGCTTAATTTAGAAAACATTGGAGACATTGGTCAAGTTGCTTTTCGAAAGATGATGATGCAGTTTGTTATTTTATTGAATGGTTGTTCACTTATTCAGTGGTTTAGGGATTTGGTTTTATTTCTTTATAAAATATTTATTTAATTTCCTTTCTTGTTTCTTTTTTTGTTTTGTTTTATTTTTGTGTTGAGAACATTCAACTCTTGAAGGTAAATAGGTTCCCAGAGGGTGGAGAGCGACAGTCGCATTGGTTTTGATTTTAAATGTAACTCATTCAGCCTTATTGTGAGTTTGGCCCGAACAACATTCCACACGGAAAATTTGATATTTCACTTTTCGCCTATCGTGAGTTTCACCCAAAATTTTGTGTTAAAAAAATTCCCCTTATTGAGAACATTCATTTCGGGCGAAATGTTATGTTATTGATAGCCTTAATGTTCACTTATTTTTAGTAGGCGAACGAAATTTCGTTTGGGCGAAGCTCACAAAAAATTTTAAGGTGAAATATATTTCGGGCGAAACTCCCAATAAGGGTGATTAATTATGATTGAATGAGAACATTTTTTTTTTTTATTTTTTCCATTTGGAATTTGAGTCTAAATTATTTTAAATAATGTGTCGGTAGAATGGTGTCCTCTAAAATTCATACACTGTCGAAACCTTTTTTGCGAAGTTTTTGTACACTCTTTCGATTATTGTGACCGAATTTGAAGCGATTATTAAAATATATCAACTTGCCCCACACCGCGACAACAGTAAGATATTGGACGCGGTTCTCAAGTTCCATTTCTTCCAATGCCGTGAAGACGTGATTATTTTCTTTAAATAAATAAGGACCGATTATTCCTAATATTTAGGCTACAGACCATACTGTCACCTTCTACGATATAATGTAAATATTTTTAGTGAATCTCTCTGGGACTACTTTCATTGAAATATTCTGTTTGTTAACACATCCGGCAAAACTTAAGACCATGCTATAGTCCGGAGTTGACCAAGTTCTAAGCCAACCAGCAAGATCGGTTATAATAATAATAATATAATAATAAGTTAAAATAATTGTCCTTAGTTTTTCACGCCATAGTTATCTGAGGTCCTCTTGCACAACCTGAGTATACCTGGGTCGCGGTCTTAAGTCTTAATTGCTCGAGACAAAGGTTTGTTACTAAATTGCCTTTTTAGTCCAAACCAGCAGCGATTGACAAGTTATTCTTCGTTTGATCTCAGCGCTGATATCGTTGTCTGATTAATTGATACCGGAGACAAAATTTCTTACTACTTCTATGTATGTTATAGGGGTCAAAGTTAACGTTCTAATCGAGGCCTGTGTCCTTTCTTGTTGAAATCATATACTTGGTCTTGCCTTCATTGACCCATCTTCTTCGCTTTCGTCTCAAGACTCACTAGCATTCGGGCTTTGTTTTTCTGATTATCTCAATATTCTTGGTGTATGAACGTAGCTTTTAAAGATTGAACAACTTGTGTTGACTAAAGAGTTTTGTACTTTTCTTTCAAGAACGATATTAAAGAAGTCGCGTTACAGCGCATTGTCTTAATTTATTTTTGACATCAAAGGTATCGGTAAAGTTTTTGCCAGTCTTGATGAAGCATCCTTAACGAACGGGGGTGCAAAGCCAATACTTAACATTGATCTATGTATCTTTTTTTTATATACAGGGTGGCGCACCAATTGTGCTACAATAAGAAATTCAAATAACTTTTTTTTTAATCGATGTATTTCATTTATTTTTTTTTTATTGGTTAGAAAATTAAATTTTATTTTAAATAGTTAGTTGTTTTTAAAGATTATAGACCGCAAATGACCTCCACGCTGTCCCACGCATATGCGGCACCTGGTCAAAAAATTATTCATTGCGGCCTGAAGAGTTGAAGTTGGGATCGCCTCAATTATTGTCGTTATGGACTGCTTTAATTCAGTTAAATTCCTGGGCTTCGTTTTATACACCTCTTGTTTGACATAACCCCATAAAAAGAAGTCTGGTGCAGTCAGGTCAGGTGACCTTGGGGGCCAGCGAAGAGTGGAGTTCCTAGAAATTAATTTGTTTGCGAATTTTTTGTTTAGCTCCGCCATAACTGGTCTGGCTATATGTGCAGTTGCTCCATCTTGCTGAAACCAAACGCTGTTGAATGGTATACGTCTTCGGCGCAGTTCTGGGTAAAAAAACTCCTTCAACATCTTTAAATAACGGTCCCCATTGACAGTAACGGTTACACCGTTTTCTTCAAAGAAGTACGGCCCGACAATACACCTTGATGAAACTGCGCACCACACAGTGACTCGTTCTGGGTGCAGTTCCGTCTCATGGAGCATTTCTGGATTAGACTCATTCCATATACGGCAATTTTGCTTGTTTACATTGCCGTTAAGATCAAAATGGGCCTCATCAGACATGAACAAACAATTGATCAATGTGTTGTCTTCTTCGGCCATTGATATCATTTTTTGGCAAAATTCCAGGCGAACAGGCAAATCCTGAGGGTTTAACTTGCTAGTAATTTGGACTTTGTACGGAAACAAGTTTAAATCGTCATGAAGTATCCGTTGTAATGACCGTCTACTAATTCCAATTTGCCCCGATAAGTTTCGGGTCGAAACGTTCGGATTGGTCTGTATTGCAGATGCTACTGCTGCGATTGTATCCTGAACCCGAACATTGGCATCTCGATGGTACGGCCTTCGTGCGATGCTTCCAGATTCGGCAAACATGTTTACAAACCTCATAATGGTCCATCTACTCGGGGGATTACCGCCAAACTCCCGCCTAAATTCCCTTTGGACGGAAATAACGGACTGCAAAGCATGGTACCGTTGCACTATCCAAATTCTTTTCTCCGTATCCCAAGCATCCATTTTTATAAATCTAAATAGTAACCTACAAAATAAAAAAAAAATAAGCCGATTACTCACACAGAAAAAAAGTTATTACGTTTTATTTTTGTAGCACGATTCGTGCGCCACCCTGTAGTAATAGTTGCTGGGTTGAGTTGGTGGGTATCGATTTCTTGTGTTTTTTTCCAAAAAATCTGCCGTAATGTGAATATTTGTTCGTTGGTAGACTTCCCTGGCCTAAAGCCACACTGATATGGATCTATCAGGTTATTGATGAACAGTTTCAGGCGCTATGTACCCCGGTGTCACAATTCACATCCAAGTGGGTCATAAATCTATATTTTATTTAAAAGTTGGGACGGAAGTCTCCATGGTCTCTAAATATTTTAATATTTAAACAGTGTAATTTTAAAGCATTCACCGTACTCTCTTCGTTGGGTTCCAACTCGCTAGAGGGACATACATTCGTACATAATCGAATTGTGAACCTTTGTCCCACTGAGCCACTTTGTATTCATCTTGTTCAGCTGAATCTGCTTAACGGCACTCATCGTCAAACTAAGGGTTTCGTTGTGACTTGTAAAACCCATCATGTCAGAGGCGACATCTCTTAATGCTGGCATGGTTTCTTGACAATATTAACACGGGTTCTCAATACTTGCTAGTGTCATCTAGACTTCCCTTGAAATGAATAAAGACTCGATCGGAAAAGGGCCTTGCGATTTCTTGTGATTGTAGTCTTCGGACATCGAACTTACATACAGTATTTCCCCTTTTTTAAGGCGTGGTCGGGGCCGCACTGAAGAGTACTTGACACTTGTTAGTAATTTGCAATACACTCAAATTTCTTTACTAATATACAGAAGCTTTAGCATCTAGCTCCTCAACTAGCTCTTCGAAGCCAGTTAAGAAGCGAGTTGAGCAGCGAATGTGATAAGTACACGTCGCAATTCAACAGGCAGTAGCTATATAGCTATAGCCAAATAACTAGCGAGTACTCGATCGGGCGGCAGAATAATTGTTCGGCTACACGTATGCCTATTAAGGGCCTAAATATTTCACGTGGCAGTTACAATGCAAAGTTTGTTGTCACTTGAACTTATTTCGTTTACTTGGTTCGTCAACAGTAAATATCTCTCTATCAGTCCATATCTGAGGCTTGTTATTGCTTCGCATCTAGACAACTTACGTGGCCGGAAGTCAACCCGACGACACGAACCCAAACCGGAAGGACCGGGCCCTTAACTCCAAGGATAGGGAGGGGTGCAATACGTCGTAGTAGGCCATATAAGCTGGTCAATAAATATTTTAGTCTCACTGGAACTGAAAACGCAACCGTTGATTCAGTCTGGGGAATTCTTCCACGCCACCTGGATAAAAGCAGAAATGCTTTAGTGGCAATCGTATGGTTTTACCACAAACTTCTACTTGCACGCACTTGGTTTTTAAAAATAGTTTTTTTATTACAATACGTATTATTTTTGGATTTCCATTACACAAAACAAATTTTCTGAATTTTGTTTATTATTTGTGTAATTTAACAATGAGTTTAGATAAACAAAAAATTAAAAACCGAAATTCTTTCCACTATAGTGTCTTCCCTCTTAGGTCTTGAAGTCCTGTGCCAATTTTCTGACAACTTATTGGAGGGCCTATTAAATTACAAGTCTCAATAATTCCAATGTGCAAAACCTACTGTTTTCTACCGAATCCAAATGATAAGGTGTGACGAACTTTCATATGACAAGAAATGCTCTTGGAGGATTGGTCAATTCCTCACAAAACGATATATCTAGTACCGGTGAAAAAAAAAACGTTTTTTATGTAACATATACACTATACAGGCTGGGATTCGTTCCCAGGATCTTTGATTAATACATTCAAAGCTATGTTAGTTAAATGAAAACAAATATCATATTCTCCTACTTTCACACATCAGTGATTTAATTGTATGCAAAATTTGATTTGTTTGGTCACATTTATTTGACATCAATCAAGAAGACCACGTGCCTTCTTATGTAAGAAATAAACACAATTAAATAAAAGAGAAAGAAAGTTGGTTTGAAAAAAAGCAAGGGTACGAATTATTCGCAAACAATGATTTCAACCTTTTTTAACAATTTCCAACTTTCATTCATTTTATAAGAAAAGAATTACTTTTATAATTTCGGGGGCCATCAGAATATTTTGCCTTAATAATATCACAAGTGAAACTTTTGGGATATCTTATATAACTTTTATACATTGCACATACATAATATGAAGGTTTATATTAATAAAAAATAATGGCAATTTTTGAAACTATGTATATACTTACGTGTGGAAAATAACCTCGAGTGGATCAAAATGTCCACGGAAACGTTGATTTGAGGCACTTATTTAAGAGGTCCGATTTTCTACGACAGCATTTTGCAAGATGGCGACTGATATGTTTACTTTGAGGGCATTTTATTGTTCTTATATTCTTATATATATAGACATGCAATTTAAAATAGAAAGGAAGAAACCTATAAAGACGTTAAGCCTCCCGATCTCAGTACTTGAAAAGTGTTAACTAAAAAAAATTTAAGTAAGAAGCTTTTAAGTTAGAAAAATGTTATAAGTAGTAGGTATCATGCTAACACCTTAACAACAGGCTGCTTTAAAATTGTTTATCAATGTTTTAAATGACTAGATTTTACTCATAAAAGAAAGGAAAAGTGTATCTGAAGTCTGACTCGAGCATATTTATTCAGTAATCGGATAGTCTATTAAAAAATCTTCTCTCTACAAAAAACCGCGAAAAACGCCATTAAAATTAGGTTTGAAAAAAAGAAGAAGTAGACAAAACAGCAAGAACAAAATGCTAATAAAATATAAATTTCCTTGAAAGTTTTACATATCGATTGAACTTTCAAAAGAAAATTTAAGTTATGCACAAGTTGGGTTTGGGTAACAAAATAAATTTGTATTATTTCGTTGTTTTTTCTGTTTGATCCTTATATTATATTCAGGTCTTTATTATTGTCAAAATATAAAACAAAAAGTTTGTGTATCATAAATAAATTATTTAGTCAGTGAAAAAAAAACTTTGTCCAAACAAATTTTTTTTCTTAAAAAAAATGGTGCCAATATGCCAAAAGTGTCTTCGTATTAATTATAAGAGTTAGAAAAAAAAAATAAAACAGCTTCCCTTGATAAAGTTTGAAATGATGTTGAGGAGAACACGCAAGAGCTTATTAATTTGATATGAGCCATCTTTTTAATTCGATAAAGAACTTAGCTGGTAGCTACGTTCAAAAGGACTCAAATGAAACTTCAGGTAATTATGTATTATAATATTATTCTGCATAATGTTCACATATTATAAATTTTTTTAATATTTCAATTAATGCTTATGTGCACTCGATTGCTTGATGAAAAAAAACTTAAATGCACAATTTTAACAAAATTATAAAGTTTTTTTTATTAAATTATTATTTATACATATTATACGTATTTTTGTATCAAAATAGAAAAAAGATTTAGTAAGGCCCGCTTATGCAAATTTAGTGGAAATAATCATTTTTCGGGTGGGTCTATTATGCAGAATGCTTAAATATAGAATTAACAAAACTTTGGACCATTAGAAATCCGAAAAAAAATCGTTGTGATGAATAATTTAGCTAGCAGAGCCAGTCGAGGTAGAAAAAATTTTTGGTGGCAAAAAAAATAAATTTTTAATTTTATTTTTTGTAACTAGTTTTGAGTGTAAAAATTGAGGGGAGTGCATAGAAAAACTTGTGTTTTTGTTTGTTTGATTTGATGTATGTGTTATTATTAAAATAAAAAATGATTTCTTTTATCTTCAATATTTTCAATACTTTTGAATTCAATATTTTTTGAGACATCACTTTGAGCACACTTTTTCAACTTTAAATTGAAAAAGTCAGTCCATTTTTTTTTTCAAAATTTTGAGCCTGAAAATTTATTTTTTGAAAACTATTCACAAAAAATATGTAATTTAAAAACAGAATTAATGGGTAGATTTCTGGGTTTAAAAAAGGTATAACATGACATTGTAAGTGTTGCCGTTGATGTTCAATATTTTTTTTTCTAATTCAAGTCAATTTTTTATAAAATTGCCACTCCTGCCTAAACGGGAGGAAGTACTGAAGTAGGTCACCCTCATATACGATAATTTTCTTGTCTCGACCTTACCTAAATGCTCTAGCCTTTTTTTACATCTTATCGAAAATATCCTGAATATTTTTGGTTTATTTAATTTTTATCTATCACTTCTGATTTTTGTCCACTATTCGACTTGTTATCTACCAATAAAATACTTTTTTAGTATCTACACGCTTTTATGTCAAAAATTAAAATATACATTTCTTAAACAAAAAATAAAAATAATATTCAAAAAAATGATTTATTTAATTTTATCATCATTTAGTTTTTCCCCACTGTTTCACTCAAATAAGTTTCAAAACACTCTGCTGTTACTATATATAATATAACTTTATATACAAATTATTTTTTTAAAAGAAAGTTCTGAAACACCCCGTATAGATATTTTTTTTAAACTCACTAGCCTTAAAAATTCCCTTTAAGTTAAAAAAAATTTGTTACGATATCGTTATTCCCTTAAGAGTTATGACTGGTGGACTGTGCGCCGCTGGTTGGCCAAGTTTCTTACCGCCATATAAAACTTAAATCCGGATGTGTTTACATTGAATTTGTATATCCGAATTTAAGTTTTAATGTGGATGAATCGAGTGAATAATAAGGCCGTTCAAGTTTTTTTTTTTGTTCCGTGTGCATTTTTGACTAATATTACCCATCCCATAGCGGTGACAAGGTAAACGCAGATTTCTATAAAATGTTAGCATTAAGCGTGCAACTCACAGAGCTAAAACTTTGGACTTTCGCCTAATGTTGAAAAATATATCAAAATATTCAAAATCCCTTTTTCTACAATTTTTGAGACAAAAACAATTTACTTGATGTTCTCAGGAAACGATAAAAAGGCGAGACGTAAGAAAAATACCATATTTTAATTTTCCACAAAATGAAGAGTAATGGGGATCGAATCCCAACCTATTTTAGACGTTTCAATTCGGCAGAAAACTGTAGGTCCCCTTCATTACTGCCGACTAACAGCACGCCCACTTGAATGCGGTTGCGATTTGTAAGTCACTAGGCCCTGTGCCTACGTTCTGTAGCACTCGCATCGATAAAATTGGTCGAGAAACGTTGGCAAATGGAACAAAACTCATATGATTTGTTTCAATTTTCATAGTTTCTCGACTGCTTTGCCGATGCGAGAGTGACAGAACGTAGGCACTGGTTTTTAACGAGCTGTCGTCACCCCACCAATTTATTTATTTTTATTAACTCCATTATATACGAACAGATTTTATAAAAAGTAGGTATGCCATGTAAAATGTCAATAATTGGTCAAAAAAGGTCAAATTATTTCATAAATTAGTCAGCCATGGAACCATACGGTTAAAGCTAAGTTCAAAGTTAAGTTCGTTATAGATTTTTAACACCTCATTTGTGGGATATTCGAAAAAAATATTTCATTTTCATAAAATCCATCCAAATCCATCCAGATCCAATTCCATCGTCATAAAAAAATCAACTAGTTTCAGACATTGGTCAGCAATAAGTTTTTTTATGAAATTTTAATATTTTTTTTGTCATGGTCGTGCGATTGTAAGCCCCTCACTTGCGGGATATTCAAAAAAAAAATATATACACAATTTACAAATTAATTAAAAAAAATCTATATGGCTGATAAATTTCTGAAACTAAATGATCTTTATCAGGAATTGGTAATCTTTCAGATGAATCCATTTTTTCGAATATCCCACAAATGAGGTGCTAGCAATACAAAAAATCCAATTACTGAAACTAATTGCCTTATTATTAAGATTAACTGAACTTTCAGATTGTATTTTTTTTTTTTCGAATATCCCACAAATGAGGGATATTATCTAAGGACCTCAAAAATTAAAAAAGTTAAACATTTATATGGCTGACCACTGAACAGTTTCTGAAAGAAGTTGACATTTTTTGACAAATTACTAACCTAATAGCATATGTACTTTTCTTGCGAATATCCCTAATATGAGGTACTAAGATCCCGGAGCCACGGATTTGCCAAATATTCTCTCCGATACGTTTTTTTTATCTGATGTTATATGAGAGAAAAACTTGGGAAAATGTTTCCTATGAAGTTTGAGATACGGAATAGAAATTTAATTTAGAACCCTTTATTGAAAAATTATTATACTGGTGCATTCCTGCATACAAAACTCATTTTATCGACAATAATAACAATCAGGAACTTCTTTGAATACTAAATTAGCTGCGGGAATGAGTACAGGAATTCGTTCAACCCGGAGTAGCTTCTGCAATAATGGTTCTTTCTTAACTATTGTAGGTATATGTATAAGTGGATTTGTATTACAAGGACTAAACAATAATTTATATTCCCATTCAAGATGTTCTGGAAAAATGGTTTACTTTTCTTCATGGTTGGATGAATAATTTCCACTGTCATTTCGATGGAAAATAGTCTTTTTCCTTGTTTTCGTGAGAACTGATGTATTGCAGATTTTATCTTGCTCCAAGCGCATATTAAATGTGCGTGTATATTTCACCATGGCAAAGTTGTTTGTCTTCTAGACCACTTACGAGTAGGTATACATATATAGTTTTCTTTTGTTTGACATTTTCGAGTACAGATCCTTTAATGACTGTTCCATTAAAAATCTAAAACTTTATATCAACAACAACAATACCCAAGAAACATGCATATAGACAAGAAAATGCAATTATAAAACAAGGAAAATATCAGAATATCTTAGAATGTTGAATGTGGTTTTTGCTTTTGTCATATCAAAAATGCTTCATTGCGGTTTGATCGGCAAGTAGCATTATTTGTCGTGCAAACAAAGTCACATACTTATATATATAAAGGCATATTGAAAAGTTCATTCAGTATATTATTTATATACTCCTTTTTGGTATTGTCTATCACAACAGCAGCGCCAGGAATTCCAAGAGGGTAAATTAGTTTGTGATTATGCGTGTGCTCACACAAATCAAATAGGAAAGGTAGTTGACTTGCCCTGTTTAAACTTTGCCTACATCTATATCTCATTCCTAGAATATTCCCTAATGAGTTGCCTTAGATGATTGATAATAAGGCTTATTTTTTTAAATAAAAGATATTATTTTAAATAACTTAAAAACACTTATTTTATTTATTTATTTACTTAAATGCATTTCGGAAGCTATGCTTCCATCGTCAGTAAGTTTTATATATAAATAATAATAAAAAAAAAAAATGTTTTGATATATTAAATACAAATAACTCATTTCAAACAAAAACAAACTACACAAACAAATTTATAGTGAATTTAAGATCTATTATAAAATTTTTTGAAAATTGGATCTTTTATTGGTCCATCGTCACTATTCATTAAATTATTTCTATTTTTGAAAATGTAAAGAGATTCAAAAGCATCTAATTCATAATGATTAGTTACATTGCGAATTAATTTCAAATTTTGTAAGCTAAAATTATGGTTATTCTCCAGCATGTGTTGTGCTACACTCGACTTTTCAGGTTCATTGTATTTTACATGTGCAAAATGTTCTTTGAACCTTTTCATGATTGGTCTTCTTGTCTGTCCTAGATATTCCTTCCTACAATCGCTGCATCCAATAGTATAAATTCCTGATTGTTGATTTTTCTCAATTTTATCTTTTGAGCCACTAATCACATTTTTGAGTTTTATCTCACTACACTGACTCATTTTGATGTTTTGCCTACTAAAAATTGGTCTTAATTTTGATGTAATTTCTGGATAAAAATTGAATTTTGACCATTTCTTTTGTTCATAGTTTTCATTTCTGATTAAATCTAAAGTTGTATAATTTCTTAAGTTTTGTTTTCTTCTATGTGCAATCGTAAGATCATCTATTAATTGTTCTGTATATCCGTTTATCTTAGCTATTTCTTTAATCTTTCGTATTTCAATGTATTCTCTTTCTTTCGTCATCGGGATGTTTAAAGCTCTAAAAATCATTGAATGGAAAACTGATATTTTGTGTTCAAATGGATGAAAAGAGTCCGATGTTATATATCTTAGAGTATTTGAAGGTTTTCGATAAATATCAAACTCGAAAGTTTCACCTTTTCTAATTATAGTTAAATCTAAATAATTTAACCTTCCGTTTATTTCTTCTTCGTAAGTAAATTTGATTGTTGGATATTCTGTTCTATTTAGTAAGTTTATTAGACTTCGAAGTTCTTGTTTTTTAACTATGGCCCACACATCATCTATGTATCTGAACCAAATTCTTGGAAAACTTCTTTCATTTTTCATTTTAGTTTCTAAATTGGACATGAATAAATTTGCCAAAAATGGACTTAAATGTGAACCCATACTGCAACCAAACTTTTGTCGATAGAATTTTTGATTGAGCTGAAACCAATTTTCATTCATACATAATTTTGTAAGGTTGGTTAATTCATTAATTTCTTCTTGTCTTAAAGAATTTGTTTCTAACCATTCTTTAAGAAGTTTTAAAGTTTCATCAATAGGTACATTTGGATATAGAGATACTACATCGAATGATACTTGAATTTCATTACTGGCTATTTTTAATTCCTTTACTTTCTCTGTAAATTCGATGCTATTCTTTATAGCCCTTGTTTCGAATTTATTTGGTAGATTATTGAATCTTTCTAGTAACCAACATTCAAGCTTTGTAAGTATTGATCCTGTTGTTGATGTAATTGGTCTTATTTGTTTTCCAGGTTTATGCAGTTTAAGTTGAGAATACATTCGCGGTAATATTGGATTTGAAACGTTTAGTTTTCTTGATAAATTTTCATTACTAAAAATATCTGCTGCATTTTTTATAGCTTCTTTAGTTCGTCTTATCATTCTTGGTAAAGGGTTATAAAATACTTCTTCGTATGGTCCATTTGCAATGAATTCTTCATTTATTTCATTGTATTCTTTTTTATCAAGTATGACAATATTATTGCTTTTGTCTGCTTTGCTGAAGATGACTGAAGTTTTCTTTTCTTTTAGACTCTTTGCTGCTTTTCTGAATTCTATCATTTTAGCAGATATACTGGGTAAAGTCGCACTTTTTATTTTTTCTACAGCTTCACATCTAACTCTAGCTTTTTCATCTTCATCACTTAAGTGTTTAAGAGCTGTTTCAATATTAACCAAAGCACTTTGTATTGCTTGTTCTTTTGGAGGTTGTAGTGCGAAATCTAAGCCTCGGTTTAATAATTCTAATTCACTTGATGTAAATTGAATATTTGATAAATTTTTTACGAAGTCTTGAACTGGTTCTACTTCTTTAAAAATCTTCTTTTGTTGTGTATTTTCTGTTCTTCCTGCTAAAATATTAAATTTATTTATTAAACCCTGTTTTTTCTTACCAAATTTAATTTCAACGGTATCTTCAACATGATTTAAAAAGATGCTCCAATCACTTGATTGATCTATAATTTGTCTCTCAGTTTCGCTTTGTTCAAGGATAAAAAGCTTACGAACATTTTAAGTAGGATCATTGGAAAAACATTGATTTACAATCTATCGTCCTTTGTTGACTAACATGTGTATTATAATGGCTTTCATTGAAACTCATCATTGAAAATTTAAATTTAAAGCTTTAAGGCACTTAAAAAGCGAAATCAGTGATTATTTTGATGCCGCCTTAATTATTAATCTTTGTTAAAAAAATATTTCATTTTGTTCCAAGTTAACACGTGAAATGAATTTCTTCATTTCAATGATTTAACTACCTTGCCATTGATCATTGAAATCATATAGAAGTCATTTTATTTGAAATGTTGGGTCAAAATGAAATATTTTTTTGACTAGAAACGCAGGAACGCACAGTGTAGGTAGGATTCAAGTACTGCTTAGTTTTTAAATCATAATAAGGCATCAGATATACAAAATTTATAAATTATTCTTTGTTATTTTTGAAACAAATGTCTTACAATCTTTTCCTCGAATTTTTATTTACAAAATAATAGAAAAATGTATAAAAAATTTCAAAAGTCGTTGAGACAAACTCAAATCAAGTTACTTAAAACAAGCAACAACTCATCACTTAGTGCAGCTTAAAAAAATATTCGGAAACCCGAGAACAAAAGTTGCCAAAAACCACAAAAATAAATAAAATCTCAAGATTGTTGATATCCACACAGAATTTCATTTTACATCATAATATTCAAAGTCCACTGAAATCTACGCGTTTGTTTTGTTGTACATTTACAGTTGCTTTTAAAAAGAGATATAGGAGTGAGGTGGAAGTTTATGAAAATGAAATATTTATTTTGGTAAAATCTTAGCATATATGACTAATGTATTTTTCAAACCTGGTTCTTAACCAACAAAAATATGGCCACCCTGAAAATAAGTTATAGTCCTTTTCATGTAAGAATTAATGTTTATTTTCAGTATAAAACACTTAAAATATGACTCAAATCCTTTTGAAAATAATGGTTCGTTGATGAAAACAGAAATGTTTCATTTGTCATGAGAAACAAGAATCAAAAGAGTTCATAAAAACTACCTGCGGTGAAAGGAGGCTTTTTTTCGAGGGTATAGGAAAAATGTGGGTTTTTACCCAAAAATAAATTAAAGTTCGTGTAATCGATTTTAGTTTAGATTTTAGAATTTAAGCAAAACTGAGAATAAACCGATTTTATAAATAAAGAAAAAAAGTTATAGATAGATAAGTACTAAGTAGATACATATTCTATTTTTCATATGTAGATAGAGTGTAAATAAAATACGCAGCTTGTTTAGAGATTTGATATTTAAATTATATCTTACAACTGAAAAATTTTATGATATAGAATTAATTTTGAAGTGAAGATTACATTCGAAGGAAAACTATGTACCTTCATTTAATATGGATTTCAATAATTGTATTTAGTGGTTTGGGGTCATGTTCTGTATGCACAGAACGTAGACAAATTTTATATACCAACTAAGTTTTCATCTTCGGAATTTACTTTGATATTGATTCCATATTATGGAGTTGTTTTTTTTTTTTTCGTGCGAAGGTCAATGTATGTGTGTTGAGTTTCGCCCGAACGAAATTACGTTCGCCTACAAAAAAAAATAATTGAACATTTAGGCTATCAATAACATTATATTCCGCCCGAAATGAATGTTCACAATAAGGGGAATTTTTTGAACTCAAAATTTCGGGTGAAACTCAAATGTTCTTAAGTCCCACTCAAGTGGGACGTAAGCCCCAAATAAAAATGTTGGCGATTATGTCTCACTAAATAAAAACTATACCAAATGATAAAAAGAAACTTTGCATACACCCAACCTCGCACCTACCCCAAATCCTATAGTGTGCCAAGCAGGGGGGTTGAAGGGGGCAGCATGCCCCCCCCCCCATACATACCTCACTATTTATCTGCCATAATTCTGGGTGCTAGCAGTGCACAAATTTTCTTTCAAATAAAACAAACAACAATAAAACAAATTATTATTATCTTCTATGCCTCTAAAAAATTTGGGACTTTTGTCCCATTGTTAACAACAAATATTTGGGGCTTGGGTCCCACTTGGGTAGGACATAAGACCCAAAAATAAAATTTGGGCTTTATGTCCCTGGGCCTTATGTTCCTGCACCGTATATGTTACGTTAGTGATACATTGGGCAGGTTCAGTAAAAATTGCTTTACATCTGAATTTTCAATTTCAATAAACTACAAGAAAATACTAAAAATTCTTGAAAAATAGTTTTTCGTCTCAAATATCTCGACAATGAAAATTGATTTCGACGCCAGACTAATAATTGTATACTAAACACAATGACTTTGTTAACAACATTTTGTAAAAGCTTAAAAAAAATGCAAAACAAGACTATTAAAAATTGTTCAAAAAATATTTTTCGTCTCGAATATCTCGAGATTTTTTTTCTTTTGATTGCATATTGATAATGTCTTCAACGATCTTAAATTCTGAATTTTCTTATTACAAAATAACCCAGCCTCTTTTTTCGTTAATGCTGGACTGATTTTGTTAAAATTTTATAATCCGATAACTTCTTCTAATGATTTTGCATTTAAAAATTTTATAAGCAAGCAACCTTCCACCTGCAATATACTCTGAACAACTTTTAAACCATACATTCAGATGGTCTGGCATGCAGAATGTCACATGCGAAATGTCTCGGACCGCTACATTTGCTATCAAACTAGGTATTGAACTCTTTTAAAAAGTTATTTTAGTTGTTAAACGAATATTGGAAAAAAACGAATTTTAATGATGCGGTATCTATTTCCATATTCTTTTATAAAATTAACAATTTTTTTTTGCTACCGTCCAAACCCAAAAATTGCTGAGAACTTGGTCTACTAACTGACTATTATCAAAATTATATTTATTTAAACTATATCTTCAAAATTTTTAATTTTACAAAAGCTAAATTTGAGAATAATTTGGTAGGAAGTGCCTATTTTTCTTATAAATATTTTAACATAACATAGTGCTCCCCAAGGACATTGGAAATCAAAAATTTGAATCTCAAATCTGCAATAAACCAAAATTTAAATACCTGCATGAAGTCAGCTTAATTGCTTAATATTTTTATACCAAAAACATCCATCAGGCATGATTGTTGTTCCCTTAAAAACTAAAATAAAACTAATACTATTCTTCATCATTAAATCAAACAGATGCCATTTCCAATTTGATAGTAAAATTCAATTCTATTGTTTCCTTTTAGGAGAATCGAGCCGGGAAATGCGTTTTGGTCTCTCCTCTCCTCCTGGCGCAACAACACAAAAAGGACGTGGAGATGGAGCAGTATCAGCGTCCTCGGGACGTTCAATAATTCCCGATGAAACGAATTCTTCATCAGATTTCAATCAATGGTTGCATGCAATGAAAATGGTTGCCCGTTTGCCTGGAGGGATGCCACCAGAGTTTAGACGGAAGGTATAGTATAGATATGTATAATGTATATGACAGCAGCAGCCGGAGACATTATGCCTGAACCCGATGCTGGCACACAGGAAATTAAAATGTAATTCAATATTCTGATTTTAATTCCATTTCAGCTGTGGCTTGCTCTGGCTGACAAGTATTTAAAATCGAAAAACGTTGACTGGGAAAAGGAAGAAGTTAAATGTTTTAGCGAACAATGGCGAGAAGATGATGAAGAGTTGGGTATTCAAATAGTTAAGGTTTGTTAAGTTGTTTATATTAATACCTACAAAGGTAAAGTATGATGATATTTTTGAAGGATCTCCATCGAACGGGTTCCAGTCTCTGTTCGGGGCCAGCGGGTACTATAAATCAAGCCAAACTAAAACGAATACTCCTAGGATACGCTCGGTTTAATCCAGAAGTCGGTTATTGTCAGGTGAGTTAAAAAATATTGGAAGATTTTTTTTTAGGAAAAAAGAACTGTTGTTTTGGGAAGTGAGAAAATCTTACAAAAAAAGACTTCACTCGCTCTCTCTTATCCTTCATCAAAGAAATACATTTTATTTGAATTTTCTTTGGAATCTTACAGGGCTTCAACATGCTAGGAGCACTTATCCTTCAAGTAATGGATAAAGAAGAAATCGAATCGATAAAAGTTATGATTTATCTTGTTGAGGGTATTCTTCCAAGTGGTTATTTTAGTGGATCATTGGGCGGCCTTCAAGCTGATATGGCAGTATTTCGGGAATTGATGACTAGTAAGCTTCCTAGATTAGCTAAACATTTACAAAAATTACAAGGACCTGTTGAGAATGCCTTTGAGCCACCGCTAACGAATGTCTTCACTATGCAGTGGTTCTTGACTATGTTTTGTACCTGTTTGCCAATGACATGTGTCTTAAGAGTATGGGATTTAGTTTTGATTGAAGGCAGTGATGTACTTTTACGAACAGCTTTAGTTTTATGGAGTCTATTAGAAGAGTAAGATAAACATTTTTATTTTTTGGTTCCTGATGAATTTTGAAATCTGTTTTTTGTTCATTTTAAGGCGGATTTTAAGTGCAAGAACTGCTGATGATTTCTACTGTCAGATGGGATCATTTTCAAGTGAACTTCTCAATGGACATCTAGTCGACTCTAATGGATTGATTGAAAAAGTTGTTGATTTAGGTCCTATAACAGATTTGCAAAAGCTTAGAGATAAACACCTTTACAATATTACTCCATTTAGGGACAAAAAAGGTCTACAGTAAGTCAAAAATAAATTAAAATTTAAGGTTGACAACATTTACTAAGAACTAATTTTCGATTTTCTAGACTTTACTATTCCGATGAAGACGGCGATTCTGACGAGGACTCAAGAATGGCCGTCGCTACAGCTTGGGGGCTACGTTTGAGAAGAGGCTCAGCAGGATTAGGTCCTAAAAGTGAAGGCAAAGATCGAATTGCACTTGATATTTCATTATTAAAGAAACAGTATGATCGCTTGCGTGAACGTCAACGTCAAGCCCACATAATTCTTACTTCAGCTGTAGCGCGTCAAGGTTCGAATCCAAATCAATCTTCCATTCAAATGAATCAATTATTGATTGGGCGCAATGCAATTGTAACAAATAATGGTCGACGACTTGGACCACCTCAAGGAGCCATACCACCGGCAAGGAAGCCATCCCTTCCAACATCCAAACCACCAAAACTTGCACAAACCAAGAAACTTCTTAGCGGCGAAACCCTTCACTGGAGAGATACCGATCTCTCTAAACGAAGAAGAGGGAGTCTTAAGTGGAAAGACATAAAATCGGATAGTTCCCAGTCCGGTTTGGAGGATCGTCCGGCGCCTCTAATTGAAAGTGCTCCCTCTTCGAGAAGTAGTTCTTCAGAACCAAAATCAAAGAGAACTTCCCTTAAAGCATCACGTCAACGAAGTGATTCATCATCTTACAGTGAAGAAAGTGATGGGAATTCTAGCACCAGCACAAGTCTTTGTGATGACGATGAAATAGCTGATCATAATTTGTCTTCCTTAGAGGGAAGTCCCATGAGAAAATTAAAGTCTAGTAAAAAACATTCCGAAGTTTCGAAACAAAAAAGCCTGGAAGATGTTCTTAATAGCAATGACGGTCAACCGACTATAGATAACCAAATACCGTTTATTCAATTAACGACAATAGAATCACCAGTTTTGAATGCCAATAAGACTGATATTGATCCTATGGAATATAGCAAGGAAGATAGTGAAACTGAATCCAATCGACTGGACTATGCTGGTTTTGTAGACGAATTTAGCTGGCCCGATATTAATGAACCAACAAGTAGTGTTTCGTTAGAAGACACAACAATCGATGCGACTTCTGTTGAGGGAGATTTTCTTTCTTTGTCAAATGTGATCACGAGCACAAGTCAGCTGTCCCCAATACCTGATATCACAACCTATATAACCAATTCAAATATAAGTCCTTTACGAACTCCAATATCATCCTTTAACTATGCCAGTTTGGTATCTAATATGGATGATTCGAAAAAATTTGATGTTAATGAAGAAGGTGTTACTAATGAGTACTTTGAAAGGGTTAACATTGTGGAAAGGCCAACAAAATTAGATCTTCTCTACTCATTGAATGAGGAGGACAGCATACGAAATGCATATGTGAGTTGTGACCCATCACCTGAATCTTCGAAAGATGTGAAAAACCCGAAGCTTGTGGAACCAGAAACTATCGTGAATCAAGTTTCAGACGAGGAACATGAGAGAAAAATGAAAGTTCTCTTAGAATATTCCAATAAATCTTCACTATCATTCATTGCTGAGGCTAAACAAGAGATTTCATCGGGAATGCTAAAGGAGGTTAAGGAGATGGAATTTGATCTAGATTCATTAAAGTATCAACCTTCAACACTTGTTCCACTTAAAAAACCATATGTATCGGGTTTAAAAACAGACACCGATGATGCTATTAAGCATATGGCCACTGTACCGCCGCTTCCAAGCAATACTCCAACCATGTCTTCTTCGAACTCTGAAGGAAATGAAAACTCAAAAACTGAGACTCAAGCTGAAGAAAGCTTGAATGTTGAATATCATAATTTAAATAGCCCAATAGGCAGTTCTGCAACAAAGAATCTTGCCGAAGAATTAACAGAAACCGAATTGAAGACTAATGCAGAAGAAGATACGATGCTTGAAAAGAATGCACACCCTGAAGAAATTGAAGATACAAAAGAGCAGTCTTATGGAGATGAAGTATTAACCAATGTATCCAATAATATTCCATCAACTGAAGACCTTGAAGAAAGGTTTAGAGCCCTTGAAATGAATTTTAGTGATAGAAAAGATAGTTTGAAGAATAAAGTCAAAAAGGATTCTCCAAGTTCTGAAGAAGTTTTTCAAACTGAACCACCTTGTGAAAGCTCTGCTTTTCCAAAGAAATCCATCGAAGAGATCGATTCAGTAAATTTAAGGACTAAAGCCAAAGAAGATTCTCCAACTGAACTGTCTTTTGAAAGCTCTAAGAAATCCATTGAAGAAATCGATGCTTCTACGGATAGGTCTTCAGTTATGGAGAATATTAAAGATGATTTATCACCTCAATTAGAAGTCCCAGGAATTTTGAAAAAGGATGTTGATCATTCAAAGGAAGCTACAACAACTAATCTTCTGATGGAAGATGAGAAAAATGTTCAAGAAGTTCTAGATTCTCATCCTTCATCTGAAAACTTGGAGTCGAATTTAGATCAAAGCATTTCTTCTTTCCATGAAAATCGATTTTCTATGGAGGACTTGAACGTACCAAAAAGTAAAGAAAAAGGAGTAGACCTAAGTTCTTCCTCGACTAAGAAAGAACTATCTCAAAATATAGATAAATTAGTTGAAGGTCTAAGCCCTATTTCTCACTCCCATTATGAATTAGATGATGAAAGATTTACCGACAAAAAAGATACTGGTGATAGCAAGCCTGAAGAAGAGCTAGAAACATTGAATCAAAAAAGAGGATCCTTATATACTGATCAAGAGGCAAGTGAAGTTGCTGAAGATCTCAACCCTGTTTCTAATACGTTCCATGATCAAACTGAATTGGTGGATGAAAATTTCATTAACGAAAGAAAGCAGTCTTTGCTCTCTAACAAAGAACAAAATTCTCCATCTCTCAACAAAAAGTCTTCAATAGAAGATCTTAATAAAAACTATCCAACATCTGAGAATCAAGATCTTTTCTCTCAATATCAGTATTGTACATCTATGGAAGATGAATTGAGAAAAAATACTGAAGAAGTAACTCAATCTTCAACCGCAATCGAAAATGAAGAAGATCTTCCTTTCTCTGCCACGAGCAAAGAGCATTTGAATGACGATTGGAAGTATTCCGATCTGCAGTACCAATATGAATCTCAAAAAGAAGAAACGAATCAACTTAAAATATCTGAACCAACAAAAACTAAATTTGAAAAAGGTAATGAAAAAGATTGTTCATCTTCTTCTGGTGAACCAGCTTTAGATGAAGACTTTAAATCAGGTGGTCAACAATCGAGTTTGGAAAAATTGGTGGAAGAAGAAAGAACTGCTGATGACAAAGAGACACCCATCTTCGAGAAAGAAGACCTCGCTTTAGCATCCCCTATCAAAGAGCCCTCAAATGAAATACCAAAGTCAGTTCATCAGAAAATTGTAGATGCAGCAGATTTGGAAGAAAAAGTTAGATCTACAGATAAAAATGGGACTTTACATAAAAAGGAAGACACAAATAATAGCCAAACCAATATTAAAGAATCTAAAACTGAAGATTCAAAGTCTACTGATCTTGATAGTAAAGAAAAAATAGTAATTGCACTTAAAAATGAAACAACACCTATCGAGGATAAAGAAATTTCTATCCCATATCCAAACGAAGATCTTCTTAATGAGCATTCAAAGCCAGATGAAATTGACAAAATTGACGAAGTTCAAAAAACATCACAGCTGAAAACACCACCAATAGAGCTATCTTCTGATGCTCAGTTAACCGAAGAAGATTCAATCGTAAAGAATCTAAGTGACGATAGCAAGCAGTCACTACTTCCCAAAGAATTAAAAAAGCAAGTTAATTCTTTAACTAACAAAGAGCTTACGAAAGAAGGTGTTCTTTACTATGAACATCATCCATCCAGTGAATATGGCACTGAGATTGAAGGTTTAAATGACCCAAAGCAGTCTGACGATGATTTAGTGCAGACCCAGTCAACGAAAAATGAAAATTCAAACTCTCAAAAGGAAAATCCGGTTGAAGTGGAGTCGGGGGAAGACAGATCAATTGTTCAATCTACAAGAACAGATAAGTCGGTTAATAAGGCGCTACAAAAACTAGATGAAAAAGAACACAACTTTGATACGATTACAACCGTCGACAAACCTTTATCAACATATTCTTTTTCATATACACAAGATCATTTTAAAGATCATGTAAGCTATCTTTCAGAAGTTCAGAGCTCAGTTTCTCCGAAAAGCTCAACGTCCAATCAAGACGTATGTGCCTCTCAAAGCACATTTGATTTAAAACACTCACTCGATAACTTAGTTGCCGTAACAACTTCTGTTTCTGTTAGAAACTCAGCATCTGTTAAGTCTTCAGTTTCTATTAAAAGCTCAGTTTCTCTTAAAAGCTCCGCACTTTACGATCGAGAACGCTCTCTGAATGTTAGCACTGGTATAACTGTTTGTGAAGAACCAAAATTCGAAGATTCAACAATGATTTTATCAAATCAATTAGAAATAAGTAAAAGCAACAAAAGGTTAAATGAAGAGAATTTAAGACTAAACCAAAATATTCTTGCAGATAACCAAAACAATGCAGTAACTGTAAGCGTCATGGAATCTGGATACAAAGGCATACATTCAGCCAATACATCTAATATATCTGTGTCCATGAGACTTCCCAATCAGTCTTTGGATTCTCCTGGTAGGAAACATTCAAAAACAGGAGCCATTTTGGAACGTGAAGCTTTACAAATTGTTAATGAAAGTTCATCGCCAAATATAAACATCGAGGAAATTTCCAACGACAAACTGAAAAAAGATGTTATTGAAAGCCCTAAAAATCAAATTGAAGTTAAAGCTCTTGACAAATCTCAAAAACGAAAATCTTATTCGCAAGACATAGATGAAAGACTTAAGGCACTGGAAAGGCGTTTCAGTGATAGAGCATTGCCTATTTCTACGGACACAAAAACACCACTCGATCAATCCGCAAATGAAGAGAAGGACCAAAAGAAAGAGCAAATCTTAACTCTTGACGATGTTCAACCAATGAAACTTAAACAAGATGCTTTATCACCAGAAAAATCTTCACCCGAAGCAGAAGCGATTTCGAAAGAGGAAACTGACAAGTTTGTTCCTTCAACTGCTGACTTGGAACATCGTTTTCGAGTACTTGAACGAAAATTAAGTGCAAAAAATATACATATGCAGGCGAAAAACGAAGAACAACAGGAAGAAGCCAGTAACGCCTCCAAACAAAGCACTTCAAATCCATCAATTGTTCTATCTAAAAATGAAGACACATCATCAGCAAAAGAATATGATGACTCTTCAACGCGTGAAAACGTTTCGCAAACTAATGAAGATCAACATTCTACAACGCGAAGAAGGATCCCATCAACTGAAGACCTAGAAACAAGATTTGAGGCTTTAGAAATTCAAAAATCAATTAAGTCTCCAACAAACTTATTGTCACCTTCGAAAATAAAAGAAGATTTTTTGGAGGCTACAACCGAATTAGATTCAAACAGAAAATCTGAAATTCCATCAACTGAAGATCTTGAAAATAGATTTCAAGCATTTGAGGAAAGCAAGAAAGGTGGCTTTGTCTCAACAACTAAGAATAAAGATTTGGAACAAAGGAAAGTGTGTTCTAAAAACAAGGAAATTGAAATTTCAACTGAACATGATCTAACCGAATCCCAAGAACGTACAAAATCATCTATTAATGAATCTGAGAAAAAAAGTAACCTACAAGTAGACAAAGACCTTCGTTTTAAAACGAAAGAAATCCCAAAAGTTACCTTTGCCGATACAAGCGATATCAAAATATCAACCAAGAACTCTTCAGAACGAACCACAACAGTTGAAAAAGAGCAAACGAAAACAAAAGAATCTCCTTTAACTTGTGAATTTGACAGGGAAAGAATTCTAAGAAAAGTTCCTTCTGCTCAAGACTTGGAAGCAAGATTTGAAGCATTAGAAAAAAGAAAATCATTCACAGGATTTAGTACTAAAATTCAAGAGCATCTTCTTGCTGAACAAAATCGAAATTATTTAAGCTCGGATTCATTGAACTCTGTTGAAAGTTTGAAGAGACGAGAAATAATTGATAAAAAGGTTGCATCAACGGAAGATTTAGTACTGAGACTTGATGCTTTAGAACAGAGAATGGCAATAACAGAAAATTCTATAAAAAACAAAATGTCTGCAGAAACTTCTGATTTGCCTCAGGCTAAAAAGAAATTTTCTCCAAAATTAGACTTCGAATGCAAGTTTGAAGCTTTAGATAATGTCAAGCCATTCATCAGTGAGACTTGCACCAAAGAAAACACCAGCACAAACAAAATGATGGTGCCTAAAGAAAAATGCCCGACTTTTGAGAATCAACCAAACGCACTGGCTTTATTAACCAAAGATGCTTTACAAGAATCGAAATTGATTCTTATAAAAAGAAGCCTTTTTGAAGATAAAGAACCCGAACCAAAGTGGCTTCCTTCAACTGAAGATTTAGAAAATAGATTCGATGCTTTAGAAAAGCAAAAAACCAAATCCCTTAGCAGTAAAAAGAAGACCGCTTCCGAAAAAGAAGAAATCAAGCCAAAAAGCACTTCGTATGAACCCCAAGGCAAGTCAACACAAAAATGGGAAACAAGATTTGAAGCTTTAGAACATCGAACACCAACAACGATCTCACATTCTAAGATAATACCCACATGGGGAGAAGAAACTCAGTCAAAATTCCCTTCAACAAAAGATTTAGAAAGTAGATTTGAAGCATTAGAACAACAAAAATCTATTATCGACAGGAGTTCGAAATTGAAAGAATTTCAGAAAAGGATATCGAATGAAACGGATATCAAATCGACAACTTGCTTTTCAAAACCCATACAACAAAATATCGAAAAGCCAGCAAAAGCTTTGTCAAGCAGATCAATAGATCAAGTTTTAGAACAAATAAGTACTAAAACTGAAGAAATTGAACGGGAACACCAAATGCTCTCAAAACTTCCATCAACACAGGACTTAGAGATGAGATACCATGACTTGCAAATAAATACAAAAAGAGGTGACGACTCCGATCATGAAAATGTGCAAAATTTAGAACAAACAACTGATTCTATAGAACTTACAGGCAATCACAAACGAAGAGATCTATATAAGCTGGAGTCTCAAAGCGATGAAACCCTAACGGTTTCAGATCCAACTGGCACTGAATTCGAAACCAAATCCGAATCTCGGCCAACATCCTGCCCTGAGTACCGAGATCCATTCGATTCAAACATCGTCACCACCGATAGGGTACTAAAAATAATCGAAGAAAACTCCAAGATATTACACCGAATTTTAAAAAAGACTCTTGCAGATTCCGGTGGCAATGGCAACTCAGCCGAGTCTATGAACTCCCGTTCTGGTTTCACCGATTCACTGCTGGCCCTTGGGAATATCTTCCCTCGGAACGATGAAAGCATTTCACCCAGTCGCATTAAGTCACAATCACGAGTTCGCTCGACCATTACATTTCGTTCAGAAGATAGTAGTATAACCGATCGATTAGCTTCCATTAAGAGCACAATCAAATCGATAGACACCTTGTGTGAAGACCAATCCTCTCGCAAGGACAAATGTCAACGATACATAGATTCATTATTCACCGCACGTCCAAGTAATTCAATATCACCAACTCCCCCAATAGCAAGACCACTTATAAAGGTTGATGAATTCGAGAGTAGCAGTAGACTTCATACCCAGGAGCGTGTGGCTATGCGAGAACTGAAGAAAGAAACCTCACCACGTCGGAGGCGCGATGAAGACCGCGAGGAGTATGAGAGCCGGGTAAGACGAGACATGATGCCAAATAATGTAGATGCACCTAGTGAATTTAGTTGTAGCTTAGAGAACATTGCAAAAGTAGATAGTGAAGTAGATAGAATTAATCAAAATAAACAAGTCGAGACGCAGCTAGAGAGACCTCTATCTCCCTACTACGCTCCCGGATATGATCTAAACAACAGGTCTATTACTCCGGTGGTCTATATACCAACAAAGCTGGAAATTCGGCACACGACCGTCACATCGACTTTTTACGATCGCTACCTCACAGAGAAACACATTGAGAGGACCTTTCCAAGAAGCAAGAAACATTCCCCCGTCTCGCCTACTATAACCAAAAGCCATTTGGATATCTCGAATTATGGTTCCCCTAATTTGGAAGACCGAAGTTCGAAATCTGCCGAAAATTCCCCATCCCGACGAAAAGATGGCTTATCCCCTAATCAAACTGTGTCAGCTGCTGCGTACAGGCGGAGCTTCATTTCATCACTTGAGGTTGCACAAAAAGATTTACACATACGAAGCTGTGATAACATTCTTCTTCAGCTAAGGTCTTCAACACACAACAATGACGTTGTGCCATCCATTATGGTGTACAATCCACTTCCGACCAAGATCAGAAAATCACCAGAGCTTGGAATAAGCTCGGGACTCTACAAGGACTATGGCAGTGATGCATCATCTAAAAGCTGAAAGAATTCCAAAAGTTCGATTCCAATATTATAAAATATACATACATACATGTAGGTTGTCCAACAAAAAAAAAAATAGAATTTTCGATGAAATTGCGAATTCGAAAAAATAAGTATTTTTTGAAGTAGAAGAATCAAATTCAGGAATATTAACAAAAACAAAAAAAAAAATGTATGTAAGAAAACAAAAGCAATATAGATACTATTTTCATGATGAAAATATCGATAGTATAGTAGAAAAGCAGCAAAACTATTTTCATCAGGTATTTATTAAAATAAAGTAAAACAGAAGAATAAAATATAAAAAAAAATGATATCTTTCAACAAATTTAAACAATCATCCCTTTTCTATGACTTTGAATGAAAAAATATAAAACATAATAATATTGTCGTTGTTCTTTCGTATTTTGTTCGATTTCTTTTTTCACTAAATTTCGGAATACTTTCTTCTAGTTAAATACGTTCTTCATATTATATAAAATATTAATTCAAAAATATATATTATATCAATTGAAAAGTTTATAACAAAAATACTATTTTTAAACTTATAATGTTAATGACTGATAATAAAAAATAAAAATATATATTATATATAAAAACTATTATAAAAAAAAAATATTTATATATTTTAAGTAACAAAAAAAAAACAATTTAGTTATGATAATCCTCGGTATAGTTATATAAAATATTTATTACTAGTTGCATAATATGTTAAATTAAATTGAAAAGCAAAAAAAATGGAATTGTGTTTGTCGTTAAATTACAGAAATTTAATTTGTATGTATAAGTCATTAATGAATGATTATAGTACATACTTACAAAATTTAACTTTTTAAAATTTTCCGGATTTTTTTTTCTCACTCTAAAATAGTAAATTCAAATCTCATTTAAGTGAGAATCTGCCAAATCCATTTTAATTCTTTTCTTTTGCCTACACAGATTCATTGCATTTAAGTGAGAGTAGTTGCACATTTTGTAGTTTGGTACAGTGATTATATCAGTTATCAAGAAATTATCATAATGTCCACATCACGTAGAAGTTATTTAAACATCCAGCTCAAAACCTCGATGATCCAAAAAAAAAACCAAAAAATCAGCATGATGATTGTTATCTTTGCCTTGCTAATGTAAATGATATTAACGCAAATAACCGCAATAAATTGATTTATCCTAATATACAATCTGCCAAACGACCAACTTTCGTTGAAAGACTACAACTGGTGGATGAAAATGGGGTTTATTTTCAGATTCAGATTGCTTAGAATGCCCAGAAAAGATACTTAATATTCCAGAAAAAAAATCTTTATAATTAATTATCTATAATTTTAAAAACAGTTTTAAATTGCAACATTCACAGAACCTTAAATAAGGAAAACCTAAAATACAAAAAATTGGGCGTTGTAGAAGGTTAACTTTTCATCCTTAAGGTTACAAAATTTCCACTTTCGGGTATTCAAATGTTAAGGTTTTAAGCATGGCACTATTTAATAGTTTACTAGTATAATATTAATTTTAAACATTTTTTAACTAGTTTCATACTAAAACTATTTTCTTAAGGTAACCTTGAACAGATTGTAGACTTACAATATGGTGCGATATTTCGCGTCATCGAACGCGATACTTAGCAGAAAAAATCGAATTTCCATTTCCAAACAATGGAATTTTGTAGATTGCGTTTAAGAATATTTTGCAAATGCGTTTTTATACACATTCCAATAAGAATTCCAAGTTTAAAAACCGTTAACAAAATTTAGAATCTCAAATTATTTTATGTATCCATCGGAGCGAAGACTCTGCAACGCATACTCTGTCGAAATTTTAAACTACATTTGAGGTGTTCTTCTTTAGACAAGAATACGAAAACAATGCGACGACCCATTCTACATCAAGTTCAATCTGTTTGGTGCTTGTTTTTCGTTTACTCTTCATGTTAACACAAATTCAAACAATAAATACCAAAAATAACTTTGCTGAATTGTTTTCTTTATTTACATCTTTTCAACACATGACCGAAAATCGTAATAAAATTCAGTGAAAATTTTTTGTCGGAGGGTTTCGGAAAACAATTTCAATGAAGCTTTCAAAAATATCACTAAAAACACAATTCTTTGCACGGCAAGGCAAAACGCTGTGTGTGTTAAATCCTCCAATTCGTAGGAAAGAACGATAGACGACAATGATTCGGTTGCCTCAATCGTCAGGAGTGAAGAGATTAGGTGCGCATCTAAAATTGTTACACCGGAACTCAGAACGACAGTTTTTCAATTAAAAAAATAAGAGAAATCTGTTTTTTTACAGATTAAGCTTGCCCAATTCAAAAACGCCGAGATCTTCCAAACTGTAGTACATTCATTCGGCCTGGAATCCAAGAGAACAATATTGAAAAACTAACGATTAAATCAATGTGTTAAGTGTCTATTAATAATTCCAAAATAAAAAATGAATTCCTTAAAAAAATACATATGTATATCGCTGTTGGATATTTATATTTACTACCTTTAATACATTTTTGTGAAATAACGCATTTAGATTGCACTTACCGAAAACTGCAAAAAATACTCAATCCTTATGCGTACTGTTTTGCGTCATAGTATTGTATTTTAAATAATATCTTGATTCCTTTAATTCCAATTTCGAAAATATTTAAAACTTTTTTAGGTTCACGTGGTTCATAGTTTCTTCCCCTCAAACAAAGTTATGATTTTTGTTTTAAACCCGATTCTGAATTTTATTTTATTTAAATTTATTTAATCAAAAATCCAAAGTTTAATTTGTTTATTCAAATAAAAACTCGCGCATTTACGTCTCAATCAAAGAAACATATTTTAGCTTGAATAAAAAAAAATCGTTTAATGATTAATCAGAAATTAACGAACAATAAAAATAAAAATTATGGAATAATCTTCTCAAACAAAATATTATGCAAATTACATCATAAATTTGTTGTTTTTCTCTGATAGATGCTTTGAAGAACGTTTAGCATCAAGGAACAATGCATGTACATCATTGATATCGTCTTTAGAGATTATCGATCGACCGTTAACTTTGCTCATTTGATGAGCTGGAGTTAGTAGCTGGACGGCATATCTAAGTGTTGATGCACTACCAATTTCACTAAGTTGTGCGAATGCGTTTTCCTCCAGCTGCAATCCTTCTGTTTGGGCACGTAATTTAATGATTTGTTCCATCTCAGATGTGTTGTATGGAAGTGTGCGAATGATAAGAAGACGATCTATCAAATCCAATGGAATGCCATGAGGTGATGAAATATCAGTAGTTCCTCTGAAATAGAAGTGAAAAAGTTGTAGAAATAAAACTATATCTTTTCCAAGATCTTACCTTATAACACAACGACCCCGATTTGTGGCGAAAATGACAATTGGTGCAATTGGTGACTCTAGAGACTTGTGTAAATAAGTAAATGTCTCCAAGTCTAACATATGAATTTCATCGATGAAGAGTACACCAGGTACAAGCTCAGCTATTCCCTGATCGATATATTTGTTAACGACTTTGTTGATCTCCATCCTAAGTTTATCTACAATAATAAATTTAATTTAGAATAAAATTACTTTAAATTAAATTTAAATTATAGAAAACATATAAATATTTTGAACTGTTTTTGGCATTGGGTCATAAGTCAAGAAACCAAAAGGATCTATTTAGGGATTAAAGCCCATTCAGGTAGATCGAAAAACAATAATTATTGTTAGTTTTTATCCTGGGAACTTATTTCCCTGTGCCAATATTTATGTACCGGATAACTTAGCAAAACTTTACCAGACATTGTTAAACTAGCCCTAAATATAATAAATCTATCAGCATTGAATTCCATTTTACCAGTAATTTCAGTCTTCTTTGGCTTCATCAACTGCCCCATCATCGAGAGAACATCCTGTCCGCCTTGTGGTCGTGCATTTGCAACATCTAAATCGTGTAACGTGACATCCTGAATGACTTCCTTCTTCTTATGTACTTCTCCTTTCGGCAATGGGACATACTCTTCGGTTTCCAAATCGAATTCAGTTGCAAAACTATCACTACGACCTTGTCGTTTAACAGCTCCACTATTAGCTTCGATGTAGATGACATCGCCGACTTCAACTTTTTCCTTCTGCAGCGATTCGAAGATACTGGGATCAAGTTTCAGCTGTTTTGTGCCTTTTGCAGTTTTAAGACCAATAACCACATTGCTGATTGTCTTGCCATAGCCACCCATAGGATTTTCTGTTTCAACGGGTGTCAATTCGATGACTTCACCTTCGTAGACTTCCTTTGTCTCACGAATCCTCAAACCAATCGACCGTCGGAAATTCTCCATGAGAACTTCAGTCTTTTTAATTTCACTGCTGAACACCTCGGATCCAACCATTGGGCAGAATGGAACTTTATTTCCAAGTTCTTGTGCAATGGCGAGAGCAATAGCAGTTTTTCCAGTGCCAGGTGGGCCGGCAAGCAGAAGAGCCCGTCCTGCCATCTTCTTCGATTTGATTAGGTCTACCACGATGCCAGCTGCCTGTTTTCATAATAAATTATAAAGACTGCTAACGAAAGTTAAGATCAGAATATTTTACCTCTCTAGCATTTTTCTGACCAACCAAGCCGGCAGCGATAGAAATCGGGGCGCCACTCTCATCGAGTCCAAGACCTTTCACATGACTGTGGGCGGCAATTCGCTGCGTCCGGACAGTGCTTTTTACTTCTTCAATTTTCATTTTTCTTTTGCAAATTAATAAAATCTCAAATGTATTTCTTTAATTTTTTGCGTATCGATCAAACAATTAATTTGTTTCTGAAAAATGTTGCGCACATGTGAACAAACAAAAAAACCTTCCAAAGCAAGAGAGAGCACACTTTTGTTTTCGTTTTGCGGAAAATTTCAAAGCGACATTTGTGTGCCGCTGTCACATTTAGCCCATATGGCTAAGTTTCCTTACGCATGAGTAAAAAAAGTTGTAAGTAAAAACTACTAATATTTGCAATGCTGTCAGATATGTCTTGGGGACTAGTTAGACTGCTTTTTTTGAGTTTCAGTTAAATTATGGCTCTATTATTCCAGGTTTTTTCCAGATTTGATTTTCTTCACTTTCAGTTAAATTAAAAAGCCTTGTTAGAGAAACGTCAATTCACGATAACTGCGGAGTTAGTTAGTTGAACTCCGCTTCATAACGATGCATTTAACTGGAAATTCCTTTTCTTGACAAAATATTAGCCCGCGCTTTGACATCATATTATTATTTTTCTAAAAATGGACCATATCTGGGAGAATTATGGCCAATTGTGCAGTAGTGGTTCAGCCTTAGTTCAAGATTTTAACTCACTGATTTCGGCAGATTAACTAACGTTCGACGCTGGTTTAAGTATGTAATTGGTTATTAGCACAAACTTGGACCGTAAAACACTGTTGAGTCTCAATTAAAATGTTCGAAAGAATAGGTATAAGCAATTGGGATGATGAAGATTTCGTCTACCGATTCTGTCTGTTTTTGTTAAGAAGGAAGCTATGAGAAGTTTTTTTTGTGCCATTCGCAGTATGAATCTTTCGTCTGGTAATAAATGTTGCAGAAAAAAAGTCTTTATTAATTGAAAAGGAAACATCTCTCCACACTCTTTACTCCGCTTATGTCTCGAACAATAAGAAAAGCACAAAGGAGATAGAGCAATAACTCTGCAATTATTTCAACCTCAGCAACTTTGTTTATCCCGGCCACAGTATAAGTCCCCTCCTACGTGCTTAAAAGTTAAAATTAGCTCGGGGTAGTTGCAGCGTTAAAAAGCAGTCTTATATTTTGTTATGTCTAATCGCATAATCTGCTATTAAACTATGATTTTTGAGTTATGACTCAAATTTGGTTGTAATTTTCTCTTTTAATTTGCATTGAAGTTCTCAACGTTAGGAGAATCTAGGGATCCACAGACCACAACAACTCATTTTGATTTTTGAACAACAAAAAACTTCTTTATTGTACTTATGAACAAATTTGGATATTTTCTCTTAGATTTACGCCCATATTATTCACTTGGTACATCCAGATTAAAACTTAAATCCAGATGTAAAGTATATAAATTCAATGTAAATACATCCGGATTTAAGTTTCAATTTGGATGTATCGAGTGAATAAAATGGGCGTTAAATTCAAAGAATAGTTTGTATTTGTGGTGAACAAATCACTTTTTCGGATATGAGATAATTCTAGATAAAACTCTCATGGAAAATTAAGAAAAAAATACTATGAAACTTGGCAAAATATATGAAACTTTCATATTGGTATACACAGCAAAAGCGAATTTTATTTACATTTTTATTTTGACAAGATTAACATAATACAGGCACATACACTAGGACTTATTTTAAACGAAACTAATTATTTGTGGATTAAAATTCTGGAAGAATAGGAGGACACGTACACACCAAATGCTTATCACCGTATGCATCATCAATTCGTCCAACAGTTGGCCACATCTTTGATTCAGATTTAACGAAAGGCTATGAAATAAATCAAATTTTTAATTACAATTTTTAAAACCATACTAAAAAACATACCGCTGGAAAAGCTGCCAATTCCCTACTATATGGTCTATTCCAATTGTCTGATACGACTTGTGCCTGCGTGTGGGGTGACATTTTAAGAGGATTCACGCTCTTATCCATTCGGCCCTCTTCTATTTCCCTGATTTCATAGCGAATCGACAGCATTGCTTCGCAAAACCTATCTAGTTCCTGTTTATCTTCAGATTCAGTTGGTTCGATCATAAGGGTTCCTCCGACAGGCCATGACATAGTCGGAGCATGGAATCCATAATCCATAAGACGTTTGGCAATATCAACAGCTTCTATATTTGCAGTTTTCTTCAAATCTCTCACGTCTAAAATGAACTCATGTGCCACTAAACCATTCTTGGGGTCTTTGAACAATGTCTTGTATTCTCCTTCTAGACGCTTGGACATATAGTTAGCATTGAGGATGGCAACTTGTGTTGCTCTTTTCAAACCCTTACTTCCCATCAGCTTGATGTACGACCATGATATTGGTAGAATCGCTGAACTGCCAAATGGTGCTGCACTAACCACTCCAAAGCTGTTAGTTTCACATTCTAAAGGGCTTATAACTGGATGACCAGGTAAATAAGGAGCTAGGTGAGACTTTACGCCTATTGGTCCCATTCCTGGTCCACCGCCACCATGTGGAATACAAAATGTTTTATGTAAATTCAAATGAGATACGTCACTGCCATAGTCTCCAGGACGACACAGACCCACTTGGGCATTCATATTAGCTCCATCGAGGTACACCTGCCCACCATGCTTATGGATCATATCACAAATCTCAGCAACTGTCTCCTCAAACACGCCCATTGTCGAAGGGTAGGTTACCATTAGACAGGATAAATCTCGTTCATGCTCCGATACTTTGTCTTTCAAATGCTTCATATCTATACTTCCGTCGGCCATTAGACGAATGGGTTCCACCTTCATGCCAGCCATTTGTGCGGAAGCAGGATTTGTTCCATGTGCACTGATTGGGATCAGGCATATATTTCGATGACTCTCATTTCGATGTTCATGATAGGATCTTATTGCTCGCAGACCAGCATATTCTCCTTGCGCACCACTATTGGGCTGGAATGATATTTTATCATATCCCGTTATCTCACAAAGATCTTTTTCGAGCTCGTTAAACATTTGATGATAGCCCTTAGCTTGCTCAACAGGTGCAAATGGATGAATGTCTGTAAAGTGGTGGAATGAACATGGCATCATTTCGGTTGTAGAATTGAGTTTCATCGTACAAGATCCCAGAGGAATCATTGAATGAACCAAAGAAATATCCTTGTTCTCCAGCTTTTTCATATATCGAACCATTCTTGACTCACTGTGATGAGTGCTGAAGATAGGATGCGTTAAGTAAGCTGAAGTTCGCAAAAATTTCGTATTCTCAATTGAATTCTTAGTTACGTCTGTTTCTCCGAGAACTTCTTCGATGGACTTGCACCCGAAAACCCATAAAAGATCAGAAATATCATTGGGGGAGACCGTTTCATCAAGGGCTACACTCACTGAGCCATCTGGGAAATATCTAAAGTTTATTTTTTTCTTCTCGGCTCTGGAACGAATTTCTTCAGTTGTCATTGCATCAGAGGGAACTATATGAAGTGTGTCAAAGAAACGCTCATTGCTAATTGTATGTCCAGCGTTTTTAAGGCCTGCATAAAGTGTAAGGGCTGAATGATGAATTCGTTTGGCTATTTCTTTGAGACCTTGAGGGCCATGATAAACGGCGAACATTGCTGACATATTTGCCAAAAGGGCTTGAGCTGTGCAAATATTACTGGTAGCCTTATCACGTCTTATATGTTGTTCACGAGTTTGGAGAGCTAATCTATAGGCATCATTTCCATCTGCGTCCCTCGTGACACCAATCATTCTACCTGGCATAAGTCGCACCAAACTTTGCTTACATGCGAAAAAACCCGCATGTGGGCCACCATAGCCCAATGGAACACCTAAACGTTGGGATGTTCCAATAGCTATATCAGCTCCAAACTCAGCTGGGGGTCTAAGCAAAGTTAGTGCCAAAAGATCAGTTGCTACCACGGTTAAAGTCTTAAATGAAAATTGGAAATAAAATCATCATCTGAGTGGAATAGAGTTAAGGCTTAACTACATAAGCCAAAAAAGTGAAAAAGTAAAAAAGTAAAAAAGTGAAAATTTTCAAACTCATTTTAGGATAGTGTTTCTGACTGGAAAACTTATAAAAATGATGCAGAAAGCTTAAATTTTGGTTTAAAAACAAATTTGTGTATTCTTTTTCACAAAACAACGGCGCTAGCGGTAAAAAAAATATTTTTACTTTTGTACTTCAGTACTTTTTGGCTTATGTAGTTAAGCCTTTACTCCTCATACTTACTCCATTTTTCCGAGCAAGTTCTGATATACTTTCAAAATCATTTACGTCTCCATATGTATCTGGGTATTGCAAAAGAATTCCCGCCAACTCACGACTCTTCAGATCAGCATTCTGAATTGGACCAACTTCAATATCGAGATCTAAGGCCGATGCACGAGTTTGGACTAAAGATATGGTTTGGGGATGTACATTGTTCGAAACATATAACTTATTTCGCTTATTGTGCCTGTAGAAGAATATAAAACACATACATCATGTAGATAGAGATGCCCAAATTGAAAAAAAAAACTAAAGGAAATACCTAGCACACAAACACATAGCTTCTGCTGCTGCAGTTCCTTCATCGAGAAGAGAAGCATTCGCAACATCAAGTCCAGTCATTTCTGAAATCAGCGTTTGATAGTTAAGTAGAGATTCAAGACGTCCTTGAGCAATTTCTGGTTGGTAGGGAGTATACTGAGTTGTCCTTTTTAAAGAAATGGAAAGGTATCATTGTATAGAGAAACAGCTATTGGTTAAAAAATTTATATGTCTAGTACCATCCTGGGTTTTCAAATATATTCCGCTGTATAGTGTGTGGCACATAACAGTTGTGATAACCCATCCCAATGTAAGATCTCCAAATTTCATTTTTATTCGCAATCGAACGAATTCTCTCAATCAGTTCGTGTTCACCTGAAATATTTAGAATTACTAATCAGAACGTGTTGTTATTTTGTATTCCGAAAAATCTTGGGTACATTAAAATTCTGTAAATTCAAAATGTTGGAAATTTTTTAATATGAAACTGTTGCCTCGCCTTGCATGCTTTTCTTTTTCTTGTTTAATTTCAGCACTTTTATCCAAACCCTTGGCGTCCTTTATAACTTAGAAAAATACATTTCCAACAATTAACATAATTTTTAAAATTACTTTTAGTCTCTAATAAGTCAATATGTTCTTATAACTCTCTACTGGCATTATCTATTACGCAAGCAAATTTTTAAATATTCTATTCTAATACTACTCTTTACTCATTCTAAAGTGATCCTAATATTAAAAAAAAATTGTTTAAAACAAAACTAACAAAATTGGTATGGAATTCAAGGGATGTATATACTATTCCTCCCAACTTCATATATGAACATTTTATGAATAACATGCTTCCCTTTTTTAACACTTCGTTTTTTTTTGTACTGATAATTGTATGGAATTATACCTCTTACTGCATACGAAGCCAAATATGGCTTCAAACATTTTATCAGTTGTAAATAAAACCTAATACTTTTTTTTTGGAAATGTAATGACTTTTGTAATAAATTGAACTGTATAAAAATATTTTTTTCTTGAACCTAGTTTTACTAAAACTCATACAAAATGAGGCTTAAGTTGAAAATTTTTCCCACTTTTGTTTTTGTGGCTTAAAATTTTTGGCTGTCAGTACAAAAGGAACTTTTATTCTTTTCAAATGCAACACTACTAACGCGACATATTATTCACTCGATTAAAGGTTCTCCCAAACCAACGCGAAACATTCGCCGACGACAGATTTTTGTTGTTGTTTAGCGTTGTGTATTTGTCATATTTTGTGTTATTGTGAATGATTCGCTACGATTTCGCGTTGGTTTGGGAGAGCCTTAAAACTTAAATATGAATCTATTTACAATAAAATTGTAATAGTTCTCTGATGCGGGCTGTAAGTCATTGAAATTGTATAATTCACATCCGTATTTAAGCTATAATCTGGATGAATCGAGTGAATAATATGGCGGTAAAAGATCATTTAAAGAATTTTTTTAAGAGAATGATTCGATTTTAACCTAAAGAGCGTTCCTACCTAAAGCTACGCGCAAACCAACGTGATGGCGGTGGCGTTCACGATAAAATTGTGGATGCCCCATATAAAAATCAAAGGCGAGGCACACTTCAATCGCGTACATGTGTGCCTCTCCTTTGATTTATATCCATCTTTATCGTGATCGCTACCGTTATCACGTTGTTTTGCGGGTAGCTTAAAATACTGTAAGTGTGAAATAATAGCTGTGTTTTTTTATTTCCCTCAGATCTGAACCAGATTGGATTTGCTTATGAAATTACATTTAGGTATTACAAAAATTAAAAAAAAAAACACTGGGTTATTTTATTTTCATGATCCGATCTGGATTGGATCTGAGTGGCTGTGAATGGGCTTGTTACTTTCATGACGTGTTACTTTTGTGCCCGGTCTCCCCTATTGAAAAAAGAGTGCGCACTTTTTCTAGTTTTCTTAAAATAGCTTCGTAAAAGTTTCCAAACTCAACAACAAATTCATATTTCGAAATGAGGTAATTTGAAACAGGTTTTCAAAAAATTAGAAATATTGTTTTAACGATGAAAAAGTCCGAACTTTTTTTTCTGTACGCATGTTCTGGGAAATTAGATCTCGGAAATATCAGCAATTTCAGTTAAATGAACAGGATTCCTCAGCAAAATTTCTCAGCTAATTTGCTATCGAAATTCTTAGGAAAAAAATCTTGTACCTATTCGCTTGCTTACTTTTTGAGTGAGAAAAATCTCTGAAATCTCATTTTTCGGAACACAACAATTATTTACAGAGTTTTTAAAAATTAAATTACAAAATGAAGAATTTTGAAATACAGAATTATGGATTTAGAGAATTTTGAAGTTTCTATCTACTAATACCAATATTTTCAGGGCGCCATTATTCGTTCTACGATTTTGATTGAAAAAACGGATATAAATTTTTTTTAAACATTTTTGCGATTTGGCCTTTTGCTTAAATTTTCGGCCACTAAAACATTTCCAATCGTTTTTCCTTAATGTTGAATAGTTTATGTTAAAAACGCTCTAACTATCTATAGTTTTTGCGAAGGAACTGAAGCTATATTACACGCATAAAATACCTATGTATCTATTGGAATACATTGATAAGCTTCTCTTTGGCCCACAGCCGATATTTTTTGATGGCATAAAGGAGACGCTAGAGAATGGTAGAATTATTCAACTGCGTTGAAATTTTGCCTCAATTTAATTTATAGTTTAATTGTTGACGTTTCCACGTACAATACTTTAATATCTGCTTTAGTGTATCAAAAATTATACTATAGAGTTCAAATTTTACAAACTTTTAACATAATTTACTTTGTTGCAATCCGACGCTATCGATAATGTTAAAATTATTTTCAAATTTCGCTCAAGTAAAGAGCCTACCAATATCTTACAAAAAAATTTAAACTAAGAACTCGAGTTGGTGATTTTAAAAATTGTAAATATATAATGTATTATCTGATTGAAAGTTGATTTGTGGAAGAAAAAGATATCGTTTTTTCAAAAACCACTAACGATTTTAATTTTATTTTCTTATTTATATTAACTTCGTTTTGAGCTCAATACATTTTAAGAAGTTGGTTTTTTGTTCAATCAATGTAAAACTAACTGTTCACTTTTAAATTATTTTTAATAATATTTTTTTTTTCAAAAAATGGCCCCATCTTATGCAAAATATATTGTATATCCCTTAACAGTTTTACAGTAGTTACAGAATAGTCTGGCATGTCTTTAGCAACATCAGATATCTGCCAGACGTGATAAAGAATACTGAAAGATGCTCATAGAACCCAATCAGACAAAAACTAAGACTGTTTAAAGGATAGATTTTGAGTTGTCATACGTGGACAAATTTGTCATAAATAAAGTATAGCTTCCGTAATTTTCAATTTTCTCAAAAAAAAGAAGACATATAGAACCGTATTGTTTTTAATGATTGAATAAAAATTGATAAGAGTATTGAATACTAAGAGATAAACAGGTCCTTGATAACATAAAATTTTTATGAAAAAAAAGTAATTATAAAAATTTGTTTGTTGTTTTTAATTTCGAGTTTAAAAATTAATGTTTAAAGAAATATTTATTAAAATATAGTTAATTAAATGTGAAATCAAAGAAATAGATTCTTAAATTTTCAAAAAGCTATAGCACAATTTTATAAGTATACCTAAGTTAGTTTTTTAATAATTCTTTTTTTTTAATAAAAACCGTAATATTAAATTTTTTGTATTAAAAATCCCTTTCCAGACGTATTTTACAACGTCTGACACCTGCCAGACAAATTATAGATAACGAAATAAAAAGGAAGACAAGACAGTTGAAATCATTCCTCAAAAATGTTGCTAGATCTTAGATTTCAAATAAAAAAGCAAGGGAACTTTTAAAATAATTAAAGATTCATAACGGAAAACTTATAGTAAAGATAATAATAAATAGATCAATTTCAATAAAATAGAAAAACAAAAACATAACTTTTTACGTCAGCCACCAATATCATTATCTATAATTATAAATATTTTCCCAGCTCCTATGGGGGTCTACGTATATAGTTTGTCTTATCAACAACAATATGTGTTTTAAAATGTCTTGACCTTCTTGATAATACAACGCAAATTTAACTATACATTGGCAATCAATGTCTTTTTTTTTACAAAATAGAAAACACTTCATACTTAATGGTTTGTCGAGATTTAAGTCCCTGTTAAGTTGAATGCTCTTAGGTACTGCTTTTTCTGTGAGCTCATTGAGTGACTAAAATATAAATATGTATAATAATTAATCATTTAATACTTGTAAATTGAGTTGTATAATAAATTACTATATACCTTATAACCCAAAGTATCAAGCATGGCAACAACATCCGTTTTACGTGGACCGATATGACGACTAGGAAAGTCTGAGTTTTTAGGATATAAAATATCATAGGCTGTGGCAAAACATTGTGTTTTGCTTTTAAAACAATTTTCACTGAGCTTTTTGCCAAACAAAAGATTAGTCGAGAGCGATTTAATAGTTAAACGGTTCATTTTGAAACAGTTGTTGAGTGAAGCTAAATTGACTAAAATTATTTATTATCACGGACAAAATATTATACTAATCCCGGCTTATGACCAATTCCCGTTGATTATAACGAATGACTGAATTGTTCTACAAGCTGAACAAAAATCCATGCTCAAAATTGAAACAGATAAGAAAAGCAAATGATCTTCTTATCAACAGATGCTATATCGGATTCAATATTTTATTTAACGGACTATGAGAGCAAAATGAATACCTATAGTGAGTTTACTTAAATAATGTAATAACTTGTGGGAAAAAAGTTAATTATAGTAAAATTAACTTATAGACGGAGAGCCGACCATAGAATCAATTAAGAGATTCCATGAGTATTGCCACTCAATCAATTACAGAATATAGCCAAGAGAAAATGCATACGGAACCAAGATACTTAGATCGAAAACATATATAGAGTTGCATAGTTTAAAATGTTTGCATGCTCTTGGCAACATATTTTAAACACACTTTTTTTAGTCTAGGAAGTAGGAGTTATTCCATCTTAAGTTCAAGGTTAAAATTGATGTAAAATGAGAGCTGAAATAATTATTTGCCATTTTGAAATGTTAGAATGTAGATGGTAAAACTTCAAAAGCAAATAAAATCATGATATTTTTAACTTTTTATTTTGATAGAATTTGATGAAGAAGCTTAAAATAGGCATTTGCAAGGAAAGGAGATCTCGGAGATCTCTGCAATCTCAGTTACCTGAACAGGATTCCTTATCAAATTTTCTCAGCTTTGACTGCTTTTAGACGACTGCAATATGCAGAGATACTTTTGGCCCTGTTTAGATTGGGAAGATTGAGTACGGACTGGTGAGGACCATCGTGTTTACATTAGAAACTTTGAGGTGCGTCAAAAAACATTGAAACAACAAAGTAGACTTATGAGTCCGGTTTTTATGTATTCTTCGTGTCTCATGGGAGTCCTCACCCGACACTTCTCTTGCCTACGAACTGCCGTGCCTCAATCTTCCCAATCTAAACAGCGTCTTTAGACACTACAAATTTTAATAGCTGAACTATTTCTTAAATGAATAGGAAATATCTCTTCAAACTTTTTGCTCCGCTTATGTCACAAACAATAAGAAAAAGCACATAGAAGAAAGAGAAATATAACTCTGCAATTATTTCAAACTCAGCAACTTTGTCTATACCCCGGCCACCGCATACGTCTCCCGACAACATTTTTGAAATTGCATAACGTAATTGCAGCGTCTTTAAGAAGTCTATTGCTGTCAAAACTGTGAAGGAAAAAATCTTGTATTCGCATTGCTCACTTTTTGAGTGAAATGTATCCGAATTAAAATAATGAAAAATATAATCACTAGCCGTTTTTTATGTAATATGTCAATTGATGATTGATATGGATGATTCTGATAATAAAAAACGGCAATTATTAAAATAGAACTTTGAAAACCAAAAACTCATTTTTTTAAAGTTCTAAATGCATAAAGCTTTGCAAATAGTCAAAACAATTAAAGATGAGTTTTGAAAAGCAGATTAAAAAAATTTTAAAATCTGATTGCTGAATGCAGAATTGCAAATATTTAATAAAAAATTATAGGTTCCCCCACACAAAACGCGAATCGTGGGGACGACGAAAACAATAACAATGTGTTGTTTTCATTGACAACCACGTGTTGTTTTTGTTGTTTTCGTCGTCGCCACGAAAGATTCGCTTTGCTGTGGGGGAACAGGTGGCAGGTGGCATTCCTTCTTTTCTTTAATTCAAATTAATATAATTCTGTGTTATGACAAAAAATGGAATTGACGATGCGCTATCTGCTGTGTAGTTCTATCATGCACACAGTCCATACTTTTTCAATACCTAAAACATCCGTTATCTAATAATTTGGTACTAAAGCACTTCTTAAATACTTTTTCAAAATGCAGTTTTTATCTTCTGGCAACTCCCAATTAGAAAAGTACGCAAAATACCAAACCAATTTTTAATATATCTTTCTCCTTCACAATGTCCCATCTACATTATTTGCTAAAAAAAGAAAACTATACTACTGCTATTACATTTGATATAAAAAAAATTTCAAACTAGAAATTGAACTGTCAGAAATCAGAAAGATGGCGAAGTGTTAAGGTGTGTTTTGTCTCTGCGGTGCATCGCGAACAGTGCACAAAATAAAAAAAAAAGAATACAGAAAAAACTCCTCAGAAAAATATCAGCTTTTCCCAATTATTACGTGACAAATGAAACACAATTAAAGTTTTCCCCGAAAATCTTCGAGTGTTATATTAATGCAAAATGCATTAAATTAGAGTGAATAAAAGTGAACGTATGAGCAAAAAAAAGAACAAACAAAAACAAAAAATTGATTTAAATTTTTTGTTTTGTCCAAAGGAGTTTTTTTTCTGATTGGTTTGGCGGTAGGAGGGAGTTTTTCATTCTCTGATCAGATATAATTTGTTGTTGCATTTTATCACTAAAAAGTAATAACTCAACTAGTACTTCGTACTACTAGTGCTGTTGTTTTGTTTGTTAGCTTTTATCTACCACCTCCTCGTATCCTCATCCTCCTACTCCACCGCACAGATTTACTCCATCACCACCCCCACCACCTAAAACAAAATTCAAGAATATAATATTAAAAAAAAAGAAGATATCGCGGTCGTCGTCGGTGCGTTGTGCTTGCATTCCAAGCTCCAAGGAATCGATCTAAACTGTCTCGGTGCTAACCTCTTCCTATTTTTACCAACAATAAAGTATAATTTACTTAATTTCGCTTTTCATTGATAATTTAATAGGAAAACTGTTAATTTTAGTTGCGTGTGTGCTTGAAATATTCGAACAAAAGTCAAGAAGTTGTAAAAATAAGTAAAACTGGGTGCGGATATCTTTTTTTCCTTTACTGTTGGATTTTGTTGGTGAACTCGAGATACGACTAACACAGAAACAACAACAAAAACAACTAAGACGAGGGGGAATCTCTCGGGCAATAAAAAAAAAACGAAGCCGAAGGAGGAAAACTTGGTTTTCTTTTGGACTAAATTTTTTCCTCATTTCTTCATATACGGAACCTTGATTGCTCCTAACTAAAAGGTAAGTGAGTTTAGAGGGTTGCAGTAGCATAAGTTTGAGAGTACAAGGAAAACTATTTATTATATAATCACACACCAGACATCATCACCTTCACCACCACCCTTTTATATCCCCCCAGAAGAAAAGTGTGGGTTATCTAAAAAAGCAAAACGAAAATTGAAAATTGAAAACCCAGAGAAACCGACACCGAAATCGAATAAAATGTTTATAGTTGAAAGAGGGAGTGGTACATAACGGTGTATCGATATATATAAAATACAAAAAAAAAACATTTGCCATCAAAATAAAATAAAAATATATAGAAAAAACAAAGTGAAAAACTATTGAACACTCGCATTTACAGTCTGGTGAAAAAAAAACATTCAGATTTTAATTCGATGAATTTCAGTTTCCATACAAAAGCGACAAGAGGCAATTAAAAAAATTGTAACTTTTTTCAAAGAATAATAATTTTCCACTGCGAATTTCAGTAAGATTAAAACAAAATGCAGTTAGAAAAGATCGCTGATGAGAAAGTTCCCTGCATATAATAGGTTAGAAATAACCACTTCAGTTAATTTATTAAAAAATTGGAAAAAATTTGTTGTCATTTTCCTTCTGTCCAAAGGCTTTATGTGAAGGTCCAAATAGGTACCTATGTACATAATAGAACAAGATAATTATGTATAAGCTTGCACGCGCACAATTTGCTGTCCCAGGTAGGCGCCAATGTCAACAGTTTCTTTGAAAAACAGTACCTTAGGGGTCCGCTTTCCAAATGTATGATGTAAAAGTCCGGATGAATTATACATAGGTACAAATTAAAAGTTTTACCGTTAAAAAAAAATCAGTGTTACAGTGACATGTATGTATGCAAATCCATTCCAAAGTTTGTCTTTACACTTTAGACAGGTGCCCAACTCCAAAACCTTATTTATACAAAAAATTGCTGAACCAGGTATTCTAAAGTAGTAGTAGTAGTTAGGAATTGAAAAGTTGGAGAAACTATCAGAGAAGCTATCCACTTATACCAAAATTTTCCGGTACCTTCGTTGGGTTGTTGTTGAATCATTTGTTTTGTCGCAAGGGATTAGATACAACAATAGAAACCTGTCGATAGCTTCGGGCGTTTTTCTTTTTTAGTTCAGAGTAGAGCTCTGAACAGAATCTGAACGCTCCGAACATACTCTGAGCGATCTCTGAACTGAGCGTGCTCTGCTCTGAGAGTTCAGATTTATTTAAAGAAACACGCTTCACCAGCTGTCACTTTTTTATTTGTTCGCAGCACAGCACAAACATATATATGCCAGTAAGACCTACGGTCTTATAAATTAGGCAAATGTTAGAAGGAATAGAAGGATAGGATAGATTTTTGCTTACCACTCCACGGTGGACTAAAATCGATTAAAATACTTTCACACCTACTATATTACAGAATATTACCACATGTCAAAAAGAAGTGGCATATGAATTAGATACGAACGACTGCTGAATTTTTTTTGTTGCAAAGGATTTTCATATTTTTTATTTTATTTTAATACAGACTGACATAGTAATCTTAAATTGCTAATGTTGTCATTGTTAAGAAGGAGACGGTTGATGTGTAGTAGAAGGTGTTGAATGTCCAGAGTTTCCGAGCAGGTGGAACAGGTTGGTGCGTTTTCTTTTCTAAGGAGGTGCTGGTGCGTTAATAAACGGAGACGTACGAAATTTGTAATAGTACGTTTTGCTATTTGAATTGGGTATTTAGGGGCTATTTTTGTATCATTTATTCTTGAGTAGTGGTGACTATAATTCGACCAGTTCTCTAGCTCGCAGGTTTTGGTCTTAAATTTGATCATTAGTGAAAGATCGTTTTCATTGCATAAGTTGAACGAGAGGGTAGGAGATTTCCGGCAGATTTCGCAGCTTCGTCGGCATATTCGTTACCCTTGATACCTATGTGGGCTGTTACCCACATAATTATGATTTTAGTTTTTGCTCTAATAACCATATCTTTTTCAAATTTGTTAAAAGATCTCAAAGAATGGTCAACATTTTAGGTGCTAATCTATCATTGCCAAAATGTAAAACATTTCATGTTTGTAGAAAAAAAAATCATGTTCTAATATTGGTCTTAGTAAAAGTAATGTAGAGCTACAGTCTGTAAATAATTTAAGTATTCTTGGACTAACAGTCAATAACAAATTTAATTGGAAAAATCACCTCATTGTATTAAAAAAACACTTGCTGCAAGGCTTAATATCATTAAATATCTTTCCTCAAAAAAAATGTTGTGTCCAAATTAATACATTATGCTATCTAACTAAAATAGACTATGGAATTTGTATTTACGAAAACTGTCCATAATCAACTTTTAATATAATTAAGCCCACATACCATCAAGCTGTAAGAAAATCAATCAACGCATTCCCTACAACCCTTATAAAAAACATTCTGGCTCAATCTGGTTTACCAACACTGAACGAAAGATATTCTTATACTTGCGGCAAAACTCTTGTTTCCATCAAGATCTATTATCAATAAAGACTCTATTGCTGCTCGTCGCTCCACTCGCCAGAAATCAATCCCATCAGCGATTTCATGTATTTGGAGATGCATAATAAAATAAACTATGCACAAACATCAACATATCCTCCCTGGTTGTGTAGACCTGAATCCTTCGTGTTATCGCTCACCGAATACCCTAAGGAACATACTCCTATAAATGTATATCGGACTATTTTCAATACTATCGAAAACGACTTCAAAGCCAGTAAATGGAAATTTATATTTTCCGACGGATCGAAAAGTGAAAACAATACTAGCTTTGCGGTAACAACTGATAGCCTTTCAGTCATCCACGCTATAACAAATATGAACAATAACACCCCAGCAATTTCATATTTTATTTTAACCCTTACATCCAAACTAATCACTTTCACCATAACCTCAACCCCCACGTATTGGATAGAATCTGTTCACGTATTATTAAAATATACCCCAGTGGGAAATTTCTATTCAATTCAAATTCAATGGTGAATAACCTGCTTTTTCCTTGAGGAAAGGTAGCTGCACCCTCTTCTTTTCTGCAGAATACATTGATGAGTTAAACATGGGCATGTCATTGGCGGGTGCACATGCCACTTTCTGGATGAAAATTCCAAAACTAAATCACTAGTTCCTTGGAAGTTGCTTATTCACCAGTTGGACTGAGGACTCCGATGAAAAATATGATTAATATTCAACGAAGAAAACACTAAACAAAACTAACTTGCTTATTCATCAGATCATTAATTTTTGATGAAAATTCTTATATTAAATCGCTAAATAATATGCACTTGTTTTTTCATTACCTCAATATTTACCAATGAAAAATATGATGAATATTTAACAAAGAAATCACTAAATAAGTGTTACCTACTTAGTTATTGACCAGCTTGATGTTTATTATTTTCGATGAAAAATATGATGAAAATTTATTAGTGAAATCACTTGGGAATTGGGGGTTGCTTAATCACTACCTCTTTCATTTTTAAATTAGAAAAATGCTTCTGCTTAGTTGGGACGATTGAATATAATTCAATTAAAAGTTCGAGTGACCTAAACTCCAAAATGCGTCTCTAAGATGCAAATTATGGTCGATGTGAATTTTCTAAGTGAATTTTTTAAATTCATAAACTTTTAATGCTCAGCTCATGATAAAAGTCTGATGAAAAGATACATTACTTTTCTTCATAAAAATCCTCATATTGATCGCGTCAGGTAAAGGAAAGGGCAGTTTTTATCTCTTTACTTGCTCGGGAATACTGTTATACGTCGAATTGATTAATTCTCATTAAAGAAATCATGACATTTTGTAACCTATGACCTCGATTGTAATTCAGCACCTATTTCAATAACATTTTGTTAGACCAAGTAAAAAAAGAGAGCTCCGTGAGTGGATTATTTTTTCCTCCTCTCCCAAAGTATATAGGTACTTTACAAAGCAGACGAGCGGATTTAGATAACGAACTGCCCAACTTATGCATTTCTTTTCAACGATTGAATCATCGCATAATTTTACCTACTAAAATAGAATCTTTTAATTTCGCATTGAACCCACTTGAATTTTTTGTACCAGGTAAAAGAAGGGAGTGTTTCGACATTTTGCCCAAGTACAAAGCAGACAATGTGCTTAAAACCATGAACTGGTGAAACTATGCATTACTTTACAGTAAATAAATCAGTGCTTGCTGTTTCTCCTAAGAAGTGGCTTTTGAATTCAATGTTGTATTCAGCTAAATTTTTCAGTGAAGATGAAATTTCCTACTGGGTGTAAATACTGTGTGAGATAGTGTGGAAGGACTATTATAGGTTATGTACTATAGGTCGGCATGAAATTATAATACAAATTGGACATTTTTTGTACCACCAAATCGGAATTTTTTATAATATTCATCCTTTAAGTAGGGTCAAAAAATTTATTTTTTTTAATTGACAAAATACTATATTCTAATTATAAAAGGTTTTTTGTGAAATAACACACTTGCAGTTAGGCTGCCAAGATTTAAATATTAAAGGTTTGAATGAAGAAACAACGACACTTGGGTGAGCTACCACCAAATTTGTATAGACTGGGGCCTAATACCTTAAAACCAAAAAGATCGAACGATATCGTTTGACAATACCCATCACTATCACATCTAAAAAGAGAAATAGGAACAGCTATTGCCAAAACGATATCGTGCGTTCGTTTTTTATTCCGTTTTACGGAATTAAGCCCCTGTTATAGTTATTTAACGACTGCAACGGCGATCATCAGACTCCTTTTTGTGGCGCTTGGTCTCTACTTGTTCAATTTTATTTAGAAAAACTTTTGCCGTCACTGAGAGGCTTTCTTAAGAGCCATATGCCCAACGCACTGCGCTACCGAAGGTCACGTGATCAGTTCATCCCAATTTAGGTTTTATTGTTTGACAAATGCATTTGACACAACCATCATTTTTACTAGCCACACACATGTGTTGTACAATCGGTTTCTTTCAATTTTCTCCGTACTCGATATTCTAATTTATTAAATCAAATATAAGAAAGAAATACACATTTGAGTACATTCCTTAAAAAAACTTCAATTCAAGGTACATACCTAACGTTTAAAATAAGAAAAAATTAGTTTATACATACAGGGTGTTTTAAATAAGATGCGATAGATGGTCAGATCGTGTTGGTTGGGTTGAAACGTATCGGAGAGAGGTTTATTTCTTTGCGTTGAATTTTCTAAAAGAAGAACTGTAGGGCAATTAATTTTGCTGATCAAAAATGAAGCACAAAAGTGTTAAGTTTGACACAATGTTTTTCTTCCAACGTCAAAATTTCAACATACATTTTGATCTAAAAATGTTTGTTAAAAGTTGTAAACCAACCAACCAATTTTTGTTTTTTTTAGTTTAATTAAATTTTTGTAAATCCTTATTTTTTTTTTGTGCAAGACTGTAATAATTGCTCTAAAATCTTGTGTCTGTGGTTTTAGAAAGAAGTATGAATGATATTCCAAATGAAAACTATCGTGGGCTAAATATAACCACCCACGCTGCTGGTGGTATAGCTGGCTGTGCCCTCTGGCTGCTGCGTTTGCTCACACTCGCTCATACTTTGAGTTGATTTTTTTCTTTGTACACCTTCTACTTCTACCTACATACATACTTAATTCAGCAGCAATCACTGGCGCTGACTGAATTATTGTTTGGGCTTGTGGCGATCATTTCAATCATCAACAATTCGAAGAATCATGGTCAGGTTTTTCGATTCCAGCTAAAGCAGATCGGGAACAATCTCTTATTTTCGCTTCGTATCAGCTGTTAATACTTAAGGTTTAAATGATTTTAAAGAATTGTTCTTCTTTAATAATTTCTTTCCGCTGACTCAACCCCTTAAAACAAAAAAAAAAACAAAAACGAAACGAGGTGTGTAAATGGTGGGAGAAGTAGAAGTAGCTATTGCCTTAAACACAAAAAAAAAAGAAACATTCGAGCAGATGCAACATGAGTGTAGGTGTTAAGATAACCGTAAGCGTAAGAGGCAATGAAAAACTAAACAAAAACCCCGATCTGTGTGTGTGTGAGTTGAATCATGAGTGTGGGTCTCAAAGTCTAGAAAGATGTGTATAACTTAAATTATTGTTGTTGGTTTATCTAATCAACGGGTACAATTCAATAGCGATTTAAACCATGCACAAGTTCCAATCAAGTATTTTCTTTGGAATTTTTATTTTTATTTGATTATTGTTGTACTGATCGATTATTACTTTTTCAAGATTTTTTGATATAAAACATCAAATGAATGTTTTAACACCGCTGGATTGGCAAAGGGTGCGGCAGTTGATAAAACTGCCGGTGGGTGACTAGGAAAATAAATAAACAGATACAAAAACCCACCTTTGTCGAAAGGCCGTATCACTAAAATATTTTGTTTTTAATTTTTGCTTTTAGTTATGTGAGGTGGGAAGCTAGGTATATACTTGTAGTAGTACGGTAGCCAGTGGCAGTGAATTACTAAAGCAAATAACTTTTTTTAGACGGAGAAATCGCAAATTGCTAGTTATTTGAAATTCAAAAAATCAAATTGATTGTAGGTACTAATTAAGTAATTTTCTTTTTGTAATTTGTAACTAATGATATGAATGGAAAAATAAAAATAAGAAACATAAGTTGAAATTACATTCTGTAACCTATAGCTACTTACCTTTCAATGATCAAACAAAAATCGCATAATCGGTAAAACCGAACTAAGTGAATTTAACTAATTATCGCGTAAAATTTCCCTTGAAAAACAATCTAAATTTCGACGTGACCCTAGAGTGTTTTGCATTAAAACTAACTAGGCTCAAGTTATGTTATTTACATATAATAAAAAAATTTATAAAAAAAACATTCCCAATCTTTCCCGCCTTTTTAGTAATAATATGATAATTTCACTTTTCATAGATGTTCGTCTTTCTCCTCTAACAATGAAAAGTGTCTCATTAAAATATTTTATACATATTTCAAGAACGAACTTCTTTTGAGGAAAAGATTTCCAGAAAATATCATAATTATTTATTATAAAATAATATCTATAAACAAGAAAAAATGCATGCAATAAAATTCTAAATTATGGCTCACGCTGAGAATGCTGTTAACTATTTTATAGCCAGTCAAAATCTGTTTGCCCTTGACTTTTTTTTTTGAAGGTGTGAACTTAAGCATCAGAATGCGTGTGAAAATTGCTTTCAATAAGTGAGTAAGTTTTCTTTATTGTAGCAATTATTTAGAGAAAAGACATTCATGCCGATTTTATGAAATCCGTTGTAGCATTTTACTTGGGGAGAATCGGAGACTTTGCACATTTGTTTTAAGACTCTTGCGTAACAGAATTTATTTATTGTTTTTTTTTTTTGTCCGGTATGAAAGTAAATTATTTGTATGCCGCCCGAATTATTTATCGATTCAAAGATTCGTTAATCGTAAAATTGGAAAAAGTGAGTCTGTCTGCCGCCGATTTGATATTCTCCACTTACCGATTTATTTTATATTTATTAGAAAAAAATTGCACGATAAATTAATATCGACGATTCCTAATAAGTTTGTAAATTTTTGTGAAATTTCTTGCAAATTTGCTGTCAAAACCCATAGAAAAAACTCAGTTTTTGGGAAATTTGTTAAAAAAAAAGTTTCCAAACAGGCATATTATTAATAAGTTTTTTTTATTGTTGTTTTTATTCAGTCACTAAGAACTAAATATTCTTTGTCCTAAATGCAATCGTTTTCAAATTAATACACAAACAAAAAATTAAATATAATTCTAAACAAGTGAACCACACTGTAAAATAAAAAATACATTGTAGGTAATTTTTTTTTGTCAGAATATTTCATAAATAACTGGTCATGCAAAAAGTCATTTTAAATATTTTTATAATAAATCTAATCCTTGACCCTAAATTGAATTCACTTTTAGGATATTTCATCATCGCTTCATATAACCACCTTCGTCCTCTTCAATATTGTCGCTGTTCAGAGCTGTCATCCATCTATCCACCCTCACTTGGATGTTGGATCTCATATATACCACACCAGACCCTGACCCATTTACCGCATACAGAATTTTATTTTTCTAAAGATTTATGAGTAGGTACACACATACTACGTATAATCAAGAAGAAGCTTCAAGTGTCTCATTAGCACTTGGATTTTTTCTTGTTATTAAAAAATAAAAAAAAAATTTATAAGAAAGAAAAAAATCTGATAACGACATGCAAAATAGATTCGATAAAATGGCCATCTGACTTGTTCGTCCTTTTTGTCGTTGCTGCCGTTGTTGTTGAGCTTGTTGCATAATCATTTTAGTTATTTTGTTATTTTTTTTGCCAAACTACCAACAAAAAATTCTTTATAATTAAACAATAAGGGTTGTCATAATGGTTTAAAAGAAAAAAAATACTAAAATACGAAAGAAGAAAAGAAACATATTTCTTTAGAACAATTTAACAATTAAAACATGTCAACTACAGCCTGACACTGGTAAGGATATATTAATTGGACGTGAAACATAAATTCTTTGTCCTTTTTGGAACATCAGTTTTCTATTGTCTTGAATATGACACAAAGGACATACTAATTTTTGCTTGAATCTCTGACAGAACTGAGATGACTGAAGATTTGTATATTATGTTTGTTCATCGTTTTGACGATAATTTGATCAAAAAGCATATCAAAGATAGTCTTTAATAGGAAGAATTATTATCGCCTTAAGCTTTACTAATCAAATCAATAAATTTATGAATGAAGGAATCAAAACAATACTATTAAGAATATCGAACTTTATAAATGTAAATAAACAGTAACATATTAAGAGTTTGAATTATTCATGTTTTCTATAAAGATTTACAATAAGAAGTTCTAACAAGAATGATTCATCTGGTTTTTTTTCTAATGAATTCAAATGACTAATTGGTCTGAAAATTAAATTAAATGAAGTGAAAAATGGTTTCGATAAAGAATTGATTCTAAGAAGTTTATGAATGATTCACGAAGTTGAATTATATTAGATTTGTTGACAAATATGTATATTTTAATGGATGTGAAAGCAGACTATTTATTGATTAAGCTGTGGATTCATTGGGTTATCTTTAAAAAATGTTGTAATATTAGGATCAACGGAGAACGAAGATATTTTACGCTTTATTTGTAAGCTAGATAATTATATTTATTGAATTTCATTTATAATAAATACATTTAGTTGCGCGACAGCTCGTATAGAACTAGGCCTAGTGATTTAAAATTCCTAGCCATAGTGCTGTGTGTTGTTAGTTGGCAGGAGTGAAGAGGACCTAAAATTTTTTGCCGAATCTAAACGGCTTAGGCCTTCTACACACGAAGCGTCTTATCATAGACAGGTGTAATACTCGTTATTCAGCGACGAATTCTTTACGCCTACCTTTAACCCTACTGCACAAGAAGCGTTCCGTCATGAAAATAATTCACCAGAATGTTTATTAAATACTTGAAACTTTACGCCTGGCGAGTGGCGACTAACACACTGTTGTACGCCCGGGAAATATGTGCGTGAAATGCACGTGAGCTATACATGCAGAAAACAAACGTAGTACGCGTCTATAACGGAAAGCGACGAGTTTGGTGGGATGTCAAGCTCTCGAAGAGATCTATTAATTGATGCAGTGATGTCTTAACAGGTTTAGGAAAAGAAAAACGGAGAAAATTAACATTTTTCAGAAACCTTGAATAATAGCAACTTTGGTAAAAGTTAATTCTTCATATTTGTGTCCTCTAGTGCCTAGACAGTACCGAACCGGTAGGTATACTATGTTATTCGAAAACTATACCGAAGGGTTTTATTGTTAAAACAAAAGATTTTGTAAAATAGGTACGAACCCAACTTTAAACGACATTTTGGTTTTAACCTTTTCAAATAATCTCGGTACTTATGTAGGTACCTATAGTATAGTATAAACTATTTTTGTTAAAATTTATATGAATATAAATGTATGAGATTTGCTATGAGGGTTTTTTAATTTGATATCATTATTTAGAATCTAAATAATTTCTCTCAAATCTAAAAGCTTTACAAATACTTTGCCAAACATCAGTGTTAAAAAAAAACAAAATTTTGCGACTCTATACGTTTCACTTAATGATCCCTGCCGGCGGAAAAGACACCGACTCGACTAGACTTGTTAAGCATAATAATTCCTTTAGATCTATATATATGAACAGTTTTTAAAAGCATAATTACAAATTCTATTCACACGTGCGACGCTTTCACACCCAGCAAATTGCTTTTGCATTGCACTGCACACCTGCTTAAGGTTAATACGTGTATGTATATATTCACATATTATATACATTATACATAGGTATATACGAGTATGTATTAATTCCATGTGGTATTTTCGAAAATAAAAACAAAAAGTGAAAACCTCAAGTCATATGGCGTCATACTGGCGATGAATCATTTAGGGTATCTTTATAGCTACATGCATAGATATATATTTTTTATATATAAAATGAACTAAAGTGTAAAACTTGTCATAGAATTCGAAATGAAAAGGCAAGTAATTTGAGATACCACCGCTCTATTCATTCATAAAAATGTAAGTGAAGTATTATTTGTTTTCTATATAGTATTCATGGTTGATTTAGATGAGAGGATTTTAGTTTTAAAAAATACCTACCTACTAGAAAAATATTTAATTTTAATGTGTGTTTTGAGGCTTGTGCTAATTTTCCTGAAAACCCTCATTACCTAGATAGGTATGTAGGTATACATTTATATGAAAAACATTTTAATATATAAAACATTTTAATTTAAATTAGAAAATATTCTTCAACCACTTTACTGATGTAAATGTTAAGATATAGCTAAGCTATATTGAAATATTAAATGCGATCTTAACCTAAAAGTTCACATTGAAAATAAAATGTGAACACGTTTTATAATTTCTAATAAGATAACTTATTCTTATATATGTACATACATATGTATAGAAATTACTCTTCAATTCAGCTCGTTTTTGCCAAAAGATTGTTTTTATTCACTTACTTTTATAAGTACATACCTATGTACATATATAAGTATAGGTACTCTTGAAATCGTTTTAATTTTGTAAAAATAAAAAATTTAATCACGATGAAAAAGGATACTTACCTACAAGAAGTTGATGTA